>JAPEVB010000003.1:1635899-4035899 GCA_027946515.1 Gnomoniopsis smithogilvyi
ATAAACTATAGATAAATGGGAAATATAATTGACCACTTGTAACATTAATTTGATTTGTAACAATACTATGTATAGTTGCATATAAAGACTCTTGACTTATTGATCAATTATTACTAACTAATTTATTGTAATTTGTACCTAAAACATTTATAGTAAAGGTAAAAAACGCAGCTAGAGTTAAATATAATCCTATATTTGTAATAGAGATATGTAAGTTACCGAAAACTGGCGCATCTAAACTTATTAAATCTCTTATTTCAAATTGGTCTAATGGACTAAGTATCTCTCTGAATAAATTATTATTTAAACTAAAAGAGTTCATATTTTAGACAAAAAAATATTTCTATATAGATTTATATAAAAAAAAATACATCTTATACGGATAGCTATTCTAGGTCTCCTACTTTTAAAAACAGTCATCAATAAATATTAAAGAAAAAAAAAAATTAAGAATATTATTATGATATATTCTATACAATTATATTTTTAATCGTGGTTAATACATTTGTTGGTCAGCAAACAAATTTTCCTATAGGGATAAGGTAATAGCAATTAGTACCTAAATTTTTGTTTTGTTTATATATATAAAAAAGTTAGCCCCCCACCCTAAAGGGAGGAAAATAAACAATATTAATTATTTTCAACTTTAGAATGAACTTTTGAAATAAATGTACGTGATAAGAATAAACGTACAAATCTAGGAAGAATATATTTTGATAAAAAATAAACTGTAATGGCTATAATCGCAAAAACGAACGTTACTTCATTTATAAAAAAAAATGGTACTAATTGAGGCATGTTTTATTTTTATTTAAATGTTCAATACCTTACGAATATAGAGTATTCGCGTTAAATAGTTAACGAAAAGATGCCAAAGTAAACAAACAGGAGGGGGGGGGTTAGCTTAATTTATTAAAAATTGAAAGTAACCCCCCTAGATCAAAAAACAGATATTTATTAATAACTAAAGTAAAAAAAATTTTTTTTTGAGATTCGATAAAAAAACTACTAAGGCTTAGGGACACAAACATTAATTAAAAAAAACTAAGAAAGGAAAACATAATAAGATGCTAGTCTTATTAACCTAGATCATGTAATTTAAGTACCGCTATTAATTGAGGACTAGATTTAGCTCCTTTATTAGTACCTATATAAGTTATTCTACCTCTATATTCATGTTGTAAACCGAGAGCTTTCAAAGCCCCAGAACTGTGAGCATTACTAGCTATTGCATTAAGTCTTCATTTCTCCTTATTATCTAAAGTACCTACTCATCCCCATCTTGTTGAATATAAATCATGAGATTTAAGATCAAAAAGTTGTATGAGCTGATTGTCAACCTAATTTAACATACAAGAGATCATCTTGTTTATCATTAGGGATATTCGTAGATCTTCAAGTAATAAGACGCTTAAGCTGCTCTGTACTTCAAACAAATAAAATTAAAGCAAACACAAGAATTATTAGAAAATAAATTATTAGTATACTAAAGGAATAATCTATTTGAACTGTTGAATCATTTGGACATATATATATCATTTTTGGTTAGTTAAAGGTTCAATACCTTACGAATATAGAGTATTCGCGTTAAATAGTTAACGAAAAGATGCCAAAGGACGGACCGGGATCGGGACCGGGACGGGACTGGACTGGACCGGACAGGGGGAGAGTTAATATTATACCTCTCCCCCTAAGATAATGTTTATTATTTAAATTTAATAATAAAATTTAAATAAATAGGAATATTTACTAATTAAACTTAAAATAACTTTATCTAAAATTATTTTTTCATTTAGCGATTCAATTCAAATCCTCGGTAGTACGTCCAACTCCTACATATTCCACCACGGTAGGAGTAGAACGCCTAGTAATTTTCCTTACAAGATCTCCTTCTTGAAAAGCATCATGAATCTGTTTAAGAGGAATTCCTGCTACACTGTTATTTATAACATTTTCCCTAGTAAGTATGGCAGCTTTTCCTGGAATTCTCAACCAAAAAAATTCAACTGTTCATTAGAAAAATTAACAAAGTCCTTATCAATGTATAACTTTCTAGCTAAGTTTCAGTTTCTGTGAGCGTGGTTATTCCAGTTAATTATCTCCTCAATCTTTCCTTCTATAACGCCTTTAATAACTAAATTATTCGACCTTGCCTCTCGTTCTAATCAATTAAGTTGTTCATTACCATCAAAATTGTCAGCATAGAGTACCATTACCGGAGGAAACCAACCAAAATAAATAAAAGGTACAACTAAGGATAATAAAAAATATTTAATAATTTATCTCAAGTCATAATTTCATTATATTTTAAATGGTGTATAACAAATGCAATAATTGTATTGAAAATAGCGCTAATAGGGTAAAATCAATAAATAGACCATAAAAAAGGTAAATTAGATTTACCTAGCAATAATGGTAATTTAAGACAGAGAAAGAAAAATAAAGAAAGACCGATAATAATAAAGAAAAATTTATTTAAATGTACACCTTTTCTCATCTTCACGAAAAAAACATTTTTGATTAAGGAAATAAGTTATGGAACAGGGGAGTTAACTGCCATCATGCAACTTACGAAAAATGTTTGTTATTATTATTTAAACTAAAAATGATTAGTATAATTAATAGTATAATTAAACTAGGACTAACTTCAGATAAATAAAGAATAAATATAAAAGAGATAAGACCAACTAAAATGTATAAAGCATAGCTTGTAACTACACCAGTACTTAACTTAGTTAAACTTTTACTTAAACTGACAAATCCTTTCTCTAGTCCGTATGGACCGATTTTTTCTACACTACCTTTATCTAAAACTTTAGTAGTTTGCCCTCCTAAATATAACACTAAATTTGTAACATAATTATTATAAAACATTTCAACTAAAAATCTTTGATTAAAGAAACCAAAAATATTACGACCTAATTGAGATAATTTAAAATTAATAATAATTCCAGGTAAAAATTCTGAAAGAACTATAGCTAAAACACTAAATGAAACCGTAAATATAAAAGGTAATATTTTAAAGAATGTAGGAACTGCAAATTCAGTATCTATCATTATTTCGTGAATAGGATTAATAAATATACTATTATCTACAAAAAAACCTGAACCTAAACCTATAAAGACATCTTTAGTTACAAATCCAAAAAAGATTGAAAATATAGCTAAGATAATTAAAGGTAAACTCATAAACATATCGCTTTCATGAGCATGTTTATAAGATGTGATAGGCCCATTAGGGTTACTTAAGAAGCTTGAGTATAAAACTTTCACAGAATACAAAGTAGTAAAGATAGCTCCTATTGTAGCTATAAGATAAACCGCTATACTACTAAATTGATATTGTCCAAAGGCAGATTCTAATATAAAATCTTTACTATAGAAACCAGTCATGAAAGGGAAAGCTACTAAACTTAAACTAGCAATTAAGATAACAGAATAAGTTAAAGGTAAGAATGAAATTAATCCTCCATATCTTCTGAAATCTTGATTGTCAGATACTGCGTGGATAACTGCACCCGCTCCTAAAAATAATAATGCTTTATAGAACGCATGATTCACTAAGTGGAATAAAGCTAAACTGTATGAAGATAAACCAATAGCTATAACCATCATTCCAAGTTGTGACATTGTAGAATAAGCTATAACTTTTTTAATATCTTGTTGGAATAGACCCACAAGAGAACTAAATACAGTTGTGATTGCTCCTAATCATAGACATATAAGTAAAACAGTACTGCTATATTCTATTAAAGGAGATGAACGCATTAATAAATACACACCGGCGGTAACCATTGTAGCAGCGTGTATAAGTGCGGAAACAGGAGTAGGCTAAATATGTTGATTTCCACTATATACGACGACGTGCCCATCATCGTACAAATACGGTAGAAATACTCAATAATTTACATTATTGTTCGGACTATATCTTCAATAATTCTATGAATTAATACACTTAGCTAGAAATTTTATAATTATTAACCCTTCAACAGTAAAATGCTTTTTATTTTTAACTAACGCATGAATTTTTAATCATCTTCTATATGAAATAAGTTTTTTAGTTTTTAAAGAATATTTATCTAAATATTTAATTATTTTAGCTAATTTACTAAAATTAACCACTGTATTATATCCATTATAACTTTTAATATGAACTATATAACCATCAAGCAAAGTTGCTACCTGTTTACTAAATTCTATATCATCTTTTTGGGATATAAAATATCTTACAGTAACTATTGTTTTACCTGTTTTAGAAGAAGTAAAAACAGAAGAACTAAAACAACCTTCTGCATCTGTAAAACCAGACAGCCAAGCGTTATCTAACTTTACCTTCTTATTACATTCGACTAGTTTAATATTCATCTTATATTTTTTATTAAAACCATCAACCCACACTTTAAATTGATTAATTTTGTATTTAGTTAAAATATTCCCATTAAATAATTGAATTAATTTTAATATGTTCTTTTTATCTCTAACTCTAAAATGATGAGTTTTATTCTTTTTATCTTGCACGGAGACAGAGCCAAAACCTAAATTTTTCTTAATATAAAATAATATTTGAGCATCTATACTAGATTGTGTTATTTTGAATTCTAAATACCCATCTTTATTTAAAATAAAAGATCCATCTCCTTCTGCAAAACCTATAAGTCATCATTTAAATGTATTATCAATTTTTATTGCTTCACATATAGTCTCTGAAGAACCTTTATCTAATATAAAGTTTCCCGCAGATTGTCCCTCTTCTTGGATTTTTCCTTGCGAAGCATAGTTGACGAAAGTCACAGAGGACCAAGAATTTAAAACAGGATATTCCCGCTTATAGTAAAGTTTAAGGAGAGCCCTATTTACAAAACCCTCCATCGCCATAGGAAGTCATACGTGAAGCCCAACTTGTGAACTTTTGGCCATCGCTCCAATTACTAAGCAAATACCTATAATCGTAATAACATTTTCATTAATATAAGGAGCTAATGAAAATACTGTAGCATAATCTAGATTACCTAGAGATCATAATATAGCAAACATACCTATCGTTAAAAAGCAATCACCTACTCTATTTGTTAAAAAAGCAGATATAGAACTTTGGTTTGCGGCTATTCTAGTAAATCAAAAACTTACTAGAAGATATGAACAAACACCAACTCCTTCCCAACCAACAAACATTAATAAATAGTTATTACCAGTTACTAATATTATCATCATAAAAGTAAACAAGCTTAAATAACTAAAAAATCTCTGTTGATGAGGATCACTCGACATGTAACCTATAGAGTAAATATGAACTAATGAACTTATAATTAGTACCGGGATTAACATCGAAACTGTTAAAGCGTCAAATTGAAACCCTCAAGTAATATTAAATCATTCACTATCTATTCATCTAAATAGGTCGATTGTAACTGGGATATTGTTAAAACCTACCTCAACTCAAGCTAAGTAAAGCCAAAATGAATTTATTTGCTGCATAAGCAAGTGATTATTTGTGCATTATTTATATTCTATTGCAACACTTCCTCTTCGTTTTCCCCCAATATTTTCACATTAGGACTGACTATATCTTAAGCCTAATTTAAAATTTACTGTTAATTATTGTATATATTAAATTAAACCAACACCCATTTAGTCGATGAACTGCATACCAAATAATACATAATAAAAAAAAATCCTCGTAAATCGTAGATTTATCATTATAAGATATAATTGGTACTTGGCTGCAGATTGCCCATTAAATAATAAATCTTGATTTTACTATACCGCGAGTCATTACCTGCGCCCCTAGTTATATTACTATACTAGGTTAGTTAAGATTTCTTTAGGGGTTTCCCGCAATTTGAGTATTTAGCCCTTTGCACCTAAGCAAATGTTAGGTTAGACTAGACAAAGGTTCACTTTATCTTTTTTGATCAAAATACTCACTAATCTACTTGAGTTTTAATTGTTTTATTCATTGAATTCTTCAATTCTTTTTATTCTATAAATACCTTCTTCATTAAGGTGCTGTTTATTTTTGATGAGAGTTGCAGCTTCTTTAAATTTGATATAATTCATATGTTTTGATCCTAAAATGAAATGTTTATCAAAAAAAGGTATTATAATATTTATTATATCATCAATTCTAGTAACTACAAATTCACAAACTTCCCTATTTTTAATTCTATAAACCTTACCACAACAAAAAAAATTAACAACACTTTCTAATAATGCAATATCTCTAGAATCTTGACCTATAGAAAAACGTAATCAAGTAGATACCACCACCCTTCGGGTTACTTTATTAAATAATGTTCTAGATATAGGTTGTGTTAATGGAAAAGATATTTTTAAATTTTCAGGTAAACCCCAATTTAGCCCCGCTCTATAATTTATAATTTCTTGCAACCCTTCCGGAGTTTTGTGTTTATTTTCTAATAATAGTTTAATAATTGAACTAAATATCGAGAAATCAGTCTTTTTATTTGTTTTAAGACTATATTTTTCTAAATGTGGTATAATTACATTAACTATGTCGCTAATTTTACTTACTCGAAACTCCACCGCGGATCTATTATTAATTTTAGATATGTATCCAATACCACCAAAAAACTCTTGAACTGATAACAATAAATCCCGATCCATCTCATGTAATTTGATTTGAAGTCTAGCCTGTACCGACCATCCTAACTTATAATCAGATCTTTTTAAAAATAGTAACGATAAAAGCATTATTTCAATGGAGATAAAGCATTAAAATAATATTTTCTGTTTGAGACGAATCCTAAGATTCCGATCAAAATTATTAAGTTAAATTCATTTTTTTTGTTTCTATTTTAGTACAATATTTAGTGAACTTACCAATATAAGGAAAGTTATAGCTAAAAGCATTATTTCAATGGAAATAAGCATTAAAATAATATTTTTTCTGTTTAAGACGAATCCTAAGATTCCGATCAAAAAGAGTATTAAAGTTAAATTCATTTTTTTTTTATTTCTATTTTAGTACAAATTATTTTGAAAAAAAAAGTTAGTAAGCAATTTCTTTACTAACCAAAAAGAAAGATTATTTTCTTTTAAAACGGGTCCAAGACCAAGAAAGACCAGACCACCACTTAAAAAATAAAAAGCACATATTATTAATCCTCTCCAGGAGGGATAAGGGTTTCCTGTAAGATAAATCTCTAACTAATCCCCCACTGTAGTGGGGATAAAGGAATAGGTATAACTAAGTTAAATTAATTTGGTTAAGAATAATACTTTTTAGATCATAGATAACATGTTTATGCATACTTATGTCAAACAAAGCGGTATCATTATTACGGTGCGTATATAAGAAGTAATGACCCTCTATGCTTTTAGAAATGGATAAAATATTATTTAGCATAGATAGTATATACTACAAAAAAGTCTACAATTTAAAAGAAAAAAATTTTTTTTTAAGCTTGGATAATTCTTCTCCCTACCTATTCTATATGCTTTTACAAAAAGGATCATACCATTACTCATGATATTATTATTATTATAAACCATACCTCTTATGATTCCTAATTTAGATAATTAGGATCTAGGATTTTGAATATAATAACGTACATTTCAATTAAACTTAAATCCTAAAAGTTCGTTTATAATTTTTCCAACACACACACGTACCCACAAATCAAAAATCTAAATATAGTTTATCCCTACTTATATACTACAGGGGATAATGGAAATTATTTTTTAAGCCTAACCCCCCCCCCCCCATCTACCTAATCTCCAGAATATCTGTGAAAGAATTTGAAAAATAGTAGAACTTAAGTATAAACCATATTCTAACTGATACGATAACGACCATACTATTAACCTAAACCATTAAACTAATACACCATAAATCTGAAAGGTTAGGTAAATTAACCCATACTCATCAAATTATACTAACTTGCTCGCATAAATTTTATCCTCCTCCTAGGTCTTCTAAAATAAAAGTAGCAATTGCTTGACTTAGTCGAAATAATTCAGCACCTAATTCAGAGCCTGGTGGCAGACAATTAGCCGCAACTTCTCGGACTAAATCTCTTAGTACATATAACAAACTAATTAAGATATCACATGTCATTTGATCTAAAACTTCTCCCTGCATATTTGAGTAGCAAAAATCCATTAAATACAACGCACCATCAGATAAAGTAGTCACTATTATAGGACTCAGTTCAATACTTCCAACTAATAACTTTTCACAAATATTTATAATAATAAATATTGTAGTAATAAAAATTGTTCAGCTCATTACGTAAAGAAATTTGATTGCACCAATATGGTGCCCATACTTAATCATTCATGGTTCATAAAATTAATTATAAAAATAGTAATAGCGAGAGGGCTATACATAATTATATATTTTCTATTAAATCTAATAGATTCAATTGAAGCAAAAAAAATTTTTTTTGGACTTATTAGGTATGTTCTAGCAGTAAATGTCCCAGCTGCTGCACCCTTAATGAAATTAAGCGATATGCTGGGTAGAATGAACAGTCTACCTAATATTACTACTGTTCACTCAATCAAGTAAGAAACTTTTCCAGCGAAACTGATTCTATAACAATTGGCATAGAACTGTGCAGAATTCCGCAAATTTCTGAACATTGCATTACTCTACGATAATTTAATGTAATAAATAAACTATGATAATATAAACTTAATATCCTGAGGGAGATAAAGTTACTACGACGAAATAACCATATACGCAGCCAGCCATTAGTCTCTAAAAAAAAGAAGTTATTTATAATCCTTCGACCCAGGTCCGGTACCCAGACGCTGGGTCTGGACCGAAGGGGAAAAAGAAAAACTTTTATATATTTCACCGTCTTTTAAACGTAAATATAAAGTTTTTCTATCTAATTTGATGTTTAAAGTATCAAAGTATTTTATTGTATCAGTAATACTTTCGAAATCTTTTCGAAATCTTTCCCTTAACTGACACAGATTTATTTTTTTTCTATTTACCTTTGAAGAATCCTTAGTTATTTTGAATTTTAGATGTTCTTCCATTATTAATCCAACTTGTTCAAAATTCTCAGGTAAAGCTATATCCGAGTATTTACATACGAAATTATGAAATACTTTACCCATTTGAATATATCTGGTTAAAGTATCTCTTTTGATAGTTAAACCTAATCTTCTTAAATATTCAATACAAGAAGTTAAAGAATCAAATTTTAAATTATCACCTTGGTAATCGACAAAAGTATTTCCTTCTTGGATTTCTAGTTCCACGGGTATACTTCTTCGAGTACCTGCTTTATAGGTATTTTGTCTTTCTTCTTGCATTATACCTACTAATTCTTGTATGGAAATATTACTTACAGAAGCAGTAGATATAGGATAGCTTAATAACAAGAATTTATTAAGATAAGGTAATTTAGAATCAATAAACTTTTTACTAGTTTCAGGGTGTATATTTAAGACTCTTTTTAACTCAATTTTAGATTTAGCATGATAATAAAGAGTACTACATGTTAGATCATATACATATACAGGATCACCTTTTGAAGACCCAGCATTAACAACTCTTAAAGTATTTAAGTTAAATTCTTTATTTAATAAATAATATTGCTCTAAAATTAAAGCGTCTTGACTACTAAATTTATTACTATCAAGTTTAAAAATTATTAATTTAAAAGCTTTTAGTCCATATTTATCAAGTAAAGGTAAAAATTTCCCGGCTAAAGGAAAATTCCCATTAAAGTAATAATCTATCCTACGTCTTAGTAAATTAGATGAACCTACATATTTATCCCCGGTATTTTTATGTATAAACATATATACACCAAAGAAACCTTTATGTTTAGATTTTCCCGTCAATTCATCTAAAAGTTTGTAATTTTCTGGTGTAGATATAGGAAGATCAAATTCAACACCTTTAACTTTGAATAATTGGTTTAATTTAGAGTCAGTAACGACTAAACTTTGATTTAATAATATTTTATTCATTATTAATGAAGTAGTAGGTTCTCCACTATTGATATGTTCTAACGCTAAAGATTCTGGATTATTAGCTAAAGGTTTAATTGAACTAAAAGATCTTGCCCTCGCATAGTCAAACACTGTGCGGTGGGCGGATCTTGTTAAACATACAGTAGTTGCTAGAGAACCTCTATGCGTACGAGGCTTACTACAACAGTTTTACCTTATAAAAAAAAGAATGCTTTATGTGTGCTATCTTTATAACAAACTTGAAATTTTATTATTACATTAAAAATAAGTTTAGCAAACTATTGTAGAGAATTCCCTAAAAATATATTTATTAACAAATAAACATATTTTTATTTAACAAAAAATATAAGTAAATACTTAGCCAAAGGCTACCCTTTATCCCTGCTGAATCCCCCCTACGGGACTATGCGGGGATTATGGCTCAGAAAGCCCGGAGGGAATATTTTTCTGCACCTTTTCAGGTGGGGGCTGACTATATCTTAAGCATTATTAATATTAATAATACCAACCACCGTTTAGTCGATGAACTGCATACCAAATAAGGCTGCGCCTATACTTGGTACTTGGCTGCGGATTGCCCATTGAATAATAAATCTTGATTTTCCCATACCACGAGTCATTACCTGTGCCACAAACTATGTTACCATGCTTGTTTGGATAAGATTTCTTTAGGGGTTTCCCGCAATTTGATGATTTATAACCATAGGTTCACTACAGTTCCGGCCATTGTTCGTTAAAGACCGTAAAAAACCCCTTCTCTGTTTATAAAAACAGAGACTTGGTTTAGTCTACCAGGATAGGCATCACATTTGATACCTAATGAAGGGCAAGCAAAAGAATGTATAACGTCACCAGCAGTAATAATAAATCTTACATGTGTTAATTCAGGTAAGATTACACGATTATCTACTTCTAACATTCTTAATCTTCCTTCTTCCAAGTCAGTGTCGGGCACTATATATGAATCGAATTCTATAAATTCATCTGATGAATCTAAGAAATCAGGGTATTGGTAACTTCAATATCATTGGTGCATATTTATTATTAATAAATATTCCGACTGTACATTAAGCATCAAATAAATGACACCCACAAGTGCCCCAGTCTGTGGCAATAAATAATAAGAAAAAAATTTATTTACTGACAGTCTTGTATTCTTAATTATTACCCTCATTAAAAATATATTAACTGTTTTCACTCGCATCGCCAAAGAAAATTTGATATTTTCTTAGAGAATCCCGGCGGAAACTCAAAATTTAATAAAAAGTATAATTTTGTAATCATCGTTATGGACTTTCTGTACATAATACTGGACACAGGTTACGAATAATTAAAAACTATTTAGTAAATTTCGACTACCGTATATATGTTGAGCAGGTTAGTAAAATTTTATAATATATTAAAAAACCTCCTTTTTTTTAAGTTTAAAAACTATAACCCTAATTTATACTTCATAGAAGAATGCATATGTGGTAATAAAATTTCTCTTAAAGCAGGTATAGATGAAGCTTTTATATAGATACAATAATTATTATTAATATTTAAAAGTTGAATAGTACAATCTAAATTAAACTTATCTTTAAGTATTTTTACCAACAATTCTACCTCTGTTAAAGAAAAACAATTAGTTGCTATTCTAACGCCGGGTTTAGCTCAACACCCGTCATCTGAAATTCAAACAGCTAAAGATAAAGGAGTCATGTAATTTTCCAACATAGGTTTTATAACTTTTTTACCTTTATGGTAAAAGATATCATGTATTCAATTAAAACTTCTAAATGTAAAAGTATTAAATTCATATCTATAGTGTACACAATCTATACCTTTATGCTTTAATTTTATAGTAGATCTTCTAGGTTCTAGATTAGAACAATAACCTAAATTGTAAAAAAAAGAATATAATCAAAATAAGTATTCTTTATTTTTACTACTTTGTCTATAGCATATTCTTGTTCCTTCTATGGATCTTCTATTACCGTAAGAATCACCTAACAATGAACCTATTACTATTGAAATAACATCTTGATTATGTGGACCTATTCTAGAACCAGCTTTCATTCTATTATGAAATGTACGATATTGAAAGTTATTTAAAATAAATATATTATATTTTCTTTGACCTTTTCAGGTATTTACTATTTTATTTAATATATACGGTTTAGGGCCACCCCGACCCTCTGCTAAAACTGACATTGAAGGATCACTCACTTCATCCATTAAGTATAATAATTTAAAAGAAGGGAAAGCAATTAACATAAGTATTACTGCTGGAGTTATTGTTCAAATTAACTCTATAAGCGTACCGTGGTTTAAATATTTGTGAGAAATAGGACTTTTTGTAGCCACATAGTTTCTTACTATAGATAATAGGACTCACCCTACAGCAAATAATATAATAACTAAATAATACATTATATTATCATGTAATTCAACCAGACCTTCCATTTGAGGTGTGGCACTATCTTGAAAATATATACCTCATGCACTAGGAGCGTCTAGATTAATATTTAACTGATTCAATAAAAGATTCATTTTAAATTTTAAAGGTTTGTCTATATTTATGCACTAATTATTATCGATAAATTTTTTATCCTTACTATTTATATATAGACCTGAAGAAATAACATTTTTAATTTATTATTAAGAAAAAAGGTGAGGGGAAGTCTAGTAAAAAAAAAAGCTTGGCTGGATATCCTGGCTCCAACAGGGTACGACGAACAGTCGCTCTACCAATTGAACTATCTCCACTAATTATCCCTTTATAATATATACCTGGAAAACCAGAAGGGTAAGTAGAGAGGAGGGGGGCTATCCTAAATATAAAGATAGCCCCCCCCCCCACCTAAAAAAAATATTATCAATATTAATATTTATATGACTAGTACTGATATTTAATTATTTACGTCTACGAAGGGAGGCACAGGATGCGCATGCCTTGTAATATGCAGATAGTAAATGAAGTCAACAGTAGAATTCACGACACGATGTCCTCCGCTTAGAGTTCCTGTAGTTATTACCACAGGGTTAATTGGGGTGGCTCCCTCTTCAAAGTAAAAATTTGTCCTTGTTCCAGCCACGACGGGACCTATAGACATAAACCTTTTAACAATTAGGTCTTTACCAATATTATTTAGATTGGTTTTGTAAGATAAGAATCCAGGAAATTCGGAAGTATAATTCCTACTTGCGGGATGCTTAATATTTCAAATCTTCTGTAAAGTAACGCTTCTTACCACAGTATCTTACCTATGCATTTCAGCCGGATCTAGTCCGAGTTCTTTTAACTTATTAAAAAAATTACGTTTTTGAGTAGCTTTACTACTCATTAAATCAGGAAATATTATAGCATAAGGTACTAAGACGGCTACTCCCAAACATAATATAATAAGATTGGAGAAAGTTACTAAAAAAGATATTGTATTTAAATTATTCCCTATATAACCATCGGTGAACATTTCTTTAACTAAGAACAGATTATTCATTTTTCATTACAGATTTTGTATACCTCAATGAGGAAGTTAGTACCTAATATACTTACCTTACAGGTTACAAAAAAAATCTTTTCTAGATTCCTTACGAAAATAATCGAAAGCAAAAATTGACTTTCCGGTTATTCACAAAGATTTTGCTTATCTACTAAAATTAACGAGGCTACCACCAAAGGTTAACTTATTTACAAAACTATCGGATAATAATCAAAGGAAATTTCAAATTAGAGCTTCGAAGATTAGGTAAAAATTACGGCTAGTCGGAATCGAACCGACACACTCTATTTGGAAGACAGACATCCTACCATTAAATGATAGCCGTGATTAATTATAGCTAATAATTTCCTTATTCCATAAAGATTATAGGATATAAATTTTTTTGAAATAAGTCATAATATAACAACCCTCTCCCCCCCCCACTTTCTTGAGGCATAGTAAGGAGAAGGGATATTAGCTAGATTTTGTAAGTAAAACACTTAATTTATATGTAAGAAGTTAAAATTAGATAAGACCAAGGATTATAGACCTTTAGTCCAGAATATGTTTAGGTAAACAAGTTTAAATATTTCTGGAGAGTATATAAAAATATCTTTTAAAAGTTTTAAATTTGATTAATCTTCTATTATATCTCCGTATTTGACAAAAAAGTTTCAACTACCACGTAGCGCCAGTATTCACGAATTTATTAAATATATTTACCGTTTATAAATGTAATAATTCATTTAATAAAAAACTTCGGGGGGGGGATTACTTAAGTGCATACCAGATTCGAACTGGTATCATAACGGCCGAAACGTCAGGTTCTACCATTGAACTAATACACCTTTACTAGTCTTTATTCCTTGATCCTCCCTAGTAAAGTAATGCAGGGAGGGGGGGACTAGTAGAATATAATCATTAGGTAGCTTAAAGATTGCATACTAGGAAAAGAATAGTGGAAGCGGGGATAATTTTAAATCTAATTGTCCCCACCTCCATTGTAAGCAGAATTAGCACTAGAAGTATAAGTTACTTTCTATTACTTATTCTATGTTTGAAATAGTAGTAGAACTACTATTGCTTGAAATATTAGTATTCTGTTTACTATCGATTTTCAAAGCACCTTTTCCAAGCTCGTATACAAATCCTATAGTAACTATAACCAAAAATATTAAGACTATAATTAGTCCATACAAACTGTTTAAAGATTGGCTAACTGCAAATGGAAATACTAGAGTTATTTCTAGATCGAAAAGTAAAAAAACCAACCCAAAAATAAAAAACTTAACATTGAATTGAGATCTATTTTGTCCTAAGAAACTGTGGAATCCACACTCGAAACTTGAAAATTTCTCCGCATAGGGATTATGAGGAGCAAATAGTAAATTTAATACTAAAAATAGAATAGCTATAATACAAACGAATAGTATAAATAATGTAATTGAACTCATTTAAGAATTAAATAAAAATTGCACCAATATGGTACCCATACTTAATCATTCTTTATTCATAAATATAAATAGTAATATAATTAAACTAATTATAGAAATAGTAATAGCCAGTGGGCTAGACATAACTATATTTTTGGTATTAAATCTAATAGATTCAATTAAAACTGGTTTTTGATTAGAAGATTTTGCGCCGCCATATATTCTACCTACACTATCCTCTTTACTACTTAGTAAAGGATTTTGTTCAGCCTGCACAGGGAAAAAGAAAATTTCTTTTATTATACTTAAATAATATACAGCTCCAATTACACTAGTTAATATTGCAACAAAAGATAAAAATACGTAGCCATTATCTAAAGCTGCACTTAAAACCATCTGTTTAGCAAAAAACCCTAATAAAGGTGGTATACCTACAAAAGAAAATATAGTTATCGCTAAACTTAGTGATAAGATTGGATTTATATAGAAATATCCTTTTAATTGACTAATTAATTGTATTGGTGAATTATTTTTATCTAATAATTCCGGTTCATTTACTCTATTATTGTTTACATAAGAATATAAAGAAAATCCAATAGTAACTAAAATAATAAAGGCATTTAAATTACTTATTGAATATTGCATTAAGTAGAATATAAATGCTTGAGTAGATTCCACACTAGAAATACTTAGGGCTAATAAAATAAACCCTAAATGAGATATAGTACTATATGCGAATAATCTTTTGATTCGGTATTGTGTTAAACCTAATACCGTACCTACTATTAATGATAGTAAAGAACTTACAAGTAAACCGTATGTTCAATGAAAGTTTAATAAATAATTATTAGTATAATAAACTAGTTCTAATAAAAAGATAAAAATAGATATTTTGGCTATAATAGCTACAAAAGTAGTAACAATCGTAGGAATAGCGTCATAAACATCCACGGCACTCAAATTTATCATGCAGATTATTAAAAACAACTCTTTTTTTTCGATAATTCCGGGCTAAAAGCATTTTTTTTTAAGAAGTCTTCTTTATTTTTATTAATAAAAACACAGGCTGGAACTGACAGAGGCGAGAGGTAGAGGGCTTCGTAATAAAAGTACCTAATATTACATCCCCTACCTATAAGGTACAGATAGCTCCGCTATCTAAGAATCTATAATTCTACCTTTGTTCATTCCAGCTTTAATTTGACAAATCTCCTTAAAACCTTCTTTGGTTAAATGAGATTTATTATTAATTAAGAGAGCTACTTTACATCAATCGGAAAAATCTAAAGATTTTACACCTATAATAGGATGTTTTGTAAAGAAAGGTATAATTTTTTCAAAATTATCCGATAAACCACGAGACTTATACTCAGTATAACTCTTGTAAGTATAAGCCTTACCAAACCCAAAATAATCTACTAGACTTTTCATCAAAAGCTCATCACGTGAATGTTGAATTAAGGCAAAAGTTAGAGATACACGTCCGATGCCTTCGTCTAAAGTTTGACTATCTTTAGAATTTCTTATACTTACAATAAAACTACCATCACCTGAAGTAAATCCTGCTACTCATTGAGGATCTATCGATTTGACATCTATGTTATCCAGTTGAGGTCTAACAACTGCAATGGTGTTAGGGAAAGCTTCTATCAATGTGGGTGTCAACCCTTTGTTTAGAGTAGCCCGTATATTAATAATAGCTTCTAATCCAGAAACTGTCAAGTGTTCCCCTCGTTGCATAATCATAACTGCCTGTTTAAATAAAAGATAGTCCGCACGCTTATGAGTGATTAGAGGATATTTATCGAAGTGAGGTATAACTTGAGTAATAATCTGGTTAAGAGAACTAATTGTGAAATCAATACAACCATTTCTCTCTTTACTGATTCTTCCTACTCCCCCAAAAAAGGTTTGAAGATCTTTCAGTAACTCAAGGTCCCTTTTATGTAAATTAATAATAAAGTTAGCTTCAATTTGTCACCCTAAAGTTTGTCTAGGTGCTTTTCTAAGAGTAAGCATAAAACAACCTTCGGCGTCTACAAAACCGGTAACAAATCAAGGTAAAACTAGAAATTTGTTACTGCCTTTATTTTCGCAAAGCGGAAATATAGCCTCCTCCCTGCCTAGCTGAGAAGTCATAGTTTTGTTTGTAGTGTTTGAGGTTGAAAATAGTTGTGATTGAATAATCTGTTTAGAAGGGATTTTGATTATAAGATTTCTTTCGAAACCTCGCAGAATGCATCTTAAACCTGGTGTAAGAACAGCAGGTCAATTACCGTACACTCGTTGCTCTTTTACAGATAACATACCTGATTTAGATCCGCGATTGTCCATTTTGTTTTCACAAATCTTAAGGCTTCTTACCTTACCTGAGTAATTAGTTCAGCCACTGATAGTTTTTCAACTACAGCTTGGTACCTTAAGCTTTAGGAGTTCCCCGGAGTTTGATAATTTTACCCGAATTAAAGATTTCCCAGATCTTTTTGCAGGTGATCAGAAGTGAAAAGGAGCCGCACTAACTTTAAATAAAAATCCAATACTAAAGATTAGCATAGAAAAATTGATATAATCATCTCTATACCAGGCCAGCGTAGCGGAATTTTCAGCTCCTACCACTTGACTATTAGTCAAATCACTAATACTAGTTATTACGTATAAACTATCCATATTTGTTGTACCTGAGTTAGCATATAGTAAGCTAGTACCTAATAGGATAAAACATGAACTAAGTCCACCTAATAAAAAATAGATTAAACCACCTGTAGTAGATAATTCAGAATTACGGTAAATTGTACTTACTAAGTATAATCCATAACTTTGTAACTCAATAGAAAGAAATACTGAAATGAAATCATTAGTTGACATCAAAAAGACCGCTCCACTTATGATAAATAATAATATTAACGTTTATAACCGGATCTTTAAAAATTCTAAATAAATAAACAACTTTTAAGCTACCCTGCTGTTGAGGGGGTGAGTACATCTAGCCTTTAAATTATAGCTTTATAATTTAACTGAACCTAGCTAACCATTATATTAACACAACTACCGAGTATACATTGCGTCCTTAATAGCTTTTATTAACACGACTCCTTCTGAAGTTAAGTGCATTTTTTTTTCTATTAAATAAGATGCTTTTTTAAATCTCTCGAAATCTAAAACTTTTACACCTGAAAGAGTAAATTTGGTTAAAAATGGAATTAGCTTTAGGTTAATATCAGCGGAGTTGGCAATAACTCATTCAGCTGTACCACGACTATGGGATTTTCGGATTTTACCGCAACCTAAGTAATTAACGAGTCTCTCTAATAACTCTATATCTCTAGCATGTTGACTTAAACTAAATACTAGACTAACCGCAAACCCTGCTTTTCTTTTCTCGTTAGAATAAATAGAAATAAAAAAGGATCCCTCCGCGGTTATAAGTCCCGAAAGTCAAAAAGGATTTAAATTAGTAGCTACCTTAAATTCAGGTTCAACCGCGGGAATAATATCGGGATATTCGGTTTTTATAAAGGCTGGTAACCCTTTATTCAAAATAGCTCTTAGTGAAAAGATTTTTAATAAACCAGGTAAAGATTTATGTTCTCCTTTTTCCATAAGAAGAACTATCTCCTTGAATACTAAATAATCTTTTAACTTAAGAGTAGCTAAGGGATATTTATCAAAATGAGGTAAGATATATTTTATTATATCTTTAGTAGAACTCACAGTGTAGTAAACTATTCCTCTTGTACTAGTATAAATCTTACCTACTTTAAAATAAGCTTGGATTTGGACCAAAAGATCTAAATCTTTTGGGTCTAACCCTATGGTAAAAATAGGTTGAATTTTTCAGCCTGTACCTGACTTTTTCTTAGCAATAGAAACAGTAAATGAAGCATCTCCATCTGTAAACCCCGTTATGAATCAAGGGTTTAAACTAAAACTATCTTCATATTTATTAGAGAATACGGGTTGAATAAGATTTGCCTTAGGTGCAGTAATTGAATATAGTCTTTTATTTAGAATTTTATTAGGATAGATTCCGGTTAAGGTAATTCTTTCGAACCCTCTTAGAGTACACCTTAATACTAAACCGCTACTCTTTAGCTTAGTATAACTACCGTCTACTGTTGCTCTTTACAAACATTTGAATGTTTGATTTAGATCCGCGATTGTCCATTTCTCGAGCTTGTAGCTCGACAGCGTTGGGATTAAAGATCCCTATCTCACTTTTAGTGCACATTAATCTGTGTAAGTGAGGCGCCATCTTTTGACTTGTTACCATACGTGAATAATTAGTTCACCCACCACGGAAAAATTTTTCCAGATTTGGTATCAAAAGCTTTAGGAGGTCCCCGGAATTTGGCAGTTTTCCCCTTAATATAAACAACTTTCCAGGTTGTGGTCGTCCAGGGTATTCAATTATTTTTAAATGTTCTCCCATTTTATTTATTATATTTGTATTATAATATATAAGTTTATTAAACAAAAGATCTTTTAAAGATGAGTATTCAGATACTAAAACTTTTCTAGGATAAAAACTTGTTAATTGTAATATTAAAATGCTAATGAAATATAGGAATATATGAAATATTTGTGTTATTGTTGTTACATGAAACAAACCACCGTGTAAACCTATACCCCCATTACTTAACACAGAAAAACAAACAAAACTTTGTAATATACAATATAGTAAAGATATTATAGCTATACGGTTAAAAAAGTATAGCCATATCTCGTCTTAAAGTTACGGCATTCGATATTAATAAAGATAGTATTGATATTATTAACATTGCTACTAGCCAGGAGAGAAAATCGAATTCTCATTATTAATGTATGAAATTAAAGTTTTAACCATTTAAACTATCCTAGCTTTTACGAACATATAAGCAGCCCGTAAATATTTCTGCTTTATTACCTTACTCACAATTAGAATAGTATTCTAATAAAAAAGTATATGAGTTATATATTATAACTCGTACTAACCCCTACGCTTTCCTAACAAAAAAGGTGAAAAGGGGGGGGGGTGGGTTAGTCATAAAAAAAAGCTTGGGTGGATACCCTGGCTCGAACAGGGAACTTACTGTGCCACGAACAGTCGCTCTACCAATTGAACTATATCCACCAGTTATAGCTTTAACATGTATAGGTTTAAAAGCCACCTAGTAAGTGGAAATCCCTTTTAATTTCTCTACCCCTCAATTTTCATTCTACAGGAAGACTCACGAGTAGTTCCTTATTTTTTTTTATAAAAAAAATTTTATAAAAATTTATAGACCCTCCGTGAAATTTAGATGGACTTGTAAACTAAGATTGTACAGGAAGACTCACGAAAGCGTGAGGTTTAGGTGGACTTGTTAATGATCACTCTAAGCTAGGTGAACTTCTATTTAATAAAGCTTGTAATGTATCTGTATAGAATTGTGGAGTCATTCAAGGATTTCTTGTGGCTACATTACCATCTAATAATTGTCTATAAACAATATATAAGAATAATCAAGCAGCAACTACACTAATTATAGATCCAAAACTACTTATTAAATTTCAACCTGCAAAAGCATCAGGGTAATCACTTATTCTTCTAGGCCAATTATGTTACTTTAAAGGATTTACCCTTTAATCCCTTGTTTTCACAAGGGTTCAGACTATGTCATCGTCTTACTTTAAACTATTATCTAATTATATTTAAAGTTAATCGACGGAGGATACTCGTGGAAGGTTGTTATAAAAAAAATAATTTCCTTCTAGTCGTTGAACGTTCTTATTAAATATATTATTAATCTATCCCTTCCTAGCTTCGCGTATCCCTTCCCCCAAAGGGGGTTAGGGATTAGAGAAGCCAGGGTGACCCTGAAGGATACCTCGGGGATAAAAATAAGCTTCGCTTCAAGTTAACTATACAGTTTATAGTTTTTCTTGAAATTCATCCTCTTTTTACCTTATTTTTATTAGTTATAAGGGGAACTATTCCTAATTCCTTGTAGCATTATTATACAATCCGTCAATAGAATATAATATTTACATTCTAAATTTTACAATAGTATCGTGATTAGATACTATATTAACCAAATAACTATACCTCATCCGAATTGTACGGATCTTTCGAAAAGAAGTATTTACCATTATGTATTTCCTTATTATTTATCCTTTTTTTTAAGGTGTTGTTGCACAATTTAAATAAACGAGTACACATAACAGTAGGATACACCCCTAATAATTTATAATTTTGTGTAACATCATACACAAAGATCAATTTTCTTAATTTAGTTAAAGTCTGTTCAGATTTAGTCTTACCGAACATTGGGTTATTTTCACCTGATTTATCCCTAATTTGTTGAGCTATAAAAGCATCGGATTTAATTTTATTATACATAGGATTCATTTCACCTTTTTTTAATTCACTCATCTTTAATAAACTTTCTTCCGTATGTTTGTAACCCATACTAGATCCAGGTGTGTTAAGCATATTTAAAATAGCCAAGCCGTAAGTTCTTAACGCCCAATCTAAGTAAAATTTTTCTCTTTCTAATAAATAATCTTTAGCGACAGTAGACTTTTTTCCACAAATCTCTAAAATAACGACGGAAAAGCTCTCATGACCATATTTTAATATACTTTGATATATTAGACTTTTTTTCTTTAGGATAGAAGGCTGAAAGTAAGTACCTAAACGTTTAGATCCATTTAGACCACTACCTATATATACTCTACCAGTGATCTTATTAAATCACATGTAGATTATAGATACATCTTTAAAGTCTTTATATATATCAAACTTAGAGACAGATGCGTCATGATACACTTTAACAGGTGTACAAGGGTAAACAGGGAATTTAGTTAAACTATTAGAGTTTTCTATTTCAGAAGATTTAGTTGGTTTATTTGGTTTATTACTTTTAGGATCTTTAGGAGACCCTGAAGGTTCTCCTTGCGTACTGTGACCATCGCCGCCAGATATATTTTTGCTCTCTTCTTCTACTAGAGATTTATTATATACCCACGCACCATCACCCCGTTCGATATTTTGGGGTCGCGGAGCAAAGACTGAATAGGTCAAAACTACAAAGACTAAAAGCATGTAAAACAGATATAATAAAACAGACTGTAGCATTTTTTATATATCTTGCTTAAAAAATAAATAAATTTATTGCAATTCAGAATAAAAGTATTTATCTTTGTTTAGTTTATTCGTATTTAAATATTTTTTTTAGTCACAAAATATACTTTAACATATCACTATGTTAATTGGACTATTTCTTCAACTTTAAAGTTGCAACACGTATAGTCTCTGAGGATCCTTCCAATTTAAATATTTATATCTATTTACTAGAAAGTTTCCTGCTAATTGTCTATTTATAATTCCTAAAACTAAATAGGGTTTCTAGCATACAGTGTTGTGTAAATTTCCGTATCACTACGAAAAAAGGCCTACTTTTGACCTAAGAAATGTTGTGGGAAAAATGTAAGATTAACCCCTATGAAAAGTAATCAGAATTGTACTTTTGATAACATTAAATTATAATTTAGACCTAATATTTTAGGTACTCAGAAGTATCATCCGCTAAACATAGCGAACACAGCACCCATACTTAATACATAATGGAAGTGAGCAACCACGTAATATGTATCATGGAATGCTATATCAAGGGATGCATTAGCAAGAACCACTCCTGATAATCCTCCGATTGTAAACATAAATACGAAACCTAATGCAAATAACATTGAAGGTGTTAATCTTAAAGATCCTCCGTAACATGTGGCTAATCATGAGAAGATTTTAATTCCTGTAGGTACAGCAATTATTAAGGTTGCAGCTGTGAAATACGCTCTTGTATCCACATCTAAACCAACTGTGTACATGTGATGCATAATTGTTAATAAATATTGACTATTTATCCATACAAGTAGTACAAGACTTATTGTATGCTCCTTTCACAAGGAGTATCGGACTATATCTTCATCTTTATTTCGCTCCTGTCTTATTTGTTATACTATTATTTAAATTTATTTGTTTTTGCATAAATCTCACTTGTGCTAATCCCTCTTTAGTTAAATGTAATTTATTTGATACTTGAGTATGTACAGCTAATCATTTTTTCTAATGAACTACTTTTTTTAGTATATAACGGAAATAATTCAAAATATGATATTACATCGTGCAACGTTTTAAATCCAGTGACTGTATAACGATATACATCTTCAGTTCCCGATCTTAAGGTTACTTTACCAAATCCAAATAATTCACATATTTTATTTAGTATAACACTATCCTTTTGATCCAATATAAAACGCATTCTAATAACATGACCTAAAGTATACCTAGAGCTAGCTGTAGTAGATACATTAAAACATCCTTCCGCATCTGTGAACCCTGATAATCAGCCATCTTTCAATGTAATCGGAATAACATTATTGTTGAACTTGATAGTGTCAGGACCAAAACGATTATTTAAAGAGTTAATTCATAAAGATAATTGTTTAATTCGGTTATCCATAGCTAAATTACCATTAAATAAATAAGCTAAAAGTAAAATCTGTGAAGGGTCATCTATCATTCATCTATAAAAGTCATTGTTTTTCCACTTTTACCTTGAGGAAAATGTCTAACAACACCAATATTTAACTTATGTTGTATATCATAAAGTATAGCACTTTCTTTTTGAGTAAGAACAAAACGTGTTCTTTTACCTTCTGCATATGTTTGAATAGCCCCATCACCTTCTGCAAAACCAATAAATCAAGTTAATCAGTCATCAGATAAATGATCACTATTTTTAAATAATGTATTATAATAAGAACGGAAAGCATAAAAGTTAAAAGATGTCTCGCGCATAGTCTCTGAGACACTATGTTTGTTATCTTTTAAAGAATTCAGGGACACATTGTTTGCTGATTGAGTATAGCTAATTAAACTTTCACCGTTCAAGGTGTTAATTAGCACTAAACTGTTCCAGCATATTGCGAGATTAATTAAAACCCCTATATCACTAGAGGGTGAAGCCATAACACAACTTCAAACAATAAATCCTAAGATTCCAATTGACATCATAGCGTAAACCATACCTATGTAACCAAACACAGATTTATTTGAGTTAGCAGATATAGTTGTACTAATTATTCCGAAACCAGGTATAATTAAAATGTAACTATTTTTTGATTAAAAGAATAGCTGTGTATTATAACACAGTCTTTTCTCATTAATACTCAAAAACTTTTATATTTTTGTTAGGACTTTATCTTAAGTTGTAGTATCTTCTTCGTGACGGTTTATTAAAGATTTAATTGTTAGTATTTTAGATAACCCTTTTTCTGTTATGTGTTCTCTGTCTTGTATTAATCTATACACCTTCCTTCATTTTAGATAGCTTATATGCTTTCTAGATTGTAAGTGATATTGATCAAAATATTGTATAACCCTTTTAGCAGAACCGAAATTAGTAGAACCATAATAATAGGTATCTTGAGACTTTCTATATCCAATGTTTCCACCTAAATACTCTTTTATTTTAATTAACAATAAATCACTTTTTTGATCTATTTGAAAATTTAATCTTATTTCCGGTTTATTTCTGGTAATACGTTTAATAATTTTTATTTGAAAACTAGCATCCGCATCAGAAAAACCAGCTAATCAGTGGTTATCAAAATTTTTACTTGAATCCTTAGTAAAATTAATATTTTGATCTGTATACCTCATATCGCTTAATACATTATTAACTACTTGATTAAATCTGTGTTCTGTTCTTAATTTACCGTTTATCAAGTTAATTACACGTAACATACCTTCTTTATTAGATACTATTAAAAGGTATGCATTTTTATCTTTTACTTTTTTTACATTCCCGTAACCTAATTTTTCTTTTAAATAATAAGCTAGAAATGCATCTGGAGAACTAAAAACTAAAACTAATTGTAGAGCTCTACTAAAATGACCATCCCCGTCTATTAATCCTGCTAGATAATAACCTAATTGTTCATTATTTAGAGGCTTCAAATGTTTAGGTACGTGATCTGATACACGTTTTATATTTTCCGAATTAACTACAACTCCGTTGCGTAAAGTCTCTGAGGTTCCATTTTTTATATATATAATGTTACCTGCAGATTTCCTTCTTTGTTCTAACTTTTTAACTATATTAAAAATACAAGATTGGAGTGATATTTAGAACTATACATGAAGGTCACATGCCAGCAACGTTAAGAGGCTTACATACGTAACCTCAGGATGACCGAAGAATCCAATTCCATACTATATAATTATTTATACATCCCTTTAATTATATAACTTAGTATAATTAACTAACCTAGAACTATTATCTAGAGGAATTCGACTGTACATTAAGCGGCATTTAAGCCACCTACCGGTGAACCAGTCTGTAGCGATTTATTAGAAAACCGACGGTCTTGTCTTATATGGGAAAAGATTTTGACCGTAAGACTATCTTTATGATAGTCACACCAGTATTGCTTCTGCATTTTATTGTTTTTTTCTAATAATTGCACAATAAATAATATAGCAAAAACTAAAAGTTAAGGTATACTTGATAGTATTCATTATATAAGGTCTTATATTTTTGATCTGCCTTAAATAATTCTTATAGCTTACGGCTAAACCTTACTTTATTTTCCTAAATATATATAGGTTATATATTTTTTATTTATTTGTTTAGCTAAATTAATTAATTCTAATCTAGTCTCCCCTGAGGGGAGCCTTGCTCCCCGAGGGAGGAGACAAGCTCCTCCCCGCGAGGAGCTAGTATCATTATTCAAATGATCTTTATCAACTAATCTGTTATAAAGTGATTTTCACTTTAAATAACTATCTTTCTTTTTAGACATAAGATTATAATAATCAAAATAAACAAACAAACCTTTACAATTTTTTAGTCCATTTACTCTAAGTTCTCAAACATTATCAGCATGATGTGCTACTACAGAACCTTCAACTGAATATTTAGTTAGTATATTTACTAAATGTTCAAAAACATACTTATTGGCTTCCCACTTTTGAGTTAATATAAATCTAAACTTAAAAGCTGAACTATTAGAAAGTAATGAACAAGTAAATGAACCTTCTCCATCTGGGCGTAGCGCCCCCACAATTATATATAATATATATATATATTGTGGGGTTATACCAGATAGTCAACCATCATCTAGAGTAGGTATTAAACAAAAATCTAAAGGAATTATAGTCTTTAAATTTTTTTTTAGTAACTTTTCATTAAAAGTTGATAAAAAGATTAAAAATCTAGCTTTCCTTGTAGGAAATACCATGTTTCCATTAAATAATAATACTAAACAAATTAAATAAAGCGCTTAGGAAAATAATTAGCTATAAGAATTAAGGGATATACTATTAAATATTCATCATCTAAGGACTTAATCTATTTTACATCTGCCTTAAATAATTTTTATAGCTTTGACTAACCTTACTTTTTTTCCTTTGTATGTTTTAAAGTTTATTTATTTTTTTTACAATATAAGAAAGAATATTTAAAATAAGTGCATGCCAACTTATCCAGAGAAGCCAAGGAGAAAAAGTACTACCGTTCACCAAAATGAAAAGACCAAAGTAATTCAATTGAATCTAGTTACATTATATAAACTTAAACTATCATTAACAAATATCTTTCTTTAAAAGGTTTGTTACATTTCAAACAATTTCTAATTGTTGTATGGCTAGTTCCAAGTGCAACCGCTGCTTTACGTACAGATTCGTAAATTACTGTTTCATTGGTAGGTTGTTTAACCCTTGTAGATTGGTAAGCTTTAATCTTATCTATAGTATCTTTGGATCTTTTAATACCTAATTTAGCCTCAGACATTTTAGTTAAAGTTTCTAATGACAACTTTTTACCTTGACGGGCAAGACTTAATCTTGATCGTGTTATATCAGAGAAAATACGATTTTGGGCTAATTTGGACATTAAAGCTTTAGTTTCCTCGGAGTGAATGAAACCTAACTTACTTTTAGCCATCTGAATTTTAACTTCTAGTGGCAGTTTACGCCCTAAAGGTGAACCAGCAACGAGCAATATATTATAAACGGGTTTCAATAAATCCATATAATACTGTTCTCTTTGTATAGTTTCATCTTTACCACAATATTCAAGGATTTCTAAAGTAAAATTTTCATGACCATGTTTTAATATAGCTCGGTATATTAAACTGGTTTTTTGGTTATTTACTAAACTTTTTCCGTAATATTGTTGAAGTCTAGGGCCCAGATTTATACTACTACCAATATAAGTATTACCATTAACTTTATTAGTCCAACGGTAAACTCCTGACTTCAATTTATTATCCTGAACAATAGATTGCTTTTGCTCCTTAGGGTTTGTATAAATAATCAATACGCTTGCTGCTATATAAGAAGAGTCAGTAGTATAAAAACAAATATAATTGTTAATAATTATAAAAACCAGAAGAAGAAAAAGAAAGAATAATAAGCAAATTAAATAAATACTCTTCTTATTGAAAAAGAGCGCAAGCTCTTCTTGTATAACAAATCTGTGTGTATTTTGTTTGATAGATTGTTTAATGACTCTACCAAAACCTAAATTATCTTTAATATAATTTAATACTTCTCGGCTTCGCCGCTCCCAGCCGCAGGCGCCCGGGAGTAAATCTGAACTAGATTGAGTAACTACAAAAGATAAGTCCCCTCTCTTGGCTATAATAAAAGAACCTTCTCCCTCTGAAAAACCTATTAGTCACTCCAAAAATCTACTATCAGGTTGTTTTAAGTCAGGGTAATATTCTTTAAATTTAGAGTAAAAAGAAGAAAACTCAAAAGATGAGTTCGTCTGAGTTGCATTATCTAATCCAGAAGATAAGCAAGTTATTAAATGGATAGCAAAAAAAATAAATAAACCTATAAAACCTTTTTTTAGTAAGAAAAGATGTTGGAATAATATAGGATCTCCTCCACCTGCAGTTTCAAAGAATGATGTATTAAAATTACGATCAGTAAGCACCATAGTGATTCCCCCAGCAAGAACTGGTAATGATAGTAATAATAAATGAACTAGAATACTGCGTCCCGTGAAGGACTAACAGCTCCCTTTCCCGAACCGTACGTGAAAGTTTCCCTTCATACGGCTCTCCAACGATGACTCGTCTTGATAGACTTCGTATTCTTCAACGTACCCACCTTGAGTTAACTCAAAACCGAATCCTTCGGAGTGGTTGTTGAGAGAGTACACGTCCTCGTCTGCAACCCTTCCTATTCCTAGTACTATGGTTGCTCTGTTACCATAGGGATTACTCCCCTTAGGCAATCCCGTAGTTCTCTTCATGTCACTAGGATCCCTTAGATTCCCTTTAAAACTTTGATAGCACTTCTTGTGCGTCGGAGGAGAAGTTCCTACCCAAAGCCGCTGTATTAAGCTTCGGATCTTCAACCTATGGCCCATGATAGGCAAGCCAAAACCCATTACTTGGGGTTCCTCAGTTCTCGGGTTCAAGATCTAATCTTTAATCATAGGATCCATAGCTCGCTCTAAGACTTAGACAATGCCACCTAATTTGGTCCGGTTAGAGCTTTTAACGAGGATGCTAAGTTCAGCCATCGGATTTCCCTAGACCTAACCTCGACGCTATATGCATAATATGGAAAAATGCATAACAATTTACTTTGTCAATGACGATGAAAAACTGCAACGGCGCACTACAGCTGTAATAACCACAGCTCATCCAAATAGGGCTAATTTGTGAAGTCTTATACCAGGTGTTCTCATATTTACTACTGTAGTAATAAAATTAACTGCCCCAAGAAGACTACTTACACCTGATAAGTGTAAAGCAAATATAGCTAAATCCACACTAGGTCCACTGTGACTTTGAACTCCTGATAAAGGTGGATAGATCGTTCACCCTGTACCAGCACCTCCTTCAATACAAGCTGAAAACACTAATAGAATTAAACTAGGCGGTAATAGCCAGAAACTTATATTATTAAGTCTTGGAAAAGCCATATCAGGACCTCCTACCATTAAGGGCATTAGGAAATTTCCGAACCCACCTATCAATGCAGGCATACTTTTTATCAATAAATTTTCATTTAATGCTTGGACTATATCTTTACCTTTAAATATATTATACGTTGAGTATATAATTTATTTATTAAGGTATTTCACGTGTAGTCTCTGAGGATCCTACTAAACAAAAGTGTTTAATGCTTACTTACCCTTATTCTACAAAAAGAATAATAAAATAATTAAGCCCTTTTATCTTTGGTTTCCGGCTGATTGCCTAATCCTTTGAAATGTAACTGTATTCTACCGCTTTTCTTTTAAAAAGAAAGTCTGTAGTACTAGTACCAAAAGCTCTAAAGGGATCCCAGCATATAGTGAAAAGAAAGTAAGATATTTATATCTTACCCGGCCATGCCTTTATATATTTAATTCTTATATGTAAATTTTCATTTACCACGATAATAACCTGATTTAGTTCCTTTAAGGTATTCTCTAATAACATAACGATCACCTTTTAAATGACTAGCTAAACTATTTAAAGAATGAAATTCTAGATTTTTACTAGAATCATCTTTAAACTCGGCTAAAATAGCTTTAGCTGACGGATGTTTAATATTATATGTATCCCGTTTATCTATAACTAAACTTTTAATTTTATCCAAATCAAGTAAGTTAGTTTTAGTTGATTCCTCTATTAAATCCAAAGAAAAGAAAAAAGTATCTAGGTATAAGTTACCTATAGTTATACAATCATTTAAAGTTGTATGATGAATATTTATTGAATTATACATGTGTTGTTTTGATTCAAAAATATATAATAGAGTAAAATCATCAGCACTATAAAAATAAACAGGTGTACCTCTTTGTTTACGAAGTTTATCACGTATTTCTTGAGACATAGGTTCATGATACCCTGAACTACTAGCAACTAAGTCAACATTAAGGTTTGGTTTTAAACTATCAATAAAATGTTGTTCTAATTCAACTACTTCCTCTAAACTAGATTTTTCATCCATAATATAAATAGTTAACTTTATATTACTAAAACCATATTTATTTAAATAACGTAAAACCCTACGTGCTTTAGTTTTAAGAATAGAAGGCATAAAATAAGAACTTATTCTATTATATAAATTAATAGAATGACCTACATATAATAATTTAACATACTTATATTTGGAATCTTGAACGTTTTTATTATCATTATTGTTATTATTGTTACCTATAGTTATATTATTGTTATTATTTATATTTACCTTACTTATCTTTTCTTTACCACCACTATCTAATATAGCAGAATAAGAAAAGGCACTATAAGAAAGGTAAAGTCGACATAATTTAGAATTAAATATACTATTTTTTTTGACCATAAAGAATATCATTAGGATAGCGTGAGCTGTAATGATACTATTATATAATTGGTTATCCGCAATGTATTGAACTCCTGGCCCACTTAATTCCATTCTAATTAATACAGAAAAGGCTGTACCTAATAAACCTGAAAATAATGCAAAGATTAAATAAAAGGTTCCGATATCTTTAGCATTTGTAGATCAAAATCATCTCTCTGTTCAAGCAGATACTGAAGATTTGATACTAGTTAAAGAATTTACCTCTTTCTGGGAAACAAAAAGCCTATCTTCATTTTCTGAGAATAACCTGTTAATAAAGATTTGAAATCAGTAACCAAAAATTTACAAAAATTAATAATTAGAATACTCTAATTCTAACTGTTAATTTTTTTTTTATTAAATTAACATTTATCTGCTCCCTCTCGGCCTCCCTGGTTCAGGAGCCTTGGGTCCTATTTGTTTTTTATAAAAAAACATTCGAAGGGTTAACACAAATAAAGATAATAAAAATTTTATTTATAAACCAGTAGTTATATTATTTAAATCGACCAGATTATCTAGTAACCATCTAGCCTACTTATTTACGGTTGGCTCCTATAAATAAATAAGGGGTTATAAATAGAAAGAATACAAAAAAATATTCTTTTTTTCGCACAAGCGGTAGATAAAAACTGTAAAAAAAATAGGGTTAGAATTTTTTTAATCATTTAAAAAGATTATGGAGGAATCAGAACCCCTTACTTAAGATTTGCAATCAAAGTGTAAACCATCTACTTCATAATCTATCCCACCACCTTTTCATCCCCAAGTAAGCTTAATTAAAAAAAATAGTCAAAAAATAAAAAATTAGGATTAACTAACTGAAAAAAAAAGAATTACTAGCTATAACTTTCCCTTAATCCTTACTGAAGGTAAAATAGTGATTAGCTGAAGGAATAAAAGGTAAAAGAATAAAGAATTATTTTTCTTTTTGAATTTTGATAGTATCTGTCTTTATGTCAAAATTCTCAGCTACCCGTCCCTACTCATAAAAATAGCTAATTATTTTATCACCTCTTATTACTTTAAACCAAAAATTTCCATTATAAATAAATAAACCCTAACTAAGTTAACTAAAAGCATAAGTTGAATTTACTACTATACCTAAAGTAGTAAACCTACATCGTATTATTGCAAGGTAAAACGGCTATTTAACGCTGGCAAAAAAAAAAAAGGGTCTTAGTAAGCCTAAAATATACATGAATACTAGTTATTGTTACTTTTTAAATGGATTAAATTATTTTCTAGTACCCCCCTTATCCCTCCATGGGAGGATGAGAAGAAAGACAAAGATCCTCCCGACCTGGGTGAGGGTTAGAAGGAAACTAGTATACTTAAAGATTGGGATGCTTTTATCCCTCTAACCCCCGACCTATTATACTAGTGGATTAAAATAACTAGGTAAGGGATTGAATCTAAGACTTTAAATTATTATAGAGGAAGACTTACGGAGACTTAGAAGATGGTTGATTCTCATCATACCCTCCTCAAAAACGACTGTTAGGACAATCGTGATCGTGCTCTCGTATAAGATCTAAGAAACGCTGACTTACATACCGTGAACCTAGGCTTTGCACACCCCATGCTTCAGGAAAGCATTTTTTAACATCTGCAGCTAGTTGACTAGCTACAACTTCTCTATCAGTCCCCCCAAATTCTTTAATACCTAGATGTCTTAATACTAGATTTCGGTCTTGTTTTGATTTAGTTACTCCATTAAAATGTTTAATTACTTTATCATGTGAAGCTATAAAGTCATGAAGAATTTGTGATTTTTTACCCTCAGGACGATTAGTTGGTGGGGCCGTTATTCCACTATTTGAAGGAGGTTGGGGACCACCTCCCCCTGTAGAAGGACCTCCCCCTGTAGAAGGACCTCCCCCTCCTAGAGGATTGGGATTCGCACCAAGAATATAACGAAATACTAAATTAGAGTTAATACTGCTACCTAATCAAGACGAACTAACTTGATTTAAGCCAGATAGCGATATAAATACACATTCCTCCAGTATATATAAAACAAATAAAACTATAAAAGAATTAACATGCAAATTTCCAAAGGTAAAAACCATAATAATAAATATACTAACTAGACCTGATAATATTCTAGAGAGAGTAAAATCATTATTGGGATCCTTAATCTTGAACAGAATTTTATTTATCTTATTGAAATATGGCACGGACAATAATTTAAATGGAAAAAAAAAAATAGCAGTTAAGCAAGTAATAATTGCATCTGTACCGAAAAAAATGACAATCGGCATAATTATTATACGATAAAGAGCAAAAATTTCTATAATTAACAACATCCTAGGAAAGTCTTGGGGCAGGCTACGAAATATGTGTTTAACACTTAAAAAGATTGAACTAAAAGATATAATTAAACTCATTGCATTATTCATTTGTGTATTCTTTTAAATCAATTAAAGTATTTTCTAGTACACTTAAAGCAGGTACTATAAATAAGAAATGTCCAAAATATAAAAGAGTACTTATTTGTCCTAATAAGATAAATGGATCTTCAACGTGTTTGGCACCAATTTGCATTAAAATTAAGAAATTAGCTACAAATACAAAGAAGGCTATTTTACTTAAAGGTCTAAATTGTAAACCTCTTGATCTTCCTAAATCAACGAAAGGTAAAGCTAATATTATTAAGATAGCACTTAACATAGCAATAACTCCTAATAATTTGTTAGGGATAGATCTAAGGATTGCGTAGAACGGTAAAAGATCGATAAATTAAAATAAGGATTTAATTAAATCAATCCATAATGTATATCAGGATGGAAAGGCCAAAAGCTTTATAGTCCCAATTTATATAACATTTCTTTAATAAAAAAAGGTTTAACTAAATTTATTAAAGTATCCATAGATTCCTTGAATATATAAATACGGGGTTTTTATCTCGGTTATAATGTATAGAGCATTTAATATTAAATTTGTCTTGTAAAGTGAACATTAGCTTATCCACATCAGTGTTAGTAAAAGCATAAACACCAATATGCATACCGCTACCATGTTTACTTCCGTCTAGTTTATAAAACATTCTTAAATATGTATCTACCTTTATAAGGGCTTTTTTGATTACGTTTCAAATATGTCGCAATAGAAACAAAACCTATATCTAAATCTCTAGCGGCTGCCCTAATAGAAGTATAGTTAGTTACAGTATTTAATTCTAAATCAATAACTACAATTTTTTTTGAAGCAGGGTGATTTAAATAATTTGAATCATAATTAGACACTGATAAGTTAGATTCTAATTTATATATACCTTTATATGGCATATTTTTTAAAATATATTCTTTCAAAGTGGTTTTATTAGTATTAAGACCTTTAGCTGCCTCTCTTAAAGAAATATATTCCGTTGAAACATTACTTTCTAAATTAGTAACCACAACTTTAACAGATTTACTTAAGTTTAACTTTTCAAGATTACTGTGTATTTTTACTAAGGTTTTTTCAGTATGTTTATAACCTGAAGAGGAATACGCAGTTTTCAATACATTATATTCAGGATACAGACTATCCATATAATGTTGCTCTCTTATTGCCAACTCTTTAGGATCACAATATTCAAGAATTTCCAACTTAAATTTAGAATATCCATATTTCAAAAGAGCTTTATTAATAACCATCATATTACGGGTAGGATGAGAAATAAAAGAAATGTTAAAATAATTTCTTAATCTTAAACCTAAATTTACACTACTCCCTATATAAGATTTTAGGGAGTCTAATTGAGTTCAACGATATATTCCCGATTTACCCTGATTATCTGTAATGGCTATTTTTTTATTAGAAAGGGCATCATTATATGAAACAACTGGTATAAAAGCTAAACAGTCAAGATTTGCAAAAAGATCAAAAATAAATCAATTCTTTCAAGTTAATAAGTAATGCCTAAGCAATTAGCTTTAACTAAATCTTAAAAATAGCAAAATTATAATAGTTATAAAAGCTATTATTTTTTATTAGGTGACGTTTTACCACCCTAGAATTTAATAAAAACGAGATAAATTAAATTTAATAGTTTCTTCCATAATACTTTTTTAACTATCAAAAAGCTAACCCTCTTCCCTGACGGGACCTCTCCCGGAAGGGTCCTCGGAGAGGAAGGTGTTAACAATTCATATATGTTATCAGGAACTACTTTGACATTTAATTTATAAAAAAGATCTCTAAATTCATTGAAACCAGGAAGTTGCATAGTTGTGAAAGATATAGCACTATATGTTTTCTTAGTTCTATTATCTCTAACAATTCTAGATTGAGGAATATAATCATTAACACAAAAAGCTAAAAAATAGCTTAATACATAATCAAAATATTCTTTATGTGCTACAGCTGTTTGAGCATACACCAATCTAGAATTACTAGTAGATGATCTTCGTACTATGTGGGCGTCACCTAATAAAATTCCAACCAATATTTCTTTCACCTCATCCGGGAACTTTATTGACGCTCTCTCCGAAGAAGATAAACGTTTAATCCCTTTTGTAGATCGGTTGTCTTGTAATACCGGACTAGATGAAAAACATAATGGAAGATAAAAACCTTGATTTTTTTTTTGTTAAATTCATAGTATCTCTACTATGTTCGGACTATCTCTTCAATTTAATATCAATATTTATGATTATGGCTAAATAAAGATAATTATTTAAATTGTCTCGCGTATAGTCTCTGAAGATCCTCTTAAAATTTATAATTTATACAAATTATTAGCCAAAATTTTTTGTAAGAGTTTCCTGCTGATTGTTCTAGTTTATTTAGGTAATAATTCTAGAAGTTTCCAGCATACAGCAAGATTAAGTGACATCTTTCTCTTTCTATCACTCAGGAACGATAGCTGGAGGAGTTTGCATTGGGTTAGCCATAATATAATTATCGCTATCTCCTAAAACATTAGGCATGAAGAATACAAATATACTTAATACGAAAATAAAGATAAATATAGTAATTAAATCTTTAAATAAGTAGTAAGGAGCCATAGGTACTCTGTCATAATTACCTGAAAGACCTAAAGGATTTCCAGATCCCGCTGTATCATGTAAAGCTATCATGTGCATTAATACTAATGCTGCTAATATAAAGGGTAATACAAAATGTAAAGCAAAGAATCTATTTAAAGTGGCATTGTTTACACTAAAACCTCCTCAAATGACAATATATTACGTATAATATTTAACTTATACTTTATACCCTTAAGGGTATATTTAGACTATATCTTAAACCTTCTTAATAATATGAAGATTTTGGGGTATCGTGTTGAGCTTATTGTTGGTATAACTCACTCATTAGTCGTTGAACGTTCTTAATCCATTTTTTATATACCGAATTAAGTTTCGCTACAAATAATCTAATAAAACGGAGGTAATTTATTAAATGTCCTTGTAATTTTCCCCATTTGCCTCTAAAATAGAATAAGATTAAACCCTATCTATTTTAAGGAGCCCATTACATTTATTAATTTATATCTTTTGCAATCTATCTTGCATTATTTTTGCATCAGGATAATTTAAGGTACTATAACGCAAACTTTCCTGTAAATTATTTAACCATTTTATATATTGAATATATTTCAACCCTACTAAAGGATGTAAACCTGAAAATGAAAAGAAATTTATAACTTTTTGTATATCAGATTTAGAACTAACACCAAATTGATTAAAATTATTTGTTGTATCTATTTTTCTATTAGTATTAAAGATTAGTTTAAAGGCTTCAAATAAATTAGTATGTATTCTCTGTTTTAATTGAAAACAACCATCATTATTACTTTTAATAAAAAATGAACCCTCAGAACATGTAAATCCGACAATTCAATTTTTAAAAAAAGGCAATAATGTGTAATCAATAGGATTTTTAGGTATCTCAAAAACAGCAGGTGTGTTATCGGGAATTTGATTATACATCTTAATATCATTTTTGAATATATACATAGCTAAATTAAATTGAGATGCTCTAGTATCAGTTAAGAAAAAAATCTTATTATAGATAAGCAATGGGAACAATATTTCTTGTAGATCGGTTTTATTAATTACTAATTTACAAGTTGGACTTTTTAAATCCTTATAAATATTTATCTTACCTATTTTTAAAACAGAATGAATATATTCTAAAGTAGAAAGATCTTCTAAATGAAGAGATATAACTAACTTAATTGCTATGAAACCTTTAGATGTTTTAGTTACTTGAATATACCCATCACCATCAACCAATCCAGCTAAAAAAGCTAAAAATGTTGAAGGAATGGATATATATTCTTGTTTATCTAATCTTAAAGCCTTATTTAATTTCTTTAAAGCATTTTGATGAATAACACCTATAGTAGGAAGGTTAGATGAAAAATTAACATGTAGTAATATATAATAATACACAACTACAATTGAAAATAAAATAGCAATAAAACATAAATTAATAATTAAAGTAATAATTTTTGACTCTACTATATCTTGACCAATTCATGGAACAGCACTAATTAAATTAGTAATAACTGTAGCACCTCATAAACTCATTTGTCCGTAAGGTAAAACATACAAACTTACTCATTAATAAAGTATATTAATAAGCTAGAATAACTTTGAATTCGTATATTCTATTAGTTATAGGAATCTAACTAAAAGTTCCGACTGTGCATTAAGCAGCATTTCAGCCACCCATTAGTGACCCAGTCTGTCGCGATTATCTCTTTTTCCTCACCGTATCCTAATCTTTTGATCGTTTTCACTATATGTCGCCAAAGAAATAAAATATTTCTTCAATATCCCTGTCAGGTTATTCCACTTTAATTTTTATTTTCTTCTAGAAGTTGCATAAAAATTTTTAACTCGTGGGACTATGGTACAAACATATAATTATTTATACTCAACTATTCAACGTCTCAATAATACTTTTTTCTCTGTTTTGAGAGCCCTTCGGATAGTTTTTTCGTTACAATTTAAATTTTTAGATGCTTCTAATATACTATCATATTCCCCATAAACTGTTCTATTACTTATATTGTATAATACAATAGCTTTTGAATTATTTTTCATAGTATCTAAAAATTCTTTAGATAATACACGGGGTTCTGTTCTAGCTAAAGCTTTTTCTTTCATTTTATTTTTAGTTTCTTCACTTAAAAACTTTCCCCTATTTAAATTACCTATAGCTGTACGACGTTCTTCGCTATAATTAGTATTCATTTGTATTCGAGTTATGTCTGTATGTTTATAACCAAAACTTGAACCAGCCTCCGTTAATATATTATAGTTAGGCAATAAAGTTTTTAAATAAAAATCCTCTAAATCTAACAATTGTTTATTATTTTCTACATTAACTTTTTCTGGGAATAACTCCAAAATAATAAAAGAAAAATTAACTAAATCGTACTTCTTTACAGCTAACTTAACTATCTTACTACCTGTAAAATTTATTAAATGTCTATAAAATCGACTATATATTTTATTAGTAGAAGCTGACCCTACATAATAATCTCCAGTAATATTATTTAAAATTAAATAAATACCACTAATACTTTCACAATCTTTTTTAATTTTTTTTTGAATATCCTGATTACCAAGATTTTCATAAATAAAAACAGGATTTAAGTTTTTCTCTTTTAAAAATTTTTCAACATAAGGACTCGGATTAATTAACACTCCCGCGCCATAAAAAGACAGACATGAATAATCATAATAATTTATATATTCGCACCATTTTGGGCTATATTCAAAAAAACCCAAGAAAGCAGTAACAACTAAAAGCTAATAAATATTATAGTTCCTATCGCCTGCGAAGCCGTGTTAGCGTGTAAATAACGAATAAGTCAACCGTTAGATACATCTCTCATAATATGCTCTACACTATTAAATGCTTCTAACACGCTAGGATTGTAATGCATTGCTAAAGTTACTCCTGTTACTATTTGAATTATTAAACAAACAGCTAATAATGAACCAAAATTTCACATATAACTTAAATTACTTGGTTGTGAAGCATCTATAATATATCCATTAGCTAATTTTAACAAAGGATGACTTTTTAATATTCTCATTTTGTAAGTTTTGATAATTATAATTAACAGCTAGAGAAAATTAAACTGAAAACAACTAACAATAAAAAAAAAATTTTTTTTTAATAAAAAACTCTATTATGTATCATATGCATATTATTAAAAATATAATCTTTTGATATATTTATAGATTATAGATTTTAGATTTTAAATTTTAGATTTTAGATTTTAGATTTTAGATTTTAGATTTTAGATTTTAGATTTTAGATTTTAGATTTTAGATTTTAGATTTTATGAAAGTATTTTTTTTTATATACCTCTTTTTAATTTATAAAGAATTATAAAAAAGAAGATATTAGTTTATCTTCTACCCCAATATAGTGAAATTAAAGGGGGGGGGGTATAGGTTTATTAAAAATTTTCCTATACCCTGTTATCTAATTCCTTGATTGAAATTATGCAATCTTTGTATATTAACCAATACTATAAATTAAAGTTGAAACACTATAATGTAAACCATCTAAAATAAAAGAAGGGTAAATACCGAATAAAACCGTGAAGAAAACTAAAACAAAAAGAACAAAAAATTCTCTTTTAGTTAAATCTGAAATACCTTGTTCAAGGAACAAACTAAAAGAACCACCGAAAGCTATTCTGTTAAACATATACATACTGTAAGCAGCTGAAAACACAATAGAAGAAGCGGCAAAAGCACCTAATATAGGTAATCTTTCAAATGTACCATATAAACACATAAATTCACCTACAAAATTTAAAGTTAAAGGAGTTCCACAATTAGCTAAACTAAGAATTAAGAACAATATAGAAAATAAAGGCATTAATTGAGCCATTCCACGATAAAAGGCAATATTTCTAGTACCAGATCTATCGTATAGAACTCCACCAGCACATATAAATAGACCACTAGAAACAAATCCGTGACCTAAACCTAAAAGTATACTTCCTTCTATTCCTTGTATAACATTACTAAATTCTCCTATTAAATACACTGCAGCATGAGACACAGAACTATAAGCAATTAATTCTTTAACGTCAGTAGTTCTTAGAGTACTAAAACTAGCGTATATAATAGTAATTACCCCTATTAAATAGACTATGTAAGTATAGTTTAATGAAGCTTGAGGTAAGATAGGTAATATTAATCTAAATATACCATATAAACTCAATTTTAAAACAATAGCAGCCAGAACTATACTTCCACCTAAAGGAGATTCAACGTGAGCTCTTAATAATCAATTATTTAAAAAGATTGTAGGTGTTTTTACGGCAATTGCTATAAATACTCCTACAAATATAAATATTTGTGTAGTATAATCAAAATTTGTTTTAAATAAAGCATCGAAGTCGGTAGTTCCCATTATAGAAGACATAGTTAATATAGCTAATAATAAAAAAAGAGAACTTCCCAATGTATATAAAAAAATATAATAACTTGCTCTTACTTTATTACCAGATCCGAATAAACCTATTAATAAAAAATAAAGGAGGTAATATACTTTCGAAAAAGATATAGAATAATAAGATATCTAAAACTAAAAATACAGCCAATAATAATGTTTCTAATAATAACATAATTATCAAATAAGATTTGATATTTTCAGTTATAGAATTTCAATTAGATAATAAAGCTATAGGCATTATTATTGTAGTTAATAAAACAAAATAAATAGATAGCCCATCTATTCCTAAATAAATATCAAAATAACTCATATCATAATGTTCTTGTACAAATTGAAACTGGTTACTACTAAAATCAAATGAAATATAAATTACTAAAGAGATTATTAAATTAATAATGGAAGTTCCAAGAGCAATTCTTTTATAGTATGTATTATTTTCATATTGTCTTGTGTTATCTAAATCAAGTGTAGCTACACCATAAGATGTTGTGCTATATATTAAAAAAATACCTAAAATAGGTATTAACAATAAACTGGATAATAACATCATTTTTATGTTACTAGTCAAGATATTTCCGAAATTACCTGCAAAGTAAAATTTGATCGTCAATGTATAATTACATGACGCGCGTTAGAAATCAAAGAAATTTCCATCACGCTATAGTAGATTCTATTAATCTAAATTAAGTTTATACTTACTGGAAATAAATCAAAACTAAATAAAACGCAAGGAACAAATATAATTGAAGCAAATAAAATAGGCAATAATACTGTTCAACAAAACGCCATTAATTGATCAAAACGTATTCTAGGGAAAGATGCTCTAGCTCATATAAAAACAAAAATCATAATAGAACTTTTCACTCCTATTGTTAAACCATATAATAATCCATCTAAATTAGGATTAGTTAAAATAGATTCTATAAAGTTATGTGCAGGTCCAGTAGTGAAAGTTTGTGTAAAAAATAATATAGGATTTGATATTAAATCATAAGCTATTTGATCAGCTATTAACAAACTATCAAAATGGATAACAAGGAAAGAATGTCAATTTACAAAAAAAAACACTGAAGAAATAAAATCAAATAAGCCTGCTGTGAAATAAAAAATAGAGTATATTGGTAAATAACCACCTAAAAATAATAAACTAGTTAATATACACATTAAAACTATACTACCGTACTCAGCAAGAAAAAAGAAAACAAATACAACTGCAGCGTGTTCGGTCATAAATCCACTAACTAATTCGGATTCCAAAAATATATATAAATTTTTACTAATCTTGTATCGATTTAAATCGATATGTTTTATTATAAACAAGACTAGAGTTTAAATACTTACCCACGGTTACTTTAGAAATATTTAAATATTTAGCTAATTCTACATTATTCTTAAATTTACTCCCGGGCGCCTATGGCTGAGCGGCGGAGCTGAGAAATCAAATTATCTTCTAAATCATAAATCCCTACACCTGCGTTAGTGACCCTCCACTCCTCGAGTGTAACGAAAGTGGAGGGTGGGAAAGGTTATTTATTTTTCTTATCACTCATAATAGCCTTAGTTGATTCACTATGTTCTTTACCAAACATAGGATTTAACTCTCCTGGCTTACTAATTAAGGAAATAGCTTCTTTAGTATGAGTTTTACCAAACATCGGGTGATTTAGTTTTTCTTTATAATACTCTACCATCTTTAGTCTAGCTTCTTCAGTATGTTTATAACCTAAAGAGCTGGTAGCAATAACTTTAAAATTATAAAGTGTATTAAAATCGAATTTACAAATATAGCTAGTTTCTAAATCAGTTAAATCTTTAGAACTTCCCCGGAGGGGGAGTTCCTCCTATCCCCTAATCCCCATGGGGATTAGGGGATAAGGGGATTAGGGAGAGAACTAACTATTTTACTTTCATATATAAAATATTCATATACACAAAATTGAAACTTATCTAAACCATATTTAGCAAATGCTTTTTGTAAAGCTACATTAGACTTTTTATTATTTAAATGTTCACTAAGTCTTAAATAAAAGTCTTTAGCGCTTCTAATATATTGGTTACCATTTACTAAATTTATAAAAGAATAAATACCTTCGCCCAAAGGGCGACCCAGCGTCCCGCGGCCGCGAGGGGCCTTGATTTTTTAATAATTTTCTATAAGATTTAATATTAACTTTATTTTCTAAATTAATAGTTAAAAGAGGAGACGGTAAGTCACGTAATTTGGACTCTGAATTTGAAGTAGAATAATATCTGTAGCTAAACATCGAAGGAACTCCTTTCTTAAAAAGGATATAAGGAGAGCCCTTTTGCAACCTGGAAATAAGGAAGGAACTTCCACCTAAAGTATTAAGAGATTTCATATTTAAACACAAATTTCATTATTGAAATTATTGAAATTATTGAACTTACGCTCAAATTTGGACTATACCTTATTTAATATAAACAAATATTAAATGATCACGTCTAGTCTCTGAAGGTTCTTAGTTAATAGCCTCAGCTAAATCAAAAGGAGCTCTGTTAGTTTCCGCTATAGATCCTATGAAGAAAATAAGGAAAATAGGTAATAAAGGTAATACGAATCAAACAGCTCTTTGACCTTCTGTAACTACTGTAAGGTTTAAGCTACCTGTTAACATAACAACTATTAATATAGCAGAACTTAATACTAGTTCATAACTAATTAACTGAGCAGTACTTCTTAGAGACCCTAAGAATGCATATTTACTATTAGCACTTCCAGATATTGTTATCGTAATATTATTTAAATATTACTTCTAATTCTTACGAATTAGCTCAGACTATGTCTTAATTTTAACCTTATATACTTGTATATCCAAAGAAAGTTGTCTAGCTAACCAGGTATCCTGGTCAGCCTTATATAAAAGTATAAAGGGCTTAAATATGCTAAAAATTAGGTGATATGATGTGGAACTAATGATTTTATCAATTTTTATATTTAAAATCTAGATATAGATATGTCAATATTAGTTTAATTTACTCCTAAGCTAGTAAAACTAAAGCAAACGTGGATTTACATTGCAACTGTATAGTAATAGTCCTTTATATTCTTTATTAGTATCTATATATTTTTTAATAACAGTATTATGCATATGTAAAATACGAACAGCTTCACGCATAGTTTTAAAAGGTTGATTAGCCAATAAATTCATTTTACCATCTTCATCTCTTTTATAAACTCATATTTCTATTCGAGCATAAGAAGAAAGCTTAGATGTATTTTTTTAAAAAGTTGAGCTTTTAAATCTAAACCTACTTCATTAGAAAAGAAATAAACAGATAAATTCTTCTGATTTGTAGCTATTTTAGTATCCAAATGTCTACTTATTGTTCTATAATCAACTTTAAAATATTTAGCCGCTGCAGATAAACTAGAAAAAGATTCATTATTTATTAATTTAAACGTTTCAGCTTCATACGCTCAGACTTTTAATTTATTACCTAATGAAATAAATTCTGAAACATTTAAAAAATTCTGAATATCTTTATCCTCAAGCTGTCTACTAAATAAATAGGTACCCTTAACCCCTTCAGGTTTTGCAGTATCTATAAAATAATTAATAACATTACGACTGATACCTAATGCACTAGATGCTAATGTTTTAGATAAGAAAGGACTACCTTTTACTAATTTTAAAGTTTGAGCGTCATAAGCTCAAACTCTTTGAGCAGTATTGTCATATATCTTAACTTCTTTTAATATATCTTGAATTTTATTAAAGGTAGATTCAAAATCTATTATAGGTCTAGTTAAATACAATTTACTTCGAAAAGGTACATTAGTATCTCTAAATAATAAAAGAGTATTATAAGAAATATCCTCTTTTTTAATTACTTCAGCCATACTGTCATATTTAACAAAATTTTTATTTATAAAATTATCGTCAATACTATATACAAACACAGATAAGGGTTTATTACTATTCCTTTCTAGTGGGAGGGTTACAGATTTTAAACTCATTAATTTATCAGTCAAACTAGTATAAATAGCAGATTCAGAAAAAAGATGAAGAAAAAGTAGAATTTAATATAGGTAAAAATTTTTGTAGATAATAGTTTTCTCTAATTCCCTGCTCATTAGGTGAACAAACCTCTAAAATAGAAAATTTGAAATGTTCTAAACCAACTAATTTAAAAAAAAGATGAAATTTACTGTTCGTTTCTGCTTTAATATGATTATTAAATCTTCTTTTAAAAAGAGTTGTTCTACCTATATAGTAAATAAGAGGATTATGTTTATATTCTATAATATATATTCCACCTTTTGATCCTCATTTTTTTAAGAACTCCGATCTTTCTTTAACATCGGAGAAATTACTACAAGAATCTAAAATTAATTTAGTATCAAAAGGAATTACAGGGGCTATTCTATCTCTATATATATCTTTTATATACAATGTATGTAAAGATTTTATTTCATCTGGCAAGTAACTATACTCCCTATTATTATCCTCTGCAAAGTTACTTCTGACTTTCGTTGAATAAAAATATTTTAACATACCGTTAGAATAAAGGCTACTCCGATTAATAGATAAAGATTTACCTGCATAGTTACCTGCGTAGTAGCCTATACGATATATATAACCTATCTTATATTCAGTGCTTAATAATCTTCTTGATCGCATATCCGTCAAATTAACTCTATTTAAGATATACAAAGGTTTAATATAATTATAAAAAATAACAAAATACTCCACTATAAGCATATGTAGTATATAAAAATTGAAATAAAATCAGGCCACATCATGCCAGATTATTATACTTAAGAACAAAATAAAAAGGAAAAAACCCCCAAATACTACAAATAAGTTTATTATTCTATAAACTCATTTAGTCGTTGAACGTTGATGTTTAATTATTAATAAGCGTGTCAATAAATAACCATAGTACAAACTAAAGCTATTCGTAATAGTAGGCTTACAAACAAAACATCCTTCGCTTCAAGTTGACTTATCAAAAGTTATTCTTGAAATTCTTTCGGGTAATAAACCATAATGAAAATTATGGTAGGACTTTTTTTGATGGAAAAATCCAGCTAATAGTATTCCATATGTAGCTAAAGATGAAACAGCTAACATATAAAAGATACCTAAATTCATATCATTAATAGATAAACCAGGACCATAAGGTATTACAGCATAACCTAAGAGTGCAAAAATTAATGTAATTACTGGTCCTAAAAAGAACAAAATCATATTAGCTTGTGTGGGCGCAACATATTCTTTTAAAAGAAGTTTTAAGGCATCAGCAAATGCTTGAAGAAGTCCATAGTACGAATTCATCCTAATTTAACCAGTTAAATTAATAACACAGGTAGAGTTTTAGGACTTTCTCCCTAAATATTTGTACGTGGTACAAACTATCCATTTAACGGATATAAGATATATATATATATAATCTTTATATCCTGTACTTTTTCAAGTAAGGTCTGACTATATCTTAAGCATTATTAAAGCACTATAGCTCTAATAACACCAATTACCGTTTAGTCGATGAACTGCCTACCTTGAATTAAGAGCTTGACTTGCATCTACAATATCAAGGCAGTTGGCTGCGGGTTACCTATTTCCTTTCGTGCATCTATTTTGATATTACTATACCTCGAGTCATTACCTGAGCCATCTATTAGTTACCTAATCCCTTGCCCCTACGTTAAAATAGCTTTAAGGTGTTCCCGACAATTTGATAATTTTTAGCAAAAGGTTTACTTTTGCTGGAGGCCAAGTAAAGTTTCTCACACCTTACCCTGAATCTAACCTTTTAATTAATTTATAAAGCAACACTATAAAAATATAATCCTTTATACTCTTTATCAGTATCTAAATATCTGCTAATTGTTTTAGCACTCATTTTTAATTCTTTAGTTGCTTCTAATTTAGAACTAAAGGTAGGTTTATTACTATTTAATAATATAAATTTATTGTTAACACTTTTGTATACTCATACAGAAACAGTTTCATTAACAGCCTTTTTAATATTATTAAATAATAAATCTTTTTTTTTCTTTGCTTAATTCATGGCTAAAAAACAACACAGATTTTCCACCTTTTAAAGTAGCTAAGTTAGTATCTAAATGATTTAAGATAGATCTATAATCTACCTTAAAGTAGTCTGCAGCTTTTTGCAGACTACTAAATGAGTCTGATATTAGTTCTAAAGTAGAGGCATTATAAGCCCATACTCTATTATTATTAAATTTTCTTAATGAAGATATTCCCAATAATTTTTCTAATTCTATAGTATCTAATTGATAGCTAAATATATAATGACCATTAATACCCCCTTTAATTCACTTATCTATATGATTAGTTATAATTCTATCTTGTACGTTTAATAGTTTAGCTACAGCACCTTTAGATTCATGTGTTGTTTTAACTATAGAACCATCGGCTTCAATAAGGTACATTCACACCTTTTTAGCTAAATTACTATCTAATTTTAATCCTTGAGTAGCATCACTAATTAGAGTCATTAATACTATTAAATGTTTTATAACTAGTATCTAGTTTTCCATTAACATACTCATAGAGATAAATATAAATACCTTGATATTTATTATCATAATTTGGTTCTAATTGTCTAAGTTTTAATATCTCATATAAAGAATTAGAAGTCTGAATATCACTCAAATTACTTTTAAATATAGTATTTAATAAGGGTAAGTATTTTTGTAAAAAATAATTTTCTCTTTCTTCTTGCACCACCCTTCGGAGAGATTACAAGTTTCAATTACTGAAAATTCAAATTTATTTCAACCGATAGAATTAGCAAATACATGAAATCTATCTTTCAAGTTAATATTAATATGGCTTTTAAATCTCTTTTGGAAATCTTTAGCTCTACCTATATAAAAAAATATTTCGATTATTGATACAACTGTTGGAATCATAAACATTTTTTTTTTATTTTTAATTTAAATTAGCTTATATACACATGATAGTATATACTCATTTGTATATCTTCAGAGAAATAATCTAATCAATCAACCCTAACAATATAGGCATGTAAACGCTCTTTATAATTTTAGGGATTATTTTACCTAAAAACTAGCCATCTTAAAAGAATTTACAGCAAAATAACCAGAAAAGTAGTAAGCTAAAAATAATTAAAATATATGAGGATTGTTTATAAATAATATCTATATTATTCGCAGTATAACCCCCCTTATTCCCCTCATTCCAGGTTCGAACTGAAATAAAGAAGTTAGTAGACTACTTTACCATTAAACTAATAGGGTGGGAAGGGTTGGACCTAAGAACATTATATTTAGATAATTATGTCTATCTTTTTAACTATATAGTAGGTTTCCATACCATAATAAAATAAAATAATATACGAACAAATGTAGGTGCATACAAGTATTGCTTGATAAGGAGTGGTGTATCATATTAAGCAAGTTTAAATCTCCGCCACACACCACTCCCGGCGCATAAAAAGTTATATTAAGCTACGTATAATAAAAGGAAAGCCATCATTAAAGCAAATAATCCTGTCGCTTCACTAAAAGCGAATCCTAATATTGCGTATGAGAATAATTGACCTCTTAATGAAGGGTTTCTAGCAACTCCTAAAATTAAAGCACCAAAAACTACTCCAATACCTACCCCAGCTCCAATTAAACCTGTTGTAGCTAACCCTGTACCTATAATTTTTGCAACTTGTATCATCTTTTTTTTTTTATTTACAAGTAATCCTGGAACTTCTCCATTGTGCGGATATATTGATACCTGCTATCTTCGAAAGAAGTAGCAAATATTAGGCCCAACCAGCAAATATAAAAAATATTTTTCCCTCTCGGCCCAGGCCTTACGGCCCTTGGTCCTAGTTTTTCCCTCCCTACTCTCAAAGAGAGGCGTGGGGTAGTGGAACAAACTAGGCCTGCCAAGCGTGGGTGAAATGTAATTATTATTTATAACTTAAAAAATATCTTTTTTAAATTAAGGCAGTTACATTACAAAATTGTAACTTACTAAGTAACGAAGTCTATACTATCTTCAAAATCAGCCAGCCACTAACCAGAGAAGCCTTATATTATACCATTAAAATAACGCTCCTTTATTAAAAAGGCATACATAAACACAGTTCTTTCAATTATATATCGTTATAATTTGAAAGGTAATTTGTTTGGTTTTATTTAATAACAATCCAGCAATATAACGGATAACCTAGTTATATACAAGGTACGGAATTTCCAAAATGCATTCCAACTATATATAACTAATCAAATTTAAATCCTTCCTTTTACCAATCTTGAAATCCTTTCTATTTCCATTTTTAAATATGAAAAATAGAAAAATAATAAAAAAACAACAAATAAATCACTAACAAGGGGGTGGGAGGGGAAACTGGTCAGAGAGGACTATCTTAGTACCTCTCTATTTATTAAATACGACAAATAACGCATCAATACCCACCTCCTTTTTTTTTTAGGGTTGCACGAACTTACTCGCAAGCTCGCAATATACTTTACTCCTCTAGGAAAATGTAAGCGGGAATGAGACAAGTTAGTAGTAGCCTGCCTTGTTTGAAAGTTATAACAAGGAAACACAAATTTAGTTTTTGTATTTAATTTTATTTTTCTCATTTCAGAGTCGAACTAAAATCAGGATATTAGAAGTATCCGGCTCTACCATTGAGCTAATGAGAATTAGGGGGGGGCCGGTGTATTCCTCTAATAATTAACCAAAAAATAAAAATTACCATTAACCTTAATAAATATTGGTGGCCCTTATTTATAAATATTATTGCAATAAAAAAAAAAAAAGATAGTATATCTTGATGATGAGTGGTTCTAGTAAAAAAAAAAATGTATTTTTTTTTACATCTGGCTTTATTAAAAATTTCATTTCTTTAATTAGGCTAAAAGGTTACCACTCTAATATTTCATATTAGAAGGGGGATACTTCCCATTTTAGATTTGAACTAAAATAAATAGTTTAGGAAACTACTGCTCTACCCTTGAGCTAATGAGAATTAAGAGGAAAGATCCTTGGCTTTCTTTATTTCAATAGTCAACATAGAAACCTTATTTAAAAAGTTTTACTAGAAAACTGACTAAGTCCTGTTCGTTTATCATTGGCTAAAAGGTTTAAGCAATAGGAACTCTATAGACTATTCGAATATATAATACCCCTCAGGGGTAAAAAAAAAACGAATAAGTTACTATAGGATTTAGCTATCTCCTCAAAAAAAGAGAATAAAAAAAAAAAATAAGAACCTTCTTTTTTTATCTTGGCGCGATTCGAACGCACATTAGTAAACACCAAAAATTTATGACTTACCCATTAGTCCACAAGATATTTAGGGAAAACAAGACTTGAACTTGCACGACCTTTCGATCAATTCGGCCTAAACGAACCCTGGCTTCCAATTACAGCATTTCCCTTTAGTAAGGAACTATTACAGATTTAGTATTTTAGCCTACAATCCTTTATCCCCACTATAGTAGGGATAAAGGATTGTGATTCACAGGATAGGGTTATGTATAACTAAAAAAAAGATACATTAATTTAATATATTCATTTAAACAAATATAACTGTGCTCAAGATAGGACTCGAACCTACAACCAAAGCAGCTTCAATGCTCTGCTCAACCAATTGAGTCCATCAAAAAAAAAAGGCTTTTAAAAGTCTACGATTTGATTTTTATATGGGACCGGGACCCTAATGCAAGCAAAGGATTCGCACTTTAAAATTTGGATCGTGAATTCAGCATGTTAACTATTACATCCACCCTTTAAAAATAGAAGATTTTTAGTGCATAAGGCTAAAGTGACTTGAACACTTATAAAAACTGTTATGAGCAGTTCACTTTACCAATTAAGTTATAGCCTCTTACCCTATACTTACTACAAATTAAATTCCTTTCTCTTTGTACTAAAATACCTTAAACTAATCGATAATCCCTTATCCCTTATTACTTATCCCCTGTTTCCACCAGATAGCCCTCCCCCCTGTAGGAGACTTCGCGAAGGGATTAGGGCTAAACTAATAAAAAAAGAAGTTCTTTGGTTTTATCTCACACCCCCCTTGCTAATAGGGGGGAGGATTATAAGTGACAAAATAATAAAAATATATTAAAAATAAACTAGCGCCCTGTAGTTGTAAAAATTTTTTTTTATTTATCTGAAAAAGTAGTATTAGAATACTACACTTTTACCGTTTGCTTATCCTTTCTTAGTAGGCCAAGATAAAAATTGTTTTTTTATACCACTTTTGAATTAATTGAAAATTGGTTTTATCATACCTCTTTTGAATCTATAAATAACAAAAAAAAAAAAGGTTGAAAATTTATTATTCCTAACAACAGCTTATATATTGAGAGGTACGGAATAAAATAGAATTATTACTTGTTATTTTAAATCCATATAAATATTTTTCTTATAAAGTCACAGTAGACAAAAGATCATACATGATTTTTAGCTTACTACCCTATATCTCCCTCCCCCCCCCCAAAAAATACAACTACGTCCAAAATAATAAAATTAGACTAGGTGGGGATCGAACCCACGATCCCAGCATTGAAAGAGCTGTGTCATACCACTTGACTACTAATCCTAATTAAAGATACTTCCACTCGCAGAGTATCCCCCCCCCACTCCCTATAAAAAAGTTTTTTTTATTCTTTATGGGAATTAGGAAAGGGGGGGAGGGGGGCGCCTCCACCAACACTGTATCACCCCTGTATGATAATCGTTATTTCTTAAGGTAACTATTCTAGTTGTTAACGGACCACCTTCCATCACAATTTAGATTAGAACTAAATTTGGTAATTTAGGAAAATACCTCCTCTACCTTTTGAGCTATTGAGATTAGGGAGTAAAGTAATACCTTTTTTACTCCATTTTTTCTTTATTTTATTCTTTATGTAGTACGTATAATAACAATCTAGAGATTTTTCTTTACTTACATTTAGCCTATCAGCCTGTTAATAAATTTACGATACTTATTATACCGTTTCCTAACCCCCCCCCTTTTTTTTTGGGGGGGGGAATTAGGGAAAATCTATTAAATATAAATACTGAAGCCCAGTGGGGGTATCGCGCCCCCTTCAATTGATTACAAAACAATTGCATTTCTTTTATGCTAACCAGGCCTAGGGTTATATTTAAATATTTAATATTAGCTAAACTAGTATTTAGATAATTAGTACTTTTTTCCTACAAATCTCTAGATTCTTGCAAACAAAGTCTATACCAATGCTATATCAGTTAGATAGATACCTTAGAAAAATAAAATTTCTTTTATTGTTCGTTCCCCCCCCGTTAATAAAGTTGGTAGGGGATAGGATTGGATATTCGTAATATTATATAACGTCTATTTTAGAAATATCTTAAGGTAAGCTTCGTGCCTATATGCTTTCAGCACTTATCTTGGACTAACTTAGCTTTCCTGCCGTGCCTATACTATATAATATAACTATAGTTTCATTTCTATATATCTATAATTATATTCAACTACCTGAGTGAAAGTAGTATCCCTGTATAAAAGTAATTAATGAAGATCATCAATAACCATTATACCTAAATTAATATCGGGCATATAAACAACAGATAAACCATAGGTTAATAAAGTATATCCCGGTATAACCCAGAATAACTTAATTCCCCACGTTCCTTTCGTACTAGGTTACTCCTTATTTTATCCTAATTCCCTCTAGAAGATAGAAACCATACTGTCTCACGACGTATTTAACCCAGCTCATGTAACTTATTAATCGACGAACAGTCGAACCCTACCGTGGTCCTGCATCCCAGAGGAAGTTAAGCCGACATCGAGGTGCCAAACCGCGCACTCATTAAGTACACTCTTGCGCAAATTAGCCTGTTCAAATTTTTGTTATATTTCCATCTTTTACAAAATGGATCAGACTATGTATTCAGATTTTTATTATATATATTTTGCCTAGATGGACTGCAAAAAAAAACCAATAACGGGATATTTTGTTTTTATTCTGTATTATATACCATTTATACTCAGTAAAAAAAAATTTTTTTTCATCCACGCTTCGCAGACCCAGTGTCTGGGTCTGCACCGAAGGGAAAAAATAAGCAATACCTGAATAAAACCTAAAATAAATAAATGGTAGTATATAATGTTATGGAATATTTTTTATTTACCTGCCATTCACCCTTTTACAGCAAAAGAACCAACTCTACGTTTTGAACTAAAGATAGAATATCCAACATTAGGGTTAGTGACCTCAACTTCTTACCTCCTTTTTCACCCAATAATTTAAATACACTACGGTCTGCTCTATAACGTGGAGTTAATCTACCTTTTACTTCCATTCTAATTCCTCCCATATTTTTATATTTAATAGAATTAAAAATAAGATTATAAAACACATAATATAAACTACTAGATTTAGTGTAATAATCTACTTTATTATTTCATCATTTTAAAGCTGAAGCTCTATTATCCAAATATTTTCTTGATGATATGTAATTTTTTTTATATAAAAATAGATTAGAGATATGATAATGATAAGGTGTAATATCTTTCGTTAAATTTAAAGGATATAATTTATTATCAGTCTCGTCGCTACCAGCCACGGATGGCTGGAAGTGGTCTTTAACATAATTAAGATAAGTATTATTTAAAAGTTTATCTAAATCAAGTTTATGACTAAGTATATTTTTAGATCTACAGTTTTATATTTATTTTCTATTAAATTATAGTTTACACTTTTAACTATTCGACCTTTTTCTTGAATTCTATTAACTCTAGGTAACTTAGCCTTATTTAACATAATATGAATTATTTTTGAAACTCTTCTATTTCTCTTCTCAATTTTTTTTGTAGAAATTTCCGTAAATAAATCAGTATTAAAAACTATATTTTTTAACTTAACAATATTAAATTCTATTTGTTTACTATAAATTTTACTTAGAGTATTACTTAATATACCTAAAAATTTTTCTTCAAATTTATATTTATTAAGATTTAGTTTAAATTTATATTTACGTATAATAGTAAATTCTTTTCTTCATAAATATTTTACTAAATTGTTTGCTTGTTCTTTTGCCTTAACTTTACTAGCTTTTAAAGCAGAGAAATAAGCATAAAAATCTTGAAGCAAATTTTTGTCTTTCATTATAACAAAAATAATATTAAATTTAAAAAACATTTTTTCTAGTTTACTTAAATAACCATGGTTATGCATAGTATAAGTTTTTATTGGTAATACACCTCGTAATCATGCTCATTTTCTTATACCTAACTCATATAATTTTTGTTCCATTACCCTCCTTAGCATATATCTGAACTGTCGCTTAGGCATATATTTATTATAACCTTTTAATAATAAATTTTGCTTTTCCTCTTTTAAATACATTTTAAAATTTGTTAATCATTCAGAACTAAGTACTTTTATGTCTGTTGGCAATTGAATAGTCGACTTTTTACCTGATCCCAATAAACAAGTTAATTTTCATATAATAAAAGAAATCATCCTTATTTTTTGGTTTAAGGCAAATTTTTCTCGATTAAAAGTATATAGAGTTACAACAGCTTTAGAATTAGTATGCTTAATTTCAGGTCTTGCAAAAAAAAATTTGATTAAAAGATAAACGTCTTCTTCTATTTAAAACATGTTTATATTTAAGAAACAGGTTATTAAAATAGATATTAAAATAGCTTTTTATAATTTTTACAATGTTAAGATCGTAAATAGGAAAATTTTTATTAAATTGCTATTATAATGATAAACACTATTTCTTCATTCTTTAGATCAAGCAGGAAAGTATTGTATATCTCCTACATTACTTATCATATCATTAAATGGTCTTAATTTTAAATTATTTTTCACATTTTGCTTGAAAATAGTTGGAATGACATTTTCCTTAATTTCTTTATTTTCCATCCCTCGCGTGTCGGAAAGATTAGAAGCGGCGGTGGGAAGAGATTTTACTATATTTGCTCTTGTTTTAGTATTTATCTTTGTGTGATTACTAAGTAAATTTTGATTTTTTTTCATTTGTTTCTTTGTTTAGAATGATTTTCGTTAATTTATTTAAGAGATTAGCATAGAGTTATCTTACCCTGTTTAGTAAACTACCGCTTGCTCATTCTGAGCGAAGCAAGCCTCCGGTGGTAAATTTGTAAACACAACTCTAGGCTAATTTGCTCAAATTTATAAATATATATATATAATAAAAAGTGCCGGGTTCTTTTGATAGGATTATTGTTAGTAAAAACTCACCTAATAGTCGTTGAACGTTTTTAATTATTTTACCGTTTGAGTACACCTTACCCTTATCTCTCCTAGCGTAGCAATAATCCCCCACTAGTACCCACAAAAAAAGATATCTTTTTTTATAGGCATCACTTGCAGAGGGTTAGCTATAAAGGATTATCGGCGAAGGTGCGCTAAAACCAAATTACTAAATTAAAATTCGCTTCAAATTTACTTAAACATTCTACGGGATTTTCCCTCAGAATAAGCAATTTTTGAAATTAACCCAATTAATATTAATCGTTTTCTTACCTATCTATAAAAAAAATTGTATTTTTTTTAGAATATTTAAGTAAGAAAAAAGAACTAAAGGACAAACATCCCTAGCGTAGCTTTTCCAAAAATCCAAGACCTTTCCTTAATGTGTCTTGTGATCCTATGCCCCGCTTACGCGACTGTAAGATTTGTTGTGAATCAAACAGTAAAGCAAGATTAAGCCGTTAAACTTCGTAAATAGTTTACATTATTATTAAAAATACTGCTAAGTATTAATTAATAACTAGAAAAAAAGCATAATTATTCTATTACAAAAGAGAAGAAACCACTTCACCTTGTTTTCTATAATAGTCTTCATCACTTAACCTTAAAGGGGAAAAGAGATTAGAAAAATAACTTTTTTTGACTAAAGCTAATTTCACTATAGCTTAAATCTTACCCTTTCAATAATATGTACGCCTTCAGATATCGGTACTAGCATAAGATTATATACAACTATGTTATACAATACATGCAATCAATAATAATCCTTTTTTTTTTTATATTCGTCTAATCGGAAGACTAGACTTATGATTAAAAAAATAAAAGATATTAACAAAATTAATAATTATGATCCCCTTTAGTATTTATTCAGGGTTCCCTGTATTATACTTTATCGCCACATAGTGGCGATAATGAAAGGGATTCGTGAAGTTTTCAATGAAAACAAACACGAGCTTTTATTAAAAAGATATTTTTTAATTAGCCACAATTAACATAACAATCCTTAGACACTCCCATCTACTCTTTATGGGGTCTGTGCCCCGCATAAACTGTCTCCTAGCAATTTTTTAGGTATCCCATAATAATATAATAAGCCAAATAAAGGTATTTCACTTCTATCACTTCATCAGTCCGATTACCTTATCTTCTCACTAACCCTAACCCTAACCCTAACCCTAACCCTAACCCTAACCCTAACCCTAACCCTAACCCTAACCCTAACCCCTAACCCTAACCCTAACCCTAACCCTAACCCTAACCCTAACCCTAAAATTATAAAGCTAAAAAGAAAATGCTAATAAAAAGAAATAGCAATATAAGGTTTATATATATAAACTTGCTATATTTTAATTAATAATAGGCCTTTATTATAATTTAAAAGTTTGCTAGTATTAAACTTAATAAATATAATATATTAATCTTTATTTATTTAAAAAAGGGTATAAGGAAACTAAATAAGGCAGGGTAGTTTTTATATATAAATTTGCCTAACTAATAATATAATAATAATAAAACCTTAGAAATAAGGCTAAATTTATATAAAAGCAAAAAGCAAATAAAAGGCTAAGATAATATAGGTTAGCTTTTTTTATTATATAACTGTCTTTAATTAACAAATTTACCCTTTTAAAATTATATAGCCTTAGGTTAGGTTTAGACTTTTATTAATAAGGCAAATCAGAATTTTACTAAGTTAAAATAGGGATTAGCTGCAATATGGCCTAACCCGAATACTAGAACTATATAAATAGGTGACCTAAACCCTAAGCATGCCGCAGACCCTGTAGAAAAAGGGAAAGGGGGCTTATAGCAACCTGTGTTATATACCACCTATATTAGGTTACCTGTTAGTTTAATAATAACTGCTATATTCCTTTTAGGTATAGCAGTAGTAAGGGCTTTACAGCTTTATATATTAAAGAAATTAGGCTAATAATTAATGCCTTAATTTAATTCCTATTTATTTTATTATAAGAGCATTAAGGCATTATATAATATTAATAGCTAGAAGTTCTTTTTCGCAATTTCGATTCTAAATATTATAAGTAATATTATCCTCCTGGCCTTGCCAATCTTATATATAATAAAATTCAGGATTTCAATATATTAAAAGAGAGCCATTATTTCCATTTTCTTGCTTAGCAGCTTATATATATCCTCCGACTTCTTTATACTCTATAGGACATAGCTTTAATGCTTACAGCATTTATATCGCTTCGACTCTTCGTCTCATAGCCGTGCTCGGTCAAATAAACGATGCCAACATAATATAAGACTTTGTGAATTAAGGCATTTGGGTGGTGGTTGAAACTGATTTCGCGATTATTTCAGGCCCCTATGGATGGCTATCCGGTTTAGAAGCGTGTCTGCCAAAGGCTCGACCTCGCCCACGCACTCCGCTGGCAGGCCCCGATCTACACCACGTGTTCGTCCTAGCCAACCACTTGGTGGCACTTCCATCTTGTCGATAACCAAGGTAGATGACGTTGATAACATGGACCCATTCTCCGTTGTCAACGGCAATGATAGGGATCACTTGTATCATGATATAGTGCCCGGTCAAGCTGAAACTACAACAACCGTAGGGTTTGCGCTTTCAGGCATTTAACAAGGTCAGAACCCTCTCAAACCTGGTGAGATACAAGTTGACAACGCATAGAACATCGAGTAGCATAGATGTGTCCAGCAGATAACCCGTGCCTCGCTTGTCTTCCATGTTGAACATGTGCTGGTCGCCCGTTTCGCAATTCGTCACGACTTCCACCATTTCTTCTAGGCAGCTTCTAAAGATAGCTTCAAACATGTTGACATACCTTACGCAGTCGTATGGCGAATGACGCCCCACGTGTTGTGTGACGTTCCACATCGGCCAACTAAGTATACGGGTCGATGAGGATGAGGTCTGTACAAGCCATAAGAACGGTTTTTGTCTTGGGCTCTGTGTATTAGTTGTGCTTTAAATCATATGGTCCGACCTGTGGGAGAAAGGATTCACAGAAGATTTTAGACGATTCCAAGGAGGGCGTAATACCTGTGCACGGCTTCATGGGCTTGTTTCCCCAGCGCTGATGTCAAGTCTTAAAATTGAACCACTGTATTATATGAACTGCTTCTCTGACACCGTGTTCCTGGACGCCACCATCAAGAAGATGATGGCCAAAGTGCTACTATGTTCCCCAGTGGGTTCAAGTCGGGACAACAGTGGTGCCAAGATCGTGAGAATGTCATTGGACATGCGGGTATAGATACCAATCGGCCCCATTTCCATGGTGACACTGCGCTTATTTTTACCATATAGGGGTAATGATACCCTAGCGATCCTGTTTGAGGTCAGAGTGGATGCCAACCATTGCAACGCCAACGGCATGACTTTCCAGGTTGCGACAGTAGCCTCCTTCCAGATATTTGACTTCGGATCATCGACATGTCTGCCTAATTGTACAGCCTTGAATTGTACATGACCAGGAGAATAGAGCTGTAGGTTAGAAGAAACGACTTTGATGTCTCTATCCCGTTCATCCGAAGTCCACACGACCCAGCCATCTGATTATCCTTTGCTAATTAGCTTGCATATTGTCAATTCTGATTCAGACTAATTAATTTTAAGCGTTGACTGATTTATAGATGAGACCTCAACAAAACCAGTGCCACTTCAACGAATTTCTTATTATAAAAATCCAGTATGAAGTCCCATCTCGGCAAAAAGTTCTTCTCCATCCATTATAGATCCAATCCTTTTTCGCCACGGCCCATGGCGATGTCACCGGTCTCTCAATTAGATATTACAATACATTGAGTACGTGGACGTCGACCCTGATCATGAACCTTTAAAGCCATTCTCGCTTATGCCGGATTCGAAGCTATGCCTAGAAGATGGGACAGCACCAGAGTATCTTCGATATAAGAACGATGTAGCAGTTGCTTACTTGTTCCATAACCAGAACGACTTCCCAGATGTTGGTTGAAGAGAGGTAGCAAGGCCAACCTGGTCGAATGATTATGAATTGCAATGCATTTCCATGTTGGTACCATCCATACCTGTCTGCTGGGATTTGTTGCGGCGTAAAACAGGCACATGGGAGACCCAGTATATTAGCCGCCTACTACCTAACCTCAGATAGTATAGGTACCTGGGTACCTTTCATCAACGTCGTTGCCTGTTCGGTACCGCTAACAACAGAACATCATAATAAGCCGGGAATATTAATAAACATTTGGCCAGGTATTTGTGGACAGTGCATCCAGCTGTTTGATTGGGTAGTAGTACCTGCAATTGGCTAAACTATTTAGTTCATAGTCAATTTGATATTCAAGGGATACAATATGCTTGGAAGTATACATGATGCTCATTGATTCGTATTCTCATTCTAGTGATGGAATGGTGTGTATGAAGTTACGTGCTGCCTAGTCATTTTGCAAATCCTCCACTTCAACTTATTGTGTGTAAATATAAGCGGCTTTAATACCTTCTCCTTTGTTGTTGAGGAGATCATTATCTCGGGGTGACTGGGTATAGATATAAGCAGACACGATGCCCTCCACGTCTTCCCGAGGGGACTGCGTGTAGATGTAGGCAGACTTGATGCCCTCCGCTTGCTCCCGAGGGGACTGCGTGTAGATGTAGGCAGACTTTATACCCTCACTTTGGGGACCTAGCTGACGCTTGATAGTGATGGCATCTTCCGTCAGGCGGCCGGCTTCGACCTCCTTCACCATGGTCTTGTAACCAGCCCACATGTCTTTGCGGGGGTATTCGATGGAAGGAATCGACTTCTGCAAAAAGTTGCAAAGTGTCTTCCAGCCCTGGGATGGGTCGAACTGCAAGACCGGTCGACCCTGCTCGGCCGCAGCCTTGAGAACGCCTTCGTTGTGCTGGCGGAAGGCCTTGCGTCCATTTGCAAGGAAGTCATTACCCCACAGATGGAGATGATACAAGCTGGCAAGCTTGGAAGGCTTGGCCTGTGCCTTTGAGTACGCTAGGTACAAAGTCTTAGAGACTGACTCGACCCAGGCATCCTCGTCACGGGTGGTGAGGATGATGTGCGCCTCAGGGTATGCAGTCATCAGCTCTCGGTAGAAAATGGAGCAAGGAATGTCTGAAACGATCTTGAGATCAATTGATCAGTTAAATGGTCGTCTTCATTCAAGTGCTCAGCATAACTCACGTCGAACCCAGCTAGAAGCTCATCGAAGTCTTTCTTTGCGAACTCAGCGCCCTTCTGCTCGAACTTGGCCTCGAGGGCAGCCACCCACTTGTCATGATGGTTGCTAGGGCCGACGGTGGTCATGTGGTAAGCGTTCTGGTACCCGAGAGCACCGAGAGCCACGCCAATGGCTGATATTGGCTATTAGTGTCATAGAAATGCCGTGCTCCATGTTGAGGTATATGGATTCGGGGGGTATGTGCTTACATTGTGTGCCAGTGCGTGGCATACCTAGAACAAGAATCTGAGGAGCCATGTTGATGTGCAGTAGATTGTTTTTGCTGTAGTATCTGATGGTTGTTTTCTGGTGGAGAGATTGTTGAAAAGGTGGAAGAACAGAATACTTGGTCCCCGAGGGGGAACGGGGTTTTAAAATGTCCGCCGATTCTTATCGTCGAACAATCCAAACTCTGATACTTTGTATAGCTAGGCAAGCAATCAAAGAAACTGCGGACCGAAGTTCATTTCATGATTGCTAGACAGCTTATTACAAAGTCTAAGCAAGATACGCGTACCCGGCGCCCCGTGAGTCTCGTCGCCGAGCCGCTAGCGGTACCTTGGAAGATTTCAATAAGTTTGGCGAGTAGCCTGGACCAAAACTCTAGATGGACAGTATCCTATATCTTCGGGACAGAGAGGAGCCTCGAGAACGATGACTGGCTAGATTTCTGCCTAGCGGCTTGGCGGCAAGGCTTCGGCTGCGCTAGTTTTGACTCAGGTCTCGTACGAGGCTTCCTAATACGCTCAATGTATTGCGTCCCCCGGGCAGCTTATCTTCTAGAAGGGGCATAGTCTATCGAGTCAAACTTGACGCAAAATTGCTTAGTACTAAGAGAATGAGCTCTCCTGATGGTACGGCAGATCATGGAAGCCGGTCGAACAGAATTACATCGAAGAAGTAAGCGAGGACATAGCAGCACAAACTCCTCTTCTTCCAGAATCAGGCAAACTGTACGTTTTGAACGATCGACTTGATTTCGAAGTAGGTGCCGTTTAATTTGCCTACCTCTTTGTTCACGTAAAATCGCGTAGCAGACTTGGAGAAAAACCACCAGATCAAATGGATACGTACCGTGGCGATGAATAACCTGCGTATTGCTGCGTGTAATGGAGCAGACAGCTCATTTGGTCCGGCCGTATCGCCATCTTGTCGCACTTTCGACTTCACGTTGCTCTTCGAACACATTTTCTTTTCTTTACTCCCAACTGTAGCTCTCATTTTGGCAGCCCTGTTTCGCTTATGGCAGCTTCGCCATGTCCGACTCTCAGCCTCCAGGTCTCTCCAGCCCTTCAAGCAGGTTAGTTCTGTTTGCATACCTAGCTAGGTCAGCACGCTACTGACTTCATACCAAAAGGCGACCATCTCGTGTTATATCGCCTCCCAGCTTGTTAACGTCTATTTCTGGGTTACTTCATCTTACCGAACATACGTATCGGTGTCAACAGCGGTTCTCGCGGTTCTCGCCTCCTTCTTATTAAGCCCCCTGTCGTACCTAGAGGGAGTCCGGTCTGTCAGACCGTCCGCTATTCTGAATACGTATCTACTCGTGTCGAGCCTTTTTGACACGGTACAAGTCCGCACACTCTGGCTCACTGGTCTACGGAGCCTAGCCATCGTATCTTCTGTGGCCCTTGGCATCAAGACGGCGCTGCTGCTGTTGGAAGCCTTGCCTAAGAAAATTCTCACCGCCGAGGATGAAACAGATGCATCACACGAGTATAGGGCTGGTATTTACAGCCTGAGGACTTTCTGGTGGATCAACAGGATTTTGTGGCTTGGGCGTCGTCAAATTCTCAAACTTGCTGACCTGGACTTCATTGACCCAGGGTTGAGAACTGCACGATACAGCTCATATTTAGCATGCTATTGGGAAAGGAACGACGAGAAAAAAAAGCATGGTCTCCTGCTTGCAGTCTTCTGTACGCTGAAGTGGCCGCTGCTAGCACCCGCTATCCCACGCCTGGCGCTAATTGGGTAAGTTCGACTGCTTCAGGTGCCCACCCTTCTCTTTATTCAGCACATCTAGGAAGTACTCATTGCCCAATTGCTCACATTCACATAGGTTTAACTTCGCCCAGCCGTTGCTTATCAAACGTGCAATAGAGTTTCTTGAGCAAGCCAGTGTCTGGTCGGCGGATGATAACGTTGGCTATGGGCTTATTGGGGCCACAGCGGTTGTCTACAGTGGGCTTGCTGTGCGTCCACTTGACCCTTGACAGTTACTGCAGCTCTTCGTGATGCTAACCTTCCATATCTCGCAGATATTCAATGGATATTATGGTCACCTGTTATATCGCAGCATCATCTTGGTCCGCGGCTCCCTGGTCGACATCATTTACTGCAAATCCCTCAACATCGAATCCTCCATTGCACATAAGTCTGCCCCGCTGGCCTCGTCACCGCTGATGTCGAACGTATCGATTTCACTATTGAGAAGCTGCATGCTGTCTGGGCTAGTGTGGTGGAACTTGGAATCGGAATATACCTCTTAAAGCGTGAAGTAGGCTGGGCTTGTATTGCGCCTGCTCTAGTTGCCCTCGGTATGTACCTATATACGCGGGGTAGTGTTATGAGTATTGAAAAGGAAAGGAAATGTTACACTTACTAACGCATCTCCATAGTCTGCACTATTGCGACAAGTTGTATCAGCAGAATTCTTCCGAAGAGGCAGAAAGCATGGAACCAGCAAATCCAGAAACGTGTCACCATGACTTCAACAATGCTAAGCAACATGAAGACCGCTAAGATGATGGGTCTATCTAAGCATATCGCGACTACATTACAGAAAGCCCGTATGGCTGAGCTTGATGCTTCAGCTGGCTTCAGGCGTTGTATGGCGACAATCAACACGTTCGGTACGCACCCTGCACCCCTTCATCAAATACAAAGTTCGGTCGCCCATTTCACTAATCATTAATCTACAGTCCTGGTTCCAAAGCAATTATCAGCTCCCTTCACACTAACGATATTTGTTCTCTTGGTGAATAACGGCACACTGACTGCTTCTCGGGCATTTACTACGCTGTCGCTTATCGAGATCATCACCACACCGTTAGCCTTGCTACTACAGGCCATTCCGAGCATCACCACGTCACTCGCTTGCCTTGACCGTATACAAGAATATTTGCAATCACCAAATAGACTGGACCCGCGTGCTGCAGATGCAAGCAGTTCTGAGTCCATCCTGGACGAAAAGACTGAGGCACCGTCAAAAGCACTCTTCTCATCTGAAGTTGCAATATGCTTCAAAACGCTAGCATTTCCTACGATGCCACTAAAATTGAAAGTCACGTCTTGACCTCTGTATCTTGGACAGTCCCACAAGGTTTCGTTACAATGGTGGTAGGTCCACCTGGGAGTGGAAAGAGCTCGCTTTTGAAGGCTATTCTCGGTGAAATGAATGTCCAAGGGGATATCTATGTACGTCCCGGGCCAATTGCATACTGCGACCAGAGTTCTTGGATACCGAATATATCCGTCAAGGACTGCATAATTGGCATGAACGATACAACGTTCGACAAGACGTGGTACGATGAGGTTGTATACGCGTGCGCTCTCGGAGAGGATGGAGACCTTTGCTCATTGATATATGAGTCTGGTCAGAAGGTAGTGGGTAGTCGTGGTATAAGTTTGAGCGAGGGCCAAAAACATAGATTAGTACGCCTGCGCTCTGGTCGCTTCATTGCCTTTTTTTTTTTTTTTTTCTGATTCTGGCTGACGCGGTGGTCATCGTCTAGGCACTCGCGAGGGCAATCTACTCTCGATCTCCGTTGCTTCTGCTAGACGACGTCTTCAGATCACTCGATCTGCAAACCGAACAGCTGATCAAACAGAGACTTCTATCTCCATCGAACGGATTGCTGAAGCGGCACGGGATGACTGCTGTCTTTGTCACACATTCCAGTACGAGTATTCTTCCCCTGCCCAGTGTCATTTTTCTTAACATCCGAACAGCACGTCACCTCTATCTTGCGGATCAGGTTATTCTTCTTGAAAATGGAAAGGTGACTCAGGTCGACGACTCGAGACCGCTGAATGGTCGTTTGCAAAGCGCTACAGATCTTGTCGACCAAGAAGTCGGCCATGCAGCCGAGGTTGAGATGCTCGTCGCTCCAAAAGTCAAAGGCGCAAGTCCTGTTACAATCACAAAAGCTTCACCAGAGAAACGCATGACACTGGCGGAAAAGAGCGCTGCTTCGGGTCAGGGTGTACGGGGGCCCGGAGCTCGTAAATACTCTACCTACCGTTTCTACCTTCGACCGGTGGGATTGATTCAAATTGGTGTCTTACTTACCGCGATCATTCTTCTAGCATTTTCAACTCGATTTCAACGGATCTGGGTCGGATGGTGGACGGAAGCCGCTTCAAGGCTCCAATCCATGTACATTGGGGTTTATTTTCTGCTGGCAGTTGGAGCCTGCTTCAGCTTCATGTTTTTCTTTTGGTAAGACCCACACGCATCCGTCAACGAAGCAACACAATGAGTTAACCGTCCATTCGTGTGCAGGTGGATGTTTGTGATTGTTGTCCCAGTCACAGCCGGGGGCTTGCATGAGCAGCTACTTCGATCTGTACTCAGTGCACCGTTTTCGTATTTTACCACAGTCGACTCCGGCGTCATCCTGAACCGATTCAGCCAAGACATGGCTATGGTCAATGGCATGCTCCCAGTGGCCGTGTTCCAAGCTACATCTTGTTCGTTCTCACCTGCTGCCCATCCACTCGGCCTTGCTTTCGGCTAAATTATGACACAAAGCTGGGATAATGGTTCTTAGTCAAATCGCCACAATCTCGTACGGTTCGAGCTATATGGCTGTGTCTATCCCAGTCGTTCTCATCGTCCTGTGGATCTTGGCACAATTTTATCTGCTCACCTCGCAGCAGCTGCGTATCCTAGACATTGAGCTCAAAGCACCCATCTACACAAGGCTGACGGAAACGAATGAAGGGCTCATGACAATCCGCGCGTTCGGGTGGCAGGAAGCTTACAAGAGCCAATTTCAACATCGGATTGACGAGTCCAAGCGAGCCATATACATGCTGTTCATGGTGCAGCGCTGGCTGAACTTTGTTCTGGACCTCATCATAGCGGGGCTCGCCACTCTGTTAATGACGCTAGCAACGCAGCTCCGAACTTCGATGGATGCTGCGGCGCTCGGGGTCGGGCTTTCGAGTATCATTGGATTCAGCGCCCTGACCTCTCAATTTATTTTGGCCTATACCGAACTGGAGAATTCCCTCGGGGCAGTGGCCAGAATTGAAGATTGTGTCGATAGTATCGAGTCTGAAGACGCCCGAATTCAGAATAACACCTATCGTCCTCAAGATCTTACCCACGATTGGAGTTGCAATGGTGAAGTTAACTTTTCTAAAGTCACTGTATTTTATCAGTAAGTACTGAGTTGCTGCCTCCGTTTCAAGTACCTCTACCACACGCTGATTTGCGAATCTTCGACAGTGATCAAGAAAAGCCAGCCCTTAGCGACATCTCGTTTCGAGTCCTTCCTGGTCAGAAAGTTTTGATTTGCGGTCGCACTGGCAGCGGCAAGTCGACTTTGATCTCAGCTCTACTTCGACTAGCAGATCTGCACGGCGAGGACAGCCAGATCTCGATTGGCGGGATTGACATTGCCACAGTCCCCGCCGAGAGCGTCCGAGGTGTTTGTGTCGTGATACCACAGACGCCTTTCTTTCTTCCAGGCTCAGTCAGGCTGAATCTTGCAGTATCAGGGTCTAATGTCCAGTCTGACGAGACCATGAAAGAAGTCTTGGCGAAGGTGGGTCTATGGGAGCTCATCCGTGAGAGGGGTGGGCTCGAGGCAGACATGGCCTTGGTGGCATTGTCTCATGGTCATCAGCAGCTATTTTGCTTAGCAGCGGCGATATTGAGGAAGAAAAATGCGTCGATCATAATTATGGATGAGGTGACGAGTGGTGTTGATGACGAGACAGAAAGGAAAATGTACGAACTTATAAGAGATGAATTCGGGATGTGTACAGTCATTACCATTGCACACAGACTGGAATTGGTCACAGAATTCTGTGATTTGGCTATTGTTCTATCTGGAGGGAGTTGTGTTGAATTAGGGCATCCAAAGGACCTTATGCAAAAAAAGGGCGAGTTCTGCCATCTATTAAAGAAAGCGATAGTTAATTGAAAATGTATAAGACTAAAGTTAACTTAATTAATATACAAAGCCTAATATTATAGCAGTAAAGGATTTCTTAATGTTCCACTAACAACCTGACTTCCTGACCAACGGCCTAAGATAAGCTGCATCAACCCCCCAATTTGTTGTTGTTCTCGCCCATTTCAGACCAAGGGTATCAGAGGACCACCAACTAGATAGGCAACCAGGCAGAGATCTGCATATAATTACGTAGACGCGGACTGTTGGGGCTGGATCGTATGCACGTTGGACTCCAGGCTTAGTGGAGTAGCGACCGGCCTGTTGCGGCCTGCTGATAGCTAACCATGCTTACAGACCAAGTAATGGACTGCTAACAACTTGAGGTAATACCAAGAATTTTGGGGTGAGGACATTGCCAGACACCTGCAATGAAACTTGAGGGAAGACCACGTTTGTAAATACGCTCGCCTTGTTCCATAAACCTGCAGTAGTCTCTATTTACTGCTTTGTGGGCTCTCATTTTCTCCTCCCCTTTACTACAACTGTCATCTTCAAACAGTTACCTGGACCAACCGTTCTTGGCCTTTACTTAATAAAGTAAGCCCCATCTGCCACTCACCCGTGCGCTTTTGGAATCACTCTTGCCTCAAATTTATACCTCACCCTCCGAAACACATATAACTGAAATTTGAAGAAGACAAACTTGTTCTTGTCTTACATCAAAGGAAGTTTATATAAGATATGTCACAGCAAAATCTTGGTAACTCAGTCAAGGACAGTATAGTGCTGTTTTCGCTGGCCTCCACCGCGGCTGCTTTGATCTTTACATACCTTTATCGTCGACTTCGCTACGCCAGATTCATACAGCATGCAAGACTTCCTCAATTGACACCTTCCCTCCTTTGGGGCCATTTGAAATACGTCGACCATTTGATCCGCTCAGGGAAAGTAAATGGCCACCCCGGTATGTGCATTGTATACTAAACGAAAATCTGTACCTGATAATCCGGTGATTAGATCTTGCCTTTGCAGCTATCAATGAGGCACTCGGTCGACCGCCGCTGATGTTTGTCGATCTGCGGCCCTTCGGCCCACCCATGGTCATCGTCAGAGACCACGAGATTGCGGAACAGATCATCAAGCCTCTTGATGGCCACCCATACAGTCTTCCGAAGATGCCTTCTGTCTACAGTCACATGGTGCACGTAACTGGGCGTAGCTCAATCTTGCCTTCTCACGTAGGTGACTTTTGATAACGTTGCATTCAATATAGTATGGAAAGCTAAGCTTGTAATAGAGTGAGCATTGGAAACAACTTCGCAGAAGATTTAACCCGGGATTCGCACCACAGCACTTGATAACAATGTTGCCTGAGATTTTGGACAGGTCACTCACTTTTATCAATCGCCTAGAAGACTTCGATGCCTCGGGCCAGCCTTTCTCCCTCATTCATCTTACCGCAAATTTGACCTTCGACATTATCACCAGTATTACAATGGACAGCAACTTCGGCGCACAAGCGAAAGGGCAGCCTGGCGACTTTATAAGTATATATCACGAACTATTCCGAACCTATACCAGTGAGCAAATCGATCTTCCTTGGTTCCTCACGCCGAGGTTGGAGTGGAAACGAAGGCAGCTTGCAAAGCAAGTGCGAGTTACACTTAAAGAAATAGTGCTGAAAGCTTTCTGCGATCGTCGCAAGGGCAGCGTTAAGTCACGAAGTGTCCTTTCCCAAAGCTTACAGGACATGGAAGGTGATACTCTCACTGAGCAGGCCCTTGATGAGGTTTGCGACCAGTTAAGTACTTTCTTATTTGCAGGTCATGATACGACCAGCATCGCCTTATCATGGATGTTCTACGAGCTCTCACGGTCTCCGCATGCCCTACAAGCATTGAGAAATGAGTTGGATGGACTGTTTGGTCCAGGTGAGTCTTGAGCGTTCCTGTCACTATACTGTTTTCGTTTGCCTCAACAAAGGTAGTCTGTTCCATAAAACGCAATGCTCAGGGCGCCAGTGTGTGAGTTGATTACGAGTTTTTTTTTCCTTGCTAGGGCTGCTAAAACTGGCTCGGAACGGAATAAATATTTCTTTCTAGTAAAATACTTGCGACACCAAGTCTGCAGGCTCCGAAGCTGATCACTGACTCCACCCCCCCCCCAGATCTGAACCCACGCACCGTACGTGAAAAGCTCCTCTCTCCCGACGGTCAGCTTCTCCTTTACCGCATGCCCTACGCCTCCGCAGTCTTTAAAGAAACCCTACGCCTCTGGCCACCAGCCGGAACAGCCAGATTTGTGCCTCCGGGGTTGGGCATGACAGTCAAGACGGCGTCGGGCGAGGAATATTCCCTCGACGGTTTACATGTATATAATTGTGCGACCATCATTCAACGCGATCCCGCCATCTACGGGGACTCAAGCGACGACTTCGTGCCCGAGCGCTGGTTGGAGGGAGGCTCCGAGATTCCCGTAACGGCTTGGCGTGGGTTTGAGAGGGGTCCGAGGAATTGTATTGGCCAGGAGTTGGCAATGCTGGAGGCCAAGGTTGTAATCGCACTTGTTGGGAGATATGTGGATTTCATCAAGGTATATACTCCTCGGGTTCGAGCCATATACGATAGCTAACAAGATGATATAGGTTGGCCTCGGTTCCGTAAGTCTCGATAAGGCTGGCAAGCCGGCTCTGGACAGGAAAGGACAATATAAAGTGGAACAGCCAATGTACCCGGTGAGTCTCTTCTTTGCTTTTCATTGTTTCGCTTGGTAAGTAACTTCATATATAACCTTCGCTAACACGGCACTTAACAGACACGACAGGTGACACCCAAGCCAGTAGACGGAATGATGATGAAAGCACATATCCGACATTAATTAGGCATACAGATTTGACTATATAGCTACCAGCAATAGGTATAGTTAGACGACAGCGTCCTATTTCAGCAAATAGTGTGAGCAAATTTGAGCTGTGTGGTCGAAACTGCTCGTGATGATATTGGGAATAATGAATGTAGCTATCTCGAGATATTCGACTAAATAATTCTCTTGGCTTCTTGCAGGACTTAGACTAATCCACACAGACAACGGCGATGCAGTAGATTTGAAAATATCGGCTTCTATGTTAAGCGCACTCCCTTCCAAAAATCAGCAGATGACTAAGTGGTATGTTATAGAATCAAATACGATCAGTACCAAGCTTTGTTGTGCAACCTGCTATTTCAGCCGGGTTGAAGCTTTATTATCATGCATTTGCAATCCAGAAGGCTAAGAAGGAACAATATGAAACATGGACTTGAATTGATTCATAGGGGCTCGGTAGGGCGTGGAGGTCTTTGCAAAATGTCTCCTGTTAGAGAAGGTCATGTTCATAGATATTACGTGACTGGCAAGTTGCGGCCGGATGTCGCAAGCTGCGGCGTAGTGTTGCAAGCTGCGGCGTAGGGTTGCAAGCTGCGGCGTAGTGTTGCATGCTTGCGGCGAAGCCCGTGTAGTTGGTCTTGGGGGTGGGGGCCATTGGCGCTAGATCCCGTCCGCGAGTTGGAAGGAACAGCGTAAATGTGAACGAAAATAACCTTCACTAAAGCAACCTACTCGTTTTCGAACCTCACCTATGCACTCCACCTCTTCATTTGTCAGCTTATGGTAATGGATCTGTATTTAATTACAACTTGACACTTCAAATGCCAAATTAGGCTGGCACTGGTTCAATTCCTGGAATTTTTCTTTCCCAAACGCTCAGGACGCGCTATGCAAGGGACTATTGGTACCTAAGTCAAGGAGCCGATAACTATGAGAAGCATTTACAGAATGTGACATGTTATATGTGTAGCATTGTTGGTCCAACATGCAGGAACAGCCCCTGCTCTGCAAGATTGAATAATGTGTGTAGCATTGCTAATCTCCAAAATGAAGAGACAAGCCCAGCCCTGCAACGTTGAGGAAAAAGTAAGGTATGTAGCTTTACCACCTTCCTTGCCCACAAAGACATCTTGTTGCAATGATGCAACCCCATGGGGCACAGGGTTTCTGCAATTCAACCCATAGTTGACAGCTTCTATTCACCTACCAGGCTACCCCATGGTTTATGATATCTGAGCTTCAGGACCTTTCAGGAGCATATCTTGGAGGAGTATCCTCTCATTTTGACCTTGAGAAACCAGTTTTAAGTTTCACTAAAATTATACCAATCTCTCCAGTCTTATATGTGCTCTGGTGCAAATTGGTGCATGTTTGCACAAGTCTGAGTCTTATCCCAATGTTGACTCATTTACACCAAACAGAAGACATTGTTTGTTATATAGCCATTCAATTATTTAAGACAACATCTGTACATAATAATGGAGGCTTCAACATCTTACATTGATCTCTGGGCCATCCCAGCAAGTCAACCCCCTCTGGGTATGACCTCCAACTTCATAGACCCGCCTTCACAAGCGCCTATATTGACAATTGGCATTTACATTCTTCTTCCATCAGTGGTCCCATTCCTTATCATTCGGCTCTATACTCGGGCTCATTTGCTTCGTTCTCTTGCTTTGGAGGATAGTAAGTACTTCCTATTATTTAGAGCTTCTGCTGCCTCTTGCTGATGGGTTTTAGTAATATGTGTAGTAGCATTTGTGAGTTGCCTTTGCTTACAATCTTTGCATAGATTCAGCATGATTTTTAATTTGCTTCAAAGTTGCTTGTATGCGCATATGCTGGTGTCTTATTAGCAAGTAAGTTCTTGAGCTGCTCAGCCTCTTGGGCTTGCTATAACTCCAATGTAAAGCTCTAGTAACATATGACATCTCCAGTGCTCAACCTTAAGCCAATAACACCCCTTGGCAGACACATGTGGGATATTCCTATTGCTGCATTTACAACCTCTGGGAATGATTATCTCAAGGTATATGATTTTGCAAATCTTGAATATCTGATTGCTAAATCGTCTAACTTAAAAACAATAGCTTATCATCATGGCCCTTGTTGTGAATCCTGCAGCTGCCATGGCTGTCAAATTGACAATTCTGCTGCTTTATTTTCGGCTCTTCCAACCTTCCCGTTGGGCCCACCACGTCATCTTGGTTGGTTGTGCATCAGTTATATTATTCTATACAACAACCATTGTTGCGCTATTAATTTTTTGCATACCTCGACCAGGGGAATCTTGGCTACAAAGAGGGCAGATGAGCATATGTGCCTCAGCACAAGTACAGCTCTCAAGATCTCATGGCTTTTTCGGTCTATTCTCCGACCTTTTCATCTTAGCCATTCCTTTATGGCAGGTATCACAATTGGTTTTGCCGCCGAAACGCAAAGCAGGTGTTATGGTAGTGTTTTTGACAGGGCTGCTGTAAGTTTTCATAACTCTCCCTGCTATACCCATCTCAAGTTTTGAACATTAGTACTGGGCAAGATCGATTGACAAGACTTGAAGCGCTGTGGCCAGTTCAGCTGCAGGACTCGCCACCAGGGAACAGGTTACCTTGACTGATCCAAACTGGCTGACGACCCCCTATCTATTTGGGTAACTATCCCGATTTTCATTTTTCATTTTCTAGAAAATCCCAATCAAATTCCATACTTGAGTGCTAACTTTGAACATCTTTTAAAGTTTCTGCGAGGTCAGTATAGGTTTGATTTGCAGTTGTATGCCGGTAATCACCACGGCCATCAAGTCAGCTGTTACAGGAGCACTATCTTCATGGAAGTCGATGATAAAATACTCCAAGACATTGTTATCTCGTCAAAGGAATATACTAAGCATTAGACCGGAGACGAAGGAAGGTCTGCCTGAAGTCAAGATTCCAAGCAATATAATCTCTGGTCTAAGGACTTTTATCCGGAGGTATAACCGCACCAACACGCAGGGTATATCTTTACAACTGAGTTACTTGTCCACTTCCGCCACCATTAACTCTTCAGACCAAGATTACCATTGTCAACTTCGAGCTATGCAGGCTGGTGATGCAGAGCACGCAGGCTTGAGAATGCCTCGGAATCCTTAGAGCAGCGGGGAATATGTTGAAGTTTTGGGTAGGAAATAGCAGTGAGCAGAGTAAAGTTTTTAGTATGTGATCGAGTGGTTCAATATATATGCTACACAAACAAATTGATCGGGATTTCTGTTAAACATGCTATATCTACAAAATTTCATTACCGTGGAGGTTTCCTGGGTCATTTTCTCCAACACTCTACTATTTCAATTGCATCTCAGTAGGACCTCAGGTTCTGTGGTTGTTAGTAACTTATATAGGATATTGCAAAGTCTTCGCTTGTAGGTTTATACCTAGCCAGGTTCAACTCATAATGGGATTAGAGATGGACGTCTCCGGGTTTCTCGGGGCCAGGACGAAGCATACTGAATTATATAGTGGATGCTGAGGATTTTTGGCATATGGAAGTTTGATTTAAACCGCTGCAAAAGGCGGAAAACTTAGAGAGGTCGTTTTTCCATAGATCAGGGCTTCCACTAAGCTGAGTGAATCATATCTTGAGGACGATGCGTGAAATTCGTAGAGCTAGGGTCACTTAGATAAAAAGTGCCGGATATAATCAGAACCTTTGATACACCTTGTGATAAAGGCTTACATATATAACGGTATGTATAGCCGGCATGATATTCAAAGTTATCCTGCTTGTAATACAAGCTGTCTTGGCAGCCAGCAGACGCCACAAAGAAGCCATCTTCAGACAGAAAACCAAAAACATTACATCATTGGGATTAACAGGCAGGAGAGGTCAAGAGTAATGCATTTCTACGCCACGACAGACCCCTTCCTCACACATTCTTAGTACAGGATTTTGTGAAACTCGTAAGGAAAGTAATGCAGCTAGGTTCATCAGCTGTTCAAGAAGAGGCACTTGCAAAGGCAACATTGCCAAGCTGAAATCAGCCTGCATCGTCACCACAACATGTGAATGGTGAGTGTTTAAGAAGTGGATTCATCCTGGTGTCGACATACAGCAATGGTGGAGCCAAGATAGAGGGGGTAGCATCCTACCGCCCGCTGCCTCGTCTCGAGGGCGCTGGATGCCGTGCAGGTCTACGGGTCCCCACCACCTTCGATCTCTTTATCAGAACGGGAACAACTCGGTACTAGTTATAGCAGCGATAACTGCTAGTATGGGTTCTTAAATATTAAACTCGACTTATTGTAATTCGAGAACTGATTTCTGAGAAATATTAAATTAAATATAAAGCTAATTAATTCCATTAATATAGTTAAAAGAAAAATCTATAAATTAAGTTAGTGTTAATATACTTAATTGTTTATTTATCTCAGTTAAGACTTAGTATATAAATATAGCTTTCATGCGTAATTAAAGAGTGTTATATAAGTTTTAATAAAATATAGTATATATATTACCGACTCTTAGGAGCGCGGTTAAACCGCAGTTGCTAAGTTAGTTATGCTTTAAAGTGGCGAGTTCCCCATGGGGTCCCCGCCTCGTGGAGTGGGTCTGCTCCGGCCATATCCTGATTTCTTCTGCAGACCAGGATTATACCTGGTGATCTTCTCAACGGCTTAGGAAGACTGCAGGTGGAGGCTGCCGTTCGTCTCGACTCCGAGGATGAACGCAAGATTGCTGAATACAACATTATGTATTTGTATGAGCGAGGGAGTGTTAAGCATTTTGAAAAATCTACATTTTGAAAGTTCTACCTCAACCAGTTGTATAAAACTTCTGGTTTCGATTAGTTGTGGCCTCGCATATTGAATACACAAAATTTTACGACCTCTAAAAAAGAGGAATCATGGATCAGCGGTCCAAATGGATGATTCAGTCAAAGCTTGAGAAGCGTGCCCTTCTCATAGCTGTGAACTCCCTTGCTGGAATGTCTATTTTCTTTTTCGGTACGATCTTCTGCCTGCCCTTTGTGTTGGCAGGAAAGTTGCTAACGCCATCTAGGTTACGACCAGGGAATGATGGGCGGAGTCAATAATGCGAAAGATTATATCGACAGCATGCGATTTGGCTATGTCGAGGACGGCACGCCCGTAGTCACCAACACCCTGTTACAAGGAGGCATCATGTCAGTCTACTATCTTGGGACGCTCGTTGGCTGCTTGATTGGAGGGTCTTTCGGCGACAAATATGGGAGAATCTATGCGATTGCAGCAGGTGCGCTTTGGGGTTTAGTTGGCGCATCTCTTCAGTGCTCTGCCATGAACTCTGATTGGATGATTTGCGCTCGATTCGTCAATGGCATCGGTACTGGGATCCTTAACGGCATTGTTCCTGCCTGGGCATCTGAGTTAGCCGACCACAAATCTCGAGGGACGTTTATTGCGATGGAATTCACCTTGAATATCTTCGGTGTCGTGGTCGCGTACTGGCTTGGCTATGCAGTCAGTTTCATCGACAATGGAAACTCGCCTTTCCGATGGCGTTTTCCGATTGGTTTTCAGGTGATCCCGCTTCTCTTTCTTGTAGCACTTTGTTGGATATTCCCAGAATCGCCCCGCTGGCTTTGCAAGGTTGGAAGAAACGATGAGGCTCTATACATCCTGCAGCGTCTGCGTGGTACTTCAGCACCTGACGCAGGAGTTGCAGAGGCAGAGCTTCATAATATTCGACAAATCGTAGAGCTCGAAAAGTCTTCGGAGGGAGCTTCTTATTTCCAGATGCTTTTCGGCCTCCAATCTGGCCACTTACATACAGGTCGACGCGTACAATTGGTTATTTGGCTCCAGATCATCCAATGCTGGACGGGGATCGCTGGCATTACCATGTATGGCCCAAGTAAGGAGTTACTATCACATCTTACGATGGAAACCATTGAACTAATCTATTCTTTCTAGCGATATTTGCCATTGCAGGATTCGGCCCTGACAAAGCGCAGTGGGTATCAGGTCTCAACAACATCTTTTATATGTTTGCGACACTTATCTGCGTTGTCACAATCGACCGAATCGGTCGTCGCCGGACCTTATACTGGGGCTCGGTAGCACAGGGCATAACCATGTTTCTGATGGGCGGCCTATCCCGTGTTGGATTGGATGCAACCGCTCGTGATGCCTCTGGAGTTGCAAGCCAGTTCGGTGCTGGAGCTGCAGCCATGGTCTACTTGTACACCTTTGTGTTTGGAGCCACATGGTTGACAGTCCCATGGCTATATCCAGCAGAGATCTTTCCTCTACAAGTCCGTGCTAAAGGCAATGCCTGGGGTGTCGTCGGTTGGAGCATAGGCAACGGGTAAAACTTCTGACGTATAACCACGCATGTGCGATACGCTGACATCTTTAGTACTTTGACCCTTGTCCTCCCGTACATAGTTGAGGCCCTTAATGAGAAGGTGATGTATATTTTTGGCGTGGTCAATGCTTTAAGTATACCCATCGGTAAGTCACAACAAATACAGACCCATGGAACAGGCACGAGCGACTGACGCAATCCTAAGTGTGGGCCTTATACCCGGAATCGAACCAAAGAACGCTCGAGGAGATGGACTTGCTCTTTGCTGCGGATACTCCATGGGCATGGGACGCTGAAATAAAATTCAAAGAGCTCAAGGATCAGATGCCTGGAAGCGACCAATTCGACCTAGAGTCGAAGGGAAACGGGGTCCCGGAACATATGGAGTCCACTGGGTAATCAGCAGTGTAAATGATCTGATGGAATTTGAGAAACAACGTAGGGCTATGTTGGCCTATACACGATCAGTCCTTAGTAGAGTCTTTAGTATAATGACGGTATCTGCGCCATTCGAAGTGAGTTATTAATGCCTTCAAATCATAATCTGAGGTTCTCGGCCAATGGAAAAAGTACAAACACACTACAAGATACGTACAGCAGATCTTCGCAGGCCAGATAATCAATGTAGCATGATTTGGCATACCATACAACTAAACATGGAGTAACAGGAGTGGCCCAGGCAATGGGCTAATCCTCCTGTGACTCGAATCCTACCTCAGGATATCCGTCTTGTCTACCTAAGCAAAATATCGTGATTCCTGTGCAAGTGTTCGGTTTACCCGTCCTTTGTGTCCCCATTTACGCATTTTTGCGCAGGGAGTGTTCAGATTTTGGGAGCCACATTTCGCGATGTTTAGAAAATTATACTTGGAAGCCGAAGTCTAGATACGGAGTTGGGTGTTGAAGCTTAAAGTTGGGTCCCCAGATCTCGACGTGCATAGATCGATACGCTTGTTCAAAGTCTGCAAGTTGTCTTTCCTATCAACCCAGGCTCAGTTTCAATGCACGATGTTTATAACATTTTTATGTTGAGAATCGAGTTGAAGCTCATTCATGATTCAGAGATATAAAAACATCATCTATGGGATGTGAATATGGTATGCTAAACAACATTGCGTTTGCAGGTAGGTAAGCTCCCAATGATGACTCTAGTGTGTTCGTCCTTCAACGCTACCTTCAGTTCCTTCAAGATCACTGTACAATCTCCATCGATAATCCAGGCTGGGGTCATTGAATCTGGCCTTGATATCCAGCGTTTCGATCCTTGCCATGTCCTCGTATTCCAACACAAAGTCCGATTCAATATTCTCCTTGATTTGCCAGTCGATAGTGCTTTTGGGGATTACTGATCGACCGCTATTAATACCCCAAGCAAGCACAACCTGGACTACGCTCTTGCCATACTTTGCTGCAATCTCTTTCAATAGAGGCTGGTCGATAACTCTCTTCATCTGTGCGACTTCTTTACTCCAGCCCGTCGTTCTGTAAAAATCGTTCATGTTGCCCAGTGGACTGAATTGGATTACATGAATGTGCTTGGATTTTAGCCATCCATTAAATGACTTCTGTTGAAGGTACGGGTGAACCTCCATCTGATGGACTGCTGGTACCTAAGATTGCATTTTGTCAACTTGCGACAGTACAACTCAAATTGTGTAACTGCACTTACGGTGTTAGATGCGCTGATCAGTGTCTCGATCTCCCCTTGGCTGAAATTGGACACGCCAATCGCCTTGACCTTTCCCCCCTTAATCAACTTCTCCATGGCTCTCCATGTGTCCACAAAGCTGGTCTCGCCATGTATCATCTTTCCTGCGGCGTCTCTGGGGAAGCGATCTTGTCCTCTCTTGAAAGTGCATGGATAATGCATCAGAAGTAGGTCGATGTATGGCGTGGCAAGGTCGCGCAGCGAGTCTTCAAGAGCACCCTCCACATCTTCGGGATGGTATTTGTTGCACCATAGCTTTGTCCCGAGGAAAATATCCTCTCGGGGAACACCGCTGGCTTTGATACCTTTTCCGACCTGCTTCTCGACGTCATAAACTCGAGCTGTATCGATTAGTCGAAGTCCTGCTTTCAACGATTTACTGACGGCGTCTTCTTGAGCATCCGGGTCCTGGAATGTGCCAAAGCCAATGGCCGGTATCTTTGCCCCAGTGTTCAGAGTGTATTGCGTTGCGCGAGTCTGAATTTGACGAGGGAGTCCGGGTACAGAGATCTTCGGGTATGTGACTACGCGATGTAGCTTCGACAAACCGTGACAGGAAGAGCGCTTGCCGAAGATACAAGCCATGGTGTTGGACTAATGAATTGCTGCTGTTGTAGTCGTTGTCGTTGTTGTTATTGTTTATATTGTAGTCCTGGTTCTTTGGAGTAACCGTTGCTTGTTGTGCTGCTCAATAATCTTGATAAGTGAGTAAAGCTGAGACAAGTATGTGGGTTATGCTGCTCGATCTGATATCTCCGTATACTCTGTTTATGCAAAGCAGTCCCATACTAACTCAGATGATTGAGGCTTTCTGTCATTTGCCAGCATTTGAAGCCTGTAAACGGCCTCGACACGAGGCAGGTACAATGCCTGTTATGCCGATCAGTGGAAACTGCTGAACTACCTGTATGCATGGGAAACCGGGGGTGAAGAAGACTAAAGAGGGGTAATGTGAGGGGAAATAAAGCGGTGTTATGGGGATTAGGAATTAATGCCAGTTCTAATTAAATGTTATGACCAAGGTCCAAGACTCGCTGTCCCACCTTCAATGGTGTCTCCAGAAAGCGCAAAGCCACAATTCTGGCCTTGTTTCTCCGAAACTTTGACTGGAAATAAACGTAGAACTTGGTCTTTTAAGTTGTAAAGCCTTTCTTACGTTGGTTACCGACTTGAATGACGGACAGGGGCGCCAATCATGTACCTATGTACTGTTAGACCTACCTATAATGCAGTCGGTCACTTCTTCGGTATAAAACGGTATGAATTACACTGGGATAAAGTACGACAAAGGAAGGGTATTTTTGTTACTAACTAGGCCAATTTGAAGCAGCCAGTCTCGACGAGGGCTTTCCAGCACCCGATTCTAGGACTGAATGTATCGTCACAGCTTCCCTACCTCGATGAGTGCATGAACAAGTTGCGCTCTTTAGCTCTTACGATTTAAGAATCGAAAATTGGTCCATATGCTGGGATGCCCCTACTTTCCATTCCATACACAACCTTTTTCGTCACCTTTGGGTTGCTGACACAGAACACCGCCTCTGCATCCATTTCCATAACGAGCTTCCACGTCAGCTCCACCATATCGGGCCTGCCTTGGGACTTGGTATCCCATACAACGGCATTTGGATCACATTGTTTGACCTCATTAATGATAGAGTCCCCATAGAATTCCCCGGGGTTTGGGGTCGACCATAGCACGCGGCATGCGGGGCGCGTCTCGGGCTTCATGCCGAGGAGGTTGAGGCAAGGTCCGATGCCTGAGCCCGTGGTCACAACCACAACCCGCTTGAAGAGAAGGGACATGTAAAGCACACCCCGAGTGGGAAGCCCGCGTGTCCAGTAGTAGGGCTTCGGCGAGGATATAACGCTCGAGGTCCAGTCGCCAGCTTTGGCAATAATGACAGAATTAGTTGAGCCGTTAATGGGATTGGAGTCCGGGAAACAAGCACTGCCAATATGAGAGTCAGCACATGTCCACAAGGGCAAAGAATTGCAGGGCTACAGGGGGACGTACAAGGAGTGCCATTCAGTCAGAGGACTGTCACTAAGACGAATGGTGTAAAACGGCTTGATGTTGGCTTTCAAATGTAACCGAACCGCCATGCTGGAAAGTGGCTCTGCGGTGGCAGGCAGCTTGCGAAGTCGAATCCACGGAATTAATGTATGCACAGTATTCAGAGTGAGCATCCAGAAGCTCGGCAGCGTCACCAAAACTTGGCCCGTCGAGCGCGGGTCTTCCTCACGATTTGCTAACGCCATGCTAGCTAGCACAACCAGCACCCAGAACAGCGCATTGGTGACCCAGCCTGCAAAACGGTGTGTTCTCTCAAACGTATCGTGTTGCTTTGTGCGGAGGCTTGGATGCGCAAACACAATGATGCCCACGAATAGTAGCAGCACCACCCAAACAAGGGCTAAGCCGGGGATATTATCTCCTAAAGTGCCATCCCGAAAAGCGAGGGTGAGCAGAATCACCATGCGCAGAAACCAAAGCGTTGCGCAGAATGCGGCACCACTGTGTACACCGCCGAACTCATACACTTTGGCAACGCGGCGACGGAGCGCAAGTGGAGCGCTTTTGGGAATGAGCACGTATAAGTCGAATAGCCCGTTGATAATATAGTCCTGGCGCGCCAGGATGGCGAGGCAGAAGTTGGATGATGCGGCGGACGATATGCTGCGTAGGTAATGTTCAAGATCGTAGGGACGGGTCTCGAGGACGATGAGGCCAATGATGTTCAAGATGAGAATAATGGCAAATAGGCGACGGTAGACTGTGAAGTACACATGACGGGCCTGTCGATAAGGCCGGGAAGATTTCTTCTCGGCAGGTAGTGGTTTCAATTCCGTAAAAGCGGTACTGCTCGAAGGGGAGCAGAGTGCATCGGCTCCAGGTCCATCCAAATTTACGTTACGAATATTGATGTCTGCGATTGTTTTCTCAGCATCAGGCAATTTATCTTCTTTGAAAGTATCCATGTCGTATCGATAATATCATAGATCTGCTGGAATATCGCAAGGTGTGCAACGCCCTCTTGTGTCCCGTATTTAATGAATTGATAAATTTTGGGACTGAGTCTATATTTATATACCAATCAAAATTGGCAAAGTTTCCTGTCTTCTATCCTTTGATTGCTTTTGTCTGTGTGTGCTGAAGGTAGAAAGTAAGTAGACTGGACGAAAAAGGTTAGAGTCCTAGTTCCCGCTTCACGGAATGCCGCTTTCAGCAGTGTTACGGAGCCTAGCATGTTGGCCAGCTGGCCTATTGCACCTTATTAAGCTGAGATACATACATGGCGTTGATAGCCTGCTGATGTCTTGATATGATTATAATCTGTGTCTAATATCCTGTTGATAAGCAAGTACAAAAGTTCCTGCAAGCATAATACACTTGTGATGAACACTTAGGATAGTTTGAAAGTCCCTTGCTGCCTTCCAACCTTCAAGATAACATGGACTATGTGAATCTTTGAGGACTCTAGTCTGCCTATTCTCACTATCCCGATACTTTAACTTCCTTAGTGTTTACGGGCTTGTTAGCCCATGTACGGGATTGTGCTTTGCATGTAAAGTTGTTTTCAACCGGCTGCCTGCTATGACCCAGCAGCACGGTCCCGAGGGTAGTTTAGGTTTCCACTACCTACTTCGCATCGTTCCGTGGTCTCAGCCGCACGTCCGGGCTTCTTGGCATCGGGTCTGCACACTTCAGCCTAGCCGTTTGCGTACGTATTTCACAGTGAATGGAGTAGTTCGGATGATTACCAAGGCTTCGGGACACCAATGCAAATGTGGCTTATATAGGTCAGTTTGACTTCTTTCTTTCCGAGATGTTCTGACCCCTGCAAAGCAAGTGATTCGCGGGAACGGAATTAGGCAAGCGTGATCATTTGCTCCAGTCAAGATCATGGTGAGGCATCGTTAATGCACCTATCAACTACCACTTCGCATATTTGTTAGTTCAAGGATGAGAAGCCAACGGATGATGATTTTGGAAGATTTCAGGGATTTATTAAAGCGCGATCCACGCAAGAACTATCGCTGACGAAAGAGACAGAGGATTGTGCGTGAACCAGCTATTAGCAATTGCCCTACAACAGAGAAACTCAGAAATGAGTGTCCCTTCGGCAGCTGCATTGAGAATGAATCCCGTAAACAGTAATCATCTCATATGTCTCAAAGAAGACGGTATCTTGCTTACTCAAATTGAGCTCAGGGCTCCAGGGCTTGAATTTCTATGATGTGGGCAATTCATGGATAGCGTGGCACATAGGACAAATGCACAGTCTCATCCTCTTACTTAGACACCTACTTACTCGTCCTCATCTCTACTATGAAATATATAAGGAGGGAGAACTGGCTAGTGTCCACGAGCGCGGTTGATGCCAAGTTCTTAGAGCTCTTGAACCTATTTCAGGCTCTGAAGGGAACAGAGGGGACTTGGTTGGTTCCAGATGCCCACTCAACAAAATATGAAGACCGGTAACTTGGAGACGGATGCGTGCTCCAAGGCGTGCAAGGACCAAACCACACTGGCCATATGCCATTCTGACCACATAACAAGAGCAAGCGGGTGTTGATCAGTGTGTGATAAAAGATGATGGGAAGTTTCGAGATGTATTCCGAGGTCTGAAAGTTATATAGCTCCATGATCGTGCTCTTCAAGGTTCCATACCTAGGTATCATCGCTCCTGAGAGATAATCTGGCCATATCATGCCTCTTTGACAACCCCTTTCTTCAATAATAGGTTACCATACAATCGGCTCTCATTCGTCGACACGATGCAGAATGCCTTGCTCGCTTCCTCGTAGAACTTGAACCTCTCAAGCTTACTCAAGGAGAACTTCTCGCCCTCGTGCTTCCGGATGGCCTCCCTAAATTCTTTCATGACAGGCAAATCTGCCTGCGCATCCCCTACAACCTCCATACACCAAGCAGACTCCGGGACAAAGTCGTCTAGTGGCAACACAGAGAGGATAGCATTAGCTGCATCGGTTGCGCTTGCTCCTGCGAGGCGAATGACTTGGGGACCGGTTGAAGCTGCTGGAAAGTTTGAGTCGACGATGGCGATGGTGTTGCCGTGGCCCATGGCGCGGAGGGCCTGTAGTAGTTCCGGCGTCAAGAGTGGGTCAATTCCTTTCAACATGATGGCTTCCGTGTCGCTGTGGCTTTGATTTGGTAGATACGTATAACGAAATTGAGTCCTCTGAATAATGAATTAGGGCAAAATAGAGGCGTGAATGAAATTCAGCCCGATGAGTATTCTATCACGAAACAGCCACGTCATCCAGAAGTGCTTGTGGTTGTGATTTGGCTTTTGGCGAGGTGAGACCGCGTCCCCACTGAGTCATGTTTCAGAAGAAAGCCAGATTTGCATTGCACTCACTCCGTACTTCAGGATTTCTCTTCACATCTGGAGGCTCGCTTCTATTTTGTGACCGATTTAATGTAGATGCCGGAGACATCAGACTCCCGCAGCTGATGTGAAAATTAGGACAAATCCATTGACGCGGCGGAGTATCAAATCAGGGGAGCAGCATTTCCATCACCCCTCATATCGCTGCCCGCTGAATAGACCCTCGTACCCTCAGCCGCGCTGTTGTGGACTCGAATTATTTGTCCTCGGCCAAAAAGAGATCTCTCCATGCCACGAACAAATCTTGTTTCATGTCCCATCTGCTCCAAAGCCTTTGCCACTTCCTCACTGATACCTTCCTCGAGATACACAGTATAGTCTACCTTCTTTGTGGGATCAGTCGCCTTGCCGGGTAGACTGACGCCGATACAAACCCGTGGTGCATCGAGTGCGGTCTGCGGATTCATTCTAAATTGTGTCATATTCAGAAGCACCTGCACATGGCCTTGAGGCTGCATTGCCCCACCCATTACACCAAATACGCTATGCAGTGATCCATCCGAAGCATTGGTGGTCAAAGCAGGAATGATTGTATTGTACGGTCTCTTCCTTGGAGCGTACAAATTGGGATGATCCGGTGGGCCCAGGTGGAAACCGGAGCCGCGATTTTGGAGAACGAAGCCAGTACCGGGCGGGACGATGCGACTTCCGAAGGTATCAGCGACACTGTTTACGAGAGAGCAGGCGTTGCCTTCTTGGTCTACCACACATAGGTAGACTGTGTCACCAGTTTTAGGAAGCTCAGAAGGGTAACCTGGTCTCTCAATCTGAGTAGAACGGGATGGATCGAAGAGTTTTGCTCTCTGAGCAAGATAGGGCTGGGACAAGAGCGAACTAGGGTCGATGGTCGAAGCCGGGTCGGTCACATACCAGCTTCCGTCAGCGAATGCAATCCGCAGCGCCTGGATGAGTGCATGTAGATACCTGGTGGTTTTCAGTACTAAAATGCAGTGACTTTATTGTTCCATGACTCACGAAGCAGAATTGTGATCCTTGCTGGAGAATTTCGGAATCTGACCCTCTCTTTCAAGCTCAGCCATAATGCCTAAAGCCATTTGAGCGACGATGCCTTGGCCATTGGGTGGATGCTCCCATAGCGTGATAGGGGGTTCATCAGGGTGAAGACTCAGCTTCAGCGGTATCGGATTCACGATTTCGCTCCTATGCTCTTCCAAGTCGGCCAAGGTCAGGTGGCCCCCAAGCTGTTGGCTGATATGGACGATAGCCTCTGCCACCGAGCCTTCGTAGAAGCCACTTCTTCCTTTTTCCGATAAAGTCTCCAAGGTCTCAGCCAAAAGAAGATTCTTCATTATTTCGCCAGGCGCGGGAGCCCTGTAGCCTCCAGGTGCGGAGGGATCAATTCTCAACAGGTCCACCCCATTGGGCTTTGTGCGAAGTTCATCTTCGCTTCGGATCCACTACTCAAATAAGATGTTAGCAAAATGATGTTCGAATCGAGTGGGGTGGATATCCAGTCTCACATAATAGCTCGAAATCTCGCTCACGGGAAACCCGTTTTTGGCCATCTGGATGGCTGGTTGAAGGACCTTCTTGATGCTTGCCTTGCCGGATCCGAAGTTGGCAATGATATCTAACCAGCCAGCCGCGGTTCCCGGTACAGTCACTGAGTGAATAGATTGATTCGGAATCGCACCAAATGTGCGGTCTGTGATCTTCAAATCGTTACATATGTCGTCCAGGGTCGCATGAGCAGATGATCTTCCCGATCCATTCAACGCGTGCACTTTGCTCGTTCTGGCTTCGTAGAACAGACAAAATACATCGCCTCCTATTCCAGTCATTGAAGGGTCAACAACGTTGAGTACAGCGGCGGCGGCAACTGCTGCATCCTGGCACACAATGCTTCAGTCAGTGACGGGCAGATTTTTCAACGTCCTCAGCAAGACGATGCATTGGGACGGTCTCACTGCAGCATTTCCGCCGTCCCGAAGTATTTGCAAACCAGCCTCAGTCGCCAAAGGCGAGGTGGTGCTTACAATACCATTAGTGCTGTGGACTACACTACGTCGACTGGGGAACTTGATGAACGTTTCATCATCCGATGGGTAAATGCCTTGAGGTGGCATTGTGCTATTGCTTCCAGGGAGAATAAGAAACAGCTCTTTCTTTCAAGCAAAGGAGAACCAGTGTTATGCTTCCACATAGATGATATCCAATGCATGTGACGGCAGACTCAAGAAGTTGATGGGGACACTCCGCATCCGACTATCGGCCGCAGCGAGTACTCCAACTAGTGCCGCACCGTCCTACATCGGGCCGTTCATTCGCTTTACTAAGCCTACTAAGCCTACTAAGCCAAAGAAGTCCTATCAGCACTTGAAAGTGTGAAAGAGCTCTTTGAGCTAGGAATATATGGTGAGTGACATGTTTTGCTGAGTCTTGATCAGTCCATTGGATTTGAGGGAACAATCTGAGGATTCGGGCCAGAGCACAATTCCAATGCCATACTTTCGCCATCCCGGCCGATTTGGGGTTCGTTCAGAATGTTATCAACCCAGGTTGATTCGTCAGGCAACTTTATCTTGAAAGACATGGCAGCCGACGGCATTTTGATCTTGCGCATATCGAAAGCTAAAAAGCACAAGTCATCCTTGTAACAATATCAATCTTATCGTAGCTGAGAATACAGATAGAGGCGTACTTAAGCCAGACCTCTACTCGAGAGTTAAGCGACTTCATCATTCCCAAATGACATTTAGGAAGCGTGCGGCATAGCAATGATGACTTTCAGTGGCCTTTTGGCGGCAGCACCGCGGCTTTTGAGCGGAATTTTCACATTGGGTTTACTTTTAGCCACCTACTACATGGTCTTTATCCTCCCAGTCTGGGTGAACAAACTGAAAACGTGGCAGAAATATTGCACGTCACACTCCAAATTCAGTGTAGAGGCCGGCCAGGGACAATATCTTTGGCTTGAGGATCCGTGGTCAAGTGCGTTTGGGCCTCGTTCATGTGCAGACTTCCCATCGATCATGTCTTGTTGCTGAGAGTGCTAGTCCATAATTCAACCCTATTGCTGACTTATGAATTCCCTGCTGCAGAAGCTCGAAACTACTGGCTATGCCATCACGCAGCTATCAAACATGTCTTTAGTAGGGCGGCCATGTGAGCAAATATAACACCCTCTTTCATGAGCTTGAAAGATACACTGACAGCTCAACCAAGCTCGCAAACCGACCACCGCGCTGGTTTCGATTGGTTCCATTACGCTGGCTGGGAAATCCCAACAATGGATCCAAAATATAGAACAACGGTGAGGAATGCGGATCAAACTGTACACAGCAGACTGGCCAAATCAAAATTGGCTTCATTGTTGGATAAGGTCAGAGAGATTGGGTATAGTGAGATCCAACGTTTTAAAAAGGCCGCTGGGTCAGACGGCAGATTTGTTTCATTGCACACATTGATGTACCGCCTGGGATACAATGTGAATTGCATTGGGATTTTTGGGCCGCAATTGGACCATGTGGAGACTCGTGTCATTCTGCAAACATTCACAGAGGTATGCACGTCACCTAGTCTCCAATATTTGAATTCAATTAATTCGACGTCTTCTTTAGGATCAGCACATGCTGTTCGCCTCATTCAACTGGCCTCTGCCTATCTGGTTAAGCACCCTTGTCATCCCAGGGGCTCGAAGAACCGCAAGAGCCCGCAAAAGGCTGTTCAGCCTTCTTTTCAAGTAGGTGTAGAATAGGACGCGTTTCCCATATGCTCAGATTCAACCCCGATCGTGACTGACGACTGAGGGAGTAGATGGTACAAAGCTGGCGGTGTCCAGTCAGCCTCTCCTGAGTTGAAAGCAATAGTGCAAGTATTTGAAGACGTCAATGCCTCACCGGACATTGGGTCGAAGTTCCTCAACAGTATGGTTCTCTACGTTTGGATAATTCGCAATTTTCTCAGACTAATGCTTGTGTTGTTCAAGTGATGATGATCGCGTTCTTAGCCAACACCCCCGAAACACTGGGTTGGCTCTTCACACACATCACACAGACTCCTCAGCTCTTTTCCAGGATTCGTGAAGAATGCGACGCTCTTGGAGAGGAGTACGCCCTTAACAGCATCAATTTCAAACAAGCTACGCCGTACTTGTACTCTGCCTTTTTCGAAACATTCAGACTTTATGTATTCACAGGCACACCGGTGACTGTCATTCGGCCTTGCAAATTGCCAGGCATGGGCGATCATATTTTTCAACCCGGTGATATACTTCATTCTATGGGCGAGGCCGCTGCCATGGATATAGAGGTCTATGGCGACGATGCCCAGCTCTGGAAGGGTCATCGCTTTGTCGGAGAGGGCGGAGAAGACTTGTTGAAGTATGACTTGACCTTTGGCATAGGCCGCAGCCGTAAGTGATAAGCGCATTGGCCTCCGAAAAGTTGTGTCAAATCAGACATAGCTCAAGCTGACTTTGATCCCTTAGCTTGCCCTGGACGGAATTTTGCAATAGCGGAGCTTTGTATGCTTGCCGCTCGTATGGTGCAAACCTTCGATTTCACTGAGCCATGCCTCGCAAGCGGCTGCAATTTGAGCAGGATGATTGGGATTTAGGTAGCCGTGTTCATCGCTCGGCATCTGAGGGGGACGGACTCGTCAACGTTATCGACCTTGACGGAAAAATAAAGAGGATCATCCATCCGGGTAATTCTTCCGACCACGGTAAGAACTATTCGATACTGCAATCATATGAAGCACAATGATTGACTGGAATATAGGAGTTCCGGGTATGACGGCAGCCAACATTCCGCTCTATGACTTCGCCTGCAAACTTACCCCCAGGAAGAAATGAGATATTGATCGGTACCTACCATGAAATTTGGAGTGTGAAATTCGTGTGAGACAATTCGAAGCAGGATCTTGCATTTTTCGAGTTGTGGTAGCAAAACATGTTTATACCTCTATTATTGGGTCAAAGATCTGGCTGCTTTTGTTATTGAGTTTTCAGATTTTGCTTAACGCTTTAGTGAAGAGCAGTGCCTGTAACGGGTTCGGGCTGTGCCCGAACTAGAGGTGTAAGGGAATACACCGGGGCCAGAGACCGCATACTGACGGCTATCTAATAGTCCTCGCCACAATTCCCACTCTTCTTATTTTTTGAATCCTAGCACCAGAATTCATATTTCCAATTAGGCACCCATCCGCGCACGCGTATTAGGTCAGACCTTTACAGTGCCCGTGGTTATGAAGTTGGTCCATACCTGATTAGTAACTAAAGACTAACTACAACCCGCTATAGTTGAAATGAGGAGTTTTATGAACTAGAGCAGTCTGCAACTAATTTTAGCTATTAGTTAAATATATGTAGTAACTATAAATAAATATATGTAGTTAGTTAGTAATTCTCTGAAGTTTATTCTATTAGTAATATATTAATTAAGTTCTAAGAAAACCTTATTCAAAGAATAAAAATACGTTTTAGGTAATAAATAAATACGTTTCAAAAGACTTTTTTCCTTTTTCAAAAACTGAAAATAAAGTAACTAATTAGTAATTAATTAGTCATTACAAAATATGATCTTATGCAGTTTACAGTTACTCAATACTAATGGTAGTTAGATTTATTTCAGACATTGATTTACTTTAGTAACTAATTCCGCAATCCTGGCAGTGCCCATATGTAAAATTACTCGCTTTCCTGTGTACCTTTTTCTCGCTCTTCGACCTTCGTTCACGCTCTTCGTCAAGCTCACAGCTCATCATGTGTGCGGAGTTGACCTGTTGAGACCATTTAGAACTTGCATGCTTTTATTGAGCCAATAGGCTCTGTATCGAGCGTAACTTGGCGTCAGGTACCCAAGCAGAGGAGCCTCATATAGACTGACAAGGAATATCTGTAGGTGTTTCTGCTGGCGATACGATGTAGTCATCGTAGAGGATCAGTGAACCTGAATGAGTCGCCAGATTCACCGATCCATCGGCATTCTTGGCAACTGTGAAGCGAGTCGAGTAGCTATTGACCGAACGATCAGATCACTGCATTTCTCATTCTTGGAGTAAAAGGGGCCACTCACTAAGCTTCAGAACAGTTTCCTCCCGTGAAAGTCGTTTGAATCAAGCCAAGCACCCCGTATATCTTCTCCGCGTCGGTATCCGCAACCACTGTGGTAACATTAGGTACATGATTCCAGATTTTGGACCCGTCAGTGGGCATAAGTGCCTGCTTCAGGGCCACAATCTCATCGGCGCCGGTTGCTGTTTTGCCAAGAACGATGAGAGAGCCATTACTCGGAAAGAAATCCGTGAAGGTTGCAGTCGAGACGGGATCTTCAGTCTCAGCGTAAAGTCTGTCGGCCATATTCAGTCAGCTTCTATCGATCTAACGCTCCCGGTTCTGGGACCTTGGTCAAGATGAGGAATGTTACTGTTGTAAGAAGCTCTCAAAGCCATCGTCGACGTCCCCGGCTGGCTCGTATCGAGCCATGTTCACAGCAAAAGCGGGCAATGCCATGGTAATGGCGAGGGCCGTGAAGGCAGATATCGCGTGCATGATGCCGATCGACTAAGTGGAGCTGTGATGCTATAAGGACTCGAGAGAGACTGGCACACTGAGAGCAACATGTACAATGGGGACATCTTATTTATATCACCAAGACCAGCCCAAACTGAGCGGTCAGAACGCAACAGATGAAAAAAAGGTACGGTGGGTCCGAAGGGCGGAGTCGTATTGCATGACTAGGCAATTAGGATTGACATGGAAAACAGCGGATTTTGTTCTAAGTACCAGGATCCACCTCTGTGGTCTCGGGCTTTCCACCACGCTAATCAGGGGCTTTGTACTCACATGTCATGCTTGGACAGGATAAGGTAGTCTCCATATTTGTCGTCCGGTTTGCCAAGCTTTTGCTTTCAAGCTTTCGGAACGGCCCAATGGCCATCAAATTGACGCTAGTGTATCAAACGGTGAAGACGAAGGGCGGTCTTGGTATTGGGGCACATACTGAGAAATCATCAAATGAGTGTCCTGGAAATGGTGTACTTCTGCAAAACCTAGACACTTTCATAAAGCTGATCTTGTGTCACACAATCTTCAAGATGGAATGTATGCTTGTACGCACCTCATCTGAAGCATTGAAAAAATTACGGCCAAGGAGATGATCGCATTGTGTCTAGCCATGATGATTAGCAGGAATAGGGTTGAATGCATAAAGATCGTAGGGTGACTCAACGAGAACTGATAAATTTATTGTAGTCGAATTTAACTTCTGATTTTGCTACCAATTGGAAGTTGCACACTCTCCAATATACTAGTAATATGGCATTTGTCAGAACCACGATATGTTGACAATCATTCAATCATTCACTAGATTGTTTGACTATCGGTCTTGGGATCAATGATTCAACAGCGCAATGCAATTTCCTGTGACAGCAATTTGTCTCTTGTGGTGCATCTGTAACTTTGCTTGCCAGCAAGTTGGCCAAGAACCTTTGACCTCAACCAAGCCAATCAGAATCTTGGAGCCATCGAGGCATCTGACCAAGAATATGAGCTGACCAGCCTAATGAAAGCTCAATCAAAGGAGGTTATGGGCGTTCATGGAAATGCTAGCAAATTTGATTGGATTTGAGGGGCCGGTGTGGTACGATGGCCTTGAGAATCTAGTATCGACCTGTGTAAGTAGAAACTACCCCACTCTCATTATAAGGGAGGCTTCCAGAAAACTAGGATGGGTTCTAATTCGCATCACTATCCGTACCTACCTCCTATACATGTATGTTCTTGGCATCGTCACCAGATCTTTCCGCAGTGTGGGTCGTATCTCCCCCCGCAGTGACATTCTTCCGCGGTTCCTCGAAGTTATGAATTCGGAGTATGCATTGGCCTAGTCCATTGGGGGTTTGTGCGAGATACACCTGGACTCACTCCGTTTGGGTACACAGAGTCTTTTCCAGCCGGCAAATTGTATGAGCACCAGACTTGCCGAGAAGTTGGGCTCATCGACGCACGGCAGGTCGAGGCGCTGCGCGTAGGTTAGATATCACAAATGAGGACCTCGTCAATGACAAGATTGAACAGGGTTTTTCATGCACAAGATTGCCTCATTGGTTTAGGAGATTACCGTCAAGGGCGTGGGGATGAACTGAAGGCGATGGATGCGATAGAGAGGTATCTGGGGACGGGCATCTTATTAATATCCGCTGCGGTGCTCGTAGACGCCGCTGGGGAGCCACCAACTTTTGGAGAAATAATTGTTCGATGATAACTGAACAGACCACGGTCGCCGAGAAGTAGCAACCCTTGAAAATTCAGGGGCACGCGATCTGGGAATTGCTGGTAGTGATAGATAAATCACCTGGGCAGTTGAAGTGAGTACGCCCTTGACATTTCTTCAAGAACCAAGATACCGCATGAACAAAATAATCATTCTCGCCGTGGGTATCGACGTGGCGCTCCGAGTGTCCGTAGCGCGCGGTGACTAAAATCTTGGAATGCTGAACATGTGGTTCGATTGAATCATCTGTTAGGCTGGCATCTAGCGACATGACGAACGCAAAGTGTCACTTCACCAACATGAGTCGCAAGCCTCTGAATTGGAGGAATTTGTCATTTTGTTGAGGGCATCTTCAAAGTGCCATCGTTCTTTACTTGAAATTTTTCCCGATTCTCAGAGTGTCATTATTGACAATAGTGAACAAGTATCTGCGTTGCAAGATACCAACCAAACCCTCCCCTGTCCATACTGACGTTGGAGTGGAGACGGCATGATATTGTTGGAAAGATATAGGGATCCACCAGCGAACTTGCGACGCACAATTCATTGGTTTCGGACGGGACTAGCTCCCCGAGTCCGCTTATTCTCGCGATCTATATGCCGTGTGTCTGCCCTGAAAGCTCGTTGCAGAAATTCAATCCACTTGCAATAGATCATTCTGGCATCGATCTACATTCAAGCTTCGTCTATAACGGAACTATAGTGGGCTGTTCTTGGTCTAGACAATTATCATCTGACCTTTCAAGAGTCTCGCGGACGCTCAATCTTTCCAACATGAACTCGACCACCACGCTTGTCGGAGTGCACAGACGAGCCCAAAAGGGCCAATCCAACTCTGCATCGTCAGAACACAAACCAGCCAATGTCTCTCTCGTCAACAGCGTCCGCAGCGTCAATAAAAGCGCGCTTACCTGGAAATGGTACCTCATGACAGTTGCAGCCTTCATCGTGGCCGGCTGGACATTTCACTTTATCTACCACCAACCACCTGGTATGGACGGATATGTGGACATCCGCAACCGCATCCTCGGTAACCCTCTTGGTTTCGCACACGTATTTGGCGGCGGCACTGCCATGGCCCTCGGCCCCTTTCAATTTATACGCAGCCTGCGGTCTCAGGGCAAAACGTCGCCGAGGTTCTCGACACACTCGTGGGTGGGCCGGATCTATACCCTCGCCGTGCTCGCCAGTGGGGTGGGCTCGATTGATATTGTCAAGAAGTCGGACCTATACACCTTTGGGGCGGTGGGATTCATCATGCTGGGGCTGTCCTGGCTTGTGACCGGGACTCTGGGTTGGTTGGCTATGTGGAAGGGGACGCCTGATATTGACAGCCACAAGAAATGGATGATACGGAACTTTGCGCTTACTTATGCGGCTGTTATGCTCAGATGGCAATTTCCGTTGATGATAATTCTGGGTACGGAAGTGAAGCTGGCCTTGTCATGGTCGGGGTGGTGCTGCTGGGTGCCAAACTTGCTGTTTGTGAACTACTGGGTATTGAAGACGCAGAAGTGATGAACGATTGGAAACGTCTCAAATGAACGTCTTGCCTCCGAAGAAACATCTTTTTGAGGAAGTACGGTCAATTGTATTCTAAGACATATTTGCAGAGTCTCGAGGACAGAGCTCTTGGAGTAGGTACTCAGGTAGGTTTAAATTAGCTCATCGGTTCAGCGTTCTTCGTCGAATCGAGTATGACAGATTCTGATTGGCCACGGTTCCAGTATTTGCTTCGTTAATAAAGTGGCCGTCGACTGGAATAACAAAATCAAATCAGACTGGCCTCTAGTAATTCGGGTTCATCAACTTTCATTGGTGCAGGACGAGATCTGCCCTGGCTCCTGTCCAATTTGGGTCGCGACCTCACGGCACGGCTCGGGTCATTGTGATGTCATGTCATCTGCTCTGCAGGTACGCCCTCTTTGGCCATTCAGCCATACTATCATTATGTACTTCGGTAGGTATGAACTATAACGTCACTCATAGCTTTCGGAGCAGCTACAAAATCAACCCAAGCTCCGTCAAGAGGAACTTTTTCTCGTTGCCGTCCTCTCGCTTCCGTCACCTTGCAATTGTAGTCGCAGCCTCAATCGGGACGAGATTATGGCTGAACAAGACAGATACAACTCGCACTTCGGTGCTCAACCCAACAACCCGACTACTCAAGAGATCCCCATCAAATTGCCGACCGGCCATGGGGCCGAGCAGGACCGCTGGGCAGCACATCTGAGTCGTTCTGCTGCGCGCAACCCACAAACTGAAGGAGCTCACTTCCGTATGCTCACCTCCTCCGGAGCGGAGCAGGATAGATATGCATCCCACTTCAGCCCATCTGAGGCTCGCAACCCTGAGGCCCATGGTGTCAAGATTCCCATGTGGACCGCTTCGGGAGCTGAACAAGACCGATATGCCTCGCACTTCAGCCCTAGCGAAGCCAACAATCCCACGACAGACCACATAAACATCCCGGTTCGTCTACCGACCGGCGGCTCGGGGGCAGAACAGGACATCTTCGGTAGCCGTTTCAGTCCCAGAAATATTGATACGACAGCTGTGGGAATCCTGAAAACTACACTTCTTCCATCTCTGGGACTCCACTCGGGCCTCACTGTTGTCGCATACACGGCCTCGCGAGTGGCGAACCGGGTGGACGGTAAAGACTGGCTATGGCCGTCGGGCCAGGTCGCCAATGCTTGGTGGAGTGCCATTGGTACACCTGTTGTGTATCAAGGAATGTCGCTGGGAACTGCATTCTCTTCGCTGACCTACCCCGACAAAGTCATGCTCGGAGGTGTCACTGCTTGGGGTGCCCACCTCTTTTATCGCGTGGCGTCCCGTTCCATCCAGTCCAAGTCCGATGATGCTCGATATCTGGAGGAGAAGAAGGAACCTGGTTTCTGGAACAAGGCCTTCTTCACAATGTTCCTCCCAGAGGCAGTCGTCCAGACCATCATTTCTCTGCCTTTCACCCTGCCCTTCCGGAACCCCGTTGCCAGGTAGGCCCGTCTTTTTGCCAGGCTTGATGGATTTCTGCTAACAATCCTCCCACAGCGTTTCATCATCTTTGTCTCGCCCGATGGAACTGGCCCATGATCTGGCTGTCTTCGTCTTCAGTGCCGGCTTTGCCCTGGAAGTCCTTGCCGACTATCAACTCAGTAGTCACAAGAGAAAGACAGGCAACAACACTCTGAATCGCTCCGGTGTCTGGAGCATTGTCCGCCATCCCAAGTAAGTGTTTCGGAGCACGCCCTCCTATACCACAAATTTCGACCCCACTGACATGCCCTAAACAGTTATCTTGGCGATGCTCTAGTGCACCTGTCGTTCCCCCTGTTCCTCTGGGGTTCCGGCAAGCTTCACCCAATTGTTCTCCTTGGCCCTCTTGCCAACTATGCCTTCCTGCGATACGTCGGTGGCGACGCCCAGAATGAAGCCTCCCAGACGGAACGGTACGCCAAGACCAACCCCCTCAAGGCCCAGGAGTTTGCCGACTATAAGCAGACCAAGAACAGCTTCTGGCCTAAGGTTCAGGAGGCTACCAACCCATGGACACTGGCAGTTCTTGGGGTTGGTGCGGCGGGCTTGGCATTGGAGAGGGTGGCCAGGACTGCGGCATTGCGGTTGTAAGCAAGTAGCATCCTATGCAAAGCACGGGCATAATGAGCGCGAAATTGTGAGATTAGGCTCTCTTTTGTGTCAGAGTTGCATGATTATGTGAACAAGCGCCGCAAGGCCAGGAAGTAACTTTGCTGTCTCTCCTTTTAACCTGGTTCTAAGTGTCAGTGCAAGAAACTGCCTTGTTGCACATTCAGCTGCTTGATGAAAGCTGAAAATGTATTTTATCAAGAACTTGTCAATCTTGTAGAGCGTAAATCGACGCAAGATACTCAATCGTTGGCCACTTCAGTAATGACCGACCGTTACATTAGAATTGACTACCTCACGATCAGGGTTGAAAAATTAGTTAGTTAGTTTAGTTAGTGCCCTAACTAAAACTAACTAATTTTTTTTTAGGTCTGACTAAAGACTAACTAATTTTTTTTAAGTCTGACTAAAGACTAACTAAAAAAATCTTTAGTTAGTTTTTAGTCACTTTTAGTCACTAAGGTTTTAATATAAATAAAGTTTAAAAAATTATATAAAATAAAATAAAATATATAAAGGTATATATAAATTAAATAAATACTTAAACTACTATCATTTATATTATATAAGGCTTATTTCCCTTCTAATACTTGGTTTTCTATTTTTCTTTATTATTATAGCTATTTTTATACTATAGATTTTCCTGATTATATAATAATATTACTAGTAAAATTAACTAAAATTAACTAAAAAACTAACTTTAGTTACCTTTAGTTAGTCTTAGTTAGTTAGCTCTTTAACTAAAGACTAACTAATTTTCTAAAGGTCTGACTAAAGACTAACTAACTAAAGGTAACTAAAGTTAGTTTTTAGTCAGACTAAAAACTAATGAATAATTTTTCAACCCTGCTCACGATGCTGCGCTCCGCAGGAACTCTCTCAGTCATCATTTTGGCGTTATTAAGAATAGCCAGCCAAGTGAAGAAAGTTTGAAATGACAGATTCGGAAACCATGCCAATCTCGGAAATATGATAGTCATGACTTCTGGAATTGCCCCTTTTTTTTGCCTTTTTCTTTTTTTCAAGAGCTGCATTGCGGACGAGGACCTACTTAGGTAGGCCCACCCAAAAGGACAGCAGTGGGCTGAGCAAGCTTCACGGCAGTTGTGTTGTACGTAAGGTTTTGACGGTACTAATTGCATCTGATAACCACTATTGCAGGTGTTTTTTAGCACTTGTTTGAGTTGTTGTTGGAAGTCGCAACCAAAATGCAAATGTATATCTCCCAAATGTGAAAGTGTTATTGGAATGGCAGACAGCTTTCGGATTGGTCGACATTAAGAGTGGATGTACTAGGTACCTACATTGAGATTGTCCTTGGATTATTCTGAGGGCTAGCGTGTTCCTCCTTCTTCGGCAATGTCTGAAGTCGAGCATCTGTCTACTGAGGTGTGGAATATAGGCGAGTTTGACCTGGTGGATAAGGACGCGTACTGAGTATCGAATGAAGTAAGAAGAGTGCCTGATCTCAAGTTTGGGCAACATTCGATGATTCGAAAATTACTTCTAGATTACTATATTAGCCTGTTTGAGCTGCGGACTTGATTCTCGAGACGGTCGTGGGCGTTGTGAGCGGCATCAAACTTGTGCGGGCCCAGACTACCTAGATACAAAAACCTAAAGTCTCAACGAGAGTGGGCTTCGATATGAAGCAATTCAATTTTGATGTCATGTTCGGAGCAGCTAGGGATGCTCGGGTTGGTGGCTGTCTCCTCAGAAGCATTCTTGCCAGCTCGCATATCTACTCATTAGCCCAGATAAATACAAGAGCTCTTACGAATGCTAAGGCAGGAAAATACGTGCATTACAAGCGCTAATATCTTCTATTTCTCGCCTTTGGTCTCGTGTACAATGGTTGATACCTTGGTAGATTCAAAGACCATCTGCCTATCTTCTCCAGTCGTCTTCGAGAACGGCGATTGGCGAAGGTGACTCGGGTATGTGCCCGATGGCATGTTGTGACATTTCCTTCACAATTCTTTGGTGACTGCGCATGGTCAGGGAATTCAAAGTCTCACAGAACTATTGAGGCGTGGCGGCCTTTCGAGATGAGTGCACTTGATGGACATTCCTTCCTCGACGTCAATGTTTGAGAACGGAGATGTACAGAATCTGGTGATTGGAGGTGTGTAGTTGAGTAGCACAGCACGTGGCTTGGCAGGGATTTCAGGGATAACCCCAGATACCACCGCATTCCACCAGATTCCGCTCCACATAGCGATCCCCTGAATGCATGTACCATGGTATCTTAGGTACGTACACGTATCCCGTAAAAAAATCTCATTTGTCAGCGTCCGAATTGCCTCCGGAACTTTGAAAGACCCCTACTAGCGGTGAATTCGCAGATGCAAGAGTCCGAGAGTGCGCTACTGTGTATACTTGCCGGGCACAAACTCTGCAAGAGTAGAATGGCTCCGTAGCATGAGGCGAAACAGACCTCGGCTCAAGGCGTGATTTGTCTGCGACGATCGGTGGGCCGAAAACCCCAGAGGTCAATTTTGTACAGTGTTTCACCGTGTGTTGACTGGCCCTACAAGACAACGATATCGAGAATGCTAGTGCACGGCTCTCATCGCCGGGTATCGCGGAAATTTCTAATCATCCTGCCATTTTCTATCGCAGACGCCCCAACAGACCTTTGTTCTGTGTGAAAAGCTCCGGCTTTGGCTTCAACGGATCAAGAAGTAAGTACCCATGAATGAGAATGCGCTTGGCGGAAGATCACGACTCGACTTTTGATTGTCCGAGCTTCACATGTGTCTTCCCCTTTCTGCTCACGAGCTGACCAGCGTGAAATAGAAGTTTTTCTGCGGTTTGTGTGTATCCGGTAATAAGTCATCATCATGAGTCTCGAGATCTCACGCCCCCTTACGCTGCCGAGTGGGCTCGTACTCCCGAACCGCCTCGTCAAAGCCGCTATGGCCGAGGGAATGGCCAAAGACGGCCTCCCTGACCCCGTCCTCAAATCTGCCTACGCAAAATGGGCGGATGGCGGTTGGGGCATGGTCCTCACTGGCAACGTTGCGGTCGACGAGCGTCACCTCGGACAGCCTGGCGACGTGGTTCTCCTTGATGACGAAGTCAAAATGTCCCAGCCGTGGAAGGAATGGGCTAAAGCCTGTAAGGGCGAGCATAATGCGCCCGTGGTAGTGCAGATCAACCATCCGGGTAGGCAGTCCCCAGCGGGCGCTGGCTCGAGGGGCTTCTTCGCCAAGGCGCTCGCGCCGTCCGCCGTGCCGCTGCGACTGGGCTCGGGCATTCTGGGACAGGTGGTCAGTCGCCTTGTGTTTGGCACGCCCAAAGAGATGACGGTTGCCGATATCGAGGATGTGGTACGAAGGTTTGCAGCTACAGCACGAGTCAGTGCGGAAGCGGGCTTCGATGGGGTTGAGATTCATGCAGCTCATGGGTATCTGCTTGCCCAATTTCTCAGTCCGACAGTGAACAAGAGGACGGATGCATACGGTGGGAGTCCCACCAAGCGAGCGAAGATTATCGTCGATGTTGTCAAGGCGATGAGGGCCGTAACGCCCAAGGGATTCACCATCGGCATCAAATTCAACAGCGTTGATCATCAATCGGAATCGGAGTTGAAGGACTGCATAGAGCAGCTAAAGGTGATCGTCGATGCCGGTATTGACTTCTTAGAAGTCAGTGGTGGAACGTATGAGGATCCCAAGGTATGTCGCAATTCCCACAGTGCGTCGAATGTGATTTTGATATTTAACAACTAGTCTAGATGATGCAGGACAGCGGAGCACACGAAAAGTCTGACCGGACCAAAGCTCGTGAGGCATTCTTCCTTGAGTTTGCCAAGTCCATCCGTTCCTCCTTTCCAAGTGTGCCTTTGATGGTTACCGGTGGCTTCCGTACACGACAAGGCATGGAGGCTGCGGTGGTCGAGGGTGGATGTGACTTGGTGGGCCTCGCTAGGCCGGCTGCACTAAATCCGACTTTACCCAAAAATGTTGTCTTCAACTCAGAAGTAAAGAATGAGGACGCTAGACTGTTCACCAAAAAAGTCAAGGTCCCTTGGATCATGAAGCAGATCGGACCCGGTGTAGGGTCAGGTGCTGAGTCTGTAAGTTTGCTTTTTCCTGCCCGCTACACAGGGTATGTGCTGAACCTCACTGTGATGCTGACTGGATGACTACCTAGGCTTGGTATTCGGCTAGGATTCGTGAAATGGCCAAGCTGTGAATAGTTTCCTGACGCCTTGATGGCTGCATTTTGAAGTTAGGCGTAAGAAAAGGCCCGCGATTGTTGGGTTCCTCTCACATCAGTGTGAAATGGTCATTATGAAAGACATACATGGTACATGGGACTAGAAGCTTCGATCAAGTTTTGAAAATTAATGGATTCTGTGCTTTGATGGCAGTTGGTCTGGTATGGACTTGCTCGAGGCTTTGATTGCGACGACGTCGTCACATAGATCTGCATTTTGGGACTGGAATACATGTTGGAGTCCCTCCCGTCAGCGGCTTTCAAGTGTACCTAGATACTTGCTTGGAGTTTCACAACATCCCTCCTAGTCGCAGTGGACTGTGGATATCCGTACAATTCAAACATGCAATCGCACGGAGCATTCACTGTGTCCAGTCATAACATTTGCTGTATCTATTGCCTTCATGGACGTGCACTCTCGGTGTGCCGGCTTTCCCATACAACCCCATCGCAGTTGATGCAGCCCGTCAAAACGATCTGACTAGGTGAGGAGATGACAGAAATGCACTGGATGTGCGGCTGTTCGAGCAGGTGAATGCCCGACCATGTCGCGGTGCAGGATTTATCTCCCCGACTCGCCGACCTTGTGCCCAGGATTGCGTTGTGCAGGATGTAAGCGCGCCTGCGCCTCATGCCTACAACCTCGGCTGCCAACGGAAAGACTCCGTCTCCGTCAGCAGCCCCGCGTGGGACGACACCCTTTCTTAACGTGTTCAGACTGCGATACATATTTATACAAGGGCCACTTTGTCGCATATGCAACATTGGATGGATAACCTAGGATTTGCTGTGCAAATTTCTTCAATTCAAGCATTGTGACTTTGCGCCTCGAGTCTTGGGCGGGACCAGCTTGCCTCAGGTAAAACGGGGCTACCCTTGACCCACAGAGCTAGTCACAATCACGACATCTCGAAGAATATCCGACTAATATTGAGGATCCAATTTTCTGATATCGTGGGGTGAGAACAACAAACTTCGACTATCAGTGATTCATCGGAAAGATCCAAGATGGGCTCTTCACAGAATGATACAGAGTCCTACGACATCGTGGTGGTCGGAGCCGGCTTAGCCGGAATCAACGCTGCCTATCGCTTCAAAACCAAGATTCCCGACGCCAAAATTGCAGTCCTCGAGGCCCGCGACTCGATTGGTGGCACATGGGAGATCTTCAAATACCCAGGTATCCGATCGGACTCGGATCTTTACACCTATGGCTTCAGCTGGGAACCAGTAAGCGACTCCGTCGTGTGCCACAGCGGATCGATACTTGATCCTCGACTAACATGGACGTTCAGTGGCCATACGATACCCCCATCGCCGAGGGTCATCTGATCTTGTCCTACTTGCACCATTGTGTGAAGAAGCACGATCTCGGGAAGTATATGAGCTTTCGGCATAAGGTCACCGGCGGCGACTGGTCTAGCGAGACCAGGAAATGGACACTGAGTGTTGATCACGATGGGCACAAGAAGATCTACTCAACATCTTTCGTCGTTCTAGGCACTGGCTACTACGATTACGACAACCCACTCCCAGCAATCATCCCTGGCATTGAAAACTTCAATGGCAAGGTGATTCACCCGCAGTTCTGGCCCAACGATTTTGATTTCTCCGACAAAGAAGTCGTTGTTATCGGCAGTGGTGCCACCGCCATCACGCTGATTCCGAACCTGGCTCCTTTGACCAAGCACACCACCATGCTCCAGCGCAGCCCTAGTTATGTTACTGCTGTGTCAAACAAGAGCGCTTTCGCAAACTGGTGGTTCTTACCACAGGGCGTCAAGCATTGGTTGGATCGAGTGAGAGCGATCACAAGGGGCGCCTTTTATGTATCCCTGTGCCAACTGTATCCCGAACAGGCGAGACGGCGTTTCATTGAAACAACGGCACAACTGCTTCCCTCGACCATTAGTACAGACCCACATTTCACCCCAAGATATCTGCCCTGGGAGCAGAGGGTGTGCTTGTCGCCGGATGGCGACTTTTTCAAGTGTCTGCATGGCAAGGATGGACAGCCGGCCAAGGCAAGCGTCGTCACAGCCACAATCGACACTGTCGCTGAGGATGGAATTGTATGTCAAGGAGGTCAGAAGTTGAAAACCGACGTCATCATCACCGCCACAGGGCTGAAGATGAGGTGGGGTGGGGGGATCTTGTTCCGCGTGGACGGGGAACTCATCAGCCCGAATGAACATGTGATATGGGATGATTGCATGATGAACGATGTCCCGAATTTGGTGTTCATGCTGGGGTATGCGCGAGCGTCGTGGACTCTTGGTACCGACAACACGGCGATCACGGTTTGTAGGCTGTGGAAGGATATGAAGAAGAGGGGACAGGAGATCGCCTTGCCCAAATTGCCGGCTCAGCAACTGCAACATGTGGGTGAAGATGACAAGAAGCATTGGTTGGATCTGAGTGCAACCTATCTCAAAAGGGATACTACCTCGCCGTTCAACCTGAAGAACGGCAAGGGCCCATGGAAAGCAAAGGGGAACGTCTGGTTTGACTGGCTGTTTGCTAGGTTTGGAAATATTCGACAGTCCTTAGCTTTGTCGTGAGCTTGGGAAAATCTGATCATTGTTCACTGCAAAGACCTCGGCAGCCGGCGCATGATCATGTTCTTTATCATTAATCTAGTCCCACGAACACAAACAATGTAGAGTCTAAGAAAGCCCCAGTCTGTGAAACACAGGATGGAGGAACAAGGTTGTTTGAAAAACAATGGTAATGTGCTTGTCGGCCCTACCAAGCGCCTAGACAGGGTTGCCTTCTGTACCTACTCGCATATCAAAGCCTTCGCGGTGTTGGGTCGAGTGTCTGACAGTATAAGTGTGCTGGAGGATGAATATCATGATATCCTGGAGTCACTAGATATACCGACCAGTGTTGGCACACAAAACATGCTCATCTTTTTTTATAGTTCCTGCCATAATCTTGTCATCGAAATGCTTGTGTTCGATTATCACTCAGATGTCAGTATGGTACTGCAACATAAATCTTTCTTAAATATGCTTCTGAAGGCATTTGCTCCAAATGCATGGTGATCAACCTCCTGCTCATACTTAGGTATGTCCATGACTTTGCTGAATCATTGGCCTCATACCAGCAAATGATTCCTTCGATATCTCCTTACATGCCTCTTAAATGTTGCCATATAGTTCACGATTATTTAGGTACACAACGTGGAGCTACTGCTACTTCCTTTTGGTAGCTCTCACGGTGTGACTCTTGCTCTCGCCATACCTCTGTCATATACATGTACATGCGCAAATTTCCTACCAGTGCCAACATTAGTGATAGAAAAGAGATCTCTGAGCTATATATGACCAGAGAAACTCTTACGATCATGCCCCTACTCTTGATACTGACTACCTACTAGGTAGTACCTAGGTAATAGACGTCAGCAAGTCATTCAACGAAGAGCGTCTCCGGTATGATCTGGTTTGAGAGCTGCAGCTGTTCAGGCATAGAGCTATATGACTTGTAAATGCATGGTTTTCGGCGTGATGATCGTTCATGTTTTGCAGGTCTGGTCAGATGTGCTCAAATACGTTAGATGGAGCTCATATGAAGCTGCTTGAATAGCACTACTAGCAGGTGCACACCCTTCCAAGGTTCTGATTTGGTAGAAACATGGACCCAGGTGCGAATTGATAAAGGAAGACATAAAAGGAGCGAAATTGAATGTGAAGGTGGTACAGCGGTTGAGACAGCTGTACAGGATACTGCCCGACTGAAGAAATTACATCCACAAACACGATACAAGGTCGCACTCATTACAGTAATGAACACCACCTGTCAGGCTTCTCGCCTGACCGTAATAAATCGCGAGCGAATCAATCCCTCATTCTTGAGGGATCAATCACCCGTAGCGACAGACCGAGTCTCTATTTTGAAGGGATGGCATCTATTCTAAAAACGGTCGCGGCGAGAATCCAGGACTTATCGTTGACGCTCGTCCGCTCACCACCATTGATACGCAGTCTGGCATAGTATACAGTCGAAGACATCACAGCAGCTAAGTTGGAATTGCGGAGGCTCAAATGAACACTGATGCCCTCAAGATCGTTATCTTACCGAAGACTTGACAACGAGGCATGTTGTAAAATTCCCTGGGGAGGGGTTGAGAATAATTCGTGATGCCCACCATGATTGCGGGGCGTATTCTTCTGGCGGCCGCCAGCTGGGAGCCGGCTGGTGCTCCACCAGGCACAGCCGGCCGCTTACTCATCAGCCCACTGAAAATTCCCGTTTGTGCTTGGACCGACAAGCAAGGCGGTCCAAAAAGTTTCGGACCTCAACGAAACCCAACCATCCTCCACTTCTACACCATCGACTGCACTTCAATACTTGCCAATTCCTTCCCCCGGAATCAAGCAGTCAAGATGTCCTCCCCCGCCCTCAACAAGATCGCGGCCAACAGCCCTTCCCGCCAGAACCCTTCTGAGCTGGAGACGCAGATTGCCACCGCCCTCCACGACCTTGAGACCAACACCACCGACCTCAAGGCGCCTCTGCGTCCCTTGCAGTTCGTCAACGCTAAGGAGGTGAGAACATGAAATTTGCCCACCCATTTCTCCTATGGGGAACAACAGAACAATCCAAGCGACCTGCGGCTTCGACAATCCTCCTATTCCACCGAGTGCGCGACCCACCAATTTTTTTCGATACCGTTTGGGCGATCATCGTCTGCTCCGTCCACCGTTCATCCTCTTTTCGCTGCCAGCCTTGAGCAAGCGCCAACGAGTGAAGGGACTGGGACCGTCAGAAAGGGAAGAGATGGACTCTGCTCCTGAACTTGCCAATCTCGCGCGCGCGCAAGCACGATTCCCCCAAACGGGCCGACCTTCGAAACACTCATAAACAACATGGAATAGGACGGGAAGCGGTCCACGGACTCTGTTTCTAGCAGATTATCCGGGAGCTCGCATGCTGACTTTGGGATCTTGTACAGATCGAGGTTGGCCACGGCAAGAAGGCAATTGCCATCTTTGTCCCCGTCCCGTCCCTGCAGGGCTTCCACCGTGTCCAGCAGCGGTAAGCAACCATCTTTTTTCTGTCCTCTTATTCCCCCCCTCCCAATCACTTCAAGTCACTAAGTCCTTGACGTATAGCCTCACCCGTGAGCTCGAGAAGAAGTTCTCCGACCGCCACGTTCTGATCCTTGCCTCGCGCCGCATCCTTCCCCGCCCCAAGCGCTCCGCCCGCTCGCGCAACACCGCTACCCAGAAGCGCCCCCGTTCGCGTACTCTGACCGCTGTCCACGATGCTATCCTGACCGACCTCGTCTTCCCCGTCGAGATTGTCGGCAAGCGTCTGCGCACCAAGGAGGACGGCTCCAAGACCCTCAAGGTCATCCTCGACGAGAAGGAGCGTGGTGGTGTTGACTACCGCCTCGACACCTACTCCGAGGTCTACCGCAAGCTTACCGGCCGTGGTGTTACTTTCGAGTTCCCCCAGGCTGGCGCTGCTGAGTACTAAGCGTCTCAACCTTCCACAATATGATTTGTGATGAGACGAAACGGCGTTGGTGGTGATAGATACCCTCGAGGGGCCGAGGTCTTTGTGGGGGATGGTGGCAACTTCTGCGAACAATGGCAACTGGTTGATTGATCATGGGACAAAAATGGATGGTACATCAAAAAGGGGGTCCATATCGGCGTTTCTGCTGCTTTTTAGCTTGAAGGAATGGAACAAGCCTGGTCTACACAACTTGCCAAATGAATTTGCCATCATTGTTGAATGCCTCAATTTCTATCTTTTTGACTTGTTTGTCCACTGTACTGCTGAGCTCAGTTGACGTATCGTTTCCTGGGTATCATGATCTCTCTGTTTTCTCCGCGTGTACATGTGAACGTATGGACACCTAGATGTCCTCTAATCCCGACTGATTCTGCCCATTCCGAGCGCACACCAGTACGCCAATTCCCTCCTCTCCCTCACCTCTTTGCTCGCAGCCGGTTTGCTAGCCCCTTCTGCTGCCGCATCTTCCGCCTCCCATTCTAGCCGTATAAACATCGGAATCTCTAGCACATCTTCATCTTCCCTCAATGGGCTTAAATCCACCTCCCCGCCATCCTCCCGCGGGACAAGCGACGGGTTGGCCTTCTCCAGTCGCAGTGACGCAGGAACCACCTCCACCACGATCGTCACCCAGTTGCGGCCACGCTCCCACACCTTACCCGGCTCGGCCTGCAGCTGCTGAGGCTGCAGGCCCCCGCCTGGTTCACGGTGTATTGAGCTCCTATCCTTGGCGCCGCCGTCGCTATCCTTTAGAACGTCATCCCAGACGTCTGTGTTGGCGTCAATTTCAAACTCGGGGCACAGCACCGTCACCCTACTCGCAAAACGGCCCGGCGTAACTGAGGGTGTGGCAAGAGTCACTTTGACGGCTTCAAAAATGGGGTTTTTGAACGTAAGTAGGTATTGCACCGGGCGCAGTGGGGCTATCCGGGCCTGCATCGTGGAAATGCTGCTGCTTCCCCCGGTACCCGAACCACCGGCGCCTTGAGGCGCCCCCGAGATGGTCTGCGACAGGGACGTTGCTTGCAGCGGCTTCACGGTGATGCTGGGGATGTAGGAGCCAGCCACTAGACGGATACGGAACCGCGTGTTGCTGACCTTTCCTTCGGGCTTACTCACGATGTGACGGCAAACAGGGCACCGCTTCGATCGCTTCGTGCGCAGCAGGTACGGTATTGGTCGCAGCTCATCCAAAAACCCTGCACGGCCATACATGGCGGGTTCGCACACGTTGACGGGAAGCTGGGCGGCGGCCTGGGCCTCGGAGACAGTACTCGACCAATCGGTGTGGTGCAGTCGATCGATGAGCGCGTTTTCGTCCAGGTCGGCGGGTTGTAGGCCCTCGTCTGGCTCGAGCGACTCACGCATGACGAGGCCCGCACGCGACTTTGATTTCTTTGCGTCGAGGCCGGTACCGGTGTAAAGGCTCATAATACGCGATAAAGAGCCAGGCGATCCAATCCCCAGGTCGCCGAGGGTCGACGATAGCCCTCCGGGGGCGGCGGACGACGCATCGGCTAGCTGTGATTGATAAAAGGCCTTCAGGTGGCCGAACTGTGTCTCGACATCATGGCTATCCGGGTCTGGAATAGGCTCGGCAGTTGGCGCGTCTTCACCTATAGGCGGAAGAGCAGACGAGGCCAAGCCAGACAACGAGGTAGAAGAGGTTGTGGTATTAGCGGAGGCGGTATCTTTCCGCCTGTCTTTGCGCTCGCGTGGAGTAAGGCGAGTCTTGCCGCCATTGCGGATTTTTGAAGCTGAGCATAGATGCCATTGGGCTTGTCGAACTTGATCCCGATCTCAAGCGAAGTCCATTGGCAATACGAGCAGCTGAGAATGTAGGAGGGGAGGGCCGAGGATGGGGTGTCTGGGCGCGGATCGGACGCTGGCGGTAGGTCGGTGGCGGTGACAGACAGAGGACCTATACAGACAGGGCACTGGAAACAACTACGGGTGCATCTGACAGTAGCATACGGATCAGCTTAAACTACTCTCTGCCTCAAAGGTGCTCCTAAGGGAAAGGAAGTCCCAGTTGGAGGGGGAGGGTGTTCCTTCAAGCGCGAACGCACCTGTTTCCATCACTTTTGATATTGCTTCCCGGTACCTCGAACAAGCAATTTGGACAGTAGTAGGTGACGACTTCCTCTGCTATACACCTGGGACAACGGATCTGGTGACATTCGACGCAGTAGAGAAGATATTCAAGAGGATATAGGCTAAAGTTGGCGCGAGGGGCTCGCGGGTCAAAGGCAGCTTCGTAGTCGTCGGGTTCTGGCTGTAGCGGCGTGGTGGGGTCGTTGTGACTATGGCGTGAGACATTGGCCGGATCGGAGCAAGGGCATAGGATATACGTATATGGGTTCATCGAAGCCATTCTCGGCCCTGGGGAAGTGATGGCATTCCGGGTGGTGCACAGCTCCTCGTCGTTCGGTGACTGTGTGTCCTGTTCGACTTGGTGTATGACGTGGGCAGGGTGTTGCTGGGTCTAGATTTTGTTTAGACCGATGAAGAAACACGTCACTGAGCTTATTGTAAAGCTCACAACAAGACTGTGCCTCTTGTGCTGCCACAATGGGGGCTCGTGGGCTGAACGGCGCGTATCGTGCAACAGACGCGATTTTGCTTGCTAGTGAGGCTCAAGTGGCATACAGTCAATTCCACCCTGAAAGTTTATCAGAGTGGCACCTGCTCCAGGGACCAACCCTGCTCAGCCTGCCCCTGCAGCCCCTCTCGGTCCCTATCCTCCTCTCCCCTTCCCTACCACGTTCTGATGTAAAGTTGGGTCCGTTTCTAGCAAAGAAAAACCCCATCCAAACCCTGGTGCGATATATGATAACGTATCGTGAACTCGCTCAGTACCTTAACTGACTCTTCTGCATGGTTATCACCGTCTATCACAACCCATGCCACATAAAATTCCTAACTCTGTTCAGTGTTTGCTAGGCATCATGTTCTTGATGACTACTATGGTAGCTGTATCAATTTTTGCAGTCATGATGACAGAGCAACATTAATAACGTGCTTATTGCACAATTCTGTAGCTCACTGGGACCGACACCAAAATTGCAAAGTCTCCCTCTACCTGCGAAATACTTCATCTTTTCGGCCGTCTACCATATGTCTGTATCGCCACCCTTTCCAAAAAAGCCCTCAATTTAACTCGATTATATCCCTGTTTCTCCTGCTCAAAATTCTCAGCCTCACCAAACTTTCTCGTGGCGCGAGTCAAGGCTGGAAGACGATCTGGGAGGAGGTCGTATTGAAGTCTGCTCATATCATGGTGAGGCAATCCATAATAAGGTTCGCAAATTCGCAGGGCAGTATATGGACACGAAGCCTCGCTACCTTGTCGGCACGAATAACATCTTTTTCTCGCATGGCCGAGCTCGGATGAGACACGGTCCCTTCAGCCGATTCTGCTATAGTCACAAAGTACATCGTCTACCACGTGGGCCCGGCTCGCAACAAAATCTGGGCCCGGAGAGCTAAGCTAGTCGAGCTCGAGCGGCCCGAAACATACAGCTTTCTTCTTCTTGTCTGTCTACCGAAGCTACTTGGTTGCCGTTGTGACCCGGTTTAGACTTTCCCAGTCCGGAGTCTTGACCCTGAGTCCAGACAAGCTCAAAAGCCATTGTACCACAATAGCTTCCATTCGGGGTTGTTCTTGCATCATCATGCCATCAAGCCATCTATAGCTTCCTGATGCTGACTGGCTGAAGAAGACGTTCCCGTCCATGAGCAACGGTATACCTTCATAGAATTATCCAGCTATCCGCCTCAAGAACACTAGACGACCCGTCAAGCCGGTCAACCCGATGTTCTTTTGTGTGGTAGAGAAAGGCTGGGATTTGCCAGTCACTTCGCAGTGGCGCTCGGTGAGCTATTCGTATTCACACTTAGACCAGTCGCGGATACCTCCTCGGCGTACTCGGCGAACCGATTAGCTCGCTGAACATGAGCCCGCTGGGCTCCCAGGTTCTCCAGGAACTCCTCGTTGAGCCGTCCCTGTACTGACATCGCATCACAAAGTCAGGATTGGCTGTCGCGTTCCACAGCATTCACGGCCTCTCTGCACGGATGAAAATCAACCTACCTGTTATCAAAGTTCGTTAACACAAGGTGCCGAGTTTACCTTTCTGTCTTCCCGATTGTTGATAGAGCCAAAAAAAAATAAAAAAAATGGGTGAGCCTTTGACTTGAGCTTTTGACTTGAGCTTTTGACTTGAGCAGCCTGTTATTGGTTGACAATCTCCAGATGACAGGACTTCGTCATGCATTCTCGGTTATTGTTGTAAATTCGTCAAGCTTCACGGCTTGTCTTAATGCCGGGCTAGCATCCTACATCTTACAATGGATGATGAATGAATGCCATTACATACAGTTGTTCCAGCTCGACAATTGCGGAGCCACTCAAGCGGCGAATTCTGCTGCAAGGTTGAACCCTTTGCTCCAACACGGGCGTATAGCCCATGCAGCCATGGCGTGGGTTAATGGAGAAAGGCCTGCTCCGAAGTACGATATGATTGCTGAGCTACCCGTACTTTGTCTGTACAACATGAACCCGCAGGTTACTCTAGCCCGGAACGGACTGGTTCACAACCTCTTCATCGTTTTCGACTATGGTACGAGCTGTACCCTGCCAATTCTATTTTTCAGGGCACGACAGCTTTGTGTTCCAATACTTTACCTTGGTGATGAACAGTTTGGATATGCTGGTTTTGCTGTCATGCTGTTCCACATTTTCTTTTTTGCTGCACCGAACGCCGTTCCCTACTCGAAATCTTTTCGTTGTATTCTGTTCAATGTTCGTCTAATACCCAGGAGAAGCTTTCGGTGCAAATAGAAATCGGATGTGACTATTAGCTATCAGTCCTGGATCCGTGACGCCTATTGGCGCGCACGCCCTCATCTACCCTCCACAACATCACCTTGACAAAAGATCTGAGTGTTTTGATATGATCCATCACTTGCATGATGCATCAACGCGGTCTGTTTGTTGGAAAAGTATTTGTTTCAACACGAGATTCTTACGCACTATCTTATCAACATGGCATCATCGTAGTCATCAATGAAGAGCAGCGAGTGGTGGGCTCGCTAAGGCCCCATCCCCGTAGCGACAAAGCAACGAGGTATTAACCCGGGGGGGGCTAACTTGGTACTGCCCCGGCACCAACACCATCGCTGTTCTCGCTGCGTAGCCGCCGCGCCCTACCCCCTCCTCACCATGTCCCGCATCTCTTGGTGTAGCCACCCTGCCATGACGTCCAGGACCTTGCTCCCATCTAGAACTGGGTTCAACCCAGCATGTCTTCAAAAGGCGGCTGGTACAAGACTGTGGGCCAAGCTGGTGCGCACATCACATACATAGCGCAAGGCCGGCCATCGTGGCGGACTTAAGGTCCGTTGCACTTTTCCTTTTCTTACTTTTTTTCTTTTTTCATAGTTGACGAGGCTCGTCAGTGCAGGCGTCATGCTTTACAGCGGAGTCTCCAACCGGTCGCGAGGCTGGAAGTCCAAGAAGACGGGCGACCAGTGGCCATTGGACAACAGGCTTGTCCGCCAATCGAGTTTGAAGAAATTTGACGGTGCTGCTAGGAGCTGCGCTGCTTGGGACAATTTGAGAACGGTATGTCAGCAACTCACTCACAACTCACAGAGACCAAAGATAGTCGGCTACCTGCACTGCGTATTTCTTCATTATATTGCATTGCTTCTCACATATATCAGTGGCTCACATTCTCACAGGACCCTGATTTGTGGCTTCGGAATGGCAATTGTTTCGTGCATCTCTACGAAAAAGGCCAGTCGCACCGAGGCCCCGCGTTCCGGATCCTCTTCGCCTCGCTTCTATCTGCTCAGTGCCAACCGCTGATCGAAAGATTTGTGGACCGTGCTGTGTCTGAAGAGGAGGCTCATCAAAATGGAAGAGTTGACCTCTACATCCCCGCACCGGCTGGAGCGAGTCGATCCGAGGCGGTGCAATATCATCTTGTAATAAGGAACTTCTTTGCCTGGGTGACTCGTCGATCTGTGGTCGGGCGTCACCTCGGAAACGCACTGATCGGACTTTTAAATGCCATGGACGAGTTTCGCGAGCCCGACGCCGACAATATTCATGATCTCTATGCTTATTTGGACGAGGAGGGCTATCTGGACATGCGCAACCAGCCCAATCATGCGCTTGCAATCCTGCACTTGGCAGAGTCCTTCCAAATGCGCGACTTGTACATTGATGCCTTTGCTCACTGTGTTGGCATGAGCGAGCACTTATACAAGCACCATGAGTATTCGGTGAGTACCGGACCCTACATCCCTGGCCACATTGAGGTGGCCTCAGCTTGGCGTCCAATGCACTTACACACGGCACCCAGCGTATCAGTGCCGATTCACGAAAGCTTATTCGGCGTGCTCGAGCGGACATGGATTTCCGCCTCAGCCGCGCCGGTGCCATGCTCGGCAACCTTTTGAAGGAGGAATTATCAGAGGCTCATGTGGGCCTGTCAACCGGGGCTCGTGCACATCTCGATAGATTCCGGGCCCATATCCGTGGGTTTTATACAACAAGGTTCGGCCGTTTTCCTCCCTCGGCTGCGGACCCAAGATACAGCACTATCTTTTCATCAAAGGTATATTGCTCGATGAGAGCCGACTTCGAGGCCTTGTACCAATACCTCGTAGATGAGACCTACACCACCACAGACAATGCGCCCTCCGTGGCGCAGGGTGGCCTTTGCGCTCTCCAGAGCGTTCATGAGTTCGATCTGCGCCACAACTTCCCTCCCCTGGATCATCCTCTCCCTTATCTTCCCGAGCGGGTCAAAATCCAGAAGTCTCGCAGGCGTAAATCGCTGCTTTGGCTCCAAGATAGCGTTTACCGACATGACGGAAAGCTGCGGACTGATGATTGCCTCATGGTCCACGCTGCACTTATGCGCGCAACCAATCACACTAACGTGGGCTTGCTGGACAATCGCTTGGTGCTAGCCTATCGTGAATTCGAACAAGATTCCGTCATGATCCCAGATAAAGACGGGCGCTCCAAGAAGCTGGGAGTGACGCCGGGAGACGCGCGTAAGGTGAGGTGGCTATTTATTTACGCCATGTACCAGACACTGCGTAGCTGCACAGAGGTACCTATGGAAGTGAAGGAGACGCAAAACGTACCTTATCACCTCGGCGTATCAACAAATGGCATCCCTCCGTGGCAGACACGGGATTATGTGCGTTCAGCAACTGTCAGTGACGGCCAAGCCTCGAGTGGATCGCAGCCTCGAGCTACACAGCGTGTGCGCTCTATCGGCGCCATTCCGCTACTGTCACCGATGCCATCGCCGCCAATCGAAAAAAGCAGTGGCTTTGAAATCAAGCCTGACATTGACTACTTTGCCCTAACACACCAGGAAGAAAAGGCTCAACTTCCACGAGGCCGGGGGGTCAGTCAGGGTAACGTTGAGACTTCACTGCCGCGCTCTCGCTCACAGAGCCTGACGAGCAAATCGACTCTTCGCCGCTCGCTGAGCATATTCCGCACGCCGAGCCAGCGGAGAGCCTCCATGCCCCTGGCTTCGCCTAGCTCTGGGAGCCGCAATAGCATTTATCACGAAATCATTGTGCAAGGGTACGGCAACGGCACGTACAGCGTCACGGAGGGGGCACCAGCCCAACCTTCACAGCCGCAAGTTACATCTACAACCACCACAACCGCCAGCCGATCCGCCTCCACGAGCTCCACGAACAGCTTCGCTTCAGCCCTTTCCTCTTCCCCGTCCACCGTCGCACGAAGTCTGGCATCAACAACTCCTACCACGCTTGTGGATCCGAGCAGCCCAACCTCTTCGCGGCAGACGAGCGACAGTTGGACGAGCACAACAACTTCGCTTGCGGCGCAACCCTCTTACGAAAACCTCACCTTCCCGATTTGGAGACAAAAGTCTTCCCGTAAGTGTATTAGGGATATGTACTCGAACGACGACATGCTCGCAGCCGCGATGCGCAGCGAGCCGCCACCACTCCCCAGGCGGAGTAGCAAGCGATTTCTGCGTGGGGCGGTTGCCTTAGGTGCAGCAATACCGCCAAAGAGGTGGAGTATGGTGAATGTGAGTGCCGAGTTGAGGGAGGATGTGAGTGGCAGCGAGGAAGAGGAGGCGGCGAAGTTGCAGATTAGTCCGCTACAACGACAACACATGGAGGCCTTGCACTGCGGGGTCATTGACGACGTGCTCCGAGACGACGATGATGCCTGGGAGAAGTCAACACTGATGCTGCATACGAAGGGCGACGTCAGCCCGCCGTGTGCATGGGATCAATACACGGACTTGGGCGGACTTCAGCCCATTCATATGCTAAGTTGAATGGGCCCCCGGGGGGTTTCGTTGTGTGTATCATTGGCAAGCGCCATGCAAAGTTTCCCATAATTATACCACATGGAAACACATGTGAGCGTGGGCGCTGGGGATACTGGTCTAGGGAACAGCCCATTATCATTCGTTGATTTATTGTCTCTCTTTGTATCAGGTGTGAGAGATACCCGACTGTCCTTTGCGGACCACTATTGGCCATACAGCGCCCATGCATAAGCCATTGCTAGCATTCAATGTCTCCTAGACCTGGAAGAATTGCGGTGCCAAGTAGGCTGCTTTGGGTGACCTGTTGCAGGGCACGCTGCAGACGACTGAATGATTTCGAATGTGTTTCCTCAGCTGACTTGCAACTCGACGACTGCTAGCCCCCCAAAGGCATGTAATGCTCTCCAAATGGCTACGAGAAAAGGCGTAGCCTTGCATCGACCCTCGCTCAAATTTCCAGACTGTTGCCGGTTTTTCATATGTGGCACATCACGGCATCTGTGTACCCAGTTTTTACTCGGTCTTGATCGAGCCTGTAGCGTAGGACGCGATTGTAATCGCATCGATGATCTCAGACCCGAGCTGGTATATGATATAGGAGGGTACGACGAGCCAGGCGCCACTGTATTTTGGAAAAGTACGATGATTAGACAAGTCTCATTCAAGGCATGCCAGGGTCAACGAGCAGGGACGGCAACTTACTTTGGAATAATCCACAACAAAATCAGATCCCACGGCTTGTTATGCCCAATATTATCGAAACCCGAGAAATATTCGTTCAACCAATACAGTACCGTCTTGCTCACCGTCATTACACTCGCGCTCAACCCCACCACCACGGCCAACGCGCCTGCTCTGCCCGCAATCCTCTTCCTCTCGCCTGCTGCAGCGCCGACCGCCGCAGCGCCAGCGCGGTACCAGATACCCCAGTACACGAGATACATAATCGTCTCAATGACATTCAGAGTGCCCTGCGCGGCCGTGAACCCGTTGCCCAGATTCCACTGCTTGAACCCGTACATGTGGTCGACGCGCCCATACAGCTCGTACGGCGTCCACAGCGGCGCGTGTGCCCAGCCGCCGGGCATCGTAGCGGGTCGTCCTAGTACGTAACCCGTGTCCCAGGCGACGAGCGGTAGGGAGATGGCGAGCCAGGCGAGAGTGAGGGTGGTGGGCGCGTGGGACCAGCCGCGGGCAGACGCGGCGGATGTGGCGGCGGATGTGGCAGCGGCATTGCGCGTGGAGCGGCGCGTCGTGACAGTCGAGCGCGACACGGGTGTTGGTGTGTCGAGGCCTGGGGTTTGCGCCTGTGAAGCGGAGCGGCGTGTTCCTACCATGATGGGCTGTTGTCAAGAAAGTGTATTGATGACTTTGTGTTTTAACTCGTAGCTTGATGGACGGACTTCGGGGAGGTTATAGAACCGAGAACGTGAAAGTAGATGCTCGAGGCTATTCTCTCTCTCTGGCTGTTTGTATTATGTACGGAGGCAGTTGAAGGTCGCGACGGGGTTGAGACGCGTTTCAAGAGAGCACCGCGCGCATGTGAATGGACCATCAGATGGTTGCTAGGTTGGACTCGCCCAGCTTGCTTGATTGACGTTGGCACCTTGCAAGGATGTGGCGTTGCACTTTACCGCTCACGATTGGCCAGATTGTTGTTTTCGTCCCCCTGTTCGTTATATCCTTGATAGCCCAGTCCGCACAATAGCGCTGTCATCAAAGTGTCGAACGATCTGGTATGAAGAAGTCAGTAGCAAGAACGAAAAGAGCGAGACTGTATTGTCTACGACCTTGTTCCGGACCCAGCGTTCTCTCCGGAAGGCTCGGGCCGCTTCAGATTGTCCCGCAACGCCGGATTTGGCCGGGAAGCAAAGCCATCGGATGATGCCAATGTGCTTTTACCATTTCACAAAGCCCTCGGAACGGTATAGAGTTCAACCCAGAATGGCCCCCCCCCACCAATGCTTTTCTCGAAAATTCAATGTACGCATAGAAAAACAACTGTCACTCTAGTTCAGGCTTCCGCATAATGAGACGTCATGGCGCCGAGGTAAAGGAAGGATCTCGTGCTAATTCCTTGTGGCGTTGAAGGAAATGAGCCATGCTTGAACCAGGCTTGTGGTTAAAATGAATACAAGTCAATCGTTCCATAACCCAAAGGCCGTTTGGACACACACCATTGTGGCTGCCTAAGAGAAATATTTAATAATAGTATGATCACTAGGGTAAGACCTCGGGAGTGGTGGAGCGTTATGATTGCTTTTCCCGATTGCATCAAGCAGTCAGCACAATTTACCCGATTAGAGCGGAATTGGGTATGGGACTTCGCCTCGCAGCCGTCTAAATGACGGGCACATATGCGCATTTTGCCCTTCCAATTACACGGAGTCCGGCAGTGGTTGTGCCGTGATATGTACGATCTACCCATCGGCAACAATTGTCCACTAGCATAGATGCCGTGCATCTTCAGCGCAAACAAGTCTCCATACTGCAGTGAAAACACATCTGTACTATCTACACCATTAATCGGTTTAGCAAAGACTTGTGCCTTTATCAAACACCTAAATGCAATTGTTGAGCCTATGCCACGCCTGCACTTCGCCCTTGCGACAGTTGAGGGAATGGGGACACCTTCACTGACAGCATTTCCGTAATGTTACCTGGGTATGTCCTCCCGCGTCCGGTGAGACTTCCCGGTAGGGGGGAGGGACCTTAGGTAGGTCAGCACCATATTTCAAGCGTAGGTCCCCAACAGACTTAATTCGCTAGTCCAGCCTCGCCTGGTGAGTATCCACTCTAGGCTTCCTTATAAACTGCCCAGCCGGGGCTGAGACTCCACACCGACGAGCCGGTCTAGCGCGATATGGGCTTCTTACCCATTTGTCTTAGGCTTGCACTAGTAATCCTTCCTCTCTGTCGATCTCCTCCTATGTTGCACCTGCTCTACGAAAGGGTATGGAGTTTATATTTCTGGTGGTTCATCTCAACATAAATATGGACCAAAACCTCGCGAGATACTACCACTGCATCGCTGCATCAGGATAAGCCGTCGGTCTATCTCTCTTTTCATACCACTTGCCCATTATGACGCTCTCTCGTTCAGCCATCGCTGCCGCTGCAGTCCTCACTCTCTCCGTATCGAAAGCGTCCCCAGTCGAGCAGAGAGATGGAACAGCCGCCTCTTACTGCTCCTCCAGCGATGGAACCTACGCCTTGACCTCCTTCGATGCACCAGTGTCTGGGACGGGAGATGCAAGTAATCTGTCAACATGGCAACTGTCTGTCGATGACACCTCGTCGGGGTACAAGCAGAAGATCACTGGCTTTGGTGCAGCCGTCACAGACGCCACAGTAGCTGTATTCAACAGCCTTTCCGACGACAAATTGAGCGAACTGCTCGACACCCTCCTGACGAGCAGTGGTGCCGACTTTGGACTTTTGCGCCATACTATCGGATCTTCCGATCTCTCCGCCGACCCGGCATACAGCTATGACGACAATGGAGGCAACGTAGATACCAGTGGCTCAGGCTTCAACCTTGGTGATCGGGGATATGCTATGGCCGGTCTCTTGGCCAAGATGCGTTCAATCAAATCCAGTCTGACCATCTTGGGCTCGCCCTGGAGCGCACCGGGTTGGATGAAACTCAACGGCGTCCTCTCTGGCACTACAGTGAACAACAATCTCAACCCGGATTATCGTTCAAACTTGGCCGACTACTTCGTTGACTATCTCAAGGCGTACGCGGGAGCTGGCGCTACCATTGACGCCATCTCCATCCAGAATGAGCCACTGTACTCTACCGCTGGTTATCCTACCATGTATGTCTACGCTGACGAGTCTGGCGACATCATCTCGCAAAATGTTGGACCTGCTTTGAGAAATGCGGGCCTCGACACGCAGGTCTGGGCTTATGATCATAACACTGGTGAGTAATTGTCCTTGCTCAAGATTTATTGACTTGCGACTAATTTCTGGACAAATAGATGTACCTGATTATCCTCAAACGGTCCTCAATGAAGCATCTTCCTACGTGCCAGCCGTAGCCTGGCATTGTTATGCCAATCCCCTGGACTGGAGTGTCTTGACAGACTTCCACGCTAACAATACCGACATCCTACAATACATGACCGAATGCTGGACCTCGCCAGAAACTAGCTGGTACCAAGCCGCAGACTTTACTATGGGACCCTTGCAGAATTGGGCTTCGGGCGCGATGGCCTGGACTCTGGGCTCTGATACCTCATATGGCCCGCACTTGAGCTCCGGTGGCTGCACCACCTGCCGTGGTCTGGTGGTCGTCGACACCTCAGCCGGCACGTATAGTCTTGCCATCGATTACTACATGATGGCGCAATTCAGCAAGTTCATTCCTACCGGCGCAACGATCCTCGATGGGACTGGAAGTTACACGTACGGAGATGGAACAGGCATCCAGAGCGTGGCGAGTTTGAACCCGGATGGATCCAAGACGGTTGTCATCACCAACAAGTTTGGCAACGACGTCTATGTCACAGTAAGCCTCGAAAGCGGCAAGACTTGGAGTGGGCGAGTGTATCAGAACTCTGTGGTTACATGGGTTCTGCCAGCATAGATTGCAGCGCCATCCAGATTCCAGTACAATTCTCAAGAAGTGCAGAAGTTTATCAAGTCCCACCATGAATTCCACGCGTCGCCAGAGTCAACCTGGAACTAGTGCTCTAATAACTGGAAATGCCCGCTTTCTCGTGACCTCCTGGAGAATACCTATGTACTCGCCAATGATAACAGAAGCTATGGATGAATTGAGACTTCGTGACATAGCCGGGACCCTCCACCCCCTTCCCGTCTGCTGTGGGAGGTTTTGACCAGGCCAGGAGGGTGCAAAGGAGATTGTACCGCCTGTATTTCATTTCAATAGTGTTGACGAGAACGTTCTCGAGCAAAGTCCTAGGAAGGATAGCAATTACTTTCATCTCTACAGAGTCGGTTGGTCAAACAAGGGTTGCACAGGCCTCGAAGACCAAATCCCCCTGCTGCATCACACTCATCCAAATGAAAACCCATCCGGGACAGAAGACGTCGCATACTCCGCGAATATACATATACATAGGGCTTTTCATTAGTCAGTCACTTGAAAGGCAGCGTAAACGGTAGACCATTACCGAAGCGGACAGTCAAGTCATTTGAAGATCTGAAATTATTGGTCTTCCAGGTAGTCCGGGTAGTATGCTAGACGGAGTCACACAGCATATACTACTTACACGTTGATAGACACGTATGCAGAAAAGCTGAGGATGTAGTTGCCCGGAAATTCTCCCATGACCATAGGAACTCAAGGGGTTATTCAATTGTCTTCTCATCACCTAAACTCAACAACTTTGTTTTCTACCTGGCAGGTCATCCATCGGGTAGGTCGTCTCGTATGTCGCACACTTTTGGCAGTTGATATCGTCGCATTCGTTGATAAGATGTTCGAACGGGCTAGCTTGCTCGTGTCTATTATATGTTGGTAAAGGTGTCTTGCTGGCCGACCGTTCCGTATGCGTGGTTTGCGTTCGTGATTTTCGCCGAAACCCATTTGGGAATATAACCGAGCGGGCCTTGCGCGATCGTGATATCGAACGAGAGGACATGGTTGCAAAAGCGCCCGAAATTTTGGCAACAAGGGGTCGCAAACATGGCAGACATGTGCTGATGACGGCGCAAGACATTTCGATCATGGTCCAGATATTTGAGTTTGAAAACGTAACTAAAGTCCATTAGTGTCAGCAGTTTTTGAAATTCAAGCATGTATCTTAGAAGGGTCTTACACGTGATGTCAGTATTAGAGACTGCCAGTATTGTCTTGATCCGGTATATGCTCGCGATTGAGACACTATATATGGGATCAAGAAGTCAGCAGTGCACTTGGGCGCGCCCTCACTTTGACAGAGTAAGTACTCACAATGCTCCAAGCATGAAAATAGAGACGAGGGACAACTTGACAACCAGTTCCACTCTCAATTTAATCACTTGAGTTACCGGCAAAAGCAGCAAGGCAATGTCTGACACAATGTGGAGGCCAGCATTTGCAAGAAAGATTGCCGTGGTATTGAGACAGGTTCCCTCGACGGTGGGCATCCAAATTTTCTCCATTGGGGTGCATTGCAAGAGGCCAACAATTATAAAGGTACAACCCAAGGTAAGCACGAAGCCAGCTATGGCCCATATGCGGTATTTGAGCATCGGGAACAGTCGTAGATAGAGAAAGCAGAAGCTGATTTTGACGGCCACCATTGTAACATTGTACATGCACTCCAGCGCAAGGAGGCATTTCAAACATGTCACTAATTGACTAGTTGGCAAAGTGTCGGCGTGGCGGCCGAGTCCATTCGCGACCATGGTGTAGTTAAGAGCGCTACAACCGCAGAGCGCTATCTGGAATAATAAACACGATTAGTTGACAAGTCTCCAAACATCAGAATCACCTTGAAATCCGTCCAAAACGTACCAACGCAAGAAAACATGTCCAGTCCTCTGGGCCGTAGGGAATGTTCTTGATATGGCGTGCCAAGAACCGGAGGCCGACGAACAAAGTGGCAAGCAGCAGCAACGTAGTTGTGACTCGAAGGTTGAAGGGCGCGTTGGTCTCGTCGGCCCTGTCGACTCGTTCAGCCAGTATGGCGACGGGCTGCTGCCATAGCATCGACATACTGTCGAAGCCCAACGACGGATCGATTCTCCTACAGTATAAAGACTAAGAAGAATGCCATCTGGGCAGCCCGTGGGACGGAGGTTGGCAAATCTGCTAGATATATTGCCAGTTGCTCCATTTTTGACCCTGGCATGTTTTCATCGTCAGGGCATCCTGTACGCGCAGCCCACGTCGTAATAGTACCATTTAGGCCAATTCTTGAAAGGTCTGTCGCAAACCTTTCATTGGCTAGCCTTCATGAGGTTCAGACCTAAGAGACAGTGTGTGGTCCTGGGAAATGCTACTTCGCAAGGTGATGCCGGCCTGTCCAGAAGAGCTAGTTTGAAGTACATCGCCTATTCCTTGGGAACGATGCGATTAGCGGGAAAGGAGTTTTTATTAAGGCTCTAGTAGGTGCAGCAGTCAAATAGGTGCCAGGGTTGGCAGGTTGGTTGCCGAAATCTATCTCTGCACAGTTACATTGATGAACGGATTTCCGAATCCGGTGAATTGCCAGTGCAAAATCTTCGACCCAATTTTCTTAGTCTATTGTTGATTCGATATGGTACAAAGAACCTCAGGGGTAGCCTCTGCCGAGTACCTATGTATCCTGTGCGGTGCCGACGGCGGCGCCCAAAAAGAAAGCAAAGTGTTATCCTCATGCGTTAAAAAAGTTTGCAGCGGCTAGGTTTGTCGCCAAGTGCAGGTGCTGCCCCTTACTCTATTTTCTTCGCACTGACTGCTTTACTTGATCTTCCTCAACTCTATCTGCCCATACAAGCGCTTTGATGCAAACTGGGGGATGTGGTTGCACGACACAAATCTCCTGGCTAGAGCAATGACAACCATAATAAACAAGCTGATGCCCAGATTACGAGCTAATCCCTGGGCCCATGCTGATTTATTACAAGTCATGGCCATGCAAAGTGGTAGGCCATGCAAGAAAACAACAAGCGTCAGTGCTTTGGCAGGGTTCCACGCATTCTTGCAATTTTAATTTACCAGTATCGTGCCATTTACATCCGTCTCCGTGCCTTTTTCGGGCGGGGGATCGTCGGGGATCTTGAATAGGCCGTCCGCCCGCCCCGGTCCAGATCGGCGGAAGCCCTCCCCGCTCCGTGTGGCGGTCGGTTCCAAGGTTGCATTCTAGCGAGGAACTGCGCAACGGATCATGATTGTACCACGTAGGAGGAGGGATCGACCTCGTCCACAGTTGTTGGTAGAGCTCGTGTCGCTCCACAGTCGAATAACTAGTTCGAACTTCGCGCAAGACCATCACCTCTTGCCGGGTGGGGGCCTAGGGACCGCGTCTTGACAATGGGTCGGGGTGCCTTGCTAGTCTTGAACAGGCGAAGTCGCGATGGCACTTGAGTGCATGGGTACGAAGGAGTAGGATCGGAAATGCAACTCTCTGACGAGCTGCCAAGGGCTCACTTCCCCTGTGATCGGAGGGTTTGCGAACCGTGGGTACCTTTATCAACTATTGGCACAAAATTACAACCATACTGATTCAAGCCTTACACTGGTAGCTCGAAAATCCCCGTAAAAGCGGGTCTCAAAATACCTGACCTTGAAATAATGGATTGTTAGACAAGATGACTTTTGAGTTAGAAAAGAACAAAAAGTTGATTAGAACGTGCAGTCGCTGGTCCCGTCTGCTGGGACCGAAGGTCTATTTCTACCCAGTTGACAACATGCAGTTCGTTCATCCCCTTCCAATACACCCTCTTCATACAACACGTGAGGTAGGACGCTTGATTCACAGCCGAAGTCCCACAAGCGTACAAGTATCTCTGAGGGTCACAATCTAAAGAGACTTTGCACCGGGATTTAGAGGCTCACATTGCTGCTTTTGTCGACTGGCGCTTGGGAGTTGAGAGACCCGTTCTGCGCCTATGAGAACCTCAATAGAGGCTGTGTCGATCGCATAAAGTAGGAGCACGCTCGAGTGATTGCGGAAATAATTACAGCAAGTCCTCACAGATCGCGAAAAAGGAGGAAACAAGGACTGAGCAGGAATCAGCTGCAGCAACTTTTCACATTTCGGATGAACTGACTCCTGCTTGAAAAGCAAGACAACATTGCAGCACCACAATATTGCCATGAATGCTCATGTTCAGTCGAGAACTTCCACAAACACAGTTCTCAAACAACAGAAAGTTCGACCGGCCTTTTCCGTTCAAGGTTTGTCCTTCTTCCTGTGATAAGTGGCACAGGTCTCTGCCTACAACATGCTCACTTTCTTCACATGCTTCAGACCCAGTGAGTCCATATCAGCGATTTCTTGTCAACACCTAACAGCCTCATACTCAGATAGAGCAAGGAAAGAAAAGATATGGTCGTTACAGCTCAATGAGTGATGCGATTGTCGAGGAAAGGTCGAGCCTGCACAAGGCAGTCGTGAAGGTGCGAAGCAGCACGTCTAAGTCATCTCATTCATCATTCGGATGTAATTGTTCAGGCAGAGATTTCGACTCATCAAACTCAGGAAACAATCGAAGTCCTCGAGAAGATCTTGCGTGGAAAAGGGAAGCGCGGAGCGCTTTCGACTTGGGTATACAGCCTAGCCTGCACTTGACCCGCGATGAACTTGGGATACTTTGAGGCAGGGCTTACAATTTGACAATAGTTTGATTTGTCAATGGGCTCCGCGGAAATCATAACCAAATGAAAGGAGACGTTTGAGAGCTCCCGAATACGCACGCTTTAGCCGGCCTGCCTTTTTCTGGTGATTCAAGTGGATCCAGACAGATGGCCGACTTCCTCCTCAGTCAAATATTGCTTTCGCCCTGAGGAAAGTCGAGACAGAAACTTTCGTAATCCACAATGTTCTCCAGATTGCAGTGAGGCAGGGAATTTATTCTTCCTCTCTACTCAGTCTTTCCAGCCCCAGCCTTCACCGGCGGTTCCGAGCTTTCAGCTACAAGGGCACACATTCCTACTCGTCTCAGCAACGTGATGTATCCGTACACGAGGGATCCGAGGCGCAATGACACCTTCTCTGTAGGAAATTCCAATGCGAAAGAATGAGGGCTAAGTCCGGCAGGCGTGGTTTTCGGCCGAGTTCATTCTGGTTTTCCAGCCCTGCTGCTGCATTATGGCCACCTTCTGCTTTGAGCGATACCTGAGAATCTCAAACATATTCGGCGACCGAACATGTCTCTTCAGCCCTCTCCCGAATGACAGTACACAAGATCTCTATGGCTAGCTGGCAGACTGCACTAAATATGTTTCAGCTGACACAACATTACATATGAGCCCATCAGTCCCAGGGCCCCAAAACCTCCTGTCGTATCATCACATCGTAGATCGGCATATTCGGAGGATTAGCAGCATTGGGCTTCCTTTCCTGCTTAAGCGATGAATCCACCCCATTTGTGTCCTGCTATAAATTGCGCCATCGCTGCTATTTACCGGAACCGCCTATGCATGAGCCCGACCATGCTGTCAGTAGCTCTGGATCCACACCTCCTTCAGACCCCATGCTCCCATGCAGCATTTTGGGGTTGCTGGAGTTGTGTGGACCGCTGCTCCTCAACACTCGAGATAGCAATTCCACACACCCCTCGCTGAGGCCAATTTCCTCGCCTGGGAGGGCGACTTCGCGTTGCAGCATGATATAACTACCCACAGGTAGTCCCACCTTTGGATCATGCAAAGATCACTTTCCCAGCCAGGCTGTCAACTCCGTCGGTTCTCTCCGGTGTCAAACTCTTAGGTGTGGCAAACGGCATCATGTACAGTCTTTACAGCATCGTGAAGGGTCTTCCACTGCTGGCCGGCATGGTACTGGCCGCGGCGGATTACCCTACCATTCCTTCAGATCTAACCACACCGACGCAGCAGCGTCTAGCTATGAGTGGGCTGAACTGTAAGTTTAAACCGCTATGGATTGTCGCGTATGCATCTCTCTAACTCTACGATGACCATTGATAGCGGTATCTGTAGGATGGAACACATATGAGCAGCTCGATGAGCCTTGCGTTGAGTATGGCACCACGACTAGCATGTCCTTGAAATCATGTTCGACAATCTCGGTTACCTACAACACGTCGCGAACTTGGTCCAATACTGTCATCCTCACGGACCTGACGCCAGCAACGACATATTACTACCAGATCGTCTCCACCAATTCCACCATGCAGACCTTCTTCAGCGCGCGGACTCCTGGTGACAAGACCGCGTTCACGGTAAATGCCGTGATTGACCTTGGAGTGTATGGTTCCGATGGTTACACAGTTGACTCCGCCGACGACAGCAGCCGAAAGCTGGGCATTCCGGATGTTGACCCATCACTAAACCACACGACTATCGGACGTCTTCAAGACACCTTTGACGACTTTGAATTTGTGATTCACCCGGGCGACTTTGGCTACGCAGATGACTGGTACCTCACTCCATCCAACGCCAATGACGGTGTGAATGCCTACGAGGCCATTCTCGAGGAATTCTACAACCAGCTCGCGCCCATCGCGGGTGGTAAGCTTTACATGGCCAGCCCGGGCAACCACGAGGCCGATTGTGAGGAACTCGGCACCATCACAATTGAGGCTGTTTGTCCCGAAGGACAAAAGAACTTTACCGATTTCAATGTGCGCTTCGGCCAAAACATGCCCACCTCTTTCGCATCCACCTCGTCATCCACCAAGGCCAAGGTAAACGCCAACAAGGCCGCCTCGCTCGCAAAGCCTCCCTTTTGGTACAGCTTCGAGTACGGCATGATCCACGTCACCATGATCGACACTGAGACGGACTTTCCAGACGCGCCAGACGAGCCATACGGCTCGTCGGGGCTGGATGGTGGACCGTTTGGATATGACGGTCAGCAGATGGACTTCTTCGAGGCAGACCTAGCATCTGTAGACAGAACCGTTACACCATGGCTCATTGTTGCTGGTCACCGGCCCTTCTACTCGACCGGCATCAGCAACACATGTTCGGCCTGTAAAGCCGCCTTTGAAGGGCTGATGTACCAGTACGGCGTTGATCTGGGCATCTTTGGCCACGTGCACAACTCACAGCGATTTGCGCCTATATACAACGGCACCCTCGATCCAAACGGTACAAACGACCCAACCATGCCCATGTACATTATCGCTGGAGGCGCAGGAAACATTGAGGGCACGACCCCTGTCGGAACAAATGTCACCGGGAATCAGTTTGCTTATGCCCAGGACTTTAGTTATGCCACGCTGACTTTCCAGGACGAAAACAACTTGGAAATCAACTTTATCGACTCCAGCAGCGGTGCAGTCTTGGATACATCATCTTTGTACAAGTCCCACACGGAGCAGTTTGTAAATCAGTCAGAGTCATCTGCTTAGGCCGATGTGGGATTGTAAGGAGCTGCAATGGAAAACTGTAAATAGCTTCATCAAACCTGTATATAAACGAACAAAATGTAGAACGGCGATATTACTGTCCATTTGTCTTGCAAATTGCTCGTTTTTTTTCTTTTCTGAATTTGGTAAAAGCTTGTAAGTACAAGCAGACCAAATACTAATTAGTTATTACTGGGGATTGTGGGATGTTTCTGCAATCCTCATCCAGTCTCAACTTGACGTCATATCGTCTATCCGGTAAGAGATGGTCACGCCTTCTCCCATCATTCCTTTTTCGACTTCTCATCTACCAATCTTCATTATCTTTTCAATAGGAGATTTTTGAGCACTGTGTTGCACTTCTCTCAACCTTCTCGGCAAACCTGAATACCCCCCGAGATTGAAGCATCAACCGCACCAGGCAGACCATCATGGTGTCAGTCCTCGTCGTAGGCGCTACTCGAGGCCTCGGGGCCTCTCTCGTCAAGCAGTACGCCTCGAAATCCTCCAATGCCGTTTTTGGCACCGCCAGGTCTACTTCGACACCCAATGATCTACCTAAGAACGTCAAATGGCTTCATGAAGTGGACCTCATGAAGCCCAACGTCGGCGAAAAGATAGTCGGCCAGCTTCAGAACCAGAAGCCTCTCGACGTCGTTGTATGTGCCAACCCAAACCTCCCGATCTTGCGCTTGCTCCATTTTCAACACTAATTTCTCGTCCCTCAAGTTCATAACCGCAGGCCGCTTTACGACTGAGGATTTCTCAAAGGACAAAGGCCCCAACTGGGATGAGCAGAGCACCATGTACACCACCAGCGCTATTGCCCCCGTCTTCATTGTCCACAGTCTATTTCACGCTGGCCTGATTGCCAAGGACTCGAAGGTCATTCTTGTATCTTCCGAGTCAGGCAGCATCACGTTGCGTCATGAGAGCGAGGGTGGTGGCAACTACGGCCACCATGCTAGCAAGGCTGCTCTGAACATGGCGGGTAAGCTGCTGAGCCTGGATATGAAGGATGCCGGCGTCGTGGTCAGCATTGTGCATCCGGGGTTCATGAGGACCGAGATGACAAAGGGGGTGGGCTTTGACAAATTTTGGGATGATGGTGGAGGTAAGGACTTGACGTGGCCATCTCAGAGTCATGTAAATGCTAATGGGTTGGTACAGCTGTTACTCCTGAAGAGGCCGCTGAGAGCCTAGTTGAGTGGGCCGAGAAGCTCGACATCAGCAAGTCTGGCCAATATTGGGCACCCAGAGGACCAGGTGCGTTGTGGAACTCTATTCCTCGTTTTGTGGTAGGACTGTACTAACTTCGTGCAGGTGATATCGGTACCGCGGAGGCAACCATTGGCAGTGACTTGCCGACACCTTTGCAATTGCCTTGGTGAAGATAGAAGGGTACATGGAGCACATATATGCATCAAAAGTTTCGGTGAGTGAATGTTCGGGGACTACAACTGCATAGCCCCCACATATTCGAGATAACGGTATAACCAGCCAAGGCACATTTTGGTATCTCGCAGCCCAGAAGTTGGGAATTGAATTGAGGGATCGAAGAAAACTAGAATCGGTCACAAAATACACTGGACTGTCTTTCTGGTGGTGTTTCTCATACTTTTCCAATACATCACTACGCCTACATCCGAGTCTTGTATGAGGATCCATCAATAGACCACCCATCGCACCTTGGTGATTTCTATACATGGCTTGGTCTTCCACCTCTCCCTATCGTCTCATCAATGTATTGAAACAGGCAGAATTAACTTGGATCCTTCCTTTCCACCTGTATGAATTGTATGCCTCGCTGGTCGTAGGGTAGTGCCGGTGGCCTGAGCCTCACCCGAGCCCAGGTTGTAAGAGTAGTGTGGGAAGTTTCCACCAGCAACTAGAAGACGAATCTTTGTCCCTTTCTTGAAAAAATGTGCAAAAGGCGATAGTTCCAACTCGATTATCTCTGATTGACCGGGTTGATGAGTGCTGTTGGCGTCCAGTCGTCGGTACACCTCGCACAGATTTCGCGAAACACCCTTGCGGTTGACTTCGCTGAGCCGTACGAAGACGTCAACGTGTGGGTTGTCGCTACTATGAGCGAGGTGAACACGGGGCCTTCCAATTATCTCCACATCTTCATCCACGAGCAGGTCGAAGCTGAGGACATCGGCTCGCTTGGCCAATGCGGAGTCATCAACGTAGCCGCCTCTGGATAGCAGACCGCCACCCATAGTCGGGGTTGGCTCGTGAGGGTCAAATGTGAACTGAGCCTGGTCTATGTTCTCGGGTGAGCTCCTACAGAGCTTTCTCGGGGCGTCCAGATATAGTTCGAGTGGCTTTGTCGCAGGGGGCCAGGAAGACAACCACCGCGACTCGTTTGAGCCGGTAATTTCGACTCGCACTGGCGCTTGTCGCTTGTTTCCCGAGCTCTTTGCGAGATATTTATCTAGCCAGTCCAAGACCTCTTGCATAACGCCATCCACGTTGCCAACCTCCCCGTGGTTCCAAGGGCCGACCGTCAAACCAACGTCGCAACCGTTCGCCTTGAGCTGCTCGAACTGTTCCAAATTTTGACGGACAAATATATCTTGCCAGCCCGCGAGCAACAGAATGGGCACGTCTGTTCTCTTAAGCGCTTTATGCTGCTTCATAGGCTCCCAAAGACCAGTCTCATCTTTCTCGATATCCTCATTGGTGAGCCATCTGTGCACGAACTGATATTGTCGAGATTCTGCGCCACCCAGGAGAGGCTTCACGCCATCTACCAATGGCATCACCTTTTTCGTGGCATTGTTTTTGTTAGGGTCTGCGTTAACCAGCTCATATAAGGCCCGCCACCAGCTCAAGGATTCCTGGTTCCTCAGCATTTGGGCCCAATCCACGCTCGCCAGCCAATGCGCCCCCGTCCCCCACAGCACCTCGGAGAAATCGTGTGGCCCGACCGAGATAATAGCAGCAGCCATGTCATCGAGTGGCTCGTCAGAGGCCAACAGCGCCCACTGCGCGTACCCCAAGTAGCTCATCCCCCACGTTGCGAAGCTGCCCGTGTACCAAGACTGCTTACGCATCCATCTGACCACGCGGGGTCCGTCTGCTCTGTCAGTCCTGGCCGGATCTAGTACCCCGCCGGACCCAAAAGACCCTTGCGTACTGACAAAGAGCACATGGTAGCCACGCGCAGCCCAGATGCGAGCGCAGAGGATTGAGAGGGGTGCTCTCCGACCGTAAGGACATTGGACAAGGATTGTACCGAGCACCTGGGAATTTGCCTTGGGAATGGCTAGGTAGACGGTCGCCGCGAGCTTGATGTGTTCCTCGCCTTCGAGGGGTATTTCTACCTGGTGCTCGGTGTAACGGGAACGTTCTGGTGTGAGGCCACTTTTCCAGCCCACGAGCTTGTCGAAAAATGCATCAACATAGCCTCGCTCGATGGGATTTTGCGACATGATATGGGCGAACAAGGAGATGATCGAGACTGATGCTGATGCATGTCCTAAAGATTCAACTGGCCAGGTATGCGGGAAGTGAGCTTCCTCGAATACTGAGCCGAGCTTTCATAAGATCGTGGAGCGGGCAGATTTTACGCCGAGCAGGGGTGAGACGGTGCAATATTGATCTCCGTCCGTGCCGGAGTTTAAGACACATTTGACGTGGTAGCTAATGGCTGGTCCAAGCCAAAGAGAGTGATTAGCAGGGTCGACAACTTAACTATGGCGAGTATTTAATGGTAAATCTAATATAGGATAGTTTATTAATCGACAGGTCCTCAACTCTGATGAGTTAACTGCTTAGGTGCGCACAACTGTGGGATACATGAAACACCAACATATTGGGTTCATATCTCTTTTGTTTTCGTAGCAACATTTGTTTTGACTCGACTCAATATTTTGATTTGAAATCATGAAAGTACGGTGTAATTCTCGCGTCAGCCCGCGCTATCTTAGCATACGAAAGTGCCATTGTCCCGCTGTACCTACCGTTGATAGAGCAAGAATAGCACCAAATCACGCATTTCTTTCGTAACAATGGTGCCAGACACTCTCTTTAGGCTCCTCACAACCATCCTTGGACGGGCTATAATTGTTTCCCATGACAAGCTTCTCAGCCCGTTCCTTGGCCATCCGCTCCAGAGTCTCAGTTGCCTTTGGGCTTGTTTCAATACTACTGTTCCACCGCCAAGGGGAGACCACTTGCGCATAGAATCGCCTGAGGCCCGTATGCCTTGTGAGCGGTTGCAAAAGCCTCATGTAGCCCGCCATCACCTGTATTCCCTGCTCGCGCGTCATGCGTATCCTAGACAATGGCTGCTCCCAGTCGCTCGCATCCATAGCGACCATACGGATAGTCAGCCCGCTCGGGTTGAGATGGTTCAATGCCCACGCAAGAGTTTCAGCCCATTCTTGTAGGACCGGTTGACCTTCTTGAGGCCAGACATGGGCGTCCCATGCAGGATAAACAAGTTCGAGAAAACGGAGATATTGCAGGCAGTCTGTAGGCACCGTGTCTCGCAGAAACCTGCTTACGCCCAGGCGGTGATATGGGTAGCCCTCCCGATTGTCGCTCCCAGCTGAATCATCCCACTCGATGTCCCGCTTCCAAGGCGGGTCTGAGTAACGGTCAAAGACAACGAATCGATTCTCCGAGTAGAATACGGCTTGCGCATCCTTATACAGGGTCTTGCATACCAGGAAGAGTGCCTGTGGTACTTGCCAGCATTTGCAAGCCGCTGTAGGTTTGGACGACATGGCGCTGTGCATCTTCCGACAAAAGCACCCGGGATCGCTTAGGGAAGGACGATAATCACAGCGGTAGAACTGGCAGCCATGATGGCGATATGGTGGGCACTCCAGTCCCATGCCTTCGCTATCCTCACAGTATGTATGACCCATGATAAAATGCTGGTGTTGAGGGCTCCACCACACTTCCTTCCAGGGCGTGACGAGATCTGTGTATTGTAATATGCGCAGACGAAGCTCAGTAGGGAGTGTAACAAGGCCACAGCTGTCGGACGAAGCAAATGGAGGTGCGTCTACGAGACTATTCGGTGTCCGAGGCAAAATGGGTGTTGGCATTATGTGACGAGCACGTAGCACGGTCTCGTTGACCAACTGTTGGAGCTCATTGTTTGGCTCTTCACACAGTCGAATAGAGCAGTCTTTGAGTCTGGGCAGACGCAGAATTGGCGTTGTCACCGATCTGGCCGCTTGCAATAAGGTTGTGAGCGGCCCAGGACAAACGTCGCAGACTAGCGCAAGGTCCAAGGTGCCCACTCCAATTGTAGACGCAAGATATGAGCAAGCAGTATTCCACTCTTCAAGCCTAGGATCCAGAGCGGTGATAGATTTGTCGTGGCAATGGCTGCCATTACAATCCCAGGAATTCCTCTTACAGCACGGCCACGGTGCAATATCCATTGGGCCATCTGACTCAAATATGTGTTGGAAGCATGAGCCCTCGACTAAAATTATCCGCAGGGAGGTCAGAAAGGCACAAGTCCGTGGTCTCAGCTTTTGGAGCGGGTCGAGGGACCCTTTGCCACGATATTTGATGACGAAGGAGTTTTTGGCGTAAATCAGGTGGGATAGTTCGTCGTAAATGACACGACATGAAAGGAGAAGACCATAACAATTTCGAGGACTGGGCAGAGTCTGACTTGAGCGGCGGTCGTTAAAGGTGACGATGGTAACAGTTTCGCTCTCTGAAGAGGCACCCAAGTATCCGTAGATGCTTTCCCTCAATCTTGGATCCAATCGCAGTATTCCACATTCAAATGGATGACCTTTTTGATTGGGCAAGGCGCAGTCCATGGCGCGATGAATTTTGAGGCCGTCGTGATGATCTAAATGTTCGATTTGGAGCTACCAGACAACGCAGTTTTCACAATGCGCGCAGGTCCTGACGTCCAAAGATTTTGGCTTGATGTCTGAGGTGCTTGTTGTTGACCATTGACAATTGTTCTGTGGCTAAATGAAAGATTTGACGAAGGACTTTAAACTGACGAATCGTTTTACACCAAAGCTGGGACCCGCAAAACCAGCAACTCTGCACTCGTGAAGGAACACTTTCGATAGGTAGGTACTTGTGTGAAGGGTGAATCTGTTCAACGCATCTGGTCTCATTGTTGAAATCCAAGGTGTTTAGGCATCCAAGATTTTTGATGCTGAAAGCTGTGGCGGGTAGGCACTCCTAGTTAGGTACCCCCTAGGAACTTACCTCAGGTGTCTCTCTTCGGTGTTTAATCTGCTGACTCAGCGCCACGGGTCCGCTGTTGCTGTGCTAAAGCAAGCCTTCCTGAGGCTTACGCTAGGTTGCCTTCATACAAGAGAGGATAAGGAACAAGTGCTGACGAACCGGAGATCGGCCTTTTGCTGAAAAAGTCCTGCTTCGGTACGGAAATTACAATAGTCTACGAGAAACTCCTATTGATGTCACGAATCGAAAGCTTCAGGATCCATTTATTACGTCTTGTGGTCAAGCCCGCAGGACGAAACAAACCTTGGAACCGTACCTGGTGAGACTGATAATTTGAACACGGGCAGAACACCTTGGTCGTTCTCAAGTCAATTTGGATCTGTCGTCTAATTTTCCTATACTCCTCCATAAGTCTTTCTCTGTTTCGCACGACTAGTTGTTCCTCTCGGAGGTTGGATGCCTCAGCCTGCCTCGGCTTGAGTTGATGATATTCACAAATGACCGGTGAACAGGTTTGTCTCAATCAAGTAGATAGGATATTTTCACCAACATTGTATATTTAAATTAGAACACATCGCCCCCTAGCTACCTAGTTACTATGCTTAGGTCTGACGTAGAGGCTGGCGACTAACGTGAACATCTCACAACATCGACCACAGCCTGCGACCGGACACGAGGTTCTTGTTCTGGTCTGTTGTCTAGTGCGTGTGGATCTTACTCAAAGGGAAATTCGACCTTTCGGATCGTCTCACGGGTCACCGCTTACGACCTCAGGAGGTAATCCGTCGCAAGCTAGGTCTTGTGTGACTGGCGGACAGCTCCTCTACGTGTCGTGATGTAGATATGAAGGAAGCAGCTCAGGATAAGGCTCAAGGCTTGATGAGAAAAGTATAAAGCTATGGGAAGTGGTCGTACTTCCGAGAAACAAACAGAAGCATCGCAGTATCAACATCTTCCTCTTCAAGCCTTCAACTACCTTCTCAACTCGCTGGTCGAGCTATTCAAGTGTTTGTTTTATCCTTATTGTACCATTCCGACAATTGTTGCTTTCTTCGCGTCTTTAAGTTCGCAAGCTGGTGCATACAATTGTCGACTACACTCCTTTCGCAATCCCACGTATAATATCACAATCGCCGAGAAGAGCTTGGTTGCTGTTCGCACACCGTCTCAGCCATGTTCAAGTATCTCTTCACGCTGGCATTTTTGCTGCCATTCATTGCGCAATGTTTGGCCGAATACCAGCCCGTGACAACGTCCCAGCAGATGACCGTCATTGGTACCGGAACTACTACTTCTTGGGTCCAAGAGCTCGATGTCTCTGCCCACTACAGTGACACCATCACCTACTCTCAGCTCCTCCAGATTGCAAATATGGGATGGAATTGGCTCAGGATTCAGCCATACTCCTGGAAAAAAGGCAACAAGAACTGTCTCGTCGCCGCGCTCTGGGTGCCCGGCGGTAGGGTGTACATCGGCTCCATCGCTCGAGGTGATCGCTTGACCGCAATGAAGGCCAACGGCCCTACAATGGCTCCGGTGTGGTATGAGATGAAGACTGAGCCTGCCAACCACGCTGAGGATAATGTGTTGTACCAATTTGAGTCTGACCAGACCCGGAACGGTAGAACAGATGGCAATGGTTTGATGATGGCCACGTACGGCTCTTTCCGTGGCTCCTCTGACACCGTGGGATCGCCGATCAATCCTTGCTCCTCTTGCAAGATGACTTCGAGCAAGCTGGAAGTGAATTACTTTGACAGGAACCTAGTCAATCTGCCTAACGAACCTGAGAATGTGGCCAAACGTGCTGTCAAAAAGGCCACGACGTCCAAAAAGGCCCCTACATCAGCAAAGGCCACCACATCTGTCAAGACCAGCACATCCGCTAAGACTACCCCATCCGCCAAAACCACCTCATCAGCACCGGTCAAGACAACATCAGCCACCGCAACCTCGGGCTCTGGCAGCCAAACCGCCTCTACATCCAGCCAAGAATCTTCTGAAAGCCTCACCTCAGCTGTGGCGACAACACTTTCTACCATCACAACGTCGGCGCAATCTGGTTCGACCGTTGCTGAGCCTACTATCAAGAAGGTGCCCTTCACCTATTCCCTGAGCGACCAACCATCGTTTGACAAGCGCATCGCTGCTCCAACCGAAATCGCAGCGTTCTAGTAGAATGGAAGATTCATCTCAGACGCGAGATTTCAAGGACATCATCTAGACTGTTATGACCAATATTCTGAATAGATTCATAGATTCGTGGGTATTACTGATGGCGGAAACGGAGAAGAGGTGGAGAAAAGGCAGTCTGGTTGGGTGCAGACACTAACATTCCTGTAGTGGGGCCTTGTAGTGCTTACGCCAGACACCAGTTGCTACCTGTCATCATTTTATTAGAGTGTGTACATTAGTAGAACGATTGCAGGGGTATCTCGGGCTAGATATAGATTTATACAATACCAGACATTCGTTTAACAGCAAGTTCTAATAGAGCCGTGAAGCTATTCGAAATCTCAAGGCTGAGTTAAGCGATAGAGACGTAACTACGAATTTGTTAAGCTATCAAAGATCTGAAGAATCCGAACATTTCGGATTTTCTTGATAATTTGGATAGTTGCCTACACAAAAGAGCATGGCCGTCACCCCGAGTATGCAACTCTGTTCAATGGGGCTTTGAAACAACGCATCCAATATGTGTCATATTACAATAAATTGGGCAATTGTCTCTTCATACACGTTGAAGATAAAAAGCCAGTATAGTGTACTGCGTATGTTTGTTTACATGCTTCTACTCTGTCTGAGATTGCTGCATTATCATGGCATATGACAGGTTGACTCATCTCGGCCTATATGTCAAAGTCTGCCGTTATGCTTGGAAATCATACGGCTAGCTTTCCCAATTCAAGCATTTTCGAGCGTAACTTTTTTTTTACATACTAAGGGGCCGTCATAGTTTACAAATACAGCTTGTTTGGAGTCTTTGACAAAATGAGTTCTTTGGGGTTCATCTACTGACTTTGAACAATTACAGATCTCACAAAGAGCTCTTGTACTCACCATCATGCTTGTTACCAATCAAGACCCAGTGAGAAGGTACAAATAGCTTGATTTTGCATAATATTGAGACCAACTTTGAATCTTGTGTAGAATCGACCAAGACTGACAGAAAAGCTATGTGGCTGGAAAATTCGGTTGAATGGCATTGTCCAAGAACGGCTGTTGTAAGAAGTTTGACAAAGGGCTTGATTCGATCCAAATCCATTATCACACTTATTATGCAACTTGTGCACTCCCAAAGAGCTGGAGGTATAGCATAGCCTTATTATTCATCAACAATACCATTGTCTCTGTCTTACGATTGACATACATAGACATCCCATAGCAACCTCAACTCTCACTTTAGTCTTGGGGTTCATGAGGTGCGAATGTGCCAAACTCTACCTACCTAGGTAGGTAAGTACTCATTTTCAATATGCCCCTGCCCATATCAATTGAGAACTTTGGCCTTCAACGCAGAGAGGAGGGGTTTTCGACGAGCCTTGATAATTTTGAATTCCTCGTCCCTTTCTCCGGCCCGAACACAGCCACTGAGTGGCAGTTCCGCCGGATCGTTGAACCACAACTACCAGCTGCTCTGCAAAACTTGCAAAAGTACGCCTACAGCTCTGACAAGAAGGCCTATGTAGTCTTTGAAGCGTTGCTGGAAGTTGGTGACGGGATGAGAATCACAGAGATGCGGTTGTGGCAGATGATTGTAGATAATTGGACTGCTTCGGGAAATCCTCAGGACTCCCTCAGGTACGTGGGCTTCGCCAGCATTGTCAATGAGACGGTTGCTCTGCTCATTGAGGATGAGTTCCAGGCTACTCAAGGACAAGGGGAGTTTGGCACTGATGTGCAACGCATGCTGACTATTACGCCAGAAATCGGTCGTACCTGGGAGCGAAACCCGTTCATTCGGATGGGTGTTCGCATTGCTACCAGTCTCTCTACGCCTCACAAGACAGTGATGTGCGTCAAGGCGCATCTAATCAAGCGGCATGAAGTAGGTATCTACATGGTGTTAGAGCTCAAAAACGGAGAGCCAGGTCAGGAGAATTACCGGGAGGAGCTGCTGCGGAAGGTCGAGCCGATGGTGGCTTACAACCTGGAGCAGAAGCAGGCAGCACGTGCGGCTGGCAAGGAGTGGGAAGAGGTTGTTTTTCTTCTTCCCGAAAACACCGATCCTAGACAGATGGTTAGCCAGTGAGAGTTCGGTAAGCAAAAAGGTAAGTGGCACCTTTTCTTCTTTTCTTTTCCGAATGGGGGGTGGGGGTGTGGCGCTCTCTTTTCTTTAACGACGAAGCAAAACCAACTGCCCGGATTCCTTCAGGATCTACAGTAGATGCAGAAACAGCCTAGAACCAGATTGATCTTTTAGGTACAAGTTGGTCGATTGATATAAATACCAGCTCATGATTTATTGTAGTTGCTGGCTACCTGCAATTACACCAATTTGTTGGTCTGTTTCTGATCTTCTGTACATGATTCCGTGATACAGGCTCTTGATAGGGGCTACTAATCCTTTCATGAGTACCTACCTAGGTACCTACAGTATGCCGTGTCACCTTCGATGTTCGATTTTGCATACCAAGGGAAGAGATTTCCCTATAATGGCCCAATATGCCGATCTGCCTCAACAAAAAGCCTACTGCAGGTCTGAAACCACGCGTGCCCATCCGCGAAGGGGGTCTCGTGACGGCAGGATGGGAGAGCCTCTGTGAATACCGTCTGTTGATTAGTTGATGAGAGTGGGCACCCGCACTAGACCTGCAGGGCGGACATGTGTCTGCAGGCCAGCAGGATGGATTGGTTTGAAAGGCAGGACTAATGCAAAGAGCCATGCGAGGGACTTGCGAAGAGAGTTTTTCTTTTTGTGATACAATCTTCAATGAAGTGGAGAGCTTCTTGCAGCGGGGAGGGAAGTCTTTGTTAAATGATGAATTCTTGACTGTGTACCTAGGTAAGTACCTCGGTAGGTTTAGCGCTTTAGAGCTGCAAGTACCAAGGCTTACTGATATTCCAGAGTCTTTCATATCCTCTTTTATGGGTAAAATAGGCTAGTTATTTCCATTATCACTTGTCCGGCATGCAGAGATTGCTGCTGCCTTCTAAAAGTTCAAAGAAATGGCGTCTTGAATACCTGTCGATAGAGGGCTGAGGAGGGAGGGTCCCCCACCCCAACATCCGGATTCAACCAGGGTAGCCCCCGCCCCGAAAGGTCAAGTTTACCTGTAGCTGCCCCACTTCCCTGCGTCACTTGGACAACCTTCCTTGGTGATCACCGAATCAAGGCCATTTCTATTCTTCTTTCAACGCCCTCTCTCTCCAACGCCAACACCAATAACACCCACCACTCTGCTTTATCCCCTATAAGCTCTGACATTCTCTGATCTATTGCTCTTGAAGGAGTCATTATAGTAGCTACTTACCACAACCGAAGAAACCTAAACCTCCAAAATGTCGGACACACAGGCAAGTCTACCAGTTGCGCGCCCCTCTTATTATTTACTTCCTCCCACCATAGCTCCCAAGCTCCAACTAACAAAGCTCTTGTCTCGCCAACAGGAAACCGGCCTTCCAGCCAACTGGGAAGTGCGCCACTCGCAGTCCAAGAACCTGCCCTACTACTTCAACTCCGCCGACAAGAATAGCCGGTGGGAGCCCCCGGCCGGAACCGATACCGAGAAGCTCAAGGTCTACATGGCCAAGCACCACAGCCCAGCTGCCACCGGTGGCGTCGCCGGTCCAGCTGGAAACGAGGGCAAGATCCGCGCCGCGCATCTGCTCGTCAAACACAACGAATCGAGACGGCCGTCGAGTTGGAAAGAGGTATGTGCGAATGGCCAGAAGGAAGTACCGGAACGATGGGGGGAAAAAATTGCTTTGAGGGCTACGGTTGCTTGGCAACTTGATGGTGGGAAGATTTATTGAGCAAAGATCATAAGCCTGGCGCCCCCGGGGGGTTGCGTAATTTGAAGGACAACGTTTGGAACTGGACTCCCGACACATGTATCGCGCTGACGGTCTTGATTCCATGAACAGGCAGAGATCACACGATCCAAAGACGAAGCCCGCAAGATCATCGAGGGCTACCAGGCGCGTATCAAAAGCGGCGAGACAACCCTCGGCGATCTGGCCATCACCGAGTCCGACTGCAGCAGCGCCCGGAAGCGTGGGGACCTGGGTTACTTCGGACACGGTGACATGCAGGCCGCATTCGAGGAGGCTGCCTTTGCGTTAGAGGTGGAGGAGGTCTCCGGTGTGGTCGATACGGCGAGTGGACTGCACTTGATTCAGCGGTATGTTCATTCTTTGTCTTTACGAGGAACAGTCTGTTACTCCTACAGCAAAAGCACAGACAACGATACTTTGACCTGACAAAGTGCTGACTTATATGTGTGTTTAGTCTGGCGTAAGGCTCGGATTGATACGCAGGCTGGGTGCGTTTTGACCTTCCGGATGAGCTTTGTGAATGCGCCCGGGGAGTCTAGAGCGGCTACTCTCGGCCTGTGGCCTTGAAATTTTATGCGGCTCACTGGGTAATCATAATGGTCCTAGCCCGCATGCTGACCTTGAGAAGCACAATGGGGATGTTTCGAAAGATAAGAGAAAGATATGTGCATAAGGGGGGGTGGCCACTTTGTGCCTGAACCTAGGTACGCCGATGTGGCAATTGCAAATACCCCCAAAAAAGTGTTGCTATTTCCAAACGTCTCTGCTCATCAACATGAACCCATACAAGATACATAGGGCCGATTCTGTGTCGTCTTCTGTAGATTGGTTGCCAGAAAGAATTCTAGATATCACTAGCTTGCCACCGTTATTGCCTAGAAGATCGCTTAGCTTGTAGATCAGGCACGTCTTCGTGGTTAGGCCAGTCTTGGAGCAAGGTCGATGTGCACCACAAACCAACTCAATAAGATGATGGGCCGGCAAACTGGAGATTTTGTCGATTATCGCTGGTAAAAATTGGTGTATTCGATCACCACCTAATACTACACTAGTAACGCACACTTTTTTTCTATTTCCTAACTTTCAGAAAAAGCTCTCAACCAACAGCCATAAGAATAGAAGAAATTTCATACCCAGCATTGACGGCTATTGCCCCCAGGATCGCCTAACAAAACCGCTGATAATGGTTTGAAACTGTCAACCCTCCCCCAGAACGCCCAATTCGCGGCCCCAAGGCCCAGTCTCTATCCTGTATGCAAGGGGTATCGATGTCCCACCTTTCCAGCACGCGTCTCTCGTGACAAAGCCCAATTTTGTTTCGTTGAGCCATGAAATGAACGCACCCAATCGTAAGCCATCGTCGAAGTCGTACTCGTACTCATACAGTGAGAACCCAGCTCTTTCTCTTGGACCTACCTCTTGTGTTCATGACCATGTAAATCGAACTAAGTCCAACAAGCGGTCGAATTCTCATGCTCCCACCATCCCTCTCAGCCACACCACCATCGGACTCGGGACTGTGAACAATACAGTAAACACCCCAAATACGGTCATGGCCAGCGCAGAGTATGCGGCCGCACCACTGGCCTGTTCGTACAGGTGAGACGTCCCCATCGCCGCGGCGTTGATGCCTATCGTCGCGCCTCCCGCGACCATGCGGACATCGTCATCTTCAATGGCAACAGGCTCTGAGAATGGTCCTGATGACGTGGGAGTGCGCCGCCCATCGTCAAGATGCGTCACGTCAGAGCTATATCGCACGTGGCGGCATCCAGCCGGCTGCCGCAAGGCCTCTGTTGTATGGGCTTTCTCTTCGTCGAAGGCAGTGGAGGTACCGGGCCACCTCCACCGTAACGAAGCTCGTTGCACGTGAGCACCACATTTCGCTCTCCACCGTGCGATTCGTCCGCAGAAGCTCTCGCCTCCCACGAAGCACCCCGCCACAAGTTGGAACACGATACCATTTACCACCACCCCGACAGCGTTCACCCCAGCATCACCACCCAGCCTTGCTACAGCTGGCCCACCCAGCGCAATTGTCACGCTGCGGGCCGCAAAGCTCAGAGCTGAAGCCGGAGGTTGCACTCCCAAAGCACGCGAGGCCAGCAGCGGCCACGCAACGACATTGAGAGCCGCAGCAATCGCCGACGTAAGCAGCACGGTGAGGCCGCCGCGCGACAGCAGCGCCGCGCGGTACTCGAAAAGCTTCAGACCCCAGGAGACAATGCCCGCATTTAGAATGCTGGTAGCGAGGTCGCCTGCGCCGAAAGTGGGCTGATGTTAGCAGTGGTGTTAGTGGTGGGGAAATGGTGTGCGATAAGATCCGAGAGGGTAATGCCAGTTTTGAAGTGCGCAACGATGGTGGCGGCGGGTACAGCGCGAATGTGGGCTTTGGCGAGGCCGAAGCAGAGCAAGGCCAGAGACGTCCAGAGCACCGGGTTGAGGAGAGTTGTGATGGCCGTGAGGACTTTCATATGCTGCGGGCGCGATTGGTGTTGCAGAAGGCGCTGCTTAAGGCGGGTTTGCGCAGAAGCAAAGGTCAGCCAGACGGTGAAGAGGAAACCAACGTCAAGAGGGAAGTCTGTAGCTTGCAGAGACGAGAGAAGCAAGCCAGGGAAAAGAAAAATGAGGATCGCGAGTGTTAGAAAAATGTTTTGCTTCGTCCATATGAGAACGCCCTTGGTGATCCTGGTTCTTCCTAGGTAGATGGGTTCCGGTGTGGAAATGCCACTGCCACTCTCCAACGTGCGAAGTGCATCTTCCGGCCGTCCAGGGCTCATCTCTGTCCCCTGCCCCTCCCTATACGCATTGATCGGCCCGTTACAGTCGCTTGCGTAGCCGGACAACGTGCACAGCGTCGAGACATCACTGATGTGCTTTCGGAACCGATCGAGACGTGAGAACGAGTCTCGGTCATGAGTGCCGCCTCCGCGCTCGGCAGATGAGCACGTGCGATCGCGGGGACATAAGAATGTAGGGGCAGGTCGCCTGGTAGGACTGCTGCGTGCGTGAGCTCGCGGCGCGCCATCCAAGACATTTTCTCTGTGTCGCCGCGTGCGAGGCCTGAATTTGGTGAGCCGGAGTTGCACGTAGTAGGCGACGGTGTACACAATTATCGCATTGAGAACACCAGTCATTACTGTTTCACGGGTGTAATGTCAGTAGATGCTCGGTTTGTGAGAGATGTTGAAAGATGAGGATGAAATATACCAAAGGCTAGGGTTAGAAGGCCAACTTGGTTGCCGCCGGCGAAAGATTGGCTGATGAGACTGAGGAACGGCACTGTAAATCCGATAGACATGTGCTTGTTTAGGACCTCGGTCTGATTCATCCAAGAAATGAATTAGCTTCAACGTTTTTCCAGAATGATGATAGCGTTTGGAGGGCAATGAAGCTCACAGGCGCTTTGAGATACAGGTAGTAGATTCTTTCCAGTCCCTCCCCCGGATGAAAGAATGCTAGCTGAATCGCCCACATAAAGAGCCACACGAATACCATGGCGACGATCTGGCCGGGGAAGTCGATGCCATATTTCCAAAACGGTTGGTCCCACGCACAAGTGAGAAGCTGGGCGACAAGAAATAACACTATTGCCACCAAAACATGGCCGTAGTGCTGAGCCGTGTCGGACGGATAGTCCCACTTGCAGTGATCCATGACCAGGTTCCAGCATCGTCTTCGCCTTGCAGATGAAGGCTCACTGCCGGGTCTGGGACTGATCATGGTATATGTGAGGGCGCGTTCACCTCGTGAATTGTCGTCGTGGCCCTGCCCTACCCGCGCGTCTGTCTTCCAACCGCCGTCGTACCAGCCTCCGTGCCTTCAGCTACTTAAAGACGATAGAGACCACACGGCTCGAGCAACGCAGTAATTGTTGGTTTTTATGCTTATGGGGGCAATACAGCGTAACAGTAAGACAAGATATCTTGTTTCTCTGTACCGGCAAACACAAACAATCTTCCAATATGTCCAAGTGAAAGAGAAGGAAAGGCGTAAAAAAGGGGATGAAGACACCCAAACATGGGCTCGACAGATGTGAAAGGTAGATTCAGACGAGCTTTGCATGCAATGCGAGAGACTGCACCCTTGCAGGATGAGATAGATATAGAAGAAACACTAGCACGATGACGGGATCGAGGACGTACACACAGTCAAAAAGACGATGCCAGGAGGCTAGGTGCGCTCGTGTGGACCTGCAGTGAAGCCATGGCACAGAGGTCGCCCAAGTGGGTGAGCACGACGTGCTGTCATAGCTTCCGTTTGGACCGATGACACTCCTCGCATGCATCCGTGATCGAAGCGGACCCATGGGAGTCTGCTCGTTTGGCAGTTGGCCCCACAAACACTTACATGCTTCTCCCTTTTGGGCAAAAAGCTGGAGGGTAAGGGGTCGTAACTGTAGAGCGGCGTGCAGGGCTGATCTACTAGATTCGGCCCATGCATGCTTCAAATGCAGGGGCAGTAGCAAAATTTTCCAGCTTCTGTTTGCTCGTGCCTGAGCCAAGGTACCGTCTTGTGCCGGTTGAGAACGTACCTGCGGGTAGACAAACGGACAGATGCATTGCCGCTGCTTGTCACCGTGACGCACATCACCTCCGGCTTTATGATACCAAAAGAGTCATCAAAAGAGAGCCGAGAGTAGAGATAAATCACAGCAGGTGCAATAGGGGATGTAAGTGCGAAACCGCGCTTTGCCGAGCGTCGACTGTGGCCATCACAGTTCCCGAATGTCTCAGACCGCGCATCAAGACATGCGGACGTTTCCACTGCAAGTTTTGTGGGGGATCCTTTGGTCAGGATGACACACCCTTACCTTAAATGAGAGGACACCTGGTTGGACCAATTGATCCTCACCTGGAGTCGGTGAGAGCATGTTGGCTGCCGGCTCTACCGAAAGTGACGACTATAGCAGGAAGGTGAGGCCTGATTCGGGATAATAGCTTCGCCATCCAGCCTGTACACACAGGTATAAATGTAGTGATGTCAGATAGAGTCTTCCGGATTGGCAAGACCCCGTGCGGACACAAACGCATACATTAGATGGGCCTGCAAGGTTACTACCGGTCATACGGCTTGCTACCTCTGGATCTGCGGAATTCAACCCAGGGTCAGAAAGAAAGGCGACTTTGTGCGCCCAGGGGACCTTGCCGTGCCTTCACTGCTGCATGCTTTCCCTTTCGCCGGAATATATCCGTGATTGAGCTTAGCTGGGCAGTAGACCTTTCCTCGTCGGCAGGAGGATGGTGAAAGCCCTCTCAGCTCACCCTCCTGTGCTCTAGTTGTTTGTCGCAGCAGGATATCGAGATCGGAGGGAGATGTCTCCTCAGGCAAGTACGGAAGGGATGAGGATTGGGGCTAGTGTGGGTTCGGAAGGATATCCGGCGGCAGTTGGCAAGCCACCTAGACTGGAAACCGTCAGTAAGTTGCCGGGCCTCCGAATAAGACGAGAACATGGGATGCTGCAAGTGTTGCATTGCTGAAAGCACTGGCGAAGTAGCAGCAAGACACACCGAACGCCATAGTCATGCTCATTGCGCAATGACCTCTTTTTGGATGTGGGATTAGGTCCATGGAATCTGTGGGGTGGCTGGTGAGCCATCAGACCCAGGTGGTGGGAGGGTAACCGGCGTGGCGGGCAGCTCGTGCAAACGAACATGAAGCCAGGCTTGCGAGAAGAGTTTTGGGCGCAAGTCGCTGTGAGCCCACAGCCCGGTACGAGGCCGATTGTGTGTACATCAATATAACACAACATGCGGCGATGAGAAGATAGGCCAGTTCCACTTGTGTAAAAGAACCTGCAGCCAGCCGCTACCCCGACCCTGCAGCAGTGTACCTGGCGCACAACGTGCAATTCCTAAGCCAGCATTTTGATCTGACACTTTCCTTCTGACGCGGTCATTAATGTGCATCTGCGTGATGCTGAATATGATTGGCAACACGATGAATACTCAAGGCGAGAAGAATGTTTTAGTTTCGATCAGGTGTGACATTCGATGAAAATGTGAAAGTCCATCGTCAGGTTGTGAGCGAATGGTATCGCCTAGTATAGACTTGCCAGGGTTGGGTTGACTCAGTCTGGCGGAACTGATTCCTAACATGGCGCTGAGAGTGGGTGAGTTGGGTGAGACTGACATCGGAGAAGTTGTCCAGCGCCTCGGTGAGAAAAGGGCCACGAGGGGTGTCTAGGCTGGCGTCGAAGAGAGACACAAGGAATCCACAGACGACGTCCGCAGGAATGGAGACGCCATTGTTTCTTCAGAGCCGATATACCGGGAATAGAAATCGAGTATCTGGACGCGACTTGGGCAGAGGACAGGTTACCCGCACAGAGTCGTATTCTTCCCGCCGCTGTTATGCGCGGCCATGCGCGGTCTGAAGATGTCAATGAAATGGTAAAACCAGTCTCGATGGATCATTTCAAACGAGTCTCTGGCTGCGCAGCAAGACTGACTGCGTGACCATTGCTATCTGTCAGATGTGCCTCTTCGGCGTCCTTGGACAATCCGTAAGCCATGCAGTGCAACGTTCACGACAGGGCTGGTCGGTCCATTTTTATCCCTTCACAAGCGAAGTGGCGTTCTGCGGTTCATGCGGCCTTCCATCTTGAAGGCTCTTAAAAAGCAGGCTTCGCACTAGCAGTGAGTCTGTGGCTTCGAAGGCTTTTGGATAAGGGATGCTGGAATAATGCGATGCCAATTTGTCGGTGTACAGGCCACAGAATCGATATTCATGTGTGATCGTCGGCAGTGCGATCGTAGAAGCTTGGAAGAAGCTTCTTGCGGCGTTCGAAGAATCCGTGGTCGTCCACTCCAGGCCCAAGGCTGCACTATGAGGCGTCCGCCCCTGCATAAGCTTGTTTCTCCATCGCTGTGATCAAGACGACCGGAGCACGATGAAAGCATACTGAGTGGTTCTGCTGTACGCATTGATCAAGCCATCTCTGTCCCGTATAATCACATGATTTGATGCTAATACACCTGGCCTACCAATTATCTGGCGTGATAGGCAGAGTTTTCAGAGAGTGGTGACCTCAGAGAGATTTTTTTCGAGCTCGGCGATTCACAGGGATATTGCATCCTGGAGAAGGCTGGGTGACTTATCTGTATTCAGGAAGACCAGCATATGGCAGCCCCGAGCGGCTGAACGTCGCTGATGATGGCGTTATCCAACTTTGTGCCCCAGCCGAAGCTCGAACGCAATCTGAGATCCGACTTGTCGCCCTAGGTCATAAAGATCACGAAGCCACGAGCCCAACGCCCGTATTTATTCCCAGTATGGATGATGCCAGTTTTGTTGGTCCATCAGCCACAATCAGTGGGAGTAGAAGGTGACAGATGTCTTGTGATGATCATGGCAATCGATTCCTGTGTACCAACGACGGGATCTCGATGGAAAGCAATGAATCACAAGCGTTGAGTTCGGTGGCAGGGATGAATGATTTATCGCACCGGGCATTATGATGAAAGGGTTAAGCCGCTGATTTCTGTTCCAATGCAGTACGAGAGAAGCTCCAGTCGCAGCAAGGCATAGGAACGACGGCTTCTTTCGAGTCGCCCTCGATCCATTGCATTGTTAGATGGAGATTGAATGTGAAGACGAAGGAGGATCAGCTAGCCTGGGTCTGCAAGACTGTGTGTTCGTGAACGTCCACTTGACCTGTGAGGGGCGACTTCATGGCTGGTGGTGATGACGAGGCTGAGAAGAGGTTGCGTAGAAAGGTAGGTACCTACCTAGCTAGGTACAGTCGTCACCTTGAGCGAAGGGCATCAGGTAGCCGCACTGCCGCTGTACCAGCATGACCCCTGTAATACAAGCTCCAGCAGCGGGATCGGCCGTGAAATACTGGAGACAGCAAGCCAGGGGCAGGCTCTAGCTACTCCAATTGGCCTGTGCCGTTTGAAGCCCTGCAACTTTGTTTTGACATCTTTCAATCTTCTGTTTGTTGTTTGTGACGCTCAAGCGTTCGTCTACTCATCGATATTTAGCGAATCACCTGCAAGAAGCCCTAGTTCCGGCCTAATTCCTCGATCTTGTGCATCAACACAAACAACTACCCCCTGCAATCCCCACCGAGTGGCCTCCTGGCAGGCCGGGCAAATCAACGTCCCGGCGCCCGCGTATCGAGGTGCCCACTGGCACCACGGGAGTCAGTCAAGCCATGGTTCCCCAAGACTTGGAAAAGATCCTGCGTAAATACGATGTGTCTATAGACTCCTCAGCTCTTCAGTCTGTATGGGAGGATGAGGAACAAGGAAGGCTCTTGTCCGAGTGGGCCAAGACACATTCTACTTCCGATACGCTGCTCACCAAAGAGGAGCTGAACTTGTATGTCACAAAATCCTGTCAATCGCATTGCGTGTTATTTTTGACGTATTCCAAGATATCTCTCACTGGAGCGCAATGGCAGGGCCCAGGACCTGGTAGAGTCGACGGAACTGTCCACAGTCCAGGCTTTCAGTGATGAGGAAATCAAAAAAGCCATCGAGGAACTCCGCCAGTCGACCGAGGTCATCAACAAGCAGACAGAGGCGCTACGCCAACAGCAAGACGCCTTGTCCCGTTTATTGTCGACTTCCGGAAAATTTGGGGACGCTCGCTCCGGCCTTGAAGTCAGAAGATTGCACAAGTGGGAGTCCGATCGCAAAGCCCTTAACACCACCGTCGAGCTCCTGTCACAAAGTCTGGACTACCGACTAGCAGAGCTGCAGCAGCAGACAAAAAGTAGTAGTGATGGTGTGACAAAGCTCATTGACGATATGCTCCATTCCGACGACAAGCTGCTGTCCAGCCTGCAAAAGCTGGGCTGGGAGCTTGACACCGAGGATCCTGAGGAGACGGAGAGTGTGACCAAGCTTCGGGATATCTGCGCTCGGCTTATCAAATATACTGTGGAGTGTATCCGCACCAAGCTCGACCGTGTCTATCTAGAAACTCTTCAAACTTTTCCTGCTTCAGGAGCTGATGACCATGCTGCGAAGGAAGACATCGAAGCCCAGCAAGAAGAGCTGGAGGAGCTGTACTCGGAAATCCTACCAGTAGCGCAGATGTCCGTCGAGCAGCAATGGTTGGAGCCTTCGCTGAAAACGTTATCGTTCAAGAATGGCAGTAGCCTGAGTCGCTCGGCTGAGGCCTTAGGCTATGTGAGTTGCACCTCAACCTACCCATTGTACTCCTAATTATGGCATATTCTAACTGTCCGCAGACCCTTGACTGCCTCGATTATCTTCTCGACAGAACCGACCTTGCCTTGAACCGCGTCTTGACTCTCAAGTCTCACGAGACTGCGGCGGCGGCCTTGCTTGCCACGGCGAAGCACGAAGTATCGACACCTGTCACCTCCTCTACATCACACCCGCACACCACCTCCAGCAGACCCAAATCCCTTATCACAGACACCATGATGACGCCGGCGCCCTCACGCACTGCCCCACCTTCCAACCGTCGCCGCTCGTCCTTCTCTACACCATACGACGCGCCGCTTGACCACCTGTCCGACTCCCTTGCCCTCTCCCTGCCGTCCTCCTCTCCAACCGTGCACCTTAGACACACTCTCCACGACCGCCTGCAGACCCTCGCCAACATTACTCGCACGACTCAATCAACCCTTGAACATACCGCCGCCGCCCACATTGCCGACGCGCGAATAGCAATCCAGCTTGTGCGCGACTCTGTGCTGGCTGAAAGCCCCTTTGCCGAGGTGCATCTTGTGGACCCGGGTATCGAGAGTTCGATCGGCGTGCTTGGGCAGGAGGTAGGTAAACTGAGCGTGCGATTAGACGGTGTGGAAAGGGAGGCGAGGGTCGTGGGTCAGGGCAGGAATGTACGAAGGGAAGAGATGGTGGCTCGCTGGGGCGGGAGGGGATGATCCCGCTTGGCTTATGATGAGATATTATAGTGCGGAGTCATAGCTGAAGTTGCAGATGCTGGCAGCGAAGGTATTATCATGCTTACTCAGCACTACACACTCTGGCTTGGCCTGCATTGGGCTGATGTCTCGGACAGCACCAGCTTTTCTTGGTGTGACCGGCAGAAGCCTCATTTTTTGCAGTTGTCGCTGCTCAGCTCCGTCACTGCCTGATCCTTCCAAACTATTTCAGATACTACGTTGTAGCTGGAACGTCGCCAGTCACACACGCCTATCGAGCTGAAGTCTGCAACGCAGAGCTGGCGACCACCAAACATCCCAGAAGTAGAACCTACCTGCATCCGAGACGTCCGCGGAGAGTCGGCAGGCCGGCCTATATGAGAGAAGTCAGCACATCTTTCAAGTCGGATGTCTCAGTCCCTCAAGATTGGAGACCGTGTGTGCGAGGGCAACTGGTCGCATTCAAGCCTGTTTGGTGATATCAGTTCCGGGTTCCGAGGCTGAGGAACGCATGTCTGGGCGCACAATGGATAGGCGCTTTGTGAGGGCTCATGCCTAAAACATGCCCTTGCCTGCTTATGGGATGCACCGCTCCAATAGGAGGCTAAACGTCGATATGGTCCCTCATGTACGGTATGGCAGAGGCGATGAGAGCCTGCCTTGTCGGGATACAACTTCGTCTCATAAAAAAGAACTGTCCACTCCCAGCACATCATCTACCCTACCACACCTATACGCCCCAAGCCTTTTTTTTTTTTTTTTTCCACAGTCTTCCCCTAAAACTGATTTTGCCATAATTCCATTTTTTTCTTCTAATCAGCCATTCCCCTACCCAAAAAGGAGAGAGTTGTTATCTGTTTGGCTCCATAGGTTGAACCGGCTCATTATTAGTTTACGGGACCCAAGTGCATGGCATGGAATAGGAGAAAGGGGATGGAAGGCTGGACCGCTAGCTTGGCCCCTTTTAAGTCCAGAAACCTGCTCCCAAGAAATGCGGATGGACAGCAAATCTGAATTGCGGAGTTGAAAACCTCAGAAATGTCCTGATAAATTTATAAGTCACTGCTGAAGGGTTTTCTTTTTCTCAATTGCTTGCTGTGACTAAAAAAGAAAAGAAAAAGAGACATATACACACAAACTATACTCAATGACACTTGAATCCATAAGTCAGGGTCTACAACAACCTTAATTCGACTTGTCTTGGCTCATGTCAGCGTCTGCCCTTGTTGTGTTGTTGTCGTCGTCTAATATCCCACAACAGGCACGTCACTCGTAAAAGGGACCTCGTTCCAATAACGTTTGCCCCCTTCAGCACGCACCATAATGCAGTAAACTTGCCCTGTAACTCGTTTGAAGTCGTATCACTTTTGCATCCACTCTCGTCTCGAACACCTTGAATCGCATCGGGCAGTGTTTACAAAAAGCTCCACAATTGCCCGCGCGGCCGCGGTCCCTGCACGCTATGAAGACGTTTCCGAATTGTCAATCTCCCCTTTTAGATTTTTTTTGCCTCTTGACCGCTTGCTCTCAGGGCTCTTGTGGTAGAGTGTCATCAAGACATGTGTTCAAACGATGACCAACATCTGTGGTTCCGTTTCTTATAAGAAGCGTTTGTCCCCGGGATACCAGGGCCTGCGATCGATCTCTTTCTTTGCGATACATCCAATAAAAACAATTCGTGATGGCGCAAATCACAACCATCACTACATCCCGTGAGACTGAGATCGCCCAGACGGCCAGGCTACGTCTGCTCGCCGTGTCTGCAGAAGAGTCTATAAAGAATGAGAAAGTAAAGCCATTCTTCGAACCGCCAGACACATTGTACTCAATGAAGGACATTCACGATGCCATCCCAAAACACTGCTTTGAGCGCAATTCGCTCCTTTCGTTCGGTTACATGTTGCGGGACTTTGCCATGGTTTTCAGTCTCATGTGGCTGGCTGCAACCTTTATTCCAGGCATAGAGAACAACTATCTCCGGAAGGTCGTCTGGGTGGCCTACTCTTTCCTCCAGGGCTGCTTCTTCACAGGATTATGGGAACTAGCACACGAGTGCGGCCACGGCGCACTCAGCCCCAAGAAGTGGATCAACAATAGCATGGGCATGCTGATGCACTCTTTCTTGCTGGTGCCATACCACTCATGGCGTTTCACGCACTCGACGCACCACAAGACGACCAACAACATCGAAAAGGACATTGCATTTGTGCCCGATATCAAGGAGGACTGGATTGCCAAGCGTAAGAGCCGAGACTGGTTTATGAAGATGCTGGAATTGGTTGAGGACATGCCCATCGCGGTGATGCTGGAGCTTCTGGGCCATCAGCTGATCGCATGGCCGGTCTATCTTATCATCAACAACTTTGCGCTGCCCAGGATGGCAGCCATTTCGTGGTGGAAGCGATCGCATTTCTACTTTGGCGGCGATGGGCCCAATTTCAAGCTGGCTAACTCGAAGGACATCATCATCTCAGATCTGGGTATTGCCGCGGCATTATCGGTTCTCTACGCTAGCGTGCAGCTCTTCGGAAAGTGGAACGTGATGCTTCTGTACGGGTTTCCATATCTGTGGACGAATCACTGGATCTGTAAGTCAATCATTCGTGGAAACACCAATTTACAAGAAAGGCTAGAGGGTTCATTGGCTAATATCTCCGTCAGTGACCATCACCTTCCTCCAGCACACAGACTTTTCCATTCCCTATTACCCAACCAGGACATGGACCTTCCTCCGTGGCGCGGCCTCCACCGTTGACCGCGATTTTGGATTTATTGGACGGGTGCTCTTTCACGGCGCCATCGAGACCCACGTCCTGCACCACCATGCATCGCGCATCCCGTTCTATCATGCTATCGAAGCAACGAAGGCGATCAGAGGAGTGATGGGCGTGCACTACCAAAGCGACTTCGAAACGCCTTATTTGTGGGCTTTCTGGAAGAACAGGAGGGCTTGTATGTTTGTGGAGGAAGTGGACAAGGGGAGCGATATTTACTTTTTCTCGCGGGAGAGCAAACAGGATGCGATGAAGGGTTGAAACTGGAGGGGCCAAAAGGGCACACCCGTCTGATAATTACTTATGGATTTTCGAGCTTGAAAACAGCAAACCGTCCACGGGTCCATTTCATTTCACCTACGGGGTATCCACGAGAGGTGTCTGCTCGCTTACTTCCTGGCCATCTGCAAGTGTCCAATACTTCTTCACCAGTTCCCTTTCCACGCCTGTCCACCGCGCCACTGCGTAAAGAGTAGCAAAGACAGGAGTCAAGAGCCAGATTCCCCATCCAGCTATCCAAGTGTCCTGCATGAACGTAATCACTGCCTGGTGCAGCGGATTCATCGCAATTCCATTATCCCTCACCAATCCGTCCCGAGCCAACCCATACCATATATACAGACCCTTCTCAAACCCTTCATTATCATAATTAGCTGCCGCGATGACCCGTACCGTGAACGACATGTCTCCTCCAGCCGGGTTCCAGAAGCGATGAAGGCTGCCAGGAGGCACTATGGCCGTCTCGCCCGGCGCGAGGACAATCTCCTCTTTGCCTCTTTGCAGGTGAATGATCGACGAGACAGCAGTGAAGGTCTCAGTGCGCATTGAGTGGTAGTGCAATGGCACGCCGCCGCCAGCGCGCACGGTGACGTCGATCTCAGAGAATTCCTGGTTGGTCTCGGCCATGTAGCGCCTGAAGGTTGCTGTTTCGTGTGTGACGGGATTGATGATGGTGCGCAGCGCCGCGGCGCGGAGGCCTGGCGGAAGTATGTAATTGGAAACCATGGCTGAGATCTTTTGATGACTTCTGAAACATCCAGAGGGAAAATGGAGAAGGTGTCGGTTTGCTTATTTGACGCTTTCTTCCTCCCAGTTTGCTGTGCCGTAAGGCATGCGGGTCCACAGTGCATACCCACCACGACGATCAGAACGATCCAATCATAGTAGCTCATCGAAGCGTCTTACATTTCTCGAATGAGTCGCTTTTCGTCATATCTCTACGAAATAGCTCATGAGTGGACGAGTTCAGTACAGCGTTGTCTCTGCAACATGCTCTCGTGTCGGTACGGACTACAAGCTCTGAACGATCTCAATGTTAAGGTTCGCAAGTTGAGACAAAGGCACAATACTTGCAAAGTACCAAAACGAAAGAATCATATCTAGTAAGACTGACTGCGTATCTCTATTATTGAATAGTCATCCCAAGTGCTTCCGCTCAACTAAACCCAAATACCCTTTTCAATTGATCCTGGAACGTCATTCCCAAGGGCCGAGTTCTCCTCGCACTTCCAGCCTCCTCACCAAACGTACTTCTCCCTGGCGAAGCTGAGGCCTCCGCCATACCATGAACTTCACCAGAAGCACCTGGCATGCGATGTTCTCCCGTTCTTGCCACTGACGACGACACGCTCCCTTCCCGCACTGTCGACATAGAAGAGCCATGACCCGAAGCACGAGGCTGCTGCCCATCGCGCCGCAAGGAGGGCGATGACCACACTCCACCACGTTGAGAACTACTTATTAAGTCTGTGTGTACAGCGGTGGTCAGGCTAGACTTGATATCAACCGGCCTTGCCACGCTATATCGCTCCAAATACTCAGCCGAGGCAGAGGGGCTCGCGTGACCTGAGATACCATCGAATCGCACATGCTTGCTAGCCGGTAACGGCCCTCGCCCGCTGGATGGTCGCTGAACCGGCTCTTCAGCAATGAAAGTGAACGGCCGAGACATCTTCACAGGCACGTATGTTGGAATGGTAGCTTGACTGGATGTGGTATATGGAGGCACAGGAGGGGTCACGCCAAACGGTATGCTGTGCGGTGGAACAGGTGGCCCAGGCGTTTCAACGTCTGAATTTGCTGTGTTCGGATCGACTGGTGAAAAATAGGTGTCGAGGACAGACGAAGGCCTTGGCTCATCTGGCTCTTGCCGCGTGCTGGATAAGTACCGCATCCATCTGGGAATGGGCTTCGTTGGACTCTTTTTGAAAGTCGGGTTTTCAATAGGATTGTGCAAGTTGACATAGATTGGCGAGGGCGCACGAAGAGCCTCGTCTGTATCATGCTGGAGCGGTCGACTCGGCGCTGCGTTCTCTGCGTCTCTTTGTGCCTCCCATCTCCCTCTTGAAAGCCCGCCATCGAACCTTTCCACCCTCGCGAGTGCCAAAGGAATCAGGTGCTCCTCGCTCAAGCGCTCCCTTACTGTCTCTATCTCCCCCATGCACTTCCTGCAAAGTGGGACTGCGTCAATCTCTATGCCCTTGCCCTTGCTTCTTCTACCTTCGACCTGGACATGGTTGTTTTCTGCAAATACTTCCTCAACCGTCTTCCCCTCAACAATGCGTCGATCCCCACACATCAAACATCCATAACACGCCCGATGCCAAAAGCACCATCCTAGACTCACACATTCATCGCCTCGGAAGACAACCTCTCCGCACACCTAGCACACAGCAAGATCCAGCAGGGCGTTGTAACAAGGCGTGCACGCGAGGCGAGCGCGACGGCCGATAGTGCGGGAAGGGCTAGTCGACGGATGGTGAGGGCGCCAGCAAAAGGTACACAGATACGTGGTGGAGCAATAGGAAGGCGAAGATGGAGAGGGAGGGGTTTGGTCTGATGGAGGTGGCGTGGGAGGTGCAACAACTTCTGGCGCAATGCGTTGTTTGTGAGGCTGCGCAGCACGCGATGCTTCTTCGTTAAAGTTAGCTGAGGTTGGATGATACATAGGCCGTGGTGAAGAGGTGGCGCGAGAATCGACTTTGCCGACTGTGATATCGACGTCTGAAGAGCTGTGATGGGGGGTGGTTTGGAACGGTGCGAGGTCCACCATCTTGATGAACCAGGTTTGCGAGGACAGGGATGATTTTCTTGTCTTGAAGGACTGTAAGAATGTTTGATGAGCGAGTGTGGATACTTCAGAGACTAAGTCCAAGTACAAGAATATCGTGAAGTAGCGAGTGTGTGATGATTGTTACGGACAGCTTCGCGTGGTGGGGAAGTTCAGTAAGCTGATCTTATAGACACGCAAACTCGGGATCGTACCTTCTTGATGGTCTCGAAACCATCATCGGTTTCGCAATCCAGAATGGTGTAGGGTGCTCAAGAGAGGCAGGAGGAACACATGTTCGTATCTAGCTGTTATATATCCCCCCCCCTCTTTTCTTCCCAAGCGAAAAAGGCAGATAGACAGAAATGAAAAGGGTTGGTGGAGGGAAAGCTTGATACGCTCCCTAACAAATGGCCAACGGCCTCATGACGCAAATGTACTCATATTTAGGTCGCTACCTTGTACATTGAGTTCTACCTTGAACTCATGGGCCATAATAACAATTTTCTGAGTCAATAAACAATCAACGCCAGTGACCTAATAATGCTCCTTGAGGGGAAGCCCTCCCCTACCCTTATTTGTCAACCACAAACTCCGGTCCGCATCCTGTTCAGCCTGAGTACTGTACATTAAAACCTCAGATGAATCATTCGTACACTAAATGCACTGACTTGCCAACGGAGACGCGCTCCACTGCACGAACGAGTGCTTGGGAGCATCGCAGTACCTTGGTCTGCATTGACAAACCATCATATTTCCAACCGCTCTCGATCGATGTGGAGAGCGCTAAGTAAAATTGAGACTTGTATCTCGTGCGGCTCGTGTCCAGGAAGCCATCAAGGCTCAGACGTAGGTTGACAACCATCTTGTTGATGCGACAAATGATAATCGGCGGCCATGAAGAAGCATACAAAGATGCTGTAACGACGTGGACTCGTGCAACACGAGCTTCTTGGAAACCCAAGATGCTTCGAATCAACCCCGCAGTCGTATGATTATTCCGCCAATGTTGCGATCACCTTTCCAAGATACCGCAAAACGTGATATGAAGTCCCACAAGATGGCCGCTCAGAGGGTCATGAAACAACTACACTTGCAAAAAGCAGCCACATAGCATGCAACTGATCAAAGTCCACGAAGCGGACTACCGCCGATTTGGAATCCATCTCACTTCCTCTGCTTTGGCTGAGCAAGATACGCCAAGCGATCAAGGCTGATGCTCGCTGACCTGTGACCCACGCTGGGACTGGCGGCAGCGGATGGGGTGCTAGACTTGAAGGGCGACCTCTTCATGATCTTGCTGGGGGTTCGGATACCATGGGGTTTCCGAGCACTTGCGAGCCGCGGCGCGACCAGCGCCTCGCCCTCGGGCACAGCCCTGCTCCTGGCCTTCTTCGCGGCGCGCTCGGCCGCCTCTCGTTCAGCCTCTTCCTCGTCGTCTTCCACACGGTGACGCTTCTTACTGGAAACGCCGTGGGCAAAGGTCTTTGGGTCAAAGGATGAGGTTTGCTTAGGCTGTTGGAGGTAAGGCGGAACGTTCTCCTTGCCGCGCGGGCCAGCTGTACTGGGAGCGGAAGCGTTGGGGAAGGGGGAGTTTCCGGTCAAAGGTGGCGGCATGGAAGGGCGTACTTGTCGCACGCTGGACTGCCCAAGATTTGCACCGAAGCCGTTGGGTGAGTTGCTGTCGAAACGGATGGTATGATCACTACGGAGCGTGAACGTACCGGGGACTGCTGGGGGCAGAACCGGCTCGCCGGGCGAATCACTAGAAGACATGGAGTTTTCCGTCTCGGTTGGGAACTTAGACAAGGGCTGGACACCACTCAGGTCAGGATATGATACGGTATCGCCAGCATATCCCTCCAGGACTGCGTCGAGGGAAGGGTAGTTGACCAGATTGTTGGCCAACTTGGAGCGAGGAATGCCAGTCTTGACAGGAGAAGGGGAGTTCTGGGCGAGGGCGGCGTGCTTCGGTGCTGGAGTGAAGTCGCCACGCTGAGCGATTCGCTTTCCAGGTGTGGTGAACGGAGCAGGAGGAAAGTCTTTGTGCGTACGGGGGGGCGCCGGCGTCTTGGAAGCCGTCGTAACCAGCTTAGGGATGCTGTGCTTGGACGTAGAAGACGAAGACTTGTGCTTGGCAAACATTGACTTGACTCTATCAGACAAACTAGTGCTTCGCATCTTTGGTGCAGAAGGGGCATCCTCCATCTTGACGTCCTCGGACTCAAGATTGAACGTGGTGGTTGACTTCTTGAGGCCAGTCAGGTTGATTTTTGAAGGAGACCTGAGGAGTGAACGTGCAGCTGTTGTAGGCGTCTTGGCGGCGGCAGCTCGCGCAAGAGAGGCCTGAGTAGGCGACATCAAATTGGCAAGGGTCTTGGCCCGAGGGATCCCACGGGAGTCTTTGCCTGGAGTCTTGGGTCGAGGGATGTTGCTGCCCTCGCGCGACACGGGACGGTTGGTGGAAGCATCGTCGTCCAAGTGCTTTCGGACGCGCTTGGCTGGGGAATCTGTGTCTTTGCCCGGAGTGTGCAACTTATTGGCCGCCCTGGACGGAGCCGGTTGAGCTGCAGTCTTGACACGGGGGGTTTGGTTGTCATCGAGGTTGGCCTTAGACTGGGTGCGTTTCAGGCTCTTGACATTGCTACTGGTAGGAGCTGCTGGGGTAGCACGTGTTGGGGCAGCACGGAATGCAGAAGGATGGTTCTCGATAGAATCCATCTTCCTGAATTGAGACATATGGACGTCTGAATAGCGACCAGCCTTGCCTTTTGGCTTTGCGATCTTGCGTGTGTTGACCTGCTCGTGCTCCTCATGCTCCAGCTCACGCTGGGCAACAAGCTCAGCCTTGATCTTGGCCGCCTGGTCACGGATCTCGGTCATCATTCGCAGAGCCTCGGGTCCAAGGTTTGAGTCGGCAGCGGTAGCGGTGTTGCGAACAAGTGAGAAGGCGAATGGTGAAGATGGGAGGTTGGACTTGGAGGGGGTGGACTGCTGAGCGCCGACGCCAGGAGTGGAGGTAGTCTTGGGCTTGATATCGGTAAAGCCAAGGCGCAAGGCTGACGAGGGAGCTGGCATGGTGCCATTGTGGTATTTGGCCGGGTGCATCTCCGACTTGGGTGGCTTGATAAGGTTGGCGTCGGAGGGGGTCTGAGGAGTCTGTCGGATTGGGGAGGACATGACGGCAGCAAGGCTCTGGACGGTGTCGTCGGCGGGACTCTCCTCACGCTCGGCGACAGAGTCGAGGTTGGGAGCAGTGGTTTTCTTTGTCTTTGCGGGGGTCTATCACGCGATTTGGTGGTGGTGAGCAAATGTGATCGGCCAGCTGTTGGGTTTTGCCCTTCATGGTCGTTTATTTGTTTACTCGGACTTACCTGCGTGGCACTAGCCAGTCGCGCAGATCGACGACGAGCCATGATGGCGATAAGAGTGTCTGGTGATTTGCAATCAAGCTCAAAGATTGGAGGAAGAAGATTGAAGATAAGGTCACGAAGCAAATGGACTGGAATGAAAGCGCGTAACGTTTGTGGCGGTCGGATGGGGACGTTGCAGATTGGGGAGGGTTTGAGAGGAAACGCGCGACTCGGAACTGTCGTTTTTGGTTGCAAAGTAAACAAATCCAAATTGGCCCGAGCGTCGGGGTCTTTTTGGTTGGCGGGGGTGTGCCTGGTCAGCGTCTCACGGGCCCACCCGCAATTGATCTACTACTAAAAGTACCTACCAAAGTATCAGCCGCCAAACCCAAATTCCACTTCGGGTGATTGATGTAAACTCCATGTACCTCTTAACATGGTACTCACCTACCTCTTACGAGGACAATAAGCTCCATACTTCTGTACATAATTGGGTAAATCGATAGACCACACATACAACGGCAGATATATATCGACATATCAAACAGTGCGCAATGCCAAGTCAAAGAAGACGCCGGGTCAACGATGCTCACAATACGAGATAGGCCCAACCTGTGCGATCTCTGCCAGGGGCTCACAATTCCCCAACTGGTCCTGCCCCGATACTATCGTCATGCGGAAAGCAGGCGAGCCCTTAGGACATCCGCGGCGACGTGCGAGCTCTGCGCCCTTATCAGCTACAGGCTGGACCACGGTGCTGGACGTCACTCAGATCACTCGCTGGGGACCAGGCAAGAGCCGCCAATGCCAAGCTCGTTTGACAAGGCTGGAGAAAATTGGAGAGGTGAACCCAGTAGTTCTATCAAACTGGCATTTGTACCTGAATATGACCCTGAGACTCACAATCAGGAGCCCCCACTGACCGCGAGATCAGGCTTCACAGAAGTTGGCATCTGGCGGTACAGCAAGTATCGGGTGTCGGGCTTCCATGTCGCTGTGGAGGACGGAGACGTACTCGGAAGCCCTGATTACAACTCTAGTGACCACGGCAATGTTTTCTTCCAGGGCCGCACAATTGTCAGCAGTGAGATCCCGAGCGAGGCCCTATTCGACGTTGTCCGAGACTGGCTGAATACCTGCGAACACTCACCGAATCATTCGGCGTCCAGATGCAAAACCAGTTTTGGTAATGACCAAGATCCTCCACTCCCCACTCGCATAGTTAGTGTGGGCAGAGACGGCTCGGAACCCCGTCTGGTGTGCTCCGTGAGCAACCAGAGAGGTCGATATGTGGCACTAAGCCACTGCTGGGGCGGCATACAACCTGTCCAAACGAAAAGAGGAGATGGATCCCTGGAGCGATATATAAAGCACGGTATACCAATGGCCAGTCTCCCCAAAACATTTCGTGACGCAGTCATCATCACAAGAAAGCTGGGAATTCATTATCTCTGGATAGATAGCCTCTGCATCATTCAGGACGATGAGAAGGACTGGCAGCGCGAATCCGGGCGTATGAGTACTCTCTATTGGAACAGCACGCTCACAATATCAGCGACAGGTGCTAAAGATAGCACTGAGGGCTGTTTCCTCCCCGAAGCCAATGGTGACGCTGTTGCCCTGCCTCAAACATTCAGTAAGAGAGGTGGCAAACTCTATGCACTGCGACATCAATACAATCTCGGAGCAAAGCAAAGGTGGCATTACAAGGTCATGAATGGTTCTGTGATGGCGCGAGCCTGGATGCTACAAGAGCGTTGGCTTTCAGGCAAGATTCTGCATTGCTGCACAGGTCAGTGGTTCTGGGAATGTTGCGAGTCGAAGCGAGCACAGGATGGCTTCGAAGAAGAGACTCATCCTACACCACAAGATTTTAGAAGTTTTTCCCAAAGCTCAAAGTCGTTCCGTTCAAAGTTGGACGTATTCAAGAGGGCCTTTGGGGGCGTATATGAAGTCCAGGAAACACCTGATCGAGCTGCGAGGCGCCGGAGAATCGACTTGAGACCAGACACAGATGATGTAAGTGATCCGGACCAAGCAGTCATTGTGGTCACAAAAGAGAGTGATGGACCTTTGTTCTTGTTTCTTCGCGATATATGTCGCAATCGGACACGTTACACGCATTGGTATCGCGACTTCGTTTCAGCCTTTTCCAAATGCAATCTTACCAAAGCGGAAGATAAGCTCCCAGCCCTGGCTGGGATAGCATCGGCTGTTCACGACATCGTGCAAGATACCTATCTCGCAGGGCACTGGCGCCAGGATCTCGTGCCGAGTCTTCTCTGGTATACTCCGAAAACGTCCAAACCAATTTTGGGAACACACGTATCAAGGCGACCTGCGAAGTACAGAGCTCCGTCTTGGGCTTGGGCAAGTGTCGATGGCGAAGTGAAATGGTATCCTGTGAAGGGGAGCTTGGATTTGAAGATTGTCGAAGTTGCCACAGAGTTGGCACAGGCTGAAAATCCCTTCGGGCAGGTAAAAAATGGTCTCCTAGTAGTGACCGGTCGTACTGCGAGTGCGCAATGGGACGGAAGTGAGAAGAGATGGCGTTTTAAGTCCTCCTTAGGGGACTGGACAATTGACCCAACAGAACAAGCGTTCTTAGGATTGAACATTTTTGATGAGGATGCGAATGACATCGGGACGGTGACGTTTGACAATGCTCTCAACACCATGGTGCCAAACATCGTCGGGAGAGCTGGTAGTGGCGAGGAAGAACTTAAAGAGCAGGGCCTTCAGTTCGAAGGGTATGCCGTTGACGCAGCTCAAAGTTTCAAGTTGCTGCCCACGGAGTTGAGATTACTGTTAGTAGGCTCCTCATCTGCATCGAGTGTTGTGAGTCCTGCGCGAACAAAGGGTACGAGTCGGACGAGTTCGAACACTTCTGTCCGCGAACCAAACAGAGAAGCAATATCGACGAGTTATGCGCTACTTTTGTCTCCAGTCGTGGATGGCGCGGACAAAAGGTTTGTCCGAGTAGGAGCAGCTGTGCTCTATTCATATTCCTGGGAGGATTTTAGGTGGATCGAAGAGACTCTTACAATTATATGAATATCTGCATAGACTCTCAGCCACTTCTGGAGCGTGCTATATCTTCACTTCTTTGACTTCAACCAAGCTTGAGGAATGTTGCTGGTTGCCCAGTTACTTCTGATCGTCCACTTAATCTCCTTGCTACCTAGGCGAGGTGTTATCGAATCACTAGGTATCATATGTCGCCACCAATCTCGTAGACACATCTTTGGAGGCAGGCAGACATTCATCTCTATCAACAAACACCAGTCTGCCATTGAGGATTACACCATATGAAGCTGAGAGCACTCTTACTAGTACACTGCCAACGCTAAAACGAAGTAAACGGCTGCGGCAATAAAGAACATGATGAACAACAAAACCCTACAGAACGTGAATGGCACCTCCTTGTCGCATTCTTGATAACTATCTTCGCGAAGATCAAGTCGATTCCGATGGTCTTGAGGCCAGGATTCCCTTGGATTTCCCGAGACTGAGGGCAGTCCACCCCCGGCACCTGCTTCCACATGCTGCTGCCCAAATTCTCTCTGCATCTGGACTGCGGCTTCAGTGTTGGCCTCGACGACTTCTGTGGGGCCTTCATCTGCAGGACCATCACCCGCAGGCCTGCTCTTCGTGGAAGGTGGTGGAATACTTCGACTCGAATAATACTCACGTGGAGGAGGGATAGGAGCGTTTCCATCCCGGTCACGCTTAACCATTTGGCTCTGGAAAATCATCAACTGAAGCTCGGTCAATGTATCAAGCAAAGTAGAGTTGTCGCAACTATGTCTCAGAGGAAAGACGTCGTGAACTTCCTCATCATCACTTCCATCGACCTCATTCATCATATCGCTAGGATAGTCCATAACCCACGACAGCAGCAACTGCTGCATCAATCGAAATTGCGGAAAGCCCACATACGGCGTACCCACGTTAGCCAGAGGCATGCCCGACATGCGCACACCAAGCGGTCCCAGCGCAATCCGCTCCAAGTATCTCCGAATACGCCGCATCCAAGCTTCGGGCCATTGGATCTGCACCTGCGCCTCCACGACATGGGCGTCGGGCCGTGGCGGAAAGCCCGCCCATTGCTGCCGCGCGAGCTCCCCGGCTAGCACGGCAAGCCCAAGGTCGATAAACTCCTCCTCACCGCCCCAGTAATCTTGCATGAAGGCGCGGGCAATCTTCCAGGCTTCCGAAATGTCTTGGAACGTGGGTCGATGCGGCAGCTGGATTCGAGATAGACAGTGGGGCCACGTCGGGCAGCGCAGTCTTGCGCGGAGCTCCTGGACTGAGACGCCATGCAAATCAATACCGTCAGCGCGATCTAGGGCGCCATAGATCAAGAATTCAGACGGGATAGCAAATGCAGCTGGATCTAGAAGCAAAGCTGGTTGGTGGAATACACGCAAGTGGCGGTCTGGGATGGTCCAAGTATCAATCACGGTGATCACAGCCGCTACATCAGCGTCATGAAACACCCAGTCGTTTCGAAGACCAGCTTCTTCCAGAGCTTCAGGCTCGTTCTCGTATGGAAAATGCCCTATAGCAAAGTACAATGCCGTCTCAAAGTCACACGACCAACTGGTGAAAGGCGTGTTGAATCGTCGTGCTGAGGTATGCCAATCGGCGGCCGCCCGCAGGATGTTGAAGTTCTGATGCCTAGGGTGGTCAAACATGGTCGGATCAGCGAAGTGGGCATGAGGCACAATACGGTCCACTTCATTGATCATACGAACAGTTTGACTCTTGACAGAACTGCTGTCATCGTCTGATGAGGGCTCACTCTCGGAGTCATTACCGCCACTTTTTGAATTAGAGCCCCGGAAAAGGAAGCGGGGGAGGTTACTACCACTTAGCATGATACCTTGAATGTGCTTCTCTTCAAAGAGCTCTTTTTTGTTGTCAGATGGAAAACAAGTCAATCTCCTCTGTCTGATCATCACCTCTCCGTGTCTTCTTTGGATTCCGGGTAAGTCTTTGTGCGAAGGATCTTGCCTTGCCTTGCACTTGAATTCTTCCACGAGTCTATCGTATTCTTCATCTAGATCATATAAGGACATTTGTTGAATATCCGATGAGCTCTCGTGATCACTCTGGAAGGGCGAGGGGCAGACTTTGCTAAGTCTTTCGTTGACGGCATTGGATCTACGATGGATTGCGTCTGCCTTTTTTTCTGACAAGGTTTTGCCGTCATCGCCTCCCTGCGCCATAAACATTAGTCGAAGACTCTCGGCTTGGAGTTCTTCCTCACTCATTAGTAGAATATCGTCATCTTCGTCGGAAACTACTGGGCTTAATCTTTCTTCAATAGCGATTAGTCTATCGTTGGTATTCCTGTCGAGACTGCTCTGCCCAGCATCATTGCTACTATTACTGGTGATCAAGCTGATAGGGGCACTTGCTTCCATGCGCAGTGTGTTCAGGCTTCTGACGAGAAGCTCCTCATCCACGTTGTTTGGAGGCGCAGCTTCATGTGCTTGATTCGGCTGGTTGATCATATGGTCGCTGTCGGCAGATGTGGGGATGTTTCTCCCAGAGATCGCAGAATCGTCAGGGTTGAGTTTCAATGCTTCATTATCTAACATCTGCTCATCTTGAGGCTCAGGATTTTGTACAGAGGTTGGAATCGTTCTCTGAACAGGAGGCATGCCGGCGCTGACGCCTTGATTGTTGACCATTATGTATTCGTTCCCGGGCGGGAATGTTGAGGACCTAAGTCAATATTATAGGAGTGAAAACTCGCAATCCAATTGCTTACTGTTTCTCTTACTTTGACGATATTTTGAAGATCACTTAGCAAGTAGTCACCAGGATTGGTTTTTTAGTTGAAATTTATCAAACCATGCAAGTGACATCGCGTTCCAAGCAAAACTTGGGGCAAGGAATTATATACAGCAGCACTATCTGGGAGTGGAAGAAAATAGGAACAGAGGCGATTGTTCAAGAGGACCACTAATTCTCTTTGTGAACAACTCATCTCGACTCCTTTGTCGTTCAGGAAAGCAAAGTTGCTGTGATTGGTCGTTTGCCGATTTTGGAACCAAAATCCATTGTGCCATTGTCCACAGATACCTAGATACCCTTTAGGATGGACTGACTACTATGAGTGTTAACAAAAGACAAGCTGCTTGCTGCTTGCTCCGGTTGGGAGTTGGAGATCCAGCAGTGCTCGGCCGCCACCTCGAGAACAGGATCCGGCTTGGAAAGTGACTCTTGGCTGCAGAGAAAGATCCTTACATGCCACCTGGTAACTCCCAGCAAGATCGAATACTGTCGATCTTCCATCGCGCCATTCGAAGGCTCTTGACGCCACGAAGTAGCAAGATGACTCAGCCAACTCCTCGGAAGCATCTAGAAGATCAGGGGCTTTAATGTAGGCTGTAGCCCAACCCAGCCATTGAAGTTGCAAATATCATATGTATTATCACATCATTGTAATTATGACAATGCCTAGTTATAAGGTTCCGTATATGATGTCTGGCCGTTCAATCACAAGTGTCATCTTTTCTTTCATCGGAATCAAGATCAAGGGCATCTAGCATGCTTCCCTTACGGGGGATGAAGGCATCGTGCAACTACACGTGTAGCCAGACCCCTCATTGATGGGCGACTGTTCCCCAAGTCGCTTGTCACGGCCCGGTGTTCACATTGTTCGGGACGCTTGTCTGCAGCTGACACGGTACTACTGCAGCGGGGCAACACTGCATGAGGGCAGATGCATCTTGACGCATGGCAAATCCGGGGGCATGCTGTCATCCAACCACTGAGACTTACGAAGCACAGTATGCGAGTCGCTGAGTTGTAGCAGTTTTGGAGATTGACTGACGGGAGGCTCTCCAGACTCTCACATCATTCCTTGGTGAGGGTAGCCTCGTGAAAAGGTGGACACTTGCCAAGGTACTCGAGATACCTAACAAGGTATCAGTAGGTGATATCCGTCGGATGTCGTCGGGTGTCGGACGTGTTCTTCCGTATGCACGGGCCACTCTTTTCGCTCGGATCGAGCTGCCTAACAAGGAATGAGCGGAGTTAAAATTTATAGAAAGATCTAGCCTTGTTTTTTCAGTGCACCCAGGCACACCTTGCATTCACCTGGAAGGGGAGGGGGGACCCCTAATCCTCCGAGGAAATGCACAAGTGCACCCAGCGTCCCTGTCCGACGACCTCGCCCTCTCACAGACCACTACCAACCACCACCGCTGTTACCACAGCGTGGAACAAAGCAAGCTAGCCAACCGCTGCGACTCCCGCTGTGCCGTGCAAGGCCGCTCGGGATTTGGTTGGGAGCCTTTGCTCCAAGCCTTCCGCTGTCTATTCGAAGCTGTGGCCCGTGGTAAGTGGCTTGCTTGATGGCACGCATTCAGACACCGAGAGTACATTGCACCTTTTGCATGGCATGATGGTTGCCAGGCAAACCAACATGACCTCTGCTCCAAGGATGGTCGTTCGGGCACATCACTCTCACCCAACTCTTTCGGCCTGGGCAACCTTCTGTACGCCAAGGGAGCAATCGACCTCCACCAGGCTGGGCAGCTGGCCTCACAAGCCTCGTTGGCACCAATGCAGACGAAGCTGTCTTTGACTGGACTTCAAACAGACGATGAACCAAGCCTCGGGAGCCTCGACCTTGTGGCATGTTGCCAACACCCTCATACATGTCGCCTTCTTCTTGCCAGGGTTTGATCTGCTCGAGGTTGCACGATGAAGCTGGTGGGCCAATCGAAGCCAGTCAAGCTCATAGTCGACATGGCTGGCCATTATGGCGGGGCATGCACAGAACTAGATGAAGAGTTGGACGACTTCCATGCTGCTAATGTTTTGGCGAACCAGACCGCAACATAACTGCATCATCGCCCGCTAGTAGACGTCAAGAATCTCCCGTGACGCGCTTCTGCTCGCCTCAAGGATGGTCGCTGCGAACGTGGACGAGGTTCAAGCCGGATGCTGAGGTACTTCGCCCAGAGGTACCTCTCTCCAATCAGACCCCATGCTCAATGCCTGCCCGTCGGATGAGAGCTCTTCCTTTGCGGTGGTGTGCACCTTGCACCCCAGCGGCTTCCGCTCCTGCACCTGACCGAAAGCCGTTTCCGGTTGGAATTCTCCACCAGCGGACGCCGACGGACAGCGTGGACGAGGCTAAAGTGCCGATGTCGCTCGCTGCAGACCCACCTCAAGCTCACAATCTAAAGATTGGGTTCCCAAATTTCAAAACCAGACAGAAGTCTCATTCCGGCAGATTAAGTTTATATCATATGAGAAACACGACTCGCACTTCCTCATCCTCCGATTGTCATATTAATCGCTCCGCTTCTTTTTTACCACGGCAATGGGTGGCAGACGATGGATTTTGCAAAAGCCTCCGGGTTTCACTTCGCAACAGCAGGGCTTGAAATGGCCCCCAAGTCTCCGCCGCTCATCGGCGACTTCCGACTTACACACTCAGGCGACGAGCTCGATTAAATCCTGGCATCAAAATGGCCCCTGAGCGCGAATAAACAGCCAATTTGTCCTCGGAACAAGCACCTTGATCGAGACAGACGGGGCGAAAAACCCCTCAGGCGCATTCAGTGTCAAGGTTGATGTGCGCAAACTCGATCACGGTCGCGATCATGACGTCGAGTCGGCGATTGGCAAACTTTTCTCTCTGCTGCCCTACAAGGAGCTGAAGGCTATTGGGGTTGAGGGTGTAAAGCCACGACTCGCGCAGTCCTGGACTTTTCCATAAGCGCAACCTTGGTTGAGATGAACATCATCAGAGCCCGGGAAAACTGACAGTTCGAGGCCTGACCTGTCACAGACAGGTATGATGACATTGTTGCATCCTGAGTGACACTCGTTATTTGACTTGTACCACAGTAGGCTGGACGATCTGGATCATCCAAACCAGAATCTAGTCAGTTGTTGAAATCCCGCAGAATTCACTTTCCCATGGTTGCCTCGAACCCGCAAATTTGCTTTTGCCAGGTCAATCAGCTATGCTGTGAAAGAGTCAGTTCTTGTTTGGCAGACAGAGTCGGTACCAAGCTCCTCAGTTGAGCGGTTCTCGCCAAGATCAAGAGAGGTGTGCCCGCACCACATCTTGCATTTGGCTCAGGAACAACTGGAGCCTCGACCCAGGGGTGGCAACACCGTTCTGGACCTCAGCTGGATTGTTCTGCTGTTGCTCCACACTTACGCACCGCAGCACACGAATCAGAAGACGAGAGCATGAGGCTCATACTGGCCTCCAGCTGGAAAGCTTGGAACAGCGGAAAGGTGGAAAGGTGAACCTCGTCCTCGTGTTGACATAAGCAGCACCGAAGACGCGAAGCGGAGTCTAGAAAAGGTGGGCGGGGTCTGCTGATATACAGACCATCACTTGGTGCCAACCTTTCGACACCAGGCTAAATCTCAAATAGACCGTGTCCTCAGTGTTGGTTATTGTTCGCGCGGTAACGGAATTTTCGAAATAGACCAAACAGACAGACGTGAATCTCTAGGAATTGAGAGGAAACATTGAAAAAGGAAATTCTCCCAGAGATTCAGTAGTGATGATTGTTAGTCTTCCGGAGCGATTATAGGACTTCAAACATTGGCACTGCAGTGGTGCGGCTTCGGCTAAGGGGCTTGGGCCGGTCTGCAATAATCAAAGAAACCGGGCGGCGCATGAACTTGGACTTCAAGTACCGCGACCACATCATGACTAAAATGCGCTCACCCCAAATTTTGCATCGTCTCCGCTCGAGTTTCCTCGTCCTGGATACTCCCCGAGCTGTTGGCATGTTTCCGGCCTGCTCGTGGTTCTGAAGAGAAATTTTTCACCAAGTCGCACCATTCAAGATCTCATCATCCGTTGATCAACAGATTTGTCAACACAGACGGCCGCCAGAAACCAGCATCAACGCGCACTGAGACTCTGAGACAGACAACGGACCTTGAGGAAAATCCAACACGACAGCCTCCAAGGTGCTTTCGAGAAGCGCACTCATTCATTCCCTGCAACTGAGACTTGGTCGAGCTACTAGCGGTTCATTGCCTGCCAAGTCAGACTTTCGGGTCAGGTGCCAGTGAACCGTCGCCGGGCTTGCTGCAGCAGGACAACAACGGTCAAGGCCCCCTTTTTTTCTCTCTTCTCGCTTGGTGCGTGGAGACACCCAATTCGAGGAAGAGGACACGACTTCGAAGTTGGAGGGGCGGGAAGAGGTCATTCTCTTTACGCTCACCCTTTGAACATACACAAACAGGCCAGGTCAGTCTGGGCGGCCGGATTGCAGAGGACGCACCGAATCATTGGAAACCTGCGAAACGACGTGAAAGGGCTCAAGGCGACTTTTATATCCAACGATCAGCTCCTCCCGCTCGACTCAGCACCAGTGGATCGCTAGCATAGTTGAGTTCACGTTACCTAAAAGCCCACTTCATCAGTTGTTGTGGCCAGGACCCTCTATCACCTGGGCAAGCTGCGTGAGGGGACCCTAGCAGCCTTTTAACTTACCCAGCGCTCTGCATCGGCTACCAATTTGGAGCATCGAGCCGCTGCGAGCTTGACCCTTTCCAGGCACTGCGGTCCGAGGTCGTTCCCCCACAGAGATTTCCGGACGATCCATTTCAATTACGTATAAACCGGCGCCCGTCTGCCTTTTCTTTACACACACAAACTCTACGCCCTGTCACCGTCAATTTTCTTATCTCTGGGCCATCTGAAATCCCGCCTTCGACAATCTGCCCAATTCGACCACCCCCCCCCCCCCACAGCGAGCCACGCTTTGATCTTGCAGCCGTCTGATCTCCGCCTCCCTGGTAAGGACCAGCCTATCCTGGACGTTAATCAGGTACGAGTGCCACTGCCAGACCCAAACTGCCGGGTCTGCAGGCTGCCCTAGCGACAAGGCCTGATGCCCTGATTGGCGGCCGTACCCCAGATTGCCTCTGAACCTTCCCCGGACCGTATCACTGATTAGGCATTCTACAACCCCAGCTTTTTCCGCTCCTGCGAGTTTATCTATATTCTCAGCCCTATCTCGATACTTCCGAGATAACGGTTTGCCGTGCCAGTGTCACCTTTCAGCGATCAGCTCTCTTGTCACTGCCATAGGCCTGTCCAACCCCCAGTCGTTCCGGGCAGCCGGTAGACGGGCCTCTCGGCTATATCCGACGCGGCAAAAGGCTTGACATTCGCAACCTGACACTCAGTGTTGCCTCACAGGCGGGTCCTAGCCTCAGCGTGTGTGAGCGCAAGTCTGTAAGAGGTCGAGGCGCTTGCAGCGCCTCTCATCTTTGCGGCAAACGACGTTCTCCACTACGCTTGCCGGTCTAGGTATGGCATCGGACAAGCCTACCTGCGATGACAAGAAAGATGCTATCAAGCTCGATAGCGAAGAGTCGCCCTTAGGGTCCAGTGTCGATGGAGAGTCGGGTGAGCCTGGCGAGGGCGAGGGAGAAGGTGATGGCACCGGCCTAACCAATCCACCAGAGCAGGCCCCAAAACGGAAGGGTGGTCGCAAGCCGGTATGTGACATAATCTTCCTTTCTTATCAACGATCTGTCAGGTGGACTTCCGCCTTGCATGAATGCTGTCTTGCGGCCGACAGAAGAACCGAGACGGCACACTCATCTGTGAACTGAAATTATTCCTTGTTTTGGTAACGTGGAGGACTGATCAGCAGCAGATATATGCTACCACAGAGGAGAGAAAGCAGCGCAACAGGCAAGCACAGGCGGCCTTTCGAGAACGCCGGACAGAGTACATCAAGCAACTCGAGCACACTATCGGGGTGCATGAGCAGACTTTGGCGAATCTCAATGCGGCTCACCGCACAGCAGCGGATGAGTGTCTCATGTTGAGGTACAAGAATTCGCTGCTGGAACGTATTCTTCTTGAGAAGGGTAATTTGAATTTCCCTTGATAACATATAAAGTCCCAGTACATTGACACATTCACGCAGGCATCGACGTGCAAGCTGAGCTCCAGGCCAAACACGGTAGCCCGAACTTTGGCCCAACACACATGCCCGCCATGATTCCCCCTCCGCCAATTTCACGCACTCTCCTCACTCGCCACGGCTCCCGACGCTCGACGTCCAGCATCGCGCCCAAGATCGAAACTGCAGGAGCCTACAATCAACTACCCCCGCTTCAACCACAGCACGTGTCGCCCAAATCCCAGCGACCACCCGCAGCAGCCTCACCTACCGAAGGGGCCTTTGGCGGGCCTTCCCCCGCATCATCGGACGGCGCGCTGAGGCTCAAACAACAGCAGCAGCAAATGGTGCCGCCTACAAGGATGATGCCACCTGCTATGCACCAGCAGCAGCAGCAGCAGCCGCAGATGGCCAGGATGGGAAGTGGTGCGGGAGGTGCGAATACGGCCGGTGCACCGTTCTACCAAACACCACAGTATCAGAGCCATCTTCAACAATTAGGTAAGCCCGCCCTCTTCTTCTTTACTCCAGAGGATGCTAACATCTCGTAGAACAAGAATATGACGCCGATATACTGGATGAGCAACAAGGCCAAGGGCAAGAAGGCGAGGATGGGCCCGGCCCGTACCCAGGCGCGGCATACGCACATGCAGCGGCTCAACAGCAGCAGCAGCAACAACAACAAATGAGCCCTACGGCTACGACGGCGGCAGGGCAGCAACCACAGGGCATGTCGATGGCAAACATGCTGGATCCGACCATGGACTGGGATCCTTTTGGACTGAGCGCCAGCATGCAGTTCCCAACGTCGTTCTCGTTTGATACGAGTAATATGAGATGAAGGCGTGGCACAGGCACCACGACAACACCTGACCGGGGCAAAACTTCACTGGGGGCGAAATGAATTTATCCCTCAACTGCATTGCATTATGGAGAGGTCTCGGCATATCGGAATATACAAGATTCGGCCCAGGAGAGGTGAACAGGACACAAAAGTTTGCTGGATTTTGTTATTCGATACCCCCGAGGGCAATGCACGCATACACGCACGCAAGCACATCTGGTTTCGCGACGAACGGCAACACGTAATCAAAGAACGTCATTGGACCGACCATATTTACGCTGAATGCCGGACAACGGTCCAGAGGCTGTACATAGAGCGTCTCTAAGTGTAACCCCTCTTGCGAAATCTGTACAGAGCAGCGTGGACACTGCCACAACTAAAATGCATGGACTTCTTCAGGTTGGCGTAGTCGGAATCCGGTTCAAAAAGTAAAATTATGGGAAGGACAAGTGATGTGGAGGTGGCAGGGTTTATTCTAGGGAAAAAGTGATTTTTGAACTTCAATACCACTCTCAATGTTTATATTTGGATGGTGGGTGGCTTTGTTGACGCGCAATGGATACGAGCATGCACAAGATCTATTGGCCCACCACCCGGCGACGGACCATTGGTGACTTTTAGGGGATTTCAGGGGATGCAGATACAGGTACCGCCTGCTGTGGGAAAGGTAGTTGAGAGTCTGGGAGAATTTGAGACACGAGGTCGTGCTGCTATGTGCCTGGCGCAGGCCAGAGCCGCTGCTCGCGCACATGATGAAGTTGGGCTAGCTGTATAACTGCTGAATTAGTACTGAAACATGCACTAATCCAGTCGCATGTCCAACTATTTCTACCTAGGTACCTAGATCGTGCTGCGACAAGTAGTCTATCATTGGTGCAAACATCTTGGAGCCCGGGCGTGATGGTCAATTTTGATAATGCCGAGCTTGTCGGCCGAGTAGATAACTTTTTGTACAGGGCTGGTAAATGACACAGAAAACAATGTACCCAACCTAGTACAGCGAGCAAAACACTCAACCCTAATAATGAAAGTACCTAGTATCCAAAGGCTCAAGAGATACAATTAGCTTCTGCACAAACGTAGACTCTTTTGCATCGACCACCGGCTCGAGACAAGAAAAAAAAACAAATTGCTTACGCGGGGGGGGGGGGCATGTGCAGAATAAGATATTTCCCCGAACGGAGAGCCTCCCAAGATGGGAAGGCATCTTGTAGATTGCGCATACTCACAGCAAGGTTTCTACCTCACAACATACAGAGTTCATCCTAAATGTCTACCTAAGGTATAGCCAGAATCCAAGCCAGGTTTAACAGCAGTCCCAGTTCCAGACTGAATTGCAATACGGCGATTTATGTTGAGTCGAATGAATGCAAGTGCCCCTCTGTCGCCAATTTGTAAATGAGTTACATTAATATGCATGCAGGCTACACGAGCGATGTCATTTATTTACAGACCTTGCACTTCCGGCCGGTGAGCTAACGCAATTTGGAAGGAATCAAACCTTGAAAGCGACGTCGTAATCCAAAGACCTGTTCACCTTGTTCAAATTAGCAGCGACATGCTCGGCGTAAGGCACGTATGCCGAGTACATGTGTATGTTATTAACACAGACAGATCATGTTTGTCAGTCAGATCCATATATATGCTTCTGCTTGAGAAACTTTTCACTTATAAGATGAACGACAGCTGTTTCTAGCTTCTGAGAAAGATCAGACCAGTCTAGGCGGAATTCAGGCTATTGTTAATTTATAGGTAACAGGCAACATGGCCCGACTCACTCTTCCTTCACGAGCCATACGTAGCGTTTTGTCACTGGGACTGCCTGTCCTGGCCAGCGCGTCACTGTATGAGCAAGTCATTCAGACCGAATCCGGCCCCGTGTATGGATATCCAGCGTTCAACACCACGCCAAATGGTGGTTTGACCAATTGGCAAGAAATCGCGGTCTGGAAAGGCATTCCCTTTGCAGCTTCTACTGCAGCCGAGGTGAGTCGTCTTTCTGCTAAAGTTGGTGGGCTTCTGCGACAAGGCTCACTGGGCCTTTGCCAAAGAAATATACACATGAGTTTTGAAATTCTAGATGTATTGGACCAAATTCTGACCTGGAAAAAATTGGAACAAAGAACCGTTTCAGACCACCTCAACCAGCTGGAGTCTGGAATTCGACGTATTTTGCCTCCTCATTTGGTCCTGTGTGCCCTGTGGCCACCAGTGGAGACAATGACTACACCATCAACGAGGACTGCTTGAACCTGAACATCTGGAGTGCGGCCAACTCGTCCGATGCTAAGCTGCCCGTCGTGATGTGGAGTTATCCAGCCTTGTCCACTGCAGCTGATGCGTTGTTTGACGGAGGCGGCATGGCCGACAAAGGAGTCGTCTTTGTAAACTACAACTATCGCACCGGCTCCTTTGGGTGGTTGGCGACGCCAGAGCTCTCTGCGGAACGCTATGCTGAGACGGGCGTTAACAGCTCAGGCAATTGGGGCATGTTGGACCAGCAAGCCGCGTTGAAGTGGATTGTAAGTCTCATTCTTAGCATTGCATATGATCTGCAAATAAATGAACCCATGACTGCAAGTCTAATAATACATGTTGTTCAAATATGACAGAAGCGCAACATCGCGGCCTTTGGCGGTGACCCAGACCATGTTACAGTCATGGGTCAATCCGCCGGCTCTGCAGCAACCTACCATATAGTGAACAGTCCGCTCACCGAAGGCCTGATTGTTGGAGCGATCATCGAGTCGGGCGTGCGTGACCCACATGACCCTTTGTGCACGAGCCTTGCTGAAGGCTACTCTAACCTTAGCACTGCTCTCGAAACTGGTGTCAATTTCCTCGAGAGCCTCAATGTCACCTCTATCGCTGAGGCACGCGCCCTGCCTATGGAAGATCTCGTCACTCAGTTCATGGACACGACCTATAACTTCAACGCAGTTCTCGACTACTACGCCATGAACCAGACGTATTATGAGCAACTTTTTAATGGTCCCTCCAATGACGTGCCAATTCTCACAGGAGTAAGTGCGAGTATCTTTCTGTTGGTGACTCATTACATGATCGAGAAGTTTTGACGATTAATACGCGTCACAGAACACCAAGGACGAGAGCGGTGCAACGTACGGGCTCAACCTCACCGTCGCCGAGTATCTTGCGGATATGACCCAGACATTCACCGGTGAATGGCTTGTTGAATTTCTGGCAGCCTATCCCGCCAATTCGTCTGTGGGGCCTGGCGGTGCATATAACGCACAATGGACAGATCGTTCCAAGGTGGGAACCTACTTTTGGTCGCAGCTCTGGGCCAAAGGTGCATCGAGCCCGGTGTACAACTACATCTGGGACCATGCTCCTCCAGGACAGGATCGAGGCGCGTACCACGAGAGCGAGAGTATGTTTGCATGATTTTGACTAATTTGACCCTCCATTATGAGTGATATTGAGTGAATACTGACAATTTGAAATCTAGTAAACTACGTTCTCAATAACCTGTACGACACTGATGACGCGTGGACCGCAGATGTAAGTTCCAGTTTCCCAAGTTCCATGTCAAGTAGACAGTCGGTGACTTACTTTGTCCATGTAATTATAGGACTATTTAATCGCAGCTACAATGAACAACTACTGGGTGAATTTCATCAAGACGGGAAATCCTAATGGAGGAAACGTTACCAATTGGCCTGCAGCCAGTGCGGATGATCAGACTGTGCAAAGGGTAGGCGATGCATTCGAGCAGATCCCAATCGCTGCTCCGGATCAAGTGCAATTATTCCAGGACTGGTTCGCAACACTCGTAGCATACTAGAGTGGTATGGTCTTACCGTCGCCAATTTCCAGCACAAATATAGGTTCTGCTAGTGTGTGTCATCCTGTACAAGCTTCTTCGGAACTTAAACACAAACTAGATTTCCAGATCGGTCAATTAGATTACAGATACTTGTCAACAGCTGCATTCATTGAAGGACAAATACAGAGAGGGCGCGAAGTAAAAGTAGGCTACGAGGCATTATATCCACACTAGGCTCTAGGCCATGGAAAGCGGCTGTCCAACACACGATTTTGATGTGATACTTCAGTCAATCTTTACAACTAACCAAATGTTACGTTAAGGTAGAGACAAAACCAGCGATCCCGAGACCTAGACCGCTTGTCTTGTGCTAGGCCTCCCGTTCTCGTTGACGGTGTAACGATTGAATCGTGGCGAGTAATGACGCTCTCGAAGTCGTACAGTGCCTGGAACGACGTACCAGTCGTCGAACATCAAGAAGCACTGCGCATGTCTTGGAAGCAGATCTGTTCAAGATTCACGGCAGCTTTGCTACCCGAGCATTCTAGGCTAAACCTGCTTGCAGAATAGGACCAACCCTCTTTACACCGCTGTGAACACCGCCTCCCATACCGCCTCGGATACCGCTTGAGCCGCTCCTTTTGTGTTGGAACACTCAATATGGATTCGTCAAGGCTTGGCCTATCGTCGACGATGACAGACTTCGGAAGGACAGCTTCCATACGGAAGACGAGAAACCGCATAAATAAAGGGCACCGTGAAGTGAGTATATATATTTACAAGCAGCAATGCGCATGACTTTGATGAACGAGGCTTCTTCACTTTGCAGCTCAAGACTGATCAAGCAAGCCAGGTCAAGCAAGCCAGGTCAAGCAAGCCAGGTCAAGCAAGTCAGAATCATACAGTTCTTTTCAAAGCCGTGCTCGACACAATTGATCCTAACATTAACAGTCACAACTTCTGCCACGACCCAAATTATCATGTCCCCCACCCTTTTACTCGGCCCCGAGACCATCCAGCCATGGCTCCAGAGCCTCGTCAGGCGGTCCAAACACTCCGGCTGCCATCACGTCCTCTTCCCCTCGTCGTCACCCAGCCACTCCTCAACACACCACACCCACAGTCGCCACCTCCACGGCATTGAGGACAGGCTCCAAAAGGAGACAGCTGGAAGGTTGGTCAAGGATAGTGTACCCGGGCACATCTGGGCGTACATGCTCACGCTTGTCGTTCATCCCGACGAGCTATTCGCGGATCCAGCTCTGGCGGTCAAGATGGCCCGGGTGGCGGCAACAAGGGCTCCAGACGCACCCGTAACAGATCGAGATTGGTATCGCCTAAAGTATGAGCTCAAGGGGGCGTGTCCGGATGATTATCCTTCGCGTGCGCACTATGAGCAGGGGCAGAAGTGGCTAGATATCGTCATCAAGAGACACAGACTCGGACAGAGTCAAGCTTGAGTAGCATGTGTTGGCAGGATGTGTAGATCGAAGTCGAGGGTTTGTAACGTTGATCATCTTGAACGTGGTGTTTGGCGCACAGCACATGGACACGAATGGAGTTGTGGAGTCGGCGTAAACGTACACTTAGGAGTCATACTACGCAGTTCATCATTTTTGTGCAATCTATGAAATGGCTTGTTTGGTCATAAGTCTCAAAGCTGTGGCAACATGTATCTGAACTGGATTGACGCCAAGGCACACGAAGCGTGGTAATCAGTGAAGAGGCGTGATAGTTGGACCTTGCTACTAGCGACCTCTGCAAGAGCCGCAATGTGCCGATACAGCGTAAGTTTTCCGCCATGGTCCTCAGTAACGGCCTTGGAAGGTGTCAAGTTACCTTTGATGAGGCTTGGCGGCTTGTCCCTCGTCTCGTTGTTGTTGATACTGCCAATAAGTCTCACAGGCATCATCGGAAACTTGAACAATTCGAGTTCCAGAGGCCATCAATGATTGACTGGAACGATTTTTCAAACATTACCACAGTCAACCAACTTCACTTCACATAAGTTGCTGCTATCTTGAAAACGTGTATGGGAAGAAAACCACACTTGCCATATTCGCAGTGCAGGTATTATTTTTGATCTGACTTAGATACGATACAAGTAGGTAAGCAAAATTCGCCCTGAGTACCAACCAATCAACATGTAATTGGTCATGAAAGCCTTCAATACAGAAAGTCAAAGCACTATGTATTTAAATACAACTGAATGGACATCAGCAATTTGGAACAGTTGAATTGAATATACTGGTTTCCAATCGTAAAGACAAGCTTCCAAATTGAAGAGATACGATCCAGAGAATGCTACATCTCACTACCCAGATAGCAGAGGAATAAAGAGGATTCAAAGCCACAGCTCTTTCTTTGACCAGCCTGGTAAGCGGACTTCCATTCAAATGGACCTGTGTAGGTACATATATACAGTGACACACACAGTGCCTAGCAAGCGAATTGTTATTTGCATGGTAAGCACGAGGCGCCCTGGTTCAAATATCCTCGTAATTTCTCAATATATACCCTAAGTGATAAGAAGAAGATTTAAGAAACTCTCTGCGCCCTCCAGAACTTGTGACCAAGTCCCCACATCGTCCACATTTCTCACGCTCAATGTCTTGACAGCTCTCTGCTTTTCCGAATTGTCTAGCAGCCCACGTGGATGGCTAAGAGAGAAGGTTTTTGTTAGTAAATTTCCCGAGAACCGCACAAAACAAACCAGAAACAAACTCACCATTGGCGAACAGCGCATAAGTATCGGCGTTATTGAGAGCCTGCGAAGTCGACAGTCCACTCGCAGCCGAGTATCCGTAGCCAAGATCATCGGTGCCAGCGATCTGGGACAGGTGAGTAGTCTCGTGCAGTACAGTGGTCGCCTTGTCCTGAGCGTGGCAAGTGCTCGAAACAGCGGGCAAAGCCGAGAAAAAGATGGGGCAGTAGGCGATGACGGAGTAGCTGGGGTATGTGTAGGCGAGCACGTTGGTCTTGCATCCGCTGAGGACGTCCGTGCAGTACGTGTCACTCGCACCAGAGGTGGTGGAGCCGCACTCGGATGCAACCTTCGAGAAGACAGAGGCGACGGTGGAGCGGGTAGCAGTCGTGGAGGACTTGAAGTACTCAGTCAACTTGGCCGCGGCGCCTGAAGTGGCGGCGGTGCTGGCTGCTGCAGCGAATGAGCGGCAGGAGGAGAGAGCTGTGTCAAAGTTCACGTTAGCAAAATCGAGTAATACGGTACTTTGTGGACGTAAGCAAATCCTCGCAAGTGCTCAGGGCCCCTGAGCCTGCTACTCCAGCCCCTATCGAACACGCGAGGTAGATGATTCCCACTATCCAGAGACAAACGTACCGCTGTTAACAGCAGAGAGCTGGGTTCCGGTGCAGTCACTCTGCACATCAGTGCGCTTGACCTTGTCGTGGAAATCGCGGCGGACCTGAGCGGCTGCGCTGCCATCGATCTTAGAGGCGAGGGTGTTGGAGCTGTAGGCGACGGCACCGGTCAACTCGGTGCTGTCAATGTCCGCGGTCAGGAAAGATCCGCTGGCGACGAAGTCGAACTGGCCTCCGGAAGAGAGATCGTGGACCAAGGCAGGGTCCCACTCGGCCTCGACGGTCTCGCCGGGCGCGATAGTCTGGAACGCATCCTCCTCCAAGCCGGTGGTTTGGAGGCGGACACGCATACCGTCGAACGCCACCTGCTCGGCTATGAGTGGTATTATTAGTCCATGATATACTTGTCTGACAACACATAGGACATAGTCGGGCAACGAATTTGAGTTTTGAGACGTGAAAAACATAAGAGATACTCACCGCCAGTGAAGACCTTGGTTTTCTCGATAGGGATGCTATCGAGGATAGAACCAGCCTTGAAAACCTTGATGGCGGAAGCACCAGTGTTGGTGATGGAAGCCTTCACGGCTGAGTTGCCAACACTCTCGATCTTGACCGCCAAGGGGCTGTCACGCTTCTCGAGTCTGTCGATCGAGACCGCAAGTGCGGAAGCAACAAAGCAAAGAACAGCGTTGAACTTCATGATGACTGTGTGCGGTGGGAATCTTGTTGATCTTAGCTGGGTTGGCTCTGGAGGACGCAGGAGATGAGGGGTGAAGCTCTTCAACCAGACCTGAGAAGAGAGAATACCCGAGTGAATTATATAGCCGATGATAGTTGGCCCTCTGGACTAAAACATCGCGAGTATCCCGGCAACCATTTTTCGAGCCTCTTCTCCAGGTCTAAGCTGGAAATGGCAAAATAAGATAAGGTGATTTGACCAGCGCCTTTCCGATCATAATCCCAAGACCAATAAGGAAGCTGTGCCCAAAGTGTTGACTTTAATGCCTTGGCTTTTTCCACCTCGATATGTGTGTAATATATGCAGGGCAACATCGCGGTTTGTGGGATGGCGAAAGACTATGTGTGAAGCGAGGCCAAGAACCAATTGACAGCCTTGCTTGCACAGCTGAGGCCCATGCGGCACTCTGAATTGTCATTTTCGCCTGCGGAGGAAATGCTAGATAGGGACTCCAATGGTCATGGGATGGCTCACCACAGGGTCCAGAGTACTTGGACATGGCTGCTCCACCTCGACGCGAGATGCGGCTCTATGGTATTTCGAATAAATTTCAGGCCTAGGGACCGAAGCCTCTTCAATTGTACCAAGCCGGGTTGAACCCATCAAGCTTTTGGAGATTTGCATAGGCTTACTACGTTCGTGCCTATCCCGTACTACTTTCTGGCCTATCACCATGTTTATTTCCCGCCTTGGAAAGCTTGCTCTTCGACTTCTCTGACAACCACACCAGGTTATCGAAGCTGCTAAGCGCTGCCCAGACCCTCGCGCAGCATGGGGAATGTGTCTCTTTGGCTCCCACCGTGAGCTCCACCTGTCGTCAAGCCCAGAAGCTTGGCAAAGGCTTCGTTGCCTTTCTACGCTTCTGTGTAGGTGCTTCTTAGTCGCTTGGCGAGTAGCATCCACTCTAGTAGGAACACTGGACTTAGTCTTGGCTGTAGATCGTTTTGCGGCACCAGGCCGAGATGATTGTTGATAACGTTACCCATGCCTAGTTTGAATCCATACCAAGACGCTTTCTCATGACACCTGTGCTTGTCTGCCTTCTAGACTTGGACATTCTCACCCGCCTTCCTCTCCAGGTAAACAAGCCGTCATTTCAAAGGCAACAAGACATTGCCCAGACATCCGGAATAGTGCCCGTCAAGCTTGGCAGTGGTTATCCCCGCCTTGCCACCAGATAATTATTACCGAGTATCACGGGAACAGTAGCGTAAATTTAAGGGATGGTCTAGCCAGAAAGTTATCGGTAAAGATACAGATATCACAACCTGCTTCTTGTTCTACTTCATGCAGTGCGCGATGTTGATCTCATCGAGACTTTCGCTATGGTCCTACGCAAGAGGAAGGTGTGTAATAGGAAGATAGAAATACGGGGGTCAATGACATGACTCTGGCCGCAAGCGAGTGCAGACATTGGCCAGGGAAGATTATGCTTATATATGCTTAAATGTAAAGCCAGTAGCAGGTGCAGGTGCAGGTGCCAGAATATGCCAGTTGTCCGCTGAACATCCATGTCCGCCCGCACCCCGAGGCTCCTGTCTGATGCCAAGCAGCAGATTAAATATCGTTGTTATGCATTACCCAATCATTAACTAGCGTGAGATCCGCAATACTGCATGAGGTTGGGTGCTACTCTGGGCATTCTCTGGAGGTTATGACATAGGAGAGAATGTTGCCCCTCCGGATTTCCTTGCTCGCTTATTAACAAGATTCCGTCTCCTTGACAAACCCGACGTTGGTTCTATCACCGCCGTACAGCTAGACATTCCCACACACACACACACACACACTCATTCACACACACATACCCCTATGTCCAAGCCAAAGATAGTCGTCGCGATACTAGTTCTGCTAGTCACAACTTTCTACCTCTATCATTCCGGCTCAAATCAAGGCCTGATTCCATTCCACACCGGGGGTGGCGAATCAACCATGGCAGACAACTCTCTCCTCTCCAATCTTGTCATTTCTGTCCGCTTGATCTCCTCCGATCCTCCCACGCTCGGACTTACTGTCAAGAATGAGAATTCCGTCCCCGTGACGATCTTCACCTGGGATTCCCCTCTCGATCCTCTGGCACTTTCATTGGGTGTCCTTTCAATCACACCAGTGGGATCCTCCACCCCGTTCAAGATTCCAGAGATCAAAGTGTCACGCAAGTTCCCACCCGGAGAAGACGCTCTTGTGGAATTGGGTGCAGGACAGTCGAGCAAGGAGAATGAGTTAGTACTGAAGGAAATGCTGGGGGCCAAGGAATTGCGGGAGAGGCAAGTAGAAAAGGCGTCGGTGCAATGTAAAGGAGAGTGGAGGGCCGTCTGGGCTACGAGCAGAAAAGAGTTGGATCAGGAGAGCATTGAGAGGATGGGCACGGATGAGAAAGCCGCGTCCGGAAAGTATCAGTCGGACACATTTGAGGTCGCCTTCAAATGATGCATGGAAGCAGGTGTTGTGGGCTTTCCGCCTTGTACTAGGTAGTTAACAATGTGAGAACCATTCACGCTTTCTTGAAACCAGTCACAACCCCAGACTTTTCGTTATCAGTATCAATGGACAGTTACAATAGGCACGACCCAAACGACTAGAAGATTCACCTCTATCGTTTCTCGCTACCACAGTTACCTCGTAAGGCGGAAAGGATGCGTTGCATTGATGAACGTCGTATCTCGATTAGGTTATAGATGTACACTACAACGCTGCCAAATGCACCCTTTCCACGCTTTTGTCAAAGTACATACGAGCATCTCAGTTGTGTCCTTCCTTTTTAGGGCACATAGAATATAGTTGACCGCGAAGGGCAGCAACGGGTGGAGATTGGTCTATTCCAGTGAGTCTATGCTTCTGTTGGAGGAAGGGCGGGAGGAAGAGGCTGTGAATAAAGTCACTGATCATTCTCGTGCACTGTATCGTCCATATTGCGCTCCCAAAGACTATTCGTCAACAAGAGCATAGGCTAGTCTCCCGTAACATGGCTGCTGAATCTCTACTATTAGTCACCATATATGATCAGGCTCTCCACCAAAATTGTAACAGCCGTAGCAACAAAAAGTGTCCCCAGAGAGGGTCGAACTCTCGACCTTTGGATTGCCATGGCATGAATTCCCAGAGGTGGACCCCCGGGTCATAACTATGAGACCAACGCTCTACCACTGAGCCATGGAGACTGTGTTGCTAAGCATTTATGTGGGTCTGGAGTGTTACTTGGGATCATAGAGAGCGAGGCGAGAAGGCATCGCAGAGGACAATGCTAAGCGTTGCGATTGTTGAGGGGGAGAGAGGAGCGACAACGGCACGATCTTGCGGGGCGACTACCCAGCCCTTGACAAAGACGGGCCCCGACGAAACACCATCCTCCATGAAGGGTAACGGATATGAAAGACTGAAATCAACCCAGGTCTAACTCTAGAAGATCGTACAAACAAGTCTAAAGTCCACTGATGTCTCCTTGCAAACCACTTCAATTTCCCTTGCCCACGGCCCGGACATACTTCGCATAGTCTCCGCCCGCCGTCGGTCCCCACATCCAGAAGGCCCAGGCGACCAGAAGGAACATGCCCACAATCCCCACAAGCTTCGTTCGCGCAGGGTTCTTCTGGCGATAGTCGCCAAAGCGCAGGCGCGCATCGGTTGCTAGGGATTGCAGGTTCTCAGCGCCCAGCTTGTAGTACGTGAGTCCAGCTAGGGCGATCGAGTACCCGAAGAACTGCTGGCCCGTGACGGGATCGTGGAAGATGAACATGGAGGCGAAGACAAGGAGGATGTCCTTGAGCACGCCCGACATGGTGAGGACTACAGCAGAGGTTTGACCGATCTGGATGTGTCAGTGGTTGCATCGGAAAGTGGGGATCAGGACGATTTGTGGCTTACAAGAAGAACTGAGGAGACGTTCAGGAAGAATGCCACCAGAGCGTTAGCCAACAGAATGAAGGGCCCAATCGCATAGATGTCCCCCATTGTGATACGAGGACCCTCGACAAAAAGTGTGATCACAGCGTTCGTAACAGCACATGCAGGCGCATAGTAGTATAGTGAGACCAGCGGGTCCATCTTGAAGTCGCCAGCACTCAGTAGACGTTGGACCATGACCAGGCGCAGCGCCTCGGTGACGATGCCGCCAATCTGAAAGACGAAGCCCCAGAATTCGAACTTGATCTCGCCGAATGATGCGATGACAACGCCGAGGACGATGATGGCAACGTTGCCCAGGACTTTCATGTTTGGGGGCGCGATGCCGAATGCCCAGGTGGCAAGAAGGACAGCAACTGCTGTAGTGGCCTTAAGAGGTGTTAGTCGAGTTGCCGGACTCCAACTTCAGATGTACGAGAAAGAACATACTTTCAACATCTGGATGAAAGAAACGCTCAATGTGAGGTATGCCAGATTTCCACAGATTAGGGTCAAGCTGAACATAACGCCGATGGGAACAATGGCCCGCCTAAGAAGAAGCTTCCCATCAGCATTTCCTTATATCGCAACACTTTTCATTCTTGTCAAAGCCACCCACATATATGTTCGCGTGGTCATCGGGACCTTATGGCGGGAGTCGAGGGTTTTGGTGAAGCGAGCCATGTACTGGGTCATGATGGTTCCAAAGACCTGATGCCATGTCGTCAAGAAAAGCGCTGGAGTCGCCAGGGTTAGTATTGGAAATGGTATCACAAGTCGGTATTGCCAACATCGGAGAGTGTAAAGTATGACTCACGAAAATCTGCAAAGAAGACGACAGGTTAGCACAAATCTTGCTGTGACAGAAGCCGCCAGCGCAGCAAGGGAGATGAAGGGGGCAGGGGAAGGCGGCGCACTGAATTTGGCGGTTGTTAGGATCCATTTGTTGAACAAGATGATGCTCGAACTGAGAAATATCCAGAGCGCGATGTAGAATGCTGGATGAAGACCACCCCCAGCGCTCGGCGGAGGCTCCAGTGTCTGGGCAGTCCCGGCCTCGAGTTTCCGGTCCTCTTCGGAGGAGGAGCGTTCGCCTGCCATCGTGGAGGTTCGGCCCCAGTCGTATATCACAGGGCTCGAGGGTGGACGAAGCGGACTAGTTCAAGTCGCGAGATCGGTATGCTGTCGTGTGGGAGAGAATTGGAGGCGGAACGAGTGTTCCTGGACAGAGGAGAGATGTTTTGTTGACACCAAAAGCGCCACGGGTCGTCGAGGTTGACAGCTGGAATGAGGCATGACGAAGATGTGGCTTGGTGCGGCCCGTCCCTTGCTCCCTTGCAGCGCAACATTGCGCGTGTGGCACAGGTCCTCATACACTAGCCACCCCCTAATTTCTTCCCGCGTAAATAAGCCCCAGTGCACTTTTCGACAAGTGCCACTTACACACATATGAATTCATGCGCCCGGGTGGACAAGTTGTGAATTATTTCACACGCATGCGGTAGAAATACAGCCTGGAGTTCCTTACCATTTGTGATGATCTGTGATGGATTTTCATGCCGTAATATACAGGATGTTGTTGGATATTCACTCAGTCAATGTAATGAAACTCAGAGAATCCGTCGAACCAGGGCGATAATCACTGAAATTATTACCATTCTCTTGCCTCAGCCTCAGACCTCAAGCTGTCAGGAACTATGAAGCAGCTCGTTAGGTGTGTAGTCACGGAGTTTTAAACCGAAATTATTCTTACTTCTTTCTTCTGCATCGGCGAGGAATGGAGGGAGCAGTGCGTTTAAGGGCAACAAGTTAATTACAGCTAATGCGTTGAACTCATAATCTGTCGTCTACGGATTGTGTACGGCAATGTCGAAGTCATGCTTTAGACCAGTGTAGGCCAAGAAAGGAATAAAAGAGACACAAAAAGCCCTGAATCCATCGCTTTCATAACACCTGTGCCAGTCAAAGCAAGATCAAGCTTCGAGTTCCGCAATCAAGCTTTTCATCTTACCATCCTGCTCAGCTTTTTCATTAGCCCACCGGCCCACATCATCAGCATTCACTGGTGTGTTGCTTGTGTTCAGCAATGCATCTCTCGATGTTTTCAGAGATTGAGTTCGTCTCAGGCTGGGCGTGCTTCCAACGTCTGAGCCCGTAAATGACCGCAAGCTTGTACCTGGACTGTGTTCTTCAGTAGATGGGCTTCTCAATGTCTTGAAACGTTTCAATGTTGAGTTCCGATAGTCCACACTATGTCTCTCGACGCGGATCCGGGGCGGAAGCACTATGTCCGACAGAGTTCGATTAGTCCAATACTCAATTTTTCACCAGTCGTGGGTCTTGATCAACCTGATTTGGGTTACGTGAAATATTCACCTTGAGTTGTTTTGTCCTCGCTGATGAGCTCCCGAGGGAATCCACTGATGGGGAGAAGCGAATTAGTGGAGATGGGATAGGGTTCTTCGGTAAGACAGAGAGATATCGTCGTGGCTGCTAGCTCCTTTGACACGAATATCTTGAATTGCTGGAATTTGAATGTTCCGCGTAGGCACATGTCCGATATGAGCGACTCGCCCAACGGCAGCTTGACCTCACGCATGAGCTGAGTTTCCTCCTCTGCTACCGCGAAGTAGGGATTGAAGTCATTTCGGTGACAATTCCGAAGAAAGCCTCCAAGGCCCTTCATGTCGTCAGAACCATTGGCAAATCTGCAATGAATTGTTCCTAGAAAAAAACACAAAGACACGTTAGCTGATAGCAACACCACTAGGCTTCCCCCCTGGAGAAAAAACAAGACAAGCAACGCGCATGATCATCGGGACATACCGGAGCATTCGTAGCCCGAACCACGATGTTTTATCGAACCATTATCTTTCTCGAAGAAAAAAGTGCTCGCAATTAGTCTATGAGCAATTTCTCGAATTCTTGCTGGGTTATTCCTCAAGTACGTTGCGGTGTTTCGTTTGAGCTGTGCCAAAGCATCAACGGCGTCGAGTTCAGGCACGTCCATCCGCAGCTCTGGATCGATCCGTATCAGGCGACGATGACCTCCAAGCCTACCTTGTCGAGAAGTAGTCGTTTCCGTGATGTAGTTATTCCAGATTTCTTTGCATTTCATGAGACTTCCCAAACGGTCAAATAGGATTGTCCACATTTCCTTTGCGAAAAACCGGCTTGTGGGTGCCCTGGGCTTGAAATTCGAGGAGTCTTGTGGGTCCTCGGTTTCCATGATGGTACTGCTAGGACCTCCTCGGAGATCACTACGGACCTCTTTATCGTCTGTACCTGTACCAATTGACAGAAGTATATCCGGCAGGGCCGTCGCAACATCTCCCCAGATCAATTGTCTTTCGTGATGAGCCACCCACACAGGACAGTTGTTGTAAAGTGCGCCATCTAGATAACTGTCTGCCGTTGATTGTTTGACAAACTTCTTGAAGAATGGTGGGGCTGCAGATGTAGCTCGGGCTCTGGGGAAATGTAAGTATCGTGCAATTTAAGTAGAGGTAGTTCTGCAGCCGTCTTTAGGAATGCACATACGCTTCCCATATCTTGAACTCTTTGGATGGGCCATTGGACCTGAGGAACTCGTAACTCAAATCTGAAGGATATCAGGCAAATTTCACTGATGACATTGACACAGGTGCCCGAGGAGCGACTCACCATTGTCTAAGGAATTTGGCCGGTTGTAATTTGCGAGCACGACAGGATGCTGTTGAATTGCTGTAGTTGATGTGACGGCAACTTTGGTGAACATCTCACCGAGCTCACTTTGACCTCCGAAAAGCGGCCATTCTTCGAAAGTCTCCTTCAAAACCTTCTCAAAAGGTTTGGTCTTGTACTTACTTCCATGGCTGAATATCGCGATCTTCTCCAGCAGTGGGATTCCGTTCAACTCCCTTGGTTGAAAAGCTTGAGTGCATAGGTCTTCAAACTTCTTGATGCATTGGTCGACAGTCCAGTTCTTGACACCGAGGCCAAGAGCGATTATGCCTCCAGTGCTACGGTATGTCATTTTTGTCAGCACTGGCGTATTACAGGAAGTCTCTCTTTCTTCGACTTCGCAAGTTGTAAGGGTACTCACCTAGTCCCCACAATGAGGTCGAAGAACTTCTGTATCGGAAGTTTGTCCTCAAGTTGTGTCTGAATAGCTTTCAATACTTGCAGTTCCACGATTCCTCGCACGCCGCCCCTAGGAAAGGTTAGCCAAGCCATGCAATTGACATTGATGTGCAAGAGGGAACAAAACTTACCCATCCAGACAAAGAGTGCGCACACCAGCATAACGTGGTTTCACAAAGACGTTCCAAGGTGGATCCCAGATCATCTCATGCTGGTGCAAAGGACAATTGCTCAGCACGATAGAGGTCTTCGAAGGGCCAGGCCGGCCGTAGGCCTTAACGCAGGGAAGACAAAGGATATGTCCACAGGGTAATGCGTGCTCAGGAAGCTCTCTCAGGCACGAAAAGCATGCAGAGTAGCTAATATAGCGGGACGAGTCTGCCGTGCCTCGATAAAACTCATTAAGAACACGAAGATGTAATTCCGCTGCAATGTCGTGCTCCGGGAGTTTTCGAGTCTGATAATTCAAGTCTGTGAAGGCACTTTGTTGATGTTGGAGCTCTTTTCTGATCAACTCAATCCATCTTTCCGAGAATTCTTGGAGATCGAATGAGGCCTCATAGGTGCCTATTCCGATGATCCTGCCGTCCTTATTTTGGTGGCCCTTAGGATTGTGACCGGACTTCATGTTGCAACACGGCCCGAATTTTGAGCTGACAAAGGCGCAGGGCGCATACAGATTGACAAATCGCTCCAGTGCAAACTTACAAAACTCAACATAGGCATCATTGAGTAGCTGCACTGTAGTACCTGATCGCATTCCCGTAAGCATTCGACTCGATGAGACACTGCATGGCGGGGCAATTACTCACCCAAAAGGCTTTGGCGCACACAGTCAAGCATGATGCATGAAGCAATCATCGGCACCATCTTGTAAAAGATTTTGACCGTTGACCCTTCGGTGGTGCTATAGTCATTCTGCTGGATCGAAATTGCTAGATTGAGGATGTTGCCACCGAGATCCTGAGGGATGGGATTATGCTTAAGCGCCTCTCTGATGAAATCGAATGGGGTAGTCAAATCCTCGGAGAAATGATCGTAGGCCGCCTCGAGATAGACTTGAAGCTTTTCTGCCGTCGCGAGCATGCGAGCCCTCTTTTTAGCAAGGAGCGAGGCTTCGCATTTGTTCCGAATTACTGCGGATAGCTTGCCAACTTGCTCGTCTATCAGCATATATCGGCCCCGAAAAGGTATTCGAACTATCGTGATCGACGCATAGTAGCATTCGAGCAAATCCCTTGTCGTCTGTATCTTTCTCCCGGTATCTCTCCAGAAACGAGCTTGCTCATCAAAGCGAGGCTCGCGAAAGATCGCGCTTCGAATGCCTTCCAATAAGTTCTCAGTGGCCGTCTCTGTGTCCCATTCTTTTGCATCCACATTCTCAGTGGCATTAAGTATGATGATAGCATGAGGAAGCGCTGGTTGGTTTAGGGATTTGTTGATTGATCTTGCTCCCCAGTCAAGCAGTTTCTCCAACACAGTGGACTCAAATGCGCTTCACATTATAGAATCAGCAGCTGCTCAGTGAGACGACAGAATTCCCCGTCTGGTGGGATTCGACGTACCGTGGATTCCGAAGAACAAACACGACCACATCAGAGAACGTGTAGAGCAACCTGGGATACAACTGTGTCACAGCATATTCCCGCTTCTTGGTCTCAGGAGTAACCGCCCACGCAATGTCTCTCTGTGTACCATGTCGACGTTTACGTAGCTTCTTACTACTCTTTGGGACAGTGTTTGCGGACGTCCGATTGGATAGCCGAGGTGGCCGGGCCAGGGACATCCCGCTGATCGATGCCGCGATATCGGGAATGGAATTGAAGTCCCCTTGTTTGACTTTGGCGCGGAGGCCTCTCGGAGTCGCTTCGCCCCCATCCAAGCCCTCACAGTCCGCAAAAAGAATTGGCAATTTGGTGTAGTACGAGAGCGGGTCCGCGTACAGATGGACGTCGCCGGTGGTAGGTACCATGTCATTAGTTGATGATGTGACGGGCGAGGGAAACTTGACCCCGTTTTCGAGAGCAGAGTTATTCAGCCGCTCAATGAGCATCTTGATAATGGTACTCTTCCCGGCTCCTGTTAGATTGAGTTTTGTCAGTCTTAGGGTCTCAACTCCTCGTCTTGGATTGAAGTGCTTACCGGTTTGTCCAATGAAAGATACTAGCTGCGGATATCTGTTTCCTGGCTCCTGGGTCTGGCTTTCACTGACCAAGGTTGCAAAACGGCCGTAGTCGTGTAGCATGGGTTGGTTGGAAGAGTCGCGACTTACTCCAAACCAAGTTGTATCCTCGTCCACTTGATGCTCAAGGTCGATGTCGGCGTCTGAGCGGACAGGTTCCAGGATCTGGCGCAGGACTCGGACGACAGTGGGATCAGATTGTTCGTGCGGACGACCATCGTATCCAACAGCACCATCTTGATGCAGTACCCATTTGGACCAACAGTCATTACAAAACGCGAGGTTGTTGCATTGGATGCAGCTGTAGACCGTCTTGCTTTCCGACTGGCATTGGGAACAGCTTCGAGCTGGCATATTGGTCGACATGGTGGATATCAAACTGCCCGGACGAAACGGCAGCGGAATCGAGTTCGGTGAGGTGCTCAGAGTTAATCTGGGATATTCTTCAAGGACATTCACTATCCATGAAAGGGGGGAAAACTGGAATTATAAGCCCTAGGCTGCTCAACCAGGCTCGCAAACTACCTACCCTTGCAATTGTTAGCAGTGGATGGCACACATATGCAGGGCGTCAGATCTAAACGGAAAAACCGGATCCAAAGCGCCGAAGCGTAAGAAATGGCATCGCAGCCTTATTATGCGTCTTGACTTCGCGACACAGATTCCGGTCCTCTGTATTTGAGCAACGGAACGCCCAGGACGCTCAGCGTCGCAGATGTGGCGAAATAGAGACACATCGACAACAGTTTTGATGACTCTCCACAGAATCTCAATTTTTTTTTAGATTTTTTTATCCAATCAAGCTCTCCACGAGAGAAGCTTAGATGTGTCGTGGTTTGATAGGGGCTAGGTGTCCGCTCGCATAGCGACGCCCAGTAGGTCATACGTAACTAAACGGAGCGGCTACATCAGGACGGTATTCAGCTTGGGACGCAGTCAGGTCTATTCCTACCACATTAGAGTAGGGTGAGATTTCTGTAGGTGGACTGCTGTTATTAGAAGCTTAGTCTGGACTCCGCCAATTTCGAGGGGGGATTCTTCCATGCAGCGCCTAGCTCGCAATCTGCTACACCTGCCACACTTAATCCTCCAGCTCATCGTTTACAACCTGGAATTTATAGTATTGATTCAGCTGAAGTCGGCTCTCCTGTGGTACTTAGCAAAACCTATATGTACTTTTGTCAACGCTGCCCCGGGACATGCCCGCGGCCTAGCGCCCGCTGGGACTTCATATAGTCCATGTATACTTCCTATATTGCTCTGATTTCCATGGAGATTAGCTATAAGCCATGTGATAGAGCTTTCTATGTATTCATCCAGGCGTTAAGATTATCAAAGGGCGTGAAGGAACAGACTGAAAAAGCTGGTAATCCTATCCAAGTCCCACTTCTTGCGCCTCGGGAGCCAGTGGGCGCCGGCTCTGGCAACGATTGAGTTTGTCCAGCCTTTCTTGTAAGTAGCACAAACTCTCAGCTCTGCAGCGCACTATTGACGCCTCGCATTCAGGATGATGGGGGCGCCGATCAGCCATCACGAGGGGTGTGGGACGCCTTGGGGGCTGTCAGCATGTGCGGTTGCACAACGCAAGTTGGTACCCGCGCCATGCGCGAAGACTGGAATGGCGCGAAAAGCAGATGGGCATCGAGATTCAAACTGTCTCCAACAAGTGGCGCCAGTGAAGCTGTATTGTTTTCCTGGTCCTACCCACGCAGCAGGCTACCTAGGTACTTATCTAAGGTATAGGTAGGTAGCATTACGCTAGCTGCTAAACGCCTACGTATATATTTCCATGAACGACTGCTTTTCAAGTGGTCTCCGACTACCATGGACACCACCCGGTCATCTGGTAGAAGCCTTGTCAGAAAAGATTGAGAGATATGTGAACAAGCCGCGATAGCTCTTGTATCCTTATTGGATGGTATGAGCACAGAGTTTGAATCATCATGATCAAGGCAACACACTCACCGACAGCCGTGATCCTCTGCGACGGCAGATCGACTTGAACGGAATGTCAATTTCAAAGCCTGTTAGGTTTACCTACTACAATGGATCCGGCCGGACTAGGATCATATATAAGGCATCAAAATGAATGGCATCCAAGGATCTATGCGAGGGCCGCTGCTCGTGCCGAAGCAACAGTTACCTATGAAATTTACAATTGTGCCTGGAGATCAGGAGTCGGGAAAAAGTCATCCGCCTTCTCTTCTAGTGACTCCAGCAATACTGACGGGTTTTGAATGCTGGACTTGACTTCACATGTAGACGCTAGGCAATTGACCAGGCTATGGTACACGATGATAAGGCCGGCCACGCTCCGGACCATCATCAGAATCCAGGACTCATTTGAATCCTGTCCAAGACTGAATCGCGAGGTCAGGCTCTACTATGATCAGATAGATGTCAACACAGTCTTGCTTGCATAGATAATAAGTAGTCTGGAACGTGGCCCATTCCCAGCCACACAGAACCCTTTCAACACAATCTGGCCTGAGCTTTCTCTTTCCTCTGCACTCTTCACTTTCACAGTGACTCCATATCTGATAGTCTTTAGAACTCATTGGTATCATTCTAGCCCATAACATGGCTGAGTCTGTAGAGGAGGTTCTCTTCTGAATGGTTTAAACTCGACGGCAAACTCCTTGGACAAGAGCGCTAGACTTGTGCAAATAAGCCTACCGGATAAACGACGCCACCGCATCGGCAACAGTGTCGAGTCTATACTCCAAGATACATAATTCAAACGGGCCTAAAGAGAATTCAACCTTTGGAAATTTCCATCTTGCCCATCGCCGAGGGATTACAAGACACGCAACAGGCTCTCGTGAAGCTTCTCCGGGTAACTGCTGAATGTGCCAGAAGCCCAACAACAACAAAGCCACGAACTGCAGACTGACCAAGATGCCGACCATTCAGACAATTATGGCGCGCCAGATGAAGCAGCATCACGGTGAGCTAGGTAACATCAAAATGGCTCAAGGCCGTCAACATGGACAGGAAAAGACAAGTCCGGGGCGATGCGTGCTGGCACGTCTACGACCGGTAACTCATGCCGTGGTTCCGGATTGACGAGGATTGTGACTTTTAAAATCCGCTGATGGATCGATTCCTCACGCCACGTATGAGATATATTCGCAAATCTCGCGTCTATAGCTTTTCTGATTCTGGTGGTGCTGGACGGAATGAAGACGGCAAGCTGACTTTGGCGTAATCCTTAACATCTGCTTCATGCATCCTCTTGCACGACGTAGATGGATGGACAAGCTCCTCATGTGCTTGGAAATTCAGCAGGCGGACAAGCGCGAATGTAAGGCTTACATCGATGCTGCGGACATCGACAGAAACCTCTGCTGGCTCCACGGCTTGATCGAAGGCGAAAAGCTACAATTCGACTTGTTAAAACGAAGTGCCCATAACACCTCGTTCAACAACATTGGAAATTCAGGCTGCGTCGATCATCGTGACGGCATATTTGTTGTTAATGTTGGCAGATTCAATTCTTGCTATGGCGTGTAAGCTAAGACCACCACGTTGACTTCGATACGCGTATAACAAGTTGCGCTCTAATTATAGCCTTGTGGGGCGCGTTCTAGAGCACAGAGTCTGACACAGCCTTGTGGAGCGGCTCCGCTTAATAGCCTTCTCGGATGGCACGCTCACCCTATCGGCAGCCTCCAACTCCTCCATTCTTCCCGCGCACTAACTTTAGCACGTCAGTCATCTTTCGGTCCGCAGTCCGAGTATTCGGGGTCGAGAAAACTTGAGCATACTAGGTCGGCAAACAAAGAGAATAAGCGCACTTCCGCGTGTGCATTTGAGTCTAGTACGAGAGCGACTGAGGCTGGCAACTGAATCATCGTTTCTGTGGGCGGGTCGAGATGAGGCTTGGAGCCTACTTTCTCGCCCAACAAAAAAATTCGTACGATAGACAAATTGCCTATCTTACAACTTCGTAGACATAAAGACTTCATGAATCCCACGTTTGGACACCATGGCATTCATAACACAGCATCTTGACAACATTTCCCATACGAAGTACTTACCAATATCGTTTTCTCAACCAGCCTGAAAACTTTCATTTCACGGGTCCGAAAAAACCTTACATATCCATCATCTACAATTTTTAGCTCCGGAGACTTTTCCTGAACCCGCAAGCAAGATGCATGCCCTCCTGAATCCTCGTCTGAAGTTGTGGATCCACATCGTGGAAATCTGCTTCATCCTGCCAATCATCATTCTTACCATAGTGAGATTGACAATGGGAATGTCCTTCAGTGGCGGCGGCAGAATGGGCTTGGCCTTCGTGAGCTTCCCGAAAGAACATTCCTTCAGCCTCGAGCATAGACTAATAGCCTTTTTTGTATTCAGGGAATCAAGTCGCTGGTCTTCATCGCCTACCAGCTTCTGACTGATCATGTCAGGGCACTACAACGCTGGAGGTCTCTCAAAATCTACGCAATCATCAATGGCGCAGAAATTGTGTTCTGGGTAGCTGTTGTCTACCTGGTGGCGGCTGCGAACATACAAATGACCTGCACCGGTACCATTTGCGCCCTTGGCTGGGTCGAGGTTGTGCTGGCTATCTTCATGACGTGAGTACCATATATCTTACTCTACCGCCACATCATGGGGGCTACACTAACAGTGCCTATTCCAGCCTCCTTTCCACTTGGGTTTTCCTCATCTGCTATTTCGACTTCAAGCAGTACCGTGCAAATGGCAACAGCTACGAGAAAGAATGTGCTTTACCCAAGACCACTCAAGGTATGAGCACCACCATGAGTGTGAACAGTGAACGAAGTTCGCTCGATGCTCAGCAGCCTATGATCGTGAAGGAGCAACCTCAAGTCAACTACGCGGCGGGCAACTACGGTGTTGAACACAACTCTGAAGAGTATCACAGTGGCTACGCCAGGAACAATTCCACCTCTGCGGTGTGAGTGCCCATCGAGTACTGTTCAATAATTTTAGAATGAACCGGAAGGGCTAGGCGAAAAGTTTAGGGATATCATAATAGAAATCCGACAATGCATGGAGTTTGGAGTAAGGTTAGAAAAGAGTTCTGCACTTCTCTCATGAGGTGCTTTTTATTAAGCCAGTATTTTCGAATGCTCACCGCTTCCCTCTGGTCTCATCCATTACATCTGCATCCCGTAGCGGTATAGTTGACCATTCTAACGAATAGCAAGCAGCCGCTAGATAAGCTTCAAACAGGGCCATCTTTACCCCTTGCCAGCTCCAAAACTGGGGTTTATCTGCCGCATTTCAATGCTTCTAGGTACTTCTTGATTTTTAATCAAGAAGAGAGTTGCTCTTCCCCAAGAAAACAGGACAGCCAAGCCGTCCACCTCCAATTTGATACTGGAGCGGAATTACGGAATAACATCGCGGCGTCATAACACGCACTGCAAGCAACGAGCTGCGATGAAGCTGCGAGCGTCCTGAATTCCAAGGTACTCAGCTGCGACGCTGCACTTTCTGGTACTGCAGCATGAAATAAATTGTCTCTATTAACAATCAACAGGAAAACACCGCAGAATCTCGAGTCTGTGGTGTCGAAATGGCGGCTGAAGAAAAGGCCTCAATGGCAGGCCCTCCAGGGGTAGACGGTCAGGTCCAGCCGCTATCGACCAAAGAAAGCGGGCAAAATAAAGAAGTGTCAAGTTCAGCATCAGAGCGGCACCGGCCTTCCGAAGATGACATCGAGAATCAGAACCATATTGAGCCTCAGCGGTCAAATGTCTCCGTGTGGGCGTCAGAGTCCATGTCCCTACCTCAGGAGGTCCTCTTTGTTGCGACGGTCTGCCTAACACAGTTCTGCAACCGTGAGCATGCCCTTCCACATCTCGACAATCCTTTGGTATCTACTTCTGAGAACATCGGCTGACACTACGCAGAGGCCTCATTCTGCGCCACGCTTCTTCTCCTCGATACTATCGGCCAGGGCCTGGACGTTCAGGAACCAAGTCTCCTGTCCTGGCTGGTCGCAGGTTTCAGTCTGACAGCAGGGACCTTTCTCATCTTCGCCGGCAGACTTGGAGATGCGTTTGGCTACAAGCTCATGATGATTATTGGATTTTCGTGGTTTGCGTTATGGTCCCTCATTGCAGGTCTTGCCGTGTTCTCCGGATACACCCTCTTCGTCTTTGCCCGTGTGTTTCAAGGCATCGGCTCAGCAATTTGCATGCCAAACGCCCTGGCCGTATTGGGAGCCGCTTATCCTCAAGGGCCTAGGAAGGCGATGGTCTTTGCTTTGTTTGGCGCATCTGCGCCCGTTGGTGCCATGACTGGGGGCATCGCAGGCACTGCTCTTAATTTGCTATGGTGGCCATGGGCATTTCACGCTCTCGCTATCACTCTGTTTGTTTTGACCGTGGTCACTTATTTTGTCGTTCCGTCGCCACCCGGGAAGCTCTCCGGCAACATCACCTGGAAAAACTCCTTCATTGAGCTGGACCTGGCTGGTGGCATCACTGGCGTATCAGCACTCGTTCTCTTCAACTTCGCTTGGAACCAAGCTCCGATTGTGGGATGGAATTCACCACAGGTCATAACGACCCTCATCATCGGACTGGCTTTGTTCTTCGTCTTCATCTGGATCGAATACCGTCACGCCAAAAACCCATTGCTGCCTTTTGACGCTTTCAATTCCGATGTGGGTTTTGTCCTTGGTGCCCTAGCATGTGGCTGGAGTATGTTCGGCATCTGGGCGCTGTACCTTGTCTTACTGCTGGAGAACATTCGCGAGCTTCCACCATTGGAGACTGCGCTGTGTTTGCTCCCCATCATCGTCACGGGCTTGGTAGCTTCTCTAATCACGGGCGTTCTACTTGGTCCAGGGAAATTCAGACCGGCCACGGTCATGACTATCGCCTTGGTATTCTTCTTGACGGGGATTGTGATCTTCACCACGGCGCCCATCGATCAAATCTACTGGGGCCAGACATTCGTGTCAATCTTTGTGATTCCCTTCGGAATGGATATGAGTTTCCCAGCTGGCACGCTGATCTTGTCGAATGCGGTCAAGAAAGAGCATCAAGGAATTGCGGCATCGCTGGTAGCCACGGTGGTTAACTACTCGATATCACTGGGCGTGGGATTCGCCGGGACCGTAGAGGTTCATGTGAATAACGCAGGTAAGACCAAAGCGGACCTGCTCAAGGGATACCAAGGTGCATTGTATATGGGGATTGGACTAGCAGGGCTAGGTTTGTTGATATGTCTGGTGTTTCTAGCCAAAGATCGTAGAAGGCATGCTGAACGGTGAAGCTCGACGAATATAGAAGATTGTTATTCTAGAACAGATACCAATATTCTGGCTATGAGAAGATCGGTCTGCTCCTCATCTGTGACGTGCTTGTTCCATAATCTCTTGTTCATCCAAAGTTGTGAATAGGAGCACACTCACCCCCTGAGAGGTAAAGATCCGCGCAGTCATCGGTTATCTTTTCATTATGTGAAGACTAGAGAAATTACCATGGTTTAAGATGATAGAATCCATGCAGAACATGCCGCGGCATCCGCAAGTAGGCTAGAGAGGCGGTTCCCCAACCTCTCCACATTTCAAACCCACCGCCGATCATGGCCCGGACTTAGGACTGCGGAGATGTGTGAGCATCATCGGCTTTATGGGTAGGATGAGCAAGAGCTGTTGTTGAATGGATTCTCTCAGATTTTTCACACACGCCGTTCGATCACCAAATCCTGTAAGGATATACAAAAGACCTGACGAAGTGTCAAAATGACGCTCTGGAGATCACCGCACCCAGATGTCGACAGTGAGTTCTCACTTCATGATGGTCTACATGTGCTGTGTTCTAACATTCCACAGTACCAACGGATGTGACAACGTGGGAATGGCTTTTCGAGACAAGCCGATATGTTCCCTTCTCTACTTCCGGCAAGGATGAGCTGGGTTGGTATAGCAACGCAGCCACCGACGAACGTCTAGACTTTGCGCAGGTGAAGGTGAAGGCTGCAGCTCTGAGCACTGCCCTGGTGAGCGAGTATGGCTTTTGTGCCGGAGAGACGGTGTCCGTATTTAGCACCAACACGATATGGTATGCAGTGGCTTTGTGGGCGACATTGCGCGTGGGTAAGTGATATCGCTATTAGCACTGTTCCACACAGGGGTCCTGGGACCACATGTTGACGGCAAAAAAACATAGGAGGCAGAATCAATGGCGCATCGCCAGCGTACAGTGCAGAGGAGATGATACACGCCTTGAAGACAGCCAATACGAAGATCTTATTCACGTTGCCTGGCTCCCTCGAGGTCGCACTATCAGCAGCAAAGGAGGCAGGCTTGTCGCCGTCCAACGTCTTCCTCCTTGAGGGCTCTGTACCTGGGTTCACCAGCCTGCAAGACCTCGTTCAGCGCGGACTTTCCCTCAGAACCGTGCCGTGTTACAGCATCCCCCGATCACAAACCAATAAGGATGTCTGCGGTTACCTCAACTTCTCCTCTGGTACCACGGGTTTTCCTAAAGCGGTCATGCTCTCCCACCACAACATCATCGCACAATGTCTCCAGCTTCGCCAGCTGCAGCTCCTCCCCGCAGACGGAAGATATCGAACCGTCGCTGTCATGCCGCTCTTTCACATCACAGGTCTGGTGCGCTTCATTACATACCCGGTGTTCATGAATGGCCACTGCATCATGCTTCCCGCATTCAAGATGGACTTGATGCTCGAGACTATCATCAAGCACAATGTTGAGGAGCTCATCTTCGTACCACCCATCATCATCCGCCTCGTGCGCGATCCCGTAGTCGACAGGTATCTCCCTCAGCTTCGTCGAATCGTCAAGCGGTTCTCCTCCGGCTCAGCACCCATGAGTCCCGAGGTGATCAAAGCGTTGCAGGCGAGGTTCCCTATGACGGGCTTCAGGCAAGGATATGGAGCTACCGAGTCCACGGCATGTATCTCGTGCCACCCGCCAAAGTACTTTGACTATAAATGGGCGCACACCGGCGGGCAACTCGTCGCGAACACGGTGGCTAAGGTCATTGACCTGGATAATCCCACAAAAATGCTAGGGATAGGACAGACAGGCGAGATATGTGCCAGGGGCCCGCAGATCGCAATGGGGTATCTGGGCAACGAGGAGGCGACAGCCGAGTCATTTGATGCAGAGGGCTTTTTACACACAGGAGATGTTGGTCACATTGATGAAGACGGACTATTGCACATCGAGGACAGGATCAAGGAAATGATCAAGGTCAAGGGAATTCAAGTGCCGCCGGCCGAGTTGGAAGATCTGCTGTTGGGCCATGAACTGGTTGAGGATTGTGCTGTGCTTGGCATTCCAGATGAGTACGCCGGTGAGCGGCCAAAGGCGTATGTTGTCGTGAAGAACGACGTGCCCGTTAATGAGGAGCTCGGACAACACTTGCTGCAATATGTGCGGGAGAAGAAAGTGAGATTCAAATGGCTTGCGGAACTGGAGTTTGCAGAGAGTATACCAAAGGGGTCGACCGGGAAATTGCTGAGGCGAGTGTTGAAGTTAAAAGAAAAAGATCGGAGCAGAATCAAAGGCGTGTGCGTGAAGGATGAGACTGGAAGGGCGAAGCTGTAAACGAGATAGCTGTAGATGTAGAACAAAAATATATAACACGACATCTGAAGTGGACTTTGCACCGCTCTCTCGTGCGGCCCATAACGCCATGCTGTCTAATGCCGAACCTATACTGAATCGTGTAAACCCTCTAAGCAAGCAAAATATCGTATCCGTCCTTGTTAATCCTGACCGGCTCGCCGCCCAAACCGTATTTCCTCCTGACTAATTCGAAAATGACAAGTCCCGCACTGGTACTGGGCACTTGCCTAATAGCGCTCCACCAGAAGCCTCTATATAGCCATCGCCTCATCGCATTAGGGCCAATCCCCTCCTGGGCTCTGGACTGAGCCACGCACTGGGCCCATGTCTCTTGATAGGCGTGGTAATAGGCTTCGAACATCTTCCACCTGGAACTTGATTTTAATACATCAGATCGCGCGAATTTACGAATCTTGCGAGCTTGTGCGTCGAGAACCTCTAGATGTTCCCAATGTTCGACTTGGATATGACCCAATGGATGCAGGATAACCTGCTGGGCAAAAGACGCGCCCATGCCAGCTAGCAATAGGAATCCAGGCTCAATGGCATAGTGAGGCCGAATAGTTTTTCCATGATGCTTTGCATCTTCGTTTTCAGGCCGTTTCCTCGAAAGGACGTTGATCATGGTCTCGCTGAGGTCGCCATAGTACCAAGCCACAAAGCTGTAGTAGCTCTGCGCCTTGATATACTCGAAGCTGCTGAAGAAAACTGCGCTGCCGAGACTGTCCTTTGTGAGGGAAAGACTCCAGCCGGCGAAGATGCCCCGCATCCCGATTTCTCGCAGTTTTGCGTAACTAAAAGACCACATGCTCTGTGGTCGCACATTTCCATTGCCCACGGCCGGACCCTGGCCGCCCCGCTCAAAGCGCGCTTGGATCGCATCTAGAGGCGCAGCTACTAGGCTTTGAATTGCGCCGGCGCATAGCCCTGCTGTAAAGGTCTGGTTCGGTGACGGTGGGGGGTAGACTCTTTTCGCCGCTTTGCTGCTGTCTTCGTGAAGCCGGCCTAGGATCTGCAGATAGCTGGTGTAGAGCACAGCGCCCACGGTCACATTGGCGATCAACGGCGGGAGGACCTGGTCCGGGATGACGGACCAACCATGATGGCGAACGGCGTAGGCTATAACTCCGGGCGTACTTCGTACACTAACTGATCGAACCCATTGCCACCAGGTCTGTTTGACAGGCGGCCCGCCAAGTTTGCTGCCCGTGTCTCCCAGGTCAGACAAGTAGCTGTGATGCTGCTGCTGTAAATTACGCGCATAGGCCAGATAGTCGACCCGCGTGCGGAAAAAGGCCTTCACCGGCGCCCTGAAATAGAAGGCAATTGCCTGTGCTGTGAATGCGCGCACACCGGCGGCAGTAGCAGCAGTCGCTGCATTCTTGCGCGAGTCCCTCTCGGCTGGGTCTGAGGGGATAACGGGCAGCACGCCGACGAGCGACGGGTCGAAAGATGCGCCGGCGTTGCGGCCGGGATCGCTAGGTTTCATAATTTACGAGGCATTTCATGTGGGTGCACCCTTTTTTTCCGAAAACAAAGAGCGACAGGAGCAACCGGTGTGGTGCAGTGTTTTCCGTAAGTTGAATTGTGTTCGAATGGTAAAGATGAAAGTCCGCTTTTGAACGCGGAATCCAATTTTGGAAGCATGAAGTCAAGGCCAGCTGGCAGATGGAGCTTGGCAGCCCGTCCCAAGTGGCAGACCAACCCGTCATTTCCACCCCCCTCTCCCCCCTTCGGGGCCCTGCCCCGGTCCACTCCCACCAGCGTACCTAGGCTCATGAAGAAGCTGTTGCAAACAATGCCAGCTGTAGAAGTATGAGATTTGTATCAGATAAAATATTATGATTGTTTCACTACTTGCAATATTCCGAATACCTGGACAACTTGGAGTGGAAGCGTGAGTTGAAGGGAGTCACTGGATAGGGTCACCTGTCCTTGAACCATCTCCAACAGACCTCTGTACACATAGGTAGGTAGTAGCTGTACGGAAAGAGACGGTGATAAATCCACTCCTTAAATTCTTACTTGCCAAAGGCTTTCAGTCTACCACTTCTCCAACATTGGCCTGATGTCGATCTCATTCGTAAACGTCGTCTTTGGCTGTGTGTGCAAATTCCAATACGAATCCGCTATCTGTTTCTCGTCAGTCTCAAGGTCGTTTCGTCACATAAAGCCCCAGGTTCCTCAAGTACTTACACCTTCCGCGCTGATCTTAGCCTCTGGAGGCATATCTTTCAGCCATTCCTTAGTCCGAGGGATGTCGATGACACCATCAATGATTGCATGAGCAACGTGGACACCCTTGGGAGCAAATTCGCGAGCGATGCTTTGCGAAAGAGCCCTCATAGCATACTTGGCGGTCGAGAAGGACGACATCAAGGCATTGCTCTTGACTGATGCCGTTGCGCCAGTAAAAATGAGAGTGGGTGGATATTGCGCGGCTTGGTCCCCAGCTGTCTTGAGAAGAAGAGGCAGAACTGCCTGCGAAAAGAGAAAAGCCCCCTTGCTGCACTAACGTGTTAACATCGGGATACGTAGGCAGTTGATTAATCGGAAAGAGAAACTGAAATAATCTTACCCGCTGACCTGGTACCCAGCAGTGAATTCCTCCTCGCTCAAATCCAAGATGCTCTTTCGAAGGAACCGTCCACTAGCATTAAACACGGCGGCTGCGCACCCTGCACTTCCAAATTCGGTCTCGATTCTCTGGAACGCGCTCTTGATGCTGCTCGCGTCGGATAAGTCGGTACTGATGCCAATTGCCTTACCGCCAGCGTCATTGATTTCCTTGACGTACGGCTCGTAGTTGTCTGGGTTCCGTGCAAGCAAAGCCACCGGGTACTGCTGACCGAATCTGCGGGCTACCGCCGCGCCCGTACCAGGACCCACGCCGGCGACGACTGCGAAAAGCTTGGAACTTGGAGCCATGGTCTTTTGAGGGGGGGAGGATTTATGGGTATCTGGTTGGATGTGATTGCTCAGGGAAGTGAGGCGCGTCGTAGTCTGGACAAGGTGATCCACCATACGGAGTTTTCGAGATAATGCGCACTTGAATACGATCACAGCTAATTAGTAGGGCGGCTCCAATTCCGATTTTGGAACAATCAACGTTGATATAAGCATCTTCGAGGCAGGGCTAAGCAGCAATGGATTACAGATCAAGAGGCTGAAGTGATTATTAATTTCCTACCCCGCCCTATCCGTATAATGACGTGCTTTATAGACACAGACGTCTCATCTACAACGGCTTATACTGTCTCGGTGAGATTACTGTAAAATTCGAGCTTTTCATCCCTAATGTCAAGTCATGCCAGTACTGCGATTACTAAACAACCCGGGCTTTCCGAATCGCACGTCAGTGATGGAAAGAAATTAGGAGTCTGGTAACAGTTCGCAACAGCCACAAAAGTGTAGCTGGCCGCACAACTGTGCCGTACTCCGTAGTGAAATAGCTCTAGATGATGACATTTTACTCCGAGTATGCTCTTCTATTTATGGATAATACCATAGTAATCTGTTTTGGAGTTCTCCCGCAACCCCCAACCTCTACCACTTGAGGCTTTCCGTAGAAATCGAAGCACACTGTGTATATTCCGTAATATGCATTCTCACAACACGATGCCACTCCAACATGAATGCTGACCTTCTCAAGAGCGTCATATCTTCTGCTGCGCATCGTGAGTCGCCTTGTCAGCCGCCCCTCCTTTCTCGGCCTCAAGCTTTTGATAACCTTCCATCCCACCAAGATCCTTGTCAAAGTCCGGACGAAGCAGCTCGATACCATCGACAGTGCGACCATACGTGATGCCGCCGAGCCTGCTCACAGGCTTCAAGACCTGTAATAGGGTCAGCTTACCAATCTACCACCAGGAAGTCATGTAGTCACAAAAATGATCATTCCAAAGCCAAAGAGGGAAAAAAAGACGAGAAAAGTCACATACCGCAGGATCGATCAAGTTCCGGTCCTCATTCACAGCATCCTCCCGCGCCCAAAATCTCGTGCCCTCAACAACTGCCATAGTCCCGCTCATCTTCCCCGGTCGACTGCGGCTCTCAAACTCCCTCAAGCTTTCCACCTTTCCCTCGATAGAAAACACAGCCTCCTTCACCCTTGCACACTTGACCGTCTCACAATCATAGCCCGGGGTCAGCCCGCTGATGGTCCATTCACTCGTCCCATACGGTGCATTGATCGATGTCGAGTTTGCCGCTTCCAGGAAATGCTCGCTGATGATATTGATCGTGCACTCGCCCGTCTCGTTCAGATTGTACAGACTGTGCTTTTGTTTCTCACTGTTCTCAAGACTGCTGGCAAAGCCAATGATGAAGAGCGGCGGGTCGTGGTTAATGAGCTGGAAGTAGCTGAACGGTGCGAGATTCGTCGTCTTGCCATCCTTGCTCCTCGTCGACACGAATGCAATGGGTCGCGGCACTACAGCGCTGATCAGGAGCTTGTAGTTGTTCACAGGGCTGCGGCCTTCGGCATTGGGGTCGATCGTGATATGCTTGGCATCACCGGTAGGCAGATCATTGGCACCGCTGCCGGGCTTCCAATCAGGCTGCGGGGTCTGCGTGAAGTTGAAGGCTGCATCACGATTGAACGGAGGCCGGGAAGCTTCGACGCCTTTGAAGTCCGGATGCGGATTGCGCTTAATATCGGACTCCTTCATTCTGAGAGCGGAGTGGGTCGTGAAGGTTGCACGATTCGCTGTGGTGCTTCGGATGAAGAAGGGGGTAGTGGGAGGATTACGGCGAAGTGCGGACAGGACGCCTGTTGTGGGTGTTCGTAGGTAGCTCATCAACAAGAGATGCGCAAAGTATTTCGGGCAGCCGTGATTACAAAATCATTTTGTATTCACCTCGGCTCTGGGCAGCGAGGAGGGCAAATAAAGTATCGGGATCTCGGGAAGCGGGTAGCTTCAGCGGGTAATGACGCACCCTATGGCATTCTTGGGCTTACATCATCCGCTAATGTGAGTCAACAACCGCCTGAATACATACTTGAGTACCTAATCATTGTCTGCGGATCAGCAATTATAGAGTTCAAATGCTGCCAATGATAACAACAAAATCTGATTGTTTGTATCACTTATGCCGAGGACAATATGATAGTTTAATAATTCAAAAGAGCAAAGTTTTCGCAGAGCTCATATAATGGCATAGGTAATCTAAGCAAGCAGAAGGTATCAAGCGGCTGTGGAGTATGTATCTCTCTACCCAGAGTCATGCACATCACTAGGTCTTTTGCCATCTCCAGCACTCAGGCGAGCTGAGCTGTCTTTGTTACCAGAAAAGAGGCTTTGAAACTTCAGATGTCCATTTCTATCACATCTCAGTTTTGCATCATCTATAGTATACCTCCTTGTGATGACACAAAATGGGAATGCTTTGTGGGTGATCAAATAGTAGGTAGATATTGAGAGAATCCAGGACTGCGAGGGTTGCCTGCCAGCGAAGTTCGTAGCATATACACATGGCTGCCTGTCATTTCATGTCCTTCATTCAAATTGACCGCGCAAACCAACACGATCCGTCAGACGAAATCCAACAGCATCACGGCTGTATATCAAGAGCTGTCAGCTCAGCTGCCATTCCATACCATTATCCCTCAATTTTCGGCCAGCAGGCAATGGAAACTTTCAACTCAGATATTACTCACACATCTGTCTCTCATTTCCGTCCAATCGAAAGATGTCGCTTACCAATCTCAAAGCGGCAAGTACCGAAGGGCTTGACATAGGTACTCAAAGCCGTTGATCGATTGTATCCTTGACAATCGGGTCCAGTCCTACGATTGGGTTGACTGGGTCGTTGGGCAGCTTCACCACGTGCGGCACAACAGTCGGCAACTCAATCGAACGAGCTACTGGGTCTTCGAGCAGCTCCACCACGTGTGGCTTGACAGTAGGCTGCTCGAATGAGGGGGGTGCGGGCAGGGCCAGTGTAGATGAGAGACTGGCCACGGAAAGTAGACTGAGGAACAAGAGCTTCATTGTGCCAAAAGAATTACAAAGGAGGAATTGTTTATTCTGTTGGATGTTGTCTTCGGCTGGTTTGTGTCAGACCTCTGGGAGTCAAGAGTGGGAGGATTGTATTAGTGATTTATATATCCAAGCACTAGTGATCTATGACTATCAGAATAGGTAGCTAGGTTGATCTGAATTATATAATGAGATTGAGCAACGTGACTTACATCATTAAGCTTGTGGTTGCTGCGCATGCCGTGGTGTCCGAGCAAACCAAGGTATGCTGGGTTGATCAAAAGGATCCATCTGTGTCGTTCGTCTGTGGTCATTGAAGGAATTGTCAGGAACCTCAACTTCCTGGGTTCGTTGCTCTACGATGCCCAGGAATCGTGTGTTCTGGGCATCATTTTACATGTGGAATTCCATAATAGACTGTCCCATATCAAATGCTTCGGCTGCGGACTACCCGCCCAGGGCGAGTCATAACGTACCCATCTTCCATCGGCACATGGCCCGATCATGAAAACCAAAGCTCAAGACCGCCGACACAGTAAGAGTATTAAAGCAACAAACGGGAAGCTTATGTGCTTGTACATCTGCGGTATGGGACGTGCTGGAAAGGTTTTTCTTACAAACCTATCCATGGATACCTTATTAAGGACTATTTATTATAGGACCACCCCCATATATTCCCCTTCAAAGTGCTTTTTCTTTCCCAATTAGCCCAGAATACTTCCACTATTATAACATCAAACCTCGTTGTCCTTATCAGTTGAAATTCGCTCGTCGTCTTCCCAATGCCATCTCCACCATCTATGGGTCAGCCACGGTATCAGGTAGCCAAGATTACTGCCTCTTGCCCATTATGATCAAAATTAGCGGTAATTGGGTTGGTCGAGTGATACTGGTCCCAGGTGAGGATTCATTCAGTTACTCTCTTGGGCAGTCTATATTTGTGTACGAGACCTCTCCTATAGTGTATGCTCAATAGCATCTGTAATTGTGCAGCAGGCTGACTATATACTCGAAAGTAAGGTGGCAGGAGAGGGGGCCATGGGTGTGTAGAAGCAGTAAAGTGCATATCATGAATTTTTGCTACAGATGCCTTGGCTTGATGTAGAATATGCCTCCCACTAACAGTAAACTTGATCTTTTTCAATAAGCCATGGTTCGAATGGACTTCTATTCCACACACAGAACTCATGGGAATGCTACCTGCTTTGGCATCTGTAGCCCAATACTCCGTGCTCTTTAGAAGGAGCATTGATTAAAAAGACCAATCATTGTCAATAAAGTACCCTTCCCCAGTTATTACAATCACAAGTGACTAAGATGCATAAGAACACTGGGGCTGCTGTCATGAAAATTTACAATGGTCATACCTACAAGCGAACTTCACAACGATTCCTGACTTCCATATAATCTCCTTGATTCTCTATAGCCTCAAATGTCTATTGGATCGAGACGGTTCATAATGTAACGCAGTACTGGGCTGTTGGACAATACAAACAATATTTTTGAGTCTTGTACATTTGTACCACAACATAAACAAGAGTAGATCTATACCAATATTGTTGCGCCGAATAGAGCAAATTGTTGTGGCTAAGTTTTGCTGACTAGATCATCGAAATTCCAGCATCTGTCCAGGTGTGCTAGCAACCCAACAGCAGGCAACCCATCATATCTATCAAGACACGCCTCGTTTATATTCAACATTCGGGAAAATTGCAGTACAAAACCTGTCCAAATACATTTGTTAGCTCTTCATAATAGAAGACCTTCATCCAATCTGACTGTGCCCTGTGAAGGAAAGAAGGGAGAAGCAATCCAAGACTTAGAACAAAACCTACCTAGCTCATGCTTTCAACGCGTTGCGAGCCAAGCCAACTTCAAAGCTGTAAACTTGCCCCCGACAACATTCAATGCCTCTCAACTACACGGACGACCTTTGCGTTTGTAACGTAACTGGGCACGGTGATGTTTCCAGGCAGACCTCTAGATGTGATGTTGTATGAAGGAGCGACCTTTGGGAAGTAAGGTGGCACTGCCGCGGCGGCCGCGAGGCTGGCGGCCGAGAGGAGTGTGAAAAGCGAAAGTTGCATATTTGTTTGTTTGTGGATGTCTTTTGTTTGAACGAATGGTGTGGAAAGGAGGGATTTTGGGTCTGGCGCTTAGGTTGGTGAGAAGTGTAGCAGATGGGAATTCGAATTTTGAAGGAAAAAGAGAATGGTTATATGCTTCGAAGTTTATATACATCTAGAAGTACCTTTTTAGACATGTTCGGTACATACGGCCCGATTGAACCCTTTTATCTAATTGAAGCTTATTATCAAGCTTGCTTGCTTGATTATGTCTCGAATCAATGTACCATCTAGATACAGTAGGTCATCGACAAGCGAAATAGGGAGTCACCCTCTTCTCTGCCTTGATTTGTCCTTCTGCAGCTGAGGCGCGATTTTTTCTTTCCCCCTGCAGGGAACGTTCTTCTTGGTAGGGTTACAGTTTAACATTCGATCTGCAAGGAGTCTGTTCTTCTTTATCTTTTACAGGTCCCCGACATGTTTTCATCTGGATAAAGCGAACAATTTTTTACCACTTGTCAAAAACAATTTGTGGAGACTGCTTGTTTAGGCACTGACCACACGGGAGGCAGCCTGGGCTAGATACTTCCTCCTTATTGGCGCAACAACAAGGAGATGGGGCGTAGACGTCGTTTCACATCTGACAAACGACGGCTTTGTAAACAGGTATTGCAGATATCTGCCAAATTCGTCATGATGCTTAAGCGGAGCGTGGCCCCCGTGGAGCATCGATAATAACCTCCGAGGAAAACAAATTCCCAATCTTGACGAGGAGTACCTAGCTGATCAAAACTATTTATCAGGGCGGTCGGAAAAGGTGCTGCTGATGATTGCTGAGAGTACGGCTTGCCACAGGAACACACCATGTGGATACCTCGAAGTCTCGATGCAATTTCTTTGTACGCATTAAAGAGAAAACGAGTTTTGACTCGCAGAAAAAAAAAGACGTTGATCCCAGCCTGGATGACGATCCCATTCGCTGGGCCAAGAGGGTTCTTTGTGGATTTCCTATCTAGGCCGGCTCACAAACCGTGATCAACACGAAACAGATGCTGCATCGAGTCCACAATTGGGGCGCGCGGATACCTCTCTATCTCTCTATCTCTGCATCTACATAATCAACTCGATTCCTATGATTGAGATCAACACGATACACGCATGGTTGCTGCCAACTTGAGTCGACAATCGCTTTCCTTTTTGTGGGGTAGTGAAAATAAAATAGAAAGACATACGGGTGCACTCATCGCAGAAAAAACCTAAGGCGGTACGAGAGGGAGGAGGAAAAAAAAAAAAAAGTTCGGCATGTGCGTTGATATGGGACCCTGTCAACTGCTTGAGCCAAGTCCACATTACTTCTGTTTGTATGAGCGTATTAGCCCCCCCCCTCTCGAAGCATGGCAAAGTTAATCGCTTTTGGTATCGCTTGACCGGTCCTAAGCAGATCATTGGTAGGTAGAGATAGACAGCAGCGCGTCCTGCGATCACAAATGTCCAAACAGTACGCCCAATGAGAATGGGCCTACAGCGCTCCGGAGATGTTATACGAAATTGGTATGCAAGGAGCTGATAGCTGATCAAATGTGGGGATTTGCCTGGGGTTGCTGAACACAGAGCAGATTGGCTCCCTCAAGGCAAGTTGGACAAGAAGCCAATCCAAGCTGATGCACGAGCAATACACCGTGTCATCAAACACCAAAACAACCCCACGCCAACCTACTGCTTTGAGGGGTTCTTCAACCTTGAACAGCATGAAAATCATTTGTATTCCCGTGGTATCTCTCCATCTATGTTCCAGTGTCCCAATCCTTCCATCTCGGACCCAAAGTAGGAAAAGGGAAAAGCAAAGAAGCACACCCTCCCAGACTCCCAGAGCTATGATTTTCCTTCCCTCCCTCCGCATCCCACCTGCCAAGTGATCCCCAGCCAAAGGTTAAAACAATATCATACAAGAATAATTCCCCTTGATATTTCCCATCAATACAAAAGAACCACCGAGGTTCTCCCAGTCTCACAGACTCCTAACAAGGGAGTACAGACCTTGTCTTTCTCTTACAACATCAAACTCATCCCGACCTCGCTGATCACCCACTCGCACCCGAGTCCTTTCCCACCCCCGACCCCATCTTCCTCGGCCAGCACCGCTTCATGCTCTCGCAGCTCTTCCAGAATCAATTCCCCAATCGGAGGCTCGTCATCCATCGTATCTTTCATATGGATAATCACCACTTTGAGACCCTCCAGCTGCGCAATCTCCTCCTGAGCCGGTGGGCGTGGCGCCATATTGACGTGCGCGACCGACGTTCCGGGGCTCATGCTTGAATCCCCTGTGTACGACCGACCCAAATCGCGCAACGTCAATGGCATCGACGGATTGTGCTGCTGGTGCTGCTGTGCATTAGTCGTCGTGGCATCCCCATCCGCTTGTTGAGCCCCCGCCTTCATCGTCCTGGGGCTCACAGGCTCTTCGCCCGACGGGGTCATACTGTCTCCCCTGTGGAATTCCCGCGTAGGCATCCGTGTCGCCCTTCGCCTTGCCATAACGCTTCCCTCATCCCCACCATCCCGTTTCCTCTTCCCAACTCTTCGTGGATCCTCTGCTTCCCTTGCTTTTTCCAAGACTGCCTGTGCCCTTGCTGCTCTGACTTCCTCCGCGAGCACGCTCAGCTCTTGCACCAAGAATTCGGGTGTCAGATGCCCGAACAGCCTCTCCACCGGCCTCGAATCATCATAGCTACACTCGATGAGGATGGCTTTCAACTTCCCCGAGACAATTTTGGGCGCGGCTTCTTGCCAGATCCGCAGGTTGCGCGGATGCATTGAGATACTGTCCGCCTCCACATCGCCAAAGATGAGCACCTCCACGCCCGATTCCACATCGCGGATAAAGTATGAGCTGCTGTCGTATACGCAGTGCATCTCAGTCGGGCTGTGACCCCCGCTTAGGTTCATCGACGGAGTACGGCCCATTCCTACTGCCGACGCGGACGGCATGCTAGGCAGCGGCAGGAGGGAGTTTGCGCGTTCGTGCGCGAGCTGATGCTGTTGCTGTTGCTGCTGGAATAAATTGACCAGGCCAGGGCTGGCGTTATGATGGGCAATGGATCGCGGGCTGAGCATTCCTGTGTACATGGGCATGCCGCCGACACCTGACGACGCGTCGAGACTACCATAGCGCGAATTGGAGCCGCTGCCGATACGCTGTTGGGATGACCGTGGTGGGTCCATACTATGCCCGTGACTAACGCTCCAAACCTTGACGGCTAGGCCTTCGTTAAACTCCAGATATCCGTCGGCATTGCCCATGGCGGGTGAGCCACCCTCGTTCAAACGCATGTAGGTGAAGAGCCCGGCGCCATGATCTTCGTCCGAGAGGTTGGGCCAAATGACGTTGTTGAAGAGGTGAGTTTTGAGGGCTTGGACGGTGCCTGGAAGACCGGCGAGCTTCTTCCGCCTAGGTCCTGCGAGGCCTGCGGTGTTGATGACGAAGCCGGATATGTGGTCAAGGTGAGGATGGGTGATGAGGTAGGTGTCAATCAGGTCGCCTTGGATTTTCTTTGCATTGGTCTTGGCTGATGCCGAGTCTACCTTTAATCCAGCAAAAGGGCCTGTGCGTAATATGTACGGCAAGGCATACTCGTCCGTCTTGCCTAGTTGTGGTGGTTGTGTGTCTAGGAGTATTTGATGTATAGCGCCAAGGTGCACGCCTGCATCGACGGCCATAATCGAGCCTTTCCTCCATCCTGCTGCTATTGAGCGCACAAGAAATGCTGTGCAGTTTGTCTCGAGTGGTCCTCCTTGGGAGCCCTGTCGCGGTAAGTGTTAGCAGGGCATTGTGCAGAATGATTATTGTGAGATGTGTGCCGTGAGTGTGACCACGTTGTCTTTGCGAGCATGCGATTGCAAACAATACGGCCGCCGCCCGGTGTAGCAACATGATGTTACGAAGAGCTTCACAGAAATTACAACACAAAAGTAATAGTGGTGGTCAGCATTCCCCTCCCTTGTTCATCCACTCGGACTGGCCCTGGCTCAAAGGCTGATACTTCGACGTCTCGATAAGGCTGGAATAGTGGAGTGCTGATCTGATCATCTAACGGATCTCGGAATAGTGGAGATGGGATCTTGGCTGCGCTGGAAAACCACAGGGGCCCTGGGCCGGACAGTCCGGGGTCAAAATGGGTCCTCTGGAAAAAGATTGGGTGTGGCTCCACATCCACGAAGTGGCCCCAGCTCTGAGCTTTTCCCCAGACTCTTGCAGGCCCCAGTGGTCAAGTTGTTCGGCAGCCAAAGCCAAGTCCTGCAACTTGCAAGACGGCCAGCGCTCTGCGTTATCCTGCATTCATCATGTCCCAGATAATGATCACTTCGCCCTCTTCCCTGGAACCTAGGCCATTCGATGGCTGGTTGATGCACTGTCTGTGACTGTGACCCGAGCATCGGGTGCTGGGGCGTTTCATCGTAGTCAAATCTATCAAAGCGCCGCCAAACTCTCTCATTCGCTTGAGGAATTGATTGATGGGCCAGCTGATGAAGAAGCGAGTTTGATCCTACAGATGACAGGCTTCTGGAAGGCTTCTAGACTGCGTGGAACGGCATTTCATCTGTCATAGGGTAGCAGATGGAAGACCGTGTCGGTACGAATGAGGGGAAATCTGCAAAGTAAAGCTTCTAGAAGGACACATCGATGTGTAAAATTCTGGATGGATAGCCCAGGCTGCAGTCCCGAAAGCCAAACCAAGGCGGGCGTCCAGGTCGAAGCTCGTCTCCGCGGATCGGAGTCCAGGTCGCATGGTAAATTTGTCGCAAGCGCAAAAAGTAGTTGCACAGAAAGAAAAAGGAAACCAAAAAAGAAAGAAAGGGCTGGATGGAGAGGCAGACGCGCAGAGAAAATACTGAGATGCGTGTGAAATAGCAACAGCGAAGATATGGCAAGCCAATTGAATCATGGACATACCAGTATAATGACTTGTAGCGCTGGCTGGGGCGCATCGGGCGCATCAGTCGCATTTGCATCTGCGGTCGCATGCGCATGCGACGCCAAGGTCGCCGTGTCGTCCCCCTCGGCCATGTCGGGCCTCTCCTCGCCAGCCATCGCACCGACTCTTGATGCTGACTGTCGCGCGCAGCAGCGATGACAACGGGGAGACTCTCGATTCGCAGTTTGGTGGGGGTGGTGGAGGTGGGTTGTCGGGTGTCTGATATATGCGCTGGAACAAAGCTGCAATGCGCGCGCACAGTCGCGAGTCGAACAGGGCGGTCGTAGTGGGGCGCGCTCTCACTCTCTCTCTCTCTCTCTCACGGACCACTTGATTGTTGCAATGAAAGCAGACAGGTTCCACTTGAATGCTTGCGAAAGCCTGTCTCGTGACGCAGGAGGCTGAGTGAGGACCTGTGGGACCACTTGGCTGGGCGTTCGTCTTGTGTATCTGCTGTACCTTGTGCGCCTCTGTCGATGGTCGTCTAGTTTGGGAGTGTCGGCAGACGAATATCGAGCTGGACAGGTGGATAATTGGATATAGGAGGTCCTCGTGCTTCTTTGTTCTTTTGTACGGTGTCGCGTGTCAAGCCACCTGAACGAAGGGAACAGAGGACGTTGAACGGAAAGGACCCCGGAGATGGGGGCGGCAGCAAGTAAGACTACGGGAATACTTAGTACCATGGCAGGAACTGAGAAAATAAATGATTTGGCTTTTGACTGGTTGAAAGTGCAGGGTGGAGAACGCCGAGAATTCAGGGACCACACATGGGACTTTGTGTCCTGCACACACAGCCTTCCAGATAGGTTTGTTCTTGGTACCCCAGGCAGGTAGCTAAAATAGCGTAGTACCATGTAACTGCACACCATACCTACCTACCAAGTACCTACAACCCGCGCGCACCAAGCCCGAGACAAGGCTAGCTAGCGCTGAAAGGCTCCCGCCCGGGAACCCTTCAATGTTAGAGGCTAATTTGCCTGTAACCTCCTTTTTGGATCACTAGCGATAAGGTTGCGCCGATTTCAGTATGCAGCATGCACACAACAGACCGGACATATGGCCAGTAGCTAAGTACTAAGGACGTAGGTGTAGCAACAACACTCAAGGCGGGGTAAGGTATGCTGTTCTACACCCTCCTGTCCTCCCTATTCTGATCTGGTAATCCAATCGTTCCCAAGGCTCGGCAATGAGTTATCGGCCCTATATGCTGGACTGATACCGCAGGCTGGCTCTTCAACATGAAAATCATTGACCTTCCCATCAAGCAAACACGTGGTCTTCGCATGATCGACAGTGATCCCCCTATTCGTCTGATATTTCGCATGAGTTCGGTTGGTCGATCAAGTCAACTCGAGCCGATCATCAGGAGGACGACAACAATAGACTCAGCAGTACCTTGTGGCCGCCTACACTTGTGCAGCATCATTTGCTGTACTATTCGACTCCAGGACTGTGGCGCGCGCATACCAACAAAGGGCTACAGTAGGGATTCTTCCTGATGGGCTGTGTGGGCGTCCTATAACGACATCTGAGTACCAAGGTATTGATCAACCCACCACCTGACCATTATCACAGGAATAAGTGCTACTATGTGCTCATCGCATTGAATCCCACCTGCCTGTTCGTCACCAGGGCCGCAATACATAAGAGGGACCAATTTTATCTAGACTGTCCTCCCCCACCCCCACCGGAGTGACAAACAAAATTATATCAGACGAGCAAACAAGTTTGCTCTCAACTCATGATTCTACCTCGAAGTGTGATATTGTGCCCCCCCCCAATCGGCTTCTCCGATGCAAGTACGGAACAGCACGTCAAAGTTTATGCGGCTAACTGCAGGTTCAAGTGGACCCCTGAAGCTCAGGTAGCTTTCCCAGCTTTTGGTACCTACTTAGTAGTAAAGTAGATGCGCCGAGGGAGGGATTATCCCCGCACCTGGTGGTGACGTAGGGTCTCAGAAAGGTGCAGCGGGCAGTTTTGCACACTCATTCTATCTGGTGGAAAACCAAAGTTTTTGGAACACATTATTTCTTTCTTTGGGGAAAAAATCCAAGTCGCACCATAAGGCTGCTTGCTTACTTGCAGTAGAGGCGATATACGTCTTGTGTCTCAACGGGGACTTGGTCTGGCCGGTTCTACTGCATGGTGCCGATTTCTTCGGACCGGTCACTCCGCGTACCTAGGTACGATGAACCGGAGTATTGCATGGTTGTGTGTGACCTTCCGGCCTTTGGCACTGGTACAGGGTTTTCTGGGCATGATGGAGGGTCATTCTCTGTAGCAAGAAACGTAGCAATTTGAGGAGGTTTATTGATGCAATCTATCAATTTGAGGAACCTCGAATGCTGTATAGTTACTATGCCAGACACCCAAATTGAGACCTAAGGGTGGGAAAAAAGAGAAAAGAGAACGCCGTATGCACTCGCATACAGACCATCTGCACGAGCAACAAACACAAGTACATTCAACTTGGCCAGCAAGTTGGAAGAACTTTACCTTAGCATTACTCACCCACCACCCGAATCACTCAATTTCCTCCACCTGACCCTCATTCATCGACCCCTCAAGGTATGCCAAAAACTCCGCCTCCAGTTTCGCGTCCATTGACATCTTCTTTGAACTAGCCCTCCGCTTAGAAACGCCTCGTGGTGAGAGCTCAAGCAAATGAGGTGTTGCGCGGCGGCTACGGGTGGATGATCGGCGCCGGGGAGGACTGATAGTTATGAGGTGGGCAGCATCCTCAGACTGGACAGAACTTACCTTCTGCTGCGAGACGGATTGGAAAGAGGCAAGCCCTTCAGTGGCGGGCAAAGAAAGTTCGACAGGGTCGTATCCGCCATCCAACAAGCCAGAAAAGGCAAGCTGTGTCTGTAATTCACCACTACCACCAACCATCACTTGATGCTGCGGTGATTCCGACGGCGGAGGAGTGACTCGCCGTCTCTTAGCAGCAGGCTCAGGAGACGCCATGGCTCCGGCATTCTTACCAATGTCAGATTTCTTGTTTGGCGGCGGTTGCTGCTTCATTTTTTTCTGCAGCGCCACTTGCTTACCTACGTCCCCAACATGCTCATCCAGATGGGCCGTCACCCTTCCCCCGGCGTCAAGCTTGCGCTTCTTCTGGATGTTGCGCAGCGGTGCATTGTCCATGTGTGCCTTGGTGAGCCTGTACGTCAGGGTATCCTCTTGTGCAAGCTCGAACTTTGGGCGCAGCGCAGGATTGCGGTGGATCGATTTGAATTCGTTCCACTGTGTTCCAATTTCTGCCAGCCAATCCGATACCACCGCTTGCTCCACATCGTTCAATATCATTGGATTGTTGAGCCGCCTGTTTGTTGTAGCAGGCGGCTCATGCACGAGACTGCGCGTCTCGGGCACAATGGTGATGCCAGGGTAGTCGTCGTATAGCTCAATGAAGTTGGTCTGTTGCTCGAGGCAAAAAAGATGCACGTACCCAGCGTTGTGAAATGGGTTGAGCCAATCACCGTGCTCGTCATCGAACTCGGAGATGCAGACGCGAGCTTGGCCTTTGAGGATCGTGCCGCGTTTGTCGGGACAGTTGGTGAAGCGACACTTGAAGCTCTGCCCGGCACGCTTGTACCGGTGGTTGTATTGTGCGGGCTGAATTTGGATGCGCAAGATGGGCTGGCGATTGGGACGTCGCGAGGCACAGAGGAGGTACTCCAAGAACTCCTCGCCGGAAAAGTACCGACTGGCGTCGAACTCAACGCCATTATACGACACGGTCTCCCCACAGGTTGGAAGCTCCAGATCGTCAAGCTTGCTGATGGTATAGTAGTAGTCGTTAGCTACCGTGGTATCCTTGTTGCCTCGCTTGTCCGGTACCCGGCCGTCGTTGTTTGGCAGGTGATGAGTGTTGACAAAGAGTGCAATATCATTTGGGAGCGGAAGACGGCCACCAAGACCCTTACGCTGGATATCACGCTGCTGTGAAGGTTGAGGACGTTTGCGTGCATACCCACGACTGACCGCGGGAGCAGGACGATCCGTCGGTTGCGGTAGACCTTGCGATGATGCTGGGACACCACCTGCGCGTTGGGAAAGAGATGTAGGGGGACTGGACAGCATCGGTACCACTTGCGTTGTTGAAACCAAGGACCGTGGAGGTGTTGGACGACTATGAGCATTTACATTTTGTTTGAGATCAGCTACCGGCAGGTGACTCGACAGAGATGAAAGTTGCTGAGCAAGCGACATATCAGGTCGTGGCTGGTATGTAGGAGGAGGATTCTGAGGCTGCATTGGAGTCGAGACGCGGCCAGGAGACATCCTGTTGAATAAGGCCTCGTATGCACTATCGAAGTTGATGTCCCACGAGCGTTTCCTGCCTGTTGAGTCCTCGAGCGTCACTGAAAGGATGTCCTCGTTGGGTTTGTTGCTGGATCGCCGCTGCACCGTAACTAAAGAAGCTCGCCTCGACTGAGATGATGGACTGGGTTGAGAAGGTTTGGTGTTCAACGGCGACAGAGCAGCCTGAGTTGATACATCCTGAGCCTCGGACAAGGTGTCCAATGTAGGGAGGTTGGGCATCTCCATGCTGCTGAAATCGTAGTCCTCAAAACCAGGCATGTCAAATCCGAGCCACTCAAGATGATCAAATTCGGTGCTGACGGTCTCATCGGTTGAGGAAGACATTTCTTTATCAACTTTGGCCACTTGGAACTATGGTTGCGCGATCTTAAAGTACGACCGAGTGACCCGGGCTTTGAGGGAAAAGTACGAGGAGAGGTCGTGATGCTACACCAAGCCTTATATAGGACCTAAGGGCTCGATGAGAAACTACAACGACAATGTGCTTGTCCCAGGACAGAGCACATTGTTGGATCCTGAATCGTGTCAAAAGACCAAGTCCATAAACAAGACAGAGCACAAGACTATTGTATAGTGCTGGCCGGGAGTGTGACAAAAATACAATATGTTCTCAATAATAGACAAAAGGCCGAAGTCAATGAGCATTGTCCAGCGGTCGAATATGCTGAGCACATGACACAAAGCCCCAATTGTAATTTTCAGCCCGAACAATGGAGTATACAAAGCGGCTATTGCAAAGCAGGAGAATCTGTCTCATTCGAAGAAATTCCAGTAGGAGGAGCATTTTGGTGGTTGCTGTCTAAATGGATTGTCAGTGATGAATCCAGCATGGTAGAGGCAAGCTCAAAGTGGCAGACAGGTATGGGTTGGGTTGGGTTGGGTCAGAGAAAGATTGATGCATTTTATCAACATTGATGTTTTCAGAACAGGTCTGTGAATGCTAAAGGATCTCATCATGTAAAAGGGGTGAAGTTGGATTAGGGGAAGTGCTCACCATCAGAATGGCTGCCCAGGATGGCCAGGAGATGCTGGTCTCTCATCCTGTCCAATCCAGGGCAACTCAATGCCGCCATTTCAGACTGGCATATTACACTGCAAGGTCAAGATTTGCAGTAGCCAGGTTCAGATGCCGGAGATGCTTCGTCATCTTACAATGTTGAGGACGATGTGGCAGAATGAAGCTTGAAGGGCAGAGTTTTGTGTAATTTTTTTTATGGGGTATGAGAAGACCCCACCCTGAATTACATAATCTGAATTTTCGATCTAGCTATGTTGGGTCATCACCTTACACAGTACACCTTAATGCAGGCCTTCACAGAATAGCCTGCGACTCTCAACTGCCAAAAGGGGAAACAAATCCATGGTGTCCGCCTTTCAAATCAACATTTTACTCTTTCAATGCCATTGTGTGAGCAATATATCATATATCCTATCCCTGCAGGCCTTCTCTCGTATTTGCCAGGACAGCTATGTTATGAATGGTTGTCAGACACTGCCCCTGTAAGGAACACCCGGTGATGCCCAGAAATGGAAAGGCTAAAAAAAGGTGCCAGTAGATCGTCTAACCCGAGTTGGTTTTACTGCTTGTTCCCCTTGGACAGAAATCCTGTCCACCCAGGAAGAGGTGCATACATACGTCACGCCCACCTGATATGGTCCATCAGCTTGGGGGGGGGAGGGGGCAGCGGAAAGATATGAAGATCTGGATGATAGATGACATTTTGAGAGTTCATGTTCAGTCATGACAAACACATTCACATGAACCTCAAATGATTAGACCCGCCCCCGCAAAAAGGCACGTTGGGTAGTTGCCCGTGTCGAAAGTCGAACCCTTTGAACCTTTTGTTTAGCTACCACTATACTTCTCCACTCCAGCTTTGAATCCCCAATTCCATCTCGGCCACTTGCTTTGCTCCGACCGCCAACAATACCACATCAATCTACCACAGTGTTGCGTCTTTCTCCTCAGCCCATTTTGACTCGACTCATTATTGCGCTTTGGTCTGAACGCACCGCCGCTTCCGCCGCTCTCTCACAGTTCCATTTCGGACATCGCCCTCCCACTGGCGATTAACGAAATCGCCCATAATGTCTGCAGAACTCGCGCCGGACCTGCAGGAAAAGCTGGAGGAGCTGGACCGGGAATTGGAGGTATGTCTGTCAATCCTATTCTTTGCCTTATTGCGTTGCATTCTTCGGGGCAATCAGACAATCGACCTCACTGGACCGGACTGGACTGGATCGGACTGAATTGGAGCGGCACACCCAAGACAGCGGCGCCCCCAACAGCATCCCAAGTTTGTCCTTCGGCCTCCATTTGCTCGTCATGTTGATCGCAAAGCGCACTGATGTTCTGTTCTGGTCCCCCCCCCCCTCGCCATAGCTTTGGTTCTGGCTTCAGACTACGTTCTTATTGCTAACATATTGCTTCTGTCACCTGTAGGAAGGCGATATCACACAAAAGGGGTACGCATTGCTCTTTCTACACAGCCCTACATCCTCGTCGAGCTTGTCAAATTATCCCGAAATCATACCCACTCCCTCCAAACGGGCTGTCCTTACTATCGCGCTGACCACTTTTTACTGCGCCGTAACAGATACCAGAAACGACGGACCCAGCTCCTCTCTCACTACGGGCCCATCCCAACAGAGCCGCAAGTTGGCTTGCGCATCCACTCTCCCGACAGCTCCTCCCACCCTTCTAACGATGGTACACGAGCTGGCGCACTGGCTGCCTTGAGCGCAAATTCTTCCAATAGCCCACGATCTCCAGCCCTCAATATGGCCTCTCCAGCAGATAGCCGGACCCAGTCCCCCTTCTCGCAACAGTCCCAGAGTCCATTCGGGCTACCTCCCGAGCAGCACCCCGCCAACCTGCTCGCGCCTGGTGGCTCCTTCGCGGACTCGCGCCCGGGCATACGACAGCGAGACTCGCTGTTCCTGATGCCAGGCCAAGATCATGACACATCGACCAGGTCGCCAACCATGACCTCAGGCGACTATGCCTTCAACCCGGAACGTCACGGGGGCTACGGCGAGCCAGAACGTCGCAATACCTACGACAGCCGCACAGGGACCCTGCTCGATTCTCAGGGTTACTTCTCTGACTTCGCAGGTCAACAGGCGTATGATCAGATGCCGTCGGAGGAATATGGTGGTGGACAGCGCTACTCAGGAACCGATGCATTTTCTCCGACAGCTGCAATGGCGCCGCCCATGTTGACGGCGAGTGACCTTCCAACTCCCGACGTCCTCGACCATCTCATGCCGCTCGAGCCTCGTGAAGTCCCCTTCGCAATATACGATCCACATAATTCAAATCTTCAAATGTCGCAGTTTGACAATATAGCTGCGGTGTTACGGCATCGGGGCCGCACTTCGGCGAAGCTCCCAGCATATTGGGTACTTGACAATCGTGGGAAAGAGACGGCGTCAATTACTTGGGATAAGCTGGCGTCGAGGGCAGAAAAAGTGGCTCAGGTCATCAGGGACAAGAGTTCGCTGTATCGAGGAGACCGCGTCGCTCTGATTTACCGCGATACGGAAATCATCGACTTTGCTATAGCCTTACTCGGATGTTTCATTGCTGGCGTGGTAGCCGTGCCCATTAACGAGCTGCAAGACTACCAGAAGCTCAACATGATTCTTACATCCACGCAAGCCCATCTTGCGCTGACTACAGACAACAATTTGAAAGCTTTCCAACGAGATATCACAGTCCAGAAGCTCACATGGCCAAAAGGAGTAGAGTGGTGGAAGACGAACGAATTTGGAAGCTACCATCCCAAGAAAAAGGACGATACCCCGGCACTGTCCGTGCCAGATCTAGCTTATGTGGAATTTTCGAGGGCACCGACTGGCGACCTCAGAGGAGTAGTGCTAAGTCATCGGACAATAATGCACCAAATGGCTTGCCTCAGCGCCATCGTGTCCCAAGTACCAAACAACTCCCCCGGCGATACATTCAGCACTACTCTGCGAGACAAGAGCGGCAGACTGATTGGAGGGGGTGCGAGCAGTGAGATTTTGCTCTCATACTTGGACCCTCGCCAGGGCATCGGCATGATTCTAGGTGTTTTGATGACAGTCTACGGCGGTCATACGACGGTTTGGGTTGAGAATAAGGCTGTCGATGTACCTGGTCTTTATGCCCATCTCATCACCAAGTACAAAGCCACGCTAATGGTGGCTGATTATCCCGGCCTCAAACGTGCTGCATTCAATTATCAAGCAGATCCGATGACGACTCGGAATTACAAGAAGGGTACAGAGCCGAATTTCCAATCGGTGAAACTGTGTTTGATTGATACAGTCACTGTGGACTCGGAATTCCACGAGGTCTTGGCAGATCGATGGTTGAGGCCACTTCGCAATCCAAGGGCACGAGAAGTCGTGGCTCCTATGCTCTGTCTACCAGAGCACGGAGGTATGGTCATCAGCGTGCGCGATTGGCTGGGTGGCGAGGAACGCATGGGCTGCCCATTAAAGCTAGACGTGGATGGCGATAACGACTCAGAAGAGGAGGACAAGGAAGAAGAGCAGAAACCGTCCTTTTTCGGAGGAAGTCTTCTCGGCGGAGGCACGACCACTGTCACAGAACAGCGCGCTAAGAATGAGTTGAGTGAGGTGCTCCTTGATCGAGAAGCCTTGAAATCCAATGAGGTCCTGGTCGTTGCTATTGGCGAAGAAGCCCAGAAGAAGGCCAGCGACCCCAGCACTGTTCGTGTTGGTGGCTTTGGCTACCCAATACCAGATGCTACTTTGGCAGTGGTCGATCCGGAGACAGGATTACTGTCTTCTCCACAGGCAATCGGCGAGATCTGGGTAGACTCGCCATCTCTGTCTGGTGGTTTCTGGGCACTACCCAAGCACACAGAGCAGATTTTCCATGCCAGGCCATACAAATTTGACCCTGGCAACCCGACGCCCACACCCGTTGAGCCCGAATTTCTCAGAACGGGACTTCTTGGGACTATTATCGAGGGCAAGGTCTTTGTACTAGGACTATATGAAGACCGCATCAGACAAAAGGTGGAATGGGTTGAGCATGGCCACGAAATTGCCGAGTACCGATACTTCTTCGTGCAGCACATTGTTGTCAGTATTATGAGGAACATACCAAAGATTCACGATTGCTCGGCATTCGACATTTTTGTCAACGAAGAGCATCTGCCTGTTGTTGTTCTTGAGTCAGCTGCAGCATCAACGGCACCAGCAACCAATGGTGGTCCTCCGCGACAATTAGATACGGCGCTGCTGGACTCACTTTCGGAGAGATGCATGGATCTTTTGATGAATGAGCACCACCTTCGTGTGTACTGTGTACTGATCACTGCACCGAACTCGTTGCCCAGAGTCCAAAAAAATGGACGCAAGGAGATCGGGAATATGCTCTGCCGCAAAGAGTTTGACCTTGGCAATCTGCCTGCTGTGCACGTCAAGTTCGGTGTGGAACACGCTGTGCTCAATTTGCCTGTTGGCGTTGATCCTATGGGCGGTATTTGGTCCAATATTGCCTCAGATTCACGCATGGACGTCCTAGGGCCAGTAGAAAGACAATACTCTGGCATTGACCGCCGTGAGGTCGTGATAGATGATCGCACCTCAACTCCTCTCAATAACTTCAAAAGTATCACCGACCTTATTCAGTGGAGAGTGGCAAGGCAACCAGAAGAGCTATCTTTCTGTACCATCGACGGCAAGGGCAAAGAGGGCAAAGGTGTCACCTGGAAGAAGTTTGACACCAAAGTCGCGGCGGTCGCTATGTACCTCAAGAATAAGGTCAAGATCAGGCCTCGAGACCATGTCATTCTGATGTACACGCACTCGGAAGAATTCGTCTTTGCAGTGCATGCCTGCATCAACCTCGGTGCTGTCGTCATCCCCTGCGCTCCAATGGACCAAGCACGTCTCCCAGAAGATGTGCCCGCGTTTCTCCACCTCGTGGCTGATTATAATGTGAGGGCTGTGTTGGTAAATCAAGACGTCGACCATTTACTCAAGATGAAGCCGGTGGCGCAGCACGTCAAGCAGTCGGCGTCAATCCTCAAAATCGCAGTTCCTCCCACATACAACACTACGAAGCCTCCGAAGCAGAATAACGGTCTGCGGGATTTGGGCCTCACGATCGATCCGTTGTGGGTCCAGCCAAACTATCCAGTGATAATATGGACATACTGGACACCTGACCAGCGACGACTAGCGGTGCAATTGAGTCACGATACGGTATTGGGAATGTGCAAGGTTCAGAAGGAGACGTGCCAGATGACGAGCTCTAGACCTGTGCTGGGTTGTGTGAGGAGTACCACTGGCTTGGGTTTCATCCATACTTGCCTTATGGGCATCTATATCGGCACGCCGACCTACCTTTTATCACCAGTGGAATTTGCACAGAATCCGCTCTCCCTTTTCATGATCCTCTCCAGATACAAGATCAAGGACACATATGCAACACCTCAAATGCTCGACCACGCCATGGCTCTCATGCCAGGGAAAGGATTCACGTTGCATGAGTTGAAGAACATGATGATCTCGGCAGAAAGCCGGCCACGTATCGATGTCTTCGGCAAAGTTCGCCTGCATTTTGCTGCGACTGGGCTCGACCGCACAGCGATCAACACAGTCTACTCACACGTTCTCAACCCTATGATCGCGTCTCGCTCGTACATGTGTATTGAGCCTATCGAACTCTGGCTTGATACCAAAGCCCTCCGACGGGGACTTGTCATACCGACCGACGTTGAGGCTGATCCTAGGTCGCTCCTTGTCCAGGACTCTGGAATGGTGCCTGTATCTACACAGATCGCCATCGTCAACCCAGAAAGCAGACTCCTATGCTGCGATGGTGAATATGGTGAGATCTGGGTGGATTCAGAAGCCTGCGTTAAGTGCTTCTATGGCTCCAAGGACATATTTGATACGGAAAGATTCGACGGCCGGACGGTCGACGGTGACCCAAGCATCAGCTATGTCCGCACTGGAGACCTTGGATTCCTCCACAGCGTCAGTAGACCTATCGGGCCAGGCGGCGCACAGGTGGACATGCAAGTCCTGTTCGTCCTAGGTAGCATTGGCGAGACATTCGAGATCAATGGACTCAGTCACTTTCCAATGGATATCGAGGCCTCAGTGGAAAGAAGTCACCGTAATATCATACCTGGTGGCTGGTAAGTCAAATAATCCCCGCCTTTGTCTAATGTTTAGTAATCTGACAATCTCCACAGTGCCGTATTCCAAGCAGGCGGCCTCGTCGTCACGATTGTCGAAGTCGGTCGCAAGGCTTACCTTGCATCTCTGGTGCCCGTCATTGTCGACGCTATCCTCAATGAGCATCAAATCATTGTCGACATCGTCGCCTTCGTACAAAAGGGTGATTTCCCGCGTTCACGTCTTGGCGAAAAACAGCGCGGGAAGATCCTCGCGGGCTGGGTGTCACGCAAGATGCGCACCATCGCGCAGTTTGCCATCCGCGACACGGCCACCGGCGGGCTGGACGAGGCGCGCGACCACGCTGACAACGGCTCCGGTAGCCATCGAGCCAGCATTAGTAGCTTCCGGAATAGCCAGCAGATTGGCCTAGCCAACGTGGGGAGCACATTGCGCAACGTCGAGCCGGCGCCGCAGATCCTCGAGCAGCGCGAGCTTGAGCAACAGCTCGAGCATATGGGCCAGCTACCGCCTGAAGGCATGCGCGCAGGATATCACCACCACAACGGCAGTAACAGCGATTCGCGCGACGGGCAGACCCCCACAGGCCCGCGCGCAGACCAGCACCAATTCGGTGGCGGACCAAGTTATGACCTGCCAGATTTTGACCACTTTGGCGATGAGGACGACGGCACACCGCCTGGGGTGGGACCCAAGCCCAATACTGGCGCGCCCGAGATCCGCTTAGCTGAGGTCGACTGGCGGGGACATGCGGTTGAGAGCAGTGGTGGCGGTGGACTGCACGTGCGTAACTCGAGCATTCAAAATGACGAGGACTGGACAGCAGACGCGATGGCCAGTATGCGGTTGGGTGAAGGTGATGGGTCGGGTAGTCATGCTATTGGACGAGGCTACTAGGCATGGCATCCGTCAACTGGCACGCTGCGGTAGTCATTCATAATCCGGGTCTTGCAATGGAAAATAAGAAGTATGTGGAGTATAGAGCATACACTAGAGAGCCGAAAGAGGATCGCTTGATATGGTATTCACATCAGCTTCACTTTCCATAAAGGGGGGCACTGCCGCACTTTAGATTTTTGATTGGATTGGGGTTCTACGCGACTCCTTTGTTTACGCTGGTTACGATTCTGCATTGCTGGGAGCGAGGGGATGCTGAAGAGCAGGAACGCATCAGGGAGGGGGGGAGTCGGACAAATGCTCTCGACCGGATTACATTATATATATACTTTGGGCGTGTGTATTCTTACAGGCAAGTAAAAGTAAATATGTACTGGATATTACCATGTACGTCTTATTCCTTGAAGAATGTGCTACTTGTTGCATTTATCTGAATAAGCACTGTTCCACCTTGGTCTATTCATTAGCTTCTTCTACGTTGGATGTAGACTCAATCGACAGCCTGAAGAGCTCTCGATTATTCAAGGGAGCTAGAGGGACTAGGACATTAACGCATGTTTGGGGTCTGAAGGGACAGCTTTTGACTTCGCACCCTCTCTTCCCTCCTTCTATATCCCGTAATCGCGAACTTCAATACTCTGTCGAATTGTGGTGAGCTCAAGAGCAAGCGTCTCACATTTTTCAACACCGTCTCTCCTGTCAGAAGCTCAGCTACGTTGAGAGGTGCTCTGTCTTGCAGAGACAAGCGTCTCGACCACCTCTATGAGAGGCACACTCTTGGCATCTTGAGCCTCGACCCGCAGCTGCTCGATGTCCGCGTCCGCCACGCTACTCTCACGCATGCCGCCTTTCTCCAGAATCAATTGCAGCACATCCGCTCTCTTCGCGCAAACAGCAGCTAACGCAGCCGAATAGTCCATCTTGGCCCCCTTCGCCACCATTGCCTCCACCACGTCCAGGTGCTGGCCGCCGCGGATGGCAGGTAACAAGTTCCAGTCCAGACGCCAGCCACCTTGCATATCAGCTCCGTGTGAGACAAGGAAGTGAATCAATGGGCCAATTTTCTCTGGGTCTCGCTGGCATGCCTGGGAGAGGAATGTGGTGTGGTCGTTGAACTCGAAATTGACGATACCGGGATCGTAGTCACACAGCACGCTTAGTGTTTCGACGTCAGGGTTGTCAAGCACCGCGAGGACTATGCTGGAGGTGAAGGAGATGGGCTTCTGGCTCTGTCGTCGTGACTCTGGCCATTCTGCGGGATAACCACTGAAGTAGCTCAAGAGGAAGCTTATCATGGAGGTTTGCTTGCCGGCTATTGCCGCGGTGATCATCGCCTCGGTGGAGGGGAACCGTATTTTTGCAGCATCTCGAGGGAGAAGTGGTGCAGCGTCTTTCTCAATGCCACAAGATTGCAGAACCTCTTGAAGAAGGTCAATAGCACCTGTGGAGCAAGCGTTGAGGATTTCCGGCTGGTTGGCTGGAGTTGAAGCAGCCATTGTGCACTTGCTCTTATATAACGAGTGGGTTTTGATGTAGGAATGAACTTGAAAAGTTTGTGCCGAGCAGACCTAACGCTGGTGAGTGTAAGTTTTGCATTACGCTGCTGCAAAAGAGAAGAAAAGAGTAACAAAACGAAGCTTCTGGAGAGATATATTAGGTATCCAATGCTCCGTTGTGGGTCTGGTACTAGATTGACCCTTGCTCGCAACAAGGCTTCTTTCAAGGAGGGCGGCGAAGTGCATCCAACGGCGTCCCTGAAATACCTTGGAGTCGAAGAAAGTCTTCAAAGGCACAACCAACAACCGCTGCGCCGCAGCAGAACCTTGAGACCACACATTGGGCATTGCGCATCAGCTGAGTCGCTATTCCATCGCCCTCCATCATTCAGTATCACACTTACTTTGGATAAGACAAGTGCTATAGCTAAATCAAGCATTACCGCCCTCCCAAGCACGACATCCAAAGGGGTTACTAGCTCCAAGACGACTACCACGAAAGCGACTACTTCGAAAGCAAGGACTGCGAAAGCCACTTCGACTGCCGAAGTGGTAACCACGTCTAAGAAGACCAATACATCGAAGAAGGCTACTACTTCGAGAAAGGCTCCAACGTGAACGGGCTCTTATGGTACAGGGTAAATTGCGGTCGCTGGTCGGCCTGACGATGCTAGTGAAGTTATCTGCACTAGATAGACATTATCACAACTCAGACTTCACATTGCTATTGATTTAAGAGTACCTAGGTAGGATTGGGAAGTTTCGGATAATGGGAGTAAGAAGAGTCTGCTTAACAGGAATAGGATTTAACATTGCGACTGATAAATCATTATGGTGAACTTGCCATCTCAAAACAATTTGAATTTTCTGCGTACTCTACCTAACTATCATGTCCAATCTTGTCACAACTTTTGCTACTTCTTTAGACTTGCGCGCCGCATACTTCAGCTCACTTGTAGACATGGTCGAAGCATTGCATGTGTGTGTCTGTAATAAATTGAGACTCTTGTGGGGACAGCATTGGCCCTGATGTCCAACCACATCAACCTACTCACTGGCGGTAAACGTGGAGACATGGTTGGTGAAAGCTCAATCAGTGGGGCTGCTGACAGTCCATAGAGCCAACCACATCAAACCTGCCAGAATCCTCTCTCCGTCTGTCGTTATCGAGAACAGACAGAATCCAGACACATACTGTTCGCCTCGGTCGAGGAACAATCAGGATGCTGGTGTCTAAAGCCCAATTTGAGCAGAACCATAATCTCCCACCAATCAACTCCGACGCAGCAGAGATCCGCATTATCGAGCTTCAGCCTCATGGAGGATCGAAAGATTCTAGACTTGTCGGCAACTACCAGGTCAAAAGTCTCAATGACCTTGATATTTCTTACGAGGCCTTGTCCTACGCATGGGGGACAGACAACAGGCACCGAGAGGCAATAGTCATGGATGGACGGGAGGTGAGCGTCACAGGGCCTTTGGCCAATGCCCTTCGGCGGTTACGCCTGAAAACGGATATTAGATACCTTTGGGCCGACGCCATTTGCATCAATCAGGAAGATACGGATGAAAAGACAAAGCAAGTTGGCATGATGGGCCGTGTGTATCGCACTTGCTCCCAATGCAATATATGGCTTGGTGTTCTTGGCAGTGTTTCCTCGGAAGACGCGAAGGGAGCCATCGAGATGATCACTTGTGTGGCCAAGCAAGAGCCAACACCCTCGTGGTTCAAAAACACCGAAAGGCACAAAGGTGTGCAGCATGCAATTCGAGATTTGATGACGCGTCCGTGGTGGAGCCGTATCTGGACTGTTCAAGAGGCATTCCTTCCGCGCCGCGCCATGATATACTATGGTCCTTACCAACTCCCTTGGACGACTCTGGACCAGGCTTCAGAGACACTCATGGATGGACACGTATCTTTCAAAGTTGAAGCCTTCATGCCATCCAATGATATCACAATTCCGATGCGTGCTTTGCGATTCTGCGAGACCGATAATTATACGCACCTCCTTCACAGGTGGCGATTCCGTTGGGCTTCGGATCCCAGAGATAAAGTGTTTGGGCTTGCGGGTATTCGTGGAAAGCCATGCGATTACACATTAGATGCGAAAAGGCTATATAGGGACGTGATGGTTGGTCTCATTCAAGATGCTCGAGATTTGCACCCAATGATAGGTATGAGAAACGAAGAGCATGTCGTGGAAGGATTGCCGTCATGGGTAGTGGACTGGACTAGGCCAAAAGACAAATCGAAGTGGAGAGAGAACTATTGGGAATACTGGGAGTTGTACTCTGTGTCAAGATGGCGATGGCACTATGGTGCCGATAAAGGCGTTCCTCAGATTGGTGAGACTTTGGACTTTCATGACCTGTGGACTTTAAAGTTGAATGGCAGGTTCGTGGACAAAGTCGCTGTCGTCGAGCGCCCTGAAGACGTAAGTGGAAAGCTTGATGCGACTTCTCTTGAGACTCTGGTTTTATTCGGCTCTCAGAGATGGCGAAAGCTGGTCTCTAGGTACGAAGAGCTGTTTCCACCTAGCGAATCGATTGAGACAGATGGAATGCTATTGAAGCTCTGGCAGCTCGTAGCGGGCAGGTTCTTACCTGAGCGTCCTGAAGTGGGTGAAGATCGTGTCAAGTGGGTTGAACAAATAATTACCAAGGAGCCCTTATTTGTGACCGAAAAGGGGCTTGTAGGCTTTGGACAATGGGGCACGAATCCAGGACACGAGGTGTGGATTGTCGGTGGCAGCGCGTGGCCATTCGTCCTCCATAAATTCTTCGATCCCACGACTTCAGACGATCTGGACTTCAGGTTCATTGGAGAATGCATTGTGCCTACGATTATGAGCGGTCAGGCACCAGGCAAGAACGTGCAATTTCGATTACATTGATTCTCGTGTCTCCGTTTGTTTTTTGACGTGCTACACTCATCCATTATGTGCCTTCTCTTAATTCAGTGGTTGTGTTATTGCTCGACAATAAGCTTCCTACTCTGTTCTTTACCCCTAAGCTGGCACCATCAAATCGTCTCCCCCCACAGGGTTCCCCTTACATCACTGCCCAGGTGCTCTGAAAAGGCTATTTCACCCGGGAAAAATTCCTCAACCTTTCGCTGCACTTCAGCTAAGCATACATCCTTGTTGAATCCATCTGCTTTCTCTGGCCACCCTTGATCTCGAAAGACTGCCTGAAAAGTTGTGACTAGCTCCTCGATGCCGATGTACTGCGTATACACATCGAGAACCTGACAAGTACGCACAGGGACCATCCTCAGGGTCCGGAATTCCTCCTTCAACATCTCAAAGAACCCCTGGACGCTCCACATTGCCGCATCTCCAGCAAATTCCCATGCCTCGTCTTCGAATCTGACCTTGGTTGGGGCAAGCTCGTCCAACCGTCCGTCGTAGTGGTCGACGAGGGCGGTGGGAGCGTTCAGCCAATACACGACGCCGCGGCGCATGTCAAGCAGCATGACGCTTTTCTCGCGTCCGCCAGTTGTCAGCCCCACCACGTGAGGCGGTACTCTATCCCAAACTTGGCCCTCGGTAACCAGGCCAACTTCTCTCCTGATGTCTTCAGAATTGCTGTGCTCGTTCGAAGGGACCTGAGAGCGCCAATCAGCAAAGCGACAGTGGCCAGCGACTTCAATTTCATCCATATTTTGGAAGTCACAGCCGTCTTGACTGGGATAGGGGAGATTCGCGAGGAGGGAGACAACAGTGTCGCTTTTGCCTAGAGCCCTGAAGGTTTTCCGGGTGATCGCAGGCCAACCTCCAGGCGGAGCTGCTTTAATGGCAGCGACTGGAAGATAGAGTCGAGTCAAGAACTGATAGTAGGTTCGAATAGCTTTTATTGTAGCTGGTTCCGAATAGTTGTTGTCAGGGTACGACATGGCTTTTGCTGATACTCTGTAGAAGTACGACGTGTGAACCTTTCGAGTGAAGCCCGGATGTAGGTGGGGGTCGAGGCAATGGGATTCAGATGAGTCCTCGCCAAATGATCTCAGCTGCACTTTGAGATACTAGATCCAGGTACAAAAGATGAGTATGTGATAACGCAGTTCTCACGGACTCATGCCAGAAGCAGCAGAAAAGCCTCGAAGCTATAGGAGCGGCATGGTTGTGTGAGCTTGCATAAAGCCTGGCAGATTTCAGCCGCCGCATGCAGCTCGAGAATCAGGCTTGTCACATACCTACATACTCTTTCGCCTTACACCAAAGTCTCTGTATAACGTCTCATGGCTTTCGGTGGATAGACTTGAATCTTTTGTTATTGTTCCGGATTCCGAAAATGCCAAGGAAGTAACCAGAAAGCTCAGCTGGGGTCAAATTGTGAGTCTGTTGGGTCAGCGTCGTAATCAATTGTACGCGACGGCCGTCAGATACCCGCTATAGATGGGTTCTGAATGGTCTGGCAATGATCCATTGCTGACACCTTCAAAATCCCGATGACTGAATGGCTTACACATGCAAGAGTCAATTTCTCTGTGAACTATTTGGGGCGCCTCGTCATGGCATTGCGACACGTCTCGTGTCTTTTCATGGCTGACTAGATGACAATGCGAGTTTACAAACCGCCTGAATGGCCAATAAGCTATAAAGCCTCCTGTTCCTCCCAACTTCAGTTTCCATTTCCGAACTAATCCCACTTGGCCGGCCCTCGGTGCGGTCAATTCCCAGCTCTGTCTCTACATAGGTACTTTGTCACTTTGCGTATGATACGATAGCTCTCAGTGACAAGGAACGTGAAAGATTGAAGTAATGGCGTGACGCTAAATCGGAAGAGGACAAGGAAGATATAGCACTCAACTACTGTGCAATCCTGTTGTATGGGGATGGATACCTATATTCGTTGCATTGGTTCGTGTGTTGAAGAACCTCGAGAGGAAAGTAAGGCTAGGGTACCTAGAATACCAGAGCTGTCTACGGCCGGCGTTGAGATTCAATACCAGCTTCCGATCCCACAAAGTCTATTCAGACTACTTACCAGAGGGAAAAAAAGAAAAATGAGAATGAAAAACTGTCAATTGAGTGTATTGGCCGCTGCAACAGCTGTGTCCTTTCTAAAATTGTACGAGAAGGTGGGATTCGCCATGTTCAAACGTAAGGCCAGATACATAATCGCTCAAAGACTTTGGGAAAGCGACTAATTGCTCAGGGATTTTCCTGCCGGAGTACAGATGCAAATACTACAGCACCACTAAGACGAACAGTATGATCCTTGATTTCTACCCGCATAGTAGGTAGTTGATAGCGATTTTGACCTCACCAAACACGGAATTTGTTTATTAGACTCTCTATGAGGTGCTTGGAAACTGTAATCCGAGCATGAGCAACTCCTTCACTCGATATAGGTCACGTAATCTGGCGTTGCTCTTTACCAGCACGAGCTTAGGTATCACTGTCAAAGACACAAACTTGTAATTCAGAACCAGATTACACATTGCTACTTCGCGTACTAAGAGCTACGCTAGCGTGTGGCACAGTTTGAAGTCTATTTTTTTATCCTGAGCTTTTATATTGCGCCTCTCGGATGCAGCTGGCCAGTCTGAAGCAACGCTCAACTTGCACAAACCGACTCCTCGCCCTCTTTCGAGGCCTGAAAAATAAGTCTCGTTCACAACGCAACACGTTGTTTGAGCCGAATAACATGTCGCAGCCCCAGAAAATTCGCGTCGCGATCACAGGTGGTGTATTAGCTGGCGCCACGCTCCTCCGTGCTCTCATACCGTACTCACACCTTGATGTTCACATCTTCGAGGCTGCCCCGGAATTTAAGGAAGCCGGCGCCAGTATAGGCATCTCGCGCAACGCTCTCGCGGCACTGGAGCTGATCGGACCCTCAGCGGTTCAATGCCTCGAGCGCGCGGGCGCCTTCGCACAGGATGCCTTTGTCGTGAAACTTGCTGTTGGCGAAGATCAAGGACGCACCGTGGCAGAGGTGGGCAAAAATCGCGGCTGGTATCTGAAAAGTGCCCATCGTCCCGCTCTACTTAGAGAGCTTCTGGAGGGTACCCCGACAGACTGTATGCACACGTCTAAGAGGCTTGATAAGTTTGTTCGGAAATCCGATGGCTCTCTCGAACTTCACTTGTAAGTATACTCGGACGTACCACTCTCGCTTGCCTGCTCTCACGTTGTCGCAGAGTCAAAACCCGGATAGCTATCACGTTCTTGATAGTTCCTCTTGGCTTTGGCACTCAAATCTAGGTGAGGAAAGTGAGAGACTGACGTTCACATTCCTCTGCTAGCTTGGACGGAACCACCCATGACTGCGATATCCTCATCGGCGCTGATGGGGTGCGTAGTACGGTCCGTAAATGGGTTCTCGGGGAAGATAATCCTGCTGCCAAACCCCAAAATTCAGGCTGGTGGGTTCTTTGGTGGGTAAAGCCACACGAGGAAGCCAAATCGCACGGAGTTGACCTGGAAGATACTTGCCAGCACGCGTGGATTGGGGACGGCACGTATTCCATGCATTCTATATTTAGTCGAGGTCAGATGGTATCGTTTGCCATATGTACTCGCGACGACAACGCCGGAGACCGCCACAGTCGCCTTGTTTCTGCCAAAGAGATTCGCACACTCTACAGTAATTATCCGCCAAACTTAGTAAAGGCTATCGACGAGGTGAGCTTTTTTTTTTTGTTGTCTCCTGATTATGACACTGGTCGGGCTAACCATCAAACACGCGTGGGGGCAGATGTTTTGTGATAAGCCTGAACAAAGTGCATTTTACCTTTGGGAGCATTCAGTTCCGGCGTCGACTTACGTGTCTGGTCCATTGTGCTTGATTGGGGATTCCGCACATGCGACTACACCATGGTAAGAGGCCCCTCCTTAATTGATTAGTGTAAATCACACGTTTCCCTATGCGTAGAAATCTGATTATTCCGACATGGTATAGGCAAGCTTCCGGTGGTGCTATGTCCATTGAAGACGCGCTCATTCTCAGCACTCTCCTTGGCAAAACGACGGCAGTAGCCGACGCAATAGTTGCATTGAGGGTATACGACAAGATCCGCCGACCACGGACGCAGAAGGTCATTGAGTCAAGTCGTGGAACAGGTTTCATGATGACAGGTCGCGGAGAAGACACAGGGCTTCAAGCGCATTTGCTGGAGGAGAAGCTGTGTCCAAGATGGGATTTTATTCATAATCTCGACATGGAGAAACATCAAAGTGAGGCTATTGAGATGTTGGAGCAAGAACTCTTAGGCTAGCGCATAATCATTTCAATAGAGTATGAGTCCGATAGCGCATATCAACATCCTGCAAAGTTATTTCGACTAGTCAGACGGTCCGAAGTACTTGGCTTTGTACACTACAAACGTACTAGGAAGTTATCTCTGCTTCATTTCTGCCCAAGTACAAATATTGTTGTGCAGTATTTCACTGAGCAGCTGTTAGGAGAAAATTCCGGAAAGCTATTGCAATCGAGACCTGCATATGTCTGGGTGCTAAACATGATTTCGCAGGTAATCTGCCGGAATCAAGTAAGAAATGAACAGAGACTATCATATTTAAGTCTCACAACTTGCAAAATTATGGGGCATTTAAGGCAAGATGTGAGAATTTCACCATTCGTCCAAATCTACAATGAAACAGACGAACAATCAAATCAGTACTGTCCAATTTGACGTCTGTTTCTCTGTTGTGGCAAGCTGAAAGGGCGAATATCCAGGGGTCAAATCCCTTTCGGGTTCAGAACTCCACAACAGCGCCAATATGACCTATCGGAGGGACATGGTATTTATAGCTACAAGTAAGCAGAATGGGCTGGTTCAACTTGAGCAGAAAGAAAAGAGTCTGGGACTCATTTACTCTCTCTTGCTTGGGGATCAAAATAGAGAACCAAAACACCCGATTCTGTCGTCTCTTCACAGCTTTCCAATGATGAGACATTCCATGCCGCCGACATCACAAAGCATATCATACAGTGGTTACCACTACATGAGATACTAATGAACGATACAGTCATCGAAGGATGGGTGTCATCCGGCAACGATCGCGGCACGGAGGACATTTTGTGGTCTTGCTGCGCGACCATCCTGCTGTGCTGCTGGACCTCGACAATTACCAACGTGCCCGCCCTGTCAGACAAGTGGTACCACCGACTTCTTGACAAATTACACCTTTGTTTCTTGGGGATTCTAGGACCTGAAGGAATCTCCGCCATAGCGTTTGGCGAGTTCGTCAATGCAAGACGGAGTGTGCGCGTGAGAAGTATTTCCACTTGTAGCATCTCGTGCTGTTACAACGCTAAAATTGACACATACGAAACTTTAGCAATTCCGCCAGACACCTGATTTGTGCCGCGGAAAACGTTGGACACTTCGACATGCCTTCTTTGCCAATTCGGGAGGTTTCCTCCTTCGAACGCCAGACTTCCCTGCAGGCTTTCCGGTCAACGCCAAACAAATACATTACCTTGCCAGTCACGGACATGTCGAAATTCCTGATCTTGATGAGCTGCAAATTGAAGACAGGAACAGCGCCGATACTTTGTCAAGGTGGGTCTCTGCATTATCCGCTTTAATCTACCACGATACTAATAACATCAAGATTGATCGCTATATGGCAAGTCTTCTGGTTCTCTGTTACGGAACTACGACGGATGCAGCTGGGACTGCCGATCACTACAATTGAACTCACGGCTCTCACTTTTGGTGGTGTCATGATTTGCACGTCTATCTTGTGGTATCACAAGCCGTGCATTACCATTCCCACCATCATCCACCTGAAAGCCGACAAGACTGTCCAGGCGGTTCGACTGGCAGCCAGGCAGCACGTAAGCTCTCTAATCCGTATTTCGCAGTTCTGGACTGTCCTGGCTGATCATTCGATTGTCTAGACACATCCAAATCTCCCGGACGAATGGTGGCGCACCCCACTGGACTTTATCTCGCGAGAGAATTTCATCTTTGACCGAGATTACTACTTCATGCAGATGTTGCCTCTGAAATTTCATCTACCGCTCCTATCGAGAAAGACTCAAAAGCCATGGGAAAGGTTTCCCTGTGCCTCGATGGACGCCCCCGGGCCAGAATCAGTCGTTCCACTCATGTTGGGGGTTATTTTCCTAGCTTTCTACGCGTTTTCATTCTGTCTCGCATGGGATTTCATGTTCCCCACTCAGATCGAGCAGTTGCTCTGGAGAGTATGCTCCGTGTATCACGGTTGCTATACTGGTGCTGCTTTGATTCACTATGCCATTGCTTCTTGGCGCTTCATCCAGAATACGAAGGATGGGCGGTCGACAAGTAGGGCTCTGGGAGAGCGACCGGTGCCGAATGCTGCACATGATATCGAAAATCAAGCACAAAGATGCACGAAACGCAAAGGGTCGCTCGGCTGTCTCCATTTACCATCATGGTTGGTGGGCCTGAGGAACCTTTCCTTCGATCAGGACCCGGATGTTACGTCTTCTCTTAGCGGACTTCTCGCTTGGACAGCAGGTGGTGTACCATTCTGTCTCTGTCGGGCCTATTTCTATGTTGAAGACTTCATCTCGCTGCGATCACAACCAGCTGATGTGTATGTGACTGTTGATAGCTTTGCGCCATTTGTTGGTGGTTGATTTAAATTTGTTTCCATGGGATTAGGATAAGCAGGCAAAGCCTTCTTTGCTTTGTGCTCATTGGCCATGCACGCGTACAAAGATAGAATTCGAGTTCCATTCCAGGTATTTGCGTTCAAGATATTCGGGACCATAAAGCCAAGAATCCCGTAGATTAAAACGATGCAATATCAGAATATAAAGACTCGTTGCATCACGCATTCCACCGCTGAGCGTTGTCGTCAACATGAAGACCGGCCTCCAGGGCTTCTTCAGGCAGGACCCCTGCACATGACTGCTTGCTGGGACAGGGATCGTACTTTTGACAACGTCATAGCTTTTGCGACCATCGCCTAGCTCCAAGCTCGGGAGATGTCATACAAAGAATCATCAACCTGCCAGACTTTTCGGTGTCAACCGGGCTGCTTGCTCCCTTTTCACCCTCTTCAGTCCTACTTTGCAGGCTCTGGAAACTTAATTTGAAAGACCCTGTGAGCAGGTCAGCGCAAATCTCGCTGCCTGTAAGACCATTCACCACGGTTGGGTTCTGTCGCGAGCTAAGCCCCCTTTGCGAAATTCTCGCCTCGCCTCGCCTCCTTTCACCTGTGGCTTCTGACCTAGTCCTCCTCGTGTCTTGCCCCCCGTCAAGATGGACTCTCCGGCATCCAACACTCGAGCGCGATCCAAAATGTCCTCTTCATTAGACCAGCTGAACGGCAGCGCGTCCAACGAGCCAGCCTCTGGCACGGCCTCGCGATCCACGCGCAATCCCCCCTTCCTACCTACGCCCCTCGAAGCCGCCCTCCTGGTTGCCTACCCGCTCATCCTCACTTTCGGCACGCTCTTCTCTCTGCTATCGCCCACCGTCCGCAATGCGCCCTACGACTATGGCGCCCAAGCTCACTCCCAAGACCCAGCATTCTCGCCCTCGTACTTTGCCCGTAAAAGCAACATCTTCAATGTCTTCTTCGTCAAGCAGGGCTGGGCTTGGATTACTCTGGCCTTTTTCGTCTTCCTCTTTACACACCCTGCCACGAGTAGTGCGCAGAAGCGCACTCGCGGCCTCATACGCTGGGGTTTGGTCACGAGCTGGTGGGTTCTCGTCACACAGTGGTGCTTTGGCGCTCCGATCATCGACCGGAGCTTCCAATTCACCGGCGGGAAGTGTGAAGTCGCGGACGCGAAGATCGTAGAGGGCGTGGCGAACGAGAAGGACATCTTTACGAACGCTGCATGTAGGGCGGCGGGAGGTCAGTGGCGCGGTGGACACGATATCAGTGGCCACGTGTTCTTGCTTGTGCTGGGAAGCTACTTCCTGGTCCAAGAAGTTGGCTGGGCATATCTGAACCATTGGCAACGGGGATCTGCGGGCTCGGTATCAATACGCGATGAGCGCAGCGTGGTCATGCACGACGGGGCGATTAAGAGCGCTGCTGTCGAGGCTGAGCGCTTTGCTGATGTTGTCGAACACCGAATTCTGAGCGCGTGGGATGCGCTTGCGCTAGGTGGGAAGTTTGCTGGCGGTGTAATTGTCGCCAGCTGGTGGATGCTCCTTATGACGGCTATATACTTCCATACGTGGTTCGAGAAAGTAGGTGTCTTGATTCTATTCTACTGCATATTTTCGTTTTCTATGTGGGTACTGACTGCGCGTTCAACAACAGTTTACGGGTCTTCTCGTTGCTCTTACGGGACTGTACGTTGTCTACTTTCTTCCCCGTATTTTACCACCATTACGAGGAATCATTGGTCTGCCTGGGATATGACATGTAAAGCAGACAATGAGATGGACATGGGGATGTTTGGGACGGCCTGAGGTATACCACTCTTATGCATAGAACAGCACTAATATAATTGATCTGAGCACTACTTATAAGTTCAACGTTATCCACTGTGCCAGGCCAAAAGATGAACAAAGAACACCCCGAGCAAGTTATTCACATGTGGTCGAACAATATGCTCCTTCTCACAGCCAGGGATGACATGAAAGCTTGGAGAACGGCCGTACACCACCACCCCTGCAAACGCTTACGTCAGGCTTGGCACCATTTTCGACTTCACATGTCGATGGTCGACCATGTCCCCAGATATGAACACCTTGAGAAAAGAGGAGATGTCACCGGTAAAGGTCCCTGCCAACCTCCCCGACCTAGTGAGGGCAACTTTCAACAAAGCCAAGGCCAATGGCGACGTCAATTTCTACCCCACGCAGGTCGCCGTCCTGACGCCTGCCTCAACTCCTGTAAGTCCCACCCGTCACTCAGCCTTGTGCGCCAGCCTTGCCTCTCCTCCTCCTTGAACCCGACTCGATGCTATAACTGTAGTCTTCTTGATGAAACCTGTCAGCTAACCCCACTTTAGTTCCAACTTCGCTTCTCACCATCCCTGGCCAATAAACCAAAAGCGCCGCCATCATCATCATCCCCCTCCTCAGGCCACGAGAAAAAGAAGCCCTTCAACCCCTTTGAAAATCCCCCACCGCAACTGACCGTCTCCCCCATCGGCCCATCTCACACCCTCGTCCTCAACAAATTCGCCATCGTCCCTGAGCACGCCATTCTCATCACGCGCACCTTCAAGCCCCAGACACACCTCCTCGAAGCGGATGATCTCGCGGCGACACACGCGTGCATCCGCGCCTACCATGATTGCCCAACCGAGGGAAAAGAGCGGGAAGAGCTATTCGCATTCTTCAACTGCGGCGACCATAGCGGGGCGAGCCAGCCGCATCGACACTTGCAGCTGCTGCCGGTCACCAGGATGCGGGATGGTTTGGCGTATGAAAGGGAGGAGCACGCGGCATGGAGTGTGCTCGCCAATCGACTGACGGATCCTGTGACCGACAACACGAGACTTCCGTTTGCGACTTTTGCGGAAAAGCTTAGCCTGGATATGCAGGCGGAGGAGTTGCACGCTGTGTATCGCCGCTTGTATCGGCGGGCATGCAATGCTGCCAAAGTGGGCGCAGTAGGCATGGCTGATGAGGAGCTGTTTCAGGGCGAGGCCAAGATCAGTTACAATTTGGCCATGACCAAAGACGCGATGGTGGTCTGCCCGCGCACGGCAGAGGGTTCTTCTGTGCTTGATCGGGAGGGAAGGGATGTGGGGAAGTTGTCTCTAAACGGAACACTCCTGGCTGGGACAGCGCTGGTGAAGAGTGAGGATGAGTGGAATGTGTTGAGGAATGATCCTGAACAGCTTTGGAAGATTCTTGGGAGTATTGGTATTCCATCTGAGGATGCGTCTACGGAGAGCTAAGGCAAGCGATTGCCATTACTGGGTGGTAACGTTCACCATACCCAGACTTGAATTACCAAAGTCCTCGTGGTGCTCTGTCTGCTTCTTCCTCAGCTACAATTACAAGTTCTTGCTATTTTCACAGTGACTTTACCTTTAACCTGCAAATGAATAATTTGGGCTGACTAGTCTGTAGAAGCTCGAATCTAGAATGCCATTCTCGGCCTAGCGACTGTGCATTATAACATGAGCAATCATGTCTCTGATTGATGCTGTTTGTTCCACCCCATATCTCTCGTTCCCTTTCCCGTTATTGGGCCCTCAAACATTCCAGACAACAAAAGAACAACAGAACACATGGCGTTCGAAGTCCCCAGAGAGCCTCGTACCATCTGTGAACAATTTTGGTGAAATCCTTTGCGGTTGCTTTCCACATACGGAGAGTAACGCAGTGGTTAGTGCCACATTCTTTGACACTGCAGTCCAGACGCGGGTGCGTTGACAGGTACGAAACTACCAACACTTCCCAGGCTGTCGTCTTCATCTTCCTCTACCTGGAAGGAAAATTTGTGGCTGGGCAGATCCTCCTCGGAAACATCGACCATATCAAAGACACTCGACGAGCTCTCGTTCTCATCAACGTCTATCTCCTCTCCGCCACTCTCACTCTGCTGGTCTGTTACAGCGCCTCTCTTGGTCTTGATCTTGTTGATGTCGCTCCATTTCTTCGAGGTGGTGCCCGCCCCGAAAGGGCGTCCGGTGTCACGCTTGATGGCATCGACGACCTTGGTCCAGGCGACTTTTCCCTTCTTGTCGGTATACATAGGGACGTGAAGACGAAGTGAGCTGATCTTGCATGTCAAGTACAGTCAGCAAAAAGTCATGCTGTAGCCCGATTGTCAGAGTTAGACAGATATCCTGGGACTTACGTGTTCAGCATCCCACCTCGGCTTGCGCTCACGGTGTTCCTTGGGCAGTGTAATCTTCCTCTTGATGCCACGCAGAGTCGATTCCTTGATGTCCCAGCGGCTGTACTTGGCCAAGATTTCCTTGTAAGTGAGCCTCGTTTTGCGCCTGTGCTCTCCGTGGCCACGTTCAGCCCCGACGAGCTGCTCCATCAGGTTGCGCTCGATAGGCCAACGGTTACCTTGAGCTGCGCTGGCGATGCCCACGCGGCCGATTGGCACAAAGCCTGGCATGTTTTGTCCAGGAGGGAATGCAGACACGGGCATGGTAGTGGTGGTGGTGGCGGTGGTGACGGCAGCCGGGGCCAACTTGGGCCCCTTAGAGGCATGGGCCTGAACTTGGGTAGCAACCTGGCGGCGGGAAGGCCGTAAGGTTGTGTATCCTTGGGTCGAGCCTGGTTCGTTGCTTCTGAGCATGAGCTCCTGGTGTGATTGTTGATGTTGGCCTCCGGTTGTGTAGCTTTGTTGTCCGCTGCCATTCCTAGAGGAAATTTCATGTGTTCCGAATCCTTCGAACCGGCCTCTGGACGCAGACTGACCAGGCCCTGCGGGTAGGGGGCGACGTCCCTGCTGGTGGGCGGGGTTTTGAGAGTATCTTGTCGAGGCTCCAGATCTCTGTCCCGTCTTGCGCCGGTTGTTCGATGGAATGGGTGGCTGCGGGAGCGAGGGCAGAGAATGGTCAGAATCACTGAATGTAAACATGCCCATGTCTTCGGTGTAAGGTGTAGGGTGAATCATTGCAAGGCTGCCATGGGACAGCAGCTCATGAGGGGAAATGGTCCCGTCCGTGACGCTGTGGTTCATTGTTTGCCGGAATGGACTGGAGCTTGAGGAACCAGAGGTCCATCCTGTATTTCCGTTGAAGTTCGACTCGCTGTCACCAAAAGAAGTGGCAAAACTGTTGTCAAGTGAAGAGCTGTGGTGTTCAATAAAGGGCAGTGGCATGGGAGGCGTGGTCGCCAGGTCTGCTCGAGCAGGATGCCAATTGGGTAGGCCGTGAGCCTGCTCAAAAGGTCTCAGTAAATTTTGAAAGGAGTCTAGATTCGACTTGAAGACGCGGGAACGTTTGCCGTAAGTGTTGACGAAAACACCCAAATTGACTTGGAAGGAAAAGGGATACCCGACAGGAGAACAGACATGCTTACCTCTCGCCAGTTTGTCATGTTCTGACGTTCTTCTTGCATGGCAAGTGCAAGTTGCATTTGTAAATCAAACTTGTTCGTGTACGGGTTGACGAAGACGCGAAGTCTCTCAATGAAGTCACTGATTATCTTGGCCTCGAAGCTCTGCGTCAAAGCTGGCACGGAATCGATGGCCATCTTGTACCCTGCGTCCAGTATTCATGTCAGTCATCTATATTACTCATTGTGCTCGCCTCGTTAGCAAGATCTCTTCTTCAGAGGTTAATCCTTCCTGAAGGCTTCACCGCCGGTTCTCCTCGGATTCTTGTTGTCATCCTGCATAGTTCTCGCCATCCGCGGGCTCGTGCCTCCCCGTGGCATGGCTTGAGGAGTGGCAAGGAAATAATTGGACGTTCCGTGCTCCATACCTGGCCCTAGGTGGAATATATGTATGATGGGTAGAGGTATGGTATGGGCTTTTGGGAAGTGTGTAGATACTCACAAGGCTGGATGAATCAAGGACAGGCCTTGTGTAGACGTGTAGGGATGTGCCTGTCCTTCACTCTTACTTGCAGGTTCACAAGTCTGCTTCCGTCGGTATACTCGGTGTGATTTGTGCAGAGTCGCGTGGAGATGTTGAACCGAAGAACGATTGGCTTGAATAGGTACGTGATTGTTGTGTCGGTGAACTGAGGCTGGCTGCGGGAAGGAAAACGGTGTGGCTCTACAAGACTGGTCTACCGTATTACCGCATGGAGGTCAAAGTTCGAGAGTTCGTAATTTCGGTGCGTTGAATAGCCTTCATAAGTTTGTTAGTTTCTTTTGAACTGCCAATTCATCAACTGACTCAGACCCTGTTGAGCGGAGGAATATTGAAGACAAAATTGTATGGTGGTTTGTTGTTGGCAGTCTAAGTCGAGATACTTGATACTTGATACATGTAAAGCTAAGGTACTTGAAGGACTAGATGTAAATTTTCCGGAATGTAAATTGCAGTGAAGGAAAGTATGCAGCTCATTGACCATTGGGAGTGGAATGATGACTTACCAATATATCCAAGCACATGCCTTGATGGCTCTTGTATGGGATCGACTATTCACTATAGGCCTCGTGGAGTAATGGCTTCAGAGGTATAATTTGGAATACTGATCAGAGAAGAGTTTTCGGATCACGAAAACGTTTGATCGGGAGGTAGTCTTATCAAGCGGGCGTCGTTGTAGAGCGTTCTGGCTAGTCTGCATTGCGTGGCATGCTTGGATAGTTGATGACCGTGGCAGCACAAGCAACCCCTCGAATGACCTTTGGACAAAGTGAAGACCAGGAGACGAATAACAAGCTTAAGGCCTTGTGAAATGCAAAATATAAAAAAAGATAGGGACAACTGGTATCGCCAGAATGCCAGCAGTGGAGTTTTGAAGTTCAAGAACTTACAATCTGGTAAAAGTCAATCTGAACACAAGAGCATGTGAGTTTGCAGTACGAAGGATTTCTGTTATTATCATAGTCTTCTCGCATCCTGAAGTACTTATATTCACAGATACACCAGCTTCCCCTCAGCCCATGGCATTATCCATTGCCTCTTTCTCCCACTCACTTTGATCTTCCTGTACATCGTGATGGACAGACCACATACGAGGCTACTACCCCTGGTCTTTCTGAGATCATTAGATGTTGGAAGCTCAAAGCAGACTCGACAATACTGCTTTCATCCTCCCTTATATCCCACTCCCGAGCATCTTCCCCACAATGGCCTTGTCTATTCTGCACAAGCCTAGGTCGTTCTATGCACCGTTGAAGGAATGCAGTCTGCGTGTTCGACAGCTCACAAAATCGTCTATTGATAGCCCGTGTGGACCTCAGGGTCAAGGAAGGAGGGGGAAAAAGAAAAAGAAAGAAAAAACTGTATCCACGAATACTTACCCTAACGGGCATTAATTGCCCTTTCATGGCAGAAACCAACAATTATCCCATGCAATGGCGGGTTCATTACGCTGAAGATTTATCCTAGCTCGTCATGCAGATATAAAAAGCAACATTGCGGATCCCGCATTCCTCCGCCATACGAGGCACAGACAGACCGCTCCGTTGCTCATCCCATGAATAGTGATGCCCCAGTTCGAACCTACCATTTCCATCTCACGGCATCAAACCGGAGGCCGTTTTTGAGGGCCTTACCACACTACAAACAGAAGTGCATCATGCATACTACGCTGCCTATGGGCATAAGCTGTGCATGATCGTAGCAAACCTGCCGATCGACGCAAGATCCGGCACTCCCTTGCAATTCGCGGATGCCCTCCTACTGGACGGAAATATGGGGGCTACGAGGCAAATGCAATGTGGGTTTGACTTCTGACCACCACAGACGCATACGAAGCGAAGGAAAGGATCCCGCCACCCTACAGTGCCCGCGCTCGGAATACTATCGGTCTCGGCCCGAGAATGACTGCCTTACATGGCATGGCGTCAGAGACCGTTGGTAAAAGGCTACCCGCGATGCTGTGTCTATCCGGCATGGCTCTCGGGAAGAGCGGTCTACACAACATCATCTAGGCCTAGCATGATGGCTCAGAGCTTTCACGCCCATTATTTTCATCACGAGTCAACGATTGCGACTGACCAAGACACAATGTGTGTGTTCGCGGAAGAACAAGAGCACGAGACTGGCAGTACCTAGGTAGCTCTTTTTGTTGGCCTCCGCACAGCTCGAGAATTGCTCCTCAGTACTTACAAGCTCAGTTGATCATGCAAGTCTTCGCGTTTGACAGTTGACAGGTGTCACTCAAACCTAGCTTGGCCCAAGAACCAGGTTGATCAAAAGCAAGTTCAGAAACGCTGTGCCACCGTTAACCAGAACCTGTGGCACCGCATATCTGGCAAGGTTACGTACATAAACACATAATTACGTAGCACAAACACCACAGTATATCGACTAGGCAGGCCTGCAAAAGATCAAATAAGGCGGGCCCAGCGTCCGGTTGGAATTTGCTGGCTTCACCAGATAGGTAGGTACGTACGTACGTACGTTTGGAAGCAAACCGCAGTTACCCGCCATGCGGTCTCCTTCTGCTGATATGCTTCCGCGTCCTATGAATGCGCCACGGAAACAGAGTGGCGAGGTGTGTGTGAAGAACACTATGGCTCGTTGTACGGGTGCATGCATGGTGTGGTTCAGGAGATCCTGCCACTTTCCTTTGAGCGTACCAGATGAGGCATTGGTATCTTGCAAAAATCAAAAATGTATTGCTAGCCAGTTTTAAAGAGCTCCACAGTATTTTGTACGAAATCCTGTTAAAATTTGGAGGTATGATCGGGTCCTTTCGCAAAGAGCTTGTTGGGAAGGCAGTCGGTCCCAGACGGAGGCGAACTTGAAGCTTTATTTTCGCAAACGAGGCGTGAATACTGTGAGGTCCCGAGTCAAGGATACAAGTGCCCGTACCGTTCAGTCTCAAGAAATGCTGCCTAAAATGGACGAGACTCTATATAGCATGGTGACCTTTCCAAGTGTGGCAAAAAAAACACTTACACAAGGCTGGGGACCTCACTTTACCAACACAAATCTGTACATCCATCTACCTGCCCACCTGACTTAATCGGTCTAGCATTCGAGAAAACTTGAGTATTGCCCAGTCTTCACTCCGTAGATGACACAAACACTCCAGCACTCCAGTAGTCCCGCTCATACACGTGCACGACTGCGAAATTGGTCCCTCACCCCATACCTAGGTAGGTGTGTGCTTGTCTTGCTGGCCCAGTTGCTGTCTTATCTTCCGTAGCTCGAACGACGTCACGAACTGGCTAGTTGGCAATTTTCTTCCTGCCATGTCCCGTCCGGCCATCCGCACAGGGATTAAAAAAAATGGAGGATCGGATCGACCGCACGGTATGGATGAGTGCCCTGCTCGTATTGCACAGAATGCCGGCGCCCACAAAAAAAACCCACCTGTTGAGATTCGTCTGTCCGCAAGCGATGTTCTGACCTACGCACAAATTTTCTATGCTCTCAACCTGAGCCACAAAGAAAATTTCTTGATTTCCTGGTCAGGTTCTTGCTCAAGCCCCAAGTGCTACCAGCAAAGCGTCAGACCGTCCGAGGACTACCTAGGTAGGTAGGTCGAGATGATTTCATGTTGAGACTCGCATATACGTCGATAGGACACGATCGAGTATTCGATCTCCTTATCAAATAATGCTGTTGATGACTTCCCAATCCCATGTGTTCCCGCTCCATTTTCAGATGAAATAATTGCACTAAAAAGCAAAAGTTGCTCAATCATACATACCTATCTGCACTTGTCATTGGACTTGGACCCTTCCTGTCCTCTTCGTGACCATCAAATTCTTGTCCTCCTGGTGGCTTGTTCAGGAGGCCAGATTTTCCGCCCAGCTAAGTGACCCTCCAGGCCCATGTATTTTGGTTATGATAGGGCGTGTCTGCGTGCTGCTATGTATAGAGCAACTTCAGCCTACATCTTCAGACAGGCTTCTTTTGTCAGTACTGGACTTGTAAGGGACTCAAAAAGCTTCATGAAATCTGATAGTGCCCCTTAGACACCCAAGAATGAAATGGCCTTTTCATGCCCAGCCCTGGTGATCCACATTCCACTCCACATGATATCACACTTCACTGACAATACCTACCTAAGTAGATAGATCAAATCTATCACAAAAGCCTTTGTCAAATCATAAATATTAGTTACCTCCACAAGATCATTCCATTACAATCTCATTCTGAGATTCTCTCTACCAATATGGAAATGCTTCCAGTCCCCAGGACACCATTGTCGCCTCCCTTCCGACCCCCATGCCCAATTATGCCATACCCAGCCCACACCATTGCAAGCCTGTAAGATAAAAGAATACACCCTAGGGCCCTGACCATGCCCAGCTACTCCTGTAATGCCTTGTCTTGCCTACCCTAGATAATCACAAACCACCGCCGCCCCTTCAATGTTTGCCTATTTTTATGAAAGAGACGGAAAGAAGAACATAGAAAAATGAAGGAAGGTCGAAAGGTCTCTACCAAATATAAATGAGAAAAACAAAAGGAAAGAAAAGAAAATAGGGGGAGGAACCTCCCAAAAGTAATGGTCTAAAACATGCTTTGCTCTGAGTGCTATCCCGCTCCCGATTCCTGCCCGCCGGTACAACGCCATATGATAGAAGGGGGAAAATATTGGTATGCGCAGCGATAGCGGATGCTCGCTCCATCATGTATGTAAATCGCTGTGCTTGACCCATGCCGCATCTCTTCAAGATGTCATCAATCTAGTTGTGAAGAATGAGAACATATCTCCTGCTCACAGAAATCCTTGTGCGCTGTCCACCGCTTCCTGTGCGACCTCCTCCCTCAATGCCCTGCCGCCTGCCGGACTCTCCAACATCTCCACGCCCTGGACCCCAGCACCGAAATCGATCACGAGAATTTTAGGATCCTGACCTGTAGAGACGATGCGTCGATAGTCACTCTTGGCGCTGAGCACCCAGCTGGAATGCCACCTAGGAAAGTCCAGCAATTGGCGGCCGGTTTCCATGTCGAAAACTTTGATATCAGTGTCGTAGCTACCGCTGACGAGCCGCCCGCTCGCACTGTCGATGTGCAGCGACCGTACTAGACTCTCGTGCGCCTTCATCTCGCGCAGGCACTCGCCGGTGTGGGCATCCCAGATGCGGATCACCTTGTCATTGCCGGCTGAGGCTATGTAGCGGCCGTCCTCGGAGAATTGACTGCATGCCAGGCCCTTGGTATGGCCCTGAAATTCGCGTATTTGCTTGCCCGTCTCAATGTTCCACAACTTGACGCGGAAGTCGCCGCTACAGGAGACGATGGTGTTGCCACGCATCTGCACCGCGTTGACGGGGCCGCTGTGGCCGCGCAGCTGCTTGAGGAGGGCACCAGTGGCGCGATCCCAAACGCAAATGCTAATATCCTTGGAGCAAGTCACGATATGCTTCTCATCGAAGCATAAGTCAAGCACGGCAGCGGTGTGGTGCTGAAGCCGTCGGATAGGCTTGTAGCCTGCCTTGATGTCGTAGACGATGCAGGTGGCGTCGGAGCTGCCTGTCACCAGAATGTCCTCGTCGTACTGCAAGCAGAGAATGGAAGCCTTATGGTGTGTCTGGAAAGCCACCGTGGTAGGCACGGCAACGGTGCGTCGGTGATTCGCGCCGGTGTGCGGCTCGAAGCTGGTGGTATGGGTGGGGACGCCGTCTGTGTTATAGAGTAGCGCCCGGTCCTTCACAACCTCTGGCGGGCCAATGATCAGCTTGCAGCTCTTGGTGTGCATGTCCCAGATACGGATGGTCTTGTCACGAGAGCCGGTGATGATCTTTTGCCTGTGGATGGGTCAGTTTGTTGTTGAATGCGCCAAGATTATGTTAGTATACTTACTCGTCAAATTGTAGGCAGTAAATGCTATCTGAGTGACCATTCATCCAGACAGAAGTGGCTTTACCCTGCTTCCATCTCTTGCCAAGCTCTTCGGTGGCGGCGTATGCGTCCTTCCAATTCATGTTGGGTTGAATGGCGGGGACACCCAGGCCAGCACCGGGCTGAATGGGCTCGCTGGTGGCATAAGTGCCCGTCTTCTCACGCAAGTACGACTCACGCCAGATGTGCTGGAGGGACGTAATGTTGCGCCAGGCCTTTGAAACTCGACTAGCTGGGGCCAGGCTGGCGGCATCGAGGTGGGCAAGCACTTGAATTGCCAGCTCGACGGGCAGACGGTACACAAAGTCGACTCTGCTGGGAGCGCAGGCGCCCAGAACTACATCGCCCTCGGCAGTGACCAGGTCTGGATCTTGCAGCTCGTCGGCAATGGAGTCGGTGCTGGTGACGGCGATACCAATGCCACTCTCTCGGTCGGTATTTGCGGAATCAAGGGTGAGGCGTTTGTTCTTGAAGGGCAAAGGGAACATCTCATTCTGCCAAGCGGCAACCGCCGCTCGTGCTCCCGAGCCAGAATTTCGAGGGATGACTGGTGGCTCGCTGCCAAAGCCTGGTCTGGGAACGGATTGGGGCAGCTCTTCGGTTGGGATGTGGGTGTGATCGTGGGACGCGAGTGCAAAGTCGCCGTTGAGGATACGAGAGTGCCTGAAACTAGTGCTGGTGGCCTTTCTTAGACGATGCCACCTCGAGTTGATGGCATGGCTTGTTGTCGAGCGAGGCGAGTATTGTTGTTGATCGTGTGCGGAAAGGGGAGAGGTCGCTGGTGAGAGAGCAGCAGGTGAAGTGGGTGAAGCACCACCGACTGGTGATGTGATGTTCTGGGTGTTGAACGTGTGGTGAGATCGGGACGGGGCGTGGCTCGAACGCAGCTGCCGTTTCTGGTCATGATAATGCTGAAGGTGCGCGTGGACATCGTTCGAATCGCCCAGAGTTTCGGTGGCTATCGACGTCCTTCGATTCACTAAACCTTTAATCTGAACAGATGCGCGCCTCCACATGCCACTTATCGACTTCTTGCCCTTCCCTTTGCCAGCATTGACCGTGTCCGCGGGACCATTCGTCTCCTGTTCCTGTTCCTGGTCCTGCTCCACGCCAAATCCAGCCCAATTTCCGAAACCAGGAGAAGTCGGCGAAGCAGAATCAACCGGATCAGCAGTGGTACGGCTGCGGTGAAGGGAGAGGTCGCCCAAGCGCTGATCGAGATCGTCGACCGGACTAACAAAGGGTACCACCACGGACTTGGGCCGCCATGGGACGGACATGCTTCGGGACTTCTTGGTCGACATTCGCCGGACAACGGGCGCAACAGAGGACGAAGAGGTAGAGGCCGAAGCAGCAAAAGCCGAAGACTCGCCGGGTTTGGTCGGGAAAGGCAGGGTGTCGATGGAAGAATCGTTTTCGGCTCCCGGATAGAGGGCTTCGTGAGCTGGGGCCCAGTCGGTTACGTGGAAAATGCGGCGCGCGGCGGCGGTGGTCGAGGAGGCAGGCATAGTCGTGTACGGGCCCTCAACGCACTCGTCCTCGAGAGCCGGGGGGGGGCGCGGGGGTTCAAGGCCGGACAGCCACGGCGATGAGTTAGCAACCACCACCTCTTCGTCGTGGAGGGTGTGAGTTTCGGCAAGCGTGGCGTGTTGTCGGTGAAGGAGTGCAGAAAGGGCGGGCGGTCGTCGTCGGGTGGCCTGTCGGGGCGTCGGCAAACGCAACAATCGACGTCGTGAACGACAATAACAACCAAACAAAACGTGTAATTATTAACAATCAAAAAGCCGCTTCTGTTTGGTACGTGTTTTGTTTTACGTGGACGAGGAAAGAAGACGAAGAGTGATACAAAGGAAGGGATAACAAAAAGAGGAACGAAGCGTGAAGCAAGTGAGTAAAAGTGTCCAGGTACGGAAGAGGGTCTAGAGAAGGCGGTGGGACCTGAAAAACATACCAAGACCAAAAAGATGCAAGACACACGGGCGGACCAAAAAGAGGGAGTGGATGCATGCGCATGTCAGCCCGGGATGGAATGAGCATATGAGTGCAAGTATCTCCAAGGTATCGGTTGCATGTAAAGTGGGTGGAGGGTTACTTTGACAGCTCAACTGCCGTACCCCGGCCCCGGTTCAGGGTCCATGCGCGACGCAACAGCCGCAGTCAGGGCAAATCGCCTTCAGATGTCTTTTCTCTTTCCTTTTTTTTTCTTCTTTCCTTGCCATGGATGGCGGAAGAAGGGGGGTGTCTGACTGTCGGGCTGTTTAGGCTTGGAAATCTGGGGTTAGGGTGCCCTAGCTAGGCTAGTTGAACCCGCCACAGTCGCATTTTCAGGGGTAGAACAGGCGAGCAGCAGTGTTCTCTATCAATCCCTCCGTTCCGTTCCCATTCCCAGGGCGGCAGTGCGCCCCGTTGGTACCTCATACTCCATGGAGACTATAGTTCCCTGCCATGTATTTTTGGCTTTCAATGTCCCACTTCCACTCTTCATCCGGTTCCATTCTACTCTCTTCATATAGATCCCATTGCGTATATGCAATTTCGTCTGCATCGCCAACATGAAGCAACAGAAACCAGACCTTTTCGTCTTGCCAAGACGATACCGGGTGGCTGGCAACCGTGTCAAAATGAAAACATCAACGTCTTTGATGTTCTGATTTGGACATCGGCAAATGTCTCACGTTGTCCACTTCGGCAGGCAAAGCTACCTACGCAATCTTCCATATGGCCAATTACAATAAGACCACTCGAGAAAGAAACACACACAAGAACAGTCCCTAACACGCAGCCCTTCAGCATGCTAGTCAGGCCAGAAACGAACACTCGACTCGATATGCAACATGGGAATTGACCACCCAAGATCCCGTTGCCGATGAGGCCCCCCCCCTTTTTTTTTTTGTCAACTTCCCCGTCTTGCGCCATCGACTTCGGGACGGTGGCGCACATGGCGAAACCGGCAGGGGGGCTTCTGACTAGGTAGGTACAGCAACAACAACACAACATGGCCTGGAGCCGGATCCGGTACTGCACATCTCTCTCCAATTCCGTTGACTGCTAGAGCCATGGTACCAGTCCGTCGATCTTGAACGCCCGGGAATGAATGAAGCTATCAAACACTGAAGTGCTGATTATGAGAACTGCCGAATCTTTGCCGATTGGTTTTTCTTATTTGCTTTCCAGTTGGAGGGAGGCGAGAGCACGGTCGTGAAGATCCGACTACATTACTTTCCATGTCTGACAGGTCCTGCATGGTGCTGACAGCTGCTATGGCTCAGGCTCAGGCCCAAAGTCCAGACCCGCGCTCACGCCCAGGCCGAAGCCGAGGCTTTGAGCGTGGATAGCGAGATTGATCATGCTGTGCTACTCAATCAAATGTACGGGATAGCCTTCGCTTGCAATGTTCTTTTCATTCTTAAGTTTTTATTTAGTTTTTTGTCTTTTCTCTTCTCTCCTTCGACTATTCCGGAATCGACTACGCATCGGCTTCGGCTCCCGCAAGCGAGTGAATCATAATCACATCAAGGGACTACCTGATCCGGGACCATGACGCGCTGATGTGTTTGTCGACTGCACTTTTTACAGTCTCCAAGTCAGGGCTGGCGTCAGTGCACTCACTCACTACCTTCACGTGTAATTTTGAGTTCGTTTGCCTCGTTCAGCTTGTAACATCAAAATGATAGGGTTCCCGTCCGGGCCACGCGCCAAGTGGATCTTGTCGGCGGGCTTGTCTGCTTTACAAGGTGACTCAGCACGGTTGGGCTTCATGGATTGGGACCGGGACCTGACTGTGTGGCTAATCAAGGGACATGAGTCTCATGAAAGTCTCATTGCATCGTGAAGAGAGACCCTTGTGTGTGGGCCACTTGTCGCCTATGGAAGGTGAAACTTGTTGTATCCCTGGCAAAGACTTTTGGCAAGATCGACAGTTGTCTAAGCCAGATGGATTCTCTTTCAAGTCTTCTCACCTCAAGGACAACATGCTTCCAAATGGCACCACCGTACCTATGTAGTCACGCGGCCAGCACGGTTCCTACTGCTCTATTCTCAATTCTCAACCCACCTTTCACACTCGTGCGTTTCGTCACATTTCTTTCACTGTATGCACGGCCCTGTCTTGAAAAGGAAAAAAAATTGGGTTGGTTAGCTTGTGTCTTGACTACGCTCGTGCCCTAGAAACCCAGCTTGTGATAGGTCACCACCAGTTTTCAATAGCCGAGCATACCGCCCACGTTACCACGAACTTTTGCAGTTATGAGCATGGCGTTGTTCGCGGTCTTCTGTTGAGCATACTCTCACGGGGTCTTGAGAGGGACCCGAGGCGCACCGCTCTTTGCGTAGGTGTAGCTTCCCCACACGTGCCCCAGTGAGACAAGTGAGCGGTGAAACAATCTCCGCTGCTATTCATCAAGGGAGACGGTAGAACCCAAGAGGAAACTCCTTCAAATGTTTCCTCGGAAATCTGTCAGTCAGACATTGTGCGGAGCCGGAACCGCTAGACTGTATTTGACATTGACGGTCGCATCAAGGCGAGATCGCGGGAGGAGAGGTGGCATCCCCTTCTTCAACCCGCCGCTTGGTCCTTGAGGTAAATTGGGTTGTAGCAGAGTGCAAGTAGATTCTGATTGTTTTCGCTATCATCCATCACTGGCTAAAAGAGAGACCACCTCTTTCATCTCAGAGACAAAAGTGTCCAGCATGGCCTACTCTTCAAATGGGCTAATGGCCTCCTGGATAGGAACATAGTCAAATGTACCCGCCATATTGAGCAGCCATATATCATTGACATGCTTGGGCGTCTTGCCCTGGTAATAAAAGACGCTGGGGAAGCCCACATCAAAGGGCACCGCACCCTCAATCTCCTCCATCTCCTCCTTGGACAGGTGCAGCTTCAGCGCCTCAATGTTTCCCTTTAGGTGGTCGACCTTGCGCCCGCCCACAATGGGGAAGACGTAGGGCGTCTTGTGCATGACATACGCGAGCGCAATGCTCGTGATCTCGCTGTTCTTGCGCTTGGCAATCTTCTCGAGTACCTCGCTGACTTTAATCTGCTCCTCGGTCGCCTGGATCTGGCGGCCTTCTTGCGCCTTGCGCTGCTCGGCACTCTTGAAGGCACCACCGCCGAGGGCACCCCATGGAGCAAGACCCATCTGTGGTTGATTGTCTCCAAGTCAGCTATCATGGTTTTTTTTTCTTTGGAGAAAAAAAAAAGGAAAAAAAAAAGAAAAAAAAGAAGGATAATTGAGCAACTGTAGAGTGAAAACTTACCCCCTCATCGCGACACATAGGGATAATATCTCTTTCAAAATCCCTACTCGCCGCACTCCAACGACCTTGGTAGACGCAGAACTGGCGCAGGCCATGGTCGCGCGCATACTGATTCGCCTTGCTCACGACCCATGCGGGCGTGTCTGATACGCCCAGGTACAGCACTTTACCTTGTACTACCAAATGGTTGAGGCTCTGCATGAGCTCGGGGATGCTCGCGCTAAAGTCCCACCAGTGCACGTACAGCAGGTCGATATAATCGGTCTGCAGCTTCTTCAAACTGGCTGCAACGGACGTGTGCATACTCTTTGTACCGTTGCCGGTGAAGTTTGCTTGCTGTAGATGTATGTGTCAGACGGGTAATGCTGGTAGGAAAAGAATAAGAAGACCTTAAGAAGGGGTAGAGATCGGGAGGAGGGAAAGCATACGATTTTGCCATTGCCTGGTGGCCCGGATTTGAAGTCTGTTGTGTATTTGGTGGCGATCACTGTGCGCTCATGTCAACTTGGGGGACTTCTGGAGTCTGAAGACGGGCATGAGGTCTGCATACCCATTTCATCTCTGTTTCCGCGCTTCTTCATCCATTCGCCGATCCAGCTATGCAGATAATCAGTCCCAGGAACCACATAGTGAAGAGGCCTCATTGCGAGGTAGCACCAAAGCAAGATCACCTACGTCTCAGACTCCTCGAACTGGTAGTTGTTCGCTGTATCAATGAAGTTTCCTATTGTTGTCTCGTCAGGGAAAACAATTCTCTCCAATGAAATCGGCGGGGCTAACATACCACCCTGCTCATAGAAAAAGTCCAAGATTTCCTCGGTGGCTTGCTGATTACAAGCACCCATGAAGGACTCCCACGCATTGCCAAAGTTCATAGCACCCAAACATAGTGGGGAGACCCGCAACGAGGCGCTTGGCGAGAGCAGCCGGTATCTGTTCAGTGGGCCCTTTGGGGGCGGCGCCATAGGAAGGATAGACATATTGAAGATAGGGAATATTTCTTGGAGCTGGAAATCCAAAAATAATCTTGTGGTGTGCTGTGATGCTGTTGGAGAAGAATGTGGATCCGATACGCAATGGTGAAGTGTGGATGGGGACCTTAGGGGTATTTTATATACCTACCTACCTACCCAGATATCCTCGGCCGTGCGAGGTTGGGAAGATTACCTAAGTCACGGTGACGGCATGCATCTAAGTTGCGGACGTAGCAAAAGTATGCATGTTGCACGGAGTTTACGGGTGCAGGCTTGTAGATCCGGAGAACCGCTTTATTCTGGGTCTACTGTGCATTCTTCGGCGATAGGTGGTCGACCTTGCCATTTGGTAGGTTTGTATTAGCTAAGATGGCTTTTGTCCGAATCTTTGGGGTTTTTGAGCAGTGCGGAGGAGTGTTACATCAGGTCCTCCGCATTTGCCGTTCAACGGCTTCGTTAATTCAACCGCACCGTCCGTGCTATCGTCAGCCATTTGCAAGTCTCCCTGGACTTGAAACTGCACAGCTTCCTAGCTAGGTTGTTTTCTACAAGAATTCTTGGTGGAGATAGGACTTCTACATCGGAGCCTCCAAATGCCATCCACGGTGTCTAGACGTCCACCACGCCGTTCGTGTTGTCATCAGCCACCTGCGAATGTCTTTCAAAATCTAATCCTCCAGCGAAGCTCGGGTTGCCCTAGCAATAGTTCTTGGTTCAGTCGGCAACATTGCAACGTTGAAAACCCCGATCATGCGTGCGTGTCTTTAGCGCGGGAACCCGTCACAATCTAGTGAGCGCTTCAACTTTCACAATTAAACAGCGTTATCGAGGAACAATTTTTGAGTACAAGTGCTTTCCATTAAAGACACAGAATCAACGCTATAGACTAAGCAGCTTGAACAAAACATTCCGTAGATTCAACAGTTCGTAGCAGACGCTTCCAAACAAATTCAACCGACACTATCATAAAGAGTATTCTTACTCGGTCCTGAAAACAGCATCCTTGTTGAAATAGTTGGAGATATCATTATCAGCGCCGCATTGGTGGCACTTATGCAAAACCTTGGACGAGCCCAGTCCCGAGCCGCCAGTGAGTCCCGCCGCACCTACTCCAGAGGTCGATTGAGACTGACCGTAGCCCGGAACCCTTGAGGAATCCGTGGCACCACGGATCTGCCCCTGAGTGGAGGTGGGCCCATGGGCAGCACCATCCGAGCCAAGAGCGCGATCCGCAATCTTTTGCGACTCGTCAGAGCGTGGGTTCTGGTCATGCTCTCGGCCTTGCCCGTAATAAGCTGCCGTCGCGCCAGCTCCGGCCAGGCCAGCTCCGGCTGCAGCACCGAGAGCTGCGTTGTTGTTGTGATGGTGACCAGTGTTGGACGTTGAGCTGTCCTGACCCTGGTAGGGGTAGTTGCCAGCGGCACTGGTGGCCTGTCTGGCCTCAGCCTCGGGATCGTGGCGACCTGCGCCAGTGGAGCTCTGGTTCTGATTGCTCCATGCCTGCTGGGCGGCCAGCTGCGCGGATGGCTGCGAGGTCGTCGACGACTGGGTAGGCTGAGAGTGCTTGTTAGACGAGCCGAAAACCGAATGACTTGGGTCATTGGACTTGTTATCATGCTGACGGTGCTCGTGGTGACGATGCTTCTCTTCGGCTGCCACAACACCAGCACCTGCTCCGACGCCGGCCGCGGCAGCAAGACCCTGCTTCTCGCGATCATTGCCAGAAGTCGGTGCCCCGCGAGAACCAGCAATGGTCGATTGCTCGCGGGAGTCGGCTGTGCCATATTGGGGGCCCACAGTCGTCGCGGTGGAGGAGCTGAGCGGGCTGGAGTCGAATGCGGTCTTGTGCGTGCGCGAATGGGGGTCTTCGGCGCTGCCAGCTCCAATGACCGTATTGTGGATGCCACCAGTCGTGGACTGAGGCTGGGAAGAACCGAAGCCCGAGGTTGTGTCGCGCTGCTGGGAGCCGTGCACAGTGGTAGCTCTGTCATCAGGACGAGTTTGTTCCTCGCCGCGCTTGTGCGCCAAGTAGCCTGCTCCGCCAAGCCCGGCGACACCGGCGCCGGCGAGAGCAGCCTCTTCCTTGTAACGATTGTTGTTGTTGTTATCCCCATGTGTGGTGGTGGAGGTGGAGGAGTAGGGATCGTTGTCGCCAGTGGAAGTCAAACCAAATGCTCTTTGTTGCGACCCATGAGTAGACGTGGGCTGTTCGCCTGTGCGAGATTGGTCTTCGCCTCTCTTGTGCGCAAGGTAGCCAGCACCACCTAAACCAGCAGCTCCAGCGGCCAGGGCGCCCTCTTCCTTGCGGTGGCTGGTGGTGTTGTCATGCGTGCCGTATTGACTGCTACCGAACGCGTTGTTACTAACCTCCCGCGGCTGTCCGGTGGAGGAAGTGGTCTGAGACGCGTAGCCAGGATCAAGCGTGCCGGGACCGGCCTGTGTTGGGCCACTTGCCAGGCCAGATGAAGCAGACTTGGTGTTATCATCATCTCTGTGGCGAGTGCCAAGGTAGGTAGCACCAGCTGCACCAACACCGGTGGCTGCGGCAAGTTCACCCTTGTGGCCATGTTTGCTGGCCGGATCATGTGTCGAGGAGGTCAGGCCAGTGTCGCGTGTGCGATCTGTCAAATTGTGTGACGTGGAGGCTGTGCCGTGCTCATGAGTATGACCTTGCTCGCCATCCCGTGGAAGGTCGCCCCAGTACGGGTAGTTCCCAGCCTGGCTTGTAGCTTCTTTGGCGTCGACCTCAGGATCATGCCGGCCCTTGGTGTGCCCAGCACCAATTTCATCGTCGCGATGATGGTGTCCAAGCTTCGTCAGGTTGGTTTGGCCTTCAATGACCTTCTTCTCGTCGGAGGGTAATGACCTAGGAGTGTTTTCATCGTGAGTGTCGGTATTGCTAGTATCACTCTGGGAATGACCCGTCAGAGCGCCCTTGATCTTTTCACCGATGCTGCTCATGATGAATAGCAGGAATGAGGGAAGTAGGTTGAGTTTGAATCTGTCCACACAGACAAGTGCAAATAGTAATGGAGTATGAGGTATTTTCTGCCAAGAACTTTTAGCTTAGTATGTTGATACCTATGGTTCACTCAGATACTGCGAGCATCGTGTCTTTATAACAAGCTGCACATCAAAATCACCCTTATCGAGGCCGCCCCAGCCGCGTCTGCGCTTGACAGCTCATCGCGCTCGTGACATCACGATTGGCTTTCCACACCCTGCTTTCAAACAAGTATTCATGTTATGTGGAGCTTCAGATGAGCTCATGTGAGCCATTCCTCATGTATTTCCGATTTATACAGCTGCCCGCTAAGTGTTGTAGCGGTTAGGCGGAACGTATTGATGACGGTTGGCGCAGCCACCCCACAAAGCCGGGCTGAGGAACTAAGACATCCAGCGTCATTAGTCCGTCCCAACACGGCGGTTCTTAGCGCACTTCAGCTCTCGGTGATGTAACATCGACTGTTGTTGGTTACGCATGTAGACGTTTCTAGGAACAAGAATAAAGTGAAATGCTTACCTTTGGGTACCTACTTACCTAGGTAGGTAATCGTTGCATACATATCAATTGGATGCGATGAAGAGCACCGTTCCTTGCTGAAGAGCCTCTGTTGGTCCAAACAATATGGGCCAGTTGTCTGCAAATGGAAGAAATCAGGATGATCCATTCCTGCATGTGGGTAGGTTAGGTAGCTTGCAAAAAGAGTTGGCTTGACAATTTCTGTGGTCAACGAGAGATTCCCATGCTCTGCAAGAGGAAGAAGGTAATGAATGATTCGACTAAATTGGAGTATTGATTCCTAGGTCATATATGCACCTAGGGACACTGAGTGCCTACCTGCGTAAGCACCTATTGAGGTACGCAATCCCACGTACATCAAAAAAGACGATAGATCCTCTCACCACTAAGCCTTGTCGTCACGCATTTGTCTGTCCTTAGTCCCATCCATACCAAGCGGCAATCTCGATATCCTCCAAAGAAGATCCTGCAGCTTCGGCTTCAGCGCGCTTCGCTTTGGCTTTTTCAATGGAGTCCGCATCGATACGGATGCCTAGGTACAAGCTCTGATTAATTGGGATTCTTATCAACTTTCTTCAGAATCTCACATACTCAGCACGGGAGCAGCGATGACGCTAGAAACCAGAGCGGCGAGGGTGAGGAGTCTGAATTGCATCTTGATTTTTGTCGACGATTTTAGCCCGGCAGCTGGTTGATAGTGTGTGAGAGTTGAACGATCTATGTGGGAAAATGCAATGAGGTTTGAGGAGGGGAATAAGAACTTGTCCTATTGGGAACAGACCTACTTTATACTTGTGGTCATGCTCTGCAGCCTCCTTCAGAAGCATCCAGTATCTCAGCTGCCGCTCTCAAATATAAGATTCTCGCACAACATATCAACCCCGGTTGATGTCATACCTCTATCTTGACTGTTGTTCACACCTAGTCATATTATGGGAAAGCCATCAGCACCTACTGCTCAACTCTTTTGATGATTGACACTTCGATGCCCAATCGGTGGCTCAGGCGGCCGCGAAGGATTCGGACTATCCTGCCAACCGGACCTGTCCCCAGCAGCCACACCAGCAACATGACTGGGAATTGAGTCTTTGAATTGCATTGAATGGTGAAGTTCTCTGGATGAATATGCGTGTAAGATTCAAATTTTCCAGGGTTCATGCGGACTTTGTAGCTGCTTTTGGACAAAAGGATTCACGTGCGTCGCTTATGGCGTGAATTCTATCACAACAGTCCTAGGCCCGACCAAATATCACTCATGATAGGGCTTTGATAATTCTCCCCGCTTTCAAATTCAACAAATATGCCCTTTACTTTCACATTGCGCGTATCATACTACTGAAAGTAGAAGGTGATGTGAGCCGCTGTAGCCGGTCCTTCCGGTGATGCTCTCGTCCGTAGGTACGACGTTGAAATTTGTCCCAGGCTGACCTTATGTGAGGTTACTCATAGTTTCTGCAACATTTCATTTTCACATTGATCAGTGATTTCTTCAAGTTTAATATCATTACGGCAGATCTGAAGCTAGATACTCCCTACACCCACCCCGTTCGCCTTCAAAATTTCTCTCTGTCGATCGTCAAAATGAGTCTTGGAAAGGAGTTTGACGAGTCTGAGAAGTCTTTCGAGGAGACTGATCCTCTCACAGAAATATATGCAAATGGGGATACCAGGACTGCACATCGGAAAGGTGATCGGTCAAGATGGGTCGTGGGAGGTCTAGCCCTTATAATACTCGTCCAGACTGTTGGTCTCATCGTACTCGCACGACAACCAAGAGTCACTGATCCGTCCCTCGGACTATGGTGTGCGTTCTCATTCACATATAATTGTCGTGCCAAGTTCAAATCTAATGGGTCATAGCGCCTGGGAATCATGTTGTTGCGTATGAGTTGATTGACCTTGGCGCGGACGAGCACAATCCTTATGTTGCAAATGCATCTGATACGGTTGACCAAATGTGGCTCGACCTATATGACTGTATGTCAAAATCAATTGTCTTTTTCACCGATCCTCTGGAATCTGCTAATTGACGACACTACAGTTGGTACTATTGGCTTGACACCGTCAGAGGCAGCCAAGTTGACCCGTCCTACGCCGCCAACGCCCAAAGATCCAGATACTTACCCTGTCATGATTCAAGTTTTCCACAACATCCATTGTCTGAACTTGATGCGAAAAGCAATATGGAGGGAGTTCTACCCAGGAATCATAGACTTGCATCCAAATGGAAGCATCAATGATGATAGCCCCAGCGCTTTGCATATTGGTGAGCACAGATCTAAATGACTGATCCAACTGATTCTAACCGTTGTACATGGTGGCTGGCCTTGAAAAGAGAACGGTAATTGGTTAACGTGCTATTCTAGGCCATTGTACCAATGCGTTACGAGAAGCACTCATGTGTAGTGCCGACATCACTCCTTTGACGTTTCACCGAGTATCAGAGGAAAACATTCATGTCTTCCCGGACTTAGACGCCAAACACATGTGTCGCAATTTCGAAGCCATCAAGCAGTGGGCTGCAAGCAGACAAGTCGAAGCCTGGAAGATGGATGTAATTTTACCTGGTGAGGACGAGGACACTTCCTAATTCCCCATGAGAGCCGCGTTTTTTGGTGACCTTGGCTGGCGTGCATTGCCGTTTAACGCCATGAAATACGGATAAAGAGCGAGGTCCGGGTCATTTTTTTGGCCTGCCTATACGAAGGTGTTGATAGAGAAGGCGGTAACAGTGATTTGCCTCACGACTTGATGATGGGCTCTGTCGCTAGCTAGATTTCAGGCCCCACTCTTTAGGAGCCCCAGTGAAGGATAACAAGAAGGGTAAGAAAAAGGAGGGGGTGGACACTATGATAAGCCTGTCACATAGGCCGAAATACAGACTCCTGTCACAATGCTGGCCATTGCCTTGCCAATGCAAGACGTAAACTTAAAGACGATTCCGCCCGGGCTTGAACCGGGGACCCGTTAGGGTAATGTTGGTTCAAAAGTGAAAGGCATTAAGCTCACGTCAGCACAGACTAGACCACCCATCCAACTTGGCGGATATTGCCAAAGCAAACCGTAAGTGGCCGACTATATACTGACCACGACAGTCGAAAAGGTGAAAAGCCTGATATGGAACATGTTCTGAGCCGAGACCCGGGAAAAGTTGATCCTCCAATATTCGAAAAGTTGTTGTATGTAGTCGATGCTCGCTGGTTGCTGGAAAGAGGGAGGGGGCGGTCCATTGGTCTATATTCATCCTAATCCTGAGCAGAGTCAAAGCTAACAAACCCATCCAACGTCGGTTTAACGGCTTCTAGAAAAAAAAATAGCTTTGGAGGGCCTGAAGAGAGGGTAATCACTTAGCCGCTCTCTGAATTGTAAGTGAGAAAGAATCGACAAGCTAATGCTAATTTCACGATGAACCACTTTTGCAACCCAGGCTGGTTCACACGCCTCCCTCTCATTTATATCGCTTCCCTGTAATCCAACTCACTTTGCATGAGGAGTGTCTAGACCTGACTTCGCAAACGAACACCGATGCCTAGAACCACACCTTGCATGCTTGCAGCTAATGGTGATGCAAATGCGCAAGTTGACAGCCTTGCGGTAGAGGCAGACTGCTTCCGACAATGGCGCAGCCGGCGTCTTATCTTATTAGGCGAGGGAGAGGAGAGCTCTTTCGTTCTTCAGATGCAGATATACGCTCCCACACCTCAGTTGATGGGGTACTCCCCACTTCACACACTATCTATATCTCGATACTGAACGCGTCACGAGAAATATGGTCACCAACCTCACACATTCACTTGTTGACTAGAAGATAGCTACGTGCAGCGCGTGTACCAAACAGCCTCAATCTGGCCGTGGATCCATTTGCACCACGAGTGTTGAGATGATTGCGGCAAATCAAATTGGCACCACTGTTGAGTCTGGCAGCGGGAGAGCGTCCAGATGATGCCCTGGATAGTGTCTCCCGTATCGTTCTGGTTGAACTTCACGAGCGTGATATTAACATGGCATTCACCCTTCAAGGTTGTCATGCTCAAAGAGGTCCTTCACCGAGCGGGCACATCTTGGCAAGACGATTTTCAAGGTAGTTATCATCAGTGCCACCATCAACATTTCCATAACGATCCAAGGCTATTCGTTACCTTGATCGAGGTGCGTGCCAGGCCGAGGAATTTTGGGCGAAGCTAGTGGGACAGTCAAAGCAGAGACGAGGGAAATCGTGATCAAGGTGCGCTCAACTGCGAATGAAGAAGATGAGAACAGGTCAAGAAATGCGTTCTTGCCCGTTCCGGTGTGGGGATGGACTGCGCGCTGGACCGGGTACTGCGCGAGATTGCGCAGGTGCGTGGCGCCGGCCAGTAGACGAAGATCCGGAGTAGAAGGTGTCTATGGAATGGGTTAGTGCGGCTGGTGGGAACGAATGATTGGGTGAATTGACAAGGGCGATGAGAAATGTTCGAGAAAACAACTGAAAGCCTCTTAACGCCAAAGAAAAGGAGCCACCCGTGTCATCAGCAAACTTTCCGGTGCCTCTCACGAAGTCACGAAGTGGAGGTCTTGGCTCATGAGCTTGATGGAGATGACAATGGAAGCGAGCCCATATGGCGTCGTGAACGCCTTGAATGGTTGATCCGGTCCAGATACCAGTTAAGGCCTTCTCTGAGCTTTGGAGGATGCATCTCCGGCTAGAGGGAGCCGAGGCCTTAGCACACCCCCCCCCCTTTCGATAAAGGGATGATACTTATGCTGAGTTCTAGCGCATGAGCACTCGGAAACGCGAGACACGAGACTCAAGGAAGATGGGTATGGTGAGAGGTGTGTGATGAAACTAGATGAGGCCTGCAATTGCAAATTCGCTCCATGTGCAGACGGCCACAGCGGTAGAGCATACTCAGGAGTCTGAGACCTGGCAAGGGGAATGCTGCTGGCCTAATAGACGGATTCCTTATATAAGCACACCTGTATGAACATTCTCCCTTGTCTTTGGCCTTGCCTTTGCCTGCTTCCCACGTCTTTGCGTGCCTGGGTATGAACATGAGCGTCTGCGCAATGCCCGAGGAACGCGCGGAAGTGGTTTGTCCTTGGAAATGGATGACCGAGATGATTATCATTCCTGCGTAGTTGCCACTACCTAGGTGGGGCAAGAGGCTCTGACACTGCTCGCCATTGGACGTACATCAGATGAGGAATGAAGTCATTCAATACCATGGAGGTTCTGGAAGCACTGGGGGTGGGATGGGGTTATTGATAGATGGTAGAGGAGAACAGGGTGAGCAATAATAATCCATTAGAACCTCTGATTGGGAAACCCTCCTAGTGCAATAGTTTGATACCCTGCAAGGAGAAGTCGTTAGATTTTCGTTCGATCTAGACCCGAAAGAATTCGAGGGCGTGGTTTAGCGCTTGATCCATTTCAAAATCACGAAATTGCAAAAATCCCCTCGCATCTTGCTAATGAGGATCAAAGCAAGAGAAGGAATATAATCTTCTTCGCGCGTCAAGCCTGTGAGCGTCTTCTCGCGTCAACCAGACTTTTCGTCCAGTCAATCATGAATCAGCCAACAAAGGCGATGGATGCACTGTCTATAGTATACAGTATCAGATTCCGTTGCACGGCCACAACTGTCTCCATGACTCGTTATGCGTAAGTGTTCTGGCTAGGCTCTAGTCCCAGCAGCGATCACGGAGCATTCTGGCCGGATGGTATGCTATTGTGAATGCGAAACCTGAAAGATTTGCCAATGAAATCTAACAAGCGCACGGTCTAGTGTACCAAACATCTGGGCTCTCGCCAATTGTTGGTGCGCTACAGGCATTCAGTCCCTTATGAGGCCCTGGTGGTAAGGATGAGACGACTGAGATATATCCTTGCACCTGGTTCATCCGCCGCGGGCGTACCCGGTTTGACGAGGGAGAGGAAAGTTGGTAGCTACTAGTGAGGATGGCTGAAATGAAAAGTGTGGCTTGACTGTGGAGAATGATCCTCTCATCCTCCTGTTTTTCAACGTCAGTCCATCACATGCTCACTCAGAGTCGGGAGAAGACCGAATGTGATTGGAATGAATGATGTTGCACACCTGCATATGCTTGAAAATCATAGTTCTGCTTCAGGATCATCTTGCATTTCGAATTGCCACGCAGCTGATTAGAAAAAAATAGCTACACCGAAGAGGCCCCAGTTGGAAAGAATTAGAGACTATCCTCAGTGTCATCGCTGATGGTGCTGGATCCTCCTCCAAACGCCTCGGCAATCACCTGAGTCCGAGTCACCGCCCCAGCTGGAGTCACATAAATCCAGGCTATGGACTCAATGCCCGGAAACGGCTTGTACATGTACTGCAGTTCATATTCGCGGACCTGTCCATTGATGCTCACGGTGCTGTTGCGGCCGGTGAAAGTCATGGTGTCCGCGTATGAGCCCACGAGCTTCTTGCTTTGTTCAGTACCATCATTATCCAGCTTCACATCGTACAGGTTGCCGTCCTGGTCTAGGATGCGGTTCGTGTGCGTGTTGCCAGAGTAGTCGTTTATGCTATAGAGCACATTGTCGATGTCGAAGCTACGCTTGGTGGTACTGCTGCTGGACGAGGAGCCGGAAAGGTCGCCCACAGTATCGTTGACGATGGTGCTTACATCGGTGCCAAGAGTGGCGATGAGGGGGTTGAGGTCAATGGCGTCCAAAACATCACCAACCCTAGGAAAGAAGTGAGTAATTTTGTTTTTTTCTCTCCCCTACTCCCGAGATGATGGATTGCTCACATTGTTACGACATTCTCAAGTCGAGCCTCGAGGAGAACCTTTGCGCTCACGTTCTGGATCGTGAGCTTCACCCGGTCGATCGACGCAGTGACGCCGGCACTGAAGGAGAGAAGTTGCAAGACATCGGCCTGGAGATTGATCACAGCCGTAATATTGTCGACTTCGATGTCAATCTCGCCCACAGAGACGGAGGCGTTCAAATAGACGTCCGGGTCCACAGGTAGTACTGTGTCTATATCTGTGTTGGTGTTGGCGGTCTCGTATACTGCAGACTCGGGGTCGCCACGTTGGTCTAAACGGTAGCCAATGTACCCTTCCTCCTGCCGGCTGCCATACTGATGGCTGTCGTCTAAGAAACAAGAGCCGAAAAGGAAAAGAAGACAGAGAGTGAATAATTCCGCTAGTCTGATCGCCATCGTGGAAATTTATGAAATGTAGAAAGCGAGGAAAGGAAAGACAGCAGAAAGTTTAGAAATGAGTGTGGGCAGGATCAAGCTGGAGGGACGACGGTAGAGGAACAGTCTTCTCTGTCAGGAGGAGGCCAGAAACGTTGAAGTACGAGGTACAGTGCGACTCCTTTACAAGTGACAAAAACAGAGCTATCCGGAGCTGGATCATGTCAGCGTCCTGGAAACTCGAGCATCGAGATCCAAAGGAAATGGAAAAGATCATTAGGATATGGATAGATCAGGTGCCAACGAGGAAGATGTCTGGTAGCCGTTGTGTCTAGACTCAGCGCAAAGTTAATTTCCTCGTCGAATGACCTCACTGACCTGCATCAACGACTCCACACACCCACAGTCGTATGCAGCATGCCGAATTAGATGTGAGACGACTGTTTAAATTTGACGAGCATGGCCCTGCATGAAAAGAAGCACCTTCACGGCTTAGTCTACCGTGGAATCTCCGGCAGAACCCACAGCCCTGGGATGCACTACCCCAGCTCTTAATTCGCATCAAAAGAACAAAGAGAGGTGGTGGTGGTCTATCTGACAGGTTTTGGCTTGATCAAGAGCCACACATCGCTCGCTTAAACGGTTGTGGCTTGCCGTTGCTTACCTAGTGGCCAACTAGATCGCGTGGTCTAGACGAGTCCAACATAGGATCACAAATAGGAGAGTGATCTATGCAGGGTTTATACAAGCTTATTCGCGCGGGCAGATGTCATTCTCGGCTTGTTCCCACAGAGTCCACCCCCCCCCCCTCCTGTGGGTCAACCCAAATTTACGCTTTCCTTGGAAGATAACTTTCCCATGGGGACAAAATCTGAGAGATGGTGTCAAACGACGGAAAGAATTCTTAACGGTGGGCCTATACCAGATCTCCTTTAGTGTTTTTTATGGTTGCTTCACTCATGACAATCCACAGATATCGTCATTGTGCTTTCCCCCTGACCTCCCCCCTGACTCAACCGGGAGTCCCATCCGGACGTGATCCATAAGAGGAGCTCAGTCATTGGCTTGAACAATTCAATGTGTGCTATGTGGTGGATATCATTCTTCGAGGCGGGACTGGGAATCTGCACTGATCCCATGCAGCATGACCAGGCAGAGTTTTAAGCCCGCTCAAGCCTTGCGAGGTTGGACATGTTCATCTGGTCGTTGACAGGGTGCTTGTTCTACATAGTGCTGTATTAGCTGCACGAGCTAGGAAGTTGTTCGGCCAGGCTCATCTATCATGTACCTGCCATGTCGTAGATTTAATAGTTTAATTTGACAGACATACGTCAACCGCCTCCTGTTGCTTACATGCTCGATCGAACTAGGAACATTTCACTGACTTGTTGGGCAGTTCGATAGATTTGTCTGGACTGATTTTTCGAGACTCGATTCCCCTTTCTCTCACTTGTGCTCAATACGGCACTCCACGCTCGTTTTTTTTGCGTGTCTTCGTATCTTGCACATTTTGCTGACAGTGAGCCACTCACTGTGCCCTAGTAAAGATGCAGACCCATGGCTTTTTGATGGTAGCCCTCTGCTCCTTATTCCCGTTCTCTGCTGCACAGTCTGCCTCGACTGCAGCCTCTACGGCGGCCACTACATCTTTGTCCTCTTCCCCAGGTGCAGCCGCCTCCAGCGGAACAGGAGCAACAGCAACTGCTGGTGGAGGCTCCACAAGCACTGCGTCAAGCAGTAGCAGCACCACAAATCCGCCAGATGTTCTATTGAATATCCCTAATTTATCAGTGGGAAAGATTGAGTATGTTGAACGCATTCTGTCTCCCCCAGCACAAGCGCCTTGCAGCATTTTTCCTGGAGCTGACTGTCTTCTCTTTCAGACTCGATGTAGACAATCTCTCAGCAGAGCTCAACCTTCAGGCCAATGTCGCCTCCTTGGTCTCCATCAATGCTGGTGTCCAGGTTGGCATTCAGAAAGTCAACATTACCATATCTGACGTAGAGGCCGAGTTGGAGCTGATCATCCGCCTCGGAAACCGTGAGTCACCTTCGTTCTACTCGCAACCATTGGCCGTTTTCTGACTTCATTATGATGTAGTGGTGGACATTGTCAACCGCACCATCTCAAGCCTGAACCTTAATCCCACACTCATTAACATTCTAAACACCGTCACGAACGTAGTGACAGAAGTTGTGGGAGAGGTTGACGGACTTCTTGGCTCAATCGTACAGGGATCATCAAACGTTAATTTCTTAATTGACAATCTTGGTAACATCGTCCAGGAAGTTGCCGGTGATGCAGGCAGCACTGTCTCATCGATTGTGGGCAACTATCTCCAAAACATGACTCTGACCGGCAGTGTCGAGTCGCTCTCCGGAGGGCTGGTGCAAAAGACATATTCGTACGACCCATTGGGGCGCTCGTGGATATCGTTTTCAACGCCTTGGGACAAGTGGTTCAGGCTACGGTAGTCAAGTCCACCTCTGGCACCACGTCGACGTCGTCGGTGTCCGCGGGGACAGCCACGACTAGTGTTGCTGCGTCGGCAACAGCAGCGGCTAGGCGACGCGGTTGAGCAGTACCTTTTTTTTTTTTTTTCCTTTTTTTTTCTTGGTCATTGTGCAAGTTTAATAGTATATACTTTTTACAATACGACATTTATTTCATCTTTGATGCACAAACGTGTCGCATAGACGGGAAGTTCTGGGCCAAGCCGAACCCAAGATGTCCGACTCATGTAAAGCTTGCCATGCTACCCGTATGCTTTCATTAGTACCATAGTTGCAGTTGTCTTTGGTAGGCCTCTTGACGTTAGCCAGTATGCCTGCCGCGGGCACCACGAGGACCTTTCAGCTGGATTCCACGCCTTGGAAGTCCTACTTAGATGACGGTGAGGTCACGCACCAGCTGTGAGAGTCAGTCTCTTCCGACCCAATATGGCAAGGAATCATGGTATTCCTACCATTTGGGTAGTAAACGTAGGACATGATTCCGTGTGTAGGATCGCACGTCAACTACTGAAACTTTGAGCATATTGGGTGGCATCTTGCGTGCCTTGTATCGTATCCGGAGCCCTACAGGCTTTTTCAGAGGCTCTGGGTGTTGACGAGGGCGTGCAAGTATGAATTTGACTCAACGTCAATATTTCGATTCAAGTGAGCTACGGTACCTGCTCACACTGCCTTAGCACAATGCGTGACTTGTCGTGTTAATCGCGCCAGCCGTTGACCCATGAAATCGTCCTGTCCGAGTGGGAAATTCCATGATGTCAGAACAAGCATTTCTTTCAAAGGTTCAGGCACAGCAAACACTACTGCACAACATGCATCACTAGGTTTCCAACGCGTAGCCTAGATACAAGATGACCGAAATGTAACGACACCTAGACACGATCTATAGTGTACCTGAATGGCTGTGGGGAACAAGCATAAGCCTGCAAGCCAATCGATTCCCAAAATGAACCATGGAACAAAACACAGATGGATGCATGCGAGCTGTGATCGCAAAAATCCCTGCTTCAGTACTAAAAAAGACAGGACTCATATAGTCTGGTCCTTCAACTCCTGCTCTGTCCATTCCCATAACCTCTTCGCCAGCACATCATCTGTCGAATAAAGCCCCCTTCGACCGCCTGTCAGATCGCCCACAGGATAGTACAGCCCGCCACTCGTGATATCCTTCTTTGGAGCCGTAGCAGCCCAGAGCTGGTTCTGTGCACCGTCTTCCACTGTCGTAAGAAACATAGTCACAACACTCATGATCGGGGCCATGAACCAGTGTCTCTCAACTGCATAATGTTGCAAATTTGTCTGTACCACGCCGGGATGAATCGCCGTCACAGTCCACTGCGGGTGATGCTGGGCGAGCTGCCGCGCGTACAGGGCATTGGCAAGCTTGCTCTGGCCGTACCGGTCCCAGGTACCAATCGACTCCTGCGTCGTCTTGAGTGTGTCAAAGAGAATCCCGCCCGCAGGCGTGAAAGCCACAGCGGCAGAGGATAAGACAACCACGCGCACGTCCGCACTGGGCTCCGAGGCTGTCTTGTCGAGCACGGGAGCTAGGAGCTTGGTGAAGAGTGCGTGACCGACGTGATTTGTGCCAAACTGTAGCTCGTAGCCGTCTGCAGTGAGCGCAGTTGGGGCTGCCATGCATCCGGCATTGAGCATGAGTACATCCAAGCGCTTGGACGCTGCGACGAAGGTCCGGGCTGCAGCTTTGATGGACTCTAGGGAGCTCAGATCCATTGCCAGTGGCTTTATGTTGGCATCAGGGACTTTCGTCTTGATGTCTTTGATGGCTTCATCAGCTTTCTCAACCGTCCGGGCGGTCAGCCAGATTTCTTGGGGCTCATGCCGCGCAAGATCCAGCACGGATTGCTTTCCCAGTCCGGAGTTGCCACCGGTGACAATGAAGACTTTACCCTTTAGTGAGGGGATGTCATTGGCGGTGTATTGCACTCCGCTGCCGCTTCCAAAAGGCCACATGATGGAGTAGTATGGGCGATTGTCACAATGAAGTCGGCAAGTTGCGAAGATAAAGAGTGAGGATTAGAAAGCTTCGGGAGTGGGACGTTTCAAAACCAGGAGCTTGGGCCAGCTTCATATCTCGCGCGACGATCTTCAAATGGATAGCTCGTCCATACTTCAATTAGGTTCAAGCATGGGTGACCTAGCGTGATTGTAATTGGATCTTGCTCGAACCTCTCGGGGTATACAACGAGCCCGTAAGTAGGGTAGGGACGCATGGGCACGTGTAAAGTAATTCAAGCTCTGTTATCGCAAATTGAGTTATGTCTTCACGCTCGAGAATCTCTTAATACCGATAGAACGGTTGTGTCGTATCTCGAGGTCATAGTGTTTGGGAAGACCTTGAGCTGGTGGAGGCAATCTTCAACCAATTGCAACTCTTTCATACCCACTTGAAACTCTTATAACACGATCCATTGCCTGCAAATTGATTTCGTGAGATGTAGCGATGGCTTTCTCGCTCTGTTCAAACACAATGCCACCCAGATATTTTTCAAAAGGAACCATATTTCCGCTTTCGTGTCTTGTCCAGAATGCTGAACGCGTTCAACCTCGGTAACATCGCTTCTCCGAGTTTTGGTGCTTCTAGAAGCGGCCATGTGGATTCTCTAACGGGACGTTCCGCTTGGATTCGAAGGCCACATGGCGTCATCATGTGATGACAGGGTCCACCCATCAACAACGTGGTATAAAACTGTTCTCGGCTCGAACTACATACCAAGGAAGAATATGTTACATGCACCATATAGCGTGATACTTTGAACGCTACAAGGAGGCTACTCTTGAGTCTACATCTTCAACATGACGACCTACTTATCAGCACTGACCCTTCCGGACAAGATCTTCGCCAGTCCGGCGGCCTCGATCCTGCTCCCCATCGTCCTGGGCAGCGGAGTGGGCATTGGCATCAGCAGTAAGCATGCGCTCAGCCGATCCATAAGTATCGTCAATCGCAAATGATGCTAATCGTACATTTGTAAAAGACAAGAAGACTAAGGAGACATACCTGTCCCTAAAGCAGCCTCCTTTCTCACCACCAACATGGGTGTTTGGTCCGGCTTGGACAGTTCTTTATGGCTTGATGGGTTACGCAGCCCATCGTGCGTGGATGACTGGCACTTCGCCTCTGAACTCAACAGCCATGATCCAGACCACTAGACACGCCGCCACCGTCTACACGGCACAGCTTGTCCTCAACCTGATCTGGACGCCTTTGTTCTTTGGCCTCAAGAAGCCCGTGCCGGCCCTGCTGGACATTACCGCCTTGATTGCTACGAACGTCTACCTTACGAACCTGTGGAGCGAAGTCGACGAGGTCTCGGCATACCTTCAGTTGCCTTACCTTGGATGGTTGACCTTTGCAACTTACTTGTGTGCTGGTGTTGGCTACTTGAACGGTTGGGATCTGACTGGCAAGGCAGCCAAGTCTGCTTAAAATCACATTCTTTGGCAGAGTACGGCGGAAGGAGGCGATTGAGAAATTTAATAGAGGTAATACCCAAGCTTGCTCTCTAATGCCAAACCTTGGACTTCCACTCCCAACTCGCCCAAGTTCTCCGCCAGATTTTTCCGTGCTGCGCACTGGTGCGGATCGACTGTTGCCCGAGCCTCTGGTGACGAATCTGGCGTCAGTGCGTGACCTGGCTTCGCGTTTGGTGATTTGCGCTTCCTTGATATCTGGGTGAATCCGGAACCGTTTAGAGATAGTCCAGGAACGAATTGAGCTACCTGCGCTTGTGCTTGATTCACCGACTCCACAATGTGAGCGAAGCTCACTCCAGGGAACGGCTTCGACGGCCGTGGCCACGCCAGATTCGCTCGGTGTAGAGTTTTGATGAGTGCACCAAGGATGAAGGTGTCGCAACCTTGCGAGCACGGCAATTTGTCCTCCTGCAGTATGTCGACAGTGTTGTGAACGACCTCCAACGCTTTACGTACTAACTGCTGTCTCTGAACATCGATTTCCTCTGATTGGATGTTGTTAGTCAACCACGACCTAGAGAACGGCGATCTGCGGAATCATGCTTACTGATCACACCTGCCCTGACCTGAAGACCCAAAGTCCGAATCAGACCGTCACTATTGAGAACGGCTATTCTTGTCGCTTTCTTGAAGGTCTGGCTCTGACGAAAGATGTAGGAGGCGTACATCCAGAGCACCAAGTCGCGCTCATAACCACTCGGCAGATCATCACCCAGCTTCTCAAACCACCGCTCCGCGTGTACTTCGACAGCATCAAAGCATCGAAAGGCATCCACGAACACGGCCACCTTGGCCAGCGTCTCTAGACTGACTTCCTTGGGCACCTTCCGTCCCCGCCCATGAATGATATCCATTACAATAATCACAGCCGCCGGATCGTATCCACCCAGTGTCACGTGGAACCTGCCATCGACTTGCGTCTGCGCCGGGCCAAGATGCCGGAACTTATTACGAAAGTGCTTCGACGCCAGGCTCAAGTGTTTGGAAGAGACTTTGATCCGAGTCTCTGGATTGGAGGCAATGCTTGCATAGATATTCGGCGGCCGCGAGGTTCCCCGAAGGATGCCCGCGTAGGCGGCAGAGGCATCTGCCGAGGGCGATGCAGGAGGACTATTCTCTTGTTGCCAGGGAGCGAACTGCTTCGAGGCATGGGGAACAATGAGCAGAGTATCTGCATCGGGATCAACTTCGTAGAATTTGTACATGTTCACTAGACAGTGTGTGTACAATACGCTGGTCAAAGATGGTACAGAGACCAAGTGCGCGCCGTTCGCGTGCTCCACAAGAATCGACGACAGTTCCTACAGATTACACAAAATCATAGCGCAGAGTTTCGAGGGGATGTTCTCTCTTATCAGATGAACTTGGTTCGAAGCAAGTCTTTCTATCAGATCACGCGAATCACCCGCCCCATCACGCCATGCTCTTGGTAGGTAGGTTGGGGGCCGTTTGGCGTTCTTTGATGCTACGGTCGCACGCTAGACCGAACCTCTGCTAGGAACAACGAAACGCCCACCAACCGTCCGCGGCAGTCTTTCTAGATATGGAAAAGTCTCACAAAACCGTCCCAAAAGGAGGCTTGGCTAAGGGGAACCAGCCCCTCGGGACTTCCTCTCCGTCTGCAGTTTCGTCGTCAAGTAACAAGACTGGTTTCAACTCCATTGCTGGGAATCTTTGAGAAGTGCGGATGAGCATTTATACGAGGAGAACGACGACGACGATGACGACGACGGTGACAATGACGACGGCCATGATTGACAGGACGCTGCGACTCTACTAGTCGTTTGGAATGATTAAATGGTCTAAGCAGCTACTGATGAGTGGTCGTTGTTGTGACCACTTGGTCTAAGACCTCGATCGGTGACTGTGGCTAGCATGCAGCATCACCACAAATATGCCTCGAAACTGACCTACACAGCCGGTGGGCATTGTTCATCCTGAGAAAAGTGATCGTTGTACAGCATCAGCATAGATTGTTCCAGGTAACATAAGCATCGTTGCAATGTACTGCGTCGTGCTCTATATTATCTAGATAGAGAGCTGGCTAAGATAAAGAAAATGGTAAGGTTGAGGGCCTCCCCAGAGCGATACTGAATAATAAGGTTTGTACAAACAAGTCGCGTATTCGTGTGATCCACCCTACACGGAACAAGAACCTACTAGAAATCTAGAGGTCATCGTCGGATTCTTAGCCTAATTTCTACGAGTCGCACCGCATGCAAAACACCACACACTTTCATTATCTCTTTGACAGCCATCGATTCAGCTCACGCACAAGGCCGGACACTCATCGTCGGCCCAGTCATATCATGTGTCACCTCTCACAGAGCGACTCTGTTCTTCAATGCGCAAAACTGCTGATTCAGGACTCTTTCGGACATGAAGCCGACTTCTGCAACAACGCCAAGATATTCAGCCGCTTCCACTTCTCCTCAAAACTTTCTCGCTTGATACTGATACTGAGCGTTTTCCGCAGTGATGCTGAGGCCCAGACATTCTCTGAATTGTGCAGACATTTGAAGCGTTGGTCCATTACTGCCGATAGTCTAGACTTGCATGTAAGTCGAGCCTTAGGACCTGCCAGGCCCAGTACATAATAGTCAGTAGACGAGGTAGCTCCTGTAGTCTCTATGCTTGATGCAGGAAGCTGAAGACCTCTTTTGCCCGAGAGCTCAGCACAAGACCATATGCCACCGATTGACACCTGCCATGCTGTGGAAGTGTGAGCTAGTTTGTCAGGGGTAATTACTCGTAAATTGCCAATTCCTATCTGAAAACACTCTTTGGCTACCTGACCGGAAACAATTGCACGGGCCTTTGCTGTTGGTCGGGGCTACTTATCAGCACAGTGCGATCGTTCGAATCTACATCTCAAAGATATCTAAGAAAGTGTCCCCTCCCGTCTATGATTACGCTATCAAGCAAGTCAGTATGGTAATACTGATTACCAAGGGAGTTGATCCGGCTTGGAGGTTTGAGGCCCATGGTCCGATCTTGTGATTGACTACTTGGAAGTCGACAACAAATCAATCCAAAGGTTCCATGGGAGCAAAGTCACAACTTGGTTGGTTGCCGTTGCTAGGTAAATACTAACACAATGATATGATGAGAAAGAGCACTCACTCTTTCGAAAGTGAGTACGAACTAAGCACAAATTACCAACAAATCCTTTGCTCTGGCGGCCGAGTCATGGTCAGAGGCGCGCGTCATTTGATTTGCATAAGAAACATAACTGAACAATTTCCTTCTTTAAATTTGAGCCCTGCTACAACCAAAGGGACTCAGTAGTGGCTGTAATTGTTTCGAAGTTTCCCTTATGACTGGAGGCGATGAGCCAGGACAGGCCTTTGCAGGTCCATCGATTCGCCTCACTTATCAACGGCCAGTGTTTTTCAACTTACCGCCTTCCGCCGCCCTAGTCTAAGGGTAGCCTTCAGATCGTTTTGTGTTCAATTCCGTACTGCCGGAGACGGAGGACTGACTGTCCGATAATAAGACTCTAGGCGAGGTGATTCAATTCTGACACTCAGCTTTGAATTCGCTTCGACTTGAATCAATTGAAGGATTTGAGTCTTTGTGTCATTTGGCTTGGGAAGGGGGGATACGTTTCGAGTCAGTAGGCCAAGAGCCCTCTCGGTATCGGATGATCGCCAGCTGCAAAACAGAAAAAAAGCGAAGCCAAGGAGCCGCTACAAAGTCAACCATCATCATACTAGTAGGGCCGAGGCGCTTATCCCGAAATGAACTCGTCAGCATTGGTCGCGCGGGTGGATAAACTCGTAGTGCAAAACATGAACTGAACTTTATCTCATCCAGTAATCCATGATGGGCGCGCCCCAAATAGCAGCACACTATCTCATTCTACCAGTAATCATCGTCTGGTCGTCATTTTATGCTGATATGTATAAGCCTCACAAAAAGTCTTGGCCCCCCTTGAGTCAAAAATGTTTTACTCGACAAAAAAGGTAGCAGGTGTTCGGTCCAGATTTATTTCGCTAATCATTGCCCAGGCCGCCTCCCAAGAAGAAGTTGTGCGGTGCTACTCGAAGGATGCTTTCGTTGTAGAATATTTGCTTATTGGTCTTGTTATGGAGATCCTTGGTTTGCGTCACTTCATTTTGTCTTGGACAACGTACTTATCACACTCATTAGACTCACATTGTCTCTGATTCTCGCCTCGTAGAAGGTACCACACACCCAGTGCTCGACTTACCTACTACAAGGCATTGGGTGACACCACGAGTGACAGCACACGCCACTGTGTGCTGACGGCCCCCAACTGCTTTTCCACCTGCACGTCAGATTCGCTTATTTTCCGTTGGATTCCATTCCGTTCGTCTGTATTTAGAAAGTAGGAAAGTTGTCTTTACTTTATTAACAGGTCCACCATGAAGAACCAACTCAGGATGGGGCTAGCCATGGGCCGTGGCCAAGTCATTCGGATCACAGCGATCAGCGCTTTAGTTCTCATCTGGGTTGTGCACTGGCAATGGTCGAACTTGACCGGCGACCTATCCTGGGTCAACAAAAGCTATGGATCAGAGGCAAGCCGGCCACCCGCAAGTTCTGTGGTGAAAGGCCTGGGCCAACCACTCCCAACCGACATCGACCTATCTGATCCGGATGCTCCATTCATAGGATGGCCTCTCAAGAGGGTCTGCAATGAAGTCGAGGAGTGGACAAAGGGGGTCGTCTTTGTGTGCGACAACAACTTTGGAGGTGTGGGCAATGTACGAAACTTCATCCTCACATGCGTCCGATATGCCATTGAGGCGGGTGCCACGGGAATGGTGATGCCATTGATTAGAAAGAGGAGGGACGACAACATCAAGATCATTACCGACCCGTCGGACTTTAGGCCTTTCAGTTATCTGTTTGATGAGCAGAACTTCCGAGAGGCTATGGCCGAGAACTGCCCGCAAATCACTATTTACGATACCTGGTTCGACGTTCCAAATCTGCCGCTCATAGATGGCAACGCCAGTCAGCCTTATATCGAGAAGGTAGATTTCCGAGAGCTTGACCGACCCGATACGAAGAGGTGTGACTTTGCGGAACTCGACCATCAAACAGATCGATTCCAAGGTACGTTGCTTCTGCAGGAACTCGCCCCCCCCCGAGAGGGGATATTATTCAGATCACTTCTGGGGAATCAATATTGACCGAGCCGACAGTTCGATTCAAAGAGTTTTTGCACAATCCCGAGAACGGTACGGTGCCCTCTGCAAGAAACCCCCGACTCTTTCGCGGAACCGATTGGCCTGGTGTACTATGGGAGTGGCCTGTCTGGCGCGATGGTCCGGAGCTCGCAAACACATTCGCAGGACTTTGCAAATTCAACAAGACCATGATGCGACTGGGCAAGCTAGCCCTGGCCAAGATGCAGGAATTCGGACCGCAGAATCCTGGGGATCTCAGGGTCGGTCACGAAGAATCTTCCAAGTTCCTAGGCGTGCACCTCAGGACCGAAGCTGACGCCCTGGACTTTTGGCCCACGTATGAGGAGCAAGAGGAGGCATACTTAGGAAAGGCAGCAGAGGTCGGGTTGGCGGTGGGCTATATTGCTTCGGGCAACTTGACCGAGGCGCACAAATTCTCGACGGCGGCCGAAGCGGAATTAGGCATGAAGATGGTCAGCAAAGACGACTTGCTCGATGGACCTGACCTGGAGGAGCTGCACTCTCTCAGTTGGGATCAGCAGGGTCTAGTCGACTACATCGTTCTCACAGCCGCCGATTACTTTACTGGCAATAGCAGAAGCAGCTTTTCGATTTCGGTGACGAAAAAGAGGCACCTGAAGTCGGAGGGCCTGTACTCGAGACCGTACAAGGTACGCCCCAACGGCTACGATCGGAGTTTCATCGTAGGGCCTATGACGATGTATTATGAGCATTGGCTATTCATTTGGGATGCGATGTGGCCTTAAAAAAAAAAAGCATCAATGCAAGGGATCACAAGTGCGGCAACGTGAATAGAACTGGGTCGGGGTCAATGGCATGTGGCATGGGAGGCAGCAGTCTTGAAAATTGTGTAGCACTTTTCTCCAAGACGTCGTTTGATCGCAATTTCTCAAACAGCTTTCATAGGTAGTTTTGCAAGAACGCAGATAGGCGTAGGTGGCGTTTTCTCCTTGGGAGCTTCGCCCAGCAGAGGCAGGCTCAGGTCTGGGTATATCAGCATCAATTTCCATTAGACAATACTACAGCGAATGCAACAGACCTAGAGAACCCATTTGTAAGAATGAAATTGTCGCAGGCGACGAGCGTAATCATCGGCTGAATGGTCCGTATATTTGACTCAGTTGTCCTTTGCACAAATTTCGCCGCCGTGCCTTGACGGCAGGAATTTCGCTGTGAAAGTACGACCTTTCTTATGTATGGATTGTTCGAGGAGACTGGTTGATGTGGAAGTCTCCCAGCAAAGCCCACATCCATGGATCTTGGCTATTATCTAGGTAGTCCAAACCTCCTGGCAGTAGATTCGTTGCTGGATGCCGTATTCTATACAACCAAATGTCAATATACGTCCATCATGTAATGATGGTTTAACTTCACACGGTGCTTGTGTGCAGCGAATATTACATCAATGGAGAAAGAAGAGATCTTGGCGAAGGCACAGGGGTAGATGCAACTCACAGGCTGCATTATGCTGAACCATCGTCAGATTTTGACTTTAGATATTTAGTACCCTGTATATAATGTTTGAAGGAAATCGTAATGATCAGTGCTGGGTTTCTGGATCCTAGATCGCTATAGGGTTCTATAACAGCATGGAAGATGATTTGCGAGGACGATGTGCATGACTGGCGAGTAGGTACCTAATTCGCTCGTAGAGTCTGAAGAGTAGATTGCTTCGGCATGCGTCGGTGCCCAGCCAGGTGTGGATCATTAATGCAGGTAGGTATTTACGAAAAGAAGAATGAACATGTGCAGGAAAAGATGGAGTAACTCAAGATCTAGTTAATCTTCGAGGTATACAGGCCCTTCCAAGATTCTAGCAAGGTACGTGTGCGGGCAGAGCTGAAGTAGGTAGTCAACGAAGACTTGCATATCTAGGCACAGAGAGAGAACGACTATGAGAAGCTGGAGGTCTCATGCACGAAGGAGCTATGAACCAAATGGCCATTGCGCCAGGCGTTAGCAGTCTCGTCCGCTCAATTGATGCCAACGTCTGTTTTCTTCCCTTTCGCCGATTATGGGTCCTTTATTAATCTGCTACAGACGAGACTAGGTATTCATTGCACTTGGTATCTTCCCATATTGCTCAGCTGCAGTTGGTCATTCCTAAACACATTCACCTTGTGGAATCAAACCGGAATGCAAATCACACAATTCATATGAGCATATGTCTTCGTCATCTTGAATGTGGACAATACAATCGTTGATGAGAGCTCTCGCAGAGTGTATGTAGTTCGTGGGATTTGAAACGGGCTTAATGCCAGCTGGAGTCATGCGAAAGGCATCGATAGCCCGGTCGTTTCTTTTACCTAGTATAGTCGGCGAGTTCACGAGAGCTAGAAGAAAGAGCAGCATGGGCAGCTTCACTAAGACCTTCAAGAGCTTGCAACTCTGCGACAAATCATGGAAGCGGAGGCAATAGGAGATGCCGACATCAAAACATTACCATATCGAGTACCAGTCGCAAAGGCGATGCTCCTACCTCTTCCCATACCCCTCTGGCGCAGCGCACGACGTCGTGTAGAATTCACCAATGAACGAGGCTAGTGAGGTTGCAGCATGTCGGAGAAGAGGCGACTAGATATCAAGGTACTTTCGTGTTTTGCTACATCCGGTGCCCAACTTTTCTCTGTAAGAGGACGTCGCAATGTAGGCATTATTGAGAACGCATACAAGGCTCGCTGCATGATGGTCGCTGAGACACATCTAATGTGCCACAGCTCGACATCGGTCCAGTGGACATCCGTCACGCAAATGTAGGTAGGCTATGTGCTGTTGACGTCGTCCACAAATGAGAGGCTCAAGGTTGCTGCACAGCTTAGTTGATCCTGTACCTACTGGAAACGGCTGGCCCGTGCCATCTTTGAGCGCCGACATACTTGAAGGGCGTAACAGCGTCCCAAGTTCCTCGAGTACGGAAAGTCAGGCAGATAGCCAGGGCTGACACCGTCCGTTCAGGGGTCTATTATTGTGAATACCTCGTTTTGAAGTCCAAGCATTCCTTGTACAGCGCACCAGACCTGACGGATACTTCCCATTTTGGTAACCCCTGGAACTGCTGGTGTCGGGGTGGAGTTTGGACCATTTGTCCCAATCTGGGAATTATGGGAGAATGTTTGCTAGCAAGTTCCCTGCAAGTCCTCTTCCCTGAAGTATCCAACTAGGTGGCCAGGCCGCTCAGTATGATGCTTAGTCAATATGCACCAAGTAATATATACTAGATTTTCTATCAGCCATAGGATCAACATGATGTGGTTCTTATTGCAGAAGTGTGGAAAAAGAAAAAATGGTGAGATTTGCAGAACACATCCCTATCGATCAGATGATGAGAATCAAGGACGTTGCTTGGGGAATGTACAAACCTCTCCAATGCTACTCTACACGGCGCACACCAACATGAATCACTGACAAGCAAAAAGAGCGTTCCGTCTGATGATTTTTGAATAACAAAAGACAATCCGTGGTTGACGATCGGGCGACAACTGAGGAGCTCGGCATCACCTTGTGATGCACCTGGAGTTTAATTCTAATTATATCTTCCCGCATGATCTACAAAAGGGATGCTTGCTGATGTGATGGTATGGTATGGTTTGCGAGAATCTGGATCTGACGATCGTCACCCAGGTAGAGTGACTCTCCTTTTTGTTTTTTCTTGCGGCTGCGATATTAATGTAGAGGGTTTATCGTTTATAACTAGGTAGTTCTATAGTATTAATTTCATTGATACAGAACACTTCAATCGCTAACGTATTCAATATCTTCACCCTGTCGATCTTCCTTTTTTTTCAATCAGGTCCTAAAGCCTGTTTTGAGTTGTTTGATGCCATTTTTCGCCAATGATTGCTTTTCATCTCGCTTTCGCTGCTGACCCGTTTCCCATCCAGGCACAGCTGCAACGAAAGTAGTAGTAGTAGTAGGAGTATTCAAGTGGGATAATCGTCTGAAATGCCTCTGCAAAATTTGTGCGATCTGTTGGAGATCAGGGCCAAACCTTACCGCTTATGCTTAAAAAAGTTGGAGTTACCTTAAGAAACCCGAAAACCTGTGCAGCCCAATTCCTCCTAGCCCTCGGGCTGCGCCTTGGCCGTTTCTTTCGTCCGGATTACGAAACCAAACTAAACAGGGCCCATGAGAATTTCATAACAGCCCACGCATCAGAACAATTCAGACCACACTGCGTATGTTGCGAGTGGTCGAGAGGGCGCTCTCGCTCTCCACTTGCGGGACTGGCAACCCCCGTGGCGATCCAGAACTGCGGCGTCCGTCTGGACTTTGTTGCCCTGGCAAAAGTGGCGTGTAAAGATGGTTGTTTGACACTTTATATAAAACTGGATTCAAGCCCGCTCACGGTCCCTTAAACCTGCATTGGTCTTTTTTTCTTGTTCTGTAGCTGTGCTCAATTCCATTCAAACGCATTTAAAGTAGTAAAAAAACACAAAGTTCGGCAGAGCCGTTTCCTGTCCTGCTTGTCCGCTCCTTCAACAACTACCAACCTACCTGAAAGCCAATACTATCAACTTCAGTCACAATGCAGATCATTCACCTTCTCTCGTTCGTCGCCCTGGTGGCCGGCGCTGCTCTCGACCCAAGAGCCGCGACTCCTCGTGTAAGTGTCCATGTCATACCTACGCTCTTTCTCTCTTCTGAAAGAAAGAACGAAAAACAAAAAGAAGAATATTCACTAACACTTCACCACAACTCACAGCATCACGTTGCTCGTAACGGTGTAGCCGACACACACAAGGTGGAGGAGAGACAACTATTGGCTGCCTTGCTCGGAGGTCTCACTGGCGGCGCCGCTGGAAAGGGCGCAGGTGCGGACACTGGTGCTGCAGCCGCCGCCGGAGGCGCTGGTGCTGCCGGTGCCGCTGCTGGCAAGAACACTGCCGCCGCTGCAGGTGGTGCTGCTGCCGCAAAGAACACCGCGGCGGCCAAGAACACAGCTGCTGCTGCTGGGGGTGCAAACGCTGCCGCAGCCAAGAACACGGCCGCAGCAAAGGCTACGGGAGCCGCCGGAGGTGCTGCGGCAGCCAAGAACACGGCAGCAGCCAAGGCTACGGGCGCGGGTGCCGGGGCTGCTGCTGCGAAGAACACAGCAGCTGCTGCTGGAGGTGCGGGTGCAGGTGCAAACGCCGCTGCGGCCAAGAACACCGCCGCAGCAAAGGCTACGGGAGCCGCTGGAGGTGCTGCGGCCGCCAAGAACACGGCGGCGGCGAAGGCTACGGTTGCGGGTACTGCGGCTGGTGCGAAGAACACCGCCAGGGCGGCTGCTCGTCACTAAAGGGTTCGGTCCTGGGACCTGAAAAGAGGCTTCGGAGACCTCAAAAAGAAAAGAAAGAATCTCACCATAACGACACGGCCCTTTCTTGTATCCACGCTGGCGTAATCACTTCAGTTATTTGTGTAAAATGCTTTTTTCTTTCTTTCCCATCCTGCTGTTTCGTTTGGATAGATACCAAATTAGCTCTTTCGCCTAGACTCAGCAGTACCTGGGATTGTCATTGTTGGGGTCAGAACAGTAGAAGACATGATCTTGTAGTAAGGTAGTGATATTTGATAGACTGGGGGCATATATAATGAATGAGAATGACCATAAGAAATCATCCGCACTGTTCAAAACCCCTTGCCTCCCATCATCGCAACGCGCAATGACGGTGCCAATGTAAGATAGGAGTTACAGCCCGGTCCTCATCACAAGCATACGCTCGCTTTCGTGGAAAAGCATTTCAGCGTTGTAGGGATCTTTGGCATGCTCAGCAACAAGTTCGTCCGCGAGCTGGCAATCCGACATGTACCCAATCACATCACCACCAACGTCGAGCTCGGCAAGTTTAGGGTCAAAGGCAGCCACTATGGTTGTCGCCGCACCTTCATCCAGTGTCTTCCACGCCCTGTCCGGAGCCGAATCCTCAATAACCCTCCGGCCTTCGTCGTCGAGATCACGGGACAGAGTGGTCTCAATGGTGCCTGGATGTACCGAAAAGGTAGTGATATGGTCGCCTCTCTTTTTGAATCGGCGAGCGAGCTCAGTGGCGTATAGTATGTTGGCGGTCTTGCTTTGGCCGTAGCCGATGAAGCCGGGATATCCATCAATGAGCCTTAGGACGCCTTCTGGAAGACCTGGTGGGGGCTTCTGACTATCTGGCACTCCATCATAGACGTAGTGAGATCTTTGCTCACGTTAGTGGCTGATTGAATGAAGGACAGTTCACTAATATTCAGGCTTACATCTGGTAGTCATTGAATCGTACGGGAGACAGTCTGTGACCGTGGCTGCTGACATTGATGATCCGCGCCGCGTTACTCGCGCTTGCGGCAGCACGGAGCTTGGGAATTAGCAGATGGGTGAATAAGAAGGGCCCGAGGTGGTTAGTGAAGAACGTCAGATCGACCACCGTGTCTCCAGGCGTCTTGACTTCTTCTCTATGCATGTGGCTGATGCCAGCGTTGTTGATGAGGACTGGATAGGTAGAATATTTTGATTAGATAGTGTATCGAGCCCAAGCCAACTGCGGTAGAGGCACGTAACAGCGCCGTGGCGGAGATCTTGGAAGGGCTTGGGGAGAAACCCACTCACCATCAATATGATCTACCAGAGAGTCAATGTGAGACGCAGCGGCCTTGACCGAGTCCAAGGAGGCAAGGTCAAGAGACACTTTCTGGATCTTGACGGAGGGGTACTTCTGCTCAACCTCTGCTGCCACTTCATCGAGTCTTGCTGCTGTGCGAGACGCCAATATGAGAGTTCCTGGGTCTTGTGATGCGATGGCTAACGCCGTGCTAGCACCGATAGAATTGGGACTGATGCCCGTGACGACGACTAGTGGATGTTGTTAGTTGAAGTCACTCGTTTGATCCACTTCCACTTGTAAGTTCACATAAAAAGGTGGGTCTGCTAAGTCAAAGACGAACCATTCTTGCCCTTGATCGACGATCCTAGAGCTTTGGCAGCTTCCGTTCCGGTGGTCTTTGCGTTGAATTCTGGATTGGACGTCATTCTGAAAAATGGGATGGCTTGGTAAGTCCGAATTGTAAATGATGGTAAAATTGCTCGTACTGGGTAAACGGCAAGGTCAAGCTTGGATTGGAGTGCAACCGGCCCCGAGAGAATTCACGCGACTATGCGGTTCTATAAGTAAGAAGGAAAAGAGACCTTGCGTCGTGATCACTGGGACCGGACTGAACCAGCGACCCGAGATAGCGTGAGGGAGCGCGCTCCAGGGGGTCATTTTTCAATGCGACTATGAGGGGGAAAGAGCCTGTTGAGTCTTGGTGAGGGGGGCTTTAAGGTCCCCCGTCCCCCCCCTCACTTGCCTTATAACTTGCCTCACGCAAAACGATTAAACAGACCTCGATATTATATAGGGCACAAAAACATAGCTGTATACTCAGCGGTTCTAATTACATGATGTGCCGTAAGATCTCAGTATGTTGTTGCAGTCACAGCAATCCGCTAGTATCCTGTCTAAATGGGGAAAACAAAATCCATGAGTAATTACCCGGTCACGGCAGTTGCATTGTGGCCGGCTGTTTTGATAGTGCTTGAAGCCATTGCCGTCACATATGCAACGAGAAGGACGACGCAGAGTTCATTCAATTTGACGGTTAAAAAGAAAAGATGTTCAACGTGTGCAGTCTGGTATCTGGTAGTGCCTCCACCTAGGTGTGTTCTATCTAGATAGGCCTGCAGCATGCCCGTAGACTCCTGTCTACTTCAATGCCCAACCTTCTCGAACCGCGATGCAAGCTGGACTGTTGTGTACATGGCGCTGACTGCTCCTAAGGGAGAGCGAAAATTCTGGAGCTGAATATTCAGATTTAAGGATAAAATGCTAAGTATCTCAAAAGGCTGACGGTTGACAATTCGCTGCTGCGTAAATACGTCCTCATTCCTGGGCCCGGCTTGCAACGATATGTAGGCCCAGGCCGTGGGCTCGACCTATGCTGTACTCTAGGTAGTTTCATGTCCCTTATTCCTTTGCTGCTTCCAAGGCTTCAACTGATAGATTGTTCCGCATCTCTCGCCTTGCCCAGGTTCCGAATCTCTTCAAGCACTGAAGTCACCACAAATCAATCACCTCTCCTTCCACATTCAAAACTGCAAGGTAAAATGTGATTTGACCCGTCCGACATGCCGTCGCTTCCAAGTCACCCGCCGCCCCTGCAACGGCTACCCAGACGTTCGCGACCAAGCACAGGCTGCATGGGCACGCCTTCTCACCGCTGCCGCTGTTCACGAGCAACACGGCCGGTACGATCGCAGTGCACTAGCCTTCTTTCGCGCGCTACTTAGCCCCGCGCTGAAGCGGCACTCGAGCCAGCCGTGTACCACACGCTTGCGGCAACCAGCACGCTGTACGAGGACTTCCTACCGAGGCTTTCTCGTCGTCATCACTGTCAGCGTTGAGCTGGAGGGAGGGAGGTTCCGCCAGGGGGTGCGGGAGGAGCTGCGGCCGATGTTCTTGAGGTTGGCTGCGTCTCCGAATGTCCTTGGGACTTTGGCTGGGGGTTTTCCCGACCTAGGTGCATTGATGTCGAGTGAGGAGATCGGGGCCTTGGACGGGTCGTGCAGGGCGTGGGATTGCACTGGTGAACCTCACTGTGCGTATGATAGGTCAAGTGTAAGGCATCGAAGTGGGCTGCTGGAGGACGAGCCTGCGCCAAAGGACTATAGCTTGTGGGCGGGAACTTGGATGCGCAACTGTACCGTAACATGGAAAACATGGCGGGTCTGGTCTGGGTAGCGCAGTGCCTGGAGATGAGCGAGATCGAGCACGACACGCAAACGGGGAACTTTGCAGACTTCCTCGGTCTGTCGAAGCAGCTGGTAGATCCAAGATTGCAATTGTTTGAGCTGAGGCTGATCTTCAGCTTCGAGATCCGCTTCACGCTGTTCTCAGATTTTGTGGTGCTTTGAGCTGCGGATGCGAGTGCTGCAGCACATCTTGGTCTGGGGCTGCAATCACGGGAATCCATTCAACACGGTCGTCTTGAGTAACCCCCGCGGAAGGGGTAGCGGCTGGTGGAATCGGAACATGGCCTGAGGTTGGGACCAGCGTGGCCTAAGTGCGATAGCCGTACTGCTCATCGAAATGTACCGAGGGCCGGAGTGTAAAGTAGGCCAACCGATATCACAGAGGAGAATGGAAGGACAACAGGTGTTGATGGGCAAGCGGAGCAATACACTAAGGTGCATTTCTTTTATCGCCCAGACAGTATGGTGCCCGTGTAAGTGGAGTGGGTGAAAGCACAACCTTTGTCGAAGGTTCGGTCGAATAATGCTGTCCCTTAGTAACAAGGTCCGTTCGTGACAAGCACTCTTCCACTGAGCAAGTAGACTGTGGCTTCGTGGACAGATCATTTCATAAAGCGATACATGCCTGGAGCTTCTCACGAGCCATGCTCTTTTTTCTCCCTCTGGGCCGCCTTAGCAGCCTGGCGCTCAGCCTTCTTGGCAGCATGCTCATCCTTCTTCTCCTGTGACCAGCGATTCTTTTTCTTTACCGCGGGTAGTTCGCCCTTTTGCCTGGCGGCCACCTGGGCGCGATCCATCTCCTCGACAACAGCCTCCCAGTTGTCGCCATGCTCCTTCTGCATGCGTTCGGCGAACTTTGCGCGCTTTGCCTCCTTGGTAGCGAGTACTTGCTTCTCCTTTTCACTAAGAAGCCCGCTGGTGGATTGGATTGCCTGAAGGTCCTTTTCCCTGCGACTGAGCTGGAGGATGGTGCGGAATGTGGTACGTTGGTATGGGGATGAAGCCCAAGTGGATGTGTGCGTGGACCCCAATGATCTCGGGCGAGAGGCACGGAGTATGAGTTGACGGCAGGGCGCCATGTATGAACTCAAAGAAGACATGATATTGATGCGGTGAAGTCTGGCCACCGAGTTGCTTGAGGGCAGCTTGGTGTGAACAGACACGATTGAAATGACTACGTACTTTCAATGAACCTGACTTTTTTGAGGTGTTGTACTAATCGGGTTTAGTGTCCTGGAAGGGTGAGAGACATGGGACCTGCAGTAAATCGACCCATCGTTGCAGGCTGCCCAGGCTGTGGCATAGGTAGGGTTCATTGCGGGGCGCTCCGAAGAGAAAACACTCGTCCGGCTCCGGCTCCGGCTCTAGCTCCAGCTCCAGCTGTGTTTTTTGTCACGAGGGCCCCAGCTTTCGATCACATCCCATCCTAATCTCAAACCCAGATCCATTCGCACAGACTTGGTATGCTAGAATAAGACCTTCCATTCTTTTGAACGATAGTCCCTCCAATGATCCAAAAGATCAAAGGGTGTGAAGCTAGAGAGTATATCGCATGATGGCACGAGGGTCAATTTTTTCTTGATTGACCACCCGCCTGTAGACAGAACGTGGTGGCAGTAAACCCTAACGGGGATGGCAGTTGCAGGAAAATGATGCACCAAACCTGCGCCGAAAATCCAGTCTAGGGTGTCAAAATGGTGAAATAATGCGTGGTTACGTAATCACGCCCCAAGGCAGAGGTCGCCGTCTGCAGGGGGTTGAGCATGGCCTGACCGGCCAGTCAGGCCTGTGCACACCCATTTCCAGCAGGGTCCGTGCGTTCCAGGTAGAGGCCCTCCCGCCTGCAAGCAGGTGGAAAGTGGACCTTGGCACCTCAACTGGCAGCAAAAATTGCATTGTAGCTGCTAAGCCCACTGCAAGCGGCCTTGGTCTCTTCTCCTCCAAACTTTGGGATATGTCTGCTTGACGAACTCTTTTCTCGCCCAGTTCAACAGACCTCATCCTCAATTCGACTCTCCTCGAATTTTGTCGTCATCGAATTTACGCCTTGTAGTAAGGCGCAAAGCCAGGCGACAAGATGTCGGTCGCCTCAAAGGTACGTGGTGTTGTGTGGTGGTGGTGGTGATGGTGGTGTTTGCCAATACGAAGCTTCCTCTTCAACCTCCTCACCTGCCCTCTTACCCTCCCTGCCCACTGCTTCTTTACCTCGCCTGCCTCACTTTCAACCTCTGGAACGAAGAGTTCGTTTGAGACGGAGCGTCCTCTTGTTGGGCAACACTGGGAGTTGAGCAGTTCCCATTCACTCGAAGGACATGTGGCTATCCTGATTGATGAACCCCCCTCGCTAACGTTTATGCCCTCCTCTGCAGAACCTGTTCGAGCTGCTCGGTAATTTTCACCCACTCTCCTGTCCATATCATCCAATGGGCACCCGCTTCAATTGACCTTGCCTCCGTATTGACACGAACGTCCACTCCAGGTAACGATGACGAGGGCTCCGATGTCCCCAAGGCGCCTGTGAAGACAGTCACCAAGGAGACCACCTCCACCGCCAAGGCTGCTGCCGACGGCTCCAAGCCTGGCCAGCAGAGCCGCGCCGGTTTCTCTCGCGCCCAGCAGGGTATGTGTTACACCGCCAATACGATATAGGACATGCCAGAGGTCAAAGGCAAAGGTTCGAATTTCATCTGACTGCTTGCCTGCAGACTTCCGCAACGACAAGGGTGTTGGTCGTTCCGCCAACCAGGGTCGCTCCACCGAGGAGCGTACCGCTGAGAGACCTCGTGGAGGCCGTGGTGCCCGTGGCCGTGGAGGTAAGACCAACTCATTCGCCTCTCTCGAAGCTACGGCGAACGGCGCGTACTAACAATATTTTTGCTTCGCAGGTGCTGGTGCTACCCGCCACCGCGCTGCTGACGACCGCCATGCTAAGAACATTGCCCCGTACGTTGTGACAACCCGCCCACAAGCTTCCACCTCCCTCCCCTAAGTCTAACGCGTTGTTCACCACATTGCTCCTAACACATCTTTGCAGCGGTTCCGAGAAGCAGGCCGCCCAGGCTTGGGGTGCCACCGATGGCGATGCCGAGCTGAAGGACGAGCAGGCCGGTGAGGCCATTGCTCAGACCGAGAAGGCTGATGCCGATGCCGAGGAGGCCGAGGGTGAGCCCAAGGAGCCCGAGGTCAAGCAGGTCACTCTGGACGCCTACCTCGCCGAGCGTGCTGCTGCCCTCGCTCTCAATGAGACACTCAAGATCCGCAAGGTCGAGGACGAGCCCGAGGGCACTGCCCTGCAGAAGTCCAGCGAGGAGGACTACTTCGCGGCTTCCGCTGGCAAGGCCAAGAAGCTGAAGAACAAGAAGGTCAAGGAGACCATCACATGGGAGGACAATGCTCGTCCCAGCGAGGACCGCCCTGCTCGCGGTGGCCGTGGCGGTGGCCGTGGCGGCGACCGCGGTGATCGTGGTGACCGTCGTGGTGCTCCTCGTGGCGGCGCTCCCCGTGGTGACCGTGGAGGTCCTCGTGGCGACCGTGGCGCTCCTCGTGGCGCTCCCCGTGGTGGAGCTCCTCGCGGTGGACCCCGTGGCGGTGCTCCTGCGCCTGCTTTCGGTGCCAACGACTTCCCTGCCCTGGGTTAAGCTCACTACGCTACGCACGCACATACGCAACCAGAAACGAAAACCCACCAAGAGGACCATGGTTGCTAGTAAGCCGAATTTCAATGCTCAGACTTTCTCGTCTGCAGGATCGCTATTTGATGGAACGGACGGTGGACAGGACAGGACGAAAATGGGGTTACTCAAGGGCTGCATGGGAACAAACAAAAAAAACTTCAACGGCTCCTGGCGAAACGAAACGACCCTGCGAGGAAATTTTCTCTGATTAACGGGGAAGGGGGACTTGTTTGGCTTTCAAGTGGTTGGCCAGTCCTGTCCGCAATTCTAAAACGAAAAGTCAATTCATTCTAGATTTTCTACTGAACGATTCGGACAAAGTGGCGATTCTGTTACTGGTTTCTTGATTTACATGTTTTGGTCTGCTCTAAGCCATGGAGTGAGATGGGTTTGAATTTTGACATGGCTACTCGGATGTGGCTTCTTGGGGTTCTCTTTCCAAAATGAAGTGGACGATATTGTCAATATCGTGGGACTGTGTATTACTGACGCAACGCGAAGATATGTTGAAGATAGCTGCTTTACAAGTTGTCTTATGTTGCTTTGATTGCCAAGTTTGAGCACTCTGGGATTGTACCACTGCAGCTCTCCCTCCACCTCAAGAATACTACGCTGCTCTACAACCACAGTCCAGGACTGGCCTCTCAACAGAGAGTTTAATGTTCGAAGACAGCCGTGACACAGGGGGAACGGTTATCTATTGCTGGAGGTCCGCATCACAGTAGGGAGTCTTTGTTCTTCTTTTACTTGCTCCTTTTCCAATGCTCTACTGGCCCCTCTACCCCCATCATCTTCTAAAAGAAGAAGAGCTACGCACAAGAACACAAAGATTTCGTGATGCATCAAGCCCGCACAGGCAAAGCGTTCAGGTAAGGGCACATAGGTCTCCAATATACATGTCTACAAACAGTAGCCCTGTCACATCACGGACCCGGTGCTTCACCACAATGCCTCACGCCTGACCGTGTCGATTAGCACACAGAGAAGCACTCTCTCCCTTTCCCCAACCATTTCTCTCGTCTTGTTGCCTGCGGAGAGCAAGCAATTCATTCACAATGGCGCTGTATGTCTCAGCGCCCACTGTTATCTCTGGCTTCTCTCAATATGCTTTGGGTTTTGTGTTGGGGGGAGGAGGGAGGGAGCCTTCGGATTGCTAAGGTATAAACGTACCCACAGCCTCTAATGATAAAGTAGTGAGAAACAGGAATCTGTGAAGACAACATGTATATATACACAGTATTTGTTCATTTCTTGGCCAGAAAACGGTGGTAGTATTCCCTGATCCGCATGTTTTGCCGTCCGGGTCACGTCGATACTCTAAGCATCTCAAGGCAAAAATCCTCAATTTATTCAACCCCTTGCCATATAAGAGCATTATTGAGGTCTTTTTGAACACTTCTTACAATGATGCCTACCTATTGAAAGCTTTGTGGCAGCTCATTGCACCTCGGATGGGCGAGACAAAGCAGAAAGACAATGTACTTGTCCCAAGACAACCTCCCTACAACTTCGAAGACAACCAGTCTGTCTTGTCCTCCTTCACAATGCCCATTCTTCCTTGTGCCGTGACATCCCTATTCTGTATACCCCCCTAGGTACCATAAAAAAGCTAAGAGTGCCCTTCCATCTACGGCGTTGCAACAGTCAACTCACCAACATTCCATCAATCACACAAACAAGTAAGTAACGCTCTCTCAAACCCATCTGAGCCACCGTTCACCAAAACCCTCAACACAAACCCCCAAAAGCCACAAAAAGAAATGCCTGCCCCTACTAGTCTCCTCTGCAACAACTGCAAGAACGTCCTAAACACCCCCCAAGCCGCTGTCCTCAACTATCCCCACAACACCATGATCGTCCCACCCGCTCCGCCCCGCCGTGGCGCCCTGCGGCCCGGTTGTCCCATGTGCGAGCGCGTCCGCGCGACGGCAGTGTCGGGTGCTGCACAGAAGAATAAAAAGTGAAGGATGGAACAAAGGGGACTGACCCAGCCCTGGAAGACTGGAAATATGGAATAGGCAGTGTGTTCCAAAAGAGGCATCTAGAAAGGTGGGTGAACTAACAAAGCAAGCTGTGAACGAAAGGAGCAAGATAGAATGAAATAAATTGCCTCTTCTCAAAAGACCGAAAACGCTTCCGATGCCCTCTGCTTGTATGCTGTGTAAACGTGGTTCATGAACATGCCAACCCCCATCAGACAGTGTGTGTATCAACCGTAAGGCCCGGCTCACACGCTACAAGACTTCTGTCTACCCAACCTTCTAGAAGAGTAATCCAATCTTGCCATCCAGTCTGTCCCTATACATCGTTCATCTTAACAAAATGAAAGCCTTCGGTCGCATCCACCTTCAAATCCTTTCCTTGCTTACACGCCCTTCCCCCGACGGGCCCTTCCCATCCTTACGACGTCAACCCCCAAGGCAGCGAGAAGCAACGCTGCATTGAATACTGCCATCATGTAGAAGGGCGCGCCGCGGCTCAATCGGTCGAACAGCCAACCGCCCAGCTTCGTCAGCAGCAGGATCGCCGCGCCACCGCACCACGAGTACACGCCCGCAATTGTCCCCTTTAGCAAGACACGGGTGCACTTGGGCTGCTTGGCTACACCGTTATTATCCAGTAGCGGCGCCTGCTCTGCATCCGCCTCGCCGTCATTTGTAGAGACTGGCACAACGCCGTTTCGGTGTGGATCTGCCTCCAAAACACCTTTGCCCAGCGAGCCGAGGCTACACACGATGGCACCAATCTGCGAGATGCCGATGAGTGCCACAAGGAGGAATACCGCTGGAGAGCCGCCTCGGCCATCAACGTTCCGCACCTCGGGACTGGCCAAGTTCGGGAATGCTGTGTAGCCCACAATCCCACATACGGCCGTCACTACGAGGGGATAATTCCAACGTCCCCTCCGCCGAGCAAGGTAGCCGAAAATGGGCGCAGCAATCAGCGCGCATAGCTGAGCGACACCTGTGAGAATTGAAGCAAGCACATAGGCCTTTCGTTGGTTGGCGAGGTCGTCACCACCTGGCACGCGTGTCACGAAAAAGATCTTGACAAAAAGTGGAATGAAGGCAGAGATGGCGACGGTAGAGGCGCGCGCAACAAAGCCACCTAGGTAGCCAAGGCCGATGTAGGCATCTGTCACTCCAAGAATAATGGCGTCACGAAGAAGTTGGCGGTATGGAAGGAAGGCGCGCTTAGGCGGCTCAGAGCCGTCAGCTTGGGTGCGTTTCTTGAGGCCAAAGAGCGTCCTGAAGCCCTTGCCTTCTTCGCCCTTGAGCTTGCGCAGGCCAATGTAGACGAACGAGGCCACAAGGATGGAGATGGATCCAACGACGTAGTAGGCGTACTGTAGTGCCTCACCTATTTCGACGCCTTCGATCTTGCTGAACTGGGAGGGTAGTGGTAGGAAAATCAACAGCGAGACAAGCGCACCCAGGCCTGTGAAGAGACCGACGTAACCTGCGAGGATGGAGGTCTTGTCGCGCGCGGCCTCGGCATCAGCCTCCTCAGAGGACCGTGAGGCGGTGCGAGTGAAGAGCTCTGGAGTGATGGTAGCTTCGGACTCGACGGAAAGTGCAACGCTGTCGCGGGCATTGTGGCTTGGGATGAGGGTGGGTTGCTCCGTGGAGGAGTCGGACTCGTCGGTCAGGCAAGGGAGCGTTGCTGTTACCATCGTCGCTCTACAGATTGGGATCGTCAGCTTAACAAGACTTTGTACAAGTAAAACATGGGAAGAGGATGGCTCACGTCGCAGTAGCACCAATGGCAAATAGAACTCTCGCCAGAAGGAGCTGGGGATAGACATTGCTGGCCTGGACAAACAAGAACAGAGCCAGGCCAATGACGGCGTAACCAACCATGGCGACAAATCGCACACCCAGGCGGTCCGAGACGAGGCCCCAGAGAGGACAGGCGATCAGGGCCACGATCTCGTCGACGAAGCCGAGAGTACCGACAATGTCACCGACGCCATCGTGAACACCAATAAGATCTATAATGACAAAGGAGATGCTGCTGTTGAGGAAGACAAGGAAGGAGATGGAGAAGAGGGCGACGCCGAACAGATAGCTAAGAGCTTGGGTGGTCGTAGTAGACTGCGCGAAGGGAAGATGGCGCATCAGAAGATCGCGCGCCATGATGGGCGTTCGTTAATTTGGTTGCTACTGAGTCGAAGCTATCGTGGGGAAGCTGTCGAATGCTCGTGCTGACGCAGTTTCACATGCGAGCTGCAATACCCAGGACAAGGATGGAATAAGGATATGTCTGCTTTCATGAGGTGAAGCAGGGAGGAATTAGACGAGCTGTTGAGCTAATAAGGCCTATGCGAAAGCCTGACAAACCCAACAACAACAAAAACCAAGATAAAATGGATGCAGGCAGAACATTGGCCACTATCAGTATCTATCTGCTCATTCTCCAGAAAACTGTCGATTGATGGGCTGGGTATACCGCTAGACCAGCTGGGGAACAACACGCCTTTTTTACCAAGTCTGGATAGGTGGTGTTGGGTACTCAGGTACTATGGTGGTACTTGTAGACCTGGCAACCTCCTACTGGATGCATCCATGTCCTGCCTATGCCTTGCCATGTTTACCCCACGTCGGATACCCGGCAGGCCCGTCCCGCCGGCGAAACTAGCCGAGATCGGCCAGAATCGAATTGGGCTGTGGAAAGTCGAGTCGAGAGTCAAGCAGAGAAAAACACCAAAAGCGACGCAAACCGAAGGTACACATCTTTTGTGGCTTAAGCACTTCCACCATACTAGTCACACTGCTGTGCTAGGCCACGCTGGGTCGGATCAGGCGAGGTCTCTTGTGCATGTGCGTCCTGTGTCTTTGAGTGACAGCACCTCCTCACCCTCACCGTGTCACCATTCACCGTGAGGCGGCAGCATCTTCATTTTCTCCTGCCACAGCAACCCCCCCCCCATCTCGAACATCCTGCAAAGCCGACCACATCATACCTACATACTCCACTATGTCCGCCTCTCTCCCAGGAAATCGCGAGCTTCCCGAGTCCCGGTATGATCTCAGCACATACTGGGGCCGCGTCAGGCAGACCGCTGGCCTAACCGATCCGAGGTGAGAAACAATAATCAAAGGCGGTTGGGTGGGCGAACCTTCGGATGCCGTCTCTGCAGTCGCAGTAAGCAGCCATTGATTGTTCACTACAAGAACCTTGGGAATAGGGGACATGGAGGGTACACCTAAAGGTCATTGTTGGAGCTGTAGCTAATTTCGCATCCACCGTAGGACGCTGTTTGTCGGCAAGCATGGACTCGAACAGGCCAAACAGGCCATCGTCGCCTATAAGACTGGTCAGATAAAGGAGATGACTCCAGAATTATGGCACGCCAAAAAGATCGTGGACTCAACGCTGCACCCTGGTATGCAAAAGTACATAGACACAAGGTGGTGGACAGCATGGGCTTACACAAATCTCCTTAGATACTGGTGAACCAGTCCTCCTCCCCTTCCGCATGTCATGCTTCGTGCTGTCCAACCTGGTCGTGACAGCAGGCATGCTCACACCAGGCCTCAAGGTATAATCCTCCTCCTCTTGTGCTATAACGTCCACTCTTTGCTCACCCAACACCTACCAGACAACGGGCACAATACTCTGGCAAGTCGCCAACCAATCCCTCAACGTCGCCATCAACAACGCCAACGCCAACAAATCCTCGCCCCTCAGCTGGGGCAAGATCGCCCAATCCTACACCCTCGCCGTCGGAGCCTCGTGCTCCGTCGCCGTTGGCCTCAATGCCCTCGTCCCGCGACTAACCCGTCTTCCACCCTCGACACGCCTCATCCTTTCACGACTCACCCCCTTCGCCGCCGTCGCCTCCGCCGGTGCACTGAACGTCTTTCTCATGCGCGCCGAAGAGATGCGCACCGGCATTGACGTCTATCCGGTGCTATCCGCGGCTGACAAAGCCCGGCTCGCGAAGGAGGGCCGGGCCGAGAGCGACGTGCCTAGCCTGGGCAAGTCCAAGAAGGCCGCGCAGCTTGCGGTTGGCGAGACAGCGCTGAGCCGGGTATTCAACAGCAGCCCGATCATGGTCATCCCGCCATTAGTGCTAGTACGCCTGCAGCGGACAGAGTGGTTAAAACGGCGGCCCGGATTGACCACCCCGCTGAACCTGGGGTTGATTCTGGTGACGAGTTATTGTGTGCTGCCATTGGCGCTGGCGGCGTTCCCAACTCGGCAAAAGGTGCGGGCAGATGGGCTCGAAGAGGAGTTCCACGGACGCGGTGGGGAGGGCGGATTGGTTGTGTTCAATCGGGGGATATAGACACGGTATCAAGTGAGTTGGCACATTGTCTCAAGTAGGAAACGGCCAATTCGGAGGACAGCAGCCATTAGGTACGCATGTAGGGCTTGATGTGCAGTGCACTATTCCTGCAGGAAAGCCGCGATATAATACAAGGCTAATGAGATAAACTTCAAGCCATCGAGAGCATGTTTGCTAGCCATGAGCAAATGGTGATGTCGATCTACGCCTCAGGACGCGCCACGGCCAGACTGAGCCACTGGGCCCGTGGGTTAGAACAAAAGCTACCTGATATGCTTCATGTCCGAAATGCATCATTCATGTCCGAAATGCAATCCAAAAGAAAATGTGCGTCAATTTGGTACCAGGCATAACGCAAAACAAACGCTCCTCCCCCCTTCCTTTGCTGTCCCACGTTGTGGAGATCAAACTGCCGCTTTGTCTCCCTCTCTTTTGCGCCCTTGTTATGGAGATCCGGCAATAGGAAGAAAATCGTCTTTCTATAGCAAAACCATGACAAGTTTGAACGACAGGAAGAAGACGAAGCAGAAAAAGATGTGTTTCTCTTCTTCTAGATGCAACACTTCCAAGTGCTGGAGCGATCTATACCCGGATCCAGATACCGTTTCAACGAAGGGGATGTTTCTTTACGGGTTTCATTTTTTTATTTTTTTTTTAAAAAAAAAAGTGGTGAGAGAGATAGCAAAACGCTGGGTTCGGTTCGAGTGCAGGCGAAGCTGTCACTGCGGCGGCTGTATGATTTCTTTTATACCGGGTAACGGGAATTCTTGTCTGGTAAGATAACATGGTGAACTGGGAAAGTGCAAATATATAAAGGGAACACTGAAGTGTAACACTCATGCTGGAACCCCCCCGCCACAACACCCTCCTTCCCAAGGGGAGAACCACTACAAATGTTTCGTGTCACCACAGAGAGCGGGAAACGAGTTTAACAGGGCCGGCTTTCGCTACAAGCACATTATACATTATCCCCGCCCCCCCAAGAAATGGGGTACAACTTTTCAGCCTTGCCTATCCACACACGCGCGAGGCTGAAAAGCACACAAGCAAAATCAATATGATGAGGAAAAAATAAGAGGATAGTACTAGAACAGAATTACTTTCTTATAAATGAGCAGCCTCGTGCGGGTCCCCTTGTTCGTTTGTGGAGCATACAGATCGAGGGACAATGACCAGGTGGGGCGATGGGGAATCTATTTTGTCCTTCCCCGGGGCGTATAGTGGGCTCGCTTAATCTTTTCACGACCAAACGGTGTTGGAGCGTTCCCGGGATTACTGGGGGGAAGGGATGAGTGATCCGCTGGCTGCGTTTTGGTACAATATTCGTGCGTGTTTCATGGGGGAATGCTCATGTGGAATGCTAAGGATATAGAAATGGATGAATGGATGGGAGAGACCCGGATTCCTGAACGGTCGTCTCTGGGTAAAGTAGGTATTATTGGTAGCGAGAGAACCTTCAAAAAGGGGTTTCGACCGTTACCAGGAGGCCGCTTTTTCCGGGAGGCTCAGAAGGTGTGGTGGGTGGGTTATCTATGTGAGAGGGCTTTGAAAGCGTGCGTGTTTCTTTCTTCCTGCGCCACGGAAGGAAGAGACAGGAGAGAAGGGGGGGTGGCTTTGCGAGACGCATTCATGTACGCGGTGGTGGGTTGTGCGCTGGAAGAAGGCCAGGCCCGGTCTTTGGTTACGACGAAGCCGTTCGAAGCGAGGTCTTGGGCGGGGGGAAGGCTTAGTGCCGAGGGCAAGGAGACAGCTGAATGAATTGGGTTGGTTTGTGTGCTGAGACAAAATATGCACGCAGTGGAGTGATTTGTGGTCACCGACTGCTGCTGCTCACCCACTCATCGTTTTTCGTGGTGATTTGTAGCTGGGCTGGTCTTGATGTAGTATGTCTCTTGATGTAATGGATCACTCGTTTCTCAATAGCGAGTGAGTAGTGTAAAGGGGGCCCACACATATGCGAAGGCTGATGTGAGGCAAGGGGGCAAAAGCAATGCCTAGAAGGACTTTGATAATCAAACATGGTCCCGAGATGCACGGATCCGGCCAGGAGTCGCTCAACCAAAGAAAAAAAAATGGGCATGCCATCAGTATATTAGCCTAAGCAATTCGGAAACCCTGGCGAGGAGCGAGCAAAACGGCTTCACTAAACGAGTTGACCATTGAGGCTCGTGCCTTTCCAAAAGGCGAAAGTCTAGAATGACTCGTATAATTGTCTGTGTGTGTGTGTGTGTGTATGGTTTCTCGTTGGGCCGCCCATCAGCCTCGGCCACAGATTTGAATTCTGAAGGTGGTGCCCATATGACGCAGTCAATTTGAGATTTACTGGCTTTCGCGTTGACGAGCATGAATTCTGGGCGTACAAGGTACTACGATACCTACTTAAAGATATTCAATCTCTAGGATCCACTGCACTGCAAATCATTGATGGTATCTGGTGGGATATCGGGTCCGAGGCACCCAGGCCAAGGTTTTTCCCCACAGAGCCACCCACAAATATGCACATGGGGCACGTAGCGCAAGGCTGACAGAGCGTATCTCCGGCATAACCCTCTACGTTTGGTAGGCAGTCATTTGTTTTGTGTACCTACCTAGACTTAGATATTTCGAAATCGAGGAGGTGGGCGTTCACGAACTCACGCTGAATGACGGTCTTGTGCAAAGCGAGAAGAATGATTGATTGATTGTGTATGAAGATACAAGACAGAAATGCTCGTGATAAAAATCACACCACTTGTTGGAAACCTGCCTGCCCCCCTCCTATGTCTAAGGTTGCGACCCCTCTAGGCCCTCACCTTAATTCTTAGTGGTGACCGGAGCAATCCAGGGCCTAGCGTCAGCGGCTGCAAGACTGGCGTCACTGGCGCAACATAAACCGCCTGGCAAAAGCCGCCAAAGCCGTGAAAGCCGTGAAAGGAGTTGCCTAGCAGATTCTCGGCCGCTTACTGAACCGTGCCGTCACTGTCACCTCCAACTTCTAGCGAGGAGGAACGAGGAAAACCGCGCTGGTGTTGGTGGGTGTGATACTGTGTTCATTTGAGAGCCGAGTATCGACTTAAAATTACTCACTCACTCACACACGCACGCATTGCAATGACACTCAAATGAAAGGGTGGATTAAGAAGATGGGACGGTCGGGCAATTTCGTTCGCGACCCTCACTGGATGATGGGATGGACCGTGAAGCAGCACTGTGCGGCTGGGGAGAACATAGTGTGTGATCCCGTTGTAGAGGGTCTAGTCAGCGCACTGTGCTTTGAACCGGACAAGGAACTTCGACTCTTCCTGTCATGATTCTCCGTATCATAACGAGGAATGCACGCATCTTCTCCTCAATCACGCATCTTTTGACAAAGGAACGTGAGAAACTCTCGTGCTTGTGCGCATTCCATGGAGGCAATTTTGATACCTATTCGTCGTGCTGGGCACTAGTTTGTCACGGCTCGTAGTCGCAGATTTATTACAAAGGCCCCAAGTTGGGATGGACGGCCGGTCCTTCGAGTGCTGGGACTCGGAACCATGGCCCTCGGAGGGGTTGGCATTGGGATCGAAAATAGACTTCTGTGGAACTGATGCCAGACAGAGCATTCTTTGTTTTCTCTTCTCGAACCCAGTAAATCCTGCAGGCGAGGCCCGACTTGAGGAAGGTCTTCGTTTTGCAGGCAGTAGCGATGGATGGATTGATTTGGTATGTCCCATTTCGTTTAAAAAAAAGCCGCCAAGATTACAGGTCTAAACATGAACCTTTGATTTGATCTTTTGTTATTTGAAGCCGGGAGAGGGGGGGCTTTTCAAGGTTGCCTGCGAAATGGAGGAACTTCATCATCCAGTTTGGGGGTGGCAAACCTCGGAAGTTTGCGGTCACTCACACACACAAAATTATCATTCCACCCACCTAGGCAAGTATCCACTAGATACAGCAGTAGGTACTACTGTATGTACTGACTGACTCTCCTTCTGTCTTTCGTCTGATGTTGCCCTCGTTAGGATGGTCAGCTTTGGCAAGGCGGGGAAATGCCACAATGTTTCTAGAGATTGGCTACGGAAGATTACCATCAGTCGTCCCTATCTGTAATCATACTGACTAGGTAGGTAAGTAGCTCTGCAAGACTGTGAGAGACTCGGAGACAATTGCACCGCTAATTCAATGGATGAGAAAGTTGATGATTGATGGATGACGAGTAGCGTGCCATTTGTCACGCATCAGTACCTCGACAGACGGAGAGGACTCCCCTTTATCAACACACATCTCGGGGCACCTAGACGATAGTTTGTGTGAGGGTTAGGTAGTTGATCGTACGGAAAGTGAACCAAAGTGGCTTGGCTTGGCAGAGGATTCGAGAGTGACGGACGGACGGAGAGGGGCATCCTGGGAGCCTGTTTTCTTTTCACGGTTCGTCATCCGTTTCCATGGTCACTTCGGTTGCTTCGCACCTCACAAACTACAATGGGATCTGCCCTGATGCACACCCCCAGAGCAAGGTACTCACTGTCTGTAACTCCAGCATAGAACTGATGGGAGAAAGCAAATGCTCCTCCCTCTTTCTCTGTGTCAATTTTCGACTTCACACCAGAGTCGCTTCTTCTGTTTTTTTCTTTCCTTCTCTTCGCCATTTCATCTTGATCCCTTCCCGCTTCAACCTGGGATTGACGACCGTAAAATCGATTTACCTCATTCGATCCGTCGTCTCCGTCCCGGGCCCAGACATCGGATTGCTGAGGTTTGGGAAGCTCACGCCTTCACGCCCTATCCCACTTTAAAGCCTCAATCGTAACCAAGAGACAAGGACCGACCCGGCCTGGTTCAATGAGCTAACGGCAACGGCAACGAACGGTGACAACGTCAAGGCCAGAGACGGACAATTAAGCACACCTAGGTACGCAGCTGAGAAAACAAAGCATCGTCACAGGCGAGGTCAACACCAACGAGCAGCAGCAGCAGCAGCAGCAGCAGCAGCAGCAGCAGCAGCAGCAGCAGCAGCACCATAGCATCCACAAACCTGTCGAGCCAACCACAAATTCGCAAGCGAGGTGCCCTGTCAACTAACTGCACGCGTCTGCACTCTGCATACCAAACCGGCACCTCCTCACGTCCGTTCCGTCCTTCCCCCCACCAAACCGACCTACAACAACGGCGTATTCGCGTGCCAATTCCGTAGTGCACAGCGCACGGTACCTGTAGGACCCTTAACCTGGTTGGGTTGCCGGGACAAGACGCCGTCTTTTCTGTGTCGAACTTCACTCTTCTATCATTAGACGAGTCGTCATCCTCTCTTTCTCCATTCAATTTACCAACACACTGGTTGACGTCGACATAGCCCGCGCTCTTTCTTTTTTTTTTTTTTCCTCACCTGCAAAGTTATCTCAAACGGCCGCATCACAGCGTTGCTGTTACTGCATTATCGCCAGGCCACTTCCTGCATCATCTTGCAGCGTCTCCCCGGCCCTGCACACTGCGCTACTTGGCTTCCCTGTCGGCCCCGAAAGCAATCGCTGGCAGCGTCACTGTTGGCAGCACAGCACTCAGGCTGCCAGCAAACCTTGGGCCTACCTACCTAATCACAGGTACCTACTGGAAAGTGTCACTGATAGCGGCCAGTGACAGTGGACTGTTGTGCTGGGCATTGGGACTACATCACCTGCCACAACAGGCCTTTAACCTGCACTCCCGACCCTACCAACTAAACCAAACCCAAACGTCAAAACCCGCCCCCCCTCGTCTTCCCAAGCCAAGTCTCCAAGTCCATCAAGTCCCAAGTCTAAAGTCTCGCTTCCCCGACTTGACCTGCCTGGGATTGGAAGTGAGGCTGGTTTGGGTTTTGACCTGATACCCAGGTCACATCACACACACCTCAACTTCTCATTTCTCATTTCCATTCCTCCGTCCGCATTTCTGCATTCTGCCTTCACCTCGCAAGAGACGATCGCAGCAATCCAGTCGAAATCATGTCGACGCCGACCACTGCAACTGCCACCATTCCGCATTCTTCCCATTACCAACATCATCCGCCTCACCATTACCCATACTACTCGACGAACCCATCCACAGCCTACGCCCATCGGGCAAATGCAAATCAATTACTGCCCTCTACTACTCGACTTGCTCCCTCTTATCCCGCATCGACATCGACCTCTTCGTACGCCCCCTCGTCGAGTACCCAGACCTCCTCCACTACTTTGAATGGGTCGTCGTCCTTCTCCAGCAACTCCTCCCTGGCCCGTTCGCAGCGGCAGCACGACTTAGTCGACCTGCCAAATCTCCTCGACTCAAATTACACCACCATGGCCGCTCCTTCCGGCTCTTCTAAGCCATTGTCGTCGCCACCATCAAACGCACACATTGGTCAGAAGAGGAGACGCGATAGTCCCGTGGATTGGAAGAAGTTCTATGGTGGCCATCCGCCAAAGGAAATCATCGTTATTGATGATACCCCCGAACCCGAGAGTGCCGCCGTTTCTGCCGTCTCCGCCTCCCACGCCCTGGCCCATCCAACCACAGGCTCAAATACGACGTACACATACACCAACGGCGGCCCTGTCAGTGCCAATACTTCTGCTGCTCGTCATGCTCCAAAGCGCCGAAAGCGTGACGACAATTTGCCCACGACCTCGGGCACTCGTTACGACCCCGTTCACCACAGCCGCATGAACGACACTGCCACACCCCGTCGAAATGCGAACGCAACTCCTTCAGCCTCGACCATCTCGTCCAGCGACCGCACCAACTCCGCCATTCACACAACCGCAGCCACTTCACTGGGCTCACTATCGTCAAACAGCCAATACGAGCATGACGCCCAGCCTGGTCAGAAGAGGAAGAGGACCCGCCAACAGGTCGCCAACGAGGTCAAGCGGAGGGAGACAGCCATTACAGGACACAACTACCCAAGTTACCATCCGCCTCCTAATCCCCCAAAGAAGGCGGGTGAGGTACATGTCCGAGTAATACCAGATGTAAGCTCTTTTTAGACACAAGACTGGTGCATCGATTAGACTTTTTTGCTGACCAGAACCCGAAGAAGCACAAGAGCGGCCAGGCTGACAACGAAGACGGTCACTACAATGTGATTGCCGACGCCGAGCTGACCGACAACTGTAAGTCGCCTCTCGTCATAGCCAAAAGAGCATCATTCTGATCATTGTTAGACCAAATCATCAAACTGCTTGGCCAAGGCACCTTTGGTAAGGTCGTACAGGCGACCGATCGAAGGAAGAATCAGCTGGTGGCTGTCAAGATCATCCGCTCTGTACAAAAGTATAGAGATGCGTCTCGAATCGAGCTGAGGGTCCTCGCTACCCTCAAAGCGAACGATCCGGACAATCGGAATCGGTGTATCCACCTCCGTGATTGTTTTGACTATCGAGGGCACATTTGCATCGTCATGGATCTGCTGGGTCAGAGCGTCTTCGATTTCCTCAAAGGCAATCAATTCGTTCCTTTTCCCAACAGTCAAATCCAGAGCTTTGCCCGGCAACTCTTGACCAGCGTCGCCTGTAGGTTTTTCCTATGATTTGTTCTGACCAACGCAATCACTAATCAGTCACAGTTCTGCACGATCTCAATTTGATACACACCGACCTAAAGCCAGAGAACATCTTGCTGGTCGACCCTGCCTATCAGACATTTACATACAACCGCCAAATTCCTTCGTCATCGACTTCAGTGAAAAGACACGCCACCCAACGACGCGTGCTTTTGGATACAGAAATCAGATTGATCGATTTTGGGAGTGCGACCTTCCAGGATGAGTACCACTCGTCTGTGGTTTCGACCCGTCACTACCGCGCGCCCGAGATCATCCTCGGACTGGGATGGTCTTTCCCTTGCGATATCTGGAGCATTGGATGCATCCTTGTCGAGTTCTACACGGGCGATGCATTATTCCAGACGCACGAGAACTTGGAACACCTCGCCATGATGGAAAACGTTGTTGGATCACGCATCGACCCTCATCTAATTACCCAGGTCAATAGGATGACTAGGAATGGTGGCAATCCCGTGTCCAAGTTTTTCAAACGTGGTAGGCTTGACTACCCCCAGCCGGAGACCACTAGAGCCTCGCGGAGGTTCGTCAAGGCCATGAAAAAGCTGGATGTGAGTCTAGACAACCCGCCACGCCCCTGCGGAAAGTGTCCCCTTAACTGAATGATTACAGGAAATAATGCCCAGCAACACACCCTTCTTGAAGAACTTTAAGGACCTTCTCAAAAAGATCTTTGTATACGATCCGGCACACCGCATCACGGCAAAGGAAGCTCTTCAGCATCCATGGTTCAAGGAAACAGCCCACCCTGACGACGGGACGGAGGCCGCCAAGATCAAGATGGAGCGGCTGCGCAAGGACCAGCCACGGAGCGTTTCGGCACGCAGTGCACATGGATGAAAAAGTCGAGATGTGAGCCGGAGAGATGACATCATTCGTTCGTCCGATATATCTCATAATCTTGGTCGTGCCGGGCCGGGTCCTGCCATCATGTTTCGAAAGGAAAAGGAAAACAGTTGTTGCTAATTCGGTCCGAGCGGTTCGGCATTGTGGAGGAGGGTACGAGTTTACCGTCTTGAGTGCAGTCCTGTTGGACAGAAGATCTGAGTTCTTTTCGATTATGGGGACATCGGGACCGGGAGATGCGGACGGCCAGACCTGCCAGCAGGCAATTCTTTTGTTCTATTCTTACCAAAGATGGCAACGGCCTTTTATATAGCCTTGCACAACCCCACGCATCGATACATCAATACGCTCATGGAGGGACAATCCCCCAGGGTATGATACAAAGTGCCCAGGTACCGAGAGCTATGTTGCTAGACTGGCTTGGACTGTGTAATGACTGTGGCAGCTTTGCAGGCTCCGAACGCATCACCGCTCAATAGTGGCTTTCTTGACCTCGTTACCGGTGACCGAGACTGCATCAATCTGCAGACGATCATATTAACGATATCGCTGCAAAACCAGCAGACCTCTAATCACTAGGTGGCATTTCTTATACCATCTACAGTCTCACGTTTATCTTTGGGAGCCTTGACAGGATAGGCTGAACCAATGGAGCATATGGAAGCATTCAAGGGTGTACAAAGCACGCAGCTCACGCGATATGGTTACTGGGAAGGAAGAGAAAGTACAAGCCCGTGTCATCACCAACACGAGACGAAACGGGACGGACAAGGTGTCTCTCTGTATGGAGGTCAGAAATGGAGTGGGTGTCACTCACTGATTCCAAACCTTTTCAGGGGCGGTCTGCTTTGAAGGCAGACAAAGGATACAAGGCAGAGGGGCGTGGGATATGTCAGATACTAGACAGGTTTGAAATTTCGAAACTTGTACAAAGAGAACCAATGTTTATCTGCTTTGTGAAGGCAGACTGTCTTTGGCTGAGGGGTGTGACGGAGGTTGCTGGGCTCAGGGGTCAAGTGCATGCTATCAAGCCGGGCTGGGCAGAGAGAGACATTGCGATCTCCTGTTGTCGGTGAGGGAAACACAAAGAAATGCTCTAAGCTTGAAACCAAGGATTCTTGGTACGTTGTTCCTGGGTTGTATTGCTGACTGGGCTACGTTTGTTTACTTCACAGGTTGCAATTGGTCGGTCCAGAGTGGTTTATAGAGGCTTGATCTATCTCCAAAGGTACAGGTAGCCATACCTAGTTACTTTTGGTGGTATAAGTGATTGAGTTCGAACATCAGAAGATTGGCAAGATCTACCCACTTACGCCGGGAAATTTTTGTCAACAAGCAGAAGGCATCTACCGGACCAAGTCAACCGCACAATCCATGCGGAATAAACACCAAGAAAAAACGTCACAGGAAGCAAAGCATAACAAGAGCAAGTCACCTGCACATCACTCACCAGACATGCTCCATCATCCTAAAGACCTCTCATCCCTCACACCCACAGAGCAGACTCACCTCGCTCATGTCCTCGCCCTACCGCCCCATCATCTCACAACTTCCGGCCAACCCAGCCCAACATGGCTCGCCACTGAAGCACACCAAATATTCACCACACTTCCTACCGCGCTCCACGCCCCACAAAGTTTTCTTGGTCGGCTTCTGGCCGGCACCACGACCCACCAGCGAGCCGTCTTGTGTCCTGCACACAGTGGGCTGAACAGTCGACTCATCCGCTCTGTATTCCTGCTGCTTACGGCGCAGGTCGGGCGGAAGGCGGTAAGGCCACTTCGACGATTTGTGAGGCATCCGGGCCGTTACCATACGAAGAGGGAGGATGAGGAGCTGGTTCGTGGGCTTGTGGATCGACTGGCGGGCATTGCGGCGTTGTGGCTTGAGCCTGGGGAGTTTGCACGAACGAATCCCGGCTTGTGGACACGGCATGTGTGGATGCAGGGCGGATGTGAGGCGTGTATCTTGGCTGTGGTGGGCGGAGACGAGGGCGTATTGAGGGACCTGTGGGCGGTGCTGGTTGGGCAGACGCACAAGAGGAGGGCGGCGCCGGCGTTCAAAGGCATGATTGACGAGTGGATCGGGAATCTGAGCGAAGGGCAGAGAGTGAAAAGGGAGTTTGAGATGTTGGGCAGCGTGGTGAAGAGAGTGCGGCGGGCGGTTTGGAGGCATAGACATAAGAAAAGGGGCTCGAGGTCCGTCACCAGCAGCAAGAGCCGAAGTGGACGTGAGATGGCGATGGACAGTGGGTATGGCAGTATCGCTGGGAGTGGTGGTGATTCAGCTTCGCGGGTGAGGTTCGAGGATCGGTATGCAGAGATGCATGAACATGCGTCGTCCTTGTCTTCCTGTGGACTTCGTCGGGGTGGATGCGATGATGATGAGCGTTTCATCCAGACCGCCGTCGAGTATGATGTCTTTCTTCGAAAGAGGAAGACGCCATTGTCGCAGCAGCTTGGCACACTCGACGCAAGCACCACTACCAGCGCCACATACCAGCACTCGATCACAGAGTTTGACGAGGAAGAAGAAGAGGAGGGGGAGGAGGAGGAGCATGATGTCTATTGTTTCCAGAGGCGACCGGCGCCGCGTCAATACCAACACCCTGATGCCTTGGACGCGAACAGCAACAGCAGTGGCAGCAGCAACACACTCCACACATACCAACCTTTCGCCGCAGAAGAAAACGAGTACAGTATCGATGATAATGATGAAGAAGTCGACGAGATGCAACGGGGCGCGTGGTCTAGCACGCACGCAAATGCTCAATGCGCAGAACTCCACTCGGCGTTACACGCGAGGGACAGCTTGGCAAAGGTACTGATTGGTCGAGGCGAGGGGAGGAATTCGATCGGCGCGATGATCTGTGCCAAGCCGCTGGCTTTAAGTCTGGCCGACGATGTTTCGGAAAGCGGAGAGACGTATGATTCGACGCAGTGGACGGATGTGAGCGTCGCAACGTGGAAATGGAGAAGAGAACGGGGACAAGTGGTGGGGTGTTGCGGCTCGTCGAGCGTGTACAGCACTGCAGACACAGCGGAGCCGCATCCTCCTGCGTCTGCTGCGTCTACTGTTGTTGGTGAACTTCCCTTGCGAAGGGTCCTCGCGTCGAACGAGGAGCTGGCTTTCCCTATATGGCCGAATCCTTTCAGGAAGTCTATGCCTGCCATCATCACCACCGCCACTAGCAGCGGAAAGGCCAATGGCAGTCAGACGTCGTCTTGCACTAAGCCATCATCGCAAACCGAGGTCACTGCTACAGTGGGTGGGAGTACAATCTCTACTTTCTTGTCATCGGATGAGTTCCAGAAGGCGCTTGAAAGGTTGTCGCTTGTCGATTCGCCAGATGCGGAAACCGGTGGCATGTTGGGAATCTCGGATGGAACGATATTGCCCGGCGAAAGTATTTCTGCTGTGGGTCGCTGCGCTTGTATGACTCGGGTCGATTTGTAGGCGAAAGGGGGCCGCGCAACTTGCAATACGTGGTGATGATTTCAAGGAGGGTCGACGAGGACCACGGAGACATAGATATGTTCGGCTAGAGTGGGACAGTGGATTGAAACGGAACACTGAATGCTATATACAGATGTGACTGATTCGTGTCAGTCAGTCAGCCTGGCTATCATGGTATCCATTCAAGAGATGGGTAGGTGATCGGGGCGAGTAGCATGTTTTGGTCAACAGCATACTGAGGCAACTAGGTCAGAGTTGTGAATAGTGAAATGTGCAATTATACTGCTCTAGAATAGCGGCAAAGAGTAACCAGAGAAGATCTAGATAGGGCTATACGATGCTCCATTGTGGGTCCACTGTGGGTACGCAGCTCGCAACACATAGGATACCCATTACTCGGACACAAACGACTTGGTGGATGAGTTGGAAAAAAAAAAAATCCCTTAAGCCCCGTCTTTGTAAGTATACCTTCAGCAGTCAGCAGCAGAAGTCCTCACAAGTACCACGAGGTGGATGCCATTGCAGCCATCTGTGGATACAGTCTGAGCCCATCGGGTAAATTCAGATCACTTCCACTTGCTGTGTCTGGCCTGCTCAGCACGAACAATCTCTAAAGAGATTCTGAGGCATCCATATAGTACAAGTGTGGATTACACAATGTCTGGTACAAACCAAGCTAGTTTAGTATGATAGTAGGATTAGATACTTCTTGTGAAGCTACCTAATGCTACGCTGGACAGGGAGACCTTCCACAACTATCCCTTGTTGGTCCAGAAGCTCTGAGGGTTGCACCAGCCCTTCAGTCCAACCACACCCCAGTCCATGCCAATTCCACTGGCCTTGTGTCCACCAAAAGGCATGTTCGCTTGGACCTGGAAGTGACCATTCACCCAGACACTACCAGCCTCCAGCTGGTCCGCCATCTTGGTGGCACGGTCGAGATCCGCGCTCCAAACTGAAGCACCGAGTCCGGCATCCAACGCATTTGCACGGCTAATGACGTCCGCCTCGTCCGTCCAGCGCATAATGGGGAAAATCGGCCCAAAGGGCTCCTCGACCACGATGCGCGAGTCCTCGGGGGGGTTGTCGATGACCGTTGGCGGGAAGGTGAAGCCCTTTGCGCCGGGGGCCTGCTTGCTGCTCTCCTGCAGGGCCTTCAAGCCGCCGAGCGCGACGGTCCACTGCTGCTTCTCGGACTCTTCGAGGAGGTTCTGGAGCTTGCTGAATTGCATGCTGTTCTGGACGGGGCCGATGGCTGTGGTTTCATCCGCAGCGGGGCCGTGGGGCATGTTTTTGCTGATGAAGTCCACTGTGGCGGCGAGGAAGGCGTCGTAGATGTCGTTGTGTACGTAGACTCGCTTGATGTTCATGCAGATCTGACCGCCTCCGAGAAGAGCGAGAGTAGAGATCTGGAAGATTATGTTTAGCGAGACTTCATCCTTAATTTGGAGAAAATGTCTCCATTGACATGAGACACAACTTACCGCAGGCACCACCTTCTCAAGAACGGCATCCTGACAAACGATGGCGGCATCATTTCCACCAAGCTCCAGCGTAACCCTCTTCAACGTCCGTCCACAAACTTCACCCACTTTCCTACCAGTCGCCGTGCTTCCTGTGAAGCTCACCTTGGCGATGTCAGGGTGGTTTGTGAGCAGAGGACCAAGACTCTCATCGCCGCTCAGAACTTGAACAACACCCGGTGGGAAGATCTTGGCTGCAAGCTCGCCAATTCGGAGAACCGTGTATGGCGCGTACGGGCTCGGCTTCATGATTACAGTGTTACCAGCTAGCACGCCGGGGCCGAGCTTGCCCAGTCCCAAGAGCAACGGCCAGTTCCAGGGGATGATGGCCGCCCCAACACCCAGAGGTCGGTATCGTACCACGGCACTCCTCTCCGGGGTGTCTTCAACGACATCATCTGGAATGCGCAGGGTTGCTGTGCTGCGAAGGTGGGCAATGGTCATGCCAACCTCAATCTTGACCGTTTGGAACGCCTTGCCTGTCTCGGCAACGTCAATGTCGCGAAGCACGTCAAAGTTGGCCTCGATCGCGTCGGCCAGCTTGTTCAGATAGCTAGCGCGCTCGTCCCAAGACAGCGATCGCCAGGAAGGGAAGGCCGACTTGGCTGCTGCGACAGCGCGGTTGACTTCCTCCTCGCCAGAGAGGGGAACCTCGGGCAGAGCCTCTTCCGTAGAAGGATTCACCCCGTGACGCGTTTGCGTCGTGGATGTAAGCTCATTGTTAATGAGGTTGCGGTATGATGCCTGTACAGTGGGGAAAGTGGAAGTACCATCAGCATGAATTCATCGAGCTCCCTTTTTTTTTATTAAGGATTTGTACGCACCTTGGAGTCCAGAGTGAGAGCCATTTTGATCAGAAGGTGGTTCGATACTCAAACGAGTTCAAGCTGTGCCGGAACAGGATAGCACAGGTATAAATGCAGCTAGTTGAGTTGATATGTATCAAAGATGTTCTCCGTGCTCGACTAGCCTGAGAACAGACCTCACCTGATAAAGTAGGCCAAGAAGGGAAGCCATTAGTACACTCGGCGTTCAAGCAACGAACGAGGTAATGATTGAAGTATAGGGTAGCAGTTGAATCCTCCAGTAAGGAATGTATCCACAATGTAGCCCACTGCCTATACATCCAACGGCAGCAATAAGATTAGGAACATATCCATGCCTGCCCATGTAGTACTCCTTGTGGCACGCATGGAGCTCCCTTGGTGTGTTGTGGACTCGCTTCGAGCGCCTACTGCAGAGTACTTCTGCGTGTAAGCTACAGTACCCACCCAGAAGTCACAGGGCGAGCTATTCAAGTTCCACCGCATTGGTATACACTGTTGCTCCATTTGCCTGACCCCGGTCGTAGGACCCTGTGGAGGTCAAAGGTAATCACGTGAAATCCTTCCCGGTTACTCAATATTTCACCGGCGGAACCATTGAGCCTTCATACCATCCGGCGAAAGATGGCACCGGCATAGGTGATAAATGTTGTATTTGATGCCTGGAAGCCCAACGTAAGCTTACACCTATGAAGGAGCCTTAGTTGACTGCTTACTCGCTTCACTCCCGCATGTAAGAGGATCCTCGCACCGAGAGCATCTGATTATAACCCCTGAAATGGTGAGTGGATTTGATGCAGTGATATTATGCAGTAAGAGCCGAGTAATCATTTTTCAACGCAGCATTCCCCACCGGCCAAGACCCTTTTACGCTTGAGTGGAAGTTTGCGGTGGATCACCGGGTACGGCAGCGGAAGATGAACCCGGATCGAAGGCATTCAGCCAACGTCGTCTGTGTTCATGCGGCATTGCGGCACAGCCTCTTCTCACCTTGGATTTTTTTTTTCCTCTCTCGACCTAAAGGTAGGCACAAATTTGGCCGCGATGACTGAGTTGCGGGATTTGTACGATGGATCAACGTAGATATAGGAAATAAAAGTGCTCTACAGGTTATTATACTCGGAGCAGCATCGGCGACCAACCGAAATAACCTCCGTAAAAGTTCGGTGTTGAATTGCGGCAAGCCCGGGTCTAAGACAACGAAATCGTTCACGGTCAGGTCATTCTACGCTCCGTACTACAATCTCTCCTGGAAAAATATACCATGTAGGGGCCACAAAACAGACTTTCGTAGTGAAAATTCCTAGATACTGGCCTGTGGGTTCAAGGGTTATCGATTAAGTATGGGCAGGATACCATCCAGAAAAAAAAAAGGCCGGAAGCGTGGGGGCCAAGGTACGCAAGTCTAGATTGGCTTTTGATGTAAACGGCGAGAATAGTGGGTCACTTGCACGTGTCTGGTCTCGTCATGAGCATCTGATTGTGGGCTCTTTTGCAAAAAGAGGCATCCGCCTCCCCTGAAGCACAGGGTATCACGAACAGGAACGGCACGAACACGGCAAGCTAATGCGAAGTGACGCGAAGCGAAAGAAGGATTGACGGATCTTGAGCCTTGAGATAAATATAACTCCACCTGCTTCATGGCTTGACCGAGAAAAGGGTCCCTAGTAAGACAACGAAGATGCTGGGAAGTTGCCTTATATGGTACATGTCCCAATAGGTTGATGCCGTCCAGGGGGTCGCAGGAGTCCCGGGGGGGTGGTGGTATACGATGGTTCGAGGACGAAGTCTTGGTGCGCTGATATGACAGTGTCTACCGATGTGGGTCGCAGACTAAATACCTATGTATACTTTGAAGCGTAGGCTCCCAAGTCCTTCGAGGTTTTCCCGTTTGGTTGCGCTAATTCCAAGAAGGATACCAAGCCCAGATTTTGTTTACAGTACTGTAAAACATCCAGTCTTCCGTCCTTTCGTCAGTTGTATCAAGACATAGAAGGCACATCATAGTGTCTCCTTCTGGTCTCATGCACTTTCATTCTCACCATGGCATATAGCGAGGCTCTTGTCGAGACTTGGTGTCTCTACGGGGTCGGCTCCCTGATGATTGCCCTTCGATCATTATGCCGCTGGAGGATGGTCGGGTTTCGCGGGTTCGACCCCGATGATTATATCGTCTTATTCTCATGGGTATGTCTGGCTCAGGGTTTAATTGTGTACTTTGTCCAAATCGATGGCTAATCATTCTCACTACACAGGTGGTTTACAGCATCATGACATACGCGGCTGACGTTTGCGATCGCCATGCAGACCTGCACACACTATCGATCACACAGAGAAAAAGCATGTCAACGGAGGATGCTGGACCGTACATTCGGACCACACAATGGTTCTGTGCCGGTGTCGCTACCTATGTCGTCTTCGTCTGGTCTCTCAAATTGAACATGTTGTTCTTTTACAAGCGGGTCGTGAACGGTACAAGCCCACAACCTCCTTTGAGCAGTGGACATTCGGGACCAAGCTAATGACTAGTCTCGTAGGTCTCTGGGTTGAAAAGTTCATCATGCCCGCAATGTGCCTTGTTGGATTGACTTTCATAGTCAACATGGGAATACTTTTTGGAAGTTGCCGTCCTTATGGCAGGATGTGGGTCTTCTATGAGGACGAAGGTGGTGAGTCGATCATCTCCTCTTCTTCAAAACAAGTCTATTCATAAATGCTGTGCATTCGGTAGCGCACGAGCGACGGTGCTAACGTGGATCATTCCGGAACAGGACTGTGTGAGCCCCAGGCGACAATTTATATGCTACCAACGCTCATCATGAATATTCTGACGGACCTTGCTATCATGCTCATTCCTGCACCAGTTGTCCTTCAAGTGAGGATGGGTATCATGAAGAAGGTCTCTCTGGTCGTTCTATTCTCGGGCGGTTTCTTCATCATGATCGCGGCTATTTTGCGAGTAACATATGTCATGGTGGTGAGTACAACTATATCCCAGAGTCTATTGCCTATGATCGATGGACATAACTGACATCAATGCTTGTGTAGCAACAAAATGGAGCTGCGGCAGCCATCTGGTCTTGTCGAGAAGACTTCGTGGCCATTCTTGTTGGACAGGCCCCCATGTGTAAGTCTTTAACTTTCCTTTTGCTAACATCTGCTTGGGCAGCTCTCGCACACTCTTGGCCCATACCTTCAGTTATTTATAGCTCCGTCTACCCATTCTGTTGCTGTCACTGACCCATGGAACAAATAGTACGACCGGCATTGAGTCGAAATTTCTGGACCCAAGAGGACAGAATCAACACAGCGTCTAGCTCCTACGGCAGGTCATCTAAGCCGCGTTCCATGCCGATCAGCGATAGCAGTGGGCACGATGCTTTCGACATGGCCAAGGTGAAGCGGCAAGGACCAAACAACTACAAAGTCACTATAACAACGCGAACGGAACAAAAGGATAGTGATTCCACAGACAGAATTATAGACGGTGGGATCATGGTAGACAGGCACGTGGATGTTTATACCGACGTTGCTAACCGCGTATGAAGTGATGCATGGGTCTGAGCAGCAAGCTTATTGTGGGAGCAAGGCACATCTTTGGCGGTCTGAGCCAATGAGAATCGATGGGAATGGCGGGCTATAGTTCTGACGAGTTGTGCATGGGCATCTTGTATATGGTAGTGTCGTGTAATTAGTATAAAATAGTGTGGTAATGGGGGCCAGAATAGACAACATTTGGAGTCTATATAGATCATCTGTCATGCTGAGTTATAGCGGGCATGAACACAGCCCGTGGCAAATTGAAATTGTCTAAAGCAGAAGCATTCTAGATCTGATGGTAGTCTAGCTGTGCGGCTACTCAATTGGATGCTGGTATCTGGAAATTCATATACAAACTTACAGGCAGCTGTAATATATCGTGTTACAGTCAATGGGTGTCCATAGTAAGAATGCAGTGAGACAATGACCCGAATCCACCGTGTAGAGAACGAAGTCGTCCACGATATAGCACGACATAATTGGGCAGCAGACAGTCACACGCTCGGCAGGATCTGCCATTACAAGGGACGCACGCTCCCGAAGAAAGATCAATAGTCATTGCTATACTATCGATACCAAACTGGTGTTGACGAAGACTGTTCTGCCACGCACAGCCACGCACAGTCAAGCAGCAAGGCTGGGGTCAAGACAAGTATGGCCCTCAGCATACAACCATCACAAGAGCAGCGCCATTGTCTTTTGTTTAGTCTAAAATGCGGATTATTAGCGAATCATCGCCCAGTTCATTTTGTCTAGGGGCCAGCCATTGACTTACTAAAGCAAAGTCGACCGTCTTGGTTCGAAATCCTCTCAGTCAGGTTGAGATCACGAGCATCAAACTCGCCGTCCTCCCTGCGAAGAACTGCCCGCAGAATAGGCTGGCCCGCCTCAATGTCGACCCTGATATCCTCAGCCGACTCGGAGAAGTCTAGGAAGGTTTCAATGTTAGTTATGCCTAGCTCTATAAGAATTATTGGGCTATTTCCTGTCCATACTCTCCCGTCCCCACTCGAATTGGCCTGTAAGTGTGGGTCAGTATGGTCAAATACTTAGACAACAGGTTCACTCGCTGGACAACATTACCATTTTCGTTGCCGATGCAGCAGTTCAGATCGATCTCTGCCTCTGTAAGCTCGCCGTCTTCACGACGCACAAGGCAGCGCAGGAACCGGCCGTCGTCGATGCGGATGGACTCCAGTTCGCAGGTCTCGTGGAAGTTGCCAGCCATTTTGAATTACTTTCTAGGACGGAAGAGGTATAAGGTAGACTTGAGGTGTGAAAATGCAAAAATGAGAAGGACAATGAGGTGAGAGGACAACAATCTCTCGTATTATCACCCCATCTGCTCCTCTATTTATACAGTATCCAGAAGACCTAGCTTCCCCCGGTGCCCGGACATGAGAAATCGATTGTTGGTACACTTCAATGTCTCACCGACATGTAGCGATCGCCAATGGAACAAACGACCAACCAACACCAGTCGACACCCCGTCGACTCTGGGTCTCTGACATCAAAATGGGGCTCAGCTTTCCACCTGCGGGCCCCATTGAACTGGCTCTTCGCCTATGATGAATGTGGAGGAGGATGGGGCGCCAAGACCGGGGACAGACACGTCACAGCAAATACGTGGGTCTGGACCCTGCATGCTGCAGTTCAGTTCCTCAGAGGACGGGGCTGTGGTGTCTTTTATTCCTGCGATGAGGCTCTTGGCGACGTGGTCAGACTGCGGAGGAGGGGCCGGATAGGTTTCTATCATAGGAAAGTTTCACTGCCAAGAACGCCCATTAGGTAACGATGATGTTAATATGTTGTTTTTGTTTCGCGGCCAGCGTCCGACTATGATTCTAGGATCGAGGCAGGTATACAAGTAGCTCTCGAGGCTGACTTCTTTTTGCCCTTAGGGAGACCAGTAACACAAGGTGCGTGTCTTGGTATATTTGGTACGTTGGTGGCGCAGCACGGCCAGCTCAGACATCGTATCACATACTGTTTATAATATAGTGTCACTCTGATCTGGCCAATCCGTATAGTAGCATGATATAATTGTATGAATAAGCACTCTTTGCTAAACAAGGTCGCTACTATGGACATTCCCAAGCAAGTACCCACAATTACTTTTCACTATAGGGCAATTGTGAGCTTTACCAACCTCTTGGCTGAAGTAGAAACCTGATGTGCTCTTTGCATCGCCACAGCCCGACCTGGGTCTTGATACCAAGTTCGGCTGCTTGAATCATACCACGTTCGTTTTATTGTTTTCACTAAGCGGGCTCTGGAGTCTCTGAATAAAATGCGAGGTCCGGACACTGGTAGTTGACGCGGTAGGCCTTGCTTACATGTCCCGAGATCATTCTAGAGTGTTTCTTTGCCCAATTGAAACAAGCTGTATTGCAACCTGAAAATATTGAGTCTTGTACAGAACCAAGTAGGTACTGTTACTGGGATTTGTACGCCGAAAGCGGGTACTCGAGGTTACTCCCGTTTTCTGTTTTATCTTTCTGTGTAAGTTGGGGGTTTCTGTATATAGAAGTATATCTCCCTTAAACATGGGCAGTGTGCAAATTTGCTTGCATGTCACAGTCCTTAGGTCTTTCAAGACGCCTGCTTCTTCATACAACGAATAAGGATCAATGGCCCAGCCCCACGGGCGCCCAGGTGACTTTGTCAAGATTAGTCTGCCGGTTTCGCAAACCAAGGTCTATTGTCCGGTATCCGCATGAAGGGTCCCTCTTCCAAAGGCCGTTTCATTGCGGACCCATACAATGCCTAGCCTCAGTCATCCTTCCCATCACTCAGGTCCAGTAATTCCCGCAATGCAGGCAAGAATAGCTCCGCCCGCTTGAAATCTCCAAGCTTCACACACATCTGATCAAATGCCAACAATGCCACCTGATCTTTCACTCGGTCCTCCCCGCCTCCGAGTTCCAGCTTATTCGGAATCTTTGGATACCGCTGGCTAAAATGCGTCAAGAGCACACGTCGTGCACGCATGTTTCGCGCCACACTTAATGCCTCACTCATCGTGCAGTGCTTTTTGGCCAACGCATCACCCTGCAACTCGTCATCGAGCGTGCTCTCATGAATCAGTAGCGTAGCGTCCTTTCCGATCTCTGCGAACGTCCGTGACGGTCGGCAATCGCCCGAGTAGGCAATGCGGAGACTCGAGGCGAAGGTGAAGACACAAGCTAGCGCGCCGTGGCAGTGGTCGACACGAGCGGCGTCGATACGAACGAGGCCAGTCTCTGCGGCGAGATTGGGGCTGAGGATAAACGGCTCTTGAACTGACTCTGGTCTGCCGGGGCCGCGGATGGCGGCGAGCACGAGCCGCGAGTAGCCGTAGTCTTCAACGTCGGCGTATTCACGGAGCCATTCAAGCATGTTGACGTGTGAGGCGACGAGGAGCCGCGGGGGTGGAGAGAAGGAAGCAGTGACGTCGTTCCAGGCTTTGATGATGGAGGCGGTGCCAAGATGGTGGTCGGCATGGAGATGGGATATCCAGATGGCTTTGAGGTCAGCGAGAATCTCGTCGGTTTTTGCGAAGCCGTACATACGGCGGAGCTGGCCGAGAGTCGACTCGCCCGCGTCGAAAAGATAGGAGCCCAGGCCGGGAACGCGGACCAGAGTGGCAGAGACGTTGCGGTATTTGGAAGGAAGCGAGGACCCCGTGCCTAGAGGAATGATCTCGGTGTCGCGGTTGGGAATGTCTGCTTCTGAAGCTTCGATTGAATCGATAAAAGACTGGTCGACCAGGCGTGCTCGAGCTTTCTCGGCTATCTTGATGACTGCAGAGGGTATGTCATGACGTTGGTCCTTACTATTCGTCAAGGGAACAATCTCATCGTTTTTAAGCTCGATTTGCGGTGCCAATTGTAATTTGGCACCAACTCTTGCCACCTCAAATGGACTGCCAGGAGAAGAAAATTGGGGCTCGTTGTCGTAGACAAGTAGAGGAAATCGATCAGGGTCGATTTTGTGCATCTTAAGCATCTGGCTGATGGGGCTTTCCATGGAGATGATGTTAGGGCTAGCATCGGGCGAGAAAACCCTGTGGTTCTTTGTCTGGCGATCCGCCATGAACTTCTGGATCCGCTCATCTTGCAGAACGCCGCGTCCCAGATTCCAGTATATGGCGTCAATGGTATTCATAACGGTAAGGTTCTCCCATTCTGGCCGGGCCAGGAACGCTTCCACGTAAGTGATGTCTGGCAGGTCAATGAAGGCAAACCCGTGACCCTCAATCGCTGGATCCACACACATTTCTGGTGTCACATCGATCCCGTCTTTGCCCTTGACTGTTTTCCCGGCGGTGAGGAGTTTGAAATCAGTCTTTTCGACCCCCAAACTTTTCGCTGCCTCCACGTTGAATTTACCTCTACGCGGCTGGCCCTTGACGATGTAAGAAATAGACTGCTTGGAAGGCGTGGTGCGAGGCAGCTCGTTGACCCGAACTGCGGGCCAAGGCGTCCGTATAAGGACAGGTATATCGGGACAGTCTGCATTGTCTGCTGGCATTGGACCGTCGTACTTTTTGAGTTGGCCATTTTCCTTGACAAAGATGGTTGCTGGGAGCTGGACTTTGTGCAGCGTAGTCTCCACCATCGCATCGAGGTCCCAATCCGAGTCAAACATGTTGTCGACGACCGACTTGACCAGCTTCTTGCCCTCGATTCGCTCAAGTTCGGCATCATCTCCTGACTCCATATCGTCATGACTCCTCTTACGACCATGAGGTTTGGTCCCCTCTGGCAAGAGGGAAACATACCATACCTTCACGTTCGCGTCCTCAAAGTCAGGCTTCCTCTCCGGGTTCTCGGCCTTTCCAGGCTCGTGTTGTATTTCATGTAGTCGCAACGGCAGACCCTTCCGAAATATAAACTTCCTCGCCGTTGCGATCATGTGGGTGATGTTGTCAGCACCGTAGATTTTCAGACTCGGCGTTGAGGACAAGCGCGCAGACTTCTTCTTCTTCTTAGGCTCGAGCTGCTCCGCGACACCCTTCTGGCCTGCAAGGACATCTGCTATGGTGAGGATCATGCCCAGAAGGCCACCGGTACTGCTCCAATTGACGGGCCCAGAGATGAACAGCTCATCGAGCTTGGCCATGCCGATCTTGCGCTGGGTGAAGACGCGCTGGGTGCCCTCTGCAATTCGACCGAAGGCATAGCGTCGGTCATCGAAGTGCAGTAAGACACTCGCCCCTGGCGTGTCCGCCGTGGGAACCGAGGTGATTTGCACGTATGTGAGCATTGGATGTGTGAAGTTGGCGCCAGGAGCGCGACGCTCTGATTTGACGGGCAAGATGGCACGGCCGCGAGCTCGGAACAGGACAAGGGAGTGGATGAGGCCTCCTCTGGGTCCTCTGCGAGCAAGATCCGACGAATGGACTTTGCTGATACGGCTGGGACGATTATCGTCGAAAAGATCTGGAGTGATGGTTGCGTCGTGGACAGGCTGATAGGATCGGTAGGTGCGCCGTTGTACTTGGTGAAGCTGAGAGCGCTGCAGGAGGGTTGCTGCGTTTCGTTGGAGCTTTGTCAAGATTGAAACACTGGACATCGCCCCTCGTCTTCGCCTCTGAGTGACTCGTTGACCAATCTAAAGAGGTGAAGCTTTTCTCTCTTCGCCGAGTGACTGTCGTGAAGTTGACTTGGGAAAATTCTTATCGTTATCGGGAGAGTGCAAGGATACCCCAGAGGTGATATGCGCCGGGAAGACAGGGGAAAAGAGATGGTATACTTCATATAAACAGCCCAACTTGTACCCTCAAGACCCCGAGTTTGTCTACCTCGAGGTAGGTATTCAAGTAGGTACCTGCAAGGTACCACCCAGTCGGGTATTTCTTGCTGATCAAACACATAGTTTTGATTTTCTTTCTATATAAGTGTACAACGATTCCTCTCGTTGCTAGGTAATTTGGAAACTCTATAGCACTGCAGCATTTTGAGACAGCCAGATGCGCAGAAGCCACGCGTTATTGAAGCGGCAACTTAGACCCGTAAGGCCAGACCAAGTATATACAGCAAATCTTTAAACCTCATCCTCCGCTTCCAAAATTTTACAAAACATACCTACCCGTGTTGACACAATCCCATTCCCTTACCCCCATCCCTTCCTCCAGCTCTACACACCACCACAGCACCTCCTTCGCCTTGTCCGCCTGCCCACTCTCCTCATGCGCCCTGCCCAGCGCAAACCATGCGTCGGAGTAATTCCAACCAGTACCCAGCTTGGTGAGGTTTGACAACAGCCCGTACGCCCTGTCGCGAGATGCAAGCCGGTCAACAAGGGGCATCGATGCGGCCTTGTACGGCGGCTCAAGGTGGCTGTCGTGGTGTGCTGCGGAGGTACGGCTCTTGGGATCAGGGGTCGGTTTCAAGGCGGTTTCTCGTTTGGCTGTCTTGAATGCACCGAGGCCGAGAGGCTCACTGGGGAGGGATTTGGGCGGCGAGACGGATTTAAGGGGTGGTCGGGCGATGATGTCGGCTGTGCTCTGTTCGGTGCCGGGCATGGCTTCTGAGCCGCCGACTAGGTCCAGTCCTGGGAAAGCCTTGGGGGGCACGATTTTCTCGGCATAGAGATCGAGAAGGATGTTAGACAAGCCAACAATTGCCGATGGGTGATCAGGGTAATGCGTCAAGGCTGCTTCAAATCCTAGGCGGGCAGAGTCGATGTTTCCTTTCGCCACAGACAAGTAGCCCATCTACAATCGTGTTAGAGTTATGTCATATCGGAATGGTTTAAAAGGTATTCTTAATACTTGCCTCACACCAAACATCGGCCCAGAGCTCCTCAATAGACTTTTTGCCGGCCCAGCCCGGATCTCTGAGTGAGGTCGAGTGGGTAGTCTTCTTGTCGCCATCCCCAGATTCCTTACCCAGATCCGCCTCCATGGTCTGCACAATCTTCTGCGCCTCGGCAACAGCACCCTTGGAGTCCTCGAACATCCCAGCCTTTCGGTAGAAGCCTGCAATCATGAGCCAGATTTTCATCAAGATGGCTCCTTTATGACGCTTTTCGTGCTCCTTGTCAAACTGGATCACTGGCAGAACAGCACCAATGGGTCCCATCGTCTCCAGCCCGAGACCAGTGATATCAGTCCCCCTTGGCCCAGAGGTCAAACCTGACGCTTGTGACACGCTTCTGCTGGCGCCAGTTCCAGCCACCGCAGACGATGGTCGAGATAAGGGATTGGCTTGTTTGGCATGCGCAAAGATATCAGAAGCTTGGAGACCTTGGCCTTCTCCCATTGGCGTGTAGAACGGCTCCCCATCGACGATCGAAGGGACGTGCGGGCTTGGTCCACTGCTGGAAGCACGAGGTCGGCCGGGTTCAGACTCTCGCTTGCGAGTACTGTGTCTCTTAGCAGACTCGCTTCGCCTGTCATTGGCCGTGGACTTTCGCCGGGGTCTTGAGGACCTGGGACTTCCGTTTTCCTGTGTTACTTGGATCGTGGGTGCTCGGGCTATGGTGGTGCCTGTCTGAGGTCGGTTTTCCGAGTCCGGAATCGTTTCCATCTTCTCGCCAGGTGGTCGAGTCGTCGCATTGCTGTCCGCCCTACTGTTCCGGTTTCCGAAGATGCCACTCCGAATGCTTCGAAATGTGCCGGATGTCCGTGGAGGGTTTGCATTCTTTGGTGGTTCCAGAGTCTGCTTCTTTTCAGCGGTGCCAAATAAGCGCGAGAAAAGCGTCAAAAGCTCCAGACTGGCGTTGACAGCAATCCTTGGACCCTCCATGATTTCGACAATTGCCAGCTGGGTCATCTTCACCTCAATGATATTCTCTTTTTCGTAATCATCCATCTCATCAACCAAGCCCTGACTGGCCTCGTAGTCCCGTTCAGCATTGTTCAGATGGTCGCTCTTGTATAATTGTTGCCGCCCAAAGAGTACAGCTGGATCCCTGAACTGTTCGAAAGCGCACTCGCAAGTTCTGGCCGCAAGCACGTACTCCTGGCGAGCGCTCAGCAAGAGCGATAGTAAGTGCCAAAGAGGTATGAGCGATCTCTCTCGCCAAAATGGTCCATTGCGTAGAACGAGTATCTCGTCGCCGGTGTGCTTCGTCAGGAGGGCAGTCTTGACAAGCTCAATGGCAGTGGTGAGCTCCCGTTGCTCCGCAAGGAGCAGTCCCAACGCGAAAACACCGCGAACGTCTGCAGTGCCCCCAAAGTCTGAGGATAAAGATGTTCGCAAGGACCTGATGGCTCTTTTCTGGACTTCAGTCCGCGTGCTCGACTCAAACGTCATCCGGGCCCATCGCGCGTGAGCTAGGCCGATCGACTGCCAGGCCAAAGCCAATATCTTGGCTGGTACATGATTTCCGGTGGCCAAGGATCTGCCTGCCTCTTCTTGGACAGGCTGCATGCCACCATTTATGTGGGGGATCTCAATTTTCTCCAACCAATGCTCGAGTTCCACGGCTAGGTGGTTGGCCTTCTCGGCTGCGTCTCTCCCGCCGAATCGTGTCAGGGCTGATATACATAGGCAAATCGTTTCCAGTGCGGTAGCATCGTCGTCCAGACTCGTTTCTTGGTGTCCAGTTTTTTCTACACGAGCCTTACCTTTCTTGACAATGTCAAGATATGAATCGAACGCCTTGAAAGCCAGATCGAACTCAGCCACAGCGAGGTGCACTTTGAAGAGGCTTCTCAAAATGGCGGTCGAATGGAAAGTCTTTGTCGAAGCACGGTACAGTAAATCCAGGGCAGACGCACTGACGGCCGCCTTTCCACCCTGACCGAGATCCTGGTCTTTCCATCCACGTCCTGTCAAAATCGCCCAATTCTGCATCAGAATTTCCACAAAGAGCTCAACCTCCTCCCTGTCCTCATCGGCTTTAGGAAAGGTTGTCTCGCTCAATAGCAGATTCTCAAAGGATGTTTCTGCCAACCGTAACTCGCTCCAGAGCTGACTCCTTGGAGAGTTGTGCGTGGGGACACCCATGTACGCCGTCGGGTAGGGCAAGTCCTGTTGCAGAATCGCCGAGAGAGACTCAAAGTACTCAAACCATATCCTGCGCCGTGGCACCGAGCCTTTGAAGCCGAAACCACCAGCCAATGGGGTCCCAGTGGACGAGTTCCACCATCTTGCCCAAGACCGGAAGCAGGCCAATGAATTTTGGTCCTCCAACGTCACCTGGCCCCTGTCGCGGCAGCCATTGTAGAGCATACAGTACTCGGTGAGAAACAGTTCGGACCAGTACCTAAGCTCCTTTTTCGAGGACTGGCTGTTCCAGGTGAAGGATAAGGGAGGAATGGCAGCTTCGAAAATAGAGAGAGCCTCAAGCTCCTTCTCGTTGCGCGCCATGCAGTTCGCGCGCAGGTAGGCTGACTTGAGCATGCAAACTCTGGTCCATTCTGATATGTTTTCGGTACTATCCACTTGACCTTCTTCAAGGCCCAGTGGTAGACGCGTAAAGGCCAAGTTGTATTCGCCCGCGACCCAGTGAAGCCATCCGACGGCGACCCGGGCTTGGAAACGGTCCTCGGCATACGTGTTCTCTTGCTCAATTAGGGACAGCAGCTTCGGCATTTGAGCAGCGACCTCGATTTCGCTGGCGGCGATGTTACCCGTGTCAGACTCGGCAGTATTGGGTCGTTCTGTAGTTGGTCGTTGTGACTTGGTGGCCTTGACAATGCCATGTTCGACTTCGGCTGCTAGCGCAAGGCCTGGAAATGGATTGCATTAGAGAGAAAAGAAGCCAAGAGACAAGTCAAGACTAAGAGGACGATAGGGTGGTTATCGTACAAGCTCTGTTGGGCGCATGCTTGCGCACTTTCCGGATGAGCTCTGGCACGGCGTCCCACTCTCCTTCGCATCGCGCATTGTCAAGCTGGTCGAGGTAACCCCTGGCCTTGGTCGGGTTCGGAGTCGGCTGTTGATGGAAGAAGTCAAAGAGCGTCAGTGATCAGACAAGGAGAGGAAAGGAAAGACAAGGGGCGTGTCGAAGGCTTACAGCCATTGTTGCTCGAGAGGCCGATGACGACAGGCGCAGGAAGAAAAGGGGGATCGCGACGACGAGAGACGATGGATGAAGTTCGGTGTGCACTCAGGAACTAATGGACACTGTGCGCATCGAACTGAGTCATTGAAAAAGAAGAGCAGTAGAAGATACTAAATGCAATTAGAAATTAGGAAGAGTACTGGGTGAAGGCCCAAGCACACATACGTGGTCGACACCTGCACGAGGAACTTGGAGCTCGAGCAGAAGGGTCGCTACCGGATTCGCGATAGTTCGTTGCGGTTGCAAGGAAGCCTGCACGTCAAGCATGGGAAATTGATTGATGTTCACTTTTGGGGCCCTTGGCTTTCCCAATTGACAGCTGGAGATGAGCAGGGGAGGCCCGCTCCCCAAGGGTAAGGTACGGGAGGTACGGGTAGCTGGTCCCTGCCGAGACCCACTGTTGCATGCAACCGTGGCACCCCCTGTAGAAATTATTTTTCTGATCTTAGAGCCTCTCAGATCAGCAAATCTCAATTTCTCTCTCAAGTGAAGAAGACTTCACCAGTCTTTTCTTCCCTTCTTCAGTCAGTGCACAATCTGACCCAGTGGAAAGGTTAACAAATTTGTTTGGGACTTGCTGTTTCCATTGCTCCATTGTCTGCCCAAGATCACTCCATCTGAGAATCTAGGGATTCTTCCACACGAGCACGAGCACTAGCAGCATCACAATATCATTTCGTCTCTCATAAGGTTGAGCCGCAGTCGCCGAAACTCAGTGGTCAAAATTCCCGACTCAGTCATGTCTTTACCACCAGAACTACAAGTTCTCTGCCGTCGACTAGCCTCTACAGATGCTGCTGATCTACCGTCATTATGTCCATCATTAGTGGGCTATATCCAGCGGTGTGAGGATGTCCTCTCTCTTCCTGTGGATCAGAAGCCTAAGGACAGCGCTACAGGGCATTCTGTCTTGGTACACAAACTCAAAACTCAGATCACAACTCTTCTCAACAACGGCAGGAGTCAGCCTGGTCGGTTCGCGGCGGCAATATTAATCAAAGCCGTGGTAGAGGTCGGTGGTTATGAGTGTCTACGGACATCTGAGCCTTGGGTCCGAGGACTCTTGACAATTGTACAAGTGAGTCTCACATTGGCTTTAGCCCATATCCCATATAAACCATGCCTAACATTGTTCCAGCAAAACGACTCTTATCCGGCAAAGGAGATCGCAATCATCACTCTTACGAGAATATACGTCCTTCTTCAGGACTTCCAGGCGCTTGTCCGGGAGATTGCCTCGCCTACCTTACCCGCTTTTATCACAGCTTGTCTGCAACTTGTGAAAGGCGAAGCCTCCAACAAAAATGATGCACCACCTTTGCGGCTTATTGAGGCCATAACCAACGCTCTATGCACCTTGACACCGCTATACTCGACGACTCTGCGTCCCTTCAGTGCACAAGTCAAGGCTGCTTTCAAAGTGTATATTGCCCCAACTGCCTCAGATAAACGTAGTGTGCCTCAGAGCTTGAGGGCCGTGTCACGTAGGCTGCTCATCTTGCAACACTACACGACGCCTAAGAATGGCAATGCGGATGAGTGGGCCAAGACGCTTGCTGGCTTTGTCAAGACAAGCCATGGAACCGCGGATCAAGTGTTCAGGGCTGTGCAGGAGGCATGGGAGTCAAGCAGCGGGTACATGCGACAGAATGTCTCGCACGAGGGTGAGCCCTCCGGCGGAGATGACTCTGCAGAGGGTCTGCCGCTATGGCATGGCGTGTCGGATGGTGCAGAGCGACTGATCGGCCTGCTCGACACCCTCAGCGACTTCTTCAGGTCTCCTACAAAGACTTCCGTCACGACACCCATCGGCGCGATACTCGACCTCACTGCTCGAATCTCTCTAATATTGCCTCCCCAGAATGGCCCAAACAAACGGGACGACACACAGCTGAACGCAGCCATCGGTCGCGAAGAGAAAGACGAACTATGGTCCGCGCTCCCAGATATCCACATTGCTGTACTCGACCTGCTCGCTGCTCTTACCCAGCGTCTTCAGACATCCACCATTCCGGTCGCGGCAGACATGCTCCACCAAGCTGTCCGCATCTTTGACGCCCATCACGAGATTCCCCTCATCCGCGAGCACGGCTATACCCTCATCCACGCTCTCCTTCTCATCCACGGCCCAAGCTTGTCCAAACTCAGCGTCAACGCCCTTGACAAGACCATCCAATCCACTTGCCGCGACCTCCTCGCCGCCTCGGGCCACGGGCCGCCGCCCAAATCCTCCCAAAAGCCCTCCACCAAAGACACCAAAGCATCTTCGGCCGGCAAACCCTCCTCCAATGCAGACGCCTACCTCACCACCCAAAGCAAAGCCGCCTTTATCTCATCGACCATGCTACCGCGCACGCACCTCGCCGCGGCCGAGGCGCTCTTTCCTTTGTTCCTCAGCCATTTACCTCAGACGAACCTCAAGCAGGCCTTGCGCACGCTGATTGACCGTACCGCGGTGCTGGCACACCACAAAGAGGCGATGGTCGCGAGCGTTCTAAACCCGTACCGCACGCGCGCGGGTAAGACGTTGGTGAGCGTATATCCATTTCTGGCACGGGATTTCCCACGAAGTATCGAGGTAGAGGTGTTGAGGAGTAATTTGCACAACGCGGGGGCTGTTGTGGCTGATGTAGGGGAAGGAAATGACGAGGAAGTGTTGGAGAGGATGCAAAGGAAGGGTTCGGACGAGGAAGATGATGAAGATATGGTGGAGGAGAAGCTCGTGAACGGTCAGAATGAGGACCTGGACATGGTTGACGGCAGCGATCCCGCAGCTCCGGCAGGATTCAACTTTGCCAGCGTCGAGGAGCCGGTGGAGCAAGAGATTGTGAGAACGGTGACATTCAGCAGTGGAGCCATGCCTGTGCCGGAAGTGATCAGCAGGCAGACCGAGACGGTCATGCTATCCTCTACACTGAAGCGTAAGGACGAGGCGCTGGATGAGCCACCGGCAAAGAGGATCGACACAGGCAAGGCGCCGGAGACCATCGGCAACAAGATCAATGTGGATGGGGATGCTGGTGAGGAGAGTGACAGTGACAGTGACGGCAGTGTACAGCTGAATGCTGTGCTGGAGGACGATGACGACGATGAGGACTAGGTAGATAAATATCGCAAGTTCTCCAATTCATGTCGGATTGCCTGATGGCCTCTGTATGTGCTAAGATATTGGGTATGTGTGTTCGCTATCTCATCAAGCGCATCCTCTGCGTATTCAAGACTTTCAAGTCTCCCATTGAGATTATCTTTCACGCCCTGACGTGGGGATCCAGAATGGGTATCTGTCGTCGAAGGCCATCCCGAGCAAATGTCTACGAGCTCGGAACCTTCTGCCCTCTTATTTTCACCAAATGTGTGCCGATGTCTCAACGCCAGTAAGCAAATGCACGAAAACATTTGCATCATGTTCTCCAAAGTGGACAGGGTTTTCGTTCATCAGTCCCTCAACCACGCCCTCCGCTTCTCTTCTTTCCTCGCCTTCCTCTTCTCCTTCCACATGCTCAACTCCTTCCTTGTCGGCTGTTTTCCCCGCCGCTCCGCCTTCAAGCTCCGCCCATCATGGCTATTTGCCGCTTGGTCCACGTTAAAGTACGCATTCATCTGACGATAGCTCTTGTTCGCGTCCGAGTACCGCTCCGGATTCTGTTCGCCCGCCTGCGTCTTGCCCGTGCGTCGATTGAACGCCGCTGGCACAGCATATTCGAAACCCTCCGCTGCGGTCGTCGGGTCGGCCCCTTGCATCTCGGCGTGGTACAGGGCCAGATCGGCTTGGTACTCGGCTTCGTCCGCTGCGGCGAGGACGTCGTCTTCGGGGTTCTTGTAGGCTTGTGCGTATGGTGCGTTGGGATCCCAAGAGCCGTGGATCGCGGGGTTGTAGCCGCCTGCTACCGAAGTCGGCTGGGAGATTTGCGGTGTTGCAGCGGCGGCAGCGGCGGCGGCCCCGCTGGCGTCGGCTGTGGGTTGACGGGGATTATCCCATTGTGAGACGCCAGTGAAGCGATTATAAAAGTACCACGTCTGGTTCGTGGCGTCCCATTGTGCGGACCAGCCGTCGTCGACTTCTTGCCCCGGTGGTGCTTCGGAGGGGAGCGGAGGGGCGTCGCCGTCGCCGGGCGTGGGCTCGTTGGGAAGAGGTGGTTGTGCATCGGTTTCAGTGTGATTGTCTCCATCTCTTTCCTTTTGCTCACTCGCTTCTGGACTGTCGTCACTCCGCGCCTCACCCTCTTCTGAGCGCGAGTCTGTAGGCGAGGGCGCAGTCTGTGGCTCGTCATCCTTGGTCGGTTCTTCACTCGCTGGAGCGGCTTCCTCCTCGTCCTTTGCGGGAGAGGAGCTCTGAGTCGCGACATCGGCCTCCTCTGTCACATTCGAGGGAGCGACGACAACGTCCTTGGCGGGGCTTGTTGGCTCGTTGTCCGACGGCATGATGGCGCGAGATTGGGATCGCGACAATGCTAATCAAACTACGCAAGTCTGCTTCTTGGATCCTTGCCAAAGGATAATGGCCTGCCGCTGCTGCTGCTACTCAAGGTTAGTATACATGTGGCAAGACCAAACCGGGTGCTCTTTTTACGTGCGTCCTCGAGTGGGATGAACCTGAAAACTTTTTCACGGTGTGAGGAGAGGAAGACAAAAATGGTCAAGCAGCAACTTGGTGGACTTTTGGATTTCGAGAGGAAAGTCTAGTTTACAGAAATGAAGGCGGCGGGCGGCTGTTGAAGTTACAGGGCTGCAGGGTGCCAAGAGTCTCTAGTGCCGGCCGTCAGGCCATTATGAGGGCCAATCAGATAAGCTTGGGTGGGTCTAGCCTCTATCTTTAGGGACGTGACCAAACATGCAACTTCACGACCTCCATCTTTAGGTTAGGACTTGCACGAGACACCCATTGCCCCGTATGAGCAACCGGTTTTCTTTTTTTTTCTTGTTTTCTTTTTTGGAGAATAGCGCACAATTTCTTCACGATATCATAGACGTCAAATGGCAGAAAGAGGAAGCTTCGTACAAGGTCTCTTCTTTCTCTGGTGCTCTGTACGCCCTCGAGACGCAAAGTTCCCTCAAATTCTGAGTATGGCAACACCACTATTTTCGAATTTGCTGTGTTTGTGATTTGTGATTTCCCCCCCTCTTTTCTCTTGGTTATCATGATATAATGCTGTAATTGACTGTAAGAAAATCGCAAAGGTCAATTGATATTCTGGTATTGTGGGCAGTATCGTTACACCAAGGCGCGTTTTACAAGCCTCACACTTGGCTATATAGTACACTAAATCAGTGCCGCTCACTACTCCCCTGACCAGTCAAAGCCATCAGCTGTTGTATCATGTCCTCATCCACAGGACCGAAGCCTCTATACGATCTGAACGTCTCCGCAAACCTCGTTGCCGCTTTCAAGTACCACTCCTCCGAATGCCGCGACGAGCGTCTCACCTGGCCACTATAATCGGACGCAGACTTGATAGCCCGAATGGCCTTGACATAGTGTGCATCAAACCCAGCCGGGCTCTCAATCGCCAACTTGACCGGCGTCGACCAGTCCTTCCTTTCTAGCGGGTAGCCTGTGAAAAGGCTATCGTCGATCTCCGGTCTGCCTTGTGTGATGTATACCATCAACGTAAACAACCACCAATGATGGAACAGCGCCGTATGATACTTGACCGGTACCTCCGGTAGCACCACCCGCAGCGCATAGCACCCCGTCAATGCATGTAGGAGGATGAAATCGTAGCTCTCCCCTTCTCTTGTTGTTCCCACAAGCAACCCGACACACGCATCCAGCGCCTCACTCAGCTGCTCTGCGCTGATCTCATGCTCGCCTGGGGGTGGCCACGTCGCCCAGTGCTCCAGCACGATACTCTCATGCTTCTCGAACAGCGGAGCAAAATGCTCACGTCCCGGTCCCTTTGGCGGGAAGCCCGCTAAACTGGAGTCCGCGCGAACTCGTGCCAGGACTTCGAGTGGCGAGTTGGCTGGGTTGTTGGAGTCACTGCGCGCGCGTAGGTACGCTTCCGTGGCAGGGTCATAGTGCACAGCGCAGTAGACCAGGGCATCGGTCGCAAGGTCAGCGTTGCCCAACTCGTAAGCGTAGCCGAGGTGGATGAGCGGGTGGCATAAGTCGCCTGTCACGGAGTAGATGAGCGGCGCTGGGTCGGCGAGGAGGTAGATGGCGAGCAGCTCGCGCCAGTTGCCGTGATGGGTGGTTGTGAGCTCGTGTGTGAAGAAGGCAAGGTATGCCTGGGTGAACGCGCGATCACCAAGATGGTCGCGCCAATTGGCCGTAGTTATGGTGGCCTTGGGACTCGGAGGCGGTGGTAGGATTTTGGATTCGCTGGCGTAGACCTCAGCGAGACGGGCGGGGGGTGCGCCGAGGAGCTGAAGGGAGGCGAGTAGGTGAGGGGAGTGGATGATGTGTATGCCGAGGGCTTTATTTTCTGGCGCGATATTGATAAAATTGCCCATGTCCCACAAGAGAGCTGGTGGGTATTAGTACTTTTTTCGGTCTGAGGACTGAAGAACGCTAAAGAGGACCAGGGCTTACCATGCTCTACATGGTTCTTGTGTATGATCTTGTCCAGGGCATCTTGAGATTCAGTGGGACTTGGAGTCGATGAAGGTGCTATTGGAGGGATAGCGAAGGACATGTTGAAGTCTTGAGGCTGGATAGGCACCTTCGTAGTATCTCCTGTCTAAGATTGAAGAAAATTGAACAGGATAAAAACAATCCATATCAGTTGAGGGGTCATCAGCACTTATCACATAAGCACAGCTGTAGATGTTGGGAGTTTGGATCCATAAGCGCCCAAAACAGACTAGTCACCACTAAATTCAACCAAGTCAACATCATTTTCAATTTAGGGAGGTTGATTTTTTAAAGCGCAATTCTTGCTGGCAGGACCAAGGATTGAAAGGAGTACCTACTGACCTAAGGTAACGGATCGATTTTCACTTGCCTGGCTGTTTATGAGGCACGCATAATACAAAGGATGTTTTCGTTACCTTTCCACTCAGACAACATTAGCCCAATCCTTACGTTCAAGTAACACATTTCCATACGCAGCTTTAAGTGTGTTAAGTGCGTTGCGCCAGGGTTGCTTACTTACCTTGGTAGATAGGTATTCACCTGACACAAAGACCTTTGCAATTATATCTTCTTCCGACTTATTCAGGTCTGCTCAAATGAACTGGTACAATGATATCCTCCAATATGCATTTGTATTGTACCTAGAGGCCGGCAATTGATTGATCTATCACCCGCACATTTCGTTCACTCCTAACTTAGCTTCTTCCTTGTAGAGTCGTAGGGGTCCTCGCTAGCATTCATGTAAGGAAATGCACCGTGCAGATTAGAGTGTTACATATTTATTTAGGTAGGCAGTGAACAAAGAAAGAGTCTTGTGATGAGCTTGACATTGTGAAGAGCAGGAGTACAGTGTCACAAATGGACCATTGAGATACGCATCGCGTCCCTTGGTCTTCTTCGTGCTCTACCAGGGTGTTGGAGACATATCTCAAAATTGGATTTTTTTTTTTCAAGGATCCAGATTCGCCACGCCATTATTTGATAAGTGATGGTTTGTTTATTGAGCGGTTGGTGTTAGAGCTGTGACTACCTAAGGAACCTTATGCCTGAATGTCCTTGTCAGTAGACCTTTTTGAGCATCATCACCACATTCAGAGTCTGGCCCATCATTCAAACTATTATACAATAATCAATTTCGTCATTGTTTCTAATTCCTGTGTTGGGAGCCATTTGTATCATCTCTTTCTGATCAGACATGCTACAGACTTACCTGGCGAATCAAACTATTTCATGGTTCCTCGTAGTCGGAATGTACCTACACACGACTCAGGGAAGTTATGCAACTGTATATGAGGTAAGCTTCCGGGCGAACCCTCAACTCGCATTGGTCGGATGGCCGAGCGGTTATGGCGCCAGGTTAAGGTCATCTTAACAAATGTTTCCTGGTGGAGCAATCCTCGTGGGTTCGAATCCCACTCCGATCATATTCGTTTTGTCTTTTTTTTGCTTTTTGGTCTTCTTCTTTGCCTTTTCTCCATTTTCGTTGCTATTTAGTCGCGTTGCGCCAACGAAGTGGCAACGAAGTGGGTAGATTTTGCTGCATCGTCCTTCTCGACCATATTCCCTTTTTCCGCTATCGCTTTTCCCGATCTTGTTCTTCCTTCTATTCGGGGCCCTGGAGAGGAAGCGGAGACCAAATCGAAGCCACATCATGAGTTAGTAACGAGAATACAACATGGAAAGCGAGAAAGTTATAGCAATGCAGGGTGTAGTGAAAGACGAACGAAAAATGAGCATTGCCTGGGTATGGCTAGAAAATCGGGTTGAGTTACTACCTAACCTAAGTGGCTAAATGCATAAAGGCAAGTGACACGGCCTAGAAACATCAATATGATGCTTAGCTGAGATGTGCAAGATGGCCAGGTGCTTTTTTGAAAGGATCATTTTGTTTTAGCATCTCAGAGCTGGTTACCTCTTATACTTTCTCTCTGTCTGCTCTCCCTCCATCCATCGATGTTCTGATACCCACCACTGCTATATCATCGCAGTCTGCTATAAGCGCGAGAGATGAAATCATGTTTTTCACATATCTTTCTTTCCAGAAATATCGGCCAGCAGTCAGCCGGCACCTCGGGCTTGCCTGGTGCTGGGACTTGCACCTTTCCTGGCATTCCTGGCAGAAGGTCTTCATATCGAACGCCATTGGCATACTATCCATAGGAGATCACAGCGTGAGAAGCCTTTTTAGGGTTGCCAATCGTCATTGTGGCGGCCGATGCTCTAGTAAGTGCTTGATTGCTTATGTGTAAAGTCGAAGCAGTGGCATATTTGAAGACTCGAGATATTGCAATAGTCGCGGCTTTCATCAGTTGATTGCATGAACCTCATATTGAGATTAGAAATTCCTATAGAACACCAGTCCTAAAGGGCTTTTGGCTAGCTATACACCAGCACATCAAAATCACCTGCAGCATCACCACATCATGCAATGCATGCCTCTTGAAAGCTACTCTCAAATCAGCGTACAAACTTGATGCTTTGTCGACCCATACTCTCAGAGCTTGATTTTCGTGCGCTGATCCAACCTATATATAAGAACGCATTTCACAACTCAGATCAATTCAGCTGCTCTTGTTGATGTTCAGCTTAGTGCTCTCATTGTGAAATACATGCAATCAGAAAGAGGTGTATTAGGACAAGTAAATATGGCGGGAAGGTATCAGGAGACACATGGGTATTATTATTATAGGGACGTGGCCTTCCACGGCCAGGCATACATTCTGGGCGATACAATCTTTCACAGATGATTGCCTTTTACCATGAGAAGGATTCGACAAGCCCTTGCCATATGATACTCTATCCTCTCCAAGGTCATTTTATGACTAGAGGTAGACTTGCTGCTATGTACTTTCCTCTATATGATATTATATCAGTGAGAGTCCTGTTCTGCTGATACAGTAGCAGTCTGGAGTTGCTATGCAGTACATGCCCTTCATGCATATCTCGTGATGAGTGTCCCGACGAGTAGTTTCCAGAACACATATATATACGCCTATCCCAATGGGCTGTTTCGCAGGGCTCTTAGAAAGGAGACGGAAACTTTTCGCTCACTTGTTGAGCGGGTCAGTGCCGCGAATCCACGGTCACTAGGCCTGGTGACCTGACGGCAATGGATTATGAGCAGTCGAAGACAATCCGAGCTGAGTGACCAAGTTGTCTTACAAAAGCTTCAGCAACCTGCATTTCTTTGAGCCCGTGCGACTGGGACTCGTGACAAAGGACTGCTGTTTGAGTCATTCTCGACCTCCACGTTGTATTTTAATATGGGTAGGCGTACCCATAAAGAGTCAGCGTCTCCATAATTGAACTGTGACGTGCTGTGGCGATGCCACTCCACTGTTCGCAACCACAGTATCGTTTTTGACTGTCTTGCTTGCGGCTTCTTGGCTGTCTCTCCACATCAGACAACTGAGGCTGGTCGCGTGAGCTATTGCCAGACAACGGTGGAACATACATCGTAGCTGCAAAAGGGCTCTTAGGTGCAGCTCAAGACGCGGACCTTTAGAATATTGTACGTTGGACTCGAGTGCGAAGCTACCTTGTTCGGCCCTCAATGTAAGTGACACGGTTCGGTGTACAGGTACATCCCACCTGTACTTAAAGGTGGGCCTTTCGAGGGGGTTTTACTTTAGACTTCGAATCATATGCTTGATAGCTTCTACTGCATTGCTATAAATCTCTTGAGAACCCACTTGCGATCAACCGAACCAAACTTATGAGAACTCCGAGCATAGGAAACACCGAGCACCGAGGACTACCTACTTGCCTCGCCTGCCTAGGTGGTTGCTTCTTTCGGTTGATGCCCCCCCACCCTACATGTGCACTTTTCCTCGGATTTGCTCGGCTTTGCGCCTATCGCCAGAAGCTTGACCGAGTGGCTACCTAAGCGGGCCTTGGTCAGCAGAAGGGTGCCCCTGCCACGATCCCCTTTTGGGTTAGATACCTTAGGTAGGTACCTGGAAAGTATGTATGGCCTGCTTTTCGCAGGGTTTAAATCCAGAATAGGAGGAACTTTGAATAAGGGTGCTTTGAGTGACCGGTTCGTGTGCAGGCAGATCCTCTTGCTCTCGTTCTAGCCAGTAAGAAATAGTGCGGAGTGGTACACTTAAAGATCTGACACTCTCCTGGTGGTCAAGTGGATCGAAATCGTGTTTGTTGTAGATTGAGGTTTCCTACCTAGAGGTATGTTGAAGGCGGTGAGCCACTTTCTTACGTCTATGCAGTATTGCGGTCGTCCTCTACGAAGCACTTTAGGTGTGCTGCTTGTCATGACGGCCCGGGCCGGAATATGATGAATGCTTTGTTTTGTGGGTCTATTATGGCAGTACCGTAGTAGTAGATCGTTCCTGTGGAGCCCCAGCCACTTGAGGTATTCCCACAAGGGGTTTATCATAACCAGGATGACGACGACAGGTCGATTTCCGCGCGGCTTTTTCCTGCAGACTTTGAAATGTTCCAGCGCAAAATCCGAGGCGCCTTTGTATACGCGTTCCACTCGCTAGACTATCTCCGTTAGGAAAGTTGCACGTCGTCAACCAATGACTAACATATGATATAGGGTCTATCGTTAGCTGATTATATGCACCCTCGCTAGACCCGTTTGTGTTGACGATCCCTTCGAGCGTGACAGGAAAGACGTCACAAAGTGGAGAAACGGGATTTGTACTTAGTGCTAGATATGAAAGTGAAAACGAAACAAGTTCAAGCATTATGGAGGGAACCTGAGCTATTTCCTGAGGAATGATAGGCTGAAAACAGGTCTCCACTACGAGAGGCCTTGTTCACGCAGACAGGAGATTTTGAAATGCCGTATTGAGCTGTTGGGGAGACGGTACTGCCCAGTATTAAAGTCTGGACGCCGAGCCGGCAGTGGGCTCACTTTGTACCACGGTTGTTGGTCCAGCTTGCCTTAAGATTCAGAACCAGCAGCTAGACTACGGTTGTTGGAAGGCGTTCAGGTCCCAATATACGCGTATCTATGCCAAAATGCCTTCTTACATGTTGGTAGCTAGCATCCTGGCAGTCTTGAGTCAAGTTGCCTTGGCTCAGGTACCGTCTCCTCTGTGGAAGACGCCAATTAACATCACTGACTTTGGTGTGGTGAAAGGCAGAGCCGCATTGAACAGTTCGAAGGATGGGCACGTTCCAAATTGGGTATGTTAGCAAAAGCTTTGTTCTACCTCTCTTCAGCAAGGGCTACTGCTAAACCTAGTTTCTTGAGTAGCAAAACATATCCTTCTTTGGAGCTGTCCCGTATGGCGCTGACACCTCGGGTGACAATCGCTGGGCCGAGCCGGGGAGAGCAACAGCGTGGAATGACACTCTCCACACCACAGACTTTGGCCCTCTCTGTCCGTCAGGTGCAAATTCTGCAGATATGGTTGCAGCCTACGGCGAGAGCGAGGACTGTCTGACCCTCAACATCTGGACACCTGCCACTTCGGCTGATGACAACCTTCCTGTATTAGTCTGGACTCATGACGATGGCACAGCGCCAGGAGACGCATTGTATGACGGCGCAGGGATGGCCTCGAAGGGAATTATCTTCGTGTCCTACAACTTCCGCTCTGGTGCGCTGGGGTTTTTCGCCGACAAGGCCTTGAATGAGACTTGGGCGGAGACGTTGAGTCCGACAGGCGCCCCTACAGGCAACTGGGGGATGTTGGATCAATGGCATGCTGTCAAATGGGTATATGCCAACATCGCTCTTTTTGGAGGCAACCCAAATCACATTTCCATTGCCGGAAATGGGGCTGGTGCTGCTGCAGTCTATCACATGGTCAACAGCGAGCAACTCAGTGACTTCAACATCAGCATCGTCAATGCCATTTCCCATTCAGGTCTTCGTCACCCGAGCGATCCTCTCCTACAAAAGGAGGCCTCGGCAGGAGCATACTACAACCTGACGTATGCTGAGATATTAGCCACGAATTCGCTTCGCAGTCTCAACGCATCGTCCACCGCGGAGGCTCGCGCTTTATCGTACCAAGACATTCTCGACACGACTGCCTCAATCGACTTCAAGCCTGTCCTTGATTACTTTCTCATCCCAGAACTCTACAGCGAAACACTTCTTAACGGCTCAGCTTACAAAGTGCCTTTTATGACTGGCCACAATGCGGATGAGCTCCCTTCAGCAACCGCCGACTCAACATATCAGACTTGGGTTGAAAAAGAATACGGCTCAGAATTTTCCGAAGAGTTTCTCGCTCTCTACCCCGTCAACGAGACGAGCGCGCTTACCCGGGATCATGCTCGCATCAGCAGCTGGCTGTTCATGAACGCCTTCTCTAAGTCCTCGGACCAAGAGACTTACACCTACTACTGGGATTACCCGAACGGTGCCGCCACGAAGAATAGCGAAGTCAGCTATGCCCTGGGAAACCTATGGGCTCAGACAGGGGCCAACTACACGCAAGCGTCTTACTATGTCAGTGATGTCCTGAACAGCTACTGGGTCAACTTTATTACGAGCGGTGACCCCAACAACTCGACGCAAACATCCGGTGCTACGCTGAATGAGACATCTCTTCCAGCAACCTGGGAGCCGAACTCGGCCACCGCCCAGCAGACTTTCCAAATCGGTACGGGATGGAACGAGGTCCCTATAGCAGGGACTCCTGAAAAGCTTGCTCTCATGGAAAAGTACTTTGCCGCGCAAACATCGGCGTAGTTGGATTGAGGACTCGTACACAGACCAAAACTAGTTATTGTTGTAGGCCCCAGGTTAACGACCTTGAGCAAAATTGGAAACGTTCTGAGCGCCTTGAATTCAACGCAATGGTTAAGATACCGACACAAGATGGCGTCTACAAAAGAAAAGCCAGCACACATATGATAACGCTCGCTGTCTTGTATTACCTACACAATACGCATCTACCCGGATGTTCGGGAACCCTATTTCTCGAGTGATTCACATAGCGTATCCAGGGCTTCTGACCTGAGAAGGACTTGGCAGCGAGATATTCTGGTGAATATGACTCAGCTAAGCTCATTTGGTCTCATCAACAGATCGTGTCCATTTATATAATTTCCGAGTGGATGGCACAAACCGGCCACATCCCCCTAAAGCAGTGGGACCAATAGCTTGGAGTGTGAGTAGTTGGGAAATTGCAAAAACTTAGGGTGGTGGTTATTCACATTAGATGGACAGACTTCATCATTGAATATCTGTTTTTCATTTCTTTGCCCATCTCATGACAACAAAACTTATCAGCTTTGTAGAGGGAATACATGTCCTTACAGGGCAGCCATGATTCGCTCAGCCTCAACCGCAGCCAACCTCAGAAGTTCGCGGTCATCACCAGACCCATCCCCGAAGAGCAGATCAATCTCTTCCAAAGTCTTGCCCTTCGTTTCCGGGACAAAGAAGACCGCCCACAAACCAGCAAGCAAACAGAAGACAGCAAAGAAGATGTAAGTTCCGAACTTGATATCCTGAATCATTGGTGGCGTGGCGATTCCGACAGTGAAATTGGCAAGCCAATTGACACAGGTAGCAAGTGCTACGCCCTTTGCACGCTGAGAATTCGGGTACACCTCGGCAGGTAAGGCCCATCCAAGCGGTGAGAAAGAAACGCCAAACACTAGGATGAAGCAAAAGGCCATTGCAACACAAGCCCATCCAGCAGCCGTGTTGGCCGACCAATCCGCCTCGTATACGCCGGATAGAGCTGCAATGACCACGTAGCAGGCGCAAGTTCCGAAACCTCCAATGACGGCCAATGGTTTACGGCCCACTTTGTCTATCACAACAAAGCATATAGCGACGGCGACGAGCTGCAGAATGTTGAAGATGCCGGATAGGATGAGCGCCTTCTCTGGAGTCTGCCCAATGGACTCAAACAGAGTCGGCGCATAATAAATGAACGCGTTGATACCGGAGAACTGTTGGAAGAAACACACTCCAACCCCGACAATAGTTCTTCGAATCACTTTGCGATCGAACAGATCCAGCCATGTGTAGACTTCTAGTTTGACGCTGCTGGCCCCGGGATGTCTCTGTTCTACCGAGAGCCTGTTGAACTCGACCTCGGCAAAGATGCCCTTGGCCTCTGTCCGTAGGCGGGGATCTGTGACAGGAAGTCTGCGCAGTTTGGACAAACTAACCAAAACCTCTTGATGACGGCCCACAAGACCGAGCCATCGAGGTGAAAAAGGAAAGAAGATTAGGCCGAATCCAAGGATAGTAGTGCAGAACATTTGTAATCCTAATGGCAGTCTAAAAGAGACCTCGCTGGGAATATTTCTCGTGCCATAGGTGATCCAAAAGGAGATAACGACGCCAGATACGATAGAGATGGATTCAAGTACGAGAAGGGTTCCTCGGACGTTCGACGGAGCGATCTCGGAAATGTACAAAGGAGCACCCTAGGTAAGGCATCGGTCGTTAGCCTACTAGAGTTCATTTTTGTGCCTCTTGCTCGGCGGAGAACGAGTTGCATACCATTGCCAAAGTACCAACTCCAATGCCTCCAATCGCTCTACCAGCGACCAGTGTAGCGTAATTATGGGCCGCGGTCTGAATGATGGCACCAATGGTGAAGATAACCACTACTACCATGAGAGCGTATCTCCGAGATATTTTGTCGCAAAAATACGGCATGAAAAGGCAGCCAACGAAGGCGCCAAATAGCAACATGGCAGTCATGAAACTGGTGCCAAAAGCAGTCTCAGTTTGCGGGAAGGTTTTGTGGAACTGAGGCATAACGTTGATAATTGAGATGACGCCCTGGTCATAGCCGAAGGAGAAACCGCCCAGCGAGGCAAGCAAGGCAGCGCCGAAGACGTATGAGTTACCGGCCAGACCGCCAAGGCCATTCGGACCGTACGAGACCTCCTCAGCAAAGACTTCGGCTGCGGCCAGTTCCTTGGTTTCGGATGGAGGCGTGTAGCCTTCATTGTGCTCAATTGAGATCCTCTTGTTGTCGTCGGCCCCCCAGCCTGTGGTTTCGATATTCTTGGACATTTTGAAAGGGTGTGTTATAATTGCCAACGCCAGGCTTCACAAAGTTTTTAGGGAATGTTTGACTGACGAGGTGATATTCGAGCTACGTATTATACGATCATGGCACAAACATGGTGAAAATAGGGTGGTATAGGGTGATGAAGAAGGCTAGTGGCCATTGATTGGGGAATATAATCCGACATTCCAATTCTCATGCGGAAATCCTCGCCGTAACGAGAACAAAATGCAAGTATGGGATATCTCAGTTTGGCAATGCTAGGCTGCAGATCGGTTAGTATTGACCGGGGAATGAGGGCCAGAATCTGGGGTAATGGGGAAGGCTGGCAGCTATTGGCTACCGCATCGCCAAGTTTCTCCACGGTAGCTCACCTAACACCTTAAAACAGGACTCAACCCCAGATTCAACCCCAGATTTTATTAGCCTCACCCCGGATTTCTCCATCTGCCCTCCGGTGGATGGGATGTGCCTCCCCACATCCGTCGAGAAGCCCTCCAAGTGTGGGTTGAGACCGACGATTATGAGGTGATTCGGAGCGGTACTCCAGATGTCGACAACGATGGGGTTATTACGAACCAGGAGAACTTCGATACCTAATAACATCAGATGTATTGCCTAAAGTCTCATTATCCGTCGATATCGCCGTTGTTTCATTGCCGATTTTTGCTTTGTTTTTCATATGAACAAAAGCAACGTACCTAGGTAATCATCATAGTAGGTAGATACCTGAGAGTAGTCAGTAGCGTCGGAGGGTTTATGTTAGCAGATCGGTTGCAGAGGTGCGCATATATAACATTAGCAATTCGATTGCAAATGGTAATCAACCGCCGTGAAACTATACAGAAATGAGTGTTCAGATTGATAACAGAGGCACTACATAATACAGCTAGCTAATGGTGATGGCCATATATTTATATCTAGTTCTTTTAGTTGAAGGTTGCCTGGAGCGCGGATTCACAATCGACGCTCCTGGTGAGCTGTGGTCTAAAGCGTGGAGGAGCGTTGCATATGATTGACGCTCACAACGCTCCATCACGTAAACATTTGCTTACCTAGGTAAGTTATCAGGGCTGTCCAATTCCTTCCTGTGCTGTAGGTAAGAGATGCGCTTGTCGAAGCAGAATATCGATATCAAGGATAGCACATTTGCGAAAAAAAATTAAATTATTTTGTAAATATTTATTAAACTTATATGTCAGTCTGGACACAAACACTCCAAATCGTAAGGTCAGGGACCAAGACTCCCAAATGAGGACACCAAGATCCAGCACCTCATATGGTCAGCATGACCATGATTTACTATTTCATTGCGGGTTTTGTGTGAAGAGGAGAAAGCACGATTAGCAAGTGGCATCAAAACTCATGCATGGAATTGATGGGGCTTCATTCGTATCCAATATCGTATTCAAACAGGGTTGGCGGCGCTGAGAAGATCTTTGTTTGATGTTACGAGCCGCATACCTATGCAGCAGTATATGATCACAAGGCGTGTGGCTGTCGAGAAGCCACGTTGGCTCGTCTCATCTGTGCCTCATGAAAGAAAGCCCAATACACGAGGACCTATCTTCCAAAACCTCCCAGACTACGCGGTCTCGTAATCTTGCACAAACGCCCCCTGTGAAGCGGAGTATGTACGATGTCTCTCCGCATCTTTCACCAGAAGCAGTCACAAGATGATACTTTGGCAGGAATGGAGCCAGTGCCCACCATAGCGAGAATTTGAATAGTAAAATTCCCTGTTGAAGTAGATTTTGTACTGAAAGCACAAACAGAAGTCTGCGGTGGGAATTTAGCAGGTATGGAAGAGCTTGTGTCTCCTGAGGGGCTCCGGGTAGACTGGGTCGGTGCAGGTGGGCTGATTTTGGTATCTACTTATTCGAGGGGCCTAAGGTGGTTATCAGAAATAATTAAAGACACTGAAGGTATTGCTACGATCAGCTACGAAGGTTGTTGCAGTACCAAGTGGTAGTGGCAACTCTTCTAAGGTTCACCCGGTCAATGTGGACCTCTGGAGGAGCCGAGCCTTCCGCAAACTTTTGCTGGTTCTTCTATTTCTCCTTCGCAAAACTCCGACTCTTCTCCCTTGATCCAAGATCCGTTCTCTTCGGGCTGTAACAAGCAACCCGAGCGCAGCGTCCGTCTCGTGATAGAGAGTAGTTTGATTTGAAGAGTACCAAAAGGTAAATGGGTATTGCGATAGATGCGTAATATACATTAGTAGCGGATTAGCTCACGGCCGCCCAGGTGGTTAGCTTGAATCCTAAAAGAAGATTTTCGCAGTGAGAGCTACTGGTTCCGGATCGTCCTAGGCTGGCTATTGCAAGTTTCCTAACTTTAGAAACCCATTCAAACGACCGTATCTAGAGCCTCGGTATAAGTTAGGTCACCTCGGCCTCTCAATTGCAGCTTAAACTCACAAAGTTTGAAATGGGTAACTAGAATTGGTATTGCAATCTTATGCAGAACATTTATATGAATCAGTTGCAATTGAGTTCAGCCCAGATGCACAGGGGTTACCTAGGTAGGTGACAAGGGCGGCACGGCCCTACAACTACCTAGTGGAACAATAGCATTAAATTAACTACCATTGATATAGTACATATGGTATCTAGAGATGTGGCCTATTCAAATTCACCATATACTGCCTTCACAGTAGCCTTCTCGGAAATCGCTTTCATTCGGATTATCATATACACAGTTGAATGTGCAAGTTTAATTACAATGCTGCCAAGCATGGTGCTAATGCAATCCAAGACTCTATCTTGCACAGTGTCCGCCCTTTGCCTTATGATCTAAGTATACTCCTTGCGTAAAGTTTTTTGTACAGGGATTCGGTTCCCTGGGCAAATCCTCAGTCTACAATAAAGATGATATACGTGGGTATCCAGGAAGAGGAAGAGGGAGAAGACAGAGGGTTAACAGCCGGAGCTTTACTTTACATACGAAGAACACTTTGGAGGATAGAAAGGAGATGTTATAACTTTTGTGATATTCCTTTGGCGATTTTTTATAATTCCGAAACCCGGAACTTCTAATTGATGAATTAAATCATATAAATGGAGATATCACGTTTGTTGCCACGTTCTACAGAGACATCATTAGAGGGGACGGTTGATCCAGTGCAATATCGGGAGTAACGTTGCGACCCGCGAGTCTCCCACTTTTGAATTACATGGTGATATTATACAAACACATGGTTCGTTCCTCAATTGGTTGAAAGTCAGTATTCGCTGGGGCTGGCTGTCAGCCACCCCATCCAACTCGCCTGCTTTGCGCAACTCAGTTTGCCGATTCTGCTTGCTACCGCCATCCCAGCCCTGTAAGCATGGTAGCAAGTCAAACAAGCAGGTTTCATTATTCAGAGGTACTGAATTGGTTGAGTGGATTATGAAATTTGAGGAAATCATACTGATGTCTTGTTAATTTTGGATAAAACTCAGCAACTGCCTAGGTATAACTCCATTCTTGGTAATATATCCAGTAGAACAAAAGACTATACCCATTTACCAAAACAGACATAGAACCTCGTATCAAGATACAAATATGTCCAAAACCAGATTAGTCCAATCATAGTTGCTTCATTGATCAGTCCAAAGGCAAAGGCAACAGAAAAGCAAATTCCAAACATGAATTACCTTTCGCAAGTGGGGACTCTTCAGAGTTACCAACTCAGCCGACTCAAACAAGCTTGGGAAAGCCACATTTTAAGCACCCCCTCTCTTTGTAGGTGGCAAATGCAAAGGCTGCAATCAAGAGTTGTTATGCTTGGGTTGGTTGAAACGTTACTAGCTGTGAAAAAAGGGGGCTCATGAAAACCCAAATCGACGGTCAATACTTGCAACCCGCGTGCGTCTGATTAATTTTCGGAAGAGCCGTAACTCAAAGTTGAGGCTTCGGCTGATATGTTCTTCCAATCCATTTCGTATCAAGCTATCCTTGCTTGGACGCAGTGAGGTTGAACCCCTTGGGTCCGGTACAAGAGATTAAAGCAAAGTCCAGGCAAGAAGCAGGTCTAGGTGCAGAAGAGCCTGATTTCGTAAGGAAGAACCCGCCTGGCAAGGTTGTGTATCAAATGAGCAGGAATGTTAATACCAGTGAGCCTAAGTACAATGTTTGATGCTGTTCTTTCTTAGTACTGCCTTGCCAATAGAACACAAATTATCTTGATATCCATCTAATATGGATCGGGGCAAGCTGTGAAAGGTCATAAACGCCCAAGGGTGAACAAACGCAAAGAACAAAACCACCCGACGGCTTCCGGGGCTTCAAAGAAGACTGCCACGTAGAAACGCTGCACTAAATTCGGCTTATGCATGTAAATAGCAGCGATCAAAGATGGTACTTACTGAAATATGCTGGCGTCATTGACATGAGAAAGTTTGATTTTATCCACTCTGTAAGCCATTGCCACTCTCCGCCATTCAAAGTTTCCTCTCTGCTCGCGCCATCCAGGTGAGACTCGGGCAAGTCTGTCAGCCCGCAATTATGGGCTCACGAAATTCAAGTGCCAGACTTCATACTGTTGTCAAGTGAGTCTAGAACAATCATCGTGAGGTTCTCGGGTCTTGAGATCCAGTCTACTGGGCTTGGCATTTTGAAGGTAGCAAGGCCCCAAGCGCCCCCCCCCCACTCCGATTTCCAACATTTGCTCTGAATTTTGAAGCCTTTCATATCCTACAGGGAATGGGGTGCCGCCAACTGCCGGCGGTCAACACACATCTTCAGAAAATTAAGTTAACATCATATCCATTCCAAAATAACGAGATGAGTTGATGACATGGCTTCAGCCTTGTTTGGCCGTTCAAGGCTTACTCACCTAAATCAGGCCTCGTTTGCCTGAACCTATATGCCTTGGCCTTCGAGGTAGACATGGCCCTTACCAGACTCGCTTTCCTACCGATGCTAGCAAAGGTAATTGGGGGAACTTTGTCAAGTTATGTGGATCCCACAGAGTCTGCATTGAATGCGATTGGTGAGTTAAAATTAATTGGCCAGGCTAGCCGCCTTTTCCAAACTACCTAGGGACTTACCCTCTAAACTCAATCATACAAGAGTAAATAGATTATACGCTTGTCTAGTGCCCGTTCAATCCGAAAGCCATTGATTGTCTCCATGGACTTGGTCGAGTAATTCTGCGCTGTTATGAGTTTTTCCTAATTAGGAAAAATCGGATTTGCAAGCCAAGGTTCTGAGCCAAGCTCGAAATCAACATACACCAAAAGCGAGCTGAGTGGGTCTTGCTGTTGATGGAACAAGCCAAACCTCCCAGGTTGGCTTGTCTTGGCCTGAATAGAATACCTGCATGCTCATTGCTAAGGTTATCAGGCGAAAATGCAATGGGCATCAGGTTGGCCTTCTCGCAAAGACAACAACATCTAGTTGTTTTGTAGTGAGAGTTGACAAGTATATAAACCTCGCCTCTGCTGCCCCAATCTGCCATACAATCTCTCTTTTCATCCATCACCGCTCTTCTAACACTAGACTCTTCTAACACTATACACATAACCCAACTTCACTCTTTACAAAACCCCCATCTTTGAAAATTCAGTTCTCCACCATCTTCACCATCATCTCGGTGCTCGCCACCGGCCTCCTCGTTGACGCCAAAACGTGCACCATCAGATTGTAAGTCGACACAGGCAAGAAGGCGCTGGGACCTGCCTCTCAATGTGCTTCCCACATCCAAGCCCCCCCCCCAAGCCCCAAGTGAAATAATTAAATGGTCTTCCCACTGATCACCGCTGACCACAATAAATAGGGCAAACAACAAGAAACAGACAGGCTGCTTCCAGTTTGTGACCCCCTTCCAGCAGGCGAGCCTGTTCCCCTTCGGAGCTGGCTGCACTATCGGGGCCAACCCTAAGAATGGTCCCGAAGACTGCGCGGGTCTTGTCACCTCCGTGTCCGGCGGGTGTGGATCAGGCCGTGAGATTACCTTTGCTGAAGGCACTTGCAAGCAGCCGTGGTGAGTTGACGGGATGAATCAAGCAGCTTTCCGGTGTTTTAAAATCGCTATATGCTGATGCAAACAATACATAGATCGCCCTTTGCGAAAAGGCTGCTTTTCGATAACTACTCCACGAAGGCAAAACTGATCACGAATATTCGCAATTTCTTTCCTTCAGTCACTCTTTTGGTACATTGTCCTGGTTATGAGACACAAGGCTCATTATATGCGTAAAAAAAGTTGGGGGTTCTGATCAGTGGCTAGCCTTGAAAGGCTGTCAATACATAGCATGTCCGGGTCTTAGACTGCAAAGAAATTTCACTGTTTCTTCCTCAAACCTTCGTGAAGCAGGTTACCTACCTAACTTGCATTTCCCCTTGAAGTGAGTCCTTGCCTTAGGTAGGCCACATATTCCGCCCTCTAGTTTCCAACATAGACACTGCTACTTGGAATCCTTGACTCTTCCTGGTACACGTAAGGCTGTCAGAAGAGCTTGTTACTTACAAATAGGACACACAGACTGCAGAAAATAGTCCAAAATATCAAGCCAGATATCCAATTAGCTGCACGACTGCGTGGAAGCCCTTTGAGCGCCACTACAGCAACACTACATTGTTGAAAAGTGCCGCCCCCCCTGCTAATACAAGGTACACAAGAATTGTGAATAGAATTGGCGCTGCCACATGTATTTACAATATCAGCTGGTACAAGCCTTCTAGGCTAAAGATACTGACTTGGTACAGACCTTGCATAGGTACAAGTCTAGTTGTTATGGCGCCCAAAGGGATGGGGCTCCGGACAGGGGGTACCTAGATCTAGGCATGACCCTTGACAATCAAGATAATCACATGGGTTGACCAAGAGGCTCCGAGAACTCCATTTCCTGTGGATATGCGGCGGAAAGTCACGTGCAACGACATAACTGTATGTATTCATAGGTACATCCTGCTTAGGTGGGTACCTAGGTAGGCAGGTATTCATGGTGGCTTCCACTTATTCCTGATCATATATCTCGTCTTACAGCTTTTGGCCATATTTATTCTGGTTTCCGTTCCTTTTTTTTTCTTTTGTCCTATTGCAAGGTTTTGGACGCTAGATTGGGACAAAGAGAATCCAGAAGCAATGCCGCCAGTACGCGACAATATACGTACAATGATAATCGAGAAGGTATACTGGTAACGGCAGCAAAATCCCATTCGCAGATAAGGCCAGTGTTTGCCCATATGCAAATCCGTCCCGATGCGCGGCATGACTTGGATGAGATTTTTTTAATTTGTTTTGTCTCAAGTGGCCCTATCGTGTTTGTTTGTCGCGGTCTGTGCAGAAAGGTCAGTGTTGTACAATTGAATCATAGCGAATGTCAATCGACACAAGACAATTCACGCCAGCCGTACAGAGACAGTATCAACAGCGCCCTGCTCCTCCTCACACGTTTAAGATCCCGCAGACCATGACGTTATCAATTCAAACAGCATTGGCAACACCACTGGACTAGCGGTAAACAAGATAACTACAAATTGCCCGATATTGCAGGGTGGGAGCTACCTGGACATCGGGAGCAATATTCGTGACTCGTCAGCAATTCATTCGGACATGATTTTTAGTTTCAGGTTTCGATTGTTCAGATGCTTTAGTTTATTAGTAAGAGAGTGGTTGAACCGAATGGGACCGCAGGTCTATAATAGTCACTTGACCAAGGAGACAAGCATCAGCTTTTGCTTCCATCTTGCAATGAAGTGAGATGCTCACTGTGAAGATTCGAATTGAAAATCGAGACGGAAGGAGACATATTTTGAATTGTACTGCAATGTATCTTATTTTCTCAGATGAGGCCACATCACAAGACTGGAGCATTCGGGAGCGATTCAAGTCTACACAGGAACAATGCAAGAAATGCTGGGTTGTACTTTGGCAGCGGACAACTTTGCTCTAAGAAGTATTTGTCTTTCGAAGGCGTGGCTGCACTGTAAGATAGGTCAGGGGATGGTCTCACTAGTTATTATTCACTAGATTGGAACGTATTCGTTGGATTGCTTAATTAAAATGACTGATTGATATCCTTCAAATTTTTGACATTGAATCAATCCAAAACTGTGGGTGTTTATAAAACAAAAAGTAAAAATCAAGTCTGATTAGATATTTGAATTATGAAGAGCAACGAACATGGGGGTTTAGTCTAAATATGTTTACTGCGTGCCTCAAGAAAAGGAGAAACTTATAGAACCAAATTAAAACAGCGAATGGAATGTAGATCGCGTCTAGTTGAAGAACGGGACCGGGTCCGGTGAATCAGCACATCTTGCTCCGTCAATCAAAAGTGTTTGAGGCAAGAACTGCGAGAAAAGGGTGGCAGTAGTGCTCGTAGTCAACACGGGGAACTGGTACGTTGAGCCACTGGTAGCCTCCAAAGCGTAAAGATTGCCAGTCGAGGAGGTATAGAGCGCCCCCCAGGTATTAGTGCCGATGAGTGTTGTAATTCCGAAGGTGTAGGTTTTGACGGTTGTCCATGTGAACGTTGTGGTACTAAATCGTAGCAATACCGTTGAGCCAAGTATGTACTGCAAAGTGGGGGGTACTTGGCCCAGTGAGTACAGATATTGACCTCCGCCCGGGATGTACACCCAGTCAAAGATGGGATATGGCAGCGTGGCTCGGCCTGAGTGGATGACCTGGCCGTACGTCGCACTTCCGGGGACCAAATCAATGCTGAAGAAATATTGCGCATTGGTACCGGTCAGCGTCGTGCAAGCCCAATATTGGCCATTAGCGTCGACGTCTCCCGCACCAAATATTGTAAATGCCCCAGACAAAATGGATGGAGTAAGTCCGGAAATGATACTTTGCGAAACCCCAGACTGACCAATGCGGATCAGGTTTCCAGCACCAATACCGGTCTGCGCTAATCCGTAGACAAAATTGTCGTATACGTTGTAGCCGATGGCGTCGATGTCATCCAAGTAATAGGTAAGAATATTCAAGACGAGTGGGACGCCTTGGTCAAGATCAACTTCATAGAAATTTGTTCCTTGCGCCAGAAATCCTAACGTGGAGCAGTTGAGAGCTTGTGGAACGGACGTAGCGGCGGTACTGGCAGTGCTGTGATTTCATGATCAGCATATACAATTGGTACATCTAGGTGGGTGAAGAAATGGTGCGACTTACGATGATGATGAGTGACGTGTCGACGTTGCAACTCGGGATCTAGTGGAGGTGGCCAGAGCTGGGCTTGACGTAAGGCGCTGTGTGGAAGGAACACCTCCAGCAGTGGAGGTAGCCAGAGCTGGGCTTGCAGTAGAGCTCTGCGTGGGCGCTACAACATTGAAGGGAATGGTGACGGTGTATGTGGAGCCATCAGGCCGCAGGACCAAGACAGTGACTGTTTGTGGGCCAACCTGTGCGTCTGCAGGGGCTGTGCCAGCTAGATCGTCAAGAGGCCCAAGTGAAATATAGGTAGCGCCTGATGTAGTGGCTGTGATGCCCACCACTTCATCACCCGTACCCAAATAATTTGATAGCGATATGTCATAGGCAAGGCCCGCTATAATGGTTGAGGGAGCTGGGGTGGCCGTACTCGATGCTGAGGATAGAGGTGTTGAGCTAGAAGTGGGCAACTGGACAGGAGCCGTCGAGGACACCGCTAGAACGACAGAAAGGCCAGCATTCACGGTATACTGTTGGCCCGTAGTGATAGAAATCGCTGTCAGGGATAAGCTGTAAGTACCAATAGTGTCAGCCGGGCCTAAGAATGCCTCAGTAGTAGGGTCGTAGACCACGCCTGCAGCGGTTGAAGTTCCGCCAACAATTTCATCGTCGGGATTTTGGAGGAGCGACGTAGCATCGATGCTAAAGTACGTATTGACAGGCTCGACGAAAACAGGCGTGGGAGATGCTGATGCAATGCTGCTACTACTCGCTGCAGTTGATTGGGGTGCGCTGATGGACGATGTGCTTGCCGGTGTAATAACAAGGCTAGCAGTTATAGTATACTCCTGGCCCGTGATACTAGAAATCGCTGTAATGGACACACTATAGGTACCAGTAATCGCAACTGGGCCAAAGAATGTCCTAGTAGTAGGGTTGTAAACTATGCCTGCAGCAGTCGAAGTTCCGCCAACAATTTCATCATCAGGATCTTGTAGAAGCGAAGTTGCTTCGATACTAAAGACTGTATTTGCAGGCTCAACAAAAACAGGCGTGGATGATGCTGATGCACTGCTGCTACTGCTCGCTGCAGTTGATGATGATGTAGGTATTATTGCCTGAGGCGCGCTGGTGGATGATGCGCTCGCTGGTGTGATGACAAGGCCAGCAGTGATAGTATAGGGCAGGCCTGTGACACTGGAGATTGCTATAATTGACAAGCTATAGGTGCCGGTTGGTGCAATAGCGCCTGAGAATGTGCCGGTAGCAGCATTATAGACCAGTCCTGTGGCGGTTGTGGTTGCATCGAGAATCTCGTCAGTAGGGTTTTGAAGAAGCGAAGTAATATCAATAGTAAAGAAGGTATTTGCAGGCTCAATGAGAATAGGTGTAGGAGATGCCGATGCGCTGCTGGTGCTGCTTGCTATAATTGACGATGGCGTAGGTGCACTAGTAGACGATATGCTTGCTGGTGTAATGACAAGGCCAGCGGTAATAGTATAGGGCAGGTCTGTGATACTGGAGACCGCTATAATTGACAAGCCATAGGTGCCGATCGATGTGACGGCGCCAGAGAATATTCCGGTAGCAGTATCATAGACTAAGCCAGGAGCGGTTGTGGTTGCGTCGGAAATCTCGTCAGTAGGGTTTTGAAGAAGCGAAGTGGCATCGATTGTGAAGAAGGTATTCGCGGGCTCAATAAAGACAGGCGTAGGAGATGCCGATGCGCTGCTTGTGCTGCTCGCTGCAGTTGAAAACGGCGTGGGTGCCAACGACGATGTAATCGAGGAACTCGCAGGTGCCGGGACCACAATTGTGACAGGAAGCACATAGGTGCCATTTGGTCCCGAAACGACTATACCAAAAGTATATGTGCCGGGAGCGACTGTCAGAGGCGGGTTGGCGGTGATACCTTCATCGGGTGTGGCCCCAATCTGTACCCAATCAGGAACAACGCCTACGGTGCTAACAATTGAATCCGTGGGAGAGTCTAAGTAAGGAATCAAGGACGAAAAGTAAGTCTGTCCAGGGCTTAGACTGATGGCCAACGGCGGCAGTGTCTGAGAGGGCGATGAGGATGATGCTGTCGAGGACGGGCCTCCTGTTGGTACAGCAACCTGGCTGGACGTAGCGACGATACCAGAGCTTGAACTCGAAGCGACAGAACTTGGCAAAGGTGTCACTACGACTGTGAATTGAAGCTGATACAGCCCACCGGTTGCCGATGTGACAGGAATCGTTACGATTACAGTCGTTGGCGATTGGTCCAAAGATGGGCTAACACTCAGCACATCGGTCGGAATCAACGATATAAAGTCATCTCCAGACACTTCTGGTACTCCCACAGTATCAGTAGGTGATAGAAGATAGGGGCTAAGGTCGATATTAAGTGTCTGTCCAGGTGAAACAGTGAAAGTTGTGGGAAGGCTCGTCTGAGAGCTTGAAGTTGCAGAGCTCGATGTCGAAGCAATGGCAGCCGGCAGTGTGCTGCTCGACTGGGGCGGTACAATGAAAGTGAACAGAAGCAGATAAGGTGCTCCGTTTTCGGGTACGACAGTCACCGCAACTGTGACTGTCGCAGCAGTTTGAGTTGCAAGCGGAGCCGCTGTCAGAACGTTGTCGGAGCCCAAAGAAATGAACTCTCCCGAGGATACTGATATCGTCTCTGCGACATCGCTAGGGTTCGTGAGATATGGGCCCAAGTCGACATTCAAAATTTGCCCGGGAAGGACAGTGAAGACTGTGGGAAGGCTGCTCGTAGAAGACGATGCTGCTGTTGAGCTGCTCGCCCCCGTATCAGTCGGGGCCTGAGTAGTTGACACTGGCAAGGCGGTTGGAGAGGGCGACGCTGTGCTGCTCGGGGAGATGAAGGAACTACTCGAGGCTGTGGATTGAACAACAAGGTCCACAAAGTAGGTTATTGCGTTACCGCTCGCATCGAAACCTGTCAACTGAATCACAACTGTCTCGGCTGGTTCGTTCGACGGCACGGTCCCTGAGATCGAGTAATCCAAAGAGCCAGTCGTGCTGTCGGGAGTGGCAGAAATCTGCACCCAAGTCTGTCCAGTGAGTGTAACGGCCCCAGTGACTTCGGCGCCAAGCAAGCCAAAGAGGAGTTGTGAAGCTGGGATCTGGAAAGTCTGGCCTGGAACAAGATAAATCACAGTCTCAGACGGCTGAGCTGACGTCGTGCTTGCAGTCGAGCTAGCAGTCTGACTCGCTGGTGGAGTGGGGACTCCGGAGGTAGGTATGGAAGCAGTAGAGACTTGGGCTGAGGACGATGAAGCGGGTGAGGCCGAGACTATAAGCTCAAGATACAGATTGACAGGGATGCCATCCGGGCCTGCGGCGACAACGTTGATGGTATAGGTTCCAGGGGACTGGTCGTTAGGCACAACACCGGAAACGACCACATCGGACGCTAATTCATCTGGAACGGGGGTGGTTTGCACAGTAACCCAGTCAGGGGAGTTACTTGTACTTTCCACAGTCAGGTCGTATTCAGCCTGAACGACTTGGCTCAAGTCAAGATTGAAAGACTGCCCTGGCACAAGGTCTAGACTTGTGATGAGAGGGTTAATTGGCGCTGTGCTGCTAGTTGGGCCAGGCGATGTCGTCGATGAGCTTGTGCTGAGGCCTGCCGGGGCCGTCGTGAGTGCTGGAGCAGTCGAGGTCGTTGATGTCGCAGAGGCACCAGACGAGGCCACAACCAAAGGCAGTGTTACATCGACAGTGGCACCAGCGGAAGTTTGATATTGGAAAGATACATTCACGGTCTCGGACGGTGTGTCATCAGGCACCGTACCTGTCAACTGCAAAACACCGTTGATATTCCGCAAGCCTGCCCAAGTTGCAGCTGACGAGGGATCTATCTGGAGCGAGTCCGGCAGGACTTGTCCCCCTGAACCGTATTGACCTGACACAAGTCCGCCAAGATCGATATCAAACGTCTGACCAGGGACAAGAGAAATGCTGGACAGCGTGACACCCGATGTTGACGTGGATGATGGTGATATGCTCGAACTAGTCCTTGTTGGAACAGTCAAAGGCTCAGAAGACGACGATGGGAGGTTGGAAAGTGAACCAATGTTTGTGTCAGTGGGAAGGGCCGAAGATGAGGAAGCGGACTGGATCACCAAGGTCACGCTGATGGTGTAGAGGTCCCCTGAAGGAGTTTCGACGGTTTCCGTTATTGTCACAGTTCCGGTAGGAAAGTCGACAGGTACCAGTCCACTGAAGAAAGTGTGACTGGGATCCCACGTTATCCAGGACACGTTCGGGCTAGTCGTGAAGCTTACAGGAACATCCAAGCCTGGGTTTTTGAGAAGTCCATCTGTGTTGATCTGAAACGGCTCACCAGGATTTACGACAACAGAAGTGGCGAATACTTGTCCGCTTGTGCCGGTTGAAGTAGAAGATGCAAGCGTACTGGTTGCAAATGAGCTCACAATAGGTGGACTGAGCGGAGGCGAACTGAGAGCAGGTGGGCTGAGTGCAGGTGAGCTGGGCACAGCTTCTGTAGAACTAATAGCCGGGTTCGTCGTGAGTGCAGGCGAACTCAGCTCAGGCGAGCTGAGAGCAGGCGAACTGAGAACAGGTGAGGTGGGCACAGCTTCTGTAGAAGTCAGACCTGGGATAGTAGTAGATCCAGACAGGCTGGGCTGTGAGACGACCAGATTCAGTTGCACGATGTGTGGCAACCCATTAGCGCCCACAGCCGTCACTTGTACTGTGATGCCTTGCCCAATGGTAGCGTCCGTTGGTACCAGCCCTGTGAGGGTGGAGAAGTCTGTTCCGCCAGATGGAAGAAGGCCAAAGTTGATATATGATACAGATGGTGACGTGGTGAAACTCTGTATCTGGTCCCCTGCGTTGTTCAAGAATTGCGTCAAAAGGATGCTAAAGACCTTTCCTGGGAAGATATCGATCGGGGCCTCCGTCGTGATTGGGGGCGACACAGTGGTAGCTGTAGCAGCGCTGCTGATTGGGACCGATACACTGGCGTCTGTATTGATGCTGCTAATCGGGGGCGACACACTCGCACCTGTATTGACGCTGCTAATCGGGGGCGATACACTCGCACCTGTATTGATGCTGCTGATCGGGGGCGACACACTCGCACCTGTATTGACGCTGCTAATCGGGGGCGACACACTCGCACCTGTATTGATGCTGCTGATCGGGGGCGACACACTCGCACCTGTATTGACGCTGCTAATCGGGGGCGATACACTCGCACCTGTATTGATGCTGCTGATCGGGGGCGACACACTCGCGGCTGTAGCAATGCTGCTGACCGGAGTGGGACCGCTTATCGATGAAGTCAAGGAGACATTTGGACATTGATCAGCTGTGAATTGTCAGCGAAAACTCAAAAAAGGCGCGATGAAGTCAATCGGAACGTTAACGAACCCGGGATTACAGTCAGCGCCACGGGCGTGCATCCATTGGATTGCTCCTGTGCTGCGAAGGTGACATAGATGAAGCTATCCTGTTCACAGAAGCTGGCGAACCCCTGAGGAAATTGGCTGTTTTGCCAGACTAAAGTGTTATTTACAATAGAGAATGTATTTGTAATGGATCCAGTAGCAGTGTTGAATGGAACGATAGGAACTCCGGGATCCACAGATACGGGCGTGAGTGTGTTCAACCTGGTCAGTACTCCGTTGTATAGCTCAAATATGGAGGCAGAGCCACAAGCGTTTGTAACTTCACCAGCAGAGACAAAGCCAGTACCAACAGCAAGAGGGGTGTCATCCTGCCGTTTAACAACGCCAGCCACCGGCGTAGCCTGTGGACTTGCCGGAAGCGCTGAAACACTAAGGATGATGAATTCAATGCCTGATGGTGGTGGTGGTGGCGGTGCTGTGTTTGTGACTACAGGTGTAGGAGCCGTGGTCAAAGGCTGCGTAGCTGAAAGAGGTGCAGTCGTCGACCCACGTGCATTGGGTGTAGGCGACCCTGTTCCAACAGCGATCACTTAGTAACACAATAGCTAGAATCTCGAGAGTCAAGTTGTCCTTACCTATGCTGCCAGGCCCAGTAGACGAGTTCGGCGCCGTCGTCAAGTAGGTTGTCGTGTATGTATAACATACCGAAACGGCAGGATTCGATAAGAGATCGCGCTCTTCATTCGCTGGCGACCGTTTGAAGATGCTGCCGCACAAACCCTGTAAGGGAAAGGTCAGCAGACAGAGAAGTGCCCCTCTCATGGTATCGTAGTGATCTTGCTGTCGTGAACAGAGTCGTAATGCATAGGAGCCTCGAACAACATGGCGAAGCAGCGTCGTGAAAGATATAAAAATTGCTAATTGGGAGGCAGTGTGCCATTGCCTTTCACGCCTGACGCGTCTGTGTCTACACAATAACTTCAATGTTTTGCACAGTTGACGCGTTTCTGCACTGAAGTTGAGGCCATACCTACTCATCAGCCCACTGATCTTTATTCCGATTTGAAACAAATTTAATAAGGAATATTCTTCCTTTGGAATGCATATCGGCGCAAAGATCGTGTCCGTATGCCTTGTGTACCTAGAAGATATTCCCAAGAGCCTGAGCATTCCTGCACGGTGTTACAAGTAGCCTGGGTTTGGTGCAGATCAATTGAATCTGAGACTGATCCGTAATCATGGTGAGGAGGATACAAGGCTAGGTAAATCTCTGGATCGACTTTTATCAAATCCCATGCAAGGGGATGACATTTCGCCTCCGGCATGATGGTGAATCAGCTCGCAGTGGTGCGGCCATTCATCAACGCAGGTTTGAAGTCAAGACTTTGCACTTGTGCATTTACATTCGCCGCATTACCTAGGTAGGTAGGTACCTTCTGAGAGGCGCTGTTTGCAAATAGGTTAATTCTATAGTTTTGGTTGTTGTTTCTATGCTCTGTTGGTTTACCTTCAACCAGGTAGTTTGCTCGGAAATGAGAGAATCAGGATGTCTGGCGTGCGTAGTGTGGACTGGTTTGTATATCTACCTAGGTACCCTATAATTGCTAATGGAAGCCTTGAGGTGAAATTGCATAGGCAAGAATGTATCTTGAGATATAATACATCATCGAGATGGCAGTCTCATTAACATTTCGTTGAGACGTGGGGAGGGAATTCTCACCATAGTCTCAAATGATACCTAAGCCACAAGCAAGGGATTGAAAACGCCAGCGTATGTCTTTAGACGTTGATTGATGATTCTGCTGGACGGCAGATTGTTGTGTAGGATTTTGCACTTAATAGACAATAAAGGGCAAAATTTGATCAGATTATAACTGGCTGATGCTCATAGTGAATCTCTCAATAGTCAGCTCGTCAACAAGATATGCATGTCAGTCATTGCATTGGAACAACGAGGATTTACTAAAATATTGGCAGAGTTGTATACGATCACGTGTTTCCCAAGAATTATTATTGCCCCACAAGCGCGTAGAGACCTTGCTCGAATATTCTTTATGTGACGAGTGAAAACAGTGGGCTGAACCAAGTTTCATTTCGAAGACAATCTAGTGAACAGGGACCTACCTAATTATTACCGAGCTTGCCGAGGTAGCCATCATGACTTGATCTTTGGTATGGAGCACTCACATCTTCTGCAACAGGGCTGTCATGCTTGGAACGATTGTTCCGGGCCAGATATTGAATTAAGATGTTGATGTTTGATCCGACATGCGCCTCCCTCTATTGTGACTTGGATAATTTCGCACCGTGTCCTGGTCTTACCTCTCAATATGGATTAGCCTGGCGGTATTCACCCAAGTCTTAATCGAGGCATATCGTGAGGAAAGACCTCCAACGAGAAAACATGTTCCCAGAATGTCGCACCCATGTCCATATGGTCCATGGTGAATAGAGGAATAGCTTACGATCCAGGTCGTCCAGCTGCCCGCATAAGGTTTGGGAAGTGTTTGATGCATACTGGGCAACTACTTGCAATGTGACAGGCTTCAACTGGCATGAACCGCCTGCATGCAACGGTCCTCTTCGAGCCTCGATGTCAATCAGCTGTCTTACATTCGCCTCGAAGCTACATGCACGTTTGTATCCATAGTATGCTTTGAAAGTCCTTTTAGAGCACCCGACATCCCTCCTCCATTGACATCTCACAGCTGGAACGCTGTAGATGCAGTCGCCATACATTCCTCACCTTCACTGCCAGGCTGCATGATCTACATAGTACCCCAATGGTGGTTGCGAATATCTAGATTTGGTGGGGATTGTCGTTTGGTGTTTGGCCAGAGTCGTTGACGTTAGTGGCGCAGCTAAAAAATTCTCTTAAAGTGGCAGGGCCCCATCAGGAAAAGACGGACTCAACACATGATGCTCGATATATCAGCAACAATAAAGTTGGGACAACATGAAATGTATAAGGGGAACTAATAAAAAAAAATCCAAAGTGTGCATTCAAATGCGCAAGTAAGATTTACTGTCCGCGTTAAGATTGCGTATTTCATGTTGTTGGTGTGAATTGGGAATTATTGAGGCCCTGCACTTCTTGTGTGAGCCTCGTTTTGTTAACATGCTGAGTGACTTACACCACTTCTATTGCTTTATTACAGTGCCCGATGGAGAAATCGATTGCCATCGATGACTCATACACCGCCGGTACGGGCCGGCACTGACACCAGGGCAAACGCTATCTGAGGCAAGTGATCGTGTTTCCAGGGACATGTCTCAGATCTCATGGATGGAAAAGACGAGATTTCCCCTTGCTCTAGCTTTGAAAGTCCATACAAGCAGGGCCGATCCCTAGCCACTGGAATTTATTACCAGAACAGTTGGTGCAGGGAGAGAATTGCCTCATGCCTGACCTATTGGAAGCTTCAAGCCGCGACGTGGTATCTTGATTACCAGGCAGTGATATCTACCTAATTCGTTTCAAGCTCATGTGGCGTGCCAGTGAATGTTGAAGAAACTATCACCTTTGTGTCAAAGGGGTCCCATCAGAGAAAACCTTCCGCACACTTGCTTCCAGTTCCATCTTCATGGAAGGTCACATATGGACAGGCGCGAGACAAGATGACTGCAAGGGGGATATCATCGAGTTCTCGATAATTAGTAAACCATCTAGGCATGATGCCAAACAATTTTGTTGCTGAGCGAATCTATGCTTCGATTCCTCGAAGTAGCTAATGAGCCTGCGCCCATATCTACCTACCCTAGGTAGGTATGCTGAATGTAGCATCCATTGATCTTTGCCGCTCTTATCCTAGAGACTGTGTAGACCAACTCACACCAGCCCTTTCGTTGTGTCTTTGCAAGCCGTCAAGTCAGACCGAAGGAGGCACTATAGAAACCCTTCCCATATACCGAAGTCCCCAAGAACACCGCGCTGAACAGAATAGTTGCAACATCCCCCGCCGTTCCTCGCCATCCATGATGTCGGTTTTCATCTGTGGTTGTGGCATGGAATTCGTTAGCAGCGATAAGCTGGACCAACATCGCATCAGGGCTTTACATACGCGATTCGGCAAGCAACGCGGACCAAGGGCATTGAGTGGGTCGAGGCCACAGTCCAAAATTCGTTCTCGGGCCAGCGATCCAAGACCAGATCCATCAGCTCAACATATAAAGCTGACACTTGTTTGCAAGCCCAGAGATAGGTGGATGGTACAGGGCCTTGGTCTGGAGCTGCAGTCCATGGCAAGCTCGTCGCTTCAGCGCTCCAAAACCATTGTTTCAAGCCGCGTTGAGTCGGAAGTGATCTGCTCATACAATTGGGTGAACCAGGAAAAACCAGCGCTGTACGTCCCAGGTAGGTACAATCCCTCTAAAATGACTATGAATTTGCCAAACCGACACATGGCGCGTTGTCCTCAGGGCAGTTGTCCCCTAGCCTTAGTTACCTATTGACTTCCCCCAGGTGGTGCACCGGTCTGGACGGCCGTCGCACTCCCAGTAAAGCTACCTGCCGACACGGGACTTCAGTTCATCGATTTGAACGCTTATAAGCTTCCCAAATACCCTTTCGAGAGCCTCTTCCAGGCGACTCGGATCATGAGGCCAGAGTTCCGCTTCGATGGAATCGACCTAGTGATTAACCGAAACAGTTTGCGCTACCTGCTCGACTTCTCTCTAGGGCGCTCAGTAAAGAGTAGCTTTCGTATAAATATGTTCCTCATCAAAGACACTTTAATCGTGGAAAGATGCATCAGAAAGGCCGCTGAGATGATCCGGATTCCTGACAACAGGGGATTCGGCCACAACTTCGAACACACTTTCACCGCGCCATCAGCTGGTCTGGGGGATAGCTCCTCCCATCACCGGGTTCTTCGATACAAGCTAGGACAGCTGAACTGTGTTGTTAGATTTGAGGTGGACGCCTGCTACCATGGTGGCTCTGAGGACCTCAATAAGATGTCATCTTCCGAGGAGAGTACTGCCATGCGCGATGACACAATACAGGCAGATACTAATATGGCGATGACTGCTACTGCCCTTGATTTCGGGTTGTTGAGCCTGCAAGATGACAAGGGCTCCCGCCATAGTAATACTTCAAGAAATGGCCTGGCATCCTCGTTGGATTCCGTAACTGTCATCCCCCGAGGCGCTGGGACTGCTCAAGAATTGACCGCAGAGCTCAAGACCAGGTCCAAACACCTGTCTCTGTCGCAAAACCTGCCACAGCTCTGGTTTGGCCGCACACCATTCTTGATATCAGGAAGCCACACCAAGGGAAGCTTCCACAAAGTTGACGTCTTGAATGTTGACTCCCGTTTTGAGGACTGGGAGAAGGGCGAGACGATCCAAAAGGGCTTGCAGAAGATGGTGAGCCTGTTGTCTGAATTGCGCGAGATTACCAGGAGGACGAAGGGAGGGGCTTGTGTGGCCGTATATGAACAAAGCGTGAAGCCACATGTGCTGCGCTTTTTCGAGCTGAAGCAAAAGAAAGTTCCTCTCCCTGAGCATCTAATCAAGGAGTTCTGGAGTGACTCGACTGGCTAGACTATGATATACGTGATATACGTATGGTATGTAATGCTAAAATTGAAGCGCTTGCATGACTACCCACATTTGGTAGCACGGCCTCCTAATTCCGTGCGTCGAGGTGCACGAATCGAACCAAGTTGAGCCTCTGGTTAATCATCAGAATTACACAACGTAGCTTTCTAATTGTTCCTCCAAGAACCACAGGAAGTCTTGCAACGAGCCCCTATCCACCCTTTCATCACAATAGTCGCTTTCCGCATGTTGCAATAGAGCACCCATGGAGGAAAATGGGGTCGTACACATCGGACATTGAAACTCAAAGTCTCCGCCTAGCACGTAGGCGCTAGCTTGACGACACTCGAATGCGATGTCTGTGATAGAGCCGCTGTCGACTCCTGAAGGGCAGTAACCCGTTTCGAGATGCAGTACCATCGCTGAAACGCAAACAAAATGCTTCGGGCACGCCAAACACTCGATGTCTTTCTTCATATGTGTTTTGGAGTGCTGAGGACGTCAGAGTCACATAGCTTACCATGGAGACTTGACAAATCAGACTTACTTGTTTGAGATTCGAGGGTGATGAGAAGCACCTGTGGCATGTTCGACATCTATGATGGATAGCCATATCATGCTGCGCGAGCCCTTCTGCGGCGCCAAATTGGCGATCGCATGGAACGCAAAAGTGGTGAACGTCCTCTAGGTGCTCAATCAACTCGTCCTCGAACTCGAAATCAAGATGTTTGGGACATTTGGAACAGACATGATGATCTTGTGAGTCAGCAATGTGTTGCTGCTTCGCCCGGACAGAAACAAAAGACTTTTGACATCGCCTGCAAAACATGTTCATTTAGGGAATTCCAGAAGGAAAGATGACGACGATCCGTGAGCAGTACTGGTATTCTTCAGTGAGCGTTTGGCATTTGCTGGTGATGCCATCTGGCCGTTGGTTTGGGTCGTGCGGGGTCGCTGTTGGCGGGTCCAGTGAGGCGTTGGAACAATGATGGACTGATTGCTGCCGTTAATGATGTCCTTCGTCTATGCAACTTCAAGGTTCTTCTATTGGCGACAAGTTAAAGCCCGAGGTCAGTATTGCTTTTCTCGAGATTCTAAATAATGATCGGCAAATACGATTGATATACTGACATGCACATCAAGCATATACGAGATATCGTTTTCGGTCCTCGATTGCCCACTGTTGAAGTAGCAATGATTTATTCCCCTATTAAGTGGGAGAGGCAGCATAAAGGACATGATTCATTCATTAGAGTCTTCTTGAATTGCGCGTAAAGCTAGGTCATTTAATCTGCAAACTACCTTAATTACCTGTTCTGGAGGAGTATATGAGTATAACATGGAGGTCCATCTATGAGTACCTACCTTGGTACTTGTAGACGAAGTCCGAAGCAGCTACTTATGAGCGTAAAAATACTGACAATGATGGATATCTTCATACAAATTCACCAATAGTATACTTGAAATTGTTGGAATACAAAGTTGAATGAAGGTCGTCGTTTCTAGAATACGCCAATTCACTTGGTGTTGCGTCTCCGAAAGAAATAGTCCCGGCGTATACGGGAAAGAGCGGAGGTAGAAACAGTTTGTATTGACGCTTGTCCACTTTACCAACAATGAGTCTCATGTAGTATTCTCATTATACGTGTACGTGTTCTTCAAGAGAAAGAAAACTTCGAAGCATCCTGGCAATCCCAATTTATCAGAACTACTACATCGGCTGTGTTGTCGTCCAGAGAGTGTCATCCGACAAGCCAAAACCGACCTCCCAATTATCATCGCCGACCTTCTTCCTGCTCAACAACAGACCACCAACTTCTTCTCTCAGTATGATTCTATCTATGATCTGAATGGTACGCCCCAAAGATTGCGATCTATAACTTTCCGCATGGTGGATTATGCGGACGGTCGCAATATGCGCGTCGGTGGAAGCTCCCAAGCCAACATCAAGAGCAGGGCTAATTATGTGGACAAGCATGCCAAATCGTATGTTCTCTTTCTCTCCGTTCTCGCCCTTCTCGCCATCCTGATCCGCACAGGACTGGTTTTCCACCGGAAGAAATGAGATCCCGGCTCCACAAGCACCTGCTTTGGAAATGCTTGGCGAGACGCCTGTGCTTTGCGGGTTTTGCTTCGCGAAGTGACGATATGCCTTGTGCCCAGAATCAAGTGCGCCGCCACCAAGCCAAGCAACGGCCGCAACTCCGGTATACAAGGCCCAAGGTTTCCAACGAAACATCAGAGACACTGGGCATAATAATCGACCAGAATCCGCAAATTATGGATGCAGCCGCCGCCCAACAATCAAGTGCTGCGTCCCAGCTGTCGTCTGGAGAGACCACGGCGGAACAGCTAGAGGTACTTCCGACACAAGCACCTACACCCAGGCATCAAGGACCTCTCGAAGTGCGATTTGAAGACCGTGAGTTCGAGATGGGCTCCGGGGCAACGGAGAGGGCAAACCCACTAAGCGGTGTATCGATCGAGTACGACCTCGGTATTGGGCTGTTCAACAACGGAAGAAGGTCAAATTGGCTGCCTCTTGGGTCAGCTGTAAGTTCTCCGTTCTGTTGCAACGCATTATGACCTCCTTACTTACAAATACCACTGGAAGATTCTCTAAACCTTCCTGATGATCCCAACGACGAGAGGGTACTTGCCGAATTCGTGCATCGTCAATTCGGTGGCAGTGGTTCCACACTCATGCATGTTCGGAATAGACACAACCGGCAGACAGACGACAATTGATGTGCCCTTGAACGGACCGTACATTCTGAGCGGGCAAAAGGTACCACGAGGTGCACCCTTCGTCAGTACCGGCACCCGACAAAGGTTGACAGTGAGCCTACGCGTATTAATGAGGCTCCAAGGTCCGTGTTTACTAACCAAAGTGTTAGACGAAGATGATTCGCGACAATACTCTCGATCTGAGGAACATCCTCGAACAGCTTTCGCAGGTGGACTGAGGGGGCGAGGTGTTACAAGACTACTACAGCCGGGGTGTCTTCAGTGGCAAATTGCCGTATATGCGTTATGAGGTTTTCAACTTTCTGTTGTACCCTAGTATTCGTCGCGACTTTCACTACCAGGTTGGGCAATCAGATGGCCCTGGATCCTGTAGCGTCTTGTTAAAAATGTTCTACGCCATTCTTTTTAGAATAATTCAATATATATGTGGATAAAGGCGCTTCGAAAAACAAGCAGTGAGCTGAAGCAAGGGCAGCGTTCGAACATCACACCACGCTGAGTAAGGTCGCACACACCTTTGAAGGAATGCAAAGCATAGGTTTGCCCCGACTTATCTGGACAACTGATCAACTAGATTTGCAAGGCTTTTCGCGCGAACCTATTTCGTGGTTTGTACCTAGATTCCCAGTTGGTACCTTAAGGCTGTCTGAGGAATGAAGTCCCTCGCGTACATTGCGTACACTTGCTGACGGCTAATTCGCCAGAGACACATATTTTAGCAAACAGGTCGGCCATCTCGGAAGCTCAGACCATGATACTTGCGATTACTCTATTACAACGTTATGAAACAAAGCTAGCATTGTCCCAGGAAATTTATGCAAATAGTCATTTCGTATTAGTCGAGAAATGCAGATGGCCCTTGTGCTATAGATATCGGAACACAGGTGCACTTGTGTTGGATGAAATGGCTGTTGAAGCATTGAGTCTGCTCATCACGAATTGCAGAGCTTGCTGTCCGTATTCCCGCCCATAACCCTGATGAGTAGCCATATCCGTTCCGTTACTGCAGAAAGGATCGGGTGAGTCACAGAAGGAAACCATTCGAGCCTCGTATAGCGGGCATGAGAAGCCCACGGGCCGGGCGGCGAACTATGTGATGTCAGCAACAGCGTTGCGAAATGGCAGCTGAGGGCGATTGAAAGGAGTACTTACACCTCCGGCCGTTGCGTTGCCACGGTTGAAGACTTCTCCTCCAATGTGTCTTGGGTCGCCCATAAAAACGAGGGCAGCTACCTTCTGCCCTGTTGCCGCGGGCACGAGGGTCGCGTTATTGGTCGTGAGGCTTGAGCCATCTGGTCCACCGCACTATATGCATCTTGTGAGTATTTTGTGATAAATGAGAAGACGATATCAAGGGAGATCGAAGACGGCGAATGGAAACTAAGCTGGCGCAGTAGTTCCCACACAACAAAAGTCCAGGGCCTCATCCTCCTGAGATGAGACAAGATCCAAGGCAAGATACCACATACAAAAGCGTCGTCCATGATTTGTGCGCCCTGCATCTCTCAGGTCAGCTGCCATCTCTGGCTATACTTCCTTGGCCCTTTCTTCCCCACATACCTGAGAATACCCATGCATCACAATCTTGCTATTCGGGCACTGGGCAGTGAAAACCGCTAGCTGGGTCAACACGGCACTGATGCCCGCTGTGACACTCTGCGCATACTGCTGATTATTCCCGCCGGCGGCAGGGTATTCGATCGATTGTGCCGCACTCGTGCCGGGAAAGGCTTGTAGTATCAGATTCACAAGCGTCATCGCGGAGCCGAAGCCTGGCGGAGCTGTGGTTTCCCTAGCCGCGAGGACCATGACTGCCGGGCAAGTGGTGTTGACACCCAACTCTTGCGGCCGAGCGTTGGTAGGCTGCTGGGGAGCCACCTGAGCCGCGGCCGGGCTGGCTATGGCCAATACAAGCGATAGAAGAAAAGACTTCATCTTTGGAGGAGTGGCTGTTTGTCACTCTGGAACGAGGGTATGGAACGTGAATCGGCTGCCAGCTGCCGCTAATGTTGTCGAGAGAGGTTGGTTGACAATGAAGTTGAGCGAGTGTTGCTCAGTGAAAGCGCGACACCAAATGATCTGCGATCAAGTTTTGTCACACTGGATGAACCAGAGTTCCTCTGATATATCGCCTGACACCTCCATACTGCAGGACTTTTTGAAGGGACGGCTTCTTGGAAAGTCAAGGCATGAGTAAACTCCAGCGTGATCGACGAAACGGCGTCTCGAATGTCGGATCCTTCCGAACGTGGTCCGAACTATACGAACATGCAAAGACAGTATGTAATCAACATGTCATTGGTTCTCTGTTTTAACATGGTAGAATTCGTAATTTTCACAGCCCTAGTGGTGGTGTTGTAGACGAAATCGTTCACAGACAGAGAGCTCTACCAGTGGAAGGCTTCTCGCTGCGGTGAACCAGTCGTGCACCTATTGCACGCTTATCAATTACCTAAGCAACTCTTCTTCAACGCTTCGTGAATTGCTGCAACATCCACAGGATACATCGTTTTTCTCCACTGCTGCCTTGAGACTACCTACCTAGATAGGTAAATATCAGCATTGTTCGATCAAGGTTGTGGATCCAAGAGCCACCGCTGTCAGCTCGGATGAATTGATATCCCCGCATCGACAGACGTCAGCAACGTACTTGAAGGTCGTGTCGCTCTCGCAGATCGTTTGACAGATTGTGCCTCATCCAACTCATCAAATATCACTGCCCTATAGGTATACCTAGGTACCTTGATATACCTACTGCCCTCATCCGACTGATCATGGCGCAAGAACTTACCCTGCCTGACGGGCGCAAGCTTGAGTACCGCATAACAGGATCCTCAGACGGCTTCCCTCTGATTTATATTCATGGCACACCGGGGTCCTACTTTGTCGGCTCAGATGTGGAAGCCGCGTGCGCGAGGAAAGGCGTCAAGTTGATTACGCTTAATCGTGCTGGATATGGTGGATCGAGTAGACAACGGGGAAGGACTGTGGTGGATATTGTGCCGGATCTTGAGGCCTTGCTGCAACACCTTGGGCTGAAAGAGTGTGCTGTTGGAGGGAGGAGCGGCGGCGGTGAGTTTGAATTCCTCGAGCAACCTTCATCCCCCAATTTTAGGTTCCAGACTAAACGATTTGCGACAGGGCCTCACACGCTGGCCGCCGCCGCCCGGTTGCCCGGCTGCCGTGTAGCGCTCTGCGTCTGTTGCGTGGGACCTTACCAAGCGGAAGGCCTGGACTTTTTTGCCGGCTTCGGTGAAGATAGTGAGTTGTGCTATTGAAGTTTTGGGCCTACTAGAATCTGGTCACTGACACGGCAACTAGACGTCCAAGAGTTTCAAGCTGCCCTCGCAGGAGAAGAGGAAGTTGCGAAATTCACAAATAAGGAGCGGCCGGGACTACTGGCCGCCGACCCAGCAGGTCTCGTCAAACAGTTGGCAAGCCTGTTACCGGAGGTAGACAGGAAGGTAGTGCTTGAGAGTGAGAGTGTGGGTGAAGACTTTGTGCAGTCTTTCCGAGAGTCGCTGAAGAATGGCGTCGACGGGTGGGTCGACGACGATTTGGCATTCACTCGACCGTGGGGTTTTGAGTTTGATGAAATCAAGGTGCCTGTGATTGTGTATCATGGCGATCAGGACATGATGGCTCCCTTCGCCCATGGGAAGTGGGTAGTCGAGCATCTTCCCAAAGAGCAGGTCAGGCCGTACTTGTTGCAGGGAGAGGGGCATATCTCGATTGCACATAACTATCTCGACGCAATGCTGGATGAGGTTCTCGCTGCCGCTGGACAGTGATTCCATGTCAAATGTATCAGTACAATACACTACAATACCTAGCTGCTACCTACGACCGACTGGAATCTTGGCAATACACGAACCACATTCTTGGCTTTTTGCATGCTAGCGAATGAGCTCGACATACCTAGACAGAGGGCAGAGGGCAGGAATCCGCCCTTGCTTGACAGCGCATGGCGTCTGTCACTATCGTTTCCCGAGAGACAGTGGCTTAGATGCCAAGCACCCAAAGCAACTTCATTACGCACTCATTGCACATGGGCCATGGGGTTGGCACTATATACTTGCTTTTCTCTTCTTTTTATAACCTGGTCGACAGGTGCTTCTGCGATAAGGTTCCTGCGATCTGGTGGACGACATGGTCGCCAGGGTTAGACCCGGCGCTTCGGGATAGGGCTGACAGCGGCCAGAGGGAGACGAGGTCGCATGTTTCCCTGTTGTGGGGTCAGCTGCATACTTCTAGAAGACCAAAGAAAGACAGTGCTCGCCTTCATCGTGATGCAATGAGAGACAGTTACGTGGGCAACGCGTACGTCGATGAAAAAAAGGAAGAATAATACGCAGCTGCTATTCGTCAAGGCCTTGAAGCTACCTACGTACCTGAGGTTGAGATTCTAGGTTCGAGGACCTATGGAAAAGGGAGGGAAGGGATGGGGGGGGAGAAGTCACGAGTCTAGGGAAAGGTACTCACCGGACTGCAAAGGGACATGCTTCGCTAAATTTGGACTTCATTCAGATCTCTCGAGATGGTCTTGATAAGGGGCGTGGCAGTGTTTTGCTCGTGTTCCCGGTGATCATCAGGGGCATGGTTTCCCGGGGGGCGGCCCTCGGGTCGTCCCTGCGCGTTAGCGGCCAGTCTGTGGCCCCCATCCATCATCGTGGCACTGGGCAAAAATAGAAATACAAGATCTCGGTAGAAGTGGCTTGCACCTTTCCTAATGCAGCACTTTGGGTAGACAGACGGTGAGACCAGGTCGGCTCAAAATTGCCGTCAACAAAATCGTGTTCGTAACCGTGCCCAGGTGCTTCCCCGTAGACAACTCAATGTGTTCAAGCTCAGGTAGATACCATATTGTGTGCGCCTTATAGCAGTAGTGAACACAGGGGACAACATGGGAAATGGTCATGAGTTCCAATGTCTCGGTTCAGGTACTGAAATTATGAAATTTGTGAGACGGGTTCATAGGATATTGAATGACAACTCCAGGAACGTTGACTCTCTCTCCATGGGTTGTTCTAGAAGCTTATTATGGCATGGGGGTCCCCAGAGCGCTGAGTTCGCAAGTAGGGTTGGCGCTGTCCCTCTGCGGATGCCCTCACCCCAGGTTTTGTTGCCCCGGATTCCAGTCAAGTGGAATTTTGACAGCGGGCGGAGACGAGCCTCACGGGGACTTTACTACCTACTACTGAATCGCGTGATACCCCAGATTTTGGTGGAACTTGGAACTTTGCGGGGAACCAGCTTTGTTGAGATGAAATCAAGTAAAATGGGGGTAACAGAAACTCGACGAGGCGGCACCAAGTATCACCAAGAGACCAGCCGGGGCCCGGACAAGCCAACAAGCGGATGGGGTCAGCCGCTGCCGGGGAGACTAAGTCAGCATCAAGTGGCCCCGGAGTCGAGGAGTCGGGTTCTCGAGACGGCGCTTTACGTACAATACAGTCAAATTTGACACATCGCAAGGTCACGTTGCTTGATTCTGTGACAAGACAGGCTTGTTATGTTTGATCGCGAGCTATGAGGAGTTCATTGCTTCATGCGGGCGGTGGGAGAGATCGTCTAAGGGGGGGCATTGACGCGCCAACACAACGGTGCTACAGCGCGAGCGTAACTTTTGACGACGGACGGACAAACGATGCACGCAAGTGACACCGTTATCATTTGGCGTGATGCCTGACTCTAGCTGCCACAGCAGTGGCAGGTATGTTAGGTAGGTAGGTAACTTTGCAATATCAGACGCCCTCCGGATTGAAAGCCCACCCTGCACGCAGGCTGGTCATCCGGCCCGTCGTTTGCTTGCCTTGAGTGTCCGATACAAACGGTGAGGCAATCATGGTGAGCTATGTGCTTCATCTGGATATCGGGAAGCAACAGTTGAAATGGCAAGTCATTCTCAAGCATCCTTTGCGTGATGAAGACCAGATCAATTAGCTTACGTAGGTGGTCGTCTTTCGTAGAACCACAGAGCCTTGAATAACCGTTATGTTGCATCATGCACATGTGAAGACCGTTTCATCGCTCCATTTTTTTTTCAGGTACCAGGAATAACTGCCTATCCCCTTCTAGTTAGGTCGTGATCGACATCGCTGAATTCACTGGAAAAAAAAAATCTGGGGAAGGCAATTCCTTCAGTGCATGAGGTGCTTGGAGTCAGAGTCACGGGGGAGAGAAAATATTACAATTTGATCTGATCGAGTCATTACGCACACCCCTTCACCAATGGATACAAGTATAAGTTGATCCGGTCCCCTTCGCAGGGAGCTATCGTCAACGTGCTTGCGCAAGATCCGACGAAGTCAATGCCCTATAAGGCGAGGCCCCTCTCTGCAGCTACCAAGTACGTTCGCCGTCCTCACATCCGAAGCTGGTAACCTACTTAGTACATTACCTACCGACCTACCTAGGTATCTAGAGGGCAGCTTGCATTCCCTCGAATACCTATCGTCGCTATAGTACCTGTAAGCACAGCATTTCCTCCCCTTACTTCGATACCTAGCCAGGCCACCCTTTTCACCATGTTCACATTCAATACGGTTCTACTCTCGTATTCGTTATCGATGCTTCCGGTGGCGTTATCTTTGAGGACAGCAACGCAGCAGACATGAGCTGAAAGCCAGTCCGGAGGTATTCGAGCTGAGCTGCGCCTTCAGCCTCAGGGGTAAGGTATCCGGTTGCACCGCTAGATCGTTGATCGACCTCCACCCGGGTCACTGCCGTGTGCCGTGCCAGAAAGGTTCCACTATTGACAGCAAGCTAATCCTGAGCTTTCTCGTCGATTTGTGAAATCTCCAGGGCATCTGAAATCCACTGCAAGGGCCGGGCAATGACATCAGCTTTACGAGGAAATCCAGAATACTCTGCCAGCAGTGTTGCAATTCTTGTTTTTTTCGAGCATCATCTTCCATCGGCCAAATCCCTGAACCATGCTACTGTTATTCGGACGGTACGTTCATATGCTAACCATAAAATCATCGTAACAGACAGCATCAACAATAATAATAGTAACAACAACAACAACACAACAACGACAACAACGACAAGGACGACACTACCACATACCTACTCATTTCTGGATTGCCCTCCATCGTTGACTTCCATCACCCTGCCCCCCCTGCACCCCTTTCTGTGAGAGAGGGGTAATACGTAGGGCATTGAAAAGTACCAACGAAGCAGTCAGTGTCCCATCCGAGATCTTTCACCGGGCCTGTCCCCCTAAAGAAGGACTGGTACTTTCCTGGTGTCTTGCCTTTCTTATCTCTTGTGTTCAATTTGGTCATCTATATCTAACGGCCGAATACCTTAGTAGAGGCCAGCCACTTGAGCTATCTGAGACTTCCCTTGTCACCAACCCGTCTGTCTAGCGGCCCCACTGCTTCACGCCGTCCGCAACATTCTTGTCAGGTCCTGACTTCCACGTTGCTTCTTCACCTAACGAAGCAACTTCATCGAGAGGCAGAAACATTTCGACCAGTCCAACATAGTCTCGGCCTGCCGCACTAACTAATCTTTCTTCTCCGGTACCCTCAGCACCCGTTCTGTTGCTTCGCAGGTGCAGCAGTTGCGCGCGAACCAAGGGACCTAAAAGCTTAGTTTACAAGGTATGTGTTAAACTTTTCAAGTATTGCCTTCAGACCCATTGGTCCCACCACCACCAGAAAAATAGAAAACACAACAAGCAAACGAGCCGGGTATTCTTATCGGCGGTGCTGTTTTCGACGATCTGTCCTTGGGGGCGGTGAAAAGAAAAGAGGCAACTTTTCCTTTGTTATCATATATTCTTTTCCGGATCACAAGTCCCGCTACTACTGCAAGCACCAGTGTGCCACACCGGGTATGGCTACGAAGTTTCTAGCCCGCCCAGTAGGCTGAGTCCTATCGCCATGTGGTCTCCCACTCGCGCCATGTTCAGGTACAGGAAAATACCAACCTACTTGACTCGGGGCAAACTCGTGTCCATCTCGGTTCGTTAGGCCGACGTTACTCGCTCTCATTCCGCTGTACCCTTTCCCGGATCGAGAATGGACTGGACCCATAAACAAGCGAAACAAACCGCTGGTGTCAGTGTCACAGCCCACGGCCGCTCCTGCTCGATCACTTTTGCCCATACAATCATTCTTCTGCCGTGAGTGATGCTGGCCGCGGGCTAGCTGAGCTGACACCCGTTTTGGCCACAATCCTACCTACACTACTTCTCACACCGTCACTTTGTTCGATCCAGGGCATGCCGCATGGTGGCCCACTCCCTCGACCACTACATCTTTATCTTTAGACCCTTTTCTTCCCCATTTTCAGGTATGTCCAAGCACATTTAGCGCACGGCTATAGTGGCCTGAACCTTGCAGGGTTCATCAAGCTCAACCGTGATGGGCTGGCAGAGAGAGGTACAAGGGTGCCTTTGCCGAGTGTACAAAGAGATCTTCCCACTTCACTACATCCCTTCACGATTTATATACCGCCTCCGACCTGCCCTCGAGCTGTCGCTTTTTTCCCTTTCGAGGCATTCTCTTTGGGCTTAGCCTGTACCATGAACCTTCAAAAGTTCCAAAAGTTCCCTTCTACATAAATCTTGCTCAATACAATGGCGAATCACACTCTTACTTCGCCTACAAATCCGGGCTTGACAGTCAAAACTGACATGGAGGAATGCAATAGTTTTCCATCATACGTTGACCCCTTTGACTCATCAGACGATACCTTTACCTCCTCGGACGTCTCAACCATGGCTTCTTCATCATCGTCACCAACGACAAGTCCCAACAACAAGCTGGTCGAGAAAATTAGGGAAGATCCCTCTCGCCATGCATCTCCCCAGCCTACCTCAGTCAGCAGCCATGGCCCGGCCAAGGTCAACGGAAACGGCTATAGAGTATTACGTTCCGCCACGGTCGGTTACATTGCACCAGCTTTCGTCGGGAAAGCCGATCAGATGATGCAGGGTGAGCAGAGGCACCTCGCCCAGCTTCTCTCTGGGTGTTACTAACTCCGCAATTCACAGTCAAGGATCTGATCCTCCGGAATGGATGGATTCCGGAAGACCGTGTAGAAGCCGAAATCTTGTGGTTCTATAACGAGCTGGGCATTGATGATGTCTACTTCGAGCTCGAGACCACATCGGTCATTGCCGATCACATTACCTCCATGTATGCCGCAAAAGTGGCTGCGGCCTCGCGTAAAGACAAGCGGGAAGAGATTCGGCTTGACATGGAAGCCAAGGATCATGCTATCTACATCGATACTTCAGAACCCGGAAAGAGCGCCATAGGTGGCCCTCGTTTCGAGACTAGGCTCGAGAATAAGTATCTTGACGGCAACTTGACCGACCGATTCAGGGTCGAAACCTTTCGCTCTTCAGGTGCTCTTGGGGTCAAGTCAGACTCCAAGACCTCTCTGAGATGCTACTTTGTTTACCAGTGCCAGTTCGTCGAGCCCAAGGCTGATCCCAAGGAGACTCGCTTGGAAGTCATTAGCGATCGCATGTTCCTCGCCAAGGCAACCAACAATACGAAGCAGATGTACAGGGAGATCATCGAGGTTGCTGTCAGCCGAACAGGTCCCGTTATCGAGGTCTTTTCGGGTGACAATGCCGCATCTCCAGAGAAGCGACTTGTTGTGGCCTTTCGCTCACGCACAGCCAGGGGCATGTTCAGTGCACTCTCGGATCTCTACCACTACTATGGTGTCACGAGCTCCAGAAAGTACGTCGAGCAGTTCTCCAATGGCATAACAGTCATGAGTATCTATCTCCGGCCCGCCACAAACCTTGAAGGTGGTGACTTCCCTCCTTTTGATCAATCTATTCACCAGATTATGAAGGAGGTATCTCTTCTTTACTGCATCCCCCAGACCAAGTTACATTCTCTGTTCGCCTCGGGACAATTAAGCCTACAAGAGACTATATACGGTCACTGTGTGTGGGTTTTCACTCAGCATTTCTTGAATCGTCTCGGAACAGAATACGTCTCCTTATCCGAGGCTCTGGATGTCCGGAATAGTGCGCATCAGGAGATTCTATCGAAATTGAAGCGCAGGCTGAGAACGGAGACGTTCACTCCTGACTACATACTCGAGATCATCGCCTCTTATCCCAAGCTCATCAAGACATTATACAACTCATTCGCCAACGTTCACCTCAGCGTCGGGCCCGAATTTGACCAACATAATGTTGCACCCACACCGGCACTCGAGATTTTGTCGGATGAGAAGCTGAAGACTGCCATTACCAGCCAAGTGTCCACAGAACACGAAGAAATGGTCATGAATGCTTTCCGGGTTTTCAACAACGCCATATTGAAGACGAATTACTTCACACCGACCAAGGTGGCCCTCAGCTTCCGTCTTGATCCCTCGTTCTTGCCTAGCGCCGAATATTCAAAGCCTCTCTTCGGCATGTTCCTTGTCATTTCAGCAGAGTCCCGTGGCTTCCATCTCCGCTTCAAGGACGTGGCCCGTGGTGGTATTCGAATTGTGAAATCTCGCAGCAAGGAAGCTTACGCCATCAATGCGCGAAACATGTTCGATGAGAATTATGGCCTCGCGAGTACCCAGCAGCGCAAAAACAAGGACATTCCCGAGGGTGGCTCGAAGGGCGTGATCTTGCTGGATCCAAAACAGCAGAACAGGACGCGTGAAGCATTTGAAAAGTACATCGACAGCATTCTAGATCTGCTTCTTCCCGCCGAGACACCTGGCATCAAGAACCCTATTGTGGATCTGTATGGAAAGCAGGAAATCATTTTCATGGGCCCTGATGAGAATACTGCCGACCTTGTCGATTGGGCCACCGAGCATGCCCGAACTCGTGGTGCAAAGTGGTGGAAGTCTTTCTTCACTGGCAAGTCTCCCACCTTGGGCGGTATTCCCCACGACTCGTATGGCATGACGACCCTCAGTGTACGCGAGTATGTCAAGGGTGTCTACCGCAAGTTGAATCTCGATCCTTCCACGGTCAAAAAAATGCAGACTGGAGGGCCCGATGGTGATCTGGGAAGCAACGAGATTCTCCTCAGCAATGAGAAGTACACGTCGATAGTCGATGGTTCTGGTGTACTTGTGGATCCCAACGGAATCGACAAACAGGAGCTCATTCGTCTTGCCACCGAGCGTGTCATGATTTCCCAATTTGACATGTCAAAGCTCTCAAAGGATGGCTTCCGGGTCTTGTGTGATGACTCCAACATCACTCTTCCTACGGGTGAGTTTGTGGGCAACGGTACGACCTTCCGCAACACATATCACCTCCGCGATACCGGCTTGACAGATATGTTTGTGCCTTGCGGTGGGCGTCCCGAGTCAATCGACCTCGTCAGTGTGTCCAAGATTATCAAAGAGGGCAAATCGACCATCCCATATATCGTCGAAGGTGCCAATCTCTTCATCACCCAGGACGCCAAGCTGCGCCTCGAAGAAGCCGGCTGCGTTGTCATCAAAGACGCCAGTGCCAACAAAGGTGGAGTCACGTCTTCCTCCCTCGAGGTGCTTGCCTCCCTCAGCTTCGACGACGCCGGCTTTGTTGAGCACATGTGTCACGACGCCAAGGGTAATGCACCTGCTTTCTACAAGGCTTATGTGAAGGAGGTGCAGGCCAAGATCTGCGAGAATGCCCGCCTCGAGTTTGAGGCCATTTGGCGCGAGCACGAGGCCACGGGCATTCCACGCTCGATATTGTCTGACAAGTTGTCGGTCGCCATTACAACGCTCGACGAGGAGCTGCAGCATAGCGATCTCTGGAAGAATGAGCGAATCCGCAGGGTCATTCTTCAGGATGCCCTTCCCAAGCTGCTGCTCGACCAAATTGGCCTCGATACCATCATCGAAAGGGTACCTGATGCTTACCTCTGCGCCATCTTCGGCTCGTACCTGGCTAGTCGATTCGTATACGATTTCGGCAGCCAGCCGAGCCAATTTGCTTTCTATGATTTGTGAGCCCCACCATTCCCGCCCGTCATTTATCATGATGAAACGAAGCTAACTTTGAGTCCAATAGCATGTCCAAGAGAATGGCCAAGGCACTTTGAATTAACGTTGATGAACGGTCTAGAAGGGATGGTATAGAAAATGCGAAAGGCTGCCCACTTTTGGTGGTGCTCCTGCTTCGACTCGGTGCAGACCGCAAACTACATAGACGCAAGCCAAACGGCCACTGCTCTCAGCATTTTTTTTATACGGAATTCGTGAGATTGAGAATGTAACAAGAAGCCAGGCAGTCTTGCTCTGACCTCGATGGTTTCTTTTGGGATTTCATAGACTGGGTTATAGGAAAATGAAAGGGCCACCTCATGGAAGACCTACCTATGTGCTATACGCATGTATACACATCAAATTTGCTAGCATTCCTCGCGGCCTTCGAAAGAGTGGTCACTGCGCCAGTAATTGACGATCAAGGTTTTGTGATTCTTTGTAGAAATTGGGGGCAAAAGTCTTTCCATGTATCTAGGTAAGCATGGTGCCAGCAACAACCAGTCACAAGATCGAACAGAATCAAAACATCTTGCTTCTACCAAAGTTGCTTGAAAGCAACTGTAGCCATTTTAGCTTGCTTACCAAGGTACTGACGGAAAGGTGCTCTCTTCTGAGTCTTCAGAAGAGAGATTGGTACCTGCATTTGAGTAGGTAGACAGCCCTGCGTGGAGTATTTTGAACGCTTACTGGAGAAACTCATCTAGCTTTTTGCACAGACCTAGGCGCATAGGGCAGCACGTGGATCCGTTGTCTGCACCGCACAAAAGAGATATGGCCAGGCATGGACGTTCATAGGTAGTTTTACAGCACTAACTCTCTTGTTAGCGCTTTTGAATTTCATAATACTAAGGACTTTGGCATACAATTCCATACGAGGTTATCATCGATGTTTACTGAAGCCGCCGTGAATGCTGCTGCAGGATAGCTGATTATGCCGGTGACTCACTTGGAGAATCCTGGAGGAGCACCAGCGACTGAGCCAGAGTTCCATCAGGAACGGGGGCTGTATAAAGGCGGCGTCAGCCCTAAACCCCTTCCGCAAGTTCAGCCTAGTGAGTCGCCGTCTGCCTGCAGTGATAAAGGTTGTCGGAGGGCATCTTGTATAAAATAAAGCCTTGACGACGAGTCTGCGCATCAGGCACCACTTTGATCGATTCCTCTCCACACGAGCAAGGCCAAGAGAAAAAAAAAAAAAGAAAAAAGAAAAAAAAAAAACTTGGAAGATAATGGCGTCTCCTCTTGAGTCTCTTCCTTTCGAGTTGCTCGAAGCAATCTCTTATTATACACGACATACCAAGGCGAAGGGAATTGACCCAGACTTTTTACCGTCCAGACGGAGCGAACGCTCCCCTTATTCTCATCTCGCAAGACTTGTGCGCACGTCCAAAAGCCTGCAGTATCAAATCGAGCCACTTCTCTACAGCTCAGACACCTCTCGCACAATTGCCTTATACAGAGCCATTCGAAAGGGCAATGTCGACACAATCCGCAAAACGATTTCCTACGGGGCCTCACCGCACGCAGTTCGATATGGTTCACGCTACCACTGGTGTGTGCCAGCGCTCTATCTTGCCATCAAGTCTCAAAATCTAGCAGCATTCCAGGCCCTCGTTGACCATGGCGCAGACGTTAGGCGTTTCGCCTTGTGGGCACTCTCAGAGCCGGATCATGCTGGTTTGGGTGAGATTGTAGGATCTCCCACTTCAGGTGGTGAGCGCCTGCGCAAGAAATTGGTGCGGCGCCTGTGCCAGCCCTCGAATGAGGAATTCCTAAGGCTTCTAATCAACGAGGCAGCGGCTGAGCTGAAAGATGGGGGAGGGCTGGGAAGCGAAGCCTTTCCACCGATTCGCCATATACCTCTGGTTTCCATCATCCAATGGGCAGGCCCTGATCTAGTACAGTTACTACTTGACAGGCAGGCCGACCCGAACAAAATACATTCGGGGTTGGGTCATCAATTTTTGACACCTCTCAGTGCCGCCGTCCTCGCCCGTTCGCCCACGATATTCAAGCTTCTTGTCTCTCGAGGGGCTGATATCAATGGAAAGGATATACCCAAGAGTCGAGAGGCAGGTATGCACATTCCTGTTATTGCCGCTGGCGCAAGGATGCTCGATGACATGACAGCTGCCGCTATGATGGAACTTTGCCTCGAACATGGCGCCAACATCAACCGGCCATGTCACGAACATCCTCTCCCAAACACTGTCAATATTACGACTTCCAGGCGCGGACGGGACGATGTCATACCACATGTCTGTACAACGGCCCTTATTGAATTCCTCAAATCACCAAAGGATTGGTTTCTCACTTTGCGCAAGATGGGCCCCGTCGTCGGTCTGAACCTTAGATATCTCCTTGACGCGGGTGCCAGCGCAATAAGTCCTCCATCGCAGCCAATCATACGCAGAAACCACAACAAGCTGCGATACTTGCATGACCGAACCTATGCTGGAGCATCTTCAACCGTGGAGATCCTCATTGACAGGTATGGTCTCGGCCCTTTGCACTGGGCCCCTTCCCTCCTCCCGGCTCTCGAGCGACTGATCAAACGCGGCGCTGCCCGGCCTTTCTTTGCTCGAATCTTAGTAAAGTACGACTCTGTAGGAAAGCCGAGCGACTGGACGGACCCCGACGCCATATGCAACTGGCAGCGACTGCTCGACCTCCTCATCGCTGATCTGAAGAAAAGCGAAGTCAACATCGACGCCGTGCTCAGGAGAGTCATCGCAGACAAGGGCAGTCTCAGGAAGCTTGGTTATGGATCACCGTGGCGTGGTGTCGGGGAGATTGGTCGTGCGACTATCAATGCCTTAATCGCCGCTGGCGCAAATATCAATGCGCGGATGGACGTGCCGTTTCGAGAGACGACTTCGTCATATCGTGACACAGCATTGCAAGAGGTGTGCGCCGCGCTCATCCATACAGATGGATTACATGATGAATTCCACGATCATGACGATGGCCACATGTGTGAATTTTCGCTCATGAATGAAGCAAATTATAGCTCATGGTTTGCGTTCCTCATAAGCAAAGGAGCGGACCCGTATCTTGGGGATACACACCCTTACAGAGAGGGGGAGAGCGCCATAGACATCATGCTCTCACCCATGAAGGAAGGCCGCGGCAGAATGGATGGTCGTGGGTCGTTGGAGAAGCATTTGATGAGGCTGGTGGCCGTTCTCAAAGGGACGACCGAGCCCTTGATTTATGATGGTGTGCGGGAACCGTATGAGCTTGAAGACTTTGATTGGCTTTTCCCCTCGCGACACATGGGAAGAATTGCCTCTGGTCAGCAATGTCTTGCTCGATGAATTTACTTGTGTGGATGACAGCAATCGCAGTGACAAGTAGTATTTGAATCTCATCAAGGGGATAAGGCGGATGGCAGAGGTGTTGATATTGCACATGACGTCTGCTGAAGAAGCCCGAGTATAGCAATTATCCACTTATGATATGATGCACCCTAAATGGAACAATCGTTTACGGGATACCCCTTCCAAGCCTGTGAAGTAATCATTCGTGGGATTGAGGACTTGTGAGAGGGTCGCCTATCTTCTCTACAGACTTCAGAACTGTGAGACCTTCTCTCCGGAACTTCGATGCACGTTCGATTCTATTTTATTGTTTTGTAGCCTTAACAATGAGACAGTTCCTCATCTTTCTCCTCGATCATGACGCGCTCATTGAGACAACGCTATTCAACCTAAGAAAACACAGGACGGGGGTTGTGGAGACTTCAAAGGGGACGGGGGGGGTCGCGATCCCTCCCAGTGTTCACCTGATTTTCAACCGAGCCAGACAAACAAACCTCGCTACTTCGGCAGGTGCTGAAATATCCATGAGAAGATACAGTCAGGCTGCCTACTCCACCTTTGATAACTATCAACCTTGGAGCGTTGACCAAGCACAGCACTCTCGGGCATCTTCCTCCGATGGGTTACGCGAGCCTCGCACCATCCAACCACCTGCACACGATTGTACTTCAATGACTCTGGAATGCGGATGAAGTGTCTGAAAGCAGGGCTTCACCGAATCTTGGCTCCAGCTCCCTCATTTCGAATGTTTTGAAACAAGGAGGCAACTCTCGGCGTGATCCGAGATCTGCGAGAACCAGGGCCACGGAGTTAGTATGCATATTCTCATCCCGCCTTGCGGCTCCTTTTTAGCGCTTCTAGGCCCGCTCCTATTTTGAGCCTCGTTATGACAAGGCAGGCTTTCATCAGAAAGCATAGATGGCGTCGCTTACACAGACGGTCGTCGGTAGTCCTCTTATCCAGATATCAGTAACTCGGGCATACACAGTCCGTCCATTCAACTACGCCGGTCTCGCTCATGCTGTTGAATCTTGTCGCTTGAGTTGCCATATTACCGCCATCCTTTCGTGGCGCGAAGACATACAGACGGAAGAATTCCCCAGTGTTAGCGGTTTCATCCACAGTGGCTTCAGGGCCCACTTACACAGGGCGTTCTTCTTTACGATTGGTCCGAAGGCCATGCGGCTCCGCTGTACCCCTGGACATTCCCTGTCGCTTACAACAAGTTGTTTGATGTTTCTCGTTCTGGGCTCCGCAGACCCAGCGCCACGGCCGGCGATGGCATCAATCCAAGGATACGAGGGCCACTCGGAGGTTTTTGTTTCGATGTTCGCTCCTCATCATCACCAAAGAAACAATCAACATGATTAGCCCCTGGACCCAGAAGCAGCATGGCGGGAGATGAACATGCCCCCTTCTCGTCCCCCTCAACGCAGGGCGTACATATACTCGTTCGCCGCGAAGCAGCCTCTCTGTACGACGTCTTGTTTGGTTCCGTCTACATTCTCTCTTGTTGTCAACTTCTTCGACACATTCCATTCATTCACGGTTTGCCTGGGGCTGCCATTCGTTTTTGCAACACTCTTCCATTCTTTTGCCCCTGTCAGTCGTTCCTTCGAAAGGTCCACCGAGTTGATACACCAAGAGCGAATATCTCGACAATTACAACCCAAGAAACCATTTCAAGATGAAGACTTTCGCCATTCTTGCTTCGGCGTCCCTGGTCGCTGGTCACGGTTACGTGACCAATGCCACCCTCGGTGGAACAGCCTACACCTTCTATCAGCCGTACACTGACCCGTACACGAGCCCTACGCCTGAGCGAGTCTCCCGGCCCATCCAGGGCAACGGCCCCGTGACGGACCTTTCCTACCAAGACCTTCAGTGTGGCGGTGACACTGTCAATGGCGTCGTAGGATCGTCTCCGGCGAACTTGACCGCAACTGTGGCTGCTGGTTCTACCGTCGACCTGTACTGGACTCTCTGGCCCACTTCCCACGTTGGCCCTTCCATCACCTGTAAGCTTCCCCAAGCTCTCTTTGTCTATCACATTCTCTTTCAGTTCTTGTCTTTCAAAACTCATGCTGACATGTAACTATAGACATGGCCAAGTGCGATAACGATGACTGCACTACTTTCATGCCCCAGAACGAGTCCGTATGGTTCAAGGTCCAGGAACAGGGCCGCACTGGTACCTCTGACACCTGGGGAACCGTAAGTCTCATCTGCACTCAGATCCCTTGATAGCGAACCCCAGATACTAATACGTCCTACCAGACTGCCATCATGACAGACGGAGGCTCTATCTCCTACACCGTGCCCTCGTGCATTGAGTCTGGTGCCTACCTTGTCCGCCACGAGGTCATCGCTTTGCACTCAGCTGGAACCGTGGGTGGCGCGCAATTCTACCCTGGCTGCCACCAGATCCAGGTGACGGGCGGAACCGGCGCCTCCACCCCTTCGGACCTCGTTGCCTTCCCCGGTGCTTACAGCGCTGAGGACCCCGGTATCCTGTACGACGCCTACACAGCCTCCACCTACACCGTTCCCGGCCCTGCATTGTTCTCGTGCTCCGGCTCCAGCAGTGGATCTTCCACTGGCTCAGCCGCTGCCACCACCGCCGCTGCCACCACTGCCGCTGCCACCACCAGCTCTGCGGCTGCTACCACCTTCACCACTCTTACCACCTCGTCGGCCTCGGTCGATGTCGCCGCTGCCGTTGCAACTGATGCATCTGACGATGATGGTTGCGACGCTGAGGAGACCGTGACCTCGACCTACACTGCTCCTGCTGCCACCTCCACTGCCGCCGCTTCTTCTGGCGACGACTCAGGTGATGATAGCTGCGAGGACGATGGCTCTGACACCGTCACTACCGGCGCCGCGACTGGTAGCTCGACTGACGCTGGCAGCTCGACTGACGATGGCTCGGACGACGACAGCTGCGATGAGGAGCCCACCGCCACTGGATCTGGCGCGACTCAACCTACCGGCTCGTTCAGCGGAAGCCAAGCGCAGCCTTCAGGCGGTGCTCAGCCCACTGGGTCCGCTTCCAGCTCTGATGGCGAGGACTGCGATGCCGAGGAGGAGCAGGCCTACGCTCGTCGCTGGAGCGGCCGCTTTGCCCGGGGCCTGTAAATAAAGCTGGATTAGACTTCAATCGGCTTGAGCATCTTTGGAAACTCGGCTGTTGAGAGGTCAAGAGATGTATTTGTGTTGCGCATATTTTTGTTCAGATCTGTAGATACTTCAACACCCTAGCTTGCTGGGGTTAGAATTGACTCTTGTGTGGAAGACCTACCAATTGAAATGTCCCACTAGTGCCTTTTTCCTCTATTTTCTTCACCAACACTTTGGTGAAATAGTTGTCTCTCTCTACCTGACACCTGGAATGTGAAATGTCTTGCCATCTGTCACGCATTCAAGGTACACGGCAATACGAGGAGGTTGCGGTTGACTTAACTGAGATTTTAGGTACACAAGCAAGCTAACTCGAGATTTTAGCAGAAGAAAAAATGGTGAACCTTGTGCGAAATGACGAGAACGCTGATAATGACAATAGCGGTCTATCTCGATTATACCTTTTATGATCTCCTGTACACGAATCAATTCTTGAAGCTATTTTACTTGAGGCTTTCTGGCTGAGTTGAGCTTGTCTAGTCGCTTTTGGAACAAGATGTCTGTCATTTAGATGGCACCAAACCAAACGGCAAAGATCAACCGTCGCCTTGGAGATTTGGCTTTTCATAGCCTAGATGGTACTTTGACTGCACTTTTAGGTACACTTAGAAGACATGCAGTGACTAAACTATTGAATTTATTCAAACGAGACAGACTGCATTGGTATGGCAGCATGTGCATTAGTATGATGAGCACCAAAAAAAATCAACACAGAGGCCTTGCAAATAGTGCATTATAGGCTGATCGACAATAGCCTTGTCATGCTACTGGAATTTTTTACAGTTTGACTCGTCGTCTGGGCTACTGAGTGCGCCTCTGTCTTGAGGCGTAAAGTCATGCTAAATGCCACGAGCTTCATACTCAACGTGGCATTCGCCATGGTACGAAGCTAGAGGCTCGGAATTTCTAAATTGCTGCTTGCGGCTGTAGATACTAGCTTGTTGTCTATTCTTTATTCGTCTAGCTAGAGCCGAGCATTGGCACGGAACAGAATCATACCGCTGCTCCGCTTGCCAATCTAGGCTTTCAATCAGCCACCCCAAAGATTGACAAGCTAAAATTGCTCCACATAATAAGCACTTGTGCGAAAACGACGCCATCGCGCCGATTTTTGGTTTCCCCAGACTCTCAGCCACTCTTTTTGTACCTTGTGACTTTAGCCCCGTGGCAAAGCCTTGCTGATCTTAGAGTTGCATTGACACTAGATCTTTCTATAAGAGTGCTTCCCTGACTCTAAACAAAAGTGACTACATGGACTAAGACATCTACCTTAAGCTACAACGGTCTACGCGCTCGCTGAACGTCTACATTCACACCGCTGTATTGAACATCCTTGAGTCTTTCTCATCAACATTGCAAATTATGAGTACCAAGGACTCTTCAGTTTCGGCCTCAGACAGTGCCGATGCAGAGCCCAAAAAGTCTTGGTACCGCCGTTATCAAGACGCCAAAAGCGGTCGCAATAACCCTATCTCGGATGAGGATCTGAAGAAGTATACCGGAAAAACGAAGGAGGAATTAAACGAATGGTCAAAAGACAGACCTCATGTTGGAGGCAATCGAAATGCTGGAAGCATAACCGCAGGGCCAGCCAGTGGTTTTGGCGGCATGGGTGCTGCAGGCGGTCTTGGTGGATGGGGTCCCGGTGCTAAGGGAGATCTAAAATTCCCACCTCAAGTGGCGCAGGCCAAGACAGTGGAGGATGAAGAGGAGTAGAAAGTATAGTGGTGATTTGGAGCAATAAAACAGTTGAATTTCATAGGAGGATCCGATGAGGAGACATGTAGCAGCAGAACGGGCTCTGCTACAGTCTGCCTTCCACAAATATGGTGGATGTCTCTACAGTCTTACAAGAAAACTTCAATTTACTTGCCTATACACTGCTAGACTAGCAATATATCGCGAATACTTCATCTCCGCGAACCAACCCAAATTTTCGGAAATAAGAGTCCGTATCACATAGTTATGCAGACCATATCACATGTCACAAAGACGACCCGCTTGAAGGATCGCAATACAAACCTGGTACATCCAGCCTGACTGAATATCTACTGAGTTGAAAATCCAATTGGCAATAGAGATCCGGAAAAGACGGACCAGCTTCGTAATGCGATTCTTCAGTGAACCAGGCCTCACGTCAGCACTAGGTGCTTCCAACATCAAATGTGTAACGTGGCCCCGTCGGAGCCCGAACCTCCTTAAGACCACAATGAGTCTCCTCACAACATCACCTTTCATACTTCGATGTAGGCTGTGTCTTGGTCACACAACATCATCCTTCATTTCACTATCCAGCCATATTGAGTCCAGGCCAGGCAATCATGGCTCCGCACATTGCCGTTGTCGGCGCCGGACCTCTTGGTCTTATGGCCACGAAGAACTTCCTCGAGTGTGGCTTCGATGTGACATGTTACGAAAGCCGTCCTTACGTTGGAGGGCTTTGGAATTACTCTGATGACGCTTCGCTCAGCGTAGCTGAAAGTACAGTCTTCAATAGCAGTCGGTACCGCAGCGCCATCTCGGACTACCCGTTCGACAACGAAACCGATGATTTCCCTACGTGGCGGCAGATGTGGCGTTATCTTGACGGTTATACGGATAAATTTCAACTAAGGAAGCACATTGAGTTGAACTGCAAAGTGGAACGAATTTCGCGGGTTGGTAAGAAGTGGAAAGTTGAAGTGCATACCAAGGACGGTAAGGTCTTCAGCAAGGAGTTTGATAAAGTTGCCGTGGCCGTCGGGACCTTTCACACACCAAAGTACGCCGAACTTCCTGGAGTGGAGAACTTTGAGGGCATGAAGGTGCATTCGTTGCACTTCAATGGCGTTCAAGAAAGCTTTCATGGTAAGAGGGTACTGTGCATTGGTATACACGCGTCTACTCAGGATGTGGTCATGGCCTTAAAGAAGCAAGGCGCGAGCCAGGTTTACGCTTCCCACAAGAATGGTTTGCACATTGTGCGTATCTCAAATTCCTAGGTACCGCCAGGTTCCAGGCCAAGGACATAGCTAACAGCTCCTTTTGCGCCAGCTTCCTCGATACGCACCCAACGGTTCTCCCTTCGACGTCACCATGTCTGTTCCCTTTGTGCTCGTCTCCATGTTCCTCACCACTTATTTTCCCGCCCTCTTCAACTATATACTTGACTCTCTCCTAGCATCTATGTCCAAAAAGGCATTCCCCAACATTCCCGCTTCTTGGAAATTCACACCCGTCCCGTCCGTAGCGACCACCAACCCCCTCATCGCCGATGAGCTCTATCCACTCCTTGCGTCAGGCTTCTGCAACCCGGTAGCCTCTGTATCACGCATCACCGGCCCGAAAACGGTTGAGCTTACCGATGGTACCATTTTAGAGGACATCGACGCGATCGTGTACTGCACGGGCTATATACAGTCGACGCCCGCCGTCGATAAGGAGTACAACCCCTACCCGGTAGTGGGTGCACCGAGCACCCTTTACCGTGGAACTTTCTCCACCCACCCTGATGCGGAGGTGCGGGACTCAATCGTATTTCTGGGCCATGGACACGTTGCCTTCCCGGGATTTGTCCAGCACGAGCTGATCAGCATGGCCGTGGGGCAAGTCTGGCTCGGTAACTCTGCTCTGCCGCCGCTGGCGGAGATGAAAAAGTGGCAGCGAGGCTGGATGGAATGGCGCGAGAAATTGCTGAGGAAGCAGAAGACCGAGTCCACATTCTATGTCGGGACGATGCCACTCGAGGACCATCTTCGGTGGTTCGATGAGGCAGCCGGGACTGATATTTGGTCCCATTTTGGTATATTCAGTCGCAAGGCTTGGTCATTCTGGTGGAATGACAGAGAGCTGTACCGGGAGTGTGCAAGGCTTGTATTTAGCCCGGCTCTTTGGAGGTTCTTTGAGACAGGGAAGAGGAAGACATGGGATGGTGCGAGGAAGCAAATTTATCTGGACAATGAACAGGCCGAGGCCGCTACGCGGAGGAGGCTTGAGATTGTGAAATCGGCAGAAAGCAAAAAGACGCGATAGAGAATAGAAAGCCTGTACGAGGCTTTGTGGAAGTCCGAGAGAGTCTTTTTTTTTTTTTTTAATCATAATGAAGTCTATGTGGCAATAACGTCCCCAGGCTGAGCGTAATAGGGCGACGAAAAGTGCTGCCGATTCAACTCTTAGATTGGTACGCTTCATTGACAAATTATTTCGGGCTATATACAAGTCATGCCTTCCATTACTCAAATTCTCCAGCATAGAAGAGATCTCCTGGAGAACCGTTCATCCTCTCCCAAACGTCACGTGGTTCGAGATCGAATTGGGCTCTCTTCACAGCGGCTTCTGCGCTGTTACTTGCTCCATCAATCTCAGCCTTGGATTCCTGGCGAGCAAGGGCAACTGTTTCCCGCATTAGTTGATTGAACAATATGAAGGCTGCAATAAGCCATGAGGGACAATCAAAACAACTTACCGTGGAGATATACTGCAGCTCGCTTTCCTGAGTACATTGCGTGTGGCACGTTGGTTGACCGATCGATGTTGTTGTCACCCACTGCGTAGACCATTGGGATATTGGTCAGGTAACCATTGGTCTGATTTCCAGCCAGACGACCGTTGTCCAAAGCCACACCGAGGTCTTGGCCCAGACTCGACCTCTGTACATTAGGGAACTCGACAAAGAAGGCAGCCCGCTCAACGCTGGTGCCGTCGTCCAAATCGACGCGGAACAAGTCGTACTCGGGGTAGGTGGGAGCGCTTGGGTCTGCGTTGGGATCCGTTCCGTTTTGCAAACGTGTTATCGACAGGATGGTCTGGTTGTAGATCGTGACGTTGTTGACCTCCAGGTATGTTTCCCAGCCTGGGAACGCAGTATCGGTCTCGGCGCGGATCTCTGGAGTATCCGTACCGTTGACAAAAGCGACCACGTCCGAGTTCAGTGTAGACACTTCGCGTACGAGACCGGGAGCAGCGTCCAACGAAGAAAGAATGCCCAGTGCCTGGTCAGCGTGCTCGTTTCCATCGCACCACGGGCACCAGTAGATGCCCTTTCCCCAGTTATCTGCGAGGCCTGGTGTACTGGGAAGGACATCCTGAAGACCAGTGCCGAGGACGATACTCCGTGTCGTAACAATGGCGGTCTCACCAGAAGGGTACAACACTTCTGCCGTGTAGGACGGGTTTGTCGAACTTGTGTTCAGAGGTGTGATACTTTTCACAGTACCGTTGGTCATTGAAACAGAGTCATAGTATGCAATTTTCTCCCGTGCGAGCCAACGGAAGTAGGCGGGTTGAACACCTATGATTATTCTTTAGTCAGAGCCTGCCGCTAGTCGTACTCCACAATTGTGAATAGTTCAAACATACCATCAAGACCGATCACATCGTGCATATGCCTCGTCGCGTCATTTCGATACTCCCCAGAGTCGACCATTAGAACCTTTCTGCGCACACGAGCAAGTCCGCTCAGAGCGCTCAGGCCTGATGGCCCTCCTCCAATCACAATGGCGTCGTAAACCTCACTGGTGTTTGCTACATCTCTTCGCTGCTGAATGCCATGATTCGCGCCAGCCTGTGCCAGGCCAGACACGCACAGAATGGATAGGAAGATGTTGGTGAACATATTGTAGGGATTTCAAAGGATGAATGAAGAATTACTCTAGGTTCAGTTCGGCGTGAAATGAGAAGGGAAAAAAAAAAAGAAGGTAAAGACAGACGCACGCACGAGACTGTTGTGCGGAACAGAAGGCCAAGTCCAGCTGCTCATCATCACGAGCACCGGTGACTTATATGCAAGTGTATAGACATGCTTCCACGGCTAGGGCCAAAACCACCGAAATTGCTTTTGTCCTGTGCAATATAGCTTGGCGATGGCGTTGGTCAAAAAATGAATCGTGCATGTGAATGTTCCACTCGTGGCGTTGTCGAAACAACCGCTTGCGGAATAGACATTGTGGTCCCACTGGATCGAGCTATCCAGGACTTTCGAATAAACCCGACCATATGCCTTCCGGATTTGGGTTAATTCAAGGGGTAAAGCAGTTTCTGAAATACTATGTCATGTGTCTATAAGGGATGCACAGCCTTGAAGACGATCTGTGTAGCCAAGAATAAGCTGGCTACCAAGGTAGGTGTTCGAATGGAACGACTCGTTGGTGTAGCATCGAGCTATCATCCATGCTAAGCCAAGCTCTTTGATTCTAAACATAGAGCGAATGGGAAGGGATGTCTAGTCAGGAAGTGATTATTTACAGCACACGCACCGCAAACTTATCTTCAAATCCTGTTATGAGGAAAAAATTTCGCGCGTTTCTTTGGTGGAACATGATGCGATCCTCACTGCGCGATCCTTTTCGCAGATTAGCGTCACCAGACAACATTCCACCAGCTGATATTTGTACCCGCTCTACTGATCAAGGTCACAATGCAACCTGACAATTTAGCAAAAAGACCGATGATCATTCACCATTCTCATGACACTCAAATTATCAACGTGCAGTAAATGTACTAATATTTCAACTCATAGACTACCTCAAGCTGATCCTGGTGGTTTTGCTATATCCGCATCGTGATAATTTATGGAATACTATTTCTGGGGCACGCCTTAATGTAGGTAATCATTACCTATAGTCTTCCCCTTGCAGGATAGAGATGGCACAAGCTTGCCCTTCTTACTTTCGCACCCCACTTCTTTTGGATTCTTCTCTTTGGCGTAAAGCGCAACTCGCCGCAAACGCAACAAAGTCTAGAAAGCAAACCAATGAAAATTCTACTACATATATCGTCGGTTCTTGGGAAAGACGAAATATTACTGAGTTTCTCGTACAATTTTGAAAATCCTGACCCTCGTGTTGTTCTTCATTTAGAGGTAGGGAAAATCGCAATACGGGTTCTGATGGAAATCATCATCATGGTTGGCAAGTTTAGATACAATCGCTTGTTAGGTACATCTGTGCCTGGATTAGGAGCAGGAAAAAGTGGCCCAGCCGGGGTCCCAGTCACAAAGCCACCTCTTCTGTTTCTCCAGCCGAAAGACGGCAGCGTTGATTTGTGGCTGAACATAATAATAACAAGTTCTAGTGGAAGTTTCTTGGAGACAGACCTGTCGAGAAAGTGGCAGATTACTCATGATACTAAGTGGTTCAAGTTGCTGCTGCTGTGGTAGTAAAATTGGTGACAGATGTAATACATATGCTGTGCAACACAGTAATAAGCACGCAGCAGCAGCTTTTACTTTTTGCAATGAAATGCTCCTGGCCAATCGCTTTGGAAATGGCAACAAAGACTAGTCCATGTCTTGCTCATTGGGGCTGAACTGAGTCCCTTAGTTGTCATGCATTCAATGGCCATCACAGCTGAACACCACGTATCTGCAACTGAGTATGCAAACTGCTTTTCTCACATTCTTGGCACGAAAACGCCTTGCATAAAGCCTTCGTCCATGACGCATTGGCGTAAATTCTGTTGAGTTGAGTGTACGTACGAGCACACCGGTCTCGAATCTGTCCGGCACCTGGCTTGGGATTCTCATAGCCGCTCAACTTCTCTATCCAGAAATGTCAATTAATCAGAACTTAACTTATGAGCCTATGGTAGTGATATCAAGATTCATGTGAGCTTAGGCGGCTCAAATTCACCCAGATGGCTGCAGCAAATGAGAATTTCAAGCATTTCGACATGCCCGGTCTTGACAAACTTGACAGGGTTGTGCTTCTCAAGCCTGATCGTAAGCGTGTACATACAAAAAGATCCACCCACATATTGGTAAAAAGAGCCACCAGTATAGTTCATGAAGGACCAGGTTAGACTTGTCGAATAATAATTGGAGTGGAACAGTTATATTGCGCACCATATCTCTGATTAGCGGGCACGTGAATTTAAGAAAGGCGAGTATTCAGATGCAGAGACTTTCGCTCCAGCCATCGATTGACGGACGAGGACTTGTTTAGTGTTGTCCAGAGTGAATTTACAATGGGTGGAATATGCCTATCACCCTTACTTCTTGACAGCCACCCTTCTGGTATACTCGTCCTTGGGTGATCACGACCCTCAGAGTGTCTAGCCCCATTCCTGGACATTGAGTCATTGATTATCAAAAACAGTCCACTTCATCGCTTAAGTAGACGATCCAGCCATGTGTTCGAGAACTTGTCTGGGCGGTAAGGCATCAGAACATCCAGCACCTTGCCACCATCCAACACCTTGCCACTCAACACATCGATCTTGCACCGCTTGCCATTGATCATGATGGGCGAGAAACCCTCGCTTGTCAATCCTCGTCGCAGACCATACAACGGTCCACCAAAACTCTTGCCGTCTGAAGCCTGCGATACTGGCGCTTGGGTGAACCTAAAAGGCAACTCCACGTTGCTCGGCGCAGCAATAAGCTTCCTGTGGCCTAGTAGCGGAAGCGTGCCGCCGACTTCGCACTCAAGGGCGATGGGGCTGGCCCGCAGGGCTTTCAATGCCTGCCCCTCAGTGGGCGTCAGTTTCTTCCCACCTTTCAGGTAGGAAGCTGGCAACGACTTCGTGGGAATTGCGGTGATACGGCGCACAATGCGGGTGGTGGAGAAGAGGAACAGGTAGCCTAGGCATGCAGAGATGAGGCAGACCAATGAGAAGGCGACGGGCACCCACCATTGCAAGCCGGGCTGCGGATGTGCGATGGTGATGTAGTAGTTGATTCCAGCGTAGGAGATGAGGAAGGTCGCGGCGGACAGGGAGGAGAAGCGCAGCCAGAAGTGCGAGGGACTCTGGTAGAGGATAGTGGGCTGGCCGCGGGCGGCGAGTTCGTTGGCCACAGAGGCAACAAGACCAGCATTTTGTACGGCCACCTGCTTCTTTCCGAGGGCAGGGGAGGATGTCTTTTGAGGGGAAGGGGCGGGTTCCGCTCGTGTGTGCTGTTTTGAGGGCGCCGGCTGGTGGGATCGTGGGTTGGGTTTCGGTTGAGTGGCTTGTTTGGAAGCATGAAGGCGGGCGGATGTTTGGAAACTGCGCGCAACCTTGGGAATGGTGCTACGGCGTACTATGTGTGATAATATCGACAATGGTGGTTCGAGGCAGGTCGTTTTTGCTGTTTTCGGGGCCAGAGAGAAGATGTGCTGGGTCAGGCCTAAGCCTAGGCCCCTCGAGAAGGCGGCCATGCTGTGTGGTGCGACTTTTCGGGGAGCTCGTTCGAGATTGCGCAGGAAAATTTCGGCAGCCTAGGGATAGTATACGATCCCAGGTCAGATCATTCGACACACCGTGATCAGATGCACACAAGTTGGGCATGAAGTCGCTTCTCTAAGGGCGTTGGCAGAGAAGCAGATCTACAAGTGAAGTTGAAGCTCGCCCCGAAAATATGTCTTGCAATTCAACAGCAGGGATGCTCGGGCCGGCAGCGGCTACTGAGCCCGACATTGTACTTCGTTTTGGTACGTGCTTTTCTGATATATTTTCCTGCCTCGAAATTTAAGCCTAAGGATGATGCATTTAAGTATACCAAACAGCCGAGTTGTAGGCTCAAGAACAAGCTTTGCTTTTTGATTTCGAATCCAGAATCATTTGTTCCCAGAGGATCCTACAGAGAGAGTTGACCCTCGAGGTACCTACCATTATGGCGGGTCGCGCTAGCAAGCATTGAGAAGCTTGGGACCCCTGTCAGAAGGCTCATCAATTGGGAAAGGCCCGAAAGTCGGGTCCCAACGGAGGTCCAAATAATTCTCACGACTCGATCTTCTTCTAGAGTACACCTTGCCAGCACCATCCACCACCTGTACTGCACTTTTGCTGAGTCGCGATTTACCACAGCGGGTCGCTTCACTCCTTGCCTGGGTGAACCTGCGCCCTGCTCATAATGGCTTCCCTCACCACCGCCTGCCGTCTGTCGGCGAGGCTGGCACGCTCGAAACTCCCTCACGAAGCAGCCTGCGTTCGGGGTCCGTACTCACCCAACTCCCGCCTTTCTCTTGAGCTTCAAAAAAAGAGCAGCAAGCTAACATGACGCCCGACTCGTCGCAGGCTTCCGTACTTCCACCGCCTCCCTTGCCGTACAGAACTTCACCATGCCCGCCCTCTCCCCGACCATGACCGAAGGCAACATTGCCTCATGGCGGGTCAAGGAAGGCGACAAGTTCGTCGCCGGCGATGTCCTGCTTGAGATCGAGACCGACAAGGCCACGATGGATGTTGAGGCCCAGGATGACGGCATCATGTTCAAGATTTTGACTAGCGACGGTGCCAAGGGCGTGCCCGTGGGTGCCCGTATTGGCGTCATTGCAGAGGAAGGCGACGACATCTCCACCCTCGAGGTCCCCGCCGACGAGGCGCCCAAGCAACAAGCTGCTGCACCCACGGAGACAAAGAAGGAGGAGCCCAAGACAGACTCCATACCGGCAGAGGACCGCACCGCCTCCGGCGACAAGGCCGCCATCCCCTCAGGCAAGGCTGGCAAGGCTTCCAAGCAGACATACCCGCTCTACCCATCGATTGTACAGCTGCTGCACGAGAATGGCCTCGACGCTTCCAAGGCCAACGAGATTCCCGCCACGGGTCCCAAGGGCCGTCTGCTGAAGGGCGATGTGTTGGTATACCTGGGCAAGGCCAAGGCTGACGCTGCGGCCAAGGGCCAGGCCGTCTACGATAGGCTGGCGCACCTCGATCTGAGCAACATCAAGGTCGCCGAGAAGAAGGCCGCCCCTGCGACCGCAGAGAAGCCAGCCGCCAAGAAGCCGGTCGTGGAGGCGCTGCAAGTTGCGCTGCCGATTTCGCTGAAGGAGGTCATCGAGGCGCAGAAGAAAGTCCAGGAGACTCTGGATGTGTTCATACCCCTCTCGACATTCGTCGCGCGCGCCATGGAAGTCGCGAACGACGAACTCCCGCTGCCAAAGGACTATAAGCCCAGCGCGGACGAGCTCTTCAACCAGGTGCTTGGACTGGACAAGGTCGGGCGCCAGGGCAGCAGGGGCCACTACGTTGCACAGATTTCAGCTCTGCCACCCGTGCCATCGTTTGCGCAGACAACATTGAAGGCCAGTAAGCCGGATATAATCGATCTGCTTGCGGGGCCTGTAAAGAAGCAGTCGGCGAAGCCGGCAAGCCGGCCGTCAGGGCTGTCGACGGGGTTGAACGTGTTTAGTCTGAAGGTGCCCAAGGCTGAAGAGAAGAGGGCAAAGACGTTCCTGGAAAGGGTCAAGCTGGTGCTGGAGAATGAGCCTGGGAGGCTTGTGCTGTGAGAAAAGCCCGTGGCAAGAGAAAAGCCTGTGGCAAGAAACATGGTTCTGCATAATATCAATAGACTTGCCGGAAGGCATTCAAACTCAAGAGGGGGGTTTTCACAGGTTGTATACCAGTTATCCTTTCCCAAGTCAGTGTGGTGTTCATTTCCCACTTACACATCTTGCGCTTCATGTCGAGCTCACATGTTTCTCTGCTCTTCTTTCATTAATCTCATCACGCTCGCTATAAGACACGTTCCTCTTTTCGTACACAAATACCCCGACCTACGCCTCATCTTTACACCCATACAGCCGTAGCAGCCGTCGCGCCCTCCAACTTCACCGCCGCGACCTCTCTGAACCTCTTTCCGTTCCATCCAAGTATCACCACCCACCCTTCCTCACTATCCGTCAACGCGATAAACTCCTCCGCGCCCTCACCCTCGATCGGCAAGCCCATCCGCTCATACAACTTACGCGGAGCAGGCTCCACCGCATTCGCCAACCCGCCACTCGTCCGCGTCTCATAGATCGCCACCGCCGGCCCGCGTATATGCCCCTCCTCATCCAGCTCATACGCAGCAACATACCCTTTGGTTCCCTTCTCCAGACCGCGTGTCGACGCGTACAACCACCGCGGCGTGCTGCTGCTGCTGCCACCACCGTTCTCGCCGTACATTTGCGATGTACGCACCTCATCCGCCCAGTACGCCCCGCAGTCCTTGCCCTCAGGAAGCAGCGTGTGCCCATGCAGATGCGCCAGACTCGTCCCATCTGCGCCCACCGCAAACGCATCCACCATCCCGCTATGCTCTTGCACGCAATACAGCACCCGTCCGCTCGGATGCGGCCAGCAGTGCCGCGGGCCGTCGTGCGCACGCGGCGACACATGCTTGGTGCGCAGGGTGAGTGGCTCGCGCTCGTTCGCTTCGTCGAGCGCATACGCCCAGATACAATTGTGGCCAATGTCAGCGACATAGACGCTTTTGCCGTCGGGCGAGAGGTCTACGCTGTGAGAGCCCCATCGCAAGCCGCCAAATGCGCCATGCGCGACACCGTCGCGCTTACCGTCGTCGAGCTCGGCGGGCGTGCGAAAGGCGAGCGTCTGTACGTGTGCGCCAATGCTGCCATCCGGCTGGAGGGCAAAGACCTCGCCGCTGGGTCCGCCGACAGAGATGAGGTGACGGCCTGAGGGGGTGACGGCAACGTAGCCCGAGAGTGAGGCGATGGGGGCAGTGTTGAGGAGGGTGGGGACGGTGGTGTTGGGGTGCAGTGTGTACGAAGCGATGGTGGGCGGGTCGGCCCAGACGGTAGTGTAGAGGTGTGTATGTGTGGGTGAGAGTGCCAGCCAAGAGTGGCCGCCGGCGGCGGCAGTAGTGTGCGCCACGGAGAGCTCGCCAGAAGTAGTAGGTGAGGAAGAAGAAGAGGCCGGGGATGGAGGATGGAAGTGCAGGGTATAAATTTCGGGAGACCTAAACGTGCCGACTATGAGAGGAAAAGCATTCTTCTGAGATGTGATCAGGTTCTCACTTCCTTGCGGATGTGGCTTGTCTCGGTTTGTGTGGTTCATGGTTGTGCAGAGAGGGGATGTATAGGCGGGAACCACCAAAACATGACAATAAAAGATTTAAGGGAAATCAAACTGAGGAGAAGCAGAATTAGCCAACAAATATTGCAATTGATTAATATGTACACCTAGCAGAAAACCAAAGAAACAGAAGACTTTGACGATCGTGAAAGCAAAAAGTGGGAGATTTGTTGTAGAAACGGGCCGGTGGCCTTGTTGAAGACTGCCATCATCCGAACCATGTGCTTGTCACACTGGCCCAGATGGGACCTACAAGTAGCTGCCAGCGGATGATGAACCTTGCGAGCGGGAAAGTGTACAGTAGCGCCGTAATTATAGTGGACATGACTTCACACGCCCGCCCGCTGGGCTATATAAAAAAAAGGCTGAATGGGGGTTGTAATTCAGCCTTGTTCTTTATAGTATAACCGCGGGCCGGTAGTCGGCCCATTTCGAGCAGGGCTTAGTGCGACGTTGCTAAAAAAACTCCTTGAACCCGAAAGCGTTAGATTCGGGTAGCTCAACCGTACCAGGCCTCAGGTACTAAGTAACAAAAGCAAGAGAGGTAAAGGCGCTGCCGGATTTGACCTCTTCCAAAAGTCGACATTTTCACAAAATGTGCAAAAGCAGACTGCATGATGCAGGTTTGCGATATCGTCACAGTAAGTAATGTCATGTCATATACTTCGGAGGAATTTCGTATACCTGCATCGTCCATTACAAGGGAAGGAGTGTGCCATAGGTGCTTGATCCGATGGACGCATCCCCACTTTTACAGTGTTTTGTAAAAGAAACCCAGATTTTTCACCAAGAACTTAGACCTGCTAGCAGATCTCGGTCAAATTTGTTGCAGCCGGGCTTTATGCAAGTTACCAGAAACCTGCGACAAGAGAGCCGAGGCATCATCACTTGGACGTGACCGCCCCCCACACTAACAATAAGTGAGGATGTCTGAGAAACCAAGGCATGCAGAAATGCCTGTCCAATGTTGATTAAACTCGGAAGGCTAGTTTTTGTTGGTTGGTGCTTTTACTCATCATTGCTGCACCGGTCTGCGGGGCCCGCACGCCATATCTTTGGTATCTTTTGTGGCAACTGATAAGGCCGTGCCGGCTGCACACATCATGATGCTCACTATGAAGAGTCATAATCCTTCCTGGGGGGGGGGGCAATCAATGATAAATATGGCTGGAGGAAAATGTATGATATATGAGGATCGGGCGCCAGTTGGGCGCTCGAATTGTTTTGGACAATACACCTACCGTCACCGCACGGCTTCGAATTGCAGTACTGCCGGCACGACTCGGTGACAATGGGAGTTGGACACGCAACTGTGATAGACGTAGTCGAGGATCCAGCATGGCCACCAGGGACTGTAAGGCTGGAACGACTCCTGAGTGGCAACGACTCTGAGATCATCTCGCAACCTCGACCAACCTCGGACCCAAATGATCCTCTCAATTGGCCCACATGGAGGAAATACCTAAACTTTGGCCTGGCGACCTTCTATGCCCTGATGGCATTTGCGCAAATCAATGCGACAACTCCGACTTGGGGACCCATGGAAGAAGAGCTGGGCTTCGATGCGGTGCTCATGAACAACACATACGCAATCGGATGTGCAACACTAGCGCTCGGTAGCTTCATGCTCATTCCGTTTGCCTTGAAGTACGGTCTGCGACCGATTTACATCCTCAGCAGCGCAGCACAGATGGGGATCATGATATGGGCCGCAAGAACCTATACCGGAGGCGATTGGTGGGGAGTGAATGCTCTGCAGTGTTGGGTAGGATCATTAGCGGAGACAATGGTTCAGATGACGGTGGCCGACGTCTTCTTCGTTCACCAGCGTGGTCTGATGAATTCAATTTACATCTGGGCGTCGAACTTTGGGTCCAGCTTGGCACCGGTGGCTGCAGGCTTTGTAACTGACTCTCAAGGCTGGAGATGGGTGTGGTGGTATATGACCATCTTCTTCGGCGTCGTCCTGGTTGCATTCATCTTTGGGTTCGAGGAGTCCAAATATGATTGGAGCAAGGCTGTGCTAGTGGGCAGGCCAGCCGCATTAGACAAGAACTTCTCGCGGGGAGATTTGAAGGATAACCAGGAGAGAAAGGAGCCACTGTCTGATCCTGAGAAGCAAGCTCAAGCCGGATTGTCGACGACTGAGGCACCTGTTGCGACAGCTATTTGGATTGACAGCAACATTCCGCGGAAGACATATTGGCAGAGGCTGGGTTTCACGACCACCACTAGTGGGCCTTGGAGTGTGTTCGCACGCCATGCCTATCAGCCTTTCCAGATCTTGGTGACAATTCCAGGCGTTGGCTACATGTCCTTGGTGTACGCGGTTCTGCTGGCGTGGTCAACGGTCATGTCAGCGGCGCTGTCCACCTACATGATTGAAGAACCATACAACTTCACCTCGACTCAGATTGGTCTGATGAACTTGTCGCCGTTCATCGGTACGACTCTTGGCTCGCTCATTTGCGGGCCTCTCAGTGACTGGTCGATTCTGCGAATGGCGAAAAGGAACAAAGGCATCTACGAGCCGGAGATGCGACTCTGGATCTTTGTGCCGTTCATCCCTTTCCAGGTAGCCGGTGCCTTTTGGTTCGGCTATGCTCTGCAAGGTGGACAGTCCTGGGTCGCAGTGGCATGGGCTTGGGGGATATGCAGCTTCGGGTCTGCTCCCATCTCGAGTATTGCTCTGACCTACATGACCGATGCGTACAACGAGGTAAGTTAGAAGTCGAATATTATGTGCTGTCAAAATGACACCGAAGAAGAAGAAGCTGACACGCTGAGACAGATAATCGGTGATGCGCTTGTGGCGCTTACATTCTCGAGAAACACGCTTAGCACCATTTTTGTTTTTGCCATGACGCCATGGATTGATGCGGTGGGTATATCGAATGTGTTCAACACAATCGGTGCCATTGGACTGGTGGTGCTTCTGTTTGCGTTTGCGTTTCTCTGGAAGGGCAAGGTATGGCGGGTGAAGAATGCACCGCGATATAGGTATTTTGCAGCAAGACAGTTTGACCCGAGGCCAATAGACAACAAGCACTAGGGTATAAGTAAGAGTTTGACGGTCAGGGAGGGATGGGATAATACACTTGCGTTCAGGAATGCCCATCCATCATCCAATTTGGCGAGCAGTAGAAGAAGAAACAACAGGAGAAGAAGAATTGCACTATGTACCATGTATATGGAGGGTCAGTCAGCAGTCTGATCTGTGAGTCCAATCTCCGACTCAAAATGATGTGTGGGAGAGTGGGAGACCGGCGATTGGAAGTTATCACGATCAGCTAGGTAGGTTAGCAGTTAGGTAGGTATCTATGCAGGTACCCAGGTGCTCGGGCCGCGAGGTAAAGGCAGCAGGCATAGTCGTCTACCACCCCTGTCGCTGCATGCACAATGCGGGCGTGCTGGCGTGCAGGCGGGGTTTCCCCAGGTGCACCTTCCGATTGGCTATTCTCCAAACCTTCCCAAAGTAAAGGCCCCACCTGCCCCGGGCCCCGTGTAGGTGCATTGCAACGGCCGGCTCCATCATTCGCGACGATCAATTTGAATGGAATTGTCTGGGACAATTTGCCCAATAAACTGTGGGGGCCGGCTGTTTGAAGAAAATGTCGAATGAGTTGGGAGGAGAAAAAAAAAAAGGGAAAAAAAGGCAGGAAAAAGGAATTGGAAACCATTCTATCGATCGTGTGAGATTGCAGCCCTTTCCAGCTGCGAAGTTGGAAGGTATAGATGGAAGGGCACGTCCAGCTAGCTTAACTTGCTTAAGTAGGTAGGTACCTGGGAGAGAGCGTGTAATTCAGCATACCTACCGTACCTACCTTCTACCGTAGTTCTTCCTGCATACCACCTATCGAAAAATGAGCGGCCACGATGGCTTCTTAGCAAAGCAATTCAATCCCTCTTCCAATCACATCCCTCAGACGCGTATGACCTGTCAATAGTTTGATCCAGATTCAGGTCCAGATCTTGGTTCCTTCAACAATAGCAAAAAGCCCGTCCCCCTACATACCTACTATGTATGCAGTGTCGTACACCCAGTTCTGAGATGGTGTTAAATGCTTCAGCCCGTCATGATGACCAGCTTGATTTAGTCAGCTCTGGCGCTGACGCCAAGAGACCGCAAGCATCTGGCATCCAGCCTTCGCATTGGGCAATTGGGCGAACCTTGTCCGCAATTGGCTTTGGCCCTCGGCCTGTGCGCTTCTCGAAGCTCATCACAAACGCATCAAGCTCAGCTCTGACGAGAAACATGAGAGCAAGCACCTCATTCTCAACACGGACTTGTCGCTTGTCCCCTCCATCCGACGGCACAGACAGCTCTGCACGGCACTGATTCACCATCATCATCACGTCGCAGTGGCTCATTGTGCCACAGTCTTTTTCGATATTTGCTTTCGGCTTGCATAGACCGCCCCAGTTCTCCCCACCAATCCCATACCCAATCCACACACTTCGTCTCCTCGTTGAGATGCCCTGTCGAAAGCTTAGCTTGGCTTGACACCCTCACGAAGTACGGATACAGGACCCACCTCTCCGCAGCATTTTGCCCACTTGCTGTTCAATGTCCTGGTCTGCCTTGGAAAAGCTTCTTCTCATTGGAGAAGGCAAAGGAACAAATCTTCATCGCCTTTTACTTTCCCACTTGATGCTCTGCTTGTTTCCGGCTCAACCCCGCTGATCCACCACTCTTTTCTTGCCGTCCTATTTCCATTCCTTATTAGCATAGCACGAGTCGCACCAAAGACCCGTCTTTTCACGACAGGTTGCACGGCTCCAACGGGCCCGTCCCACCCCCTCTCCCGACCTGCTTCTACCCGGTCTTACCGGTCCCCGTCCAGTTGTACGGAGCTTCCCTTCTGAATAAGCTCCGCGCCCGCGTCCGCTGTCTGTGTGAGCGGAAGTGAGCCACGCCCGTAACTTTCTAGACCTACCTTCACTTCGGGCCTGCTAGGGGTCCCTCTTCCGACAAAATCAAGCTTCACCTGTCTTGGTGACCTGCGCATGGCGGGACCGCCCCTGTTCTTGACCGTTGCCGCTGCCGTTGCCGACGATCGTCTGTCTGCAGCCATCCCCTCGAGATGACTAGGCCCAAAGTCCCCGATGACAAGCGCATACGCACCGCACAAGCTTGCGAGTCTTGCAAACGTCGGAAGCAAAAGGTGAGCACTCGTTTCTCGTTTTCGTCTTGTCGGATCATGGTCCTTCTCCTGCTGCTCTTCCAATCATATCCCATTCCTCTCCCACCTTCATGCAGGCGGCCTTTCTTTTACCTGTCAAGCGCGTGGCCATTGTCCCTTGGCATCTGAACGGGTCCCTCGTGTTTAGGTTGTGGTCGACGGCCAGGAGTGACAACCTCACGGCATGGTCTTTTTGACACTAGCAGTACCCTTCACGCCAAGCTATAGACCTGTCGTAGTCCGTGTTTACCTATTGAACCGGCCTGTGGGGTGGAGGTGAAAGACAGGGGCGGGAACGCTGCTTTTGTCTCGTCATGCGTGTCACAAAGCTGATATAGGGACCTGTCCTGTAGTGTAATGGATTGCAACCTTGCAACACCTGTACCAAGAGGAATTTTGTATGTGAATACGCCGCTCAGAATGGTCACGCTCCCGCTCAGACCGGGGATGGGTCAGACAATGGAGCAGCTTCAGCTTCATCTCCTTCCGACCGTCGGCAGTCGACCAACGCCATGGGGTCGCCCGAGGAGCCAGCAGCCAAACGGATGAAGTCAACCGGCAACAGCTATGCGGTCCAATACCCACCTCGTCTTCAGGCCGCCGGTGTGACTGAACCAAATTCATTGCTGGGACTCCCAACACCAATACCGCCCCCTCTTGTTCCCGGCCAAAACGGACGAGAACCAGAGCTCGAAGCCCACTCAAGACAAAGCACGGTGAGCGGTGCTGATGAGGTCGCCGAGGTCTACACGGAGACCAGGATGCTTCAGGACCCGACTGGGAGGCTGCGTATGTTGAGGCCAGCTCCTTGCCCTTAGGCACTCGCCTGTCTTGGCTAACCAAACGTGTTAATAGTGTACCTTGGTGATTCTGCTACACTATCCTATCTTCAGTACATCCGGATGATTGTTGAGAGCGTGTCTGGTCCTTCCCAATTCACCATGGACCCCAATCGCCATCGTCTTATGGAGGCGACTTTGACACTACCTCCAGACACTCGAACCCCCGTCTTGCTTCCTGACCGACAGACGACGGACATACTGGTCAAATCATATTTTACAAATGTAAGTTTAAGTATTCCATTCGTCGTACGCCAACGACATTGTTATTGACACATCTGATGGTGACTTTCGGCAGACAAATGGCTTAATTGAAGTTTTCGAGCGCAAAGCATTTGCAGCAAAACTTGATGTTTGCTACAAGGACCCCTTGGCAGCTGAACCGACTTTTCTATGCCTCCTCTATCTCGTCCTAGCCATTGGCCTTTTGATGGCAACACCAGCGCCGGGTAGTGAAGAAGATAGAATTATCCAGAAGCTGCAAGAGGGCCAAGCGGACCGCGCAGAGATTTTCTTCAGAAGCGCCAAGTGTCTAGGCGACCCAACATCGGGATTCGAAGACGCAGACTTTTGGTCTGTTCAGGCCTTGCTGCTGATGGCTATTTACATGTTGACCAAGACAAAACGAAACGCTGCCTATGCTTACCACGGTATGAAGCACAAGCCCACATCGGCATTCAAAAATTAGCACTGACAATCATTCAGGGATGGCTGTGAGGTCCGCATACGCTCTCGGGCTGCACAGACTAGAAACGATGGTCATATTTCCCGTACCAGACCGGGTGCAACGAAGGAATGTATGGCGAAGTCTCTATGTTCTAGATCGTTTCCTCTCAGCTGCACTGGGGCGGCCGACGTCTATCTCGGAAGAAGATTGTTCTGCAGACGCCCTCTTGACCCCAGACAAGTATCTTGCGGACAACAACACCGACAGCTCATCATACGGCGGCCTGAACGCTGCTGTCAGAAGTTGTCAGGTCATTGGTATTATTTTAAAGAAAATCTACGCACAGCGAAAAATCTCGACAAAGTTAGCCCAGGATATCTCAGAGCAATGCAAAGGAGGTCCGCAAAAGCACAATGCTGGGCTTCATTGGCGACAGTGCATCAACAAGACGATCGACCCCTCCCATGGTATGGCGGTTCTGCATGTCAATCTCCTCTACTCTCATGCAGTCATCCTGCTTACCCGGCCCTTCTTCCTCTTTTTGATGAATCGACTGCAGCAGGAGAAGCTGGGTGTCCCGCGTACAGCTATTCGGCCTGGCTCGAACATGGAAAAGTTCTCAGAAGCATGTGTCCATGCAGCCTACCACACCATTAGCCTCGTACACATGGCCCACGAAGCGGGATATTTGCCGCAACGCGATCCATTCGTGATGTGAGTCTTGCAATACACATACACCTGACCTGGCCATGCTTCATTCACTAACCGACTGTTGCAAGACACTTCCTGTTCGCCGCTGCTCTCGTGGTTTTAAGCAGCGAATTTGCTTCGTTGCACAAAAATAGTACATATGCGGAAACATTCCAGCACGCATTGTCTATCATCAGCTACTGTGCCAAATCGGATCCACAGGCCAACCGACTTGTATATATCCTGACGACCTTCAACCACGTCATTGTAGGCAGGAGACCACTCGGAGCCCCCCAATCTTATCCTGAACCAGAACCCGTCCCAAACACACCGACAGGCTCCATGAGCAACTCGTCCAACGACCCAGTGGCCAATTTCTTTCTTGCGCACCCTCCCCATCCCGCGCCCGCCGTCCCAACGAGTGCTCCGGCCTCCGCCACCTTTACACCTACCTCTTCCCAAGCCCACAATCTACAAGGTCGACCGCTCCCAGCCGCGGTCCAACGCCGAAATTCAGGCGATCTAAGCGGGACGTCCCAATCTCCTGGCATGCTGCAGTCCGCACTGACGCCCACGACCTCTACGGCGGGCGACCTCATGAACGATACCGATTGGTTTCACTTCGATACGCTTTGGGAAAACTGGGCGCCTGGCACCAGCGCTCCGGGCCCGCCGAGCGCGGCTGCCGTCACGGATCCGGCGCTCTTCAATACAAATTCGCTCCCGGGATTTGATGGTGCGGGTGGAGGAGGAGGGGGAGCAGGAGCAGGAGCAGGAGCAGGAGGGTCTGGTCCTTTTACTCCGTCTGACATACCGACGGATGGGCGATTTAATGGCGGTGGGGTCAATGGGAGCTTGCAAGTGCCACTTTTCCCGCTAATGAGGTTCAACGAATAAAAGGCCCGCGGGCTAAGAGGGGGGGGGGGCAAACGTACACACAAAGGTATGGAGAGTGTATGCAACTGCTAACGTGGACATTTCCGTTGGCGATAATGAGTAGGGCCATCGGCGGGGTTTGACATCGTCTGGGGGGCATTTTTGAAAAGGAAGCAATGGTGTCGGCTTACGGCGTCCCGGTGATGGGTGTGTATATATATCTACAACACTACATCAGTCAGGCTTTGGGCGCGATATGGGAGGCTGGATCCTTATAGATATCATGAATTCCATTACTACTTTACTTTCTCCGGTGGAGGCGGGTTTTCTATACTTTGACGATATGCTGTGGAGAGAACCGAACCAGCCCGATGTGCGCGGCCCGATGTGCGCAGCGCTTCCCCCTTCTGGGTTGTGTGTTTTTGCATAACACAAGGCAGTCAGCACTCTTCACCAAGGCCTTATTGGACGCCACCGTGCATAGGTACTGCGGTGGGTCCCGCATAGGGACATATCTTCAGTGTCTTTCCCCTCTTTTTCATCTTTTGCCCCTTTTGTTTCTCGGTCTTGCTTGTATGCTGCTGGATCACTTCACGACCATTCGAAGAATGAGGTATACATTTATCATTAGACACGATCAGTCGGCCACCCAAACGCATCGGCATAAGCACCTATCACCATCTACTGAATCAACACAATCCCAGGCTACCAACTCGCACCTGCATCTCATCATTTCGACAAGGCTGATCGAGCAAAATCTTCGACGAGAGTCACGAGACCTATCGTCTTACAAGTACAGATCAGAATCATGGATCCTGCGTCAGCGATTGGTGTGGTATTCTCCGTCCTAGCTTTCATCGATTTCTCCGTCAAGGTGGTCAAAGGCGCTGTGGAGATCTACCACTCGGCGGATGGCACCACGTCCGCAAACGCTCGATTCGAGGATATCGTACGCGACATGGAGCTTCGCTCCAAAGCGATGAAAGATAAAGGTACGGCCAACACTGCGGCTGAGAAGAGCCTTATCGACCTTGCGGAGAAGTGTCATAAAGTCTCTGGCCGCTTGCTAGCCTTACTGGAGGATATCAAAGTCAAGGGCCAGAAGCCTAGCAAAGCAGAAAGTCTCCGGGCCGCGTTCGCAGCGAGAAGGAAAAGGAAAGATGTGACTGAGCTCCAGGCGCAGTTGCAGGAATACCGTGCACAGATTTTGCTGAATCTGCAACTTGTTCTACAGCAAGACCACGCTCGATCGCAGGCAGGTTACTTGTCGCTATGTGCACATTGACTAACATAATATCCCACTGGTGTAGGGAAGATCAATCCACTATCTCTCTCCAACTCCAACATGTCGGGATCGAGTGCGAGGGGATGAGGACAGACTTTTTTCGACAGATTGAGGTGATGCGAACCGATTTAATACAGGAGATTAAGACGTCTCAAAGTGCTGCGCAGGAAGCCGACTCCACCACCCAGGATTCACTCTTGGTCATCTCACAAAAAATCACCGAGATTCAATCAGCGGTAGCGAATGTACCACTTCACCATCGCATCCTTCGTCATCTTGTCTTTGATAATATATCGGCGCGGTGGAACCAGGTTCATGCTGCGAAGCCTGAGACATGTCTCTGGATTCTTGATGAGGCTTTCGAAAGTCCTGCGATGGTAAACCTGAAGAAACATTACGCAGAGGATCCAGAACATATTTTATACCGAGAGGTCTTGAAAGAGGAATCTTCCCGAAAGCAAATCCGCCAACAATTTCTTGTTTGGCTAAGTGCTGGTGACGGCATCCTTCATATAAGTGGCAACGCTGGATCCGGGAAGTCGACCCTGATGAAATTCATTTACAATTATGGCCGCACGAAACAAGAACTTCTCACTTGGGCCGGTGACAAGAAGCTGGTGACAGGTCAATTTTTCTTCTGGAACCCAGGGAGCGAGCTCCAGAGGACAGAAACAGGACTACATAAGTCTCTGCTATTTCAAGTGCTGAATCAATGCCCGGAACTCATAGAAAAAGTATTCCCTTCACAATTCGCGCGGATGAAAACTCAATATGGGTCTCAAGCGGTTGAAGCGGTCGAAGACTTCAACGACGACCGGATACGGGAGGCATTCCATCGCCTTATTGAGAGGACAAGTCATGAAAATTGTCGCTTTTGTTTCTTCATTGATGGTCTTGACGAAAGCGACGGTGACGAACTCGACCATGAATAGCTCGCCGAGAACCTGAAAAGCTGGACCGCCATGGGCAATATCAAGCTCTGTGTAAGCTCCCGGCCGTGGACAGAGGTCCTTGCGACCTTCAAGACTCCTGATCTTCCGACTGTACATTTACATGAGCTGAATCAATTCGACATCCGGACATACTGCCTTGAAAGGCTGACGCAAGACAGGATCGCTGGGCAGGATATGGACATATGCCGCAAGTTGACCAGAGAAATTGTCGACAACGCACGAGGCATTTTCTTATGGGCACATCTTGTGGTTCATAACGCTATCCTAGAAATCCGTCGAATCGGCTTACTTGAATCGACAGCCATTACCGAGCTGATACGAAGAATGCCGCCTAAACTCAAAGACCTGTACAAAGCATTGCGAAAACCAATAGAAGATATCGAGTCACAAAGAATCATGTCTAATAGGATGCTCCTCCTAGCTGCCGAGTACCAGGGTGAATATTGGTCAGATCTGAATGCCATGGCTTTCTCTTGGCTAGATGACCAAGAAGGCCAACCTGGGCTGACTAACTTTGCCTTTCCACCTGCAACGGGATGCCAACCTTATTCCGAGGAAGAGATTGCTATAAAGCTGGAGAATGTCACACGACAGGTGAACGGCTTGGCTAGGGGAATGCTGGAAATAAGAATTGCAACAGATTTCCCTAAATTCCAAGGCGGTGGACTGATCGAGTCATTTGTGAGGACGCGAGTACGATTCTGCCACAGAACAGCCCGGGACTATCTTCTCGGTGAATGCTACGACTCCTTACGACGGGACTTTCCCAATTTCGACACCGTGTACGCAAGAATGCACCTCGCGAACTTTACCTATGGGAAGGACACATCCACACCATTCGATCATGATTCTTTTTGGATCACGGCTCCTTCGACTCTTAGAAACTGTGCTAGCCAAGAGATCTTTGAGAGGCTGGAAGCTGTGCTTTGGCCGCACCTTCGCTCTAAATCGGCATTTGGTTCCTCTTTGATTGGAAAACACGCAACTGTGTCGTTTTTGCACTATGCTGCCTACTGGGGAAATGCCTATTTTGGTGAAAACGCCTTGTCTCACTTTTGCGCCAGTCGTCTCGAAGATTCACGAGAGTCAAATCGTGCGAATTCGCAGGACCTGGTCAGACCGAGTAGCAACACGAGTATCTTGGTTGCAATCATCTCAGCCATGGCGTCCACCCCCATTTGTGATTCAGTCCTCGCTTTGAGAATAGTGAAGAAACGATTAGAGATGGATGTCCTCATCGACGCGACTTTAGATGGTGTCATGACGAAGTTACCAGCTTGGATCATCGCGATCATCACTACAGCCAAGCAGTTGCTACCGAATCTTAGTAAATTCTCGGAGTTTTTATATAGGAGAAGAAGTCAAACTTTTACAGAGAGGGTGAAATTGGCAAGCGCTCTTCACGAATATAGTCTGGAAGTTGACCAGCCTGTCACAATGGTGGTGGGAGTCTTGTCTCCAGTATTGAGAATTGCCCGTAATCATATGGAGAACGACCAGTATATCTTTGGTGACCGAACTGCGGACCTGCCATACCAGACTGTTCGTATCAGCTTCAAAGATTACCTCCAGCGTCTGACGGAATCCCTTGAACATGGTAGAAGCTATGACCCTGTACAGGATCCCTGGCCCACAGGATTGAGCAACAAGGATTTTCTATCCTACGCAGTGGAAAGGTTTGCGAGCTATGTGAAACATGGCGGAGCTCGCAAGGATACAAGTTACACAAGGGATAGATACCCATTCCTACTGTTGGCTGTGGAGTGGGGTCCAAACGCTGTGGTGTTGGGGAATGTGGAGAGGACAAATGCGGAAGACGGCATAAAAGATCTCTTAGACTATCGGATATATTGACCAGCTACTCGTTTTGGAAATGAGGATTGTGGTGAGTATACGGAAGGGACACTCTTTCACATGTACCCAGATGCTGTCTCGAGAATAGGATGCCAATCTCCTGCAAAAGAAAACCCAACATGGAACCTTCAAAGATCTCTCGACACCTGCGACGTACCTGACTTCTCTTGTGATAGGGTGAAGTCAGCCAGGCGTTGACACCTATCCTGAAAGACATCAAGCTCAAGTCACGAGCGAATTTCTCCAGCTTTGGACATGCTTCGTCACATTTTTTTACTGAGACATCTCATTTTCCATTGGCGTGTCCTTAGCTCCGTGACCTCATTTGATGCGTATAACCAACACACTCACATGGTGTTGAGGACCATTTACACCCTTCGCAGTCCATCGCCATCCATGGATGTCAAGAACTGATCTCGTAGATCACCTATGCTTGCCTGGTTGCTTTGCGCACTGTACGTATCCTGTATAGGTAGTCAACTGTGTGGCTTCAGGCAACTGGGTCTATATCTCTGTCGACTTTCATCAAATTTTGAGTGCCCAGGTCCCGGTCATCATCAACTGGCTTCTTGTGTTGACCATGCAGGGTCATAGTCGAGGGTTACCTAGGTACGCGAGCATTCGAAGGTCATGTACATGCCATTAGAGCCAGACGCAACGGCACTACCAAAACCCTAGGCAAGAGTGTGAAGTGCGCGATTTTATCACTGGAACCATTCGTGTTGGGACAGATACGGCGTCATGGGGATAAAGGCGATGATCTGGTCTGTTGGGTTGAGGACAAGCCGACTATAGTGGCGACGGTTGGTGTTGTTAGCAATAAGCATGGCTATGTTTGCTTCCTGTGTCTTGTCACAAAGCCGCGTGCTGGTAGCAGACTCCTGGTCTTAGCTCTTAGCTGTCAGTGGTTGTATCGAGCAGATAGATGCATGATTGCAATGAATAGCCTTCCTTGCTGGGTATCGCGGATCACATGTAAACAACTTCCGAACACTTCCGTATCGTCACAAGAAATATAGCAGATGATATTTATACTATCTCCCCATTCTCCATAGTGTCCTCTCTGGACTTCAACACCGTCCTTCTCCTATGCAAGACCACATCATTTGTTCTTGCGTCAAAGACGCTGACAAACATACTCTTATACCCAACAAGGGCGAAGGAAGACCCGATCGCTGCGCCCATGATTACATCGGCCCAATGATGATTGTACGTCATTTGAAGATCTCCAGCCATCAATACTGCCGCCAGCAGCGGCGTGAAGAGTGCGACAACCTTCCAGAAGCATGGCTGGTACGGTCCCCCGACAACCTTCAAATTGGCATTGATCCACAGACTCAGGTAGAGAAACCCCGCAAACGCCACCTCCGTGTGTCCCGATGGAAATGTCTCGAGCGCATTCAGAATCGTGTCTTGATCTCCCGTGCAGACGGTCCAGTCGTGGTAAATGCCAAGAGGGCCCTTGTTGGCGCCAGAGCGGGAAAAGTCCGGCTGACAGGCGGCGAGGAAATGCGGGCGAAAGCCGCCGATGAGCGTCTTGATGATGACCTGAAAGCATGTTCCGCCTACGTTGGCGTAAAGGAGGCCGAAAATGGCATTGTTGAGGGACCAGAAGTGGCGGAGATGTAGCTGGGCGAGAATGAAGATGACGAGCGGAGTGCCGATGCATACGACGGCGGCTAATAGGCTACTGAGGGTTGGGTCCACGAGAGGGTAGGCGATATCCGAGGAAATGATGTCGGCATAGTCTTGCGAGTAGGGGAAGAGGCGGTGGTAGGGTGGCCACATCGCATCGAACTATGGACGTGGAGAGAGTCAGTAAAGTTGCCCACTAGGTACAATCTACGTCCCGGTTGGAAGGAAGGTGGCTTTACACCCGCTGCGACGCCGCCGATGGCGATCAAAGTAAGTAGATCAAGCCAGCTAAGGCGCAGCCATTCGAGAAAGGTAGGTCGGGAGTCGACGGAGGGTGGTGAACCTCGTCGAGTGCGCTGGAAGGTGATTTCATTGTGTATTGCTTGCTTGACAGAACTGGGAGATACGAGTGTAAGTCGCGCCATCGCAGCTGGGCAGCTATGATGTTAAAACTTTCTAGCTATATCATGGAGCATCAGTAAGTTCAGATCACATATAAGCAAGAAGGAAAGAAAAAAGAAACACAATAATGCTTGCGCATGACGTGGCTGTGTGCCCGCTAAATAATCACGTACCAAAATTTTTGGCCTTGACGGCATGAGGTCTGCCAAGGCACCAACTCATAGGGTAGAAATCACCTGGCCTTGGCTTGGATCTAATAATATAACAGCGTTATGCTTGAACGTTCTTGTGATATGAGGATTATAGTCAGGTGCAATCAAGGTAAGGCTGTGATAACTCAGCTGATTTGGGTCTTTCTGAAATGTTAGGTTGTATTGCATGTGAAAGTAGGTGTCATGTCTTTGTTGGATAATGATGTTGTCGAGGAGGAGGATTCCTTTGCTTTGCAGCACAAAGGTGGCTTGTTAATCTTGGATTACCCGTGTTATTTGAGTCCGTCATTCTCACCTACCTCACTTCTTCCAGATAAAATAACCTCCCTTGTGTAGGTAGGTACACAGGCTAGGTCATTGCTGTGTCCCATGGTGACAACACTTTGAGTACTACTGGCGTGCTTTGATACTCATCTCATGTTAGCAAGAACTTGGAAATCGGGATTGATGCTTCTTCATACCTTTTACGGTACGGACTTACTTGTCTTTGATTGTGCTGAATGGCCGCCAAAGTCTGGATTGGTGCGGTCAGCTAGTAGGCGTTGCCGACTGAGACCGCCCAGATTGAAAAGACTTAGGTGTACATATTGCAAGAGCTGGGAGCTATTATCTAAATGTCGCGGAGCAAGTTCCATTGACAGTCACCTATAGTGTATGCATCTTAGATGTGGTGTTCTTTTTGTACCATTTTCTATGTCCCGACGTTTTTCACCCAGCAACACGCAGCAAGGTCAAATGGGGACACCTGTACCGTGTTTACAGTAAAGCCAAATTCTCCTTAATTGTTATCATAGGAGACTTACAGAGGCTGAGAATTCCCGGGAACCATTGATCAATTGATGCAATTGAGCAACATGGTCTGAATACTTGGATATTGTGGACGCTAACCAGAGAAAAGCACCACCATCTCTCATTTAGTTCACTACAGGCAACCCATATTTCGAGTCCATCCAAGCACATAATTTGTATGGTGATAAATGTTTTCCCTACGTAGGTAGATGGTTGATGTGATATGTAAGTTGTGTGACGACCAAAAGGGGGCACCAGTCAGCAGGATGAGGTACGAACAGAAGCCATCAACACGGACTTAGGCAAAGGCAATTTAAGGACAAAGTTAGTATTCACTCTTTTTTGTGGTTGCTGTATCATTCAAAGTGATTTTCTAAAAATAAAAAAATCACAATCATAGACCTGCTCCTGCTCCCCTCGCCCTCTTCCTGCTGTGTAGCTGATACCAGTCCCACGTAGCGCATCCTTATGTCAATATTCCTTTCTCCGTCCAAAATATGAGCTTCAGAAAAGTTATTCTCAAGATCGAGCTTTGCTCAGCTCCGACTGGGCGGCAGACGTAGGACCACCTTTGACGCGCTCGCCACCAGTGATAGTCTTCTCGGCCTCGGTGATGTGATGAAGGTTGCGGCCTATTGGCTCACCAACATGCTTCTGCGCCTGTGCAGTAGGACCACCTTTCACAGGCTGTGCCTCGCCAGTCAGCTCATTCTCCGCATGCGTGATGCGAGAGATGGTCTCCGAGTCGAGGGTGCCGGTGTGAGTTTGGTTGTCGATTCGGTCAGCAGCCTTGGCAGCTTGGGTGGCCTGGCTGATGATGAAGGCAGCAGGACCGCCAGGCACGGGGCCGCCATTGTGTGTGATCTTTTCTTCGCCTTTGGTGATGTCGGAGACAACCTTGGAGTCGGAGAGACTCTCGTTGGCGTGTTTCTGCGCCTGGGCTGTAGGGCCACCCTTGACGGGGTCGGATTGGCCAGTGAGCTGGGACTCTTTGTGGGTAATGTCGGAGATGGTCTCTGAATTGAAGGTTTGCTGATTCATTTTCGGTTTTGAGGTGTGAAATTTGGAGGTATTGTGTGCGTATGTAAAGGAAGTGGTCGTTGGTCTTATTATTCTTGCAGCAGTGGAGAGGATGTGTGGAGTGCAAGGTCGAAAAACACCAGCGAGGGCATGAATGGACGCCATTTTGACTGCCTGGCCGTCAAAGCGTGGTTTCCTTCTTTCACAAATAGGATTTTATCTCGCTCTGATGTTTTTATTATTATTATTCCATTCTACATCAAGTGGTGGCTGCCTCTTTATATTACACACCGTACTAGGCGGGCGGGTCTATGACGTTGAGCAAGAGAAAGACCGCCCTAGCAGTGAGTGACGCATCATTTGGGCGCAAAGTAAGCGTCACCGAAATTTCTATTCATTTTTTACATTACACTCATAGTATTGTGAAATGTGGAAACTGGAAGACAAAATACAGGAGAATTTGAAAACCTTTCTTATCGCTACGGCAAGACACGTTGACAAGAATGAAGACATCGTATTCGCATGAAGCAAAATAAAGACTGACAGCCTAGGTACCTAGGTGGGTAGGTATGGAATGAATGAATGTGACCTCAGATACGTACCTAGATGCAGATGAATACCTCGTAGGTATCAAACAAATATAATGCAACCCACTTGGCCGATGTAATAATCTTCCCATGGAACATAGGGCTGAGTAAATCAAAAGTAAATGACAACCAACTAATGAGGAAGACTTGATGAAACAGGATGGGTTTGCCTGCCCGTGTACACTCACTAAGGTAAGGTTACTACTATTCACTCAACCAGTCGTTTCAGAAACTCAGATATGGACTAGTCGGAGTATTATAGGTGGCAAAAGCCTCATCAATGTTACATGGAACAATTCTCAAATCACAGAATATTGCAACAAGACGGGCATACAAGTTTTTAATTTTCTCTGAATTTGTTGGCTCTTTCTAGGACCTAGCAGTCTGAATCCGACACAAAGAAAAAATCCCGTTCCCAATACTTGTACATAACATTCCCATAGATCCATGTCACTCCTGGTCCGTCTGAAAACTCTCGGCGCACCTTTCTCTAACTTGTTGTGTGTTGGCTCATTCAGCTATACCAATGTTCGGACATTTCGATACATTCATGACCCGATTTCATATCTAGCTCCCTAAGCATTAAATTATTTGATGATGATCATCATCGTGGTGTCACACCAGTGTAGTCGTCTTTCGTCGACCTTCAAGGCCTTTTCAGACGCTCCTGGTGGACCAATTTGACCCGAGTGTGAAACTTTGAAATCTTCCCAGAGCCAGTGCTTCACAGTGGGCGGCCCATCTCCACATCCACTCCGTTCACCTGGAAGGTCTGAACGTACATGCCATCCTTCTCGTTGAGACTGAACGCATCAGAGTCCTCGCCACCAGCAGCCAGGTGCTTGTCCAAGACAAGACGCCTGTTCAGGATGTCGTCGTAGATAAGACGCTTCTTGTCATCGGCCAAGTTGTGCGCCTCGAGAAGAGTGAGGAGCAAGAAACCCTCAAAGATCATGGTCGGGGTGTTGCACAGAAGCTGGCCAGTCTCGGACCACTGCATGGCGGAGGCGATGATGAGCAGGATGCCGACAGAGGAGACGGCCATGTAACTGGCGAGAGTGCTCTCCACAGCGTGACCGATTCTCTTGCTGATACGCTTCTGCAAGTTGAGCTTGGGCTCGGGCTGCTCCAGGGGGCACTCAATGCCCATGAGGCCAAAGACCTTGGCATCCTGCTCAACCAACAGCTTGAAGTGCTTCTCAGCCATCTGCGTCTCACGGTGGTCGACGTTCTTCAAGATGAAGGAGTCGATGAAGCCAATGAGACCGGTGTAAGTACCAATGATGAGCCACCAGTTGTCGTCGAATTCCAGGTCCTCACCAACGGAGATCCACAGCATCAGCACCACTGCAGAGATGGTGATACCAATGGAGCCACCGATGATGAAACCATAGATGTCAATAGCCTTGATCCACCTGGACAGCACGGGGGGCTGCGAGGAAATGGTGGGGTTAGGCGTCATGTCTCCCGTCATCCGACGAAGCTGCATCTCAATGTCCTTGTCGATCGTCTCAATGGCCGTCACAGTCTTTTGAAGATGGTTGTCATGTTGCTGACGGATGTTCTGGAGGAACATGGTGATGACAGTGATCTCCAGCGCTGTGCCCGTGTTGACCCAGAGCTGCCAAGTGTCGGTGAACTGAGCCGGAATGCCAAGGAAGACCCAGGTAATGATGGCAAGCGTGTAGATACTGAGGGCAACGAGCGAACCAGCAGCCTGAGCAACCTTGTTGGAGATTCTATCAAAGATATCCTCATTCATCTTGAGCGCTTCAGTGATATCGGACCTGATGTGAGCCCTCGAGTCCCGGAGAGCATCCCGCTGCTCCTTGTTCAGAGAGCGGATCATACGTTCATTAGACTGAGATCGTGAGAGAAGGTTGCAGATACGCTTGAGGAGACCCTGTGTGTTGGTGTTTTGCTGACGCATGAGCAGCGTCGCCGATGTGTACGATTGGAGAGACGAAACATCCTGCAAGTACACCTGCCAAGTATCCGTGGCTCCGAACACTGCTCCCAAAACTCCCCAGGCGATCAACAAAAGGAACACGAAAGCAAGAGCCCATCGAGAACCAGCTGCGGCCACGACCTTGTCCAAGACACCACCCGACTTCTTCTTCTTCTCTGGTCGTGCCGGAAGGGAACGTCATTGGTCGTAGAGTTGTGAGTGAAATCCCCACTCAAGGTACGGCTCGTCTCGAGGTAGTGAACCTTTTCGGGAATGTCCAGTTTGGTTTGGCTGGGGAACTGGCTGTCGGCCGCGCACGAGACAATATATTGAGACGTGGGCGCATTGCGAAGGTCGTGGAAGAACTTCTTCACACCTCGGATCGGATTAAACCCCATCTTCACTCAAAAAAACCAAAGGAAAATAGCCACAAAGACTTGGACGAATGAAGATTAAGGAGATAAAAAAAAGGAGTGTATAAGCCCCAGACGCCCAGCGTTGAGGAATGTACTGAACGACAGGCTCAAATTAGAAACATGTAGTCCACAAAAGACAAGAAATGATGGCCAGCCAAGATGGAAATCATTCACAAAGAGACGAACACTTTCAGAGATACCAAGAAAGAAGAGAGGGAAAAAGAGTGTACAAGAAAAAGAGGCCAAGAATGTCAGTTAAGAAGCCAAGTCGAATGACAAGAAAAGATCAACATGCAAAGAAATCCACATGTTACTATACAGCATGTGTTTCCGAGATATTGGACTCGAGACGCAACTTTTAGCATGCCAAGTCGTTGGAAACAATACTATCACTCTCGAGTCTGGGTATTCATCACCTGGAACACGACGTCGTACATGATCGGCTTGTGGGCAACGGTAATCGTCCAACCACTTTGGGTGCCCTTGTGGGATCTGCTCTCTTGTTCGAGTAATAGTAGTAGCAGCAGCAGTAGTAGTGTGGTGCCCTGGGTGGACAACGAACCTGGGCGCTGCTCGCAAGGAAGCCCGTCGTCAAAGCCATGAGTGTGGACCCTTGACATATAATTCCCCACGGCTTGTCAGCGGAGACCCTGCATTCCGGGGAATAATAACGGGAATTTTGAACCAGTCAACGGCCCGCTGCGACGAAGCTTGTTTCGTCTCGGCAATGTGGACAAGCAACCCCAGTGGGGGCGCCCTCTTTTTTCTTCCTCTCTCATACACACACACACTCTCTCTCTCTCTGTGTCTCTCTCGTCCCGCAGCGGAACGGACCTAAAAAAGGCGGGCCCCATTGCGGCTGTCCGATTTAGTTTCCGTCAGCCTCAAACACCGGACGACGATGACAGAATACCGCAAAATTGTTAGTCTGAGGACGTGGTGATCGCCCAAGTCCACCTCATCTTTCGTCTCAAGACCCCGGCCCCCATTGTTGCAACAGGCGTAGAGATCATAACATAGTCGATCAGACTTTTGTGTTGGGCAGGGTGAACCGAACCTTGGGCCATTTTTTTCTTTTCTTTCACGGCAAGTTGTGACGATGGTAGACACATGTCGTTCGTAGATCCCGAGAGCGAGATAGCCATAAGATGATAAAGATGGGATGCGATTTTCCTCAGCCGTACGATCACAGATTGTGAGCAAATCCTGGATTCGATTTGCAGTAGTAATCCTACAAATCTTGAAGTCGTATTCTCTGCTGATGGGATGGAGGGCGAGAGGGTGTGTGTGGGGGGGGGGAAGACAGAAAGACAGGTTTCGACTAGTAGGAAAAGGGACATTGTTTCCGTCAAAATTATTCCGCACGTCGTAGAGGCCCCAGGAACACTCGAAGCCATTCGGGTCGTGCCGAAGGAGAATTTTTGTTAACAACCTCCGAGCGCCAGTAATGAAACCTTTCGGAAAATTGATGCATAAAGTCTCCAGTTGAGCCGCAACCTGCGGGGCATTTTCCATCAAATCAGAGCACGCTGCTTTACCATCAAAGCACCTTGTTTGCCCCCCTCTTTGCGACGACATGACAGAGCCATGTTCCCTGATCGTCAACGACCAAACCACAAAAACTGGGATGATGCTATACCCGGAAAGGCTAATCTCAAACCCAGCAACGGCACATTGCATCACGGCATGACAAAAAGTCGAGACGAGACCAAAAGCTTGGATCCGACTCTATGCGCTTGCATTTTTGCCAAGTCCTCTTCTGGAACAGCCTTGCCTGCCTTCTATTAGTAGGCAAAAGAGAGGGATGTCCTCAGTACAGCACTGCTGCTGCAAGGAAAGTGAAACAAAAGTATACGCATACCTTGTACAATCACGTACAAGAACAAGAGTATTCATTCACCTGTAAAGTCTGGTACCATACTTCTCTACCTAGTGATACCTTGGTACCGCCAAAGAAGGTTCCTGATGACAACCCACCTCGGGCTACCGATCAACAAGGGCAACCAAGGTTAAATTGGATTAGTAATTTGTACTATAAATAATGAAGGTTTGTATGTCCATAGCCTTGGAATCAGGTTTGGCCCAACGACATAACATCGCCAAGGTCATCCGCGAACCGGACGAAACAGTCCCCGATGGAAAGTCTCTATGAAGTGGCCCAGCAGCCATATGTGGAAATTCAGCCCGCAACATAATGTCTGCTGAGTGAACATCGTCAGATTCTGATTCAGATTCATCAGAGACTCTTGAGTCCGCTGAGGCTGAGGTGGCAATGTCTGAGCCTCCTTGCAACACCTGGTCTCCTCTCTCAACTCAAGCTGGCACTGTCGCCAAGGCGTCGGGGGATGTCAGTTGAAATTGTTCTCGTTGGAAAATATCAGTAAATAAGTCCACACATGGCAGTGCGTAATGTCGTGTGACGTCCTACCCGGTGGAGAACACACAAAGTTGATAGTCGTGCTGCTACTCCCCCATCTCCACTCTTGGAACAGTCGTCGTCAGACATACAGACACAACACTCTTCCCCACGACCACCATATTTTCTGTTTTGGGCAACAAACACCCATTCCTTGCGATAGTCCTGGGGCCCATGTTAGTATATTGGTTCCCCGACCTTACCCGGGGACCACAATTTTTTCTTTTCTTGCCTCTTGGCCGCACATGTCAGAATTCAAGGGTAGCCTGTTTAATGCATCGCTACCACTTTCCTCGAGGTTTCAATGACAAATATGTCAGCAAAAGAAACTTCTTGGATTCAGGCATGATTGCTGAAACTTGGGACGCACCGGGAAGCGGACCGTCCGATGGGACAGAACTCTCCGGAATACAAGAATCCGGGGCTGGCCCGAAGGCGACCCAGTATAATGAGTAGGCTACCAACAACTTCGAATTGTGGCTTTACTGAACCAAACTTGATGCCATCCCAGCAATAGTATCATGGGCATGTGGACGTCCTGAACAACACGTTGTCTCGCTATTTTGGCAACGCGTAATCTTATCTGATGGGGGCAAACTGGTACTCTTCCATCCGATCAGCGAGAGATCGACATGTGAGACGTCCAAGTCTTGGGGAGTCTTCGCAATCATATGCGGCTGTTAAGGCCAGAAGCGTCGTAATTCAGAGGGCTGAAGGTCACGATCAACACCTTGGCGTGGATCCTTTGTCTTCAAAGTACAAGGCGGCGAATGAGAAGTTCATGATTGAGGGATCATGGACGATGATTTCTATCTGCTCTTTTTTGTACAGTATCTCGAACCGAGCCGGACAACTTAAGATATAGTTAATCATATCAAAAAGCACAAATGATCGAGAAGACTTCCATAGATTGACTGGAGATCGAATGATCTTTTTCTTCATGTCTCAGTTAATATGGTCCTCTCATTGTTGTCAAAATCTCTTGGTAGCTTGAACACATACGAGGTTTCAGCACAGGTTACTAATTCTTGGGATGTCGCGCGCTGCAACACAGCAGACGAAGTCCACAATTTCCACTGCCCATAACACTACTGCTTCAGCGCTCGATTACCAAAGCACACCATAAGTGATCGTGATGCAGCAAATGGAGCTCTCACTTGGCGATCGTCATCCGTAAGGAGACGGAAGGGTCGTATCCGCCCGAGTGACACTCGCAGGCTGAGGAACAAATTCCCCCCCGGGTGAAGGATGGGGGAGACAACGTAGGCCCTCTCAATCTTTGTGTGCCCCCTGAATGACATCGCTCCAGTCTTGCAAGTTCATTTCTCATCCGTCAGTCTAAGTGTGATGGCTCTTCTAGTGAAAGCCCGGATGGAAAAGCGACCTGCTCTTTCTGGCCAGCACTGCGCTGTGCTTTACATTGGTGGATATTCCCAATAGCCTATCTACGCATACGTAAGTGTACGTGGCTAGAGTTCGAAGTTTACTGCCTTCGTTTCAAGCTGGATTCAGTCTGGGTCAGGAGAGTACCTTTGGCGGCGCATTCACAACGTTGCAAATGTGTAAGGGAGAAATTGTCCGTTACGTGGTTGCCAAGGTCAGGCGTTCTCTTCCTAAAGTCCAGATCCCACCCGTCAAAATGTTATCAGGCCTACTGAGTGTCGGATCCCCATTCATAACTGGATCTGCCATTGGCTGGTGTTTGCTGTCCGGACAGATAAAAGTCAATACCATCGAGGGGTAGTCCGAGAACATTCAGTAGAATGATTGGTGCGGTACTGCCAAGAAAACTTATACAGAATGAGCGATGCTTCGACCAAGATACCTCAGACTGTGGCCTTTATCTGCGCCCCTACAAGCTGGTAGGAACTATAGACGTTCCATAGGTTTCCCTCCCTGTGTCGTCCCAGATTTTTGGAAGTCAAATTCTGCTTGTCATGTCTTGAAATAGAAAACAAGTCTGTTTCGCTACTATGTGTACTCAATGCTTTTCAGCTGAAAAGTCAACCAAATGGTAGTAGAATACCGACAGGTGGTATAGCACATGGCTGAATCTCATTCAATTCGATCATTTGAAAGGGCCGAATTGTGTCCTCGGCCTTTGGCTCACGATCAGATTACCGCTTTTGAATCATCTCTATATGGGCCAAAATATAGTACCCTTAGCCGAGGCGTAAAGAATACAGGACGAAGACCACTCACTACCAAACAAAAGGCTCGTATGTTGGCTGTAGAAGATACCTAGATACCTCTCGCTTCTGTGTTTAGTGCTAGCAACGTCGTCCTTTGCGAAAGGTGGTACTACAGACTGTCAGAGATTGTCGACAGGTCAGTATGTAGCATCAGCCCACACCTGGCGCTTGCGCACTAAACTCCAGAATGAATGTTCTAGAAGGACTTGCCATAACATGCTCAACTGTTCTGGGCTTGAACCTAATAAAACGCGCATGCATTTCCAAACGTATATTCACCTCTACCTAGGTTTGTCCCGTCCCATCCGATGAGTCTTGGTTCACATATTTGAGCCTCCTTCATCTTTCAAATATCCTTGAAAAGTACAGGTACTTTTCATCTGAGCGCGAAGCACCCCCGTATTTGGCAGCATTGTCAGTCAACAAACGCTGACGAACATGCGTCTCACTATTGTTAGTACGCATGAAAGGAGCTTTGCGCCGAAAGCAACGTATATAAGAGATCTGATATTACATACACAGGTACCCAATCTACAGCCAAGCAAAATCGTCAAACATCAGTATACAGGTTTCACCGCTACACGCCAATATTCAGCACTTATACCTGAAATTTGCCGGGATTTAGGGAACTCGGCACTTTTCAGCCACGTCCCTCGCAAAGATATCGCTCAGAAAGGGATGTGGCGGCCCCAGGAAGAGCCTCGCACGAATTACGCATGTAGTGCGTTGGGAAAGGAAATCATTTGCAGAGTGACTGATGCCCTCGCAGCTCGCAGTCCGTTGGTGTGGAACCCCAAGACAGCAGTACACTCGAGGAAATTGCATACTGTGCGACCAAGGTCTAATGTCTATTCATCTGTCATGTAAAATGCTGCCGTGGTATCATCTATGCAAATAACTCATCCGCCACCCAAGATGCGAATTTACTTTGCTATCACCAAAACCTCCACGGGCGCTTCTTCACCACATTACCATGCCCGTCCTCTTCCTCTTCACGGCCCACAACCCTCAAGAACACCTCATCTAACGTCGTGGGGCTTACGCTGTAGTAAGCGATGCCCAGATCTTCCCGGTGAGCCTCGAGCAATTGTATCAACGCAGCCGTATCCAGACCCTCCTCACCTCCCTTGTGGGTAGCCTCTTGATCATCGACGGAATCATCCACCTCCTCCTCCCTCACCTTTGTGTTGCCCTTCATTTCCTCGCCAACCCTTCCTTCGCGCCGGACCCGGAATCGCAGCAGACCATGCCCACCGCCTTTCATCCCCCAAGCCTCAAATTCGCACCCTTTTACTCTCGTCCCCAACCAAGCTCTCACCCCGTCCATCTCCTTCTCGCTCGTCCCAGGTGCACTTGCCAACACAATTTGCACCACCACGCCCTCCCCCCACCGCTGCCCAAGCTCGCGCGCCGTGCCCAGCGCCAACATCCGCCTCTTCATGATCCCCACACGGTCTGCCAACCGATCCGCCTCCTCCATGCTGTGCGTCGTAATCAACAAACTCCGCCCGGGCGCCGCCACACCCAAAAGTGTGCGCCACATCACGCGCTTCGCCGCCGCGTCCATCCCGCTGCTCGGCTCATCAAGCAGAAGCACCGCCGGGTTGCCCATGAGCGCAATCCCCAGACTGAGCTTGCGCTTATTGCCGCCCGAGAGCTTGCTCGCGAGGCGGTCCGCGAAGCGCGCCAGTCCCGTAGACGCGAGGACGGCCGCGACGTTGGCTTGCACATCAGGCACGCCGCGGGCCGCGGCGTAGAAGGCCAGATGTTCGCGCACCGTCATGGCGTCCATGGCGTCGAATTGGGGACAAACGCCGAGGTTTTGGCGTGCGGCAGCGCGGTGCGCGGAGATGGAGAGATCAGCGATGGCGACGTCGCCGGAGGATGGGTGCACGTCGCCGCGTACCAAGGAAATAGTAGTAGATTTGCCGGCACCGTTGGGGCCGAGGAGTGCGAAAACTTCGCCACGCGGCACGCCGAAAGTGAGGTCTTGAACTGCATGGTTACTGCGGCCAAAGAACTTGTTCAGGTGCTGCACACGAAGGCTGTCGGTGTTGGGGGAAGATTGAGCTTCGATGCGGCCTATCTCGGCAGTGACAGCGGGGTCATTGAGAGAGGAGAGGGAGGCGTTCTCGGTGTCAATGTCTTTGTGGACGGTGTGGGTGCGCTGGGTGAGTGCGGTGAGGAAGGTGGGCTTGTACCCACTATCCCACCACACAAGTACAGTTGCAAGGAATATAGACTGCAGCAAAAGATACAAGATCGGACCACCATATACAGTGAGGGCGCCCGGGTAACTTGCAACTGACGTGCCGTCGCAGAGAAGCGAGAAAGTATTAAGCGTCAATAGCAGCGATCGTAGTAAGCTGCCCATGGGCGTTATGATGGAATAAGCGAAGTGTGCCGTCGTCAGATCCGAGACGACGCGGTAGGCGGGCGAGTAGGTGAGAATGCTCATGTACATAATGAAGTACAGAAGAAAGAACACGGCCTGGGCACCAGCAGCGGTAGCGAAGCAGGCAAGCTGCGACTTTGTAAATAGCGAGACGACGTAGCAGAAAAGAAGCGAGGCGAGTCCGTAGAGGAAGAACACGACGAAGAGGTAACCCGGGGCGTACCAGACATTCGAAGCCTAAGTCCAAGTCAGTACACGTACATTCAAAATTTGTTGGAGAAATTGGACTGATGTCAACTTACGCCCACAAAAATTCCAACAGCCACCGCGCTGACAATTAAGACGAACAAAAAATCGAAAGTCAGATATGCCAGCCACAGTGGCCCAGCCCTAATGCCGTTACTATAATGTAACGCCCTCACATTCCGCAAACGCTCCACACATGGATACAGTGCAAAGAAAGCTGGATAAACAGACATGGCCAAGCCAAAGTACAGGATCAACTGCAGCGTCCTGCCCAAGTCCGGTGAAAAGGGCGTTGCGAACGACTGGTACGACGTGGAGATGGATGTCTGTTCGAGGACATTATCGAGGGCGCTTAAAGTCACAGAGCCAAATGCGACGTCAAGGTTCCCGACGTAGGCCAGAACAGCGGAAGGCGTTTGTCCCGGTTGCAGGAAGAAGCCACCGGGCGTGACATTGTGAAAAGTAGTGTCGATGAAATCGTTGAATTCGTCGAGGGTGTCTACCAGGTGGAAATTGGTGGCGTTGAGACCAGTACGATTGGTAAGTGTGTCCATAGATATGAGACTCGAGGGCCCAATGGGAATTAGGATGTCGATGTCGAGAGAATCGAGATTATACGAGTTGGGATTGGATGATTGGTCGCCAGGATTGCAGCCTGGCGCAGAGAAACCATCAAGAAATATGGTGACCAACCCAGCTGTGATGATTGGTACCAGAACAGCGGCCATGTATGGGAAGTAGTTGCGCTTCAGCACTGTGAACCGCTTGCGAATGAGGATGAGTGTCTGCTTTGCCAGGCCAGTCCCCCTGCCCTCGCTCATCTGTAGACCGTGGTCCTCTGCAGAAGAGGAATCAGACCGAAGCTGCTTGTCGCCAGGGTCCGTAGGGCTTTGAGGGCGCAGTCCGAGCGATGTGTCATTTTCCAGACCATTATCTCGGACCTCCTCAGCCAGTGTCAAGAACACATCCTCAAGAGTTGGGCCGATGATGTCGTAATCCTTGACCTCTTTCGCTCTCAGCTCACCGATCATCTTTGACGCTTCGGTCGAGTTCGGGAACCAATACACCACCCTGTCGTTTGCTTCACTATGGCGTATAGACGCAGCTGGCACAAACTTCTCGGAAGACGCCACCGAGATGCGATACCCAACATCGACTTCATGCTTTAACTGGACCGCCGTTCCCTTGATCTTCAGGTGCCCCTTGGATAGCATAGCAACATAGTCGCTAAGCACGTCCGCCTCATCGAGGAAGTGCGTCGTCAAGAGAAACGTCCTTTCTCCGCGCTCGGCTAGTAGAATATCCCATATCTTCCGCCTTGACAGCGGGTCCAGACCAGATGAAATCTCGTCGACACAGCAAACTCGACTGCCTCCGGTGAACATCATAGCCAGCTGAAGTTTCCGCTTCTGACCACCGGACAGGGTGGCGGACTTTGCCTTGATCTTGTGGCCTAGATCACACGCTCGAATCAAATTTTCGATCTTGCCTTTGTCGTCTGCGCCACCTGTCGACTTCAACTGGTTGAAAATCTTTACATGCTCAAAGACAGTCAGCTCGTCCCATAGAACGTTCTTCTGGGGGCAAAGACCAAGTCCTCCTGTGCCATCAATTTCGATCGACCCGCTTGTGATAGTGTTGAGTCCGGAAATTGCGTCCAGCGTCGTGCTCTTGCCACTGCCGTTGGCACCAAGGAGCACCAAAATCTGACCACGTCGTGCCTTGAGACTCAGGTCGTTCACAGCGTACACCGTCTCTGGTGCTTTGGCCCCGAACTTACTGAGAACCTTGCTGCGGAACCAATTTGGCGTCCAGTGCTTGGAGAATTTCGTTAGTATAATCGAATGGTCCGGGGACGATGTCGTAGTCTTTCTTTCCTTCGAGACAGTGCCGTAGAGCCATCTCTCCACCAGAGCGCCTAAGAGTGGGTAGACGACAATTTGAATGATGAGAAAGATCCAGAACGCGAACCCAGGCAGGCTGGACGGACCACTTGGCGCGCTATCGCCCAAGTCTGCAGGAATCGAAATCCTCTCGAAACGAGCGAGATAGATAATGAAGAAAACATAATTCATTGACGGAAAAATCAGACTGAGCACAGCAGTGGCACCAGTCCCAAAAGGCCCAGCGACTTGCGCGATGATGGCGAGGATCACGCAAACCATCGTGACCGATATTCCAGATAGCTGCGCCTTATTGAAGAAGCTCGCACCCAAAATGGAAAAACTCGCCAGCGCAAGCCCAGCGAGAATATGATAGACAATCAGAATTCCATCACTCGTATGGACAAAGGACAGCGCTTTGATAGTCGCCCCCATAATGATCCACCCAGGCACATAGATGATGTCGAATGCCAGGTGATTCGCCAATAAGCGCGCCGCCTGCGTATGCCACCTGCGGGTCGCGGGCGTCATGGCCTCGACGAGCTGCGAGATGCCCAACTCTCGCTCCGAGGCCATCTGTCCCGTCAGCTGGTAAGTGATGCCACATACGCCAATAAAGTACGCCACGGCGAGGATGTTGATAAGCGCGCCCATGTACAGCCTACGAATCAGCGCATCGCGCTCTGCAGAGGTCATGTCGGTAAAGGGGTACTCATCCACGGTAGTGCTAGCGGTCGCGTTGCCAGACACCAGGCCAATGGCCGCGTCGACGGCGCGCTGGAGCGGTAAGATATACACCTCAACATCGTTGGTGTTGACGTCAACGAAAATGCGCTCGCCAAACGCCCCGTCGGCGCGCAATGTGTAGTTCCAAATGCCACCCGGCCCTTCGGTAGGCGAGGAGTGAAGAACGACGGCACCGAAACAAGTGGTAGCTCCGCGCAAAGAGCTGGCGCATGAGGTGAGCAGGTCGAGGTCGGCGGGGACGACTTCAACGGTCTTGCCGGCCTGGCGGACTTCAGCAGACACATTGGCGATAACAGAGTCGATAGCGCCACCAGTCAGGCCACTATTCACAAAGACAACCTTGTCATGTTGGCCCGTGGCCGCGGCGAGGGCGGCAGGGAGGGAGCGAATAGGCGTGGGTGTGCCGATGCCGTACTCTGAGGGCGGGACGAAGAAGTTTTTCGCGTAGGATATTATGAACATCTGTAGGTTTGAGGTGGGTCGGTATTAGCTGGGATGAGACAGTCTCGAAACCTTGACGGGGAAAGGAAAAGAGAGAGAAAAAAAAAAAGGAATCTTACAAAGATGATGGGCGCGAGAAATGCCCGGATGGTGGTGAAGAACCAGTGCCTCACGAAGACGACCAGGAGGTTCTTCTTGGTGAGGGTCCATGATGCTCTGAAAAGAGCCATGGCACCGTTGCGAGCGGCGCGGCGCACTTGCGGACGACGTTGGAACTTGACCCGACCGGTTGGAACGCGCGGGACGGTCCTTGGATAAGCTCCGGAACAGTCCCAAGGTTAGATTAATTGAGGTTTAGCTAACAAAAGGGCACGCATCAACATTAGACTCGAATGGAGAGAACCGGGCCGAGAAATGGGATGTCAGGAACGAAGAGACGCAGAAGATGATCATGTTTGGCAACTGCTTGTTTTACTCGTTCAGCACACGGACACCGGACATGGAACGGAGGCAAAAAGAAGAGTAAGAAACAACATAATACCAAAAAAGTCGATTACGAAGTCCGTCCAAGGGTTTGGTTTGTCCGTGTGTTACATTCATCCGCGGAGGTTCGGCTTCGGGGCCGTTCGAGGTCAGCACTGCGCCGTGATTGACAGGGGCTCCCCAGTAAGCAATGACGCCTGAAACCTCGCCATTGGCACCTGCAACAACCCTGTCGATGCACGCACTTTACAACCATCGGGCCACGGCACATTCGGCACGTCCGGTTTATTATTATTATTCGGACACGAGCCACCACTACTATAGTACTATACTATCCTACCTGCGTAAATCTATAATGCGCAGAGGTCTACGAAAGTCACACATTCTTCACAATACGTGAGACATCCTGTGGCCTGTGGCTGTGTTGAACATAATCGTTGAGGGGACTCCAAAACCAGGCTTTGTCGCCAGCAAGGATAAGCCACGGGATCAAATAGCTGCGTCAATGTGCGGAAAACAAGCGAGCCTTGGTTGGACTGCCTCGCCAACCTTTGCTACTTGGGCTTCATATTTCACAGACATTCGCTAGATCGATCACAGATGAACATGGAGTACGCGGAATTCAAGCGATACAGTAGCGAGCAGCACGATTGCTTTCTCAAAGGATGCTCTTAACACTGGTGATTTGTATTTCGATTGACACCAAATCCCCTCCAGCTGCGAAGGATGAATGAAATACCTGGCGGATACGGCGCAGTTTTTGACTGACATGATCAGGCTTCACAAGTCACGTCATTACCAATAATGTCTAGAATAGGAACCCTCGTGAACCCTCATGTGGCTTCAGAGTCTTTTGTAGCACAAAATAATACAAATTGCTTCCAGGCTTCCCATAGGCAATTTTCCAAGTGGCATTTACACTTTCAAGTATCCCACCACTCAGCAGCAAAAAGTCACCCAATAGACAACTTTCCATTTGCTACCTAAACAACCCCGGAAATCAGCATTGCCCATCGAACACACAAACCTCCAAACCAATCTTTCTAGAGGTTTACAATACACCAATGGAAAGGTAAAGCTTTTGTAACTGCCACCCTGTTCGATATTTCACTTCGTCACGTCGTCGATTCCCGAGGCGCACAATTTTTCCTGGGCGAAGACCTAGGCGGGTGGTTATCTATTAATGTCTGCATTTCACTCATATATTGGTGTTACATGCAACGGTGGATTAGTCGACTCCCACTGATGTCTAGCGGTATCAACTGGCTTTACCAATGATTAGGGTCTGTTGAGGGAAAGCGATTCATTTCTACTTTATCATCCCACTCACCCTTTTCATCTTGTACATGAGTCTGATGGTAGAAGATAAAGAATCTGTGTAAAAGTATATACGTATCCCTCGCAAGAGAGGAGAGTAAAATTTGGGGCGATAAGTGTTCCGTAATGTTCAATGGCAACTCTGATGCTGGCGAATCATTGACGCATACCGGATCATTGAGCTTTCCAAAGCTTACAAGGCTGCCGAGTTTGTTGAAAAATTGCATGCAATCATATGTTCTTGGATCGTGTATTCTTTAGGTCTTTAGGTCTTTGTATCAGCAAGTCCATGCAACATACAAGCTTTGCACCTTCCTCGATTCTCAGTCGCCCAAAGCTTTCCTGGTCGTAATGCACTAAAAAAGACCAGAGAGACCGCACTTTGGGTACCTCGTTCCTTTTCCTCATACGCGATCTAACATATACATCATACTTCTAGTCAAAGGCGCCGGGACGAGGCTTGAAACGAAGATAGACTGGCTCCACTGGTCTGGAGGCAAAATGCGCATTATGTGTCTGCAATGGTGGGCCGTTCGTTGCCGGGCCGCCGCATGCGTCTTTGGCCAGCTCAAACTCGAATAGAGCAAACAAATAAGCCATGATCAAGGTGATTTCGAGCTTTGCGAAGCGGGTTCCCACTTGTACCTTCCATTAGTCAAAGCAAAGGCACATGAGGGAAGATGAGGCAACGGAAGAATTGGTTTTCACTCACAACACGGGTGCCTGCCAGCGCCCCAGCCTAGGAAAGAGTAGGGCAGTCTCTTGTCCTCCGCACGTTCAGACGTATAGCGGCCTGGGTCGAAGCGTGTGGGCTCTGGATAGATATCCGGGTTGAAGTGAACTAGACTCAGCAGAAAGGTTGCATAGGAGCCATCTGAGATTACCTCGGTGCTGTCACCACCCTGGAAGTTTTCGAGAACGACATCAACGCCAGTCTCGTTCTTGCGCACAGCAGCTCCACGTATTGTCAGCCGTACGCTCTCTCGAAGACAACAGTCCACAAGCAGCGGGAATTCATTTTGCCAGACGTCGATCGAAAGCGTGTCCAAAACGTCGGATGGCTTTTGGCCCGCAGAACTGCGGTATCGTGAAATCACCTGGTCGACCTCAGCCACAGCCCGCGCCTTCCATTCTGGGGTGATGGCGAGGAAGATGGGTAGCCAAGCGGCGTTTACGCCCGTGTTGACTTGGCCACCAAAAAGAGCGTTGATTACAAACTAAAGGAGGAGGCACCTTGTCAATGATCCAAAAGTTCAAGGCAAATCTTGGCTGGAATCGAGAAGCTTTTTTGGGAACAGGAAAAGACCGGCCACTCACACCTGTGATGTCTTTGACTCCAGCCCCAGAGTCGATAAGGGTTTGAAAAGCATCGTTGCACTTCAGGCCTGCCTTCAAGCGTTGTTTCAAGATACGCTGGAAGACTCTATAAAGCCGAAAACCATCCCACATACGTAGATAGTGTCCAGGGGCGGGAAACCATGGCAGATAGACCTTGACCGTCGAGTTTCGCTGCTCCAGGTCATGGAAAACACGCAACGTGTAGTCACCAAGAGCTGTATTCTCGGCCACTTCTTCTGCACCAACCGTACGTATGGTCATCTGGTAGACAAGTCGATATAACACTGCAAGTCTTCAAGATTAATTTCGCTGCTTCATCTTTCCGTGGGCGCCATTATAAGTCTTCGAACACAATGCAGCGTACCTACCTAAGGTAGGTAGGTACCTTCGGTTGTTCGAGAACAGACCACAGCACGCATGCATAATAAACTTATGAAGACGTTTTTGTTTGGTAACCCGAGGAATACCCAAGATGATTACCAAACAGCCAAAATAGGCAAGGAAAACTTAAGTTGAAGCACACATACCGTCAAAAGGATTCATAATGCGCCACCCGGCCTCATTGACCACTTCTGCGGCCATAAGATTCTCGCACATCCGCCGCGCATCACCTGTCAGGAGGTGCAAGTTCCGCACAAAATTATCACGCTTCAACAAAGTGGCCATAGACTTGACGAAGAAAGCACCAAATCGTTCCACATCACCCTTGGTCAATGGTAGACAGGTCAGCAGTTCGGCAGTACTTGGGTAGTTTGATTTTGTTAGCGTGGGACATCGTACAACTGACAGCACGGGTCATACTGGACAAAAACGTTGGCTGGACAAAAACCCTGCTTACCCGATCATGAGGCTCATGTCCTTGTTCTCAAAGAAGTTGCTTCTTGACTCAACAGAACCAGCTATGCCAACGACATGCTTCTTTCCCAGAAAGAAACTAAAATTCCCCGACCCAGATCCTGACGTTGTATTGGACCGGGTCGCTTCAAGAATCATGTCGGAACGATGAGAGAAAAAGCGCAACGCTCCGAAAAGAGGCCAGTGGGCCAATTCCCAGAGAGGGGGAGATTTTGGCGGCAGCGTGGTCCGCTTCAGCGTGGCTATCAACTTTAATGCTACAGGCAGAGTAACTGCTAGTATCATAGTCCACAGCTGGATCGAGCCCGCCATCTGCGTTTGTGAAGGCGCAAGTCCTTCATGGGCGGATGCCATTGTGGAATTATTGGGGTTTAGGTCAACAGGAAGGACATCCATAGTGGCTGTGGGACCAGGAGATCAACGATCCGTCTCAAAATCTTCGGAGGACGACCAGTAGTCGAATGAAGCACCTGGAATCGTTGGGAAGCCACTTGCGAGATATTCATACAGGAAAACAATTCCGCCAACAGACTCAATGAGTGCAGCCGAGGCAACAGCCTATGCATTTATGTGTCGAATTACAGACGGAGTTCTACTTTCGTTCCACATCTCCAATGAAGGAAAATCTGGTCATGCTCGCCTTGCTCTCATGCGCCTGAAAATATTTCTGCGAGGAGATTTGATTCAGCGTTGCAGGCAAGCAGGTACCTGATTGTACATCTGGAGTTGGTGATGTACTTGGGCAAAAGAAAATGACCCTGACTCGGACACTGTGGGCGGCCTGTAATCCTGCAGGATTCCATTGTAGGGCGATCAACTGGGCAATTACCTACTTCGATCAAAGCGCTTAGGCAGGCCAACCAGCACCCGGCAAAGGCGTGTACTATGGTGAATTTTCCAGGACTATTACTTGGGTAAGGCTGACTTTAGATAGCATTACTCGTGATCACCAACGCGTGCAGAATTGTGTTGGATGCGGCCCACCTCCTTACATACCTAGGTACATCAAGAGAAGGCGCAGTGTGATTGTGGGCCGGATGTAACACAAGGCACGCGCAGCAACTCGAGCGGTGCCGTTGGTTTGCCAAGCCTGGAGCAATCCGTCTCCGGATGAGAATCACAACATCACTTTTGTCCATAGTAGAGGACAAGCTCCCCAACAGCGAAAATGGTAGAGAACTCAATGTTGGAATCAGGCAAAATAACACGCAGCAGCAGCCCAATTCTACCAGAGCCACAACCGTTATCTCTGCTCGCAAGTTGCTTGAGTGAAATTTCATTGGCGTGATGAGATCATTGCAAAGTTACCTTGAAAATTTATTTGACAATTGAAAGCCTTGGTATGGCGTTCTGCATCTCTCTAATACCAGTCTATCTTTGAGCTTCAAAGCTTGGCTCTACAATACTCACATCGCACCTTCAAAGCATGCTGCATGAATAGCTCTGGCACCACTGGCATGGACGCATAGGATGTTGATACATATTGCAGTTGCTTAAAACCGGTGTTTATGCTTCTAATTATTCTTATCAATGCGGTAAGGTAGTTCTCCAGATAGCAGTCGCTTGCTCTGATATTTGATCCGCATAAACATCATCTTTTCCAACATCATTTACGCCTGGGTAGAGAGATACCCAACCCTTGGGAACGTAACCTTTTGAAGTCCCCTAACGTCCCAACTGGTTTCTTGCCCAAGACATTGCTGCAGTGTCAACTTTCAAGTTCCTGGAAGGACTTGAGTGGCTCCATCAACTAAGTCAAGACCAAACTTTCAACTCCGTTCTGGGCTGGAGAACAGGTTGAGGAGCCTGAGGGGCAAGATTTCCACCAAGCTCGAACCAGGGAAGGTCGGCCTCATTGCTTTGGGTCTCTGGCCTGGTCAGTATGATCGCGGATCGACCATTTGAGGTAAGTGGCGTCTTTTCTCTATCAGTTCCTTTGGTTGAACCTTTGGAAGAACCTTTAGAAGGAGAAAGTCGCTGCCGAATGGTAGTGGTAGCACTAGTCAGAAATGCTTTTGAGCGTGCGTAAAACAACGAGAAACAGAAGACACAGCCCACGATAATCCCGACGTTAATTTCAACAGTGCTTGAGATGACCCAGTCGAGTTAGCGGCTAGTATAGACTGAGCGAGACAATTTCCGTGGTACTCACGTGAAGATCGATGTTGTGGCTTGCACCCAAAACACGTCAGAGGATTTGTAGTTGATAGCAAAACTGATCACTCGGGCTAGGCTTGCAGCACACGCACTATCATCTTGTCAGATACCAACAGATACACTCCATGTTTGCTTCAAATAGAACTGGATTGTATCCAAAGGGTTTGTGACCTTTCTTACACGGATAGGGAAGATCAGGAATACTCACATAAGTCCCGTTGCAAACACTACGCCAAGGCCCAACTTTTTCTTGGGCCGAAGTTGAAGTTTTGAAAGCAAAGGGAAGGGCATGCAAAGAATGAAAAGGTCGGTAATCGCTCCAAATGATCCATTGACCAAAATGATCGGTCCACTGTAAGTCATGCAAAAATTTTTGGTTGCAGACTCAACACCTGTGCATTCTGCAATTGAACCCGCTCCAAGACCGATCATAGACAGGTAGAAAAGAGCCATGATCAACACAGTCCCATGGATTACAGTTCGCAACGTTCGGTTAACGCTGAAAATCCGCAAATAAAGGAGAAGAATGCTAAGCTTAGCAAAGAAAACAGTGATAGGGTATGTAATGCCGTTGGCTGATAGTAACTGTCTACACGTGTAAGCAAGTATCAAACTTATTAGATCTGGGTGTTCTACCTGAACATTGCTCTTGGAGACCAGCCATGATGCAGGAATATCCCAAAGATGTCGGCCGAATCCTACTTCCACCACTAGAAAAAATCATTCTGTAAGCCGTGATACTGTAGAATGATCTCGGATGTTTGGACCGCATAGCTTACTCTGAGAATAAAGGATGGTGTGAGAGAGGGACCCTAGCTAATAAGATTGTCAACAAACGGATCGAGAAATACCCCAAGGATTTCAAATCAGGGGAATCATCACTGACCACAGCAATGAAACATGCAGCTAACTCGAATTAGCCCTGGCAATGATGGTTCATTAGAGTGGCCGATGATGTAGCACTCACCATCATCCCAGCCCCAATTCTTAGTCAGTCTCAAGCGGACAAAAAACCGCACAGAAACAGCTACTAGCATCAAAGATACGAAGACAGCATCTACAATGGTCAATATATGTGCCTTGTTGGGAGGGTCCACAAGGTTTGAGGTTTGCCCGTCTGGTGCGGCTGCCGCCGGAATGTGATCCAGGTAATCAGAGCTGCTGGACGCCATCATGAAGCCTTTGGAATTGGTACGGTGTGAGATAAAGAAGTAATAAGATTCCGATCATAAATTTCGAAGCATATGTGGGATGTCCAAGGAGTCGGAGCTTGAATGCGGGCCAAGAGCAGGATTGTTATAGATCTTTGATAGCATGCGTGAGTACCAGCTGATGATTTCCGCACTCGCACTGGTAAGCAAGGCTTGAAAGACGTCAGGTCTAAGCTACTACGTAGGGTTACTTGGATATAATTAGCATCTTTCACGAAATCTGAATGCCCACCTACAGCTGCATGACAGCAGTCCCATACTGTAGCTGATTGCCTCAACAAGCCGTGTCAAAGACTACTGGACAAAATTCAATGATCCACTACTGGCTAGTCATGTTCATGGCAGTTGGTGATGTTCCTTCATGATAAGCGATGTCTGAACATGTTTTCCGTCCCAATAGTGGTTGCTTGGCAGCTGGTCCACTCTTTTGGTGGAGTGTGTGTGTATTGAGTTGTAGGTGTTGCAGTGTTGTATGCTGCGCCGCAGTTCCTGCGAATGAGAGAATGTTTGTATGGGCACTTCAGCTGTATCCACAACAGACTCAAAATACCCAACCGGCTGTGCATACCTTGCTGTATAGACTTCTGTGCGCATATCCACTTGATAACGGGGTGTCTCTGAAAACTTTGCATGAGAAGACGATATGAGCTATCACTTGCCTCAATTGGACCACAATATTCTGAATCCTGGTGATGAGAGACCTCACAAGGAGCACATGATGACAAGTTGTGGCACAGCCCTGTATGGCAGTGCGATATCAAGCAGGCTACGACTGCTACCAGGATCTCATGTGTGATCAAAATCCAACACGTACATATGCATTTCTTCAGGATAGTATGTTATTGAATAATATATACCTAGAGCCTGTGTAACTAGAACAGTTTGTTTATAATATCAAAACATTACAGGAATTGTTCTTTTTATTATTAAAATAATGATACTTTAATTTATGGAAGGGTTGTTGTTCTCTCTCTACTTTGGGGGCGGGGCGTTTCTTAGCGAGAGGGGAAAAAAAGAAAAAAAAAGAAGGGGGGGGGGCGGAAGGAAAAGATCAGAACGCCTCCCTCCCCAGGGAAAAAAAAAGAGTTAAAGATAGACAGGTTGTGACGGACGAAATACCTGCACAGTGTATAATCTCTCAAGCGTAAGACTTAGCAGCGTGATAAGCGCGGGCCTTATCATGTCTACGAGTTCGGTGCCTGGGTAGTTAATCGCCTATGAGCGAGGGTCCAGCGGCTCGGGTATTGAGAACAGCGATGGGTGTCTGAGCGGTAAGGCCCCCACCTCAGCTGATTGCACGCGATCAATCAGAAAAAAAAAGGGTTGTGGACTTTTTCCTATTGCAGGTCTCGATCGACTGTGCCGCGACGCTGCAGCCCGGAGCCCTATTCTTTCATGCTTACTTTCGTTCGGCGCTTACTAGCGTCTCCATCTTGATTCTGGCGGACATCTTACACAACCTTACCTATAGGTATCCTGAAGTGCCTAGTGAGTGGACCTGGAGGCTGGCAGGCTCGCAGAATGCGGCGCGGCCAGGTACATGCGGGCGTCTGCGAACCTAGCGCGGGCGGGCCGCGGGCGGGCAGGAAGCCACACCCGCGCGCCCCCTGACAGTCACCGGGAAGCGCGGTTGCGATTTCTTCACCGAGGTACCATAGCACTTGGTACGTACCTCCTTGCAAGGGAAATATGGCCTTACTCTAAAATGTAACGTGCTTGAGTAGGTAGCTAGGAGGTAATTAGGGAGGTAGTCTTATTACATAGGGACCCTTCACAGAGTTGTAGCCAGCCAGGACCTTCGACAACCTCATTTGGGTACCTGAATAAGGTATATTAGGTACACCCCGTTTCCCACGCACTTGTTTGCTTCACTGGACAATTCGCAGTATTCACTGCTGTTCTTTGTCTAGGCAATCTCTACTTTCTGATTATCTTGCGTCATGTCGGACAACAGCATTCCAAGCCTCAGCCCCGTCGTTGTGACCGGTGGCTGTGGCTTCATCGGTTACCATATCGTTGCTCAGATTCTCAAAGAGCAGCCAGATTGCAAAATTCACGTCATCGACATCAACACTCAACGCAACCGATTCTCTGCCCCTGGCGTTGATTATCACACTTGTGACATCTCTTCTCTTTCCCAAGTCGAGCAGGTTGTACTACAGACTCGGCCCAAAACTATTTTTCACGTTGCGTGCCCCGAGTCCACGGTTCAACAGCCTGCCGTGTTCCGAAAAGTCAACGTCACTGGTACTCACAATCTACTTGTCACGGCCAAGAAGGTTGGGACAGTCCAGGCATTCGTCAATACGTCCACATCATCCGTGATTCATGATAATCTTACCGATCTTATCATGGCTGACGAGAACCTGCCGGTCCTCCAATACCCTGCCCAAAAACGAGCCTATACTCTGACCAAGGCGGAGGCCGAGGCCGAGACTCTCGCCGCCAACCGTCAATCCGGCGATTCGTCAATGCTCACTGTATCCATACGTCCCGCAACAGTCTTTGGAGAGCGTGATACCATTACCTTCGGCAAGATCGTGGCGAATGCCCGAAAGGGAAATGGGAAAGTTCAGTTTGGCCCCGGCAAGAACTTATACGACTTCGTTTACGCTTCCAACTGCGCAGATGCTCATATTCTTGCTGCGCAAGCTCTTCTACGCGCATATGGGAAACCTCCTCCACCAGCTGAAATGCGCGTGGATGGTGAGAGCTTCAATGTCACCAATAATGAACCTGTGCCTTTCTGGGAATTCCAGCGAAGAATTGCAGCTTCTATCGGGCTGCCGGTCAAACCAGAAGAAATCAGGATTCTTCCTGTCTGGTTTGCCTACCTCATCGCGACGATAGCGGAATGGGCTACGTGGGTTCGCAGCTTCGGCCGAGACCAACCAATCATCACTCGTGAGGCTGTTCGCCTAACTGTCATCGAGCGCACTTTGAACGGTGAGAAGGCTGGGCGAGTTCTGGGCTACATGCCTAAGGTCTCCTTGGAAGAGGGATTGGCCAAGACTGGCAAGTGGTTCGTCGAGCAGGACGAGTCACGTGGGGGTAAGAAGGTCATCTGAACACGTTGTCTCCATGTCTTTGTGATATTTCCAAAGAGCGGCACTATTCCTCCCTGGTATGGCATATGTCAATATAGTTGTTGAGAATCTTGTGTGTTTAGATCCTCACAGTCAGCTTTCCGACATATCTATTACACGATGACCCTCAGACGCTTTTGCTCCGTCGATACTTTCATCTCTTAGCAAGCTTAGTTCAAGGTGTTTTCTGATATCAGTCTTATATCGTAATACCCCTTATTGTCACTGCTTAATCAATGCAATTAGATCAATCATTCAATCTCGATCTTTAAAGTAATAATTACGGTCTGCGCAGGATAGTTCATATTCAGATTTGACATGGCACTGTACTCTTACCTCTAGCTGCATGTAAATCTTCACATCCTATGATCTCATCCTCTTCCAGAATGGCAACCATTGCACTGCTCCAAAGGTAGTACTCACGGTAATTGACACACACCTAGCTATGTATCTCTGTAGATCAGCACTGTTCAGCAGCGGTTGGAAGTGGCTCAAAAGGCGCCAGGCAGCCAGATCCACAATTAAATGGATACTCTGTTGAAGATATCGGTTATTCTGCGCTAGCGCTTTGAAAGCATATAGCTTATAATCTCGACAGATGTGCAGGACGGTTGGTTCGCTAGCGCAGACCCAACCCTTGGTCTATTGCAACCCTACCCAGATCTTCCTACCACAAACACGCCGTGATGCTAACGGTTGCAGTCCAACAACATCAGAACCGAGCTGCCAAGTCTCAGGTTCGCCTCAATTGATCATAGTGGCTCCTGTTATGACTCATGCGCAGTAGTATTTTCTCCCGTTCATCAGTCGCTGTGCCACAGGCTGAAATACCACGTTGGTGGGGTTGTAAAGCTGTGGGTTGGAAATCTACAAACAGGTCAGTCTATACCTAGGTACCTAAGGTACCTATTTAGGTAAGTAGCCAAGGTAGACGCAAGAAGCTGCCAAACTTGGACAGCGGGATTCCAAGTGTGTGGAACTTTGGCAAGTGCCATATTGCGTGACACGCTCTCAAGTGAGAAGAAATAAGCTGCGAATGCGGTATTGATCCTGGAAAATAACCCTACTCACAAAGCAATGGATTGATACCCCCTCTTTCTTTTTGTCCTAAATTCAATTACAAACAAAAAACACAATTCATGCTATGACAAAAAACCAATCAAGCGTTAAAATCTATTTCTTTTCTGTTTTAATTAAATTATAAATTGTTTACTTGTATTATAAATGTATAAAAATCTGTTATAGGTTAGTAATAATCTTCACTTTAAGTTTTAGGAGGAGTTTTCATTTTGTTGAAAAAAAAATGAAAAAAAATTAAAGGGAAAAAGAAAATAAGTAGCAGTCATGAAAATTGGAACTGTAATCAGTAAAAATTCGTTCAAGTTTGTATCACATTTGATACATCAGAAAAGTTAGTGGGCCCATGGAAATTTGCGTTGGAGACATTTGGCGGATTAGCTAGTCGCACCGTGGTTCGCGCATTTCGTGGCAGCGGCGTAGCGCACTGAAATCCAAAAACCCTTGTAAGTATCTTAGGCCCTTGCTTCGGGTCCGATGAGCTTCTTGTACTTGAAAGTACAATCAAGAGCTCAATGTACCTCGTGGTCGTCTGATAGCCTCATCCCAAGTTCTGGACAAGGTTGGATGATAATGAATGATAGCAGTGACCGAGGTTCATTTGCTGGCTTAACCTCGTTGCGCAGCGAGACGGCCAATGTCGCTGGATCCCAAGGTCATTCTCGTTAATAAGAGACGGCTATAAGTTCTGAACCTCGGCTGATACAGTTTGGCCTTTTGCTGATGCTCATTGAGACCATCTCATGAAGTCGGGATTTTGCAAGTTCTATTTTCGTTTCGTGAAGACTCGCGTTACTGATTAACAATCCGTCTAAGTACCACGGCCTACAGCACAGCAATGGCATCGTGCATTCTACTAGTGATGCGCCTCTGTGCGCTAATCGCCTATGTTTTCTTCGTACGGACGGTGCACCGCTTGTTCCACAATCGTTGGAACCAGCAGGTATGTCTACAGTCCTTATCTGAAATCTGCGATGGAACGCCGCTAATTCGAGTAAGACAGCAACGCAACGGCGTGGTTCAGGCAAAGCTTCAGGGCCTGGTCGGTTATCTCTTCCCTGGTTTGAACTACCTTTGGGCAGGGCCCCATATTCTTTCTCAGAATCATGTGAGGCGAGATCTCATCTCTGAACTCCTATTTCGGGACCAAGATTGACGTGAATGGTTACAGATTCGAGGGATCCCGCTGGCCATTGTGACGCCCGAAACTTGTTTCATACACTTCTCGTCGGAGGAGCATGTTAGACAATTAGTTGAGGCCCCCGAGGAGCAACTTTCGCTACATGCCTTGTCGAAGGACGTGAGTATTCGTCTCTACATTGCTGTAGCTCTGCTTACTTTCGATAGATGTTCCAGCCGAAGTACACCATGAGCGGACTCGAAATTCATGATAAAATGAATGCCAATGGTTGCTTCCATACCAAAGTTTTTAGGAATGTGCTGCCTTCCAATCTTCCGGCTCTTCAATTACCACTTGCTGAAGTAGTTTCTACTACCTTCGATCAATTATTCGCCCAAGGTCATCATGTTGGCAAAGGGTGGGTCGAAGTACCAAGTTTTCGTATGGCGAAGCAGGTCATTGCCGCTGCAAACTCCTTGGTGTTTTTCGGTCCAGATCTTTCTGTCATTCCAGGCTTTGTTGAGGCTGCTCTTCAGTATCCTGAAGACCTATTTAGAACAGCTGAGGTGTTGCGGATCACGCCTGATCTGATACATTCTCTCATCGCCCCAGCTCTCATGCGAAATCACAAGGCATCAAAGTTTCTGACAAGACATCTGACGCCCGTTGTCGAGCATCGCCTTCGTATGGCGCGCAGCAGAGGGAATGATTTCGATGCCGACGTTGAGTCGCAGGCCTCGACCGTTAGGGACTGTATTCAATTCTTTGTTGACGCCAACGTCCGGAAGCAAGAATGGGACGCCCAAAAAATTGTACAGGTCCTTCTTGGGACTTGGTTCGCAGCTGTGCACCAGCCAGCGTTGACTATGGTATACGCGTTGGAAGACATATGCACCCATCCAGAATATATACAACAATTGAGGGACGAGCTTACTTTTTTCTGTAACCCTTTTCTCGGTATGGAGAAGCTCGCGTCAGCAAACGGGTCGTTGGAAGATGCGCCGCTTCTGGATGCGATCTTGAAGGAATCAGCTCGGTTACACCCCTCGGACTCGATCTCTATTCGCAGAAAGGTCCTGGAACCGTTCACATTTGCCGACGGCACACATATACTAGCAGGCGACGTGGCGTGCGTTCCATCTCAGGCTATGATGAGAGATGAGCGGATATACTCTAATCCTACCATCTTCTACCCAGAAAGACACATTACGATCACCGCGGGCGATCATGGGACAGCTCGGTTGGAGACAAAGACTCGATTCACGGACACGGATATGGCATTTCCGCTATGGGGTTTGGGAAGGCATTCATGGTAAGTTTCCGCAAATCGAGTGCGATGCTGAGATGTTGCTAACACGAATGCCCTGCAGTCCCGGGAGATTCTATGCCTCGTTTCTACTAAAACTTTTCATTTCATACTTGCTTACACATTACGATATCAAGCTGCTACCTCGAGTTGAATCTCAAACGTTTACTTTCCGATCGTCCATTCTCCCCAAGCAGAAAAGCTCTTTACTGTTTCGGAAGCGATTTCGGGCCTCGATTGAGTGACGGGTCTTGTTGCATGGGCGCTTGATAGTTGTCAGCGAAGCTATGCTTGGTGACCAGGCCGAAGAGCAGTCTGACAAAAGACACTGTTGGAGGTGGGAGAAATGGAATCAATTTTGGACCTCGTTTTCTCATGACTCATGCCAGATTCTGCGTGTTTTGAGAGTGCAAGGAATTTCTTTCGCATGATGTGAGGTAATGTTCTTTTCGGAGCGCTCGGAATAATTCCCGCCTGCTCGCTGAAGCGAGGACTGGCACAATCGGCATTCACAACTATGTTGTAGAATTCGTGTCTCGTAGCAGATCACTGAAATGCAGCGAATTCCAGACTCGTATGGAATCTGAGGAAGATGCTAAAACAGTGATCGAGAAGAGGAGCGATCTCAAGAAATCAAACTAGATTGTGTGACAAAATAGCTAGGGCGTTGGTAATGGCGAATTGTCCATCACGCTGCTCTAAGATGGAAGTACAAAGTAATAAAAAGAAAGTCTTGGGTTCTCGTAGGCTCTGGAGTCAATGAAAAGGGCATGAAATGAAATGGCCAAGTAGAATCTCAATGCTCGTGACTAGATGGGCCTGAAGATCACGAGATCTCCTATTCAATAATGAATGTGTGCTGCAGTACTTTCATGGAAAAGAACACTAATGGGATTCGGAGTGATGAGCGATAGCTTCAGAAATTGCTCAGAGAACAACATACTACAGACATGAACTTGATTAGGTACAGCGTCTAGCCATCTGAAGACACAGACACATCTTCTCGAAGCCCTCCGTTGCGCTTACACGGTGATGTCAAAGTAACCGGTCAAAATCCGGCAAAGATCTGGGTCCGATCTATTGCAAATTTCTCCTGTACGGTGTTCATTTCTGACGACCGCGCATAGCCCAAGGCTTTGTTTTGCGTCAAGTGGAGTTTCTCTAGCTTCGTGTATTTGAGTGAAGAAAGCTCACTTCCCATGTCTTGTTTGGCCAGCAAAGCTGTCACTTGACCACCCCAAACAAGGGAGGAGCACCTACGAATTTTGAGACTGGATGAAGTCGTTGAAATCACCATGCCAGGCAGCGTATGCTCTTAGATTAGCCATTCAATGCTGCTGTTCGATGATTCACCTGCAGGTGGTCAGTTAGGCTCTGAGATACGGCGACATGGATCTTATTGTATGGCAAGGAGTATTTACAAGGACACACAATTCTATCTTAAATGGCAGGTGAGTCCCAAGCTCGAATCAATATATCGTTGTGAACTTCTTCTCGTGGTCCACATGAGGCCCAGTGCTTCGTACTCTGAAACGATTACATTGGGATGATCATGGAAGTCGAGCAGGCTGTAAAGAGTCCGATTATCACATTGAGCAACCTAAAAAGCATCTCTCAAATTCTATCTGCTGAGCTACTTTGAACCACAGTCACTGCAATTTTTCAGTCCTTGGAGTCATCCTCCATCTCATCCTCCACTCCGTCGTCCGCTTCGTCCTCTTGGTCCGAGGTCATCTGGCGTCCCATATAGCCTTCATCACATTGGACTTTGCAATTCCTGGCGATATTCTCTATTGGTGATGGAGACAACTGATTTGTATGACATGCGGAACTTGCAGTGGGGCTGGTGCCAACCTCCTGTGCTCTCGATCTACCAGCCGCAGCTAGCCTTCGGACATTGCATGATGCAGGTATCCTCTGTGGCCATCGCCCCGTCTTCGGTCACATGGCCATGGCACGTAATGAGATGAATTCATACCCAGTCTACAATGCACACAACTCCAGGTTGACTTCACCAATGACAATCGCACACTTGGGGTACAAGTTTCCCAGAACAGATACTAGCCGTGATATCATTTCATTATCTTCAAAATGGTGCCGCCCACCGCTTAATCTCCCTATCGCTCGCTCGCTTTCCCTGTGCTCGATCCCTTTCCAGGTCGACGAGATTCCGAAAAGTCCAGCCAGCGAACCGCCCATCTATCAAATCGTCCATCCATCATCATCATCCAAGTATCTACCGTGTAGAAAGGCAGGACGCGATCATGAATAGACGAAGCAGAATGAAACACCCAAGCGCGTCTTTCTTTTGGTTTGCCCGTCTCTCCCCCGCCCCTTCTAATGATAGTGAAAGTCGTGTTTGAAAGAATCGCTCGCCATACAACGCGTTACGCCAATGGTTGAATCCCATGATGCCTTTTGCAAATGCAACAGACGCAAGAAAAGACAGCAAAACTATGAAATATCCCAACTGGTATTGAACCCGCCATGCTAGACAAACGTGAGGAAACAGTATGTGTGGGAGGGCAGTTCTCTGCACATCCCAAATGAACAAAGATATATCCTGGAGAAAGGAAGTCGCTCTAGACGCCAACCATAGTGTAGAAAATACCTCTGAAGTAGAGGCGCCGAATGAAGATGAAATAGACAACAGACGGTGTAGATCCGTCTCTCTAGTAGACAAGACCCTCGCAAAATGGCCCTTGCGTTTTCGTAAAGCTCCGAAGAGGGGAGATAGGAGTACACAATCAGATTTCGAGACCTGCCATGGTCCGAATCGTGATTGTCCGTTTTCCCAAGCTGCAATGCGAGGGAGTCGAAAGGAGCTTCGATGGTTGTGTTTCGATAGATGGGTATAGGTTGGTTTACTCGAGTGAAGAGCCCTTTGAGGGCCAGACGATACGATGAGATGAATGCTCTGACAGTGTGCCAGACTCCACAGAAAGTCCAACCAAGGAATCCGTGAATATCTCAAAAAGTGTGGCCATATTTAGGGCAGTCGTGTATGAAAAGTGACCACCAATTTGCTTTAGTCAAAAATGGGTATCATTGCAATTGGTGGTGGAAGGTTTCGAAAGGGGTCAAGTGGCAACTGATGAGAGCTCGGGAGCCCCAAGAGTACGTCCAGTGTGAAGACCCGGTGATGCCGTGTTCGAGTGAATGGGTGATGCAGAAAGACTGAACGGCGATGTCTCAAAGTGAGGGCTGCCATTGGCATCCCAGTGCTCCTCTCTAAGCGCACCTAGATACCCATCGCCAACATTGCTGCGGAGTGAATCAATTTTGCGTCGATACATTTCCCCACTCATGTCCCACTGTCTTGAGTCAGACCAAGAGGTGGGTGATCCGATATCCTGCGTAGGAATTACAGGTGGTAGTTTCGGAATGAGTGATGTGTCTATTCGAGAAACCCCTCGTGCTGTCGCGCCACGATTATCCTCCTGTGAGGGGCTCTTCTGGTGCATGTCTGGATTCTGAGAGATGCGATAATTGTTTTCAGGTGAGGACACGACAGGACTTGCCACACCTTCGTACAGTGGTTGAGCCGGGAGGGGCTTCTTGGTGGTGTCTGCGAGGTCCACAATTCTTCGTTTGGGCGCTTTACGACGGCTCCGAGTAGAACTTGTGTTGGTCTCACTGGCAACAGCCTTGGGCGAAGGTCGCTCTTTTCGCAATACTGACCCCTTTGGTGGCGGCGCATCGTAGATGATGGTGGGCTTGCTCACATCAACAGCCTTGACCTCGGGAATGTAAGGTTTGATAACGGGCACTGGAAGAGGCTCCTTCGTGCGTTCGACGAGATATTTCTTCTCGGAGGACGTCGGACCAGCCATATCAATAAGTGGATCTTCGGTATAGCCTGGGGATTGGCGGAAAAGGTTGAAGATGGTGATACGGTAATCTTTATGGGTCTTGGTGAATGGATTACCTTCGACCCAGATCTCGCGGATATCGGGGATGTTTGTCAAGCGAGCAAGCTCTACCGGGTCCTTCAGACGATTTTCTCTCAAATCCAGTCTCTCCAGAGGATACAGCCTCTCTATGCCAGCCAGTGATTCCAGACGGTTTTCTCGCAGATTCAATGCGGTGATGGCCGGCAGAGGGTAACGAGTTAATGAGTGCAGAGATTCAATCATGCACTTGGACAAGTTAAGAGCACGCAGCGCAGTAAGTGTAGCTAGACTGTCGGGAATTTCCTTGAACAGATTATTCGAAAGGTCGAGAGAGTATAGGGTGTTGGACAATGGAGTCAGGCTTGCTGCAGGTATAGATGTAAGAGAGTTATCGACGAGGCTCAGATGCCTCAAGAAACGCCATTTGGAGGAGGGTAAGATAGTCGTCGCAGGGAAATTAGACATGCTGCCCCTGGCTGGATACCAAGAGTCAGAGAGGCTCGACTGTGAGCTGCCAGAGCCCGAGCGCTGGATTTTGTGGGAGCTCCGAACGTGATGTGGTCCTTGTCGCGAGCTAGCAGGTCTCCGTGGGGAGTGGCTTCGCGGCCGCGACGATGTCTTGGTTGGAGAGCTGGGTGGTTCAACGGTGGTCACAGCCAGGGATTTTCGTCGGGCGTATCGGGCTGCATTGTCTTCAATGGCAATGTCGCTTCCAGGGGAGCCCATGTCGAGCACAGTTGCGCGTGTACCGGGTGACCCAGGCGCCGAAGTTGTCTTTGGCAGGTCAGCAGCCGTGGCAAAAGTCATGCTCCTACGCGGAGTGCTCGGCCACGGCGTGATGGGTGACTTTTGTTGTTTAGATGTCCGCCGCCGCCTCTTGTCCATGTCGTCAAGTACAATATCTATGAGCAAATCGCCGGGGTCTTCAATGCTTGCCCGTTTCAGGGTCAGCGACCTCAGCTGGTCTGCCATACGATCCCAGCCGAAGAATTGACGGAAGTCAATGTCACTCACTTCCAGTGCCTGACAGTTCTTGAAAACATGCAGTGGAACCGCTGAGTCGAAGGGGAATTCCTCGTACCCCTTGATAAGCCTTGCTCGCCAGTCAGGTGCCAGGCGTAGACATGGGATTTTGGTGAATGCAGAGTACAGATATTTGAGGTCTGCTTGCAGGGCAGCCTTTTGTCTCTCGGTACGAGCGGCAGATATGCCTGATCCAATCCCGAAATTCGACCAGAGGGCGGACATGCCCGACATGACGCTTCGCATGCTCGAAACCGACCGTACTGAACCAACTTCGGAAGCCCCAGTCTTGGATCGTTGTGACTGACTGAGGAACGAGACATAATTTGCCGATGAGCTGTTATCGTGCAAGTTCTCAAGACGGATTTTCATGGGACCAACTGGTATTCCCAAATCCTCGAAGCGAGACAGCAAGTAGAATAGATGATGAGGGGTGAGGGCCAGCTTTGCGGATTTGGGAGCTTGAGCTGTGAAGTTCAAAGCGCCAAACGACAGAGCAGAAGCAAGACCGTTCGAAGAAGAGGCTCCGGAAGTGGCTGGTCGTTCTGCAACGGTCGGCGATGTGAGACCATTGGTGGTGACAGAAGACACGCTATGTGATGCGCCATGTCGTGGGGCATTCTGTTTTCGTAGCTGCAAAGCGTTGGCTAGAGCTTTCTCGTGTGTACGCACAAATGTGGCCAGTTGCTATAATTTAAAGTTGTCAGACTCTCCGGCGCTTTGTTCGTGGTATTTGGCGACTCCAGAGGTTGTAAACATACCTTCACGAACAACTCCCCGTCTTCTGAGTCCATATTTATTGCTCGAGAGGCATGGGTGAGGTAGCCAGGTAGAAGCGACGGCGCTCGATATATTATGGAGTCGAAGAGGTCCCCGGCAAGGAAGCTCAACGTAAGTCGAGTGGGAGAGACGTAAGCTGGGAGGAGACCGCGTTTATGGTAGCACCTCTGTACTCTAGCAGCGGCGGGTCGAGGAAAACGAGGGGATCTCGGCGACCTCGGAAATCTAGGGGATCGAGGACCCAATCTATCCTGGCGATTGGACGCCGATATCCTGTGCGATGCCATATGTCAGTAACCTGGTACACGAAACAAATTACAATATAATACAAGTGAGAAGCCGGACAATGCGAGGAACGGACGTCTCGAGTGAAAGGGCCGTGGGCTTGTGTATGTGTATGCATGTGAGGAATGTTGCGGTGTTGCCGATGTGCTCATAAGAACCCGCTCTCGGACAGCTTGCTCTGCCTATCGATTCGAGCCTGAACAATTGGAAACAGCAGCCGCTGAGGTGAGCGTCGATGTTGTGGAGAACATGGTTGGACTGGGGTGGGAGGCCGTGAAAAGTGGCCGCGGCAGTGGCTTATTCTCCAGCAGATCACGGTTGGAAAAAGAGGCCTCGTCGGTTTCAGCGTTGGAGATTGTCACAAGGACCTTGTTTTCAACAGCTGGACCGCCAGGGCTCGAGAGGCTGAGGATTCAAGCCGGAGAATAATTTCTGTGTCGAGTGATCTGTGGCGAAGGATGCTTTGTGGCCTATGAGGGTGACCTCCGGCGGTTGGACCGTGTACACATGCAACACGCACACGCGCCCTCGCACAAGACCGTCGCAATCATCCAACGCACGGCGACCTATACAACGATTTCTCAGGCGATTCGATGCATTGCGGAACGCGACAGCAGCAAAATGCGGAATGTAGTAAGGACTCGGTGAGAAATTGCTCGAGAGCACAACAGGCCGCCCAGATAGGACAATGCAAGACCAAGGTATCAGGCACAGGTCGATGTGTGTTCGCTTCGCTTGTCCTTGGTGTCCACAATCTCTCGCCCTGATTTATTTGGGTATTGTCCAGTCATGGCATCCGTAAGGCGATATATTCCAAGCAAAAGGAGCCAGCCTAGCCATGCCAAAAAAACAAAACAATTTTCGATCGCTGGCGAAGAAGGGTCCCAGGAGTCGAAAACTCGCAACACCGGGCGGCGGCGGCAACAACATCACTCGAGATAACGGAGCGCCTCATCCGGGATGTGGAGATAAGAGCAAAACAGCAGCTCGCAACCAAAACAAACTTACAGTCCAAGAGAGTTGCCAAGTTCCTATGCAAGCTCGCCAAAAGTAGAGGAATATCCAAAAGGAACGTCGAGGCGGTCGAATCGGGGGTCGTGTCTTAGGTGAGGTGAGGTGAGAGTCGGAGGGCTGGGAGGCTGAAGAAGCGGTCGTCAACAAAAAGTCGACTTCGGTCGGCTGGCACAGTGGTGTTTGTGGTCGGGTTGGTCGGCCTGGCGCGGAAAACAACAGCAGGCAGCGGGAAAAGGAGGGAGGTTGACAAACAAGAGCCCTTGTTCTCACAAGTTGGCAGGCGGCTAGTCTTATTCCATGCAGCGTTGGCGAAGAGCGTGGGAAGGAGCATGGGCACCCCCCCTTCCCCTACCCAAGCCTGCCAGGCAGTGAAAAGCAGAAACGGCAGGGACCCTTGATTGTGTTCTTTGCATCTACAGGGATTATCCCTCCTCGACAGCCAAGTCGGAGCACAGGCCCTCCTGCAGGCTCCGGGCAGTTTCCACACCTGTTCATATACACGAGGTCGGCTGAACTTACAGCTTGACAAGGCGATAATAATACAAGTAATAAATCTGTAAGAGGTTGATCTTGCACATGCTGATGATAGTAAAAGTCAGGAAATCAGGAGAAGTAACAATTCATCGGTGGGGATGTGCAAGATGTTCTTCATCGAAAAGGCGGATAGCAAGGCATCTTTGAAGCATAGCGCCTGCTTATCGCGTCCGTCCATCTAACACGATCAACATGACAATAACAGACGACAGATACGACATCGGCCCTCTGTTGACTCGAGATCAAACAACTGCATGAAATGAGTTCCTACGAGAATTATCACTGCTTTAGCTAGTTAGGTAGCTGGAAGCATGGCTCATCACCGCCATGCACGAATAACAGCTGCGTATTATGGATTCCCAGTATCACTTTCATTCTCTGAATGTCTAATCGCCGCTATCTGTGACACGACAGGAAGGAGGAAAGTGTCAGTTTCTTGCGGCGTGAGCAGGTCACTCGGATCAGTGGGTGCCCAGGTGCCAGGTGGGAGGGTACAGGGGACCAACAGGCTGCATTAGCTTTCTGCAAGTTGATCGCGCTAGCAATCGAAGCAGAACATGGCTACCTCTCGACTGTACACGCACACATTGAGTGGACACGGCATCGTCAACCCCGTTGATGTTTTTACTCGACGATTGGACCGCCTTGACGGCACGAGGCGTCAACTACCCTACTTGTTCGTACCTGTACCTGTACTCAAACATGCATGTCTCAGAAGAGCGCAATATAACTTCAACACTCACAAGTTATTCGGATGGCTCTGTGCTTTTTTCTCCTCCTTCTTGCAGTGGGCCCCTTCTCCAGCGCCATTATGATTTTGCGATCAACGGAAACTCAGATGCAATTGCACACCTGCAACATACACGTCGAATGGAAAGCACACGAGCACCACTTTTACGCTCCGAGTATCCGTAATTATAATTCGACGAGCCTGGTGGCATCATCGGAATAAGGTTTACAGTTGTCGGGTTGAAGCCAGATCGTGGACCTAGTCCAGCATCGATGTGTCCTCCAGGAAAGTCCCCGGGAGGCATAATCAAGGCGTTTCATGCCAGAGTGGCTGCAAGAGATGGCAGACCTCATCATCACTTCAAGTGTACGGGTAGTCATACCGAATTACTCGGGCGAAGTAAAGCAGAAACGCAGGCTTTTGATCTTGACCGCGCAATGGTGCACGACCCACGGTCGAACCTCGCTTGCACCGTTGCAGCTTTTCATCAACACGTTCCATCACTTCGGAGTCTCCACGACTGGTGATGGGTCCTTGACCGGAAAGTGTGTTGATTATGGCCTTTCATTCTCATGCGCAGATAGTCCCCCCAAAGCTCAAATTCAGGGTTGACTTGGACCACCAGCTCCACAGCCTTTGGACCGGGAATCGCAGACTCTTCCGCCCATGAACTATCCCTCCACTAAGACTACCACATGTATCCATCTGTATTGCTTCTGCGCTTGAGCCTCCTCCAAAGGGTACAAAAGTTTCCGATACAAGAAGATCGTCAATCCTCCTCGGTGCAATGCCTCAGTTCAGGTGGAGATGATCCAAAAAGGTGTTCCAGCTACATGGGTAGCCTAATCAACGACCACCAAAGTCTTTAGTAGTTTCAGACTTCTTCGTGACTACTTTGTTGACAATCAAATTTCCCATTTTTCTTATGTTTTCTTGTCATTGTTGACAGCAACCGTATTCGCCTATTAATCCTTTCGGAGCCGGCGACTGTTGCTTGTCTGAGCAATTCATGCGCACACTGTTAGTGGCTATCCTGTCAAATTACGGTGCCACCTAAGTCTTATAGTGGCGTCAATTACCGACCAGGATCATCCACAAATGCCCCGCAATTCGACCAACATCCTATCTCCTGTGGTCCTCGACGTCCTCTCGACGCGACAGCTCACGTTGCGACGAAACTCAGAAGATCCCACAAGCCGATCAACAAGGCCTCACACCGACCATCTCGGACGAGGCGATTTGCTGCAACTCACTCCCAGACTCGTTGGTGATATTCCCTCCATGCCATGCATGGCGATGGTCTCTTGCCGCCCTGTTCTTGACCGCCTCATAGCCATGCTCCAGCATCTTTTTCTACTTGGTACCATCCATCCATCCAATTGGCAACTCTCGCACAGACATGCGGGTTCAACCATTTCGGACCGCGCTTAGGCGCCCGTCGAACCGATATGTACTACTCGTCCATCTCACGATTGGATTTCGTCGTCGATCTTTTCCTCACTCCCTGCAAATACCACGCTAGGATGTTGATGGCCGTTGGATGGTCCGCGCCACCCTAGCCAGCGAGGACCCTGAACTTTTTTTTTTCTTCCTTTTGTCTGAAGCCAGCCAAGGCTTGTGGGAATCAAAATCCATGCGCCGATGATCTAGCGCCCTGGTTGGCTACAGACCGGTGCGACGGGAAGGAAGGCATCGCTTGTCCGGAAGACCAGGAGCCACAAAGCAAATGACACCATTATGGCAAATTAACAAGCTAGACGTGCTGCTCACCGACTCTCGCCTGGGGTCCCAGCAACACGTTCAGAAAGTGGTGCCGAGTTGACCGTATGTCTGGCTTGCTGAGAATCTCCGATGTGGTCGCAAATGAACGACCAGTTTCAACACAGCGACAGCTTTCGTCACGTTGTTGGAGAATAAGGCTTGAAACGTCGGCCTCAGTCCATTCCCCTGATGAATCCACAACACGGCCGCTTACGCCATTATGCATCCAAGTTGCACTGTGGACTGCCATTCAAGGTTGCCGGGTCTTTCCTACTGCTCCACGAGATCCCGGAGCCGACCACATGGTCCGCGTCGAATGCATGGAAGCTTCCAATTGTTTGTTGGCGGCGGTTGACTCAGGATATGCTGGCTCCGCAACGATGTCATCACAAACTCCACCACTATAAAACCAGCGTGAGCTGCAGTTTGGGTGGACACATCAAGCACTCAGCTCTTGTCAGGCCCGCTGCGCTTGCTGCGGTGCACTCGTCTACGATTCGTCTACGCCTGCGTAATCCCATGCTGTATTCAGGTAAATGACCAGTCAGTCATGAGTCCTTGCTGCAGCTCTTGCCTGCAACTCCTGACTTTTACTACAAAGTACCGATGTAGTGTAGTTGAGACAAACAAAGTCGTTCAAACAAGGTTTGGACTCTGATTTAGTTTCGCCAAGTAGGGGTCCTATATAAACACATTTAGAAACGGTTCGATTGACAGGATGGCGAACATCGGATTGTCGACGTCGAGTAGATTACCATGTAAATATCATGGTCGGCCTCTAATAGCCGTCAACTCGCTACCCCGCGTCCTGACCAACATCGCTTGCTAAAAACACATATCATGACTCGGTTGCTCGGGGGTAAAGAAGGAAACATCCAGCGATGCGTCGCTATTTCAGTGCAGTTGTGTTTCAGCCTCGAGAGCCTTGGCAAACTGGTCTCCCCTACTGAGTAATTGTTTCTAAAAGGAGAGACCAGGCTGAGCATGTGGTCTTGTCAGTCGCGGCGATCTGCTGGGCCACCTTCTTTTTCCTTTTGCAAGACCTGTATGGGTTTACTTATCTTGTTTGAATGGACGGGCCGAGGCTGTCTTCGAAGGGTCACGATATTTGATCATTGCTGACCTAGCCTCGACGCTATGTGACACTGGGCCTTGCACGCCGTCCTCAAGGTGGCGGTGTGTCAGTAGGGCTCTGCAGCAATGCTGGAGCTTGATCTTAGCACTTGAAGGGGAAAAGGAAGAATAAGACACCATACTTATACTGGTAAGTATATCGCTTAGGTGGTTACATTCTCTAACGGCACGTTCGGGTGGCTAACACAAGTGTGTATCCCATGTGCCCGAAGGAAGGAAGGAGAAAAAAGCTGCTGTAGCGCACACCATCAGCCTCGTGAACGGTCAGCCTCGTCGCCGCGTGGCCGCACTGAGCTACTCACGTGGTCTTGCATATGGGCTTGAACACTTCCGCCCGGGCCGAACACATAATACATCTATCTTGGCCATACATCATTGGCGCTGATCCGCCGCATGGGGCAGGCCCGGTAAGTACCTAGGTGAACACGTTTACTGACAAATTTCTTTAATTGCCTTGGAGAAGTTGCTCCAGCTCGGAGCAGTCGAGGCACACAAGTATAAGTACATCCATTGACCGACCGGGTCCACCTTAGCGTCCAATTGATCAAGGTCAGTTGCGAGACAACAGTTCGCGGTTATTGGAGTGCCGACCGCCGTCAAAGCGAGCCCTTGTGCACCGCACAGAAACAGCTTTGTCTCGGAGACACAAATGGGCCAGCTACTATCAGAAAGGCAGAGGACAATTGCGAAATGTCGTGCTCTGGGTTACAGAATCAACAAACGCGTTCTAGTCCCAGGTTGGTAACGGCCTATTTGTGCAGTTGGTGTAGGGTGTACACTCCCAGCTGTCGAGGTGGTGCGGATGGGGGCCAGCAGGGTCCAGCCATTTACAACGGCCCCCATGATCTTTGGTGCCATTGACCTGTCAACAAGCAGATTTGGCCGCTCACAAGACTCATTGGCCCGTCTTATTTTTATTTTCATTTTTATTTTTTCAAAGTTCGCCAAATGTTCAGTGCTTCACCTAACGCAACCCAGACTGTTCAAGCTTTTGTACTTACATGCTGACGAAACATTACAGACTTTGATCAGCGGAGAAGCTTTCGCAGGAAAGTAACGCGGCACATATAAAAAGGCCGACGAATGTACTGCACTCCACCTTCTGATTCTCGTGGACTTCACAGATCTACTAGCATCTCGCGAATCTTTTTGACAGCGAACCAATCGGCACACGTATGTCCAGCACACACACACACACACACACGCAGAAATGCGCACATACGCACATACACACACACAAATTTGCCAAATGCTTGCATGAAGCACCCATCGGCCGTGTACCACGGCTCAGACAGCAGACACTGATGAATTCCAGGCTTGGGAACCCGAACCACACCCAAACCACATACTTACATTTCAGGATGCAGGCTTAGCCCGGGCTGCGAACCGCTTTTTTTCATCATGCATTGCTTATCAGCAACGAGGTGGTACTCTCAGAGCGAGACATGTTTTACAGCCGGGGGCAAGGGGGGTGATCCCAAGCGCCTGGCTTGATCAGCAGGGACAAAGAGGCGAAGCGTTATGCCGTTTGGGCCTGTTTGATCGAGTCGTCCCGTCACCCCGTACACAACACACAAATTAAAAAGCATGCTGCCAAAGCGTGACTGGAATGTTTCCCCACCCGTCGAAGCTTTTCTTGATCGAGGTTTATGGACTGATATGGGTTGGTACCCTTTTATTTCCTTCCTTGGGTCATTGAAGAATGACGATCATGGAAACTTTGGAGTCTCGAAACATAAGTGGCGTGGGACCCCGCGCTGGCGGCGGCTGTTTTGGAAATGGGAGGGGGGGCAGATGCAGTGGCTGGCCCGGGGAGGGGGGGGGGAAAGAGAGCTCTTCAACATTCAAACCCCTGCTTCGCGAACAACAACCCGCCTGGATGGATCCCTGTTTCTCAGAGCTGCGACCCTTTTTTTCGCACGACCACGTCTTTTGCATGAGCTCGGAATCTTGCATGGCTCGTCCGAACAAACCGCCCCAGAAAGCCACACGCACCACCCCCCCCACATGCTCCTCAAGGGAAGCACGGTCTTGGGTAGTTTTCTTCTCTTTGTGTTGGTTTCCATGCGTGTCTAGAACGGTCCTCTCTTTGCCCATGGAACTAGTTGAGTGTGTGTGGGATGTGTGTGTGTGTGTGGGATGTGTGTGTGTGTGTGGGATGTGTGTGTGTGTGTTGCACCGCAGCGAACCTATACATACGTGCAGTGCATCGCAGAATGACACAGCATAGAAACACGGCCTCGATCGGTCATAGGCCGGTTCCTCTCAATGCGCACCCCTTCACCGCCAGTGTGTGAGAAGGAATGCAGCAAGAGCTGCCACTTACAGCGCTATCTCGTTTGGCATGCGAGATACGACGGCCGCACCTCTGATCTTGTAGTGTTCTGGCTTTCCTTCAAATTCTTGGGGCAGGCATTCTTTCTTTCGGAGTCCACTTTTACTTTTTATGTCCTTTCTTTCCACAATCCATCCGTCGAAAGGATTCCGCGCGGGTTAACTTGCCGGTTTGAGATATCGGGGCTGCATGCCGAATAGCATTGGCATGTAACGTCTTGGGAGGGGCGGAAGACTGCGCTGGCTTTTTCGCAGTTTACGCGATGCTACAAAACCCTACGCCGTGAGATCGAGAGTTATCCTGCGAGATCTCTGTCCACGAGTGGTGTTATTCGGGAATTGACTTTCGCGCCTATTGTTGTCACGGGGTCGTTGTTAACCGACCTGTCACCTTTTTGTTTTATTTTTGTCTTTCTTTCCTTTCATGCCAAGCTCCGGCACGGGAATTGCTGAGCATTGGCAAGTGGTCTAGTTGATGCACAGCAATTTGTGACTTTCGATGGGAAATTCGAGAATCCTCTCCGCATACTATGTAAACAAGCAAAAAAGACGTGGTAGGAGAAGGGATCACCAAACAAATTGGCCTGTGTGCTCAAATCCTTCCCTTACTCTGCCTCCCGCGTTTTCGATCTGCGAGACGATTCCCATCGCAGATCTATCTGGATTCTGCGCATCGCTTTCCTATCTATGCATGCCGTGCAGCAGAAGCGCCAGCAAGCCAACGCGGCCGGCCTGCCATTTGTAGAAGGTTTTCGCGTGGGTGCCTTGTAACAACATCGGAGGCGGCGGCGGCGGTCGTGGTGGTGGAGCCCAAATCGCAGACAATTTTCTGTTTCCGCGGCATGATTCTGGGCTCCCAGCCCATTTCTCCAACCACCCACCGTTCGTTCCCTTATCGTCGATTCAGGTCTGTCTTGTCGATCGGTTTCTGATTTTGTTTGTTGGCACACCACAGTTTCTCTTCTAGCAAGACCCCTGTTAGATGCCAATGGCTCACTTGCCTGTTACGGGTCAATTGGGACGATTTAGCGGCTCTCATTCGCTGAGGTGGTTTTCCGGGGTTGCTGGGATGAGGGACAAGGTTCTTTCTTTTGACTTTTTTTTTTTTCTTATGGTCGACTTTCGGGATACAACTAGATCAATGTTGACGACGTCCAAGTTTATTTTTTCTTTTTTTTTGGCCATAAAATATTCACCAATGTTTATTTTCTGTGGGTTTCTTTCTCGAAATTTCTGCCCTTCTGCTGTAATGTCATTCTGTCCTATGTTATCAAGCGTACCGCTATCACGCCCTAACAGACTAACAATCCCATCAAGCATTTTCCCTCTCTTCCGCCATTTCATCCGCGACTCGTGCGGCAACGCCTCGTGCTCATAGCGTCATTCGACATTCGCTACCCACAAACGGTGTGCTGGAACACCTTCCATCGTGAAGCCCCCCCTCTTCGTTCCATGAGGGATATCCCCTGATGCTAAATGGAATGCAGCGACTCTGATCGCTTCCATACCATTTAGTGCCTGAAAACGTGGGTAAGGGCTCTCTGGAGGGGGGGTTGGGGGAAGAACGGCATGACTCGCTCGCTTAAGAACCCGGTCATGCCCGATTGCACTACCACGGCCCGGAGGGCTGGGAATAATACGGGTTGTGTGATCTTTCTTGTTGCGCTGACGTTGGCTCCAGTTCCCAGTGTCATGCTCAACCCCACGCGTCGTCCACTATCCGACAGGAAGGATTGGGGGCCAAACTTGCGGCCGCGTTTGAGGGCCGTTTGAGCTGGGCGGGTTTTATCCCATCGATAAACACATTCTCAAGGTCGGCCGACTCCTCTGGTCCGGGGCCGAGCTGACCGCCTAAGGATTGTCGGCGCGGCTTAGCTGACGTGAGGGAAGAAGGACTCTTGCTTTTTTTTTTTTTTTTTTTTTGTGTACCTTTCTTTGCTTTGGTAACCTTGTGAACCACGGAAATGCATACACAATGTTATAGCACCATCCCAGTCTTCATTCCGCTCTCCACCGAAAACAACGCATCGTGACATCCGTCGTCATCGTTCGTCTCAACTTTCTCCCCTTGTCCACCTATCTCCATCTCGGTGGTTCGCCGATGGGTCGATTGGGTTTTCCACTTTCATATGTAAGGCAATTCACCCCCCCGCAGTACCCAGCTCCTTGGCGCCTGCGTCGGCTGGGAATACAACACCATTTTCTCCCCTCTCCCAACGCCAGTGGGAATTTTTTATTTTTTTTCCTTGGTTGTTAGCGGTTTTGTAGGTGTCCCACCCGAGCGCCTGGGCTCTCTGGTGGGACGTGAATGGACAACTGTACAAAGAGGCTCCACTTCCCTGCAGCTAAACTAGACAACTGACCCAAGGAAAAGCATCTCCAGCCGCAGGCTGTCTTTGTGCCCGTGGGGCGTGCCAACAGGGTGTTATAGGTGGTCCGCCGGAGACTTTACAATTTGACATAGACAGGAATAAATATAGCGCAGGGCGAACTGCCGAAGAACCTCTCCACTGTGCATTTGTTGCTGCACGGTGATGGGAGTCGATCTCTTGTTTTTAAGGTTACAACCAGTGAGTGGATGCCTTGGTGAGGCGAACAGCCGAACAACCGGTGAAGAATATTCTTGAAGTCCCAGGGGTCAGTAACTCTATGCCCGCCACAGATCTACGATCTTGATTTTCTTCATCAAAGGGACTCACTCCCTCGAAGGGGGTTCCGCTCAAACGCCCGTGACGTCGGCCTTTCCCTGCTGTCACTGTCTCCACAGCCGGGGAGGGGCGGTAAGGTTTCCTCTTGTGCCAGAGCGGCTGGGTAAGGTGACTCACAGCGGAGATTGTCGATGCGCACGGGACACTTCTACGATGTTCGAACGACTGTGCGAATTGGTTGTAAAATCAAAACCGGAAGTCGACATTGTGGGACCTGGATGGTCTGTGTGGGCTTGGGTCGACTTTCCGAAGAGGTCCTTGCGTATTCGCCTGGCTTGGGAATGCCGGCCTGATGTGCTTCAGGGCACCATCGCAAAGTGATAATGGTGTCTGTGCATGATGAAATTACGGGGGTTTTCCACAGTCTTCATAAGCGAGAAGGTAGTCGGTGGCGTGTCTTTTGATATCTTGGTAAGAGGCTATCAGATGCAATTAACACGGGCAAGGACCCTGGAATCCAAGGTCAGGTCAGCCTAGGTGGTACGATACATTTGTGTACCTTTATGCCGTGCTCGAATGTGGCCAAGAACAAGAGACACTTTGGCTGCCGCCCAGAGATCTGGCTCCTACATACACTGCTATTAACGCACATCAGAGAGGGGCTACTCTTCGACGATTACAAGGGACGAGGTTAAGGCGACCGTGATAACATCCGATGCTGCTTTAGCAGCACGCAATCTATAAATGCAGCAAAGGATGGCCACGCGATACTTGTGAATACTGCCTCTGTCGTTGCGGATACACACTCTAACCTGCTACACTGATGCGACATAATATGCAGAAGGATTGTCAGTTATTTCACTTGGCGAAATATTACACATCAAGGAGGAGAGTAATCATTTTGATCATGTAGGTACAACCAAGCCCTTTATATACAGCCCGTGACATGTTCTCATACTATCAGCGTTGCACGACCTCTCTAATCCCATCAGCAAAGAGAAGCCTCGCATAAAGTAAATGGAAATACTTGATCACCCCTCGCACCGGCTTGCCTGAGAACGGGTCGCATCTCACATGAGACAGTGTAACCTTCACCATCTCATCCGCAGCTCCTTCATTCTCGCGCGTAACTTCGAACCGATGTGATGGCAAAAGCCCAAAAGTTTTGGAAGGGCCACCTATAACCTCAGTAAAAACGAAGTCAGGACGAGTGACATGTTTAGCTGCCGGGAATAGCGCTTCCCTCTCGGCCTGCCTGGCGACACTGCTCTCGAAGACGAGGAAATTGCCGAAGAGGAGGGTGCCGAGTGGGATTGGGCTGGTCCTGGAGATTATAGAGGCTTTCCAAATTTGGTTTTGGTTGACTGGGAGAACATGTCCGTTTCTTTCAGTTTTCTTGTTGGTCAGGTTGACAGGACTAACATGGCTGAGTGCTGTGAAGATGGGGTGTGAGCTTGTAGTTCCAAAACAATACAACCTCAGTCTAGAGGACAGCAATATGGAGCAAGTCTCTTACCATCATGATCCATGAGCGAGAAACGTGTAAGCAAGAAGAACCAGCGCTCTGGCGTAAAGACCCAGCCGCCAAAGAAGCCCTTCGTGAACCTGGCTAGTATTTCTTCATCGCTGATGCCGGTCCGAAGGTCACGCTTGGGAATTCGAAGGCTGAAGCGATCTTGCTCCGTGGGGTATCTCTTTGGATTGAGCAAATTGAAAGCTAAAGAGTTCTCATGTCCAGGAGTAGCAGAATATGAAAAGTCGAAATTGTGCGAAGGCTCTGTCAGCTTGTAAAAGAATGCGCTTAGAACCAGAACAGTACTACCGCATATTCCTGCGTAAATGGGCGATCGTATTGCGGCAGATATCATCCTGGGGAACATTCGAGTGGAAATCTTTTTTGATCAAAATCAGACTGTCACTGAAGAGAATAACCAGCATATTTATTTTTGTGATTTCTCGGGTGGGATCGGAGCGGTTCCAGGTGCCGTCTTACGGCCGGCGACAGCAGCAATTGTGAATACCCGGCACTTTCCGCCAGGATGAGAAATCAATATGAGCTATTACTAAGTAGATACAGATGGAATGTAATATAGTCTTCGGAAGAAATACTTGCTTGTGACAGCCATCATTAGTCTGTTGCATTTCTCGTTGGACTGGGGCTAACTCCTCACACCGCTGCGACAGAGCTCCAGGGCTGGCAGAAGGCTTGTCTCACAAGGCGTACTTTGGAAAATTGGTGTGGAGGAAAGAGACGTCCATACAAAAACTTGTACTACGTCTTATTTGTGATGACAAGGCTTTTTCACGACTGGCTTCAGCGTGGTAGGATTGGCCGTCTGGAAAGTTGCTGAAACCACCGGGGTTGTGGTGCCGGATGAACCCAACAAGCCCAAAGACCCGCCCTGTGTCAAAGAAGGAGCAATGACTTTCCCAGCCATGCCACCTCTGGCTGCCACGGACAGGATGCTCGATAATATCGACTCGGCTGCGGTGACGGGACACACAGTCGTCGAGAGGTCGAGGGTTTCCGTTATCAATACTGTACTCATACCCTCGGGCAACCTTGTGAGGAGTGCCGTGGCATTTCTGACTGGACAGCTCGTGACCGTCGGGGCACAGCTAACAGCCGTGCGTATAGAGGTGGACCGGACTGTCAAAGTGGTCAAGGCATCGCCAGTGGAGGGTGTCTGAGTAGGCAGAAGAGTCTTGCCGCTGTGCAATCCTGTTGCGGCAGCAGATAGAATGCTTGCGGAGAGAGCCTCGGCAGCGGTCACTGGATAGATAGTGGTGGAGAGCTCAATCGTCTCAGTCACCAAGGATATCGATACTCCTTCTGGCAGACTGGTCGGGACAGCAGAGTTGGCAGGACAGTTTGTAACGAATGGGGCACAGCTGAGAACTGTGTGAATCGACGTGGTCAGGACCGTGAGGGTCGTCAGCTGCTCGCCACTTGCAGAGGCGAAAGCACTAAGTCCTCCGCTCGATTGAGTAGTCGGAGCCGGCATAGAAGTTGGTTCTGTGTCAGAGCTTGCCGCAACGGACAGATTCAAGCCTTGACTGGTCGTCATGGGACCCACTGTGATAGTCGGAAAGGGAGGTCTCATTGAGCTTGTATGAGAAATGGTGACTGGTACCGATTCTGACCCTGAAGTGCTTGATTGCAGCTCCTGAGGCGACGAAGTGTTGAAAGGAAGAGGCGTTTGGGCTGAGGCCTGGTTGCTAGACATTGTTCCTGTGACGTTGGCTGGACTGGTGGTAGATAGTGGAGATGAGAAGATGCTGGAATTCTCGAGAATTGTAGATGCTGAGCTGGTACTTCCGTTCATTGCGACAGCCGCCGAGATAGTTGATGCTGGCTGTACAGAGGTGTTGAAAGCGCTGCTAGTGATCGTGGACACAGATGAGTCGTTAGCTCCGGCTGACGATGATGCAGACAACGGCGTATCAGTCAGGCTTGCACTGCTACTCAGTGTTGTTTGGGTCGTGTTGCTAGATGCAAAAGATGGCAGCAAAGTGATGCTTGCTGAAGTTGGCTCTGGAGATACGGTCGATACATCAGAAGGCACCACTGTCGGTGTACTAGTAGAAGTACTACTACTGTCTTCACTGCTTGTGAAACTCGAGCTTGAAGCAGAGGTGGCAGTACCCTCAGATGTGCTTGAAGAATCAATTGGCAAGTTGGTGCTGCTCGCAAATGAAGTTGACGTTGGAGACGGCGTCGATGTAGGCGTTACGGTGCTGCAAGATTGAATAGGAGCTGGAAATCAGCACGTAAGTGCGGTCAGCATCCGGTTCCTGAATCGAGAGAGAGAAATCCAGGACAGTTTGCAAACCCCGTACTGGTTCCTCGGAAACTGGAGCTCGAATACGTACCATTCATAATTGCATTATCAAGATACGCATTAAAAATTACGGACGTGTGATATGGTGAGCACGAAAGAACCATGCCAATTTCCATGTCGGTGCTGGTTGGTGTGACTGTTCCTCCATACGTCGTCCACGCAGAATCTGCTCTAGTGTATTGCTTGCTGAGTGATGTGATCAGATTATTTGTTGTGAGTGAGTCGTGGTAAATGTAGAGGAAGCACTGCTCCATAACAGAATAGACTGGGTTCACCACGGCTTTCAGGTCAACAGATACATTGTAGGTCAATCCGATCTGGAGATTGGAAATGGTTTGCCTGACGTAGCTGGTCGCCACAAGGTTTCCGGAAATGAGACTAACATTTTGTCAGTAAGCCTCGAGGGGGAAATCATGTGCACCTCGTGGTCAGTTCACATCTATGGTAACGGCAAGGAACATACAGAGAATAGGAACCATCCGAACTGTAGGCGTTAGTTGTACTCGGCACCCCTATTTACTTGATGTGAGCGATATCGTATAGAGAAGTATGTGTGAGGGTCGCTCATGGCAAGGTTTGAGAAAGTGGTCCGGTCCAATAACGCACCATTGTACTCCCAGCCAGAGGTTCCATCCTCCCAGGAAGGGTTGGCGAAAGCATTTTCTGTCGTTGTCTCCGTGCAAGTGACAACTTCATCTCGACTCGAGATGGGAGACGTCGAGACGGCCGAAATCAAGGCGCCGAGGAGCGTCAAGAGAATAGTGTTCGACATCAGTTCAACAATTGCCAAGTTCCTCGAAGCGATTCACAAGATTGTGCGCTGGACAGTGCTGGTAAGTTGCCAATCGAGACTGGAAGATAGAATGAATGATAGTGAGGCTAGTTTGCAAAAGCTCCTGTCATCTCTTAGAAATCACCACTGTACATGTAGCACCGCTGCCCATTCTTATCTTTGGTGAAGTTGTGCAAGACAGCAGTGCTGGACCTACTTGCGCCTCTTTGAATAAGCTTGTGTGCAGCAGGACGCCATCAGCCGCTTTCATGGATGTTTAAAATTATGCCTAGGTATGTCCATATCTACACGGATGTCTACCAATGAGCATTATCCCCTGATACTCCACTCTTCAGCTAAGGGGTAGGTACATCGCAAGTGAAGGCTGAGCTTTCTCCGGCTAGCCAAAAATATCGAAGAGTCAATAGTGTCGTTTGTAGGGGGGAAAATGCCAGGCATGACCATTGCGGAGTCATGTCAATAATTTTGCAGGTATCCAAAATTTGTGATCGTCATGAGGCGAAGAAGTGCATGTACTAGACTACACACTTAATAATGCGAGTGCCAGCCACAAAATGATGGACAGGACTACAAACACACAGGATGCCCAAGGTTGGTTGCGAGGAGATATTTTACTGGATCATCAATGTGGAGCTGTCAGTTATCTGCATAGATAGGTATTTTTCACATTCAATAGGGTCCAGACTCATCCACATTTTATGGAACGATCATTTTGCTTCTGGTTGTATGGAGTCGAGTGGCTGTTAGCCATTAAACTAGAAATTGAGTAGCGCCACACTAGTAGTCCTTGTATCTACCAAAATACTAGGTAATTTCCAGGCAATAGTGAATTTTCAAAAGACAGGTCCCACCAAATTACATTTAGCTCAAGAGAACTCACGCCATATTCAATGATCAATAATCAGTCGAGATCATACAATTCATCGTTCATATCGAAACACATCATGACTTGACTAGGGGCATTGATTCCAGCATCCTACAAGTCTCCCGTGGCCTACATCATGTTTTCTTGCTTATGTCAAAAGGTCTAGTTGAGTGATAGATGACTTTCAAAAGTACTCAATTTCCACCTTGGCACCAAAATTGGCACAGGATACACTTATTTAGAGAATGTAGTAGATTTTCCACGGCCGGGTACTGCCCCTCTCTCGCCAGATGAATTGCTATACCCAGGTATCACCTGACATACCTCCTGAGGTCTGGCATTGGCATCAATTGCATGGGCCACAAGTATTTCAACGATGGGCAGATCACCTTGAGCAGCTGCATAATACAGAGCGATCCTGTCCTCATCATCAGTTCCCAAGACTACCGGCGAAGGGATCTTGTCGACTTTGCTTGGACTCTCTATGTTGGCAAAGTGAGGAGGTGTGTGATGGTGGCAGTCGATTGTCTTTTGGTCCGCACCATTGTCAGGAATCAGATCTCTGGCTAGGCAGCACCATGAAAGGAGCCTCATTTTATTTCCACTGCAGGATCCGATACTGGCCTTATTCGCATAGAGGGACCGCATCATGACAAGCTGGCCTTTCATTACTTCCCTATATGGTGGCGTTCAGGATTCTTCATCGGGGTTTTCTATGTCCGTATCAGCCTTTATTAAGGGAATACCACGCGTTCATTACCCTTCGGTATTCAATGACCTGACGCGGTGCAGTCTTCCCTTCAGCATCTGTTGCTTCAAGAGAATCGGACTCCCCGTACTTTTTCATCAAGAGTATTATCATATCTCAGCGACCTTCTGCGGCATCCTCCATTAAGAGACTCCAGACTTCACCGCTTGTCGGCCTCAGGTCAACAAAGGCATTCGTTTCGACCAGCAACTCAGCTATGCTCAAATAGCTCCATGTCGGTGCCCATTGTAGTAGCGTATCGTATTTCTTAGCTCTAAGACACACCTTAACACCCGCAGATAGTAGCATGTCCACGATCTGCCTGTGTGCAGCAGTACAGTGAAGCGGTGCCCAAGCTTAAGACTTCTCTGGGGTGCCGAGATCAGGTTGTTGGTGTGAGGTTGCAAGCAGCGCCTGAAAAGAGGCGAGGTCTTCCTTTGCGACCATAAATTAGGGTGCGGTGCAACTTCAGGTCCTTGGTACTCAAGTCGGCAGCCTTGGCGATGAGCACGGGGTATGAAGTAGTGCTGCCGGTGCAATGATGTCCAGTGCAAGATGGTCTCCCCGTGGGCCGCACAGGCGTGTCAAATAGCCCTGCAATATCATCTACTTGGATCACCAAGCGCCACAGCCCGAAGAAATTGGTCATTTGCGTGCCACATAATTCCATTCGTTCCATAGGAATCCAATGCACAGTCAGCCACAGCCTTGCGTTGCAGCCTCAAGTCCGTCGTCATAGATGGATGGCCACAAATTTTTTAGTTGTCCCGACTCCGCCCGGGCATCGATGTGTCCATCAAAAGCCCAAAGCCGTCGCCGGAATTGCTCAGGGGCTGAGGTACAGGTGTTTGGGTGATACAGTGAGAGACTCGAAATCATAGCATCGGAAGCACGAGGCTGCCCCGGAACGGTAAGGACGGCTATGGCAGCCAGTGGCCATGGTCATAAGTACCGGGGGACGTCTTGGATCAGAAGCCTCGGCGACCTTATTATTCTAGTATATGAACTGGAAGGTGGTTTCCTTTGAAATGAACGACCAAAAACTTATAGATCTGGGCTAGCTCACACTACATAGAGCATCTCTACCTCAAGACACGACAAGGGTCGCGCTGGACCCATGAAAAGAAGCGAGATGGACCATACGCAAATAAAAATTCATGAGATGTTACGATCTTTGAAATATTTGGTCTCGTTCTAGTGAGTCCATAGTACCAGAGCTAAGCCCCCAAGGTTTTCCACATGAACAACCGAGCAAGCTGATAGGTAATGTCTTCGGCGAAGCCGAGGGAGCGCTTGTCACAGACGCAACAGATAGAGAATGGGACAGGCCTCGATTGCGATCCAATACGTATTAATTCGTAACTAGAGTCGGGTAGAGCGACCTGAGGTCTGCAGCCAAAACGACTGTGCTAGTAATGTTTAAGATGGCTATCACGAGGTCCTTGAGTCTAACAAGATACCTAGTGTTTGGCACCTTGGTACCCTCCGCCTTCATCGCTGCAGAAAGAGATGTAAATTCCGCATTCTTAGGCTTGACTGCTGTCTGAAACGTGCGCTTGATGTACACGTTATAAATGTCCTCAGAAGGAGATCACTATTTACTGAGGTGGGCAACATGAACTGCCCTATCATGGCCCATTACAACGCCTCCAGTCTCAATGAGACCTTTTGGTCTCCCTGTGGAGATATCGGCAACCGACAAGTCGGTTCGGCGCTTATATGCAATCAGCAAGGCCCACAATTGTGATTCAGGTTCCATATCAGTGTGGAATTTTTCCTCGTCCCATGTCAGATGAGTGATTCCTTACGAGAGCAATACTATTGCAAACAAGGAAGGAAATAGAGGCAAATATGCCGTTCTTTATTTCTTTATTTTCGTTTGATGGACTACCTAGGTAGTTCATATCTGCAGAGTGTTTTATCTTGTGAACCTGTGAATTGTAAACATCGGTACGTTCACCAGTCAGAGCAAGCGAAAGGAATCCAAGTATCCAGATTCGATGCGACATTGATATGAGAAACTGCAAGGTACAAATGCACGTTGGTGAGTGCACATACTCTGCAGGGTCTATATTGGACTCCAGGGTGGGAATCCTACTCCCACCAAAGCCAATCAAGTCATATGCGGCCCATTCAATGCGTGCAATTTTTCTCAGCTTGTGCTGTGGACAAGTCGGTTTGCTGGCGGCTATGGAGACGCCTTTTCGCCTAATCTTAGACCTCGTGGTCTCCTATTTGCCGCGACTTCATCTTCTAGAGAGCCTGCTACTCAGGTATCTCGATTGACATTGATTGTATCCTTGGTGGCTGCTTCGTCGAGCTGCTCATCATGTCGGCAACACGCACAATACTAGGGCCACTTTTGACGACCTTCACGCCGCCGTCAACATGTACGGAAGTCATGCTGGACCTGACTGCGGACTCCAGCGAGGGCTGGTTGGCCCAGTCCTGCTCATCCGATGTCATGAACGATGATGCTTCTTGCTGGCCATCTGCCACCAGCGGCGTGACGACTTCAACCAATTTGTGGGGATTTGGTATCTACTCTCCCGGCACTGTCTGTCCGACAGGCTATGTGACAGCGTGCTCTGCAACCTCGGGCGTCGAGGGCGGCTTCGATTTTCAATTCCCTCTGGAAAGCAGTGAGACAGCCATTGGGTGCTGCCCCAGGTAATGAGATGACCCTTGTTGCCTCCCGTCATGTATCATGATGTATGTACTCAGTACACCGTGCTAATACCACCTCTCTGAAGCGGATACGGGTGCTATCTCCTCACCGTAGGATCAGGCATTGTCAGTGGAATTACGAGCACGGTTGTGCAGACGTGTACCAGCTCTGCGACGGGGGGCTCATTTATTGCTGCGACTTGCGATGGTGACGGCTCCTTCGTCAGCACCCACACGGTTAGCACGGATCTTTGGATCCACGCACCGCTGATGCAATTAGCATGGCAAGCCAGCGACATCAGTGCTACTGCGATCTCCACATCGATCTTGACCAGCACTATCACAAGGGGGTCGACATCATCCTCGACCGCGGTCCCAACTTCAAGCACTTCCTCGTCAGCATCGCAATCTTCGTCTGGTCTGTCTCGCGGTGCACTGGCTGGAATTGGTGTAGCGGCTGCAGTTCTTGTCCTAAGCGTCGTTTTCTCAGCTATCTGCCTCTTCCGAAAAAGGCGCAGGACTCGCCAGAATGCGCGGGTAGCTGAAATGGTATCAGATTCACAAGCTGGAGGATTTTTGGGGGGCGGCTCCTCGTATGATACGTCACATGGTCATTTGTATGAGCTCGGTGACCCGAAATTTGCCGGATCACACAGTCGACCATACGAGCTCGGTGATCCGAATACGATGGCCCATGAACTATCAGATCAAGCAGTATATGAACTACCGACCGGAAGGGAGAAGCGTTGACGGTTGCTCACTAATCACTAGCTGTTAGGTTATGGAGCAGCAGTGGGAATGAAAGGGGAGGTCCATGACCGTCATGTCTTTGATGGTGCGAGGACCGATAAATCTGCCAATCAGTGTGTCAGCCAGATCCCATAACAGCCAATATGGAGCAGCTGGTGCATTAAACAGGCTCGATAGACGTCGACCAGTTGAGGAAACCTACCAGACCAAGGTCATGGGTGATGAATGTGATGGATATCGTTCTACATCGCTTGAGTTACAATTTTCACAACTTAAGGATGTATACAAATGCTGTGCGAACGCGCGACATGTTCCCTGTGCTGCTAACCCATCACCGCCTTATTGCGAGAATGAGAGTATCCGGCGAAACACAATCAACCTTCTGGACCCCAATGAGACACGGGGATTCTTTCCAGAGCCTCGAGAAGCTCTCGCTATACTGAATAAATGGGAAGCTGTCCAGTATCTGCTTCAGGGCGGCCTTGTCAACCTCGAAGCCCTAGCCAGGCTGCCTTTCGTGTCTGACCTCTTCACCTACGCAAACCACGCTGGGCCTTGGCACCTTATCTTCGTACTCCTTCCCAGCCAGGAGTCCCCACTTAGCGAGCCCCTAGGGATAGTACAACCGCAAGCGATGTACCAATGGGACAAAGTTCTCGTCGCTGATAGCAATGGCATCCTGATCACTCGCGGCAACCTCGGTAGCACCCCTGAGAGGACTCCTTGTAGCCTCCCTCAACTATTCCTGTGACCTTGGTGGTACCTCTCAGCGTGAAAATTTGCCTCCGGAGTTGCACGTACCCATGCAGTAGGCGAGCGACGGAGAAGTGAAGCATGACTCTAGCAAATGCCGACATTCTAATGCATCTCGTTTCTTCAGACTTGAACATTCGAAAAGAATACTTTTAAATCCCCACATACTGATCAAACCAAATTCCCATGGTTCTGTGATACCTAGTTGCTACCGGGTCTGAGATGAGGTCGTGCTCTAAGCGCTGGTCTGGCCGGGATGTGCGTATTGCGGTTCCGGTTCCTGCACGGGGTTGGACAAGCCAGAAAAGAAATCATGGTTAGGCGAAGATTTTTTTCTCCACGGAGGCGTCTCAGACATTGGATCCGACCTTATACGTAACGCGCCCAAAATAACTAGTCTTTTGTCATAGGCATTGATTGTTGACATCGTCACAACGGCGAGTCAGCAATTGTTTGGCAGAATGGACAATTGGAAGCAAAGTCGTAGGGTGTCTTCTGCTGATGTACCTTAGGGGCCAGGGAAACGGGCGGTCTGTGTCAGTGACCTTATTGACTGCAGGTGCTGAAAACCTTAATGGCGCCCCAATCCGGCTAGACACTTCCATCAAATCTGCCTGTCATATTTTCGCTTTAGCTTGTTCTACTGGCTGTTGACTTACGGGACGCAGAAGTAAAGACTCGGAGGCAGAAGAGGTCCTGTAACCCTCATGGCAACAGCTACGCTGTGGATTAAATAATGGGCGACAGACCCAAATGACAGCTCTGAGTGAGAAGCTACACGATGAGGACGGTGCTATACACGGCACCAATTCGTTTTCAATTGGACTTCTGAGGACTGGGCGATCGAAGAAAAGGGTGTCAAGAAGTCACGCTGTCGTTGGTTGAGGAGTTCGGAGGGTGGTCGCAAGGAGACGAAATTGGGAAAGCATTCACGCAGACAATATTGTAGCCAGCAGTCTTGATGTTCGTAGGACTTGGCGTTGCCAAATTCGGGAGTAGATGCCAATGGAGGTTGCCTTGTACGTGGGGGGCGCACATGCAAGCTAGAATGGACAATAACTGAATGGATGGACAAGTAGGCTAAAGTAAACAGATTGCCCTAGACGGATCCATGAGCAGTCTAGTCAAATTGGACGGTGGCAGGGGGACCGCGATGGGGTGAGAGGGTGCCACATGGCAATCCAGGAACAGGTATATACCTAAGGTAGGTACCTAGGTAAGGAGATCCATCCAGATCTGGCCTGCCCCAAGCGCACACTGCACGAGTGACGCTGACGGTACTTCCTGGGAAAGCGGCCGGGCCAATGATGCTTCACTTGAGGGGGGGGGGATCTATTGCGGGAACAAAGAGTCGCTGCACGTCACAACGACCCGAGGATCTGGGGAACGATATGTATGTTCCATGCAATGACGAGGATCACTGTGGGGAACTGGAGAAAGGAAACTGGGGACAGGGCAGCTTGTGCATGACGTCTTGCTAGAAAAAGAATGAAGGCCCTGTGTTTTGTTTTGTTTTGTTTGACCTCGCATGTACAGATCATAAACTACCTAGGTACTTACAGCCAAGCCCGACATCTTCTTGTCAAACTTGGGCTAGAGCATCGGCCCGTCATGCATGGACCATCAGTTCCAGGCGGCCGGGTCCGCCAACCGCACGGAGGGTACCTAATTGTAAAGTGCCCGTAGCGCCAGATTGAAACTCAGGTACAATGCAGTTGTACGTACGTACACGCTTCTGTTTTTGTCTCGGCATGGACAGTCATTGCCTAGTTCTCATATCAGATCTCTAGATTGGTGGTATCGTTGACAAGCAGATCAAGGTGGCTATTCACTCCCAACACGCTGTTGATATTGTAAGACCAACATATCAAAATGAGGTCAGCAGCAATGACTACTCATCTCGTAAGAAACCCAATCTCGAGTTATCAATTTTAATGTTTTCAGTCTCTGGTAGCGAGAAAGGAGCTGTGGAAATGCAATGCTACATAGATGTGGTTTTCCTAGGGCGAAAATGAAGCCAATTCGAGCTGCCATTATGTAATCGATCGCTTAACTGCAGCTCCATCCCTGCATTTCCTTGACCAAAACAGACTAAGCGCCTGCCCGCACAATAGCCTCGGAAGGTACCGGCCTGACAGGACTCATCAGCACCGCACCAGGTTTAGGGAAAGAAATGTTAGCGATTGTCAGTCTAACAGCTTCCACCGCTTTGGCCGCAGTCGCGTCCGCTTGACTTCAGGTCGTGAAATCAACCATCTGTCGCACCGCTCGCCGCCCCTGCATCAACGCAAAGACTACCCACCGTGCATCAAATTCCCATTCTGAATCTCTACTTTGTTTACCCGTCAACGGCTCACGCCACTGAAACGCGTCTCTCCCGATGCCAACACCTACCGAGACGTCCTGTCGAGTGTCCCTCGCCTCCCCGTGACGACGCGCAACAGCAGCCCACACACAGCGCTGCCCTGCCCAGCCCAGCCCAGCCCCGAATATCCATTAAGTCCCCATCCCTACACGGTCGTTCAACTTCCGACACCATGTCGTCACGACCCACCACCCCTCGGAGCTCGCGCTCTGGCCGAGTCCCCGTCCGTTCCCGCGGTCGCCATTCCCAGGACGATGAAGAGCCGCCGTTGAAAAAGAGAAAGTATGTGCCCGGCGGCCCTGGTGGAGGCGGTAGATTCGTCCTTGCCGATGAGCTCGACGGCACAGCTGGCCCGTCCCCTCCAAGACCTCGAAGCGCCGCCCGAAGACCCACAGCTCGACCTCGAACAACAACCCTTGCCCCACGAGAAAGAAGCACCCGCGCCCGCACCTCGGCGAATCGCTCCACTCAAGACGACATGGAATTCAGCTCAGCCGCCGCCGTGGCTGCCGCAGTTGCCCAAAGCGAAGGATACAAACCACGAGAAGAACGCGGCTGGGAGGAGTTCCACCCCAATCTTGACATCGAGGCCACTTTCATGGTCTTCCACTCCGAAGACGTCGACGGTACAAGGAAATCGACTCCCCCACCACCCGCTCATCCAGTAGCCCCCAACGGCGCAAACACCCCATCCAAGACCGGCGATGCGAGCGTTACTGGCGCAACAAGCGACGCCGCGCCTCAGGCTGAAGGCTCAATAGCAGGTACACCATCCGCGGCTGTCGAGACACCCAGGCGGCGAACTACGCGCCCACGAGATGCCGTCTCATTCTACGCCACGCGATCTGACTTGGGCGGCACACCCAAGACGCCAAAAGTGCTCTCTACCTTGAACCAAACTCCGAAGGAGCGTCTAGACCTCAAACTTCCCTCGTACCGCAAGACAGACCGAATATTACTCTTCGAGAGCAAGACTTTTGGCCAGGCAAAATATGTAGAGAAGGCCATGATGAACGTCGGTTATCAAGAGAGCGACAATTTTATCCGACCAGACCGCAGACTGTTGAAGGCCAGCGACGCCCATATCGATGAGGATGTTGATCAATTGCTTGGCCACAAAGCAGAAGGCGAGGTGGTGATCCCTCACAGTGGATCCAATCTTGGGCGTGTCGAGTACGACATGGACGAGCAGGATGACATGTGGCTAGAGCAAATCAACGCACAACGGAAGCTTCACGAGCTGGAACCCGTAACTCGTGAGATATTCGAAATCACAATCACCAAGATCGAAAAGGAGTGGCATGCTTTGGAAAAGAAGATCCCGAAGCCAAACCCAAAGCCCCCACAGACGCATCGTCCTCGTTCTAGCTCTGCCGTTGCGGTGAATGGCGAAAACCAGGCTGGCGAAGAGCAGGATAGCAAATGTGCGATTTGCGACGACGGTGACTGTGAGAATACGAATGCCATCGTTTTCTGTGATGGCTGCGATCTTGCGGTGCATCAAGAATGCTACGGTGTACCGTTCATCCCTGAAGGGCAGTGGATGTGTCGGAAGTGCCAACTCGCAGGCCGTGGAATTCCGGTAAGTAGACTGACTGCATGGGTTTTCCGATCGTCTGTAGTGTAATGACTGTGGCTAATTGATGGAGTAGACTTGCATCTTCTGCCCCAATACTGACGGTGCTTTCAAACAAACTAACAATTCGAAATGGGCACATCTGCTCTGTGCCATGTGGATTCCTGAGGTCTCTTTAGGTAACCATACCTTTATGGAGCCCGTCATGGACGTGGACAAGGTTCCAAAGAATCGCTGGAAACTACAATGCTACATATGCAATCAGAAGATGGGGGCCTGCATACAGTGCGGCAACAAAGCTTGCTATCAAGCATTTCATGTTACCTGCGCGCGGCGTGCGCATCTTTTCCTAAAGATGAAAAACAGTCAAGGCGCCCTTGCAGTATTAGATGGTGGTATGGTCCTGAAGGCCTTCTGCGACAAGCACTGTCCCCCAGACCACGAGGAGGAACACGGCGTGAAGACCGCAATCAAAGAGGCCAAAAAGTTCTATCGGCGCACGATGAAGGGTCGCATCTGGGCGAGCAGTCAGGACTCGGCCCGGCAGTTGGCCGCTACTCATCGGAATCACATGGCTGAGCACCCGCCAGACGAGTCGCAGATGATTGGAGCCAAGCTCTCTGGCGGTGGTGACAAGAAAAAGGGCCAGGCAGGAAAGATTTGGAAGCTGCCGTCAGGCGCACCCGTTATACCTTTGGCGGTCTTTGACCTTGTCGAAAGTGGTCTAGCCCGATTCACTCTGCGCAAGAGAAAGGAATATGTCGCTGAGGCATGTCGATACTGGACACTGAAGCGAGAGTCTCGCCGTGGGGCTGCACTTCTCAAGCGCTTACAACTGCAAATGGAGTCTTTCTCGTCGATAGAATTGACTCGACGAGACTTTGCTGCCATGGGGCCATCAGGCAAATCCCGCCTTGCTAGGCGTATCGAATTCGCCGAGATTCTTCTCAATGATCTGGAGCAACTGAAGTCTCTAACGGAAGATGTCGTCGGCAGGGAATGGGAGAAGCTCGAGATGGCCGAGATGGAACAAGATTTTATTGACACATGCTACTTTCCAATCTTCAAGCTTCTGGTGCCTGTCATCGACAAGGCTCAAGCGTAAGCTGCTGTTCCCATCCCTCTCCGATGCCGAGTATGTTCTAACAGGATGCTAGGCTTGACAAGGGCGTATTCAAAGACGGCCTGATTAAGTTGCAGGACAAATTCGACAAACGTCTATATACAACAACGCTGGCTTTCGCTCACGATCTTTGCGAAGTCATCAATGTCGGAATCAACACAGAGCCCAAACCGGAGTCCGAGGGCCAGCCTCGGTTCGACCTGATTGAGTCGCCTACTAAGCCATTCTCAAAGGCGCAAGATCGCAAGAGGCTTGGCAAGCGCATCATCAGATCAGTGCAATCACATCTGGAGACTGCCCTCAAGGCAGAGGCTGACCTCATCTCCAAGCCTTACGTGGATCTGCAGAAGGAGCTAGAAGGCATGATCGATGCAAGTCTCGAGATGAGGAAGCCATTCCCTCCGAAACCTGAAGCAGAATCATCGGGTCAGGGAGATCAGGACATTGTCATGGCAGAAGCCCCTGAGAATGGTCACATCACTGTCGGCGAGTCTCAAGGGGATGGCGCGGACGGCGTTGGCGATAAGATGGATGTCGACGAACTCAGCATCGAAGTTAAGGACGAAGACGCTGTCGAGACCAACGGAATACCGCCTGCGGAGCCTGTCGATCGTGTTCAGGGCGCTAATAATCAGGAGCAAGGCAGTACCCTTCCAAATGGCGTAAAATTGGCACCCACTCCACCTGGCACAAATGAGTACACATCAATGTCGCATGGAAACAGCGGACCAGCACCCCTTACGCCGCCACAATCCAATGGCAGCCTCGGTCGTGGAACCGACAATATGCTCACCGAAGGTGGCATCCCATGGTACCTGAAAACCTTCGACCCAGTCGGCACCACCGCCATCGAGGAACAGTGGGCAGGCCGTGATGCTGTCCGGTCGCTCAGTGAGGAGCTGACGGATATGGACGAGGCCGAGCTGAATGACCTCGAGTTCAATGTCGAGGACAGCACTATTACTGCTTCACCGGTCGACGTGCTCCCAGATGAGGACCACCAGCACCTGACGGTGCCGGGTGGCGGACTACGCTCCGGGGGGTCCAGAAGGAAGCTGAGCAATGCGGCGGCTAGCCTGGGTAGGAAGCGACTGAGGTCGTCAGCTAGGAGACGCTAGGACCATACTTTCAGGGCGGGCGGAGGTGTGTGTGTGTGTGTGCGTAAGGCTTTGATTAAATTGTTGTATTACTACTGAATTTTGGTGACGTCTCTCCTGCTTTCCCCTCACTACGTGTGGTTTGGGGGAAAGGGTGAAATTTTTTGGACCACTTTTGTGTTGTGCGTGGTCTGCGTCACTGTTAAGCGTGACAATGTGTTCAAGAGATTTGCGGGTACTCTCACTGGCTGGGTGATGGCTTTTTCCCTCGCACGAGCACACATTGGCGTTTGATACATGGATGGGAAAGCTGCTATTGGCATTGTGGAGACTGGGCGGCACTTGGCACGTGTGTGTGTGAGATATATATTTTGGTAGTTGGAACAGAATGAATGTGTGCGATTGAGCGGGCGATCGATTGTGCTGATGAGGGAAAGGAAGCTACTTATATTTGAGCATGTATACTAACATTCCATATAGCCAGCCAAGCATTGCTATACTTTTTGCGCACACAGCGTTTGGGTTGCTTCTCTGACAGTGCCATTTCCCTAGCACACTTGAAAATTGTTGAATTTCTCCTTCCTGTGGGATAGACCTCGCGCTCTTAGAAATCGCAACTTCGGCTCCAATACAATACAAAGATGCCAGAGAGATCCTCACATACGCGAACACAAGGAAAGCCTTTGTCTTTGTGTGGATGCTAGCCATTGGCGCACTGGAGGGAGAGGTACAGAGGACTATCCTCGTCTGGGCGCTCAGCATCATGCTTCTGTAGCCCAATAGCCTCTGGGCGAGGGGCAGGACGACGATGGTTTCCTCTACTGACCAGGGAAGAGACCGATGTATCAAGCACTGTAGTCTTGCAGACCAAATTTTAGGGATCAAGTCTAATGTATGGTATCTCAGAAAGTATGCTGCCCGTACAACAAGATTACAAAGCACAGCCATTTCACAGACGGTGAATATCTCTCGCCTCATCAGGTCCGGTAGTGGGTTGTGGAGTGGTCGCTGTGTCAAGCCAAGGAACTTATCAAAAATGGCATGTCGATAAAGAATATTGTTAGACAATGGGCGAGCTTCTCAGTCTCGCCGCACATTGGAAGCCAATCTCGCAAGGATATGAGCGGCGTAGACCATTGCCACCTACGTGTCGCCCGCGTAGCATTTTGACGTCCAGCACACATTCGCATGCGGCTCAGCGGATGGGTCAATCGATCGCAGCCCTCTCACTCATGGAAGCTGACCCGGGTTGGAGGCATAGCCTTAGAAGCCATGAGCAAAACAGTCTCACCCCAGGGTGTAAGCAGGGTTAATGGATCCACTAAGTTACCATCATCTCCACGAGATTCTTGATTTCACATGGCTTCAGCCAGATCAGACCTATGTCCCCGTCCACGACCTTGTGTAGCACGACCAGCTGGAGGTATGCTCATGCCCTCCGCCGACCGACACATTTGCGCTTTTGCACTTCCACAAGTTTTCCGCGCCATGATTGCAGAAGCCCCGACTCATACACTTGAAGGCACAAAGGATGACTAGCGACCAGAATCTAAGGCGCTGAGCTGCCACAACCCCCCCCCCCCACTCTTCCCACGGTAAGACGCACTTTGACTCTTGACTTCAAGATGCCAGTAGACATTACAAGTATCTGCACTTGACGGAGTTATCAGCCAGCACTAGCTGACTCCAAAAAACTTGGCGGTGCTCTTGAAGTGACGCCTCGAAATTAGAATGGTCTGCCGCAAACTCTGAGCTGTCCCCTTCCGCCACACTTGCCTCAGCCAGTAATGCCCACCATTAACGTTCTCAGGGGATGCGAGAGAAAAAAGACAAGAAAAACAAAAACACTCTCTCGCGCCATGCATGTGAAAGTCTACCACTGAATAGTCGACCCTCCTTGACTCATGACTGCGACTTTGCGAGTCTGCACATAAGCCCGCTTCGCTTGCCTTAGTCGCCTGAAGAGGAGAGGGGTCGTCCATGACTGGTGATAGTAGTGCGCTGTACAACCCCAACATGCTTGGCTCCCAGTCAAGCCTCATTCAATAAGATGACTTAGAGCGAGGATTGTCAAAATCCCTTCGTCGTTGACAATGCACCAAGGGGGCTAGGTCAACAAGTTTCTCGGTTACCGCTCCGTGTCGACTTGTTCTCGGTTGAGACAGCCGATGAACAGCAACGGCGGCGATACTCAACAAACGTAGTGACATGGGTGTTCCAAGGAGCCGGGAAAGCTTTTGGAACGGGAGAGTGGGGGCCCTAGTGAGCGTCGTATCCATGTGAATATGTCAGCCAGCGTACCTGCAATATATACTAGACCTTTTTGCTGTTTAGCGTACCAGCAATGTGGGAATGGTATTGGAGCTGGATTCCTTGCAGACCGCTTCGTCTGTGCCTTGGACGAATTTGGTGGGAGGGGGGGTTCCCTTACATCACACGACTTGGTTGAATCAGTCAGGTGGTGTTCGAGATCGGACGAGGACAACTCAATGTCGAGACGTGTAATTGAAAGCTGGCGACGGCCTTTTTGTAGGGGCAAAGCTAGACGGGATGACCCTTTGGGGAAGGCCGAGTCTTGGCCGCGCTGGGCTCGAGTGTCGTTCTTGGCAAACAAAAGAGTGGCTAGCTGAATGATCCGCGATGATCAATCACTCAACAGGATGGATCAGTGTAACGGGCGACGGAACAATCAACAGGGACAGCTTCTTTCCCTCCGATCAGCTCCGGCTACACGGCCGGAGACATGGGATTTGACAGGTCGAAGTTGCGGAGCGGAGCGATTAAGGCCATCGAGGAGGATCAGCGGGCAACAAGGCTGAACTAGGGGAATTGGCAAAGAAGCTCGGAAGATGACGCGGTCAGAGTCCACGAGCTTCACAAGCCTACCTCGCCGTAACCAATGTGAGCTCTCCAAGTACCCTGTCAAATCAATGAGTAGTTTTTGAAAAGCCAGCAAGCTCGACGTTGATGGTCTGCCACCTCGGCTTTTGGGACACGCTCCAACGCCTAGGCCGGTCTGCGATTTGGCCATAGGCCTGATGTTCAGTGAAAACCTGGCAGACTGCCCACTTGCGCATGAGGCTGGCGTCATTCTATTTCTGGAGACCAGTGATGACCCTCTTAGACCTCGGCAAGGGGGTTCCATGTGGGAGGCACAGCGGCCTAGATACAATGACGGCAGCAATTGGGCCGGTTTTGAGAGGGACTGGCTATACAGTGATTGTTCGCTGGGAGACGTCGGTGCAGAAGATATGCTGCTGGTCGAAAAGTAGATGCAAGACATGCTTTGGGTTGCATGGCATATGCAGAAGCTTTGTCCCACTCTTGATGCACACCTACACCTACACAGTGAGATAGGCATGACTGGCAGAGTGTTCTAGACAAATATAGTATTCACAAGGGCCCCTGCGGGACACATTCAGCTTGGACAGAGCTCGATCTATCTTTTCTGCGCATAGCCCAGGGCGGATGTCTGGCACCTTTTGGCTTCCAACGACTGTGGACCGTGATGGATCCGGAAGACTAGAAGGGGCGTGCCAACGGCTCACGTCGCTCGGGCCCGGCTAGCGTGCCGAGCGATTTGCGAGACTACAGTCCGTACTGTATCTTCAGGCCAGGGTCCGCAAGTGACAGTGTCGATGCGGCGCCGATTCGACGCAACAAGCGCGTTTCTTCAGCCGGGGATGCGCATATCTCGAGATGTGTGGCTCCTGTGCCTCAAGCATGGACTCACTCATTACGTACAAAGCCGCGAGCAGGAGAAAAAACAAAGGACTGTGGCATCTGATCCTGGCGGCCATCTTTTGCAAATCGGCAGCGTATGTCACTTTGAGGAGGCCGCAAGCCATTCTCTGGATTGAAAGAGTGCGAGGTCGGGTTGGCAAGGTAAAGCAGCTTTTGCTTGGGCAGGTCCGCTGGTGAGCAGCCCCCATCAACCCAAGCAATTCGCGCGCGCTCTGAGGTCGTGAAATTGTGAAGGAGGCTCAGGAAGTGGAAAGGGTCGCGGAGTATCCGCAGTTGGGCATCGAGGACCCCTGTGGATCCTTCAAACATAGTGGAGTTTGTCATCAGCTTGTCTGACAAGTCATTCGCAATCGAAGTTATATCCAATGTTGAATACGGACGTCTCATCTTGTCGTTTATTCAGAGCCTGCGGTGCTCTTGCTGGAGGTTAGTGAGGGGCCAGGCCGTTTGTTGTCGTTCCAACTCCAACATGTGCCATGCACAAGCATACAGGAACAGTTAGTGTGTAATGTGCCTAGGTGTGAAGAGACTGCATTAGATGTACAATATAACATTTTGCTGCCGCTTGCTGCATACGCGGAAATGTGCAGCAATGTGCGGAGGCGAGATAAGGCCCAAGACGATGTAGACGCAAGCGACGATAAAGAGCGGAACGGGAATATGAAGGGCAGCCAAGAACTTTTGTAGCCGAAGAAGGTACATGGCAGTAGCATTCGAAGGCGTGGCATGTCTGGACGAATATGGAAATTATGCATGTAATCTCAATCCAGTGTGATGGGAAAGTAGCAGTTTTTGTGTGAGATGGCCCGGTGAAGTCGTGAGCTTAAAATAAAAGTGGAGTTTGTATTTTGGATGCCAAGGCGTGCCATTTTGATGAAGCCCGGGAAGGGGACAGTTGCTGTTAGCCTCTAACCGTCCAAATGGCCCCAAAAAAGCAGTCGCGTCTGCACTATACTTAGAAAGGTGCCTAGGTACCTAGTAGAGAGAGGTAGGTAGTCTGTGAGACTGTGACTGCCCGTAGTAGTACCTAGCGTCCTTCATCAACCTACTGGACTAGCTCCTCGTTGCTAGCCCGGAAGCAAAGCATTAACCCTGACAGACCACTAAGGCACACCCCCTCCCGAAAAAACAAACCCCACTCTCCCAAGTCTCTCCTTCTTCTACCCACCTTTACTCCCAAGCCGACCGAAACGTATCGGTAGCATGGGCAGATTTTGCCTGTCAACCTAACCTACCGGCCTGAGGTACCTCTAACATTGGGTCCACATCCCCCGATCTGCCGCTGGTTGCCTTCCCTCGGAATCTCAACCTGAACCCCAGGGCCTGGGCCACTGACCAGACCCGTACTGAATCCCCGACACTCCGTACTTTTGTTGACCTGACACTCATCAACGCACCCCAAAGGCGAACTTGTCAATTCAAATTCATCTTTACGGCGACAACAAGACCTGACATAGGCATAGTCTCTGAACCGCACTCAATACCAAAGCGATCGAGGACTTTGTATTCCTCCCATTTTCATCTCGAACTCAACGCGACGCATCTGACGAACCAGCCTGTTGTGGCCCAATTTCCGCCGCGCGAAAGAAAGCCTTCCCAGAAAAATCTCCACGACCTGCCCTCCCGTGCCTCCCGGCTCCCAAACAGACAAACTGCGACGACGAGAAGGCTCTTTTTTTCCCTTCTTCAATAAGGCGACAACGGCTCATTGAGACCATCACAACATTGATCTGCATCTCCTTTCCGTAGTTAAGAGGTATTTTGCACGCGACTTCGATCACGCAACCCGTTTTTTCTGCGGTCTGGCGATCCACGTCACAACCTTGAGGCCCCGCTGTTGCTGCTGCTGCTGCTGAAGCTGAAGCTGTCTCGACGCGACACCACCACCCGTAGCCACCACCAATCCTCAACACATTAGGAACTGGGCGACATCACCTTTTATCCTTCTTAAGGCGAACATACACAGCTGACGCTTTCAATCTCTTTTGAAAGCATCCCTCTGGCTGAGATCACTTCTACAATGTTCGTGTCCTTCTCGATTCTCCCATCTCTCTCTCTTTCTCTCTCTCTCCCTGATCTGATAGTCGTAATCACTCGACCTGCGTTGATGCACTGCCTGCAATTCCCCATATCCATTCTCATTCCCATTCCCCAAGCCTCATCCAGTGTCGGGTCTAATTCCGCTATCTTCTCGCCCTTTCTCGCCCTTTCTTGCCATCTCTCATACACACACTCCCTCACTCACGATTCGTGCATCGCTTGCACTTGCAAATCTGTTCTCGCGCATGTTTGTTACCTGCTCTGTGCTAACATTTCACCTCCATTCAGTCAACAGAAGTGTATCAATCGACCCCACCTGCCTGACTGCGTAAAATTCCTGTCCCACCGCAGCGCATCCCACCCCCTCCGGCGCGTCCGCCCCTCCCTCCCCCTCCTGCCATAATCACGCCAGCTCTTGGCGCTCGACCAAAGTATCATGGCAGATCACAGCGAAGTCGATTTGGACTCCATAATCGACCGTCTCCTTGAGGTCCGCGGCAGCCGGCCCGGCAAGCAGGTTCAGCTCCTTGAGGCTGAGATCCGTTACCTCTGCACCAAGGCTCGCGAGATCTTCATCTCACAGCCCATCCTCCTCGAGCTTGAGGCCCCCATCAAGGTATGTCGCTGCTGTCTATGCCACTTTTCCTCCGACACCGGGCTTCGTGCGCATAACTGACCATCCGCCTTTCCACTACAACAGATTTGCGGTGACATTCACGGCCAGTACTATGATCTCCTACGATTGTTCGAGTACGGCGGCTTCCCTCCGGAGGCCAACTACCTCTTCCTTGGTGACTACGTCGACCGTGGAAAGCAGTCCCTAGAAACGATCTGTCTGCTGTTGGCCTACAAGATCAAGTACCCAGAGAACTTCTTTATTCTTCGAGGCAACCACGAGTGTGCTTCCATCAACCGCATTTACGGCTTCTACGACGAGTGCAAGCGTCGGTACAACATCAAGCTGTGGAAGACCTTCACCGACTGCTTCAACTGTCTGCCCATTGCCGCCATCATTGACGAGAAGATTTTCACCATGCACGGTGGCTTGAGTCCCGACCTGAACTCCATGGAGCAGATCCGCCGCGTAATGCGCCCTACTGATGTGAGTGATGCTACTATCTCTGCGATCCTCGGAGACCATTTTGGGTGCCATGCCAGCTTGCAGCGCCAGTCATCTCGTATACTGACTAGCTGCTTGACCAGATTCCTGACTGCGGTCTGCTTTGCGACCTGCTGTGGTCCGACCCCGACAAAGATATTACCGGTTGGAGCGAAAACGACAGAGGTGTCAGCTTTACCTTTGGTCCCGACGTGGTGTCGCGCTTCCTTCAGAAGCATGACATGGATTTGATCTGCCGTGCTCACCAAGTCGTCGAGGATGGTTACGAGTTCTTCTCCAAGCGTCAACTCGTCACCTTGTTCAGCGCGCCAAATTACTGCGGAGAGTTCGACAACGCGGGTGCCATGATGAGCGTGGACGAAAGTCTGCTATGCTCATTCCAGGTTTGTCACTTCTCAACCATCTCGACGCGTCTGATGACTGACAAGTGCCCTTTGTACAGATTCTGAAGCCCGCTGAGAAGAAACAAAAGTACGTTCCCGGTCTTGGGGGCAGTAGATCCATTACTACTCCCCGAAAGTCGTCCAAAACCTAAGTTTGAATTCACGCCAACACCCCTCGTTATTTAGGTTCGGACGACGATGATTTGTCACATTTCGACACCACCACGCGAACTGGTCGAGCCCAATTATCTCCACGAACGGATTCTCGCAACTCGCTGCGTCAGATCTGCAAGGCTCTCCGCTTTCTCGCTCTCCCTCTTCTGCCGACCACTTGCCTCGATGTATAAGTACCAACAAAACCCCGCATCGACCATAGAACGCGCCTCCCGATCCCCACAAAACTTCAATCTTCTCCCGGATCATGCTGTGGCTGAACACGATTGGAGACTTCATTATTGTGGAATATACATAATGGCAGTCTCTTCCAATGCATTCTCAGTCCGGACCCCGCCTGCCTCTTCGCTCATTGCGAAACCCATTAGCTTGGCCACCACCTTCTACGACCCTTCTCGGACGGTTTTGGACGATTCATTTCGATCATATTCTACACCATTTTGGCGATGATCATGATGATACGACGTGATGCCTCTTCCATAGTGTCCATCCTGCATTGCGTTGGGCGGTCATGGCCAGGAGTCTGGGGGCTTTCCAAGGTTGGCCTCATGGGTGCATATCGGGACGCGCCTGCTCAATTCTTTTTCAAACATCAAGTCGGTAATTACGGGAGGATTCGGGAAAATATCCCGCCATAGGGGGGATACTTCAAAGTGCGAGGGCAGTGCTGACAAGGGGGTGAAGCTCGTAGGAGGCCGATTGGGTCAGGCAGTCAAGGAAAAGGAGGGGGAAAACGGGAGGGTTTCTTTTTCGTAATTGTTGTTGTTTTAAGTATTGTTTACTTTTTCGACTCTGGTTTTGCTGCTGCTCCTGCTGCCGCTACTCTCGAAACTCGACTCGCGTCTGTACAGTCCGTGATTTTTTATTGTCCCGCGTCGCTGACTGTTGGGGATACTTTGTGGCGACCGCGAACTTTGCAGCTTGAGATTTATGCCAGATGTTTTGAAAAGCGACGTGGTATGCAAGGCCAACGAGCCAGAGAGAGGGACTTCAAAAGGAAGTTTGAGGGGAAAATAAACCAAGAATGATGGACAACCTCGCTGGCCAGGTTCCGGAGGGCATAGATTGCAATCTTCTCATGTCTGCACCTTTCTCCTTGCTCGAAGTCTGGTCTCCACTTGTGACCGTCGTGTTTTTGTGTACAGCTGTAGACAAAAGTTTGTATTAACCATTGCGACATATCAATATCATAGGGTCTAGTACCTGGTGATTTGCCCAGATGTCCACCACGTGCGTGAGAGTTGCACTATCGAACTTTTCTGAATTGTCATGAAGCACCCGGCGTAGCCTTTCGCGCAATCACCGTCCAGCCCCTTGCACGCCATCCATCAGATCTGGAGGCAGACTCACGTGCAATCCTCACAGGCCTCCTTCTTGCTACTGCTCTGGAGATCGTCCACCAGCACTGCTGCCGCCTCGTTCGACCCAGGATACCCACCGCCCGCCTGACCGGCAGCCTCAAGCTCCGCCCGTGAGGGCAGCGCTTTGTTGGCGCCCTCGCTCTCGCCCTCGCCTTTACTGCCGGCCGCCGCGCCGGGTCGGGCGTGATCGCGGTCTACGTGGCCGAGGTTCCGGCCCGGTTCGATGACGTCGCGCACGCGGCGCTTGAGCTCTTTTGTTTCGGGAAAGCCGCCGTCTTTGGTGCGGTCCCAGAGAATGGTGGCTTGGATGGAGGGGTGCGAGGGGAGGGGGGGCGAGGATGAGGATGAGGTGGAGGGATGGGAGGGCTGGTGGAAGATCTCAACAATGAAGGTACCGCCTGTTGAGGGCTGGAGGGCGACTTCTCCTAGGCTGGTGGAGAAGGTGGATAGAAGCTCTTGGGCGAACTTTTTGGGATGGATTGGGTTGGTTAGTCACAGGTTTGGGGAGTGAGTGTGTGAGTGAGTGAGTGAGTGAGTGAGAAGGGAGGGAGTGGTGATAAGTCAGAGCCATGGGGGAAGGATGGGAATGTGATATATGGCTTACGTATGCGGCTCGGAGGTTCCATTTGCATCTGGAGAGCAGTCAGTTATCATATCTTACATGTTGAAAGGGTTCAAAGAAGGAGGCGTCAGTACTGAGTGCAGAACTTGATAGTCACTCGCGGCATTGGGAACGGCGCCCCAGCGACCTCGTCGGCAGTAGTCTTGTCCGCCATGGATGCGAAATAGAGGCACGTTCGTCAAGGATCAGGAAGGATAGATAGTAGTGTGGTAGCTTGGTGGGGCGAACGGATTCTTTGTTATGTTGGCTTCTTGTTGTTGTTGTTCTTCTTCAAGAATTAGTGCGCCGGGATGCAACGGTATAGTTTGATGACGATTGCTGTAAATGGGGGATGTTCTATAAAACGTTGCGGTCCGGCGCCGTAGCCCGTTCGGGCCGAGAGAAACTTGGGAGGGTGATGATGTGGTGTGTGTGGGGCCGGAGCGTGGTCCCGGTAGAATCGGGCGGTGGCTCCCGTCGGCTCGGGTCGTTGATCACTCTGAACGGACGGGCACATATGCATTATTATTATTTTGACAGATGTGCTGCGTACAATGTAAATAATGATGTCTATCGGGAGATTTGGACGATCATTGCAAAATTGGTATAAATGTTCAGTGTATTTTTACGTATGTATGACTACCTACCTATCTACATACGCATGGTGATGGCGCAACAACAATGAATGGGGTGGTGTACTTGAGTACGCCGTTGCTCAGCTCCATATGTCAGTCTCACCTTTCCATTCCACCTGACATCTACCTTGTCTGCCAATGGCTCTTGTGTCACAAGGCTTGCGAGAACATTCCCCATGATTAGTAGGTACTGATGGTCGCGAGCTAGCAACTCTCTTTTCACATCTTCGTGGGATTCTCGCCTATTGAATTTGCTGCCTACGAGATCGGCATGTCTACCAAGCACGGTTTCATGTGTCCTCACCGTAGAATGAAATAAGGCCTGGGATATGAGACTAAGTGTTAATCTACGTGACGCCACAAAAAAAGACAGTTCATATCCAAATCATTGCTTGCGAAGGATTCATGCCACACTGTACCGGATCAAGTCGCACAGAAAGCAAGAAACCATAACATTTATTCGAGTCCCCTCTTCCCTTATTATACAGTAATCAAACCCTCGTTGAGGTACTACAGTAATTCTCCTCTACAATTGGAATTCTGCCTCCGCAGTTCGTGTATTTGTGATGGCTCACTTGTATCGTGTCGCTAGTCTAACCAACAGCTACTTCAGTAGGAACTAGGCTGTCGTATATTTCAGGCCATTGAGCATCTGAACAGAATGCGCGATGTGCACGGTGAAGTACCATAACAATAGTTATCACAACGCACTAGTGAAAGTAGATCCTAGCACGGCCGGGCTCTGGGCGTCTAATTTGACCTAGTCAAGCATAGTCGAAAATCAGTAAGAGCTGGAGCACTAGGTAGCTGAATACCTACCTACATCTCTGTAACCCCCAAGGATAATTCGACAGCTAGATTTCAACATTTTCAGTCCACGACCTGCTTAATTTCCATGTTCCACCGGTCCGTGCGTATAGGAGAAGTACGTGACCACTGGCGCCGTTTAAAGAACCTTTGCTTCAGCAGATGGCCTCTTTCATTTCCCCTCTTGCAGATACGCACCGGAACGCCGTGCCTTCATTCAAATCAAGCATCAAATCCTCCTACCTACACAGTGATCTTATTTCTCTCGCCTGAGGATCTAAATCTCAATAAGACCTGTCCTCATGTCATCAGCTAGGGAGAAGCACGATGCTGAAGAGCGCAGCTGTTGCAACTAAATCTCGTCTGTGATGACTTTGTGAAGAGTGCAACAAGAACATCAGCTGGAGCTCTGCATACTTGACTCTGAGAACGTCAACGCTACGTTCGCGTCATCAACAATGATCTACGACAGACCGGGGCCGATACTGAACACGCAATCGAGGTTACTCGACACACCGACCTTTTACAGGCGGATATAGGTGAAGATTCGAAACTGTTTCCAATTTCATCCAATGACAAGATCGAGTTTGCAAGATTAATAATGACAGTCTAAGTTCATACGTGTGCATACTAGGCTAATAGGAAGGTATCGGTAACTTGATGCAAAACCGTTCGACTTGGTACCGAGACAGCCACCCTCTCTCTGTTTATGAAACCTTCAAGGAGTCAAATTGCCAACAAATCTCACACCTGTAGCATGGTCTACCTTTCACCAACTGTCGGCACCTCTTTTTCAACTCAGTTTGAGGAGATATTTGTCATGGGATGATTCTTCCAAATGCTCATATATGCGCAGGTGTTCATATAGGGGACGTCGATTGCATCTAGCCATTTAGCAGTTCAAATGTGTGACAACCAGGATAGGACTTTTTGCGAGCAGGGGTTTCCACTTGGATCCACTTTCAGCATGCTCCTTTCAGCTAAAGTAAAATTCAACATTTTTGTCTTCGTATCTCTTCAATCGAACTCTAGACCCGTGTCAAACGCTTTCAGCTTGAAGAGGTCTGATAGGAATTCTGGAAGGGAGATTCATACGTCTTTCGGTCCATTTACTCAACCCCCGTGCATCAATTCGGGGGTTGCTCACAAGTCAGCCTAGGAAATCCCCCTTGTCTCGGACAATGGCAATTGTCAGCATCTTATCGTTGTAGCTGATGCTCCACTTTGGTTCAGCTTTCACCAGATCTGCAGCCTGTGCATATTATTGTAGTAGGATCCACCAATAAAAATAAGCATGGCGGAGACATAGTCAGCACTAATGCTCCTTGTAGCGCCGTGCCTGGTACGGCCGCCCAGAGGTCCAAAAATGGAGTATTCCTCTAATTTCTTTTGAACCCGTGGCGACTGTCGTCTTTTTCTCCAGAAACCTTTCCTCTATTTCCCCTTTACTTTCTCCGCCTACGTTTACCGTCTTCTGTGTTTTTTCCCACTCGTGTGGGGAAGTCGGGAACCATGGCGTATCAACAGCAAGAAAAGTCACCTGGAGGAGGAGGCAGCAGCATACAACAATCACCTGTTGGAACATATGAGGAGGGCATAGAGCCAGTGGTATACCAACATGGACAGTATCCCGAGCACTACTATCCAGGTCCGGAGCCCCCGCAAGTGCACACACCATCGCCATACACGTCCGGGACAAAATCCGACTTGCCGCCCGCACCAGCGGCGTCGTCGGGCCCGACAACTCTTGGCATAAACCGAAAATTGTTTTGGATCTTGGTCGGCTTGCTTGTTCTTCTCTTGATTCTTGTTATTGGCCTGGCGGCCGGTCTGGGAGCGAAGGTGGCTCAAGAGGACTCACGGTAGGAGCTTTATATATCACACCCGACGAACGTCGCGCAAGACTAATTTAATATGATAGGGCTACATCAAGTAATGCTACCGACCAATCGACGGCTACCTCTTCAGCCTCGAGTACCTCTACTACTCTACCAACTGCGACTTACACATCTGCAACATCGACTGCAACTCCGACCATTCCGTGTCCAAAACAAAAGTATGTCAATTTATCTTGTTATGTTTCTCAAGCGAGAATACCCGCACTCTCCCCTTCCTGATTCATGGAAGCTTTGAAAGGGGGGAAAAGTAGTCATATTGAAGATGCCCATAGTGATGCTCATAGCTAACCTTGCCCTCTCGAAGCCTCACCCTCTACACAGCCACCACCTCCGTCGAGGCTCAATTCCGACTCTACTGCGGCTTCGACTTTAGCGGTTCCGAAGCGGACGATATCACGAGTCTTGACACCGTCAGCATGGAAGCTTGCATGGACGTATGCGCCAGCACCGACACATGCCAGGGTGCCGGTTGGGGAACGACGGGCGAGTTATCCTCCACGGCGTACACGTGCTATTTGAAAACAAACTTGACGACCGCGCACAGTGCTACTGATGGATGGTGCTTTGCGGTGAATCTGAATACCACGACTTCATTCACGATTTGATTTGCCGAGATATCGGATATTAGGAGGCAGGCGTTCGAGACGGGTATGGGTACTGTTCCATTGATGGTTAGCAATACAGGATACCATGGCATACATACAGCAATGATTAGCTAGTGTAAAATATGATACCATTACTGACACTGCCTCCCCCTTGTCCGTTAGTTCATTGTCTCCCTTGTGTAAAAACATGTCACGGAGGCGGACAACCACTGAAACAGCCTCACGGAGGGGGGGGGAGTAGCGGGATATATCCAGGCAGGCAGTTCGGCCAGCTGCTTATAGGCCACAAAGTTAAATGTAGTCTGCGAAGATATCCGTGAATTCGTAAGTGGAGACGGATAAGACCCGATGCTGATGGAAGATCTATGAACAGCCAAATTTAAAAAATGGTCCAAATCAATTAGTGGGAGAGTGCATACTTCTGTGCCTTGTCAGTGTATTAGGTGTATAAGCGGTACAAGAAGAACTACCTAGGTAAGATCTAATTTCTCTAGACGCGGTTGAACCACCTTACCAGACTAATTAGGACAATATAGTAAACCCTCTGCGGGCACTAACATGCATGGCGATGTTCAGGATAGGTACTAGCTAAAACCAAAGGCTCAGAAAGCTTAGGCCAACTAAATCGCTCAATGTTGTGCATATATACCTTACTTGGAAAGATATGACGGTGCCTCTAAACTGTTTTTGCAATGTTGCAGAGATGCCCAAATTACTAGCATGTTTGCGAAACTGGTTTCCACTATTTTGGCGGACTACAGCCTCATGTGACCCAATGAATTAAATAATGTAGCACTTGATAACTCAAATCGATCGAGAAACATGCCATGATGAGTATGATTATCATCACGAATACCTAGGTAGGTAAAAGGAGCTTGGCGTGTCAACGCTCAGTCTACTGCTGTCCAAGGCCAAGTTCACGAATACAAATATCAGCTGCTTTCTCTCCAATGAGGAGAGCAGTGTCGTTGGTATTCGCAGCGACATTGGACGGGACGATACTCATATCGGCAATCTTCAGACCTGTCACGCCATAGACATTTAGCGAGGGATTCACCACGCCCAGGTCATCTTGCGAACGCATTTTGCAGGTTCCGAGCGAATGCCAGGTAGTCCCAACATTCTCGCGAATCCACTTCTCGAGAATGGCGTCGTCCTCTGCGGTATACTCGATGTTACTGGCGTCGGGTCTCAATGGAGCGTCGAGAGACACACACGCCGCGGACGAGGTAGCAGGAAACGGTGGGTGTAAAGGCGGGATCTCTCCCCGGTACGATGGCATACGTCTGATCAATTCTCGCTGCTTCTTGTAAAGCCAGACGTGCTTCTTGATGTCCAGCTCTCCTTTGCCCACAAAGAAGCCAGATTCGAAATCCAAAGGATCCTCGAGTCTGGAACCCGTGATGTAGACGTGTCCACGAGAGAAAGGGTAAACCGTGAAAGCGGACAATGCCAGACATGGCTTGCCTGGGTACTGGCTTGGGTGTCCAGGGAATCCACCGATGAGTGTGAAGCAAGCCAGGGGCTTCTCGGGAAAAGGCTTATACTCCTTGTTCCAGACCTCTTGAAACTCAGGACCAAGGGCAGCAATCTCGTCTTCCGAGGGCCTAACTTTTCCTTGGATGTCCTGAGCATTCCAGCCCATCATACGTGCCTTCACTTCATCCGCCAGAGACCCGCCTTGTTTGTGAAGGAGCTCATCGAGAGTGTCTTCAATACCAAGATCGCTAGTGTAGCCGTACAAGAGCAGATGATGATCCTCATAGTCACGACCAACCCCGGGCAAGTCGGCCACGAGCGGAACGCCGGCACGACTCAGCACTTGGGCATCACCTACTCCAGATCTCTGCAGGAGAGCTGGCGAACCAAAAGCGCCACAGGCAGACACGACAAGCTTCTTCGCTTCGATAGTCTGGATCTGCTGAGCGCTGTTTCCTCCTGGACCTTGCTGAAAGAGGGGGTTAGGCCTGATTTCCACACCAACCGCCCGGTGCGAAGCATCAAACTGGATGCGTGTGACCTGGGTTTCCACCAGCACGTGAAGATTGTTGGCGCTGCCCACGCCGCGCTGTAGAATTGGATGCAAGTAGCAGGTTGCTGCATCCTGACGCTTCCCATCAGGTGAGATATAACGCCGCGCGCGCCAAACTGCGTTGACGGTCTCGAGGTCCGCGAGATCCTCGACCTCAGGCCACCCCAGCCCTTTGGCGGATTCAAGGAACTCCGCTTCGACTCTGGTAGCGCTGTAGGTGCCACGAGAGATTTGGACGGGACCACTGCGGCCGTGAACATTCTTTTCATCCGGTCCATCGTAATTCTCGATCTATGCCACGGTCAGAGACGAAAGTCTACTGGTATCCCCTCTGTAGAAAAAGGGTCAATTCACCTTCTTCAGGAACGGCAGCAGTTCAGCAGCCGACCAGCCGTGTGTCTGCCACGAGTCGAAGTCGAGACGCTGAGCCCGGCTGTACATCATGAAGTTTGTCGACGACCCGCCACCGAGGACGCCCCCACATGGTACAGCGAGTTCTCTATCACCCACCGCTGCAGACTTGTTCGCATTATGGAAGATGCTGGCCGTGCTGTCTGGGGCAAGGTGTGCCATGAAGTACACAGGACAGGCAATTGATGGGATGTCATTGTTGTTCTGACCACCCTCGATCACCAAGATGGACAGCCCCGGGTCTGCCTCGGCGAGCCTTGAGGCCACAACACACCCAGCCGTCCCGCCTATTCGCAGAAGAAGATTCAGTAAGTAGCCCTCAAAATGAGTATACATTTGATGATCTGAAAGTACCAACCTCCCACAATAATCACGTCAACCTCTTGAAGGGTATTCGGAACCTTGGTGTACAGGGCCATGATCGTTGAGAACCAGGGGGTCGGCTGGCTTTCAGTAAAAGTATGGACACCCAAAGTGAAGCCTCGTGTGAGCCTGATTCAATGTCGGTTGAGACGGCACGAGTAAGGGCCAGAAAATGGATTGAAAGCCAATGTGCTGAGCCAAGGAGGATGGTCAGTCCTCAAGCCCACTGCGCGACGATATATGGCCCAAATGAAGGAGGTGGTGTAGCATTTGTCTCTGGGAGCTTGTTCACAGGTACTAGGCACAGATCGGCGAGCATGTAACTTCAAATGTGTGTTGTGCAAATATCCAATGATCAATGATGATGACAGACGGAGGCGGAGTCCTTTCGTAGCAGACAGAGCCCCAATGCCTAGGTATCTATAAAGTCGGGGCCCGGAGAGGTCACGCCAAATTGTTTGGTAGGCGTTGGTTGCAAACAATTTGGCGTTGGTTGCTTAGTGCACGTTGGTGATTTATGCACGTTGGTGGCTAAATTAATGCGTGGTCCAGAAAGCACCCACAATTGGAACTTCACTTGATATTACGACAGCGTGGAGAATCATGGTGCTTCCCCATCAAAGTGACAGCAATCTGTGTGTGTGTAAGCATTTCATCGGCATCAACAACCTGTCTCATATTACAGTCAACAACAAGCCTGCCCATGGTTTCGTCACTGCTAGAGTCAGATTCATGAGCCACTTCTCGCAAGCAGTCTGACTCTGGTGAGAAGAACGCGTAAAGCAAGAGAATGTTGAAATCCGCATTCGCTGGTTCCAACAGAGTCACTCACAGAAGCCCATCCATATAAGGGAACGATGACGGCAAAGGGTATTCTCGATTTCGGGGAGGGCTAAACTGACACGGTACAAGTGAAGAAGAAAGCTGTGTAGTCGCAGTATTAAAAACATGCCGAATTATCCCTCTGGCAGTACCCACAGGCCCCATATACAGAGAGGTTGGTAGTTTGGTTGGTATGGTGGGGGCAAAAAAAAGAAAACCGTAATCGTAACCACCCCAGCCGCGGAGAGTCCAACCGTACCTCTGACGAGGCGATCCTCCTCTCGACACGGCGAGAAAAATCGTGATGCCTTTGTGTGGTCTCGCCCTCCCCTCCGTATCTCGCTCGAAATTGCCAGCGCCACGCACACGAACCCGCCCCCTTTCATCTGCGCCAGGCCTTTTCTCTGGTCTAGCAGAAGGCATCCCTTTTGTCCACGTAATAACGCCGAGGAAAAACAACGCAAAAAGGCAGTAGCAGTAACAGGCCCCCTGTCCGGGGATTTTGCCAAGGTTCGTATGCCTCGAATTATGCCGACGGTCGCTCACGTCTGTCGATCCTTTCGAGAACTTATATTGGATAACCTCATTCCCTCATCCGATCCTCGTGAACAGTTACATGACTGTACAGCAGCCGCTGCTCTGCTGAGGAGCGTAGGGGTCCTCGCCCTTGGGGACGACGCCCCAAACGGAAGGAACCATGTAGTCTCGGGTGCTATTGCAATAGGCAATGATGCTGGAGAAGGAGGGTTCTAGTTTAGCACAACAATTCCTTGGTGTACAGACGACAACAAACACAATTGCGTCACATGACGACGTGTTGGGGCCTTGTCTCACCTCTTACTGGCTTGGGAGACGGGGATGCGCTCCCTCTCAAGATCCTCACGAAGACGGTTGTTCAATTCAGTCAGGCGCCGCAGCTTCAGGTCGGCCATGGACTGCTTGTTCTTCTTGATCTGGGTCGGATCACCGACATCACGCGAGGTGTATTGAGGCATATCGGATTGGTCAGCCAGAATGGCTGTATCTGTCTCGCGATCTATGTTGTCGGCGAACTCGGAACGCGAAGCGTTAGAGTCGATAGAGGGCGGCAAGCCCTGCGAAAGATCGGGGTGGCTAGGCGAGCGAGGGATGAGGCGACGCGGGCGCTCTACCTGGGGGTCCTGCTGAGGAATCGACATGGCAAAGGTCAGTAAAGTTCACAGTGGAGTAATACAACAGGCAGAGTTCGCGGATAGCGATTGACCGGATCGGCCAATTGGAGCAAATGACAATTGGTGCCTCTAGCCGTGCATGGAATCGAATCGTGATAAATTTCCAGAGTCCAAAAGCAGAGGGAGAGAAAGAGAGCGAATGGCGGTGGAAGCGGTAGCGATCTGATTGATTTGGATCTGAGATCGGCATGTCGCAAGTCGAATGCAGTCGAATGAGCGGTGCGGCAGGTTGAGGTTTGACGAACGGTAGGACAATTGGGCGATTATTTTCTGGCTTCCGGGCTGCAGAGCAGGTGCACAAAGGAAAGGACAGATTAACGATTTTGATGACTTACAAGTTTGGGAGGATATCAGGATGGTCTGCCCAGGGGTTGACTGGATGGACGATGGCAGACGTGCTTTGTCGTTGAAGGAGAGGATGGCCGTTTTCATGGATTTGAATTGTAAAGGAGGGAATGAGGACGATGAGAAAGGCCAATGTGCAGCCAGCAGGGACCAACGGAAAGAATGGCGAGCCATGCTAAGGTCAAGCTGCTCAGCTAAGCAAAGCCAGTACCAAGGCCGGGGGTTTATCGCACTAGCAGACCACCGAAAAGCTGGGGGGTTCCAGGCAATGTCGCTTTGATACAGGGGTTACTGTGTCCCTGGAAGACCGGGGCCACTTCCGCCGGCAGGGATGGAGCAGTACACGCAGCCCAATAAAAGGGTTAGGGTACTCTGATTGACAATGATTCAAGCCTCCTTACCTAAGGTATCTAGGGAGGCGGTATGTCAGCTCACCAGATGGATACCTAGGTACTCTGAATATTCTTGACCCTTCTGGATGTCAAGTGAGTCAGCTAGCAGCAATATACATGGCAAGTGCAAATGCAAGTAGGTCAACATTAGGTTCACTGACTGATAAGACAAGGTTTAGCTGTCCATGCACACATGCATCAGCAAGCAGTATAGACTCACCGAAAAAGGCCTGCACAAGAGTCAGGACAGGGCTTGAATGCCAGGTACAGATGTACATAGTATGTATGTCTCGAAAGGGTGATCTCTACTTGCAGTTCACCGGCCCATGGTGACCCCACTCTCTCTCCCAGAACATCTCCATTCCGGAAATGAGATGTTGCCAATTTCTCCCAATCTGCCACAGCAGCCGTGTGCACGATTGACGAAATCTAGGAGTCTGATAAAACAATCAGCAGTCCCCTATATCTCCTGCCGCTGATTGGAATATAGGGAGGGGTTTCATCCGCGAAACGAGAAACGTTTTTTTTTTTGGGCTTGCCTGTTTCTCTTGATAAGCTTGTCTGCTGTTATTGTGTTTAGGACGAACGGGTCCGGTATGGGGCCTTTCCACTTCCTTTTATTGCATATCTCGCGTTTCAGGGCATCAGCATTCGCTGGAAGGCAATAGTTTATTTTCTTCTCCGAGGGTCTATGCGTTTGCGGCAGTAATCCAAACATTGCGGGGGTAACTAACATAGTACCACCCCTCACTGTATTCTGCCTTGTACCTATGGCTGCCTTTTGGGGCTCCCATGAAATATTGCATCAACGGGTGGAAAAAAAAGAAAAACCTGCCCACACTTACCGAGTTTCCAGTGACTTCACTAGCACAGTTCAAACAAAAAGTGCATATTCTTTCAAGTTTTGATCCTGCTGATTGTTCTTGTTATTGTTCTTCCAAAAAGCACTTGGTCAGCTTAGACGCGGCATTTGGAGGTCACCTGATAGCCGCTCAACGCTAAGCTCCAAACGGGTCGGCCACAGAACCTTGGAAAAGCGGATCACTCACCAGAAGACTCTGCGACACCTTGACGTTTCCTACTTTTACCCAAAAATCACTACGCGGGACAACAACGCACCGCCATCCTTTGGCTTTCTGCCGCCACATCCCACCAGCAGATTTCCCATCGCGATCAACAGATCAAACGTTAATACTACTGTTGTATCTCGATTTTAGGAAGTCCTCAACAACCTTTCGAGGTGACTGCTGCCCAGCATGCCGCCTCCACCCCACCAAAAACCCGAAAATGTCCTGAAGCGCGCTCACGAACTTATTGGCGTCGGCCAGGCCCCTGCCGCCCTCACCCTCCTCCACGAGCACATCACATCCAAACGCTCTCGAAATGTCCCCATCGCATCGTTGGAGCCTGTTATGGTTCTGCTCGTCGAGCAGTCCGTCGAGCAGAAGAAGGGCAAGCTGACAAAGGACGCCCTGTATCAATACAAGAACATTGCACAGAACAGCAACGTTGGCACCATCGAGCTAGTCCTCAAGAAGTTCCTCGAGCTCGCCGCCGAGAAGGTCACAGCTGCTCAGGCAAAGGCCGATGAGGTTCAGTCCAGCATCGACGCCACTGCCGGCGCCGAAGGCATCGATGACCTCGAGGCAACAGAGACCCCAGAGTCCATCCTCCTTGCTACCGTTTCTGGCGAGCAGTCCAAAGACCGCACCGACCGTGCCATCGTCACCCCATGGCTCAAATTCCTGTGGGAAGCCTACCGTACTGTTCTCGATATCCTTCGCAACAACGCGCGTCTTGAGCTTCTCTACCAGAGCACTGCCACCCAGGCCTTTGACTTCTGCCTCAAGTACACCCGCAAGACCGAGTTCCGTCGCCTTTGCGAGCTGCTCCGTAACCATGTCCAGACCGCTGCCAAGTACTCTCAGCAGATGCACGCCATCAACTTGAACGACCCCGACACTCTGCAGCGTCATCTCGAGACCCGCTTTCAGCAGCTCAACGTTGCTGTAGAGCTTGAGCTCTGGCAGGAGGCTTTCCGTAGCGTCGAGGACATCCACACCCTGCTCAACCTGAGCAAGCGTCCTCCCAAGAACGTTATGATGGCCAACTACTACGAGAAGCTTACCCGTATCTTCCTTGTCGGCGAGAACTATCTCTTCCACGCCGCGGCCTGGAACCGTTACTACCAGCTGCTTCGTCAGTCCGCCACCCTTGTTGCGGCTGGCCAAAGCAAGAAGTCCGATAACCCACCTACCACTGAGGCCGAGCTCCAGAAGGCTGCTTCCTTTGTCCTGCTCTCCGCGCTCTCTATCCCTGTCATCAGCACCTCTCGCTCTCGCGGTGCCATGGTCGACTTCGATGAGGCCAGGAAGAACAAGAACTCGCGTCTCACCCACTTGCTTGGCATGACACAAGCACCTACTCGCGCTGTCCTATTCCAGGACATTCGTGCTAAGCAGCTGCTTCGTCGTGTCCGCCCCGAGATTCGCGACTTGTACAATATTCTCGAGGTTGACTTCCACCCTCTGTCTATTTGCAAGAAGATCTCGCCCATCCTGGCTCAGATCGGTGCCGACCCCGAGATGGAGAAGTATGTTCTGCCCTTGCAGCAGGTCATCCTCACCCGTCTGTTCCAGCAGTTGTCGCAGGTGTACGAGACTTTGGATCTGTCCTACGTTGAGAATTTGGCCCAATTTCCTGAGCCTTTCCAGGTGACCCGCGCGACCATCGAAAAGTTCATCATGAACGGCAATAAGAAGGGTGACCTCGCCATTCGCATGGACCACGCTACTGGTGTGCTGCACTTTGACAGCGACATCTTTTCCTCGTCCAAGGCTGTTCACACGGGCTCGGGAGCTGGCTCTGCTGAGGCTGAGGCTGGCTCTGTGCAGAGACTCCAGAGCACGCCTTCCGAGATTGTCCGCACTACCTTGACCCGCCTGTACAGAACTTTGCACACCACGTGCTACTACATCGACCCCACCTTCAACGAGGATCGCATCAAGGCCCGGGAGGCTGTCCTGGCACGTGCCAAGGCAGGTGCAGAGCAAGAGCACCAGGAGATCTTGGCTCGTAAGGAGATTATCCAGAAGCGCAAGGAGGAGGCGTCTCAAATCAAGGCTCGCATTGAGCGCGAGAATGCCAACGCCAAGCGTCTGCGTGAGCAGCAACTGCAGGAGGCTGAGACCCAGCGTCTCGCTCAGGAGTTGAGAGAGCGTGAGCAGAGACGTCTGGAGAGGGAGCGTCAAGAAATCCAGCGTCGTGAGGTCGAGAGCACGTTGAAGGAGCTTAAGCTGGAGACGAAGGCCCTGGGTATTGACGAGGAAGACCTCGCCAACCTGGACAGCAGCCGTCTCCGAGCCATGAAGCTCGCCCAGCTGGAGCGCGTGAAGAACGACGTCAACGAGAAGCTTAGAATCACCGGCAAGCGTATCGATCACCTGGAACGTGCCTTCCGTAAGGAGGAATCCAAGAAACTGGGCGAGGACTACGAGAAGCAACGCGCGGAGGATCTTGCCGACTATGAGAGGGAGACCAAGGAGCGCCTTGCTAAGTCCAAGGAGCAGCACAAGGCCAACGTCGAGCTCAAGCACCGCGTCCAGCGCTTGGTGCCCTACTACGAGAAGTTTAGAACGAATCTCACCCAGAACCGTCGTGAGGACTTCGAGAAGAGACAACGCGCAGCTGAGCGTGACTTGGAGAAGGCCATCTCTGAGCGGAAGCGGGAGTACCGGGAGAGGAAATTGCGCGAGAAGCGCGAGCGCGAAGAAAAGGAGCAGGTATTGCGTGAGGCAGAGGAGAAGGCTGCTCGGGACAAGGAGGAGCGCGAACAGAAGGAAGCACAGCGTCGCGAGGAATTCGCTCGCATCAAGGCTCAGCGCGAGGAGGAACGCCAGGAGGCTTTGGAGAAGGCTGCTCTTCAGGCTCGCCGCGAGGAGGAGGCCCTTGCTCGTCGCAAGGCCGAGAAGGAGAGCGCTCGTGGCTCTATTCCCGTGCGTGGAGGCCCACCAACACTGGAGCGCCGCACCGACTCTGCCGATGGTCCTGCTCCACCACGCATCGCCCTCGCCGGCAACAAGCCCAGCTGGCGTGAACGTGAGGCTGCCAAGGCCCGGGGCGAGACCCTGGAGTCTGCATCTCCTGCAGCTGCTGCACCTGCGCAGCGGGCTCCCGAGAGAGCTCCTGAGAGAACTTCCGAGCGTGCCCCTCCTGCCGAGCGCGAGCCGAGAGAGACTGCCTCTGGCCCACCACGTCTTGCCTTGGCTGGAAAGGCACCCGGTGGCAGCTGGCGTGAGCGAGAGGCTGCCAGGAAGGCTGCCGAGGCTAGTGGTGCCGCCCCCGAGCGCAGTGAGCGTCCCGAGCGATCCGAGCGCCCCGAGCGCCCCGAGCGCAGCTTTGAGCGCAGCGGCCCCCCTGCTGGAGGTCGTACATTCTCTGGACGTGGGGAGAATGGTCAAGATGGACCGGCCCCAGAGCCTCTTAAGCCGTCTGGTGGAGCTGGCAAGTGGGTGCCTCGTCACCTTCGTGAGCAAGGAAAGTAGATTGGTTCATGTTCCGGGAGGCTGATAATTTCTTCACGGCATTTCTTGTCATTGTAGCGGAGCATAGCCTCCACTAGTCAGTAGATTTGAGGCGGTATAAAAGTATGAAACGATGGTAGTATGATTGAGTCTTGATCTTGCTGTGCGTGACAGATTTCGAATACGTGATGTCTTGGTGATGTCCTGAACCTAATGTCCCTACAGCATATTCGACTCTCTAGAGCGTGCAGTGTGGAAAATTGCCAAGTGACAGGACCACAAGATCATGTGTACTCCAATCTCATGAGATTAGCATTGTAATAACAAAGATCTTGCTTCTGAGCAGGTGTGCAGTGCAATACCAAATACTTGAGCCCTTGTTACAGTGAGAAGCCCCTGCAATGTGAAGTGCGGGCGAGGCCTTATCGATAAGCCATGCAAGTCTGTATTTCCCGAACTTTTTCTCAGTGTCTCGCGGGACCAAAGCCTCACCAAAATTCAACCCACCATTCCCTCAAGAACGGACCGAGCTTCTTTTCACATAGAAATCCTTTGAAGATGCGTCCCCTCACAGAACCCGAGACGCAAACGCTCTTCACGAAGCTGGCGCATTACGTATGATCTCTCGCCCCCTCCCCCCTACTCCATATCACACTGCCTTCGAAAGAAAGGATGGGTCTGGGGGCTGTAGCTAACCAATGCGCCAAAAAATGATTAGACAGGCGGTTCCCTCAAGAACCTGATCGCGCCGCTCGATGACTCGGCCAATGCAGACCGCTATGTCTTTCGAATTCACAAGGACCGTGTGTACTACGTACGGCTGAGCATCGCAAACCTCGCCGTATCCATCGGTAAGCCAACCCAACCCAACAACTCTCCCACGATCCCCCCCCTCCATCGTTCTCTCCAAGCCTCCCACCAGGTCAACCTCGTCTAATAAATTTTCTTACATGTTGAAACAGAGCGCGAAAAACTTACCTCCCTCGGGATCTGCCTCGGCAAGTTCACCAAAACAGGCAAATTCCGCCTCCACATCACCTCGCTGCCGATCCTCGCCGAGCACGCGCGCTACAAGATCTGGGTCAAGCCCAACGGCGAAATGCCCTTTTTGTACGGAGGTAACATTGTCAAGGCGCACGTGGGCCGCTGGAGCGACGACTGCCCCGAGCACCAGGGCGTGATTGTGTACAGCATGAACGACACACCGCTGGGGTTCGGGATCACGGCGCGCGGGACGAGCGAGGCGCGGCGGTTGGATCCTACGGGTGTGGTGGCGTTTCGACAGGCGGACTGTGGGGAGTATCTCCGTGATGAGGATAACTTGTTTGCGACGGGTTGAGGCGAGGAAGAATGTTTGTAGACCGGGGGAGCTTGGGGGAGCGGTTGTATGGCGAGGGATGAAGAAGAAAGGTAACAGGATGGGATGAGGTTGCACAAGTGCCCAGGAAAAGGAGGCAAGCAGCATGGCAGGCGTTCAGGAGTTGAGACAGGAAAACAAAAAGAGAAAAAGACACCCCTATCGTGCTTTTCTTTTTTGGAGGGGCCTTGCTTGCCAAAGGCCGTCTATCTTTCCGTCTAGATACCATAATGACCAGGTCTTCTTTCCCCCTTTCGAAATCTAAACCAAAACGTTGAATCCTAGACCACTTGCTCTTTACGCCTTGGATTCATATTCAGCCACTCCATCCCTCACAGGTGTGCCCGCTCCGAGCGCAACAGGCAGCGTAGGGGTCTGCGGGCGACTCTCCCTCCGGAAAAACGTAACGTGCTCCCTCTCCGCCACGTATCCACTGTCCGCATATCCCAACAACCCCTCAATCTCCTTGCTCTGGTGGCCCTTGATCCGGCTGATCTCGGTCGACGAGTAATTCACAATCGCACGTCCCACATCCTGCGGCTCGCCGTGCCATAGCCGCTTGGTGCCGCCATCCCCGCCCTCCACGGCATCCGTGCCACGAGTTTCGCGGTCTACAACGAGCAGCCGCACGCATTCGTGGCCGGAGAAGCCTCCATCGACATCGACGACACCGGCTGGCAGGAGGCCTGCTTTGTTGAGTAGGGCCTTGTAGCAGCCAGCGTCGATGTAGATTGCGCCATGGGGCTTGAGGCCGTGGAGGATCCAGAAGGACCGGTCGCCGATGGGCGCGGGCGAGGGAAGGAAGCGTGTGTGAAGGGGCACGCTGTGCTGCTGCTGCTGCTGCTGCTGCTGTTCACGGGTGTTGAGATCGAGGGAGGCGGTGGAGTTTGCTAGTGAGTCGTCGGGGCCGGAGGCATTGTGGTGATCTGGGGAGCGGCTGGCTTGGATGTGGTGAGCGATCTTGGTGATGTTGCCTGGGCTGGAGGCGCGGGTAATGACGGTTGTGACGCCGGCGGAGGTGGCGAGGCGGGCGGCGACGATCTTGGTGGACATGCCACCTGTGCCTAGGGATGAGCCGGCTGAGGAAACTGGATGGGAGGGAGGGGATGTCAGCTATCTTTTACATTATCGGAGCAACACAGAAGGTAGCTCACCGTCAGCTTGTAAAGCGCCTATATCTTCCACCACCTCAATGGGCTGGGCGTCTGGATTTGACCGCGGGTTCTTGTCATATAGACAATCCACATCCGTCATCAAGAACAGCAGGTCTGCATGGACCATAGCGGCGGTGATGGCAGATAATGTGTCGTTGTCACCGAACTTGATTTCTGATACGGCGAGGGTGTCGTTTTCGTTCACAATGGGGATGACTCCCATGTCCAATAACTCATTGAAAGTCCTCTGTGCATTCAGATACCTCGAACGCTGCACAGTGTTCCCCGTCAGCGTACACCCCATTCTCTGTGCCAATTTCTTCCATTCACATCACCCCATCCCATTATGCATCATCGCAGGTGTTGGGTAACGGCAACAAAACTCACATCCGCTATATCATTCCGAGTCAACAAGATCTGGGCGACCGGCTGCTTCAGATGGTTGAACAGACTGTCCCAGATATTCATAAGGCGACACTGGCCAATGGCAGCGAGGGCCTGCAGCTGAGCGAGGTGCTTGGGACGCTTCTCCTTGTCCATGCGGCGCAGACCGACGCCGATGGCGCCCGAGGAGACAATGACGACGCGGTGGCCATCTTCGCGCAGCTTGTGGGCGGTCTCGACGATCAGCGAGAGGTTGGAAAGGAGAGGCTGGTGGGTCTTCTCGTCCACAATGGAGGAGGTTCCTTAGACATTGAAGTGTTAGTCTTGCACGTTGACTCCTGAAAGTGGTATAGAATGAATGAATGCCATTTGCTGGCTATTTACCAAGTTTGATGACGATGCCCAAGGATTTGTGGCCCTTCATGTCTGTGAGGAGTTGGTTGTGAGAAAATCAGTTCGCTTATGCCGTAGTCTTCGCTTTCATTGGATCACAAATATAAAAACCAATGATAGACCATGAATTGAAAATGGTATTTAATAAACAAAAAATACCCAAAATCAAAAGACGTTTTGGCGGACAAGAGGGAAGTGACTTACAATGTGACTCGCCCCTGGTATCCATTTTATCATCCTGGAGGCCCCCACTGAAAATGACTCTGTAGAACCGAACCAAATAAATGCCTGGTATTCAAAAAAATGTCAGGCGATGCTAGTCTAGGCAATCTAGTCTTTCTTTCTCCACTTTGAAATTCGGGTCGACAACTCTGGGTGGGAATCAATCCGCCGCCATGGCGCAAAAGGCGATTGATCAATGGGAGTTTTGCAGCGAGGGAAACTTTTCAGTGGGTCTTCTTCTTTGGGGCCTTGCCGGCATCGGTGGGGTCAAGATCCTCGTCCCGAGGGACCACATAGAGGACGCTGCTAAATACTACGCCAGTCTTTTTTAGACGCGACTAACAAAAAGAGAGCTTGTCCAACGTCACCCGAATCTCGGGACTGGAAAATAAATTAAAAACAAGTTACAGCAACAAACTACAACGAACCTCACCACGAAGTAGGATTTTCACGGCCATTGACGACAGGTGTAATACCTCGCAGTCTCTCAACAGTCCCAAATCTGACATCAACATCTGTCAAACAAAATCATCAACTTGAGTTACCTTGAGAGCTGCCATTGGAGGCGCCGTACAGCTATAGTTGGGAAGAGACTCTAGGCGCAATCAATTTCCTCTTCCAAACCTTTCGCTAAGGATACATACTACAACGCACATCACAACACGATGGCTTCGTCCTCACCCACTGAAAACGATTCAACACAGACTTACCCGAAAACACCAACGACCCCGTCCACCACCTCCCCCTCCCCCTCCTCGTCAACAACCAAATCAAACCTCTACCTCGAAAACGACCCCGCCCGCACAGGCTTCGACCCCGCCACCAACCACTGGATCACCCTCTTCCACGCCCTCACCGGCTCCATCACCCCGGAAGGCATCTTCCACTACCGCGAGGACCGCTACCGCGCCCACGAAGCCCGCGACGTCGCCCGCGCCGAGCAATGGCGCGACTGGCTCTTCCGCTATTCCCCGACCGTCACTTTTCTCAACGACAAGATCGCCCAGCTCAACCACGGCCGTCGCATGGACGCCTCCAACGTCATTTGCCGGCGCTGCCCGGCGCGTCTGACGGCCGAGGGGACAGTCGAGCGGCAGAGCGGTGGGTTTGAGCCGGCGCATGGGATACTCGTGTGTTCGAACGAGGTGCGAAATCGTGGGCATTTGGAGGATGTGTTGGCGCATGAGATGGTGCATGCGTATGATTGTCTGCGGTGGGAGGTGGATTTCAGAGGGCAGAGGAATTTGAAGCAGGCTGCTTGTACAGAGGTAGGTTTGGCCTTTTCTCTTTCTTTGCTCTCTCATCATGCTTCTGTGCCCCCTGTTGGAATCAAAGCAGTGTGCTAACAATTTGGGTTGCCCAAAAAACAGATCCGAGCGTCGATGCTTAGCGGCGAGTGCAGATTCAGCAGAGAATTCTGGGTACGGAACAATTGGCGCGTGACGGAGCAGTTCCAAGATTGCGTGAGGCGGCGTGCGGTGCAGTCCATGATGGCGAGGCCATGGGTCAAAGATGATGTGCAAGCCGTGAAGACGGTCAACGAAGTTTGGGATTCTTGTTTTGCAGACACCAGGCCTTTTGACGAGGTATATAGATGAAAGATGGTCAACAGAAAGCATTTAGACAGGATACCAATGATACCACTACTCTACACAGTTCCACATCATACGTCTTGCGGGGTCACTCATCTGTCCCTCGGAAGTACGTACCGTTTGGTGACAATAGTGGTTTCTAGGCAAAGGGAGCCGATGCTAAGTACCTCATATCCAGCCGGAATGGGCAGAGGCTGAGAAGGGCTGAGGCTGCATGTTGTATTCACTTATTTGAGGGAATACCCCACGGACAAGACTGTATACGCTTTACGAGTGTGTATTATACAAACGGCTACCTTCTATGAGCCCGTGTGCTGTGATCCTGTGAATGATCTCGACTTTTCCGTGTGAACGAGACACAGCTAGAAGCCGCAACGCTGAAAATAAATGCAAAAAATAGAAACAACCCAAAGCCCTGATCCCTATGCCAGAACCGATTTGTCCTCCCAGGACGCAACGCCAAGCAAATGTTTTATACACTCATCATGATCACGTGGTAAGCAACGAAATCTCATTGCACTGCTCTCAATCGTCCTTCACAACGATCATTTCGACTTCTGTCGGTTAGTAGCTCGCTCTCCCTTGACGCAATGCTTCAAGATCCACGGATGCTCCTGCACCGCATCCAGGGGCAATCTCTTTTCTGGGTCCAATACAAGCAGCTAAGACGCTCTAGTTAGCCTCTGTACATGATGGAATAGGAGACCCCGGGGTGGGGGCGGTGAAACTTCGACTTACCCTCTTGATGAGGTCTCTAGCCTCAGGGCTGACAAAGGACGGAATAGTCATGTCCGCCCGGGCAATACGTCGATGTGTCATTACTGGAGTATCCTCGAAAGGTGCCTCACCCACCAGGAACTCGTACGTCAAGACACCCAGGCTCCAAAGATCCACCTTCTCGTCATACGTGTTGTCCCTGCTTCCAGACTTGATCATCTCTGGAGGGAGATAGTCAAGCGTGCCACACAGAGTAGCTCTACGCTTGTTGGGAGCATGGACACTCCAACCAAAGTCTGAAATCTTGATTTCGTCGTGGATGCCAACCAAGATATTCTCAGGCTTAATGTCGCGGTGAATAACGTGCTTGCGGTGCAGGTACTTTAGCGCTGAGGCCATTTGCGCAATGTACTGCGCGGCCTTCCACTCGGGGAAGCGGCTTTCTTTGCGAAGCAGCTTGTACAGCTCGCCCTGGCCCGCAAACTCGAGAATGAGGAAGATCCGCTTGGGGTCGTGGAAGTGACCGAATAGTCGCAGGATGTTGGGGTGTCGCAGATTTTGCTGGATCTCGATTTCGCGGCGAACCTGCTTCTCGACACCGGACCCTTGTTGTAGTTCTGACTTGTAGAGGACCTTCAATGCGCAAATAAAGCCACTGGTACGTTCTCTGACAAGGTATACACGACCGAACTTGCCCTTACCGAGTGGCTTGCCAATCTCGAACATGCCGAGGTGGAATGTCCGAGGCTCGTCGAGGAGTGTAACAGTCTGTGACTGCCGCTCATGCTCCTCTTCATCGGAAGGACGGGAGGACGAGGCGCTGGCGGAGCTGGTCTTGTCCTTTTTGGTGGGCGAGGGAGGAATGCTAGGTCCTTGGACTTTCCGTGATACGGCCTGCGAGGGAAGTGTGACGGCTGTGGATGGCACGGCTTTCTTTGTAGGAGATAGGGGAAGGTTCACTGTGGAAGACGTGGCGACTGCTTTTCGCTGGGCGGCCTGTGAGGGAAGTGTCACGGTCGCGACGGTGTTGGTGCTCTGTGACTGGAGGGCTACTTTGTAGAGGTTGGAGCGGCTTGTGGATGATGCGAGCTGTGATGATGAAGAGGCAATCGTCTGAGCAATCAGCACGGTCTGAACATTTTGAATAGAATTGGGAGATGGCCTACCTTGGACGATTTTTGATACACTCGACTGGACTCGCCGGTGGCATTCTCATCTTGGATCGACATACGCTGGAGGCCAGCCTCCAATGTTCTTGTGGCCATGATGTTTGTGGGAGGCTGGTAAAGACTGGTGGGATGTTTGAAGGGTTCGTATGTTGTGGGAGGAGATGAGGAGATGTTGTTTGTGAAGTAGAAAGTGAAGCGAGTCCTTTGGAGCAGAGCAAAAAGGATTGCGGAGGTGGTGTTGCTGCTTGCAGGTTTGTGGCAGGTCTGAGAGTAATCTTGGAAGTGTATCAAGAGACGGAGCAATTGTTTTGGCCGTTGCCGGGCAACCGTGATGCGGGTGGCGGGGCGGCGGGTCCCGCACACTAACAGATTTGCCATGGTGATTGCCTGGCTTTCTGTTAGCAGCGGCGGGACAAGGGCCTCAGCTTCTTTGTCAGTATCAATCATACAGTCTCCTCACACAATACCTGAAGTCCATATTCGAATGCATGTCTTAATATCATCCTGTCCAACCCATATAGGACCAGATAAGGATAATGGAGTGATTTGGGACCATGCAGCTTTTCCTTTCCATACTAAACCCAAGACGTGTATGAATTGAATGTTGTTGCAATTGCAATTTCTTTATAAGGCAAGGCAGTCTATTGCTTTTTAGTACATTATTTGTGATGATGCTGGGAGCTAAACCGTAACATGCGGAGAATACTTCTCATTGCTGATTTTCCTCTTCCAGTTAGAAAAGTCAATGTGTAATATTTAAAGGCAAAAAAGTGAATTTACAATGAGCTATAATGAGGGAGCCTTGCAACGGCTCTTAGCAAGAGCTTGCCAAATGCACTTGGCGGGCATCGCATATAAGACAATAAAGCGAGCCATCTTACTCATCACAGTCTCATTCGCGACTTCATGAGATCCAATATCTCTCGACTTCACCCACCACCACCACTGTTCACCCTTTCCCCCCAAGCCTCTTTCGAAACGCAACCAACTTATCATTTTTCCATGCCAACCTTCACTACCAACATTACCCTTGACCAAATTCTTCAATACACAAATCCCCAAAATGAATCACATATCCTCCCCCAACGAGCCCCATCCGGCCGCCACCAGCCTGGCGCAAGCCACCACAACCCACACTCAAGGCCCCTTCACCATCGCCTCGCGCAAGCTCCCCATCAGCAAATCCGGTCCCATCGACGCCATGTCCGCGCGCTTAGGTATTCCCATCCCAGAGATGATCTTTGGCGATAACCTTGTCGCCATCGGCCACGCGCCCTCCGGCTGGACCATCGAGTTCACCGCCGAGGCCGCGCTCGACGCCGTCGACAAGACGGGCGCAAACATGCTGCAGGTCGCGTATGCCGGCGAGTGGAGCAGTAGTCGGGAGAAGAGCTCTGCGCACGATATTCAGCAGGTTGTCAAGCCGTATGATTGGAGCTACAGTACTACGTACAAGGGCACAGAGACGGCCGGGACGGAGGGCGAGAAGAAGTTGGCCGGGACGGGGGAGAAGCAGATCCCTCTGGAGCTGTTGAAGCGGCGGGATCCGATTTTGTTCTTTGATGAGGTGGTCTTGTTTGAGAGTGAACTGGATGATAATGGAGTGTCGATTTACAGCGTCAAGGTGCGCGTGATGGAGCAGCGGATGCTCTTGCTCGCGCGGCTGTATATGAGATTGGACAACGTGGTGGTGCGGGTACGGGACACGAGGGTGTATGTGGAGTTCGGGACGGGGGAAGTGGTGAGGGAGTATACGGTCAAGGAGGACAGTTTTGCGAATGTAAAAAAGGTGAGTTGACTTATTTGGTGTTGATGAAACAGTACGGACCATGAGACTAACATTTTGATACAGAGCCTGATGATGACAGGCTTGGGGTCTGAAGCTGTCACATCCGCACTGAGAGATGCGAACCAGGTTGCGCAATTACTGCCAGTGGTGGATCAACAGGTTGACTCTGTAACGCTCTCTTCATGAGTCTTCAAGCAGCGGGCTAAAGAAAAACCCTTCCACGGATAGTCGGAACCTGGGCCAAAGAGAAGGCTAGACTCGAGCGCATCCATTAAAGGCAGTGCTCCAGCACACGCACTTGCTTATTCATATGGCCCCAGTTGGCCTGACTGAAAGACGCCCGTCACATTCAGGACACACCCTCGATACATGCACAACTTTCTGCAGCGGCGCTTTCGGAGTACAGATTCAAGGGACATTGGGAACACTGAGACTCCACTTGCAAGTTCTAGCTCTTCAGAGGGTTGTGTAGCGACAGCGATGCTGCAAAAAGTAATCTGCGCACATGCCTGTGCCGCCATCCATTCGCATTATCACAAACGAAGCCAGGGGTATGTTTAACAACCTCGCACAGGTAGAATACAATCATAACAAAAGCTCATCAGCGCCATCTTGTATCGTTTAGGTGATCCTTTCCGCTTGTATCTCCGGTGAACCTTGGCCACCTTTTCGTTCTCAACGCCCCTCTGGCAAATCAGAACTCGGCTCCACGACCTCCTCGAATTCCAGCTCCCACTTGTCCACCTCCTTGAATTTCTTTGACGCAGCCTTCAGCTCAGCGGGCAGGCCCAAAGTTGTAGTCGTCTCCTCATTCACGTCTGCCTCGAAAGCCGTGTCGTCGAGCGGTGTGGAGGCCTCCTCATTGACTTCAATCGAATCGCCCTCTATTGTATTCTCCTCATCAAAGCTGCGAGAGCCATAGGTTCGCCGCGTGGTGCGCTTAGCGGGTGCGGATGCGGGTGCCGTACTTGTAGTGTTGGTGCGATTTGTCTTGGATATTCCATTAAGGGGTTTGGCAGGCTTCTTCTTCGCTGCACGACGGGGTCGCTCCTCCTGTTCCGACGCGCTGTTCTCTTGGTTGTCAGAATCATAGGGATCTCGGCGAGCCTTGCGGCGTCGGCGTGGCAGGAGTGCTTCGAGGTCAGCAGTTGAGAGCTTCGGAGACTCTTGCCGCTTGACTTTGGCAGCAGGCTTCGTTGCCTTGAAATTTGGCGAGTGCGTAAGGGAAGGCGGATCAGAGAGATCCGACATGTCATCGTCCTCCAGCGCCGGTGTGGCCTTTTGCGTACGTGATGGACCGCCATGCCGTTTCTTGCCCAGGTCTTTCAAAGACGGCCACATCATCGGGCCGTCCTCTTCCGAGTCGCTATCTACCGGAGGGGCCAGAATGTCCGAGTCAAGGCCCTGTGAGACGCGTCTCCGCTGAATACTTCGCATGATGAAGCTTGGCGGAGACGATGGCTCGGAATCATGAACACTGAGTGGTGATGATGGCATATCCGCCTCGACCGAATCATGAATCGTCTCACTGGCCTCTCTCTCCACAGCCTGCCTTTTTGCCGCCTCTGTCTCATGGCTCTCCGTAGACTTCCGCTTCTTGGACCTGGTTTCCCGTCCAACGTCAACGTCAGGTGTAGCCTCACTTCCCTCTTCTGCCTGCCCTGCAGCACTATTCCGCCCCCGAGACAGCCGCACTGGCGTACCCTCAGCCTCGGGCAGAAATGATTCCTCCATATCACTGTCTACCGCTACCGCAGTCTCGGTCTCCGCGCTCGTAGCCCGGGACCGCTGCAATCCCAGATTGGCTTTCTGTGCTGAGCTCAAGAGGATACTGGGCTGTCTCTGCCGCCTCCGGAAGTTGCCCAAATTGAGTGTAGACCCTAAGCCGGGCGTGGTCGGGCCGCGACTGCTGGGGCGAATAGGTGCGTCGTCCTTTCCCACGATACTGCTCTGCCTTCGGCGCCGGCTGGGCTGCCTCCGAAAGACACTCACGTTGAATGTTGAGGTGTCGGCTGAGCGCGTGCCGCTGTGCGAGCCCGTAGTTTCCTTCGCGCCGGCGTCGTCAAAGCTACTGTCCAGATTGCCAAAGATCTCGCTATCGTTGATCTCCATGCCCGACAGATTGCCCCGCGCGCCGCCGAGTAACGAGGATTCCATGCCGAGACCCTTGTGGCCCAGCAGCGAGGACTCAATGGCCATTTCCTTGCGGCCTAGCTCAGGCACGTCCGAGCTATTCATCGCGTCGCCGGTAGTACTTGTCAAATTATCAAGGCGACTCAAAGCTGCTTCGCGATCTCTCTGCGCCGCTGCGAGCGCCACCGCGCTGGCATTGGACCCCACACTCAAGCGACGCTGGCGCTCCACTTCGCGGTCGCTGACGCCGTAGATATCTTCTGCGTTATCTGAGGAAATGATCGTGAACTTTTCGATAGTTGCTGGCGCTGGCGCTAGCGCTGGTGCCGCTGGGTCGGACGACGTGTTCGAGGCTGCTGGCGTTGCTTCGGCACCACGGCGGAGGCGCGAAGCGCGGGTTGGGCGCGGCATTTGGCGGCGCTTTAGTTTACTCTACAAGGTTGAAGGAGGGACTCCGTGTTGATTGTCGAATTCAGGACAGATATGCAGAGGAGACCCTTTGAAATGACGATTTCTGAATGCGTCAAGGAGCGGACATAAACCGGCACTGTGGTCTCCTGGATAGGTGTAAGGATTAGGGAGGTGTGGATGGAGAGTAGGTAGCTTTGGTGGAGAAAAAACAAATCCGGGAGCGGCCAGTCTGACGCGTACCGCGACTTGGCCCGTGCATACGGCAAGGCTGCAGGGATGCGGATGGCATATCTTGGCGATGAGCCTCACAGATTTGCTGTGAGCCTCAGAAGACAAGTAAAAAATTGATGACTCCTCCCCCCCCCCCCATTTCTATTGGTCGTATGATCTGTGCTCTCACTGTCCTGGACTCATATGCTACTGGTCACGTTTGTGTGTCATCAGTTATTGGGTTCTTTTCCGCCTATCTGCCTGCTACGGACGGTCTGGCAACTTGAAGGCCACCCAATAGTGATTTATGGGGCGGAGAGACTGTAGATGAGCCAAAGACAATTCATACTTTCAGATATTTGGTTTTAGTCGTCTATCATACCATCATCTTCATAGCAAGAACGATTTCGAAGTATCTATCCTGCCGGCTTGTTTTCCCCGCAACTTTTCGGACCCTCGCAAGCAGAATCAGCATACCTGTCTCTCCATAAAGTACAAAGGAACTCAGAGTCTCATTAGGAGCGCACTAAATTACTCCCGCCTTTGTATCTCGAAGCAGGTTTATGGATGATGGTCCGTCAACATTCTCTCCTGCTGCAGAGAGGCCCTCTCATCCTGTCATACTTCCCCATATGAAAATGACCATTCAAAAAAGGTCGATGGCTTAATGTACTTCCTAGATATGCGATCCATCATCTTGGGCATGCTCTCCCAGGACGGGCAACAAGGTTGATCTGGATTGCGACGATCGATTTCCATCGATGCCGAAGCCGAAAGACCGGCGCCATCCGCATCTGATTTGCTAAAATACCTAGCAGCAGTCCTTAGGTAGTATCATTCCGGCCGGGTATCACTGCATCAATCAGTGATAAGCCCGCCCTGATGCATAGATACTGCTGGCTTATCACCGGGCAATTAGCACCCCAGCTATTAGCATGTTACTTTTCTTGTCATGATATAAAAGCACGGCTCTCACGTATGGAAAGTCATCGAATTTGTGTCCTACTGATGAAGCACGGCAGTGACGGCACCAGATAATCCGTATTATCATCACACCATGGCCATCGCTCCCCCCACTGGCGCAGCCAACGCCCACGACATCGACGAGTCTCAGGTGCCTGGCACCATTCAGCTTGTCGACCTTGATACGCACTTAGCGACTAGACATGCCCGCGGACATGAGGACATCATTCTCGTGCCTACGCCGTCTGCGGACCCCGATGACCCATTAAATTGGTCGCCGGGGAGAAAACGGCTGGCGCTGATATGTATTCTTGCGTGAGTCCAATATGAATAAATCAAAATACAATAAGATAATAATTATGACTGAGCTAAGCTTTGGTGCTGACGTTGAGATCCCAGTTATACTTGGTTTAACGGCATGGCTTTGTCCGTGGTGTATTCTGTGGAGACGCAGCTTGCTGAGGCATTAGAAGTCAGTGGTAAGTGCATATCTCGATCAACAGGCACAGGCCCACGGCAGGAGAGGAAGAACCTGCTAACTTATAGATCAAAGTTGCCAGTATCAACTCGGGAACAGGGTATTTCTTCCTTCTCTGCGGTTGGGGACTGCTTTTCTGGCAGCCTTTTGCATTGCAATACGGCAAGAGAGTCACTTATATCGTGTCACTCATTGCAATCTGCGTGAGTTCAAGAAAGCCGTGAACGAGCTAGTGTTCGATGAGACTAATATACACGCAGGCTGTCTCCGTCTGGAGCCCGTACGCCAAGGGAGAGGGCCAATGGATTGCCAGAAATATTGTGATCGGTTTCGTTGCAGCTCCCATCGAGGCACTGCCTGAGACCTCGATCACCGATTTGTACTTTGCTCACGAACGAGGCACATATCTGGGATGGTATGCCTGGTTCCTCGCCTCGTCGAATTTCTTCGCCCCTGTAATCACGGGGTTCATCAACGATGGCATGGGCTATAAATGGTGTTTCTTCTTCCAGGCCATCTTCTGCGGCGTCGTATCAGTCTTTCTCTTCTTCTTCCTAGAGGAGACCAACTACGACCGCAAGACCGTTGGTGTGGTCGAAGGCACGCCATCACCAGATCCATCCGATGCCGAGGCTGTGGACGGCTCCAGCAGCGAGAAGAAGCCAGCTGCTGAGACAGCTACCAACGCTGCAGAGACGCAGGGCAGCCCCAGTCCAGGATCCAGTACCCCCTACAAACGCAAGACCTACTGGGAGAAGCTCGCCCTGTGGGACAAGCCTCGCACCTTTGTAATGCATTGGCGCGCCTGGCAGATCCTCAAGCTGCTCTCCTGGCCGGTCATTTTCTACGCTGGTTTCTCCTACGGCACCTACCTCGTCTGGTTCAACATCCTCAACGCCACCGCCTCCATCATCCTGGGCGGTGCGCCCTACAACTTCACGCCTGCCATCGTCGGGCTTTCATACATCGCTTGCATCCTCGGCGTCACCGTCGCTTCGCTCTTCACGGGCGTGTTTTCGGACTGGTTTGTGATTCGCCTTGCGCGGCGCAACGGCGGCGTGTTTGAGCCGGAACAGCGCCTTTGGCTGTTTGCCGCAGCGACCATCATCCTCCCCGGGGGATCGATTTTATGGGGCGTGGGCGCTGCACATGGTATTCATTGGTTTGGACTGCTGTTCGCCATGTTTCTAATCAGCATGTGCAACACATGCGGCGTGACGCTATCACTGGCGTATCTGGTAGATTCCTACAGGGAGATTGCAGGCGATGCGCTAGCTACGTGTATCATTGTGCGCAATACCATGAGTTTTGCCATTGGATATGGCATCACGCCGTGGTTGGATGCGTTGGGCTACCAGAACTGTTTTATCAGCGTGGCGTTTGTAGGTTTGGCGGTCTGCTCGGTGTTCTTGGTCATGATCAAATTTGGAAAGGGATTCAGGGAGTCTTCGAGGGTCAAGTATTGGGAGGAGGTCAGAGTGAGAATCCAGAAGGGGCTTGTGCATTGAGACTGAGTTTCCCGGTCTAGGTTGCAAACATAGAAGAAAGGTGGCAGTTTATGGCTTCATGACTCTGTCCTCATGCAAGACTCCCATATTGACCCAGATGCTGTCCATATTTACTTCAAGTGAGAAAGTGAGAAAGTAGACTGTGAGCACGTTAAGCAGTAGTAGCCGTCTGATCATCGTCCTAACTCTTTGAAGCTACCCTGGTCAGGATATCTGCCAACCATGCGCGGATCTCGTCTTGGCCATGTTTCAGACGACGACCCTCGAGCCTCAGCAACGGAGCAAGACCTGATAGAGTTTCCAACACTTTCATGATTCTGCTGTGAACTCTTTTTCATTTTATTTTCCGGAAAACTTGACTACACATGGTGCCGCATCAAATACCAACTTTGTAGAAATCGGGGCCGAATCGAAGTGAACTGGGTCAAGATGGACTACTACATACAAGCAGAAATGGAGCACAAAGACGCTTACGACTTAGACCGAATACCATTCTACTACTCTGTAGGTTTAATATGGTCTCATGGATTGGGCAGGATTACTGACAACTTTTCAAGCGTCCGGATATACGACCACCACGCTTGCACATCGCAACCCGCGACGCACAACTCGCCACGCCGGGCTATCTTTTCACTACGCCAACTTTTACAGGCACCTATAAGCCAGACTCAGGCCCCTACATTTTCGATACTAATGGCGTAAGCCCTCTAATTTTCCTTGACCATTTTCCATCACATCTTCACTAACATCTACTCAGACCCTGATCTGGTCCGGCCTGAGCGCCGTCGGCGCCTCTGGCGCCCCCAACACGCACAATCTCCATCTCTGCACATTTCGCTCCGTACCTCATCTCTGCCTCTGGCAAGGTACCGTGCGCCGCGGCACAACAGGCCACGGCGTCGGCCTCATCTTAGACCAGAGCTATCAGGTTGTCAAGACGATCCGCAGCCTCGCCCAAGGAACGGCGGCGGACTTCCACGAGTTCACGCTCACACCCGACGGCACGGCGCTGCTGGTGACGTACACGCCCAAGTTTGTGGACGGGCTGTGGGTACTAGATAATTGCTTTGAGGAAGTAACTCTCGACGATAATGTGTTTGGACATCCAGTTGGCGCGGAATGGTGCGCAACAGAGCACATTCCCCTGAGCGACAATGCCGGGCGCGAGAAATATGTGGCCGCCGGTGGCGGAAACGGGAGAATACCAGATCGAGCATGGGACTATGCGCACGTCAACTCGGTCGACAAGACGCCTGAGGGTGACTATCTCGTGTCCGCACGGCACCTCGATACCATCTTCAAGGTCTCAGGCTTAGATGGAGCCATTCTCTGGCGTTTGGGTGGTGCAAACTCATCGTTCACGCTCGACAAGTTCACCTTCGCGCGGCAGCATGACGCGCGACTGCTGGACACGACGACTGTGTCGCTGTTCGATAACGCAAATGACGGGGCTGAGTTGAAGAATAACCCCTCGCACGCTCTTGTCGTCAAGCTTGATCTGCAGTCCATGTCAGCACACAAGGTAGCCGAGTACGGCTCCATACCACCTACCACTAACGAGCTTCGAAAGGATTATATAGCCTCCACAGGAATGGGAAATCTCCAGCAACTCGACAACGGAAACTCTCTCACCTCGTTCGGCCGTTTTGCCGCCATGGCAGAGTATGGGCCGTCCGGCGGCGACCCGCTGTTTTACGCAGACATGAACGCACCCGCATCGCTGCCCGCCACGCAGCAATGGACAACAACAAATTACCGCACCACTCTGCAGCCCCTGACCGCATGGACCGGACAGCCCCTCGACCAGCCGGCACTGTGGACCTACGCGCGCACAAGCACAAATCTGATGACCTTCTACGTGTCGTGGAACGGTGCGACGGCGGTCGATCACTACCGGTTCTGGATCGCCGATAAGCAAGGCGCCAAGTTTCGTGTCGCGGGCACATGGCCGAAACAGGGGTTTGAGACAAATTTCACCATCGGGAGCGCGCGGCCGTGGTCGTTCGCGGAAGCTCTAGATGCTGAGGGCAGGAGCTTGGGAAACAGCAGTGTGGTGGGGACATATGTGCCAAGGGAAGAGGATGCAAAGACCTGTGGAAAATGGCATTGTTTCCCCGAGGTGAAGACGGCGGCGGAGTTGTTACCTTTTGGTATAGGGACCGACAGTAAGAAGAAGTTATTCAAGGGAGGGTTTGATGGGCCCGGAACACTGGCCTTGCTGGAGCATATATTTGCATTGATTGGGCTGGGACTTCTGGCGTGGTTGATCTGGACGAGGTCGTGTAGAAAGCAAAGGGACATGAGAGGTTATAGTCCTGTTGACAAAGACGAGAGAGAAAAGGAAGACCTCAGTCCTGTATAAAACACCTGCGTCAGTAAAATACCTTAGAGGACAGCATGAAACATTCAACTTCATCCGGTTCAGTGTAAACAGCATCTCATTGGGATAATACGTCGAAATGGTCATCTTGGGAACTCGCTCTGACGGAAGGACAATGCCTCGGGCTGCTTGCTCTTGCCGAAATCCTGCCTCGGATTTTCATCTCGTCATCATTATCTCACTGTTATATGTTGATAATTACCTACTAAGTAGGTAGGTAGTTAAGCCAAGTTCGTTGTCTGCTAGACCTACAGATTTCTTGTATCTATCACCACACTCAGTCATTAAATTGTATTTGACATATTCTTTGGCATCACTAAGCACACGTCCTAGGTACCCTACATACGTCCAAATCATCGACCTTTCGAACCCCAAAGTTGGCAGCATCATGGCTGAGCGCCAGAAAAAACGCCTCATTGTCTGTTGTGATGGAACTTGGATGAACTCCGACAAAGGCTTCGAGAAGGGCAAGCCTCAATCCCCTTCCAACGTCACACGCTTAGCTCGATCCTTCAAAAGACAGTGCAGTGACGGCTCTGTCCAGGTCATCAACTACCAATCCGGAGTTGGCACCGGGAGCACCTAGGCAGATGCCTTCTCCGGTGGCGCTTTCGGGAATGGTGTGGCAGAGGTAAGATGTCAACAGTGTCTTGATGTTCGGTTTGGCGACTGATAACAGGCAGCACATACGAGAGAGCTACTCTTTCATATGCGCCAATTATGTCGACGGTGACGAGATCATCCTCATTGGTTTCTCTCGCGGCGCCTTCACAGCGAGGAGCATCGCCGGTATGATCTCGAGCCTCGGTCTCCTGACCCGAGAGGGCATGGAGTACTTCTTTCCGATTTTCAAAGACATGCAGAATTGGCAGACCATCGGTTACAAAGATCCTTTCCCCGGAATTCCTTTTGATGAGAAGCCATCAGGTGACGATGCGGCCCGGGATTATCGTCATAAGCTCCTGGAGAAGAAGCTCACTCGTATCTATGAGAATCAAAAGAATGGCGGCAAGCTCATCACCATAAAAGCTGTTGCAGTCTTTGATACCGTAGGCAGTCTCGGTGTGCCTTCAGTTCCATGGATGAAGAAACTGGGTATCGACCACACAACGTCGGAACTTCGATTTTACAACACCAACTTGTCCAACCGAGTCGAGCATGCATTTCACGCACTTGCGATGGACGAGCCCAGACCACCTTTTAGTCCCTCTGTTTGGGAGCGATGCGCCGACAACCAACGCTCTACTGACCTCCGTCAGGTCTGGTTTCCTGGCAATCACGGCAACATTGGCGGTGGTTGGCCTGATCAAGGCATCGCCAACATGTCCATGGCTTGTAAGTTGCGCTGCTAGTTAATACGCAAGTACGTTTGTACGAAATTTAAGTATCAGTTGCTGACAATACCATCAAGGGATGATGGATCAACTCGCTGAGGTAGGCGTCGAGTTTGATGCTGGGTCTCTGCATCGAATGCTTGATGAGACCGTGAGATACTACCGCGAACACCCCATGGCGGCCGCCCTTCCCAACAAAGATGCACCGCCTGCCAAGGGCAAATCTCCCAAGGCCGTCGCAGCATTCAAGAACAAGATTCCTGACGGCCTCAAAGAAAAGGCGTCGAAAGTTGTACCTACCCCCTACTACAAATGGGCCATCGATGAAGTTGTCGAGAGCAATCACCCTGTGAGACCTTGGGGCACAGGTGCCATTCTCCGTGCGCATAGTCCGATGTACACCTTGACTGGCTCCATTACTCGCTCTCCCGGCAAGTACCACAAGCTGAACACGTATGACGGCAAAGAGTTACCTGAATACCTCGAGGACACAAATGAGAAGATCCATCCTTCTGTGCGTGTCCGTCTTGCTGTTCAAGGCTTGGGCTACGATGATAAACAGGTGTGGAATGCGTCTGCACTGACGGACGCTGGGTGGGAACTCAACCAAAGGGCAGACGGAAGGTGGTGCTGGGTATACGATGGGCCCGAGGATCTGCCGACCAAGGTCCTGGAGGAGTCTGTGATGGGGCATTTTGAGAAGAGGATGTTGGAGTTGGCAGGAGGCAGCCCCAATATTCTCGAGTATGCCGAGAACATGCGTCTAGAGGATCTCCAGGGACGTGGTAGCAGGAAGCCCTCAATGGTCAAATAGGTCTACCAGGCAGATTCGTCCGTCAGAGACACAGTTTGAGGGATCCCAGGCTTGTAGATCGCTTGGCGACTCCATTGGTTTCTCCTTGGTATGGTCATCGATACTGGCATAGGGAAATGAAGACTGTACATCGGGTTGACTGAGAATGTGTAGAATCCGGTAACGAACCTAGAAACAACTATATCTGATAATGATAGGTTAACGCTGTCTCCGTTGGCTTCTTTCAGGAGTCCTACAGGTGGAACGGACAAGAGATGCTATAGTCCAGGAAGGGAGCACGCTCCCAAACCAGGAGAACGCTACGACTTCGCAAATTCCATTCCTAACGAGAGGTGTTGAAAATCGTACCTCACAATAGGCAAAAGACAACAGGGCCGAATCATTTCCCTTCCAGTGATTGACTAACTAGGCCACCCGAGCGACGTTACGCCTTGGTGTCCACCTTCTGAACAGGCAACACGACCCAAGATGTGACTCTTGAGTGGTGACTGTGACGATACATACTTAGGGTAGTCTGCAGTAAAGCAAAATGAAGTAAGTGGCGTGAATTTCTCTCGGGCCATACTTAGACTAGCCAGTTGAATCCTTCCTCCTCACATCTACCTTAAGGTAACCTTGGTACACAGAACGAAGTGGGGCACAACAGTCAGGCTGAAATCCTCACCCGGCTGGGCGCTGTTGAGAATTCTGATGGCGAAACATATCTACCTAGGCACTTTACCTTGGCTTGCATGGCCATTTGGGGAGACTTGCGCCTCGCGGAACTGGCGGAAATCTTAGGGCCTCGTAAAGAAAGAAGCGTGGGCAAATCCCCTCCGCCAGCTTTGCCGTTTGATGGCACATGAAAATAAAAATAAAAAGAACTACCTACTTGCCCCTCACCTTGTCATCGTAGGGCTGATCCACGCTCACGCCCACCCCTTTCTCTCTCTCTGCACACACCATTTTATCTGGGGAAAGTAGCATCGGTCGTAACAAAGCAATACGACGTAACATCGTGTCCCGAAAGTTGCCCAGAGACTCGGGCCATGAGGACGATGTTTTGTTTTGGGCAGGATGATGTCGTTTGCCCAGGGGGGGGGGGATTTGAAGAGCCCTTGTGCAAATCGGGAAGTCCTCGTTGTTTGTTTTGGGAATAAGGTTGAAAATAAGCTCGTGGGTTCGTACATGGTGACTCCACAGAAATCTACCCAAGGTTACCTGACCTTGTTCTTGTATCCCTGTAACCTTGAACGACAAACGACGGGGGCTATCATCGGCTCTAACCTATGTCAAGATTTTACGTGCATGACCAATACGAGGTTGAAGGATGCGCTTTTCTTTTTGTGTGTGTGGGTAGTGTATATATGTACTGTACAGGCTAGGCAGCCTGGGCAGAAGCTGTCAGCATTTAGATGGTGCCAGGTACGAGAGAGCCGGTGCTGCCGGTGGCTGGCTTTGGCCCCATGTGACTACAGCCGTTCAGGCTTGGATCTGCAGGGGAGAATTGAGGACGGAAGAGGGTTGAACTTGGACTGTTAGGGTAGGTTTGAACAAGTATGGGACGAATGTGGATTCTTCGGAACAAATACGACAAAAATAAACGTGCTAGCCAGCCAGGTTAGAGAGGTATTAGCAGCTCGTGGCGGGAGCGAAAGATAGGTTGGGAGACGCTTTGACTTGATGCCTCTAGTTCTAGTTCGCGTACCAGCCTCTCTTCGTCGGTGGATGTTTACCCGAGCATTTGGATGACTAAATTCCACGTTGCGATGAAGCACAGTCTTCACGCGGAAATGGCTCATATATGTTTCTGATATGGTTTGCCAGCTGTGAAAGGTGTCGACCATTAACATTGGTGTGCTAGGAATTTCCCCCCTGCCTTGCCCCTTTACCCATTCACTCTCTGGTCTTCTGAAGACGAAAAGTCTATCTACAAGAAGGGGAAAAAGAATACTTCTTGAAGGAAGCATTCTAAAAATAACATGATTAAAATGACCAGCTCGCCTTGCCTGGTGATATGAAGTTCCCACCCACCCATTGTCTCCCAGTGAAAAAACCCACGAATTTAATCTAGTGCCGCCCAAGACCACCCAATGCTGATTTCATGACGGGTCATAAGGAGTGTAAGAAGTCGTAAAATGATAGTGAGCCAAGGACATAGTTTGCTCGTGTCCTCTGCGCAGAATTCAGGGAAAGCCACAATATATGTGTATGTGTGAGAAGAATGTAGAAGGCCGTGATTCCCTCTGTAATGGTTCGACCTCGACTACATGCGCTTTTTCTAAGCAAGAGCCATGAGACCAAACAGCCCCGCCATGAAAGCGATGGCTGGCCCCTGCTGCGAGGAAGCACCAGCGGTCACCACAGGGGTCGAGGAGCTGGTGCTCGTGGTTGGTCGTCCAGAGGTGGTGTATGTAGTGGGAAGGACCACGGTCGTCGGCTGCAGCGACTTGGTCGTGTACAAGGTACCATTTTGCGTCACAACATAGGTCGAGTACTCGGAGACAGTTTGGCTGCTTCCAACGGTGACTTCCACTGTGGTGTCCACCTCAACGGTGCTGTACACGGGGATGACCTCCTGGTATGAAAGTTAGCCGAATTGGATACAATTAGGAGAGTCTTCTGAGAAGCCTGATCTGCGTGGCAGACGGAATCTCAAAGGATCTTTGGAAGATAGGCTTACTGTAGTAGAGTAAACCTTGGTGATAGAAATAGACTTGGTGTCGGTTTTCGTCACCACTGTAGTCGAGCCTTGGATGACCGTAGTACTACTTCATGTTAGAGCCATGCATTGAATCAGGGGAGAGGTAGCTACTTACTATGAGGTAACTGGACAGGTCTCCGTGACATAGACGTCCGTTGTCTGGTAGGCCGTGGTAAGGGAAGTCGTATACACTGTCTTTGGAATAGTCTGAGGCACTTGTGTCACAATAGTAGAGGTACTCGTTAGGGTCTTCGTGTAAGTCTTTCCACCTTCGGTGACAGTTGTGTAGTACGGGCAGAGAGACGTGTAAGTGGTGTAGCCAACGACCTCGGTTGTCTGCGTCTGATCAGGCAGTTTGGTAGTCTCTGTAATGGCTGTAGGCACCTTTGTGACGATTGTGGAAGTACTGGTCAGGGTTTGCGTGTAAGTCTTGCCACCCTCCGTGAGAGTCGTTGTATACGGGCACAGAGATGTGTATGTGGTATAGTCGACGACCTCAGTGGTTTTGGTCTGGTCGGGCAGCTTTGTTGTCTCATAGGCCGTAGTTGGAACAACATCACTGTTAATGAATGTTAGAAAACGCGATCAATAACGAGAATGACGCAGCTTATTCAAATGGCGGCGCCAGGAAAAATGAGATACTCACACAATAAGCGAGGTCGAAGTCCAGGTCACGGTGTAGGTGGAGCCACTCAGAGTCTCGGTCTCCGTGACAGGGCACAGAGAAGTGCTGGTGGTGTATTCGACAACTTCAGAGCTGGCATAGGACGTTGGGCCTGGAACGGTCTTGACATCCGTGGTTGGTACTATGGTCTGGCCTCCGAGATCAGTTTCTTTTCTACAGTACTATCGAATTTCGTTGGAAATGTCTCACCTTGACGACCGACGTTGTTGTGTATACCTTGGTATATGTCGTTCCAGGACCTGTGACCGTTTCCGTGACTGGGCAAGTTGTCGTGTAAGTGCTGCCAAAGTTTGTTAGCACCCAACTTGCAGCCATTGCGGAGAAAGGCACTTACTACTCAACATCAGTCGAAGTTGTATAAGCCGTAGGTCCAGGCACCGTAACAGCGCTGCCACAGTCGCCGCCGGGACAGCTGGTAACCACAATGGTCGACGTCGAGTAATCAGTGTAGACCTTGGTCGTACCCTTCTCTGTGGTGGTCTTTGTAATCGGGCACAGGGTTGCTAGAACACAACGATCAGCTCTGGTAAATTGAGTGCATTTGCGTATAATTGGAGTGACCCAAGGAAGGTAAAATCGCAATACGCAAGGTAGGGATTGCTGATATGCCTAAAATCATGGGGTTATGGCAGGAGAAGGTCTTAGGTTCCACAAGGGAAACCCCATGTGAGTGCAAGTGGATTGTTCATCCCCAGCTGAGAGGAAAGGAAAGGGTATGCATACTCGTTGTATACACGACGTCGGTTGTCGTGCTATAGCCACCGCCGCCTCCTCCCCAAGTGGTTGTGGGCTTGCCGCCGCCTCCATATCCACCCTCATCACCACCACCTCCTCGAGCTTGAAGCTCTTCAGCGAAAGCTGGGGCAGCGATAGCCACCAAAAGCGAGAGATATGTCTTCATCTTTGCGGTAGATCAGTACGTTCAAGATACTGATTTGAAAGTAAAGAATGCCAGGGCAGACTGCTACAATTCCTAAGATATCGACTGGGGTTAAGTAACCTTTGGGTAAGGCTACTAGGTGAAGATCCGACAGGAAAGAGGCAGGCTGGGAAACGACCGATTTGGGATATCAGAAAAGTAGGGGGTTAGAGGAAGACCATCGCGGGAAACACCATGGCTTATATATGTTGTCTGGTACAATACTCGCAGCATCATGGAAACGAATAGCCCACAACCCTGATGACACTGCCGCACTTATTGCTCGTCATTCTACTGCGTCCACTCGGCCGCCATATTGCCTAGGGTGTTTGTTCATCCCGATGATTCGCAAGGCGAATATGCCATGTGGAAGAGCTCGATCAGGCGGGGAAAAAAAAAAGAGCTGAGCAAACTCTTGACGCGGTGGAACAACGGTGACATTCTTTCTTGCCGAGAAGCAGCCTTGAATGGCTGTACCCCCCGGGGATACTAAGAGCTTTGGTCGAAGCCTTTTCTGCGGATCCTCGCGTCCATGCCGACCACGTCGAGAACATTGTCGAGGTTGGATCCCAGAATCTGTGCCCATAAGCTGACAGACCGATGCGAAGCTAGTCTATTCGCCAAGTCCTCGCTCGTATGTAGCGCGCTGCACGTGCAGTTCAAGTTCTCATACCACCTAGCCACCCCGGGCGTATGTTCAAATTGACATGGTGGGCTCACTTTTTCTCCGGACGGAGTCTGCAGTAAGTGATAATACGCAGGGCTGGGACTGCATGGTGGTGATCACCAAGCCAACGCGGGTGTGAAATTGTGCAGTAGGGTGGTGCAGTGGCTGAGTGGCTGGTCCTTGAAAGAAGGCCGGATGGGTCCGGGGAATCCCCTGTTGATTTGATCCTCGAGGCTGAAGCTACTGCAAGCTAGAAATACTTACACTATGACATTGCACCTTTTTTTTTGACAGAACACCACTTCATTTAATTCCCTGTCAGACAAATCACTTAGTCTCGCGATCGGACTGACGTCGACGTCTAGTGCCCATGTGTTCCCTGACATATGAGCTGGCAGTCAACTCATCCGGATAAGCTTCCCCAAGGCCTTACCTATACGAGATGCTCTTCGAAAAGAAGAACGAGGAGCCCACCAAGGCTGCGGAATAGGCTGATCATGTGCCATATGGGCACATACTGCCAGCCAGATTATGGGGGGAGGCATGGCTTCTGTGCCCCGCCTAGAAAGGAAACTGTGAAAGAAAAGATGCCAGCAGAACGACGCTGACTACCACCTTTGTGCATGCATGTACCCCGTCAGCCAACAAACCGGTTCATGAAGGCACGTACATCTATGTAGCTCCGTAGACCGGTCAACGAGCCTTGAAAAGTAACAGATCTGACATCGCCCAGAACTCGTGTTCAATAAACTAGGGTGGTAGGTCTGCAGGATTTAAAGAAGGCTGCATTCCTAGCGTCAGAACAGCAGGTACGGAATTGACCAGCCAACTAGATTCTGTTGATTCTCGAGAAAAACTTGACAGTGAGTCTGTGAGCGAGGTGTAAATTTCTTTCGCGCAGGTTCTTCGGAGAGCTCAAAGGACCGATTCTCGTCGCCGGCCAAAGCTGATCACGATGGCAGCTCGTGATGCACCAAGTTTAGGTATTGCCGCTTATTGTGTCACACCTTGGTATGCCACGTCGATAAAGATATAGCAGCTTAGTCAAGCCTAGAAAAGCATGGCGCGGGGCTTACAAAGGGGTGTCCATCAAGATCACCTAGGCGGCGAAGGTGCTCAGATGTGAAATCGCAAGACACTGGTCTGGGAATATCGGTTCATCCCCGTATTGATGTTCGTAAGACATGGGGTAAGCCTACAGAAGCCACCATTTTACCACCCCTCAAATGCCCGCGATTGGTACAGCTGCGAGGTCCTCACGTAGCATACTGCTACATTCGCACAGTCAGCATCACCGCTGAATGGGCCGCCCAAGACCCTGGAAAGGTTGGTTATGAAGCATATTCGCTCGGACTTGATGCACTCGGTCTCTGAGGCGATCGTCGTATAGTATGGACATCCCACAAAGTGCAGAGAATGTCGGTAAGTAGCGGCAAGCGGCATACTTCTCTCCGGCTGGCTGGGTTCCAAGCCACGCAGAGACGTTGGTTGCACAGCAGACTTTGTAGAAGGGAGAATTCTTGGAACCTCTATACAACATTACAACTCCATGGCTGCGGTACGTGTGTAATATCGGATGACTCTTGGCCCTCAATCGCCTGCAGACACGGTCCATTTATGTATGCCTTTAGTTTTGAGGAACTAGTGCAGTGCGGTTCCAGCAGTGCGGTTCCAGGGCAGAGGATCGGCTAGATTGAAAACGACGTTGTAATGCTTCGAGAAAGCCGCGTCTCCGGGAGCTGTGGTGGTCGCAAGCGACCAGATGATCGCTGGAGGTCTTACTGACCCCGCGCATCGTCAGAGAGATACTTGGGCCCACGGCACTTTGTGGAATATCGAGTTGTGAGGACAGCTTGGAACTCTCATAGACCTTGGACAGTCTGCACCGCGTTTGAAGAGCCACATCGTACAATTCCGAGGCCTTACTCTTGATTTGAAGGTCTTTGGAGTTTCGTCATATGCATACTCGTAGCACAAGTGAAGCCAGTTTGGAGGGACAAGGTATGCGCTTTGTAGCTAGTCTCTGCAGTATCCGGGCAAAGCTCTCGTCGGACGAGAAAGCGTGATGATGAACGCCAACGGTCGGCCTGTACAATTCGTCGCACTCACATGAACACAAGTGCAGGAGAGGAAAGTGAGCATGAAAAGAATGCCACAAACATCAGTTCACTCTAGGGCGTCGATGGGGGGTGGGGTGGCCGGTGAGACAAAGTAAGTGGTAGCTTCTACCGGACAAGCTGGATGTCAGTGATTAGCTTCTGGGACAAATGGAGCGTTGCAAGAAAGACACGGACCAAACCTTAAAAAGTTTGTGGCTTTGCACCGTTTTCACGCCACACAAGAAGCAAAAGTAAGGGACGTCGTCAGAACGGACCCCAGTCATCCCCATGGGGGGGGGGAACTCCCAGCGTAACGTTTCACAAAAGATACTGTACCATGTCCGGTGCGGAAAGACGATCTTTCTGTGACGTTTGGGGGGGTGGAGTGGTGTCATTTTCGGTGTGACATCTCTACCCAGCTGGTGGCAGGGCAGAGCAGATCGCGGCTGACTTCGTTGCTGGCTGCCTCGTCAACCATGGTGGTCAGCTAGCAAGAGCCTCGTGAAGCTGCGCTGGACTTCTGTGGCGGAGTCTGCAGCAAGGTGAGAATACCAGCTGCCTGGTGTGCCATCTCTTGCCTCACAGTTTGGTCGTGGCTTGTTCGGAAAATGGAAGAGACCTTCAAAACCTCCCGCTGACACTCAATTCTGCCTGTTATTCTCGTGGCAAGTGTCAAGTGACACCTCATTTGTCTCAGCCAAAGAAAAAGGGTAATTCCACGACCAGGGCTGTCGGCATTTGAGGGGACACTGTCAGGTAGTGACTATACGGCGGGCGCAATGAGGCTGTCATGGCGAAAAGGTATCAGGGAAACACGAAGCTCAACATCGGACGCGAGAGCTCGGGAATAGTGCTTCAAATTAACAGCAGCTAGCTACCAAGGTCGAGAAAGAAGCCACGGACAAGGCACGTGAGGGCGAGGTCAGGGTCGTGATTGCTGCACAATCTAAAGTCCTCATCCAGCTCCTATCAGTTTTTCCCTTTTCAATGCTGTATATAATGCTGCCCACGTAGCATCGTCAGCGTCAGCACTGCTAGCACTAGCCAACGTAGGCTAATGATTCCTCCGAGGGCGTCATGTGATCCCCACTGCTCGGGACCGACATGCCTCCTTCTCTCAAAGTCATGGGAGGGCGAATGATCCGATGGCGTCTTCTCACCCCCGGATGAAGGCGCGCCGCGTGGCGGTGGAGGTGGGAGAACTGAACACACGAACCACAAAGTAGACTTGCGCATAAGCACAGGAAAGCTTGATCAAATCTTCGAATCCGGGTTGCAAAGCCAATTAGTGGTTCCTTCTTTGAGCAGGTATTCCTTTTTTCTTTCCTCCAACCTGAACGCCTTCGCTAATGTGAGAGCGCGAACCGAGAAAGCGGTGCGCAGTAAATCATCGAATTGATGCCAACGTGAAGCTCGCGAGATTGCGCTCGCAATCACTGAAGGAGCTCCTCACAAGTCCAGTCCTCGTAGCTACGAAAGTCAGTCCAAAAGTCCCAAAATTCCGGCGAGAAACACGAAACCTACTATCCATCGGGCATGTACCGCCGCACGATCAAAGGAATCTTCTTTTCACGCAACTCCTTGATAGCAATTTGCAGCGGGTCGGTTTCTCCCTCGAGGTCCACTAGAACGGGAGCGTTCATGCTATTCGAGTATCAGCCTGCGTTTCTTGCTCAAGGGGGCCAGCCGTTCATACCTAATCTGTAAAGCCCTGGTTCCCAGAATTCGTGCCTTCTCGTATTTTGTCATGTAGGGTGTGGTGATGCGCTGGTCGTTGGGGATCTTCTTGTCCTTGTGCGACTTGGCGTTCTCCTTCGCGGCGGCTGCAGGATCGCCTGAGACGATCACGTTCTCTGCCTCGTCGTCGCCGGCGGGAAGCTCCTCGCCCTCCTCTGGAGGCTCGGGCTCGTACTCCTCTTGAGGTTCTTCGTCTTCGTAGTAGGGCACCTCGCTGCAAATGTTCACATCAGCATTTGGCGCAAAGTAGCTTCCTTGTCCTTTGCTCAGCAGACTCACGCTTCACCACCGCCAACCTGGTCACCAAAGTCATCCTCGCCTCCGTAGTCAGACATTTTTCTGAATTAATGGGTGCGTATCTGTGCCAATCACGCCTGGGGGATGAGGGTAGCAAGAGGATTGGGTTGTTGGAGGTGTTCGAAGTTGCTTCTTGGTTGGTGACAGTTTGGAATCGCAAAACTTGAACTTCTACAATTTGTCGGCAGGCTGCTAGGCTGCCCAGAGTGCAGGGGTGGATACTCAAGTGCAAGGGGTGCACAGGCCAGTCCCCACAAAAAAGATCACTGGAGATGCACTACGAGACAACCTCCTTCAACTCCAAGATTTCTCCTCCAATAATCAATCTTCTTCCAATGAGACACAGTAATTGACGCCAGTCACCTTTTGACTTTGTCAAATCCTGAAACTTTGAGTCTTGATTCATTTTGGCCTTTGGAGCAGGTCGACCTTTGTTCTTCGCTCCATCGATTTCCCTCGAGGTCCTGTACTGAGCGCATGGCAGTCGACGATCTCTCCCCTTCTTGATTTCCCAATCACCTGCCACTGGTCCCATTGGGCGGGAGTTTCAAAGACCAGCAAACCTCTCGACTTCTTCCTCCACACATACAGTCTAGCAATATGACCAAGCGAAAGCTGGTCGCCGGTGGGGCCAATGGTCGTACTGCACAGAAGAAGGCCAAGCTACCAAACATTGGTGATGATCTTGGTGAGGTGACAATCTCATAAGACAAATACCCACACAGGAATTTTAGTCCCTTGTGAATCAATTAACAGGGTTTCTTCCTGAACATTGCCTAAGCAGCATTCCCCCATATATCCTGGTGCTGGCATGTTGCAAGCTTCACAAATGTCCTGCTCATGAATGCTTTTTTTGGCATCATGGTCACAACTTGGAAAAAGGACAAGCTAGCTAACTAATCACATAGCCGAGGAGGATACTACCTCTGTCTTTAGCGATGATACGAGGCATACCAACGAGTCACAACCCGATGCCCAGACCCCTCCCACCATCGTCACCGAAACATCAAATGCCACTGGCCGTGCCAAGCGTCCCTCCGACATGAAGACCATCGCCTGCACCTACCCTCTTTGCAGCAAGATGTTTAACCGTCAAGCACGTCTTGAGGCCCACATGCGAAGTCATACCGGCGAGCGACCCTTCAAGTGTACATACGAAGGCTGTGAGAAGGCCTACCCCGATAAGAAGTACCTGAACAGTCACGTCCATTCGGCCCACCTAAAGACCCCCAAATTCGTCTGCCAGCAATGCGGCAAGGGATTCGCCACTGGCCAGCGATTGGAACGCCATGGTCTTGTGCACCAGGGCGAGGAGAGATACCGGTGTCGCGACTACCCGCCCTGCAATGAGACGTTTCGCAAGCATAAAACGCTCCAGCGACACATTCTGAAGGAGCACCTGGGCAAGAAGCCCTTCATATGTGAGGCTAAGGATTGTGACGAGTCGTACGCGACTCTAAATGCGCTCAAGGCCCACACGCAGCGTGAACACGGAGAGGATAAGTTTGTCTGCGGCCCTTGCAGTGATGCTGTCATGAAGGATCCGTCTTTGAAGGACAAGCTCGAGGTGGGATTCACCACAAAGGTCCTCTTGGAGCAGCATATCCGGCGAGAGCACGTTAACTGCGTCTTCTGTGGTGATGGCGTCCCCTTCTCTGGCCAGTACGAGCTTGAACAGCACATCCATATTTATCACCTCGGACAGACGGTTAAGGACCGCAAGACCGTTGCTTGTGAGTTTGAGGGCTGCGACAAGCGCTTTGTGAAGCGAAGCAACATGAAGAGTCACTATCGCAGTGCCCATGAGGGTCTGCGGTTCATTTGTGGCAAGGTCGACACCAGCCAGTTCCATGGCGCGGAGGGCTGGGACTGGAAAAAGGAGGGCTGTGGCGCCGCATTCACCACCAAGGTGGGAGCTCAGGAGCACGCCCTCTACGTCCATTTGGGCTTCCAGCGACCCACTTACGAGCCCTCTCAGCAGGTCACTCGGTCTAAAAAGGTGTACAGCTTCCTCGACGAGGTCTCTGGAGTTACTGACTTCGAGCGCCGTCCTGTTGTTTGCACGGTCGACGGCTGTCCTGCTCGCTTCTCCCGTTGGGCGGACCTGAAGAAGCACATGGACGCTGGTCACCCAGCGGCCACTGCTTCCGCAGAAGCCTCCCAACTGCCACAGACACAGGATGCGGCTGGCTTAGAAGACCAGCAGGATGAGGTCTACGGGCAGGACTGGGCCGAGGAGGAGATGAATGTTATGCAGCTTGTCGATTTGAACGACGCCATCGACCCGGAGCTGCTCAAGGTCTGAAAAACATTTCGCAAGCAGTATCTTTGACAGGTGTGATATCTGAGGGAAACACGGGCCACGGAAACCCGGGGGGTAGCATTTTGCAATTTGAGCCTGCACACACTTTGCTTTTCTAAGGATTTTTCCCGCATTGAGATGATACCCTTTTTGATTTGATCGGCGCATCAGATACGGCATGGAAAAAGATGGGGCAAACATGGAACGATATAAAGGAATCGACAGAAGGAAGGCGGCGGGAAGGCTGGCTCAGCAATTTTTTGCTGCGAGCTTTGGTTTGCAAGATAGAAGAACACCAAGTGTGACTAGATTAGCAAACCCATTCATTGACCATATCAATCCTGGCATTTCCTGTGCATAAGTGTTTACTCATCCATCAATGATTTAGGATCTAGGCTACGTAGGTGTTGGAAATGGTTGCGCTCTGAGCAGCTACTCGCGAAGGCTTTCGCAGATAAACATGAAGCTCCGACGCCTGCCCATCTCTGTTCTGTCTGGGCCTTAGCAAGAATGCTATGCCAAAAGACGAAATCGAGATGCATAGTAAGACTGTGGACCTCTCACGACGTTTCCGCGGGTGAATTGGGAACTTTGTGGTGCAATAGTAGCGACGGGGGTACCTAAATGGCAAAATACATCTCGATCAGCATCTCTGCCCCGCTCCTCGCGAACTTATTCGACTATCACGCGGTTTGCATGGCGTTGCTTTTCATGACTATTTCTCCCAGGTGAATGGCCTAGTTCTCAATCCAGTCTTTAACCAATTCATGCATTCAGGAAGTGACCAGGAAAGCAACATCACGAAGGAGAGGGTTAAATCTATGGTATCGATATTCGTATTCTAGCAACGTAACGCCTGCCCCAGTTGTAATGATATTCCAATGTCGCCGTCCTGATGATGTCCGAGTCTCATGAAGTGATCATGACCGATGAACCAAACCAACAGCGCGATACAAATTCCAGCCGCGCATGCTTCAAAGACTGCCCTGCCCGGACACGGCCCAGAGAATAACTCTCCTGCTCGTTTTCAAGCCTGAATTTTTCCTTGAATGCCCAGAACCAAGCCATGCCATTTTCCAAAGACAATTTCCCCGCCAATGACCCAAACAATACATACTCACTGATCAGCTTCTCCCGTAGCGTTTTCGCGTATTTCCATCATGTACGCCGGCCTCGCCAAGACCCTTGTCCAACCCCTTTAATGAGAATGCCCTGCGATAGCATTGCTGACCCCCAGTAGCACCATGCCCAAAAATGCAAACGTCATGCTTAGATTACGATTGTGATTTAAGCTCAAGCTTTCCACAAATAACTGAAGCGCCACACTCGCCATGATTCCCGCCGTCGCAGCAAACAAGATCGCATACGCTGTAAAGTCGATGCCCAAATCCTCACCACCACTGGTTGAGCCCCACCACTTGATGACCAACCAGCCAATGGTCGCGCCCAAGGGTTGCGTAAAGCCACCCAAGAGACTGCTCACGGCAATGGCCTTCAACCGCGACCCGATGGCCATATACAACGGAAGTGCCATGGCGAAGCCCTCGGCGATGTTATGAACGAACAAGGCCATAAAGACATTGAAGCCCAATTGCGGGTTCGCGTGATTGGTAGCGTATGTGATGAAGCCCTCGGGGAACTTGTGCAACGCGATGGCGATGACGGTCTGGAAGCCGATGGAGAGGAAGGCGTTCTCGGGTACATGGTGGTGGTGCGCGCCGGCATCTTGGGCCTCAAGGTCGCTATCCGACAGCTCATCATGGTCGGCGTGCGAGTGTGCATGCTCATGGGAATGATGATCATGATGATCATGTGCGTGGGCGTGGTGGTCATGCGGGTGCGTGCGATTGACCTGGGAAGGGACGGGTGCCGGAGTTATGGGCGACCGCGAACCCGAGTCATCCTCACTATTAACTTCGAGAATGGGGCCTTCGAATACGGGTGTCGTGGGCGTGAAAGGCGACGAACGCGTCCTGGCTAGGCCGGTGAAAGAGCTCTGGCGGGCGAGGGAGGCGCGGTGGTTCACATGCTTGAAGCACTCCTGTCCACAAGGGTCGCTGTAGCCGAAACAGGAGCCATCAGCATTACAGGCGTGCTTGGGGGTGTCCTTGACGAAGGAGACAAGTCGGTCGCGCATGGCCAGGATAGATGGCCGGCGACTGAGACTGCGCTCCAGTCTGCGCAGGCTGGGAGGGTCCTCGCTATAAGACCGATCGGTTCCTTGGGAATCAAGCAAAGGCGTGTGCTCCGATGTATGGTCGTGATCGTGGTGGTGATTGTGATGTTGATGGGCATGACCGTTGGTGTGCACCTCGAGGACGGTTGTTATTCGTCTGCCGGTAGATGTTGTTCGCAACTTAGGCCTACCAACGCGCGAATGCTGCCGACTTCCGGGATGGGAATGCGAGTCAAAGAGCTTGGGGTCTTCTAACGTGTCGTCATGATCATGTGAATGTGAATGGTCGCAATCGACGACATGAGAGGGCATGATCTGGTGCATCAACCTTGATATGACCTGAATTCCGATGAAGCCTCCGATGAAGCAGGCCATCATGATCAAGCCGGCCTTCTGCTCATTCCAGCCATCCTTCTTGAGGTAATCCTTCGACTCAGGCAGCATACCAAACAATGCCGAGAAGATCTGCGCGAGACTTAGTTAGTATTTCATGCTTGACCCCGATGAGGCCGGTGGTCTACGTTGGGCGGATGAGACCAGTGGGAGCGTGACTACATACCATGACCCCGAAGCTTAGACTCAGCGAACATGCTAGAAAGGCATTGCTTTCCTGGATGCGGAAATCCTGCTTTCCCGGGATTTTGCAAATTATCAAGTCGACATATATGACACATGCACCTGCGACACAGGCTACGGAAGAGAAGCTGATGTTAGCAGAAGGACTCCCCGGACCAGATGGACAGTTTGACACCGATGATCACAAGGCTGAAGCAACAATTCAGCCTTGTGTCAGGGGTGGGGGGTTGGTTGAGGTTGGTCGAGGTTGGTCACTCACCTATGCCGCTCACGATGCACATGATCCACCCGCGGGTGTCATTGCTCACACCTGCGACGTCCATGGTTGGCCGCCCTCAGCCCTGTGGCCGTTGGGAGTGGGTGGTGATCAGATCTGGTGCCTGCAGTAGCGAGATCGACTGCAGTGTACGGTAGGTTATGAAGGGGGCAGAAGCAGGAACAAGAGCAGCTTTGAGATGAGGGAGGTGTGTTAAAGAGATAAACAAGAGGGTCGTGTACACCAGGGCCCGAATGGTTGGGTCTGCGCGTGTGCGATGTGGAGGGCGGGTGACGGCGAGTTATAAACAAGAACAACCCTTTATTTTTCTCTCTCTCTCTAGTCTCGGCGGGCGTGGGGGATCCGTCGTTAGTTCTAGAATGGCCAACAGTCGCCGTTTCCTTGACTGCTGCTTTCCCACGTTCAACACTCTTGTGGAACGTTCCCTAGCTTGCTTAGGTAGGTAGGCAGGCAAGTTGAGAAGTTGAGAAGATGAAGAACAAGATGGCCGGGTTTACCCAGACCAGGCACAAAGGGTAAGCTGTATTGTACTTGTATACAAACAAGGCTTTATGAGGCTGCGGGTGCACAAAAAGGCGATGCAGCAGGACGGGGACTAGGTACGGTACTGCGTATGCAGTCTGCAGGAAGTATGCACGAGGGCGGAGTCATCAAAAGTTAATAATGATGCAACTTGTGATAAGGTAGGTTAGATATCAAGTAGGTATTGTACGGAGTAATCCTCCGTGACAACCTTTGCCTCGCGAGTCGATGTCCAGCTGCCAACGCGACCTTGGGGGGCAGGGCCAAGTCGTCGAAAACTTAGGTACCTACCAAGTATGTCATACTGCGATCAGGGCCTTTCCAGTTTCCAGGCCATGGGCCACTGACAAATGGTAAGGCCTGTTTTACTCAGGTGGGTTCACATGCTTATCTCGAGTTTCAGATGACACTGCACAAGGCCGTCTGCAGCCTGAAGGTTGATTCCCGCGACCAGGTAGTCTGAGAGCAACTGAGATATGTGAGAACCTTGCTGGCCAAATCCCTGGGACTAAGCCTGGAGAGTGACCAGCAGATCACCAGATACATGCCATATCACCATCGTACCCGCGCTTGACAGCTGGCCATTCATCTAACCCCGTTCTACACTATGGTGAATGGCCAAGGAACTAACGTCGTAATCCCTCGCAGGCCTTGCCCGCCTCATGATCCAATGTCGATATACACACCGTGAAGTCTAGGTATATCGGGGCTTCAAGGGCTTCTCAATTGGAGTCAATCGAGAGAGAGAGACTGTTCATCCATAATTTGACCACGCAAGTAACGAAATAAGTAGAGACAAGTTGAACCGACAGTCGCAACAGTCTTATAGACCAAGCAAGGCTCCAATGGCCTGAGCACTCGGCCAACACTTCACACAAAAGAAGGCCACATGAAAGTGAGGCTCATCAGCACCCACCCCCCCCCACGGGCAACTGAAGATCTACACGTGCAAGCCCCTAAAGAAGAAAGTGACCAGGGTACTCGGGAGCTAGACAGCACATCCCTGTCCTGCCATCCCGGGATCAACGACTCGAGACCCGCGGCAGCAGGCCCCAGAAAAATTATGGCAGTCTAACACTATCTTCAAGCTCTTCCAGCCTCGTCCCTCCAAACGCCAAAGGACACCAACACGTTCCTCAATCAGCGCAGTATAGACGCCTGCCACTGCCGCCTCACGAGGCTGTCTCTCTTTCCAGTTCTTTCACCCGCGTGAACAGGTCTAGAGTCTCTCCTACACCTGACATCGTCACTCCTTACCCAAAGGTCCGCCCTTATACACCTCTGCAAGGTGCCAGTATAAAAGCCATTTCTGGGCCGGAACACCCCCCCCTCCTTTCCTCTAGGGTACCGCCAAAATGTCCAAGACTACTTTTGCAATCATAGCAGCTGTGAGCGCTGGAACCGGCGCCGCCTTCACTGCAGCCGTCATGCGATCAGACAAGAAGCAAGAGCCCATCGTCACCCAAACAACAACCACCACCACGGTACAGTCCACCACACCAACGTCTATACCAGCTCCTATACCAGCAACACAAGTCTTTGCCCCTGGCCAACAACCTCTCGCTGTCGCCCCCGTCAACCCCGCCGGCCTCTTCGAGTACGGCTTCCCTAGCCCTGTCGCCGACATAGCCACCCGCTCCGCCCTCGTTTCCTCCTACGATCGCCGCCTGCGCAACCCACATTGGGTCGTCGAGCATATCACCCCGACCTCGCTCGCGCAGCGTGACGGCGACCGAAAGCACTCGGTCTTTGTCGAAGATGCCGCCATCCCCGACAAGTTCCGTGCCCACCTCAAGGACTACTTCCGCAGTGGTTACGACCGTGGACATCAGGTCCCCGCCGCCGACTGCAAATGGAGCCAGACGGCCATGAACGAGACCTTCTTCCTGAGCAACATGTGCCCTCAGGTCGGAGAGGGGTTCAACAGGGACTACTGGGCGCACTTTGAGGATTTCTGCCGCCGGCTGACTGAGCGGTACCCGAGCGTGCGCATCGTCACCGGCCCGCTGTACCTCCCCAAGCGCGACCCTACCGACGGCAAGTGGTATACCAAGTACGAAATGATCGGCAACCCGCCCTCCGTTGCGGTGCCGACCCATTTCTATAAAGTCATATTCGCCGAGGATGGCAGAGTGGGCGGCAACGTGGCTCTGGGCGCGTTCGTGTTGCCCAACGCACCGATTCCCAACACCAAGCCCATCACCGACTTTGAGGTGCCGCTCGAGGCTGTGGAGAGGGCCAGTGGTCTGGAGTTTGCGGCCAAGTTGCCCGCGGCGAGGAGGAAGCGTTTGTGTGCGGATACCATGTGTGCGTTGGTTATCAAGGAATACGCGCAGAGGCAGGCTGCTTTTGGAAAGGAAGGGGCCAAGGCTCTGGTTGCGCCAAAGGCATGAGGAATGGAGAGATGCAGCTGGGGATCTGGGAGACGTGGTTTTCTCCATTTACGTTGTCTTTTCAAGATTGCATCTGAGCGTGGCATTTCATCGACGACGAGCATTTCCAACATTCATGCATTTGCTTTTCGGGTTGGGCGGCGTTTCATTAAGACACCCTGTTCCCAAGGTGTCACGATTGAGGAGGGAGGGCAAGGTTGGATTGACATCACTTGCCTAGAGAGATTGGGGGATGAAATGCAAACGTAACGTCAGTGGACGGACGTGTGTGGGTATGGATAGACAGCATATTCTAGTCGATTCCCAATAGATAGATCAACTCTAATTAGCTCCACAAAAGACAGTGCCACATGGCTCGTCGACATATCTCCAATCCTTCTCACTCGCGACGTGAAGCAGACAATGTACCTTTATCACGTTTGGGCAAAACCTGCGAAGATGCAAGTAGTCATTGTGAATGCTATCAGCTCGCATCCAAATACTATCATAACCAAAGCCGCTATCGGCGAGGTAGATTTCTCTCTATGCTCATGAGCTTCAAACTACGCATTCGGATACATCGGCAGCTGTAACTTATCCACCGGTCCTCGACAACAACAAGACTCAGGCACACCGTGACCACCACCCACACCCTGCCCCTCCTCCGCCTCCTCCATACCCGGACCCGTCTCCCGCTCCACCCTCACCGCAGCGCCCGCTCCAGACTTCTCATCCGACGTCGCGGTCGTAGTAGTAATCACAGACACCTTCCTCCCCGCACTACCATCACCATCACCATCACCATCACCATCACCCCCATCCACCAACGCCCTCTCCTTCTCCTTCGCCACCAATGCCCGCTGCCGAAACTCCCGATATAGTTGAAACCCCACGCGGGCCCCATGCACCTGCGCCGCCATAAACGCAAAGTGCAGCAACGGCAGCACCACGCGCATGGCCAGATCCCAGAGATGCCAATTCCGCCACATAAACACCGCCATTACGATGAACTCGGCCGTCGTGCCCACCAGACTGCTGAAGCCGCTGGCCATCCACATATGCGAGGTCCTTCGCAGGCCCACCGAGTCTTTGGACTGGCAGCGGTAATAGACGACCGCAAAATGCGGGAACGTCTCAAAGAGGATCTCGAACACGCCGTAGAGAATCAACAGGCGGAATTGTGCCTCTGTGCTCGGGCTGTCGGAATAGACTTCCTCAATGACCTGCCATACACCGAGGGCGCAGCCGGCCGTGTGATGAATGAGAGAGACGGGCGAGATTTTGAGACGGTAGATGATTTCGAAGAGGAACATGGAAACGACGGCAAAGTAGGCGATGGAGAGGAAGTCGGCATTAGAGACAGGCGAGCCGTTGATGAGAGAATCTTTGAGAGTGCGTTTGCAGAAGAATACCGCGATGAAAGGCCAGGCCGCCGGGATGAGACATAGCTTTACGGTCAGCCAGAGGACGTGTGCAGTGAAGGAGCGCTGGTTGACGATGGTGAGGTCTACGTAGGCTTTACGGAAGATGCGAGGCATCACAAAGCCTTCGAGGACAAAACGAACAAAGCAAAAGTAAATCAGCTGGAAGCCGACTACGCCCGCGAAGCCATTCACCAGCACTTGGGAGGTCTGGTCATTGAAGTTGGGAGCCATGGCTACTATTCACTCTGAGTAGACAGAGGCTCGAGCGAAGCAAGTGATAACTGCAAGACCTGGGAGCAGGCATAGCTCCATTGGGTGCTGTCTTCTCATTGTATATATAATCTACCATCGTGCTCCGTGGCGGCAAGCGAGCATTCGGGCAATCGTACTGAACACTTATCGTGAGGTAAAAGTAATGTCGCTGCAAGCAGACTGATCATTGTGCCAAGATGGACGGACCAGACGCCAGAACGCTCCGCTGGGACGAAGTCATCCCAAATGAGACAAAAAGGCCATTCCGGCCCGTCTCCAATAGCCTGTGCCGCCTGTGCCAAGAGCTCTAAGGCTGTGGAACCTGTGCACGCAGGCACTAGAATTCTTCCCGTCCCGCATGCCCTTTGATTGTGGCCGTTCAAGGACTAGTCTGTCCAGGACTCGAGATCCAGGCGTTTGGGTCCGATACATTGCCACGTTTCCATGAACGCTACATGGGCGCGGCTCCAGTAGAGCGCTCACAAGATCGTACCGCATACCAATCAGATTCTGCTTGACACACGAGTGTGAAGGAAGCATTGAGATAAATCGATGCCAGCTCTCTTTGTTCAGCCAGATCGGACGGCACTTCTCTCAACCGAATCGTAGCGTGGGTTTTAGCAGATTAGGCAGTTCTCGTAAGGGATGAGTCCGTCATGGTGGTACTCAAGGTCCCAGACTGCTGTCTAAAGGGTTTGGCAGACCCAGCATTCCGCTGGGCATTTTCTCTCTAGGACTTTTCACGGACGTAGTGGGTTGCAGATGTACCAACGTCCGCTGTACGCCGAGACGTTCCCCGATTGAAACGTCCTTTCGTAGCCTTCCCCCCTAGGCTCCGCCCTTAGCTATTTGGACGCTTCGATTTGGGCTATCCCATATCGGTCTCCCTTCGCAAAGGCACCTTGAATGCGACATCGTCCATTTGAACATGAGTAGTCGGTGTCCGGATAGTCCTAGATGCAAAGGGACTTCTTGTCTCCGGCGTGCAGCCTTCTAGTGTGCTCGCGTGTAATGGCCTCTTCGCTGCTCCATCTTGAGGCTCTCTTCTTGACTTGGCAAGGGCGCCCGTCTTCGAGCTGAAGCAGCACTTTCAGCCGCCGAAGCAGCGTCCATGCCGGGTATAGGAATTGGTGGGGGCATGAAACCTGGGGGTAATTGGGCGTTGGGTGGAGGCGGGATCAGACCAGGTGGTAGAAGGCCAGGTGGAGGAGGAGGAACGCCATTTCCAGGAGGAGGCGGGAGTGGTATGCCGGCCTTCTGCATCATCTCGGCGATCTTGGCCATGTCGGGTGGATTGCTAGGATCGAAACCTGGGAGAGGCGGAGGAGGCGGTACCTGTCCATTGAGACCCAGAGGAGGTAAGGGGAATGGAACATTCGGTGGAAGAGGGACACCTCCTGAAGCACCGCCGACGCCAGGTATACCGGGTGGTACCAGTCCAGATCCAGGCAGGGGCAAGCCAGGTATGCCGGGAAAGGCAGAAGCTGATTTGAGTGGCATCTTCTGGTCTTCGAGGCCGTCCATTTCGTCCTCGGCTTCCTGCGCCTCCTCTTCCTGTCTCTGCCTGCGATTCTTAGAACCGACAAAAGTTCCACCGGCCATGGCTGCAGTTTCGCCAATATGGTATTGGTCCTTCAGGTATCCGGTGTCACCAGGCCTTGCGCGCGTCCAAAATCGCGTCAGGCGATCGTTGGACCCGGATGCCAGGATATGGCCTAGAGGATGCCAGTCCAGGGACCAGATAGCCATATCGTGCGCAAACGGTATCTTGTGTGCCGGGTAGATTGTCTGCACAGGAGCAGTCTCTGGGTCCGGGTTATCATAGACAGCTTTGGACGCGGCCTGACCTTCTGGGGCGTTGGGCTCGTCCAGGAGGTAGTGAAAGAGCGAGCCATCACCCCCTCCTGTGCTCAAGAGGTTCGCGTGTATAGGGTGCCAAGTGAAGGTTGTGACGTCCTTCTCATGTCCTCGTATCAGACAAATATCGCGCATCATTCGCAAATCGAATATCCGGGCCGTATTATCTCTCCCTCCCGTGGCCAGACACATGCCATTGACGCGCTCGAACATGACCTTGGTGACAGTGTTCTTGTGACCGTGCAATGTCGTGAGGCAACGGCCAGAGCGGGGATCCCAAAGCTTGACCAGATGATCTTTAGATCCTGATGCGATCAGGCCCTTGGTAGGATGCCAGTCGCAGGTCTTGGCATCCCAGCCGTGACCAGAGAGTGTCATTTCCGCAACGCCACCGGCAAAGTCAAAGACCTTCAAGGTGGAGTCGTCCGAGGCTGTGACAAATTTGAGGTCGGTAGGCGCGATGGCCAAGTCTCTGATGGGGTCGTGATGGCCGCGGATGCTTTCAACATTGTTGAAGTTAGGCTGCCAGTACTTGATGATGCCGTCGTGGTCTGCAGAAATTAACCAATCATCCGAGTGAGAGTATTCGAGTGCGCGGATGGCAGAGTCGTGGGCCTGCATGATGGTCTCGAAGTTGAACGCTGTGCCGTTCCAAAGGGTGAATTCTCCGCTGCTGGATGCCGTCAATAGACGTCGGCCCTCCGGAGTCCAACGCACAACGTTGACCGGGTGCTTGACTTTGTTGAGGGATTGGTGCACCCAGCGACCTGGCACTGAATCTGCAGCGCTGGTAGCCCGAGCTGCTGGGGGAAGCATCTGCGGTCTCTGGTCAGCCTTTGCTTGGGGGATCATCGGAAAGATGGCTTCTCACATCAACAATGAAGGAGGGGCTTGGCCGCTCCAAGTCGCCTCGGTAGCCACCCTTGTACTTTGGCTGGCGGTGACGCATCCAGTGGGTGGTGGTCGCGCCGTAGTCCGTGACGGGGCCTACCATGGCGCAAAGTGGTCAGCAAGGTCACGTAAGGGAGTACAGGTGTACGTACGCCTTCCCTTGGCTTTCATGAAGCCATCGTAGCCCCCATCCTCGCCTCCTCCTCCTCCTCCACCACCACCACCTGCTGCTCCTCCTCTGCCACCCTTGTCAAAGTCCCGTCGCGGGATGTAGGACATGTTGGCTATGTGGAGCGCATAGAGAATGAGTGTATCGCAAGAAGTATGCCCGCAAACAATGAGATATTTCACTAATCCTGATTATCGTTGTGGCTGTTGAGACAAGGCAGATGAGCCGTGTGTTGGGTTGCTTGGGTTGTGTGAGGTTGAGGTTGAGGTTGAAGACGGCTGTTGAAGTTGAAGATGAAAGCTGATGGATGAACGCGCTAATTGCACCCCTGGCTGTCTGTGAAGGAAAGGAAGCACGAGCGGCAATAGGATGGGGGGATGGGGGTCCTTGACCAATGGGGTTAGACCGGCCCGCACATAACTTTTGCAGGGTTTATGCTACCAGGCTTGCTGCATGCCAATCGTTCGACTATGGTAACAACTTGATTTCTTGGCTAATAATTCTCATCAGGAGCTTTACTATACATAGTAGGTGCTGGCTGTACAGTTCAGTACAATCCAAGACGACTCGTTAGAAATCAAAGGACTTTGAAATAGGAGTCAAGACCTGTCATGCCTCGCTAGGTATAGAGTGTTATGGTGCTAAGAGAACAAGTACCAAGCTATCACCATAACACTCCGTTGTTTACAAACTACCCAAGTTACCTAGGGATTGCATGTAAGTAGCAGCAGGTGTCCGTAATTTACTATGTAGGTAGCAATGTATGTATGCTGCCTTGGGTGCTCTAGGTACCTAATGCAGTATACGCTGTTCCCCAGACATCCCGGGCTTAGAGAGAGAAACTGCTTAAGGCATGGCGGCCCAATAGCTCTCTAGTGTATCGTTGAATCTTTATTAGTCTGAATTGACTCCGCTCATCGATTATCCATTCCAACAGGAAAATTCTCATACGACACTGTTCCATACCAATATTGCCTTGGATGCCATTGTTATCTCCTACCATTGCATAAGAACTCGGCTCATTTCCCCTTTCAGAAAATGACAGGACCAACCCCGTCAAACTGAGCCAAGCCGAAGCGAACTTTATATTCTTCAACGGCCCGACGTCACTCAGAGCAAGCTCCAGCATATGATCAACATCACCCCATATCTCAATCGCCCGCAGTATTCTTCGCACTCTTTTATGCTGCAAGCCTTGCTATCGCTCAATCTCCGTTGAGCTTGCTTTGACGTCTGGCTCCACTTGCTCGCTTTTACTGTTCCAGTCTTTATCATCCCTGCGGGTGTAAAGCACACCTTTACAGAGCCAATTGAGGCTCTCGCCTCCCGTCCCGAGCACCATGGATCAAGCTTCCTCAACAGCCACCTCGCTCACCGCTGACAAAGACATCGTGCGACGCGGTGGGCAGAACGCAGCTTCTACCACCAGCTCAAGCGGCGCACACAACCGCACCGGTGCCAATGCCACTGATGCCGCTGCCGTCGCCCGCACCACGGCGCTCAAGAAGGCCCTCCGGACAAAATACCGCCACACCGCCGCGGTACACTCACAGTCGCGCCCGTCCACTCTCAGTCACGACGCGACCGACACACCCAGCTTCCTCGGATTCCGTAACCTGGGACTCATCGTGCTCATCGCCGGGAACCTGCGTTTGGTGCTCGAGAACATTCAAAAGTATGGTGTGCTCATCTGCGTGCGCTGCCATGACTTTCGCCGCCAGGACTTGCAGGTCGGCTTTGTGCTGTACACCCTCGTGCCTTGCTGCCTGCTAGTTGCATACTTAATTGAGCTCTTCGCCGCATATGAGGCACGGACGTCAAAGTTGCGTGCGGCTAACAACAACTGGCGTGGCAAGGGCGGTGGCAGCGGCAGCGTGGACGGGGCCGGGGCCGGGGCCGGTGACAAGGGCGAGGGCAGCGACGGGACTACTTCGCCGACAGAAGACCAGCAAGCTCGGTTTCGACGAATCTGGTATACCGTTGTGGCGTTGCACCTCTTCAACATCTCCCTCGCGCTAATCGTCACGTCGTGGGGGGTATTTTCCTACGTCAACCATCCCTTGATCGGCACGATTGTTGAAATGCACGCCATCATCGTCTGGCTCAAGACAGCGTCGTACGCGCTGACGAATCGCGACCTGCGGCACGCCTACCTGCACCCCCAGAGGGGCGACCTGGATGCCATCCCGGAGCTTTATCGTTCTTGCTCGTACCCATCGAACGTGACTTTTGGGAACTTGTGCTACTTCTGGTGGGCACCGACGCTTATTTACCAGCCAGTATATCCCCGGACGGAGAAGATCCGGTGGTTGTTCGTGCTGAAGCGTGTTGGAGAGTGCTTCGGGCTGTGTGTGGTGATGTGGGTGCTGAGTGCACAGTACGCTGCGCCAACGCTGCAGAACTCCGTCCGGGCCTGGCAGGAATGGGATGTCCCGGGGTTGTTTGAAAGGGTCTTGAAATTGTCGACCATCTCCTTGGTCATCTGGCTCGCCGGGTTCTTTGCTCTGTTCCAGTCGTTTTTGAATGCCCTAGCTGAGGTCATGAAATTCGCGGACCGGTCATTCTATGATGATTGTACGTCTCACGCCTGCCAAACGTGGCGCTCTCCGATACTTTATGACGCTGACGTTTTAATTGCATAGGGTGGAACAGTGATAGTCTCGGAACATATTGGCGGACCTGGAACAAGCCCGTCTCGAATTACTTCCGGCGCCATGTCTTCTCTCCGCTTATGGGGCGAGGCTGGAAATTCAACTCGGCCGCGGCCGTAGTGTTCACTGTCAGCGCCGTCCTGCACGAATTGGCGGTGGGCATTCCCACGCACAATGTGATCGGTGCGTCTTCAGCGTCCCCTCTTATGTCTTTCTACTTCCAAACCAAGCCACTAATCAAATCAATAGGCATTGCCTTTTTGGGCATGCTCGTTCAACTGCCTTTGGTTGCATTGACTAAGCGCTTTGAGGCGCCCGACTCGCCTGTCAAGAAAATGATTGGGAACTGTATCTTCTGGGTGACTTTTACAATCTTTGGACAACCATTTGCAGCGTTGTGCTATTTCTATGCCTGGCAGATTAAATATGGCAGTATCAGCGAGCAATGGAAGTCCGGACAGAGCGCGTGGTGGATGAAGAAGACATAGATGTATCTTTAATGGTCATGGCCATGGCCTGTCGTCGTTTTGTGCAATTAATAGAGCGTTGGAGTTTTACAGTTCCAAGAATACTTAGGGCTGTCATTGGGACCAGATCGTGGACGTGCTCATCGAAAACTGTGAGGTTACTTGAAAGCATACCGCTGATCATGTCTGATCCAGTAAAAGATGGGCTGTTTTGTTTCTGAAATTCAGCTATGCAATGCCACGACCTCTATAGCACTCTTGCGAAACCCCTCTCTATTTCTGTACATCCGATACATCCACAAATGTTTCGTCAGCCCGTCTTGATTTGTGCCTCTGAAGAGCAGTCCGTAGTTGTCCATGCAGCGGCCTTGCTCTGCTTTTCCTCCCTCTCAATCACAAGCTGACTATGGCACAAACGGAATTTTGGTGCCTACCTTCTTCCTGTAGTCGAGATATTCGCCACCAAAGAACTTGACCAAGAACAACTCCTCATGCCGAATGCGGGACGAGAAGAAACGCCACAGCACTGCAGCATAGCCCACAAAACACACAACATTGCCCATGACCAGCTGCGTTCCCAGCCCCCACCAGAAGAAGCCAAAGTAGCTCGGGTGCCGCAGGCTGCCGTAGATACCCGTCGTCACCAGAATGTGCTCTTGCTTCTGCGTCTGCTGCACAATGTGATTGAAGCTTGGTCCCGCCTGGATCATCGCCACGGACCGCACGACCTGCCCGATCACCACTAACAGAAGCCCAAGCAACATGCTCAACGTGCCGAGGTGGAAAGGCGCCCATTCCCGCCCAGGAAACACCAGGTTGGTGACAAGACACTCCAGACTCGCGACGCTATGTGCGATCGCGTAGGCAGGCCAGTTGGCTGTAAGCAAAAACGATGACACCTCGGCCTCGCGCGTATTGTACGCGGCGGTCGTCCAGAACTCGAGGAAGTGAAACGTGGCGAGCGCGGTCAGGAAGAACGGCAACCGCCATAACGGGCTGCTGGTGGCAAGCAGCACCGCGGCCGTTGCGATGCAACCCACGGCAAGCGCAATGCCTAGGCAAAAGGCTCGCAGTGCAATGCCCGATAGCGACTTGGGCTGGCCGGGCAGGTAAAGCTTGTCCGGGGAGAAGGCCTCGGAGCGCTCCTCGGCGTGAGGACTGAGAGTGGGGAGAAGAGTGTCAGCGAGGGCGGCGGACGACGAGATGGAGCTGGAGCGTGAGTGAATGCGGGCTGCTGCGCCTGTGGTGGAGTGGGGGGATTGCTGGCGGGTTTGACTTTGGATTTGCACGTCCAGCAAGGCAATGTGGCTCAGGGAGCGGCGGCGATTGCGCACGATGCCGGCCTCGCGGCTGCTGGCGCGCAGCGAGGAAGGTAGAACAGGAAACTCTTCACGGCCGCCATGTCTGGGAGAGGAGGAGCCCTTGGGAGGTGGAGTAAGGACGACGGTAGACGAGGAAGAGGATGTGGGGGAGGGCATTTTTCTTTCCCTCGTGGATGTGAATTTTTTTTTCTCTTTTTTTTTCCTTCCTTTCTTTTCACCTCTTTGAATATGTGAAAACAAATGGAAAAGATTGCATCAAGCTCGCGTAAGAGACAGGGAGAGGAAATAATGTAATCGCGTGGATTGCGTTGATCATTTACCTGACGCAGCGAAGGGCGTCGTCCGTTCCTCAAGGATCAAGGGAGAGGCGTGCTATTAGAAAGGGATATATCTTTTCACTCACCTTTGAGGTGGCCTCCTCAGTGATGGACCATTTGAGACCTCCATATTCAGTATTTTTCTGAGCCGGTATTGTGGAAGCACCCTGTCAAGAGCTTGCAAAGCATGTTATCGTGACACTTTGGACTTGAATGGGAGTTCAATAAGATGGGTGAGTGAGCGGGAGTGTGGGTAAATCGACGTGGACAAAGGCACGTGTCGCTCAAAGTTCGTCGATCCGTTGCGGGTCACGGCATCCAAATCTCTGGATAGAATGTAATGCTTCTTCCACTAGGTTTCTTGTATTAACCTACGTGATGCCCGGAACAATATCGAGTGTTGCGTCTTGCGAGGTATTGTGCACGTACTTGTGACGAATAATGTTCAAGAGATGGGACGTAGTTCGACTTGAGCGGAATCGGCTCCGAGAACTCTTGGAAGTTCAATGACAAGGACCGGCTTGCGGGCGGCAGGGCAACAAAAGATCACCGATCCAGAACCTCTCGCCTATTCGACCACCCGTCTCCATGCATGTATTTCGCTACCCAAGTAGCTGTCTACCTACCTAGGTAGACTTTGATTACTTGGCAAACCCGAATTCATCGATGAGCTCCATACTTGACTCTTTGCAAGCAGATGCATATGTCTCATTTGAAAAATACTCCTACGGAACAAAGGTGCCTTTCTTGAAGGTAGGCATGTGGCGTGTAACACTCCAATGATAGATACCACTGAAGATGTATTTTCAACAGTGAGCTGTCAAGCTTGCTATCATTCGCGTAATTGAAATGCTAGAATCAACGAGCTCCTCACTTTATTCCATGCCTAATGCTTAGATTCACTCTCATGACCGCCGTCCAACCCTCAACTTCGGGAACACCAGCGGCAACTTCAACACCGCCAAATGATCGGTCATGCCATTTTCGCCCTTGCGCTTCGCTATCCTGGCGCCAATCTCCATGAAATACTGGCTCATCTCCTTCTGTTCCAGCTTCAGGTCCTCCTTCAGATCCCACGTGTTCGTCTCAAAGTTGTCAAGGATACATGCAAAGGCGCACAGGTGTGTGGTGAGCAGATCGACATGCTGCTTGCGGATGATCCCTTTGTCAGAAAATCTGCGACGAATGCTCTCAATCACGGGCGGCGGTGCGGGCGCCAGCTCCTCGGCCAGCTTGTCTTTCTTCTGAATCTCGCGTGTGCCCTTGTCCTTGCCCTTCCGCGCCGTCAAGTAGAACAATTGCAGGAAGTAGGCGTACCGCAGCAGGCGCAAACGCGCGACAGCGTTCTCGCCCGAGCCGATGCGCCGTAACCGGCTCGCCACGAAGCGGCACTTCAATTTGACATCCTCGTTCTTCTTGACTGCCTGCGCCCAATCGCTGACCTGGATTAACTCCAATATGTCGCGGCCGATCAACTCCTCTGGCTTATAAACATCTTGTATCTCGTCGGCGTCGTAATTGCCCTTGGGCACGGGCTTGTTCGCATCCACAGCAGCTTGTAGATCTTGTTGGGTGGGCACACTCGTCGCCACAGACTTGAGCGAGGCCATGAGGGCCATCTCAGAGGTGTTGAGGCTTGAATTCGCATCACCAGGAGCCTTGCGAGGTGCAATTGCGTTAAGCGTAACGGCTTCGAGGGCCTTCTTTGCTTTCTTCGTACCGAAGGCTTGGCCCAGTTCTGTTCGTTGGTCGTAGTTGGACTGGAGCATGTCAGCTGTGGCCTTGTCTCCAGGTAACATGTGAGCAGTACCTGTGAGATCTCTTGTGACCTCATTTCCTCTTCAGTGGCCTGCTGCGCCCGAACAGCACCCCTCACGACCATTTTCTTTCCCTCGACGAGCTGCAAGTCGCCTGTGACCGGGTCGAACAGGCCTATGTAGTGTTTGAGGAGTGGCTGTCCACCCTTGGGCTTGTCCTCCCGTGCTGTGTAGTCCAGTGTTCTATGGCTTGTGGAATGCAGTAGGAGGTCATCGTTGCGGTGTCGGGGCCTTTTCGCGGGTTGTTTGGAGTACGAGTTGAAAGTGGCATCTTGGGAAACGGCAATACCAGGCGCGGTCGCTGTTACACATATATCAGCTCTGGTCCTAGCTAAAGAGAGAAACTGTCGAAATTTGGGCATACCAATGACTGGTGGAGAGACTCGTGTTTGCACAACGGAGGAGATTTTGATATTGTCAGGCTTTGGGGTTTTCGTTGATGCTGCGGCGACCTTGGTCTTCTTCTTCTGGGAGCCGTGGTCATCCTTTGACTTTCTCTTCTTGCTACTGATGTCTGCCATTCTAAAGATTTTCCTGCAAGAGGGTTGGAAATTCCAGAATGAAAGTACAATCGCTGGCAGATGGGATAAAGTTGAGTCGACGGCAGACTAGAAATGGAGGATCAGTTCCCAAACTTTTTTTGGTCACCGCCTGCCGCATTAGGCCATTGAGGCTCCACCAAGCACGGCACCGGGACATACGACGACCTAATATCAAGAAACCACCCCCCGGCCCAAACAAAATAGGGTCGAAAAGGACGCCCGCTTCTTAGGAAGATATCATTTTTTTTTAAAGGGAAAAAAAAGTTGCATGCTTTCCTGGATATCACAACTTTCGAACCCACCAGCTGTAAATACTTGATTTTGGAAACAACTCTTTCCTGAATGTAAATTTCGAATGAACTTGAATAAATTCCGTGTCCTCTCCCATGGGTGTAGCCATGCAGTCTCATTCTGTTCGTGCAAGTCTCTCTCCCGCTTTGGTAATTTGCATCTTCAGCCTGACATTTTGAACCGTTCTCTCTTATTCTTTTTGGCCTTTCTCTACTGCAGCGCACGTCATGTCCGGAGTGCTGTCCTAGACCACGAACACCGCCAGCCTTGAGAATCCCTGGCTCGTACTGCTTGCCGCCATTCTTTCTCACATAGCCCATTCATTCGTTAGCTGAGCGAAAAGTCCCAGATCTGTATTTATGCCCTAATGCACCAACATGGCAACCGATTCAGAAGCAATGGAATCCGCGGCAATAACCAAATTGGTCTCGTCTCCCTATCGCCATTTAGAACTTGACTCCTCTTGACTGGTCCCGACAGGAAACCTTTTCAAGAGGTATCAGCTCTCAGGTCTCACACTTAGGATTCATTTTACCGAGGACAAGATCATCGGGAATCATCCGGTAGGGCGTTGTAGCTGGGTCCCTGCCTTAAGTCTTGTACAGCCTGGCCTTGACCTGACTTCTGCTGTAACGATATTGCCTTTCTAGGAAGTAATCGCCAGGAGCACATGGGTCTGCGTTGGAAAATATCACTATCCACAATTCTACCGGGGAAGGAACATTTTGGAGAATAGACTTGACAGATGTGCTGCTTTTGAGGTTTACGTGGCACTCTGCTACATCTGCAGGGCGGCGTCCATACAATTGCTTTGCAATATTTGGTGTACGACCTTGATGAGAGCAAGGAGGACAATCCTCTTGGCCACCGTCACAATCTGAGAGTCTTTGCAAGTTTTTTTGATAATTACTTTTTAGATTCTCCCCCCCCCCCCGCTAGATTTGTATTGCCATGCTACGTATTGAACAAGATTCGTCCGAAAACAGCACGATTGAGCCTTGTCAAAATTCTACCATGTCGATTGCTAGGCAGTCGGGAGTCGGCGAATCGAGCCAGCCCTGCTGAAGAGTTCTGGAACTTGAGATGCTTTGGACTCCTGTAGCCCCTTAACACGGTCGTCGCCTGACTAATTAGTGTCGCCGCGGCGTGGCTGATAAGCAAGTACCTTCTTATGCACATGCACACACAGCATTGCTTCGAGCCTGTTACGTGTGATGAACTTGTTCAGATCATGAAAATGATGAATAAAGATCTTGTATTCTTCCACATAGCTTACTGGAGTGTAGACTCAAAAAATATCCCCCGAGTATACCGGTGCCTTTCGAATGAGCCCTTGATTTTTACATCCCGTTCTGTGGCCTGGGTCGGAGACCAAGGCCTGATGATGAGTGGTTTGGAAGCGCAACGAATTTCTGCAAAGGATCGAGATCAATGAGGAAGTGTCCCTTGTTTTGCAACACTCACAACCCGACTCGGCCTAAACATCCACAAGCTCCAGGAGCCTTGAAATGACCATTTCAAGCCGTTGAAATATCCGAACATTTCACTTCGGGACTCTGGCATACTATCTGCGTGCTAGATGCCTGAAGATCAACGTCATCCCAAGCCCCAATGAGCTTACTGATGAAGCAATGCAAAATGCCGGATGACGAACAATGACTGGCTAGGATGTTATCAAACCCGGTCCTCAACCCCAAGTCCGACTTTTGACATTCTTCAATCCACCCTCATCCACTTTTCTTCCCAAGACTTTCCGGAGTCAAGGCAAAGACCAGTCTGCTTTAGAACGTTCCATCTGATCGTGTCGGTTCGTTCAAGTGATGGGCCAAGGTCTTGACATCAGCTGGATCCTACCTACTTAGCAGGAAACCCAGATCCATTGAATCACTCGACGAGGGGAGAGGACCGGCCGGACCGACCGCCACAGGCAGAGCTTGTCCCCCTTCCCTCGTTCCCCTTGATGCCCTTTGCCTTTCCCTTTCCCAAGGGGGCCGGCGGCAGGGGCCTAGAAAGATGACATCGGGTCCAGGCGGTCTGGTGCCATGATCCCCGACCCCTCATCAGAGCCCGAGCCCACATGCCCGCATGTTTCCTGTCAGTTGAGCCTCATCCGCCCCGTGCCATGTGGAGTAACAGCTGTCCCGACCACGCGGTACCCCAGGAAATCTAGAGGACAATGACGACACACGCAAATCAATAGATTGCCCATTGTGGTAAATTGTTTTGATTCTCATGATGGACATTGTGACGATCACTTGTAACTCTGCCATTAAACATGGTCAAATATGCACAAAGGGTGTGTGAAATGGGGATCTCTTAGAACATTTGGACTGCTAGCAATATAAATGTTGACATTGTTTAATTCATTTGAATTGCTGTGAACATATTCTGGATTGACGACTATCTGTTGCTGATTGAGTTGAGGTTTTCCGGAAGTTGTGACAATTACACACCGTGATTGGCCGAGAAGGTCACAGGGCCCCACTTTATTGGGACGCGTTTTCCAAGTTCAAGTAAGCACCTCACCCGGAAACGCTCCCTCCTCAAGTTAACCCAAGGAACCCCGGATTCACATTCTCACTGTGGACATCGCAGTCGGCCGTCTGGCTTCACGAGATGCATTACAAGCGACCTTAGCCTTGCTGGTAAGAATTAAATCCGTTTTCGCATTGCCTCTCCACTCTAGCACACTGCATCTTGCTGCACCCTCCCAACCGGGAAGACTCCCGGAGACACCTGCCTTGCACTGGCACTTCACATTCCAGACAGCCCATTTTGCGGTTCCCTGTTGCTCAACAATGATGAGGACTTCCATCTGGAGGTGGTGTTTTACTTGCTTTGCCCGACAAATTACTCACTTGTTGCTGCTTGTTGTATCTGTCTTGAACACCACCCTACGCTGTGCTGGCCAGCTCCAGAGAGCATCGTCATGCACAGACTGAAGAGTTGACTCTTTACCAGGATAGTGAATATAGAACCCGGAAAGACTTGTCGAAATCCATCCCTCTCCGCTTCGAAGGCGACATCATCACCCTCGTCTGGCTCAACCCTATCTCCTAATCCTCTGTCATTGACAGTCGCTTCTCCAAATACCCACTGCCTCACCAAGCCGCACAACCTCCTTCCCTCAACTTTCAAAGAAAGCGCAGCAACAGCAGCACAACAAAACCAATACCTTGGCTTCTTGGTTTTCAAGGACCAGTTGCCAAAATGTCTGGCAAGCGGAAGAGAGACCTCTGGGAAGGGTTTGATCCCAATCAATCAGACCCAGAGGACGAGAACTTCGACCCATCCGAAGCACGCGCTCGCCCAAGCAAAAAGTCCACACGCGGCCCTCGAAGCAAGGGCTCTCGTCCCAACCGTCGCACGAGGTACGATGGCTCCGATATCGACGATGATGACGATGAGATTCTCTCAGATAGCGAAGCAGACAACTCCTTCGGCGACGACGATGAAGATGAGGACGATGAGGACGTGCCCGTCAACGCCGCGGGACGCCGGGCGCGAAAGGCAGCCAGGAAAGCTGTCACATACGCAGAGGATAGTGACGACGACGAAATCATCGGAGTTTCGGAAGAGGAGGATGAGAAGCCCGCCAAGAAGCAAAAGATCGTTGTGCTGAGGACGTCGCGCGCACGCGGAAAGGCATCAAAAGAACCCGTATCTTCCGTCGGTACGAGACGCACCCGCGCCAAGACCGAAGATGCGGACGACTTGGTCGAGCTCACTACGTCTGGCAAACACGAACAACCTGCACGCGCCGGATCGCGCAGCAAGAGCCCGGAAACTTTGGCGCGCCAGACCCGTAACTCACGAGCAGCCAAGAGCCTGAAGCAACCAGCCACCGATACCATCTCCGAGGCCACTCACGAGACCTCCTTTCAACCTGGTGAAGATCAAGCTGACGCTGAAGCTCCACGCGAGGGCGGCGACGGTATTGTGGAGGATTCTGCGCCAGATGCTGCAGCCGAACAGGACGAAGATGAACCAAGACGAGTCCAAGGTGATATATCCATGCAAGACGCCGACGAGCTTGCTGCTCCTCAAGACGCGGACGCGGACGCAGACGCAGACGCAGATGACGACGATGATGTGCCCATTACTGGTAGGCGAATGACACGTTCTTTGCGCCACAGTATAACCGGTCCTCCTGCCGAAGAAGGGGATGGCGAAGATTCCGATGTGGCTGGTCAATCCCGACGAAGTACAAGACGAACGCTTCGAAGCCGCAATGATCAACCCAAGAACGCCGACGAAGAAGCTAGCGACTTCGAACCCAACGAGTCCGGTGAAGGAGAGGGCTCTGAGGCAGACGGCGCGGCCGGCGCCGACAATGAGGAAGACGAGTCCAGCGAACAGCCCTCGCGTGGTCGTAGAACTGCTCGGGGCAAAAAGCGCACTCGTGCTGTTGAGTCTGGTGATGAAGAAGAGGACCTGGACCGCGACGAGTTGGCTGAAGAGGCGGAAGAATTGACGCGGGCTTCACGCTCGCGATCAAAGCGGCCACGTCGCCGCCCCTCCACACCGCCGGCCATCACCTATGAGGATCGCGCATCGCGACGTCGCGCTGCGAAAGTGGATTACACGATTAAGATGCCGGCAGATCCCATTGAGCAGGAAGACGATGACGACGCCCCTCCGCCTGCGTCGCAACGCCGACGAAACGGCGGCTCAAACGCGCCTTGGGTGCGAGCCATCAACTCAACCTTCGGTCCCTTTGGTGGAGCTCACGGAGCTGGCGCATTATTAGGAGGCGCCTGGGGCTCTGCAGCTGATGCTTTTGCCGGTTTCGCTGGCGGTGCCGATTCCGACAGCAGTGATGACGAGATGGGTGCCAGATCTGGCCTCGTCGGTGCTGGCATGACGCCCACAACAGCTCATGCTCCTGGTGGCCTGCTTGGTGGCGACGCTGAGAAGCTTGGCGTTGGTGCATCTCCAAACGTCGGCAAGATCAGAGACCGCAAAGCTCTTGCAGATGCAGACCCACTCGGAGTTGATATGACGGTAGACTTCAGCAAGGTTGGCGGTCTTGCAAATCACATCAATCAGCTCAAAGAGATGGTCAATTTACCGCTGCTCTACCCTGAGGTCTACCAGAGGTTCAAAATGACGCCCCCAAGGGGTGTTCTGTTCCATGGTCCTCCGGGTACTGGTAAAACTCTTCTTGCGAGAGCATTAGCCAATTCCATTGGTACTGGTGGTCGCAAAATTACCTTTTATATGCGTAAAGGTGCCGATGCGCTCAGCAAATGGGTCGGTGAAGCCGAGAAGCAGCTCCGTCTGCTATTCGAGGAAGCCCGAAAGACTCAGCCAAGTATTATCTTTTTCGACGAGATTGATGGCCTGGCTCCTGTTCGGTCTAGTAAACAAGAACAAATCCATGCCTCGATTGTATCGACGCTGCTGGCCTTGATGGATGGCATGGATGGCCGTGGTCAGGTTATCGTAATTGGAGCCACCAATCGACCCGACAATATTGATCCTGCTTTGCGCCGCCCAGGACGTTTCGATCGCGAATTTTACTTCTCCCTGCCCGACGTCGAAGGTCGAAAGTCCATCCTTGATATTCACACAAAGGATTGGGGCCTGAGCGATGAGTTCAAGCTGAGTTTGGCCAAGAATACCAAGGGATATGGAGGTGCTGATCTACGAGCTCTATGCACTGAGGCTGCGCTCAACTCGATACAGAGAACGTATCCCCAAATCTACACCTCGGACGTCAAACTGGTGGTAGATCCAAGCAAAATTAATATTCATGCTACGGACTTCATGATCTCGATCAAGAAGATGGTCCCTTCCTCCGAACGTTCTGCTACGTCGGGTGCAGCTCCTTTACCAAAGACTGTAGCGCCCCTTCTGCAAGACCAATTGGACAAGATTGTGGAGTTGCTGAAGAACATCCTGCCGAACAAGCCAAAGATCACCGCACTCGAGGAAGCAATGTTTGAGCCTTACGAGGACGCCGATCACGGTTTCGGACGAGAGAACCTGCAGCAAGACTTTGACAAGTCGCGCATTTTCAGACCTCGTATGCTCATCACCGGCGCGCCTGGCATGGGGCAGGGATACATAGCTGCCGCAATCTTGCATCATTTTGAGAGAGTCCATGTGCAGAACCTAGACCTCGCAACCGTGCTTGGTGATGGACGAGTAAGTTGTTGAGTCTGAAAATCTCGGATGTCCATTAGCTGACAATGTCTGACAGCCTGCGGAGCAAGTGATTGTCAGTATGTTTACGGAGGTTCGGCGACACAAGCCAAGCGTGATATATATCTCTCAAATCGACCGCTGGTATGCTACGTTGGGTGACGTTGCACTGACAGCGCTCATTTCCATGCTGAAATCGCTACCCCCTACGGATCCCATTCTCTTACTGGCAACTACTGAGCTGGAAATCAACGAGATGGACAAAATGATGGTGCGAGACCTCTTTGGCTACTCCCGCAGGAACAGGGTAGAGATCACTCGTCCAGATGGCGTAAGCTTTCCCCATCTTGCTCCTTTCTATGTACAGCAATTGACCCTATTGCAGGACAAACGCATGATGTATTTCGATAATGTTGTCTCATACATCAGAAAGTCACCCTCTGACTTCCCTGACCCACACACAAGAAAGAAGCGCGTATTAGAAGAACTCCCCATTGCGCCGCCGCCACCTCCAAGAGTTAAGACCAAGGAGGAGAAATTGGCAGAGAAGAGGGAAGATCGCATCATGCTGAACCACCTGAAGCTCAGGCTTCAACCCATCATGGATCAGATCAAAAAGAAGTACAGGTCGTTCTACACGCCCGCTATCGGGCGCGAGAGCATTAAATACTTGTTCGAGGAGGAAGACCCCAACTTTGTCAGTCCTGACATCGCCCAGCAACGTCCCTTTGTCCTTGGCCAGGACAGAGAGGGTAACAAGGTCATCACCGAGGTCGCGACCGGCCATTACTACTATAATCTTGATATTGGCGTGATAGAGGAGCGGATATCAAATGGCTTTTACGCGAGACCCAGGGACTTCTACAAGGACATCAAGACCCTTGTCCATGACGCGCGCAATATTGGCGACCGAAAGATGATTTTGAAAGCGAATGAGATGGAGAGCAACGTCGATGTTGATGTTGCCGACATCGAGATCAAGGAGGGCACAGCCAAGTACGAGGGCCTTCATGCACGACAATTGGAACGGGTGCGGAAAGCCGAGGAGAAGGCAAAGAAGAGGGCCGCCATGGAGGCCGCTATTGGCATGGTTTCGGATAGCACAAATGGCCAAGGCCTTGTGCAGTCGGATGTGAACGGCCAGGGGCAGGCTAACGGAGAGGATGAGGATAACGGACCCATCCGTCTCGGCGCGCCGGTGCCTCCTGAGGCCGCCAGAACCACGGCGCACTTCCGCGTGATGAGTCCTCTTCCCGGCGAGCCCCAGCAGACTAATCCAGCTGTCACGAACGGCGACTCGGTTCCGTCTCGACCTGTGCAGAGTAGTACGGACCATACCCAGACGACTCAGGCCCACTCCCAAATGGGACCTCCGGAGCTGCCCAGAGTTGGAAATTCCCAGTCTGGAGGAGGTGTCCAAACTCAGCCCATCTCCCAGATGTCTGCCCTTACCTCTTTGCCGCCCGGCGTATCGCCATCTGCTGTACTCAACGAGGCGTCCACCACCAACGATCCTAGTACGACAAATAGGTCGTCAGGCAACTGGTCAACGCAAGCCACAAACGGCTATCATCCTGACATGGATGTTGACGTCCATCTACCAGACACACAGCCACCTGGATCCCACCCTTCTGGTCCAAGCCAACACACTGGATCAAGCAACTCTCCTTGGTTCCCCTCCCAAGCCGATGCCATGGCCCACGGCCGCTTGAGCAATCTCGGATATAGTGGTGCACACGGCGGAACAACCAGCCCTACCTCGTCACAGGCTCCGACTGAGCATCGCCCGCCGGCGGCCGAGCGCATGGGTCTGCCAAACCTCTTGAACGACACTGGTCCATCCGATAATTCTTCTTCGATCCGGCATTCAGGCGGCTCCACGACCACGACCGCGACCTCTTCCCAGCTGCCTATCGTGCACGAAGAAGAGATCCGGGCGTTCCAGCGCGAGCTGACGGAGCGCACATCGGGCTGTACCATCGAGCAACTGGAGCAGATTAATCGGGAGCTTATGGACCACATCTGGACCAGCAAGCATGAGTGGAACCGCATGAAAGTCCTGGGCCAACTGGCGCAGATCTTCAATGAGACCATTCGGGACATTGAGGAGGAGCAGGGTGTAGGTCAGTCCAGTCAGGATCTTCTCCTTGAGAGAACTAGGGAGCTGTACGACAGGTAGGAAGTGAAGATTTGACGGTAGTGAGGTATGTTATATACGGTAGGCTCGACGAATCAACAGGAATCAACCCTGGTGATGGTATTTGGAAAAAGATGGTGCAGGACATGGAAATGCTGGAGTGGCCCGGCAAGCAGCACGGACTCAGGTTCGAGATGTCGAGGTGGAGATGGAAAGTCTTGACAGGTTGAATTCCATAATTTGATGTGCATCATTTCTCACCCCCCTTGGATGGGGCAAGCATTTCAAGCAGGGCATGGGGCGGGTTTCCTGCAGTCTCCTATCGCAATTGTGATTTTCTCTTGGTTTTGGGCATAACGGAGAGGTGCCGGCAAAACTTTGTAAGGCGCGGCGATGGCGGCGGCGGCGGCGGCGAGAGGCATTGTTTCACCTTTTTTCTTCTTTTTTCCTCTGTTCCATGAGCGAGGCTCGGATAATACTACATGGGTATTTTTGAAGTATTGAATATGTGTATTCTAGATGTACACAATTTCGTGCATCTGGTCTGTCCTCATCAAGTGATCTAACTTGGTAGTTGGTGTCGGCGTGGTCGTGGCGGACTGAAACGCGGATGACAAGTAAATGATACTGCTGTCTTTGTAAAGTGAGGGAGTAAATTGAAGAATGAATGGTTTCTTGATTCTGTCTGTGAAACAACAATCTGTATGTCCTTTGATATCTGCTTTGCTGTGCTGCTTTGGCCCTCTGAGGACTTCGCGCTCTTTAATGGCCAATGGCAACACACCATATGCATCTATGTGCTGAACAAACCATCACGAGGTTGACATGTAACACCCTCAAGAAATAAATATTGCAACTTGAGTACAAAAGGCTTTGCAAGGCTGCATCATTCTGTTGTGGAAAGTCTTGGTAGAATGAGAATGTTTGGTGATGCATTCGTAGGAAGGTCAACGCCGGAGTCCCCTTCCGGCCCTTTTTTAACAACGCAACCTCACTGTCGCAAAATTCCCAACAAGTGATAAATCTATATCTCAAAGAAACTACCTCAACACTGGGTTTACGAATGGTGTAGCGGTATGCGTGTGTCCGCCACATGCTGAAGCTTTCTGTTCGAGTGTTTGTGGGCCTATCAATTGAGGGAGAGGCCATGAGGCGACCAGACATATGGGATTCTAAGTACCTAGGCATACCAATTCGTGTGTCTGCCGGCTGCTACCCGAGATTTTTATCTTTGGGGGAGTTTTTCTTTTGTCGTTGCGCGAGTATAGTACGATGAGGATCCACATACTTATGCTATCAGTCAAAGACAGAATGCTGGAATCGTAGTGCGAAGGTATTTGATACACAGGTGGCACATCATTTTACAGCACCCCGAGGATCATCTCCCTGGATCAATGGTCTTCTCACTGTCCCATGAGACCCAAAGTTTATTTGCTTATTTATCATCCTGTCGACCGTCTCCTGCCTCGTTCAGCAGCTGTCCCAAACCTTGAGCTCCCCCCCCCCACTACTTGATCGAAAGCATCAGAGCCTCGGCGTTGTCGCTTGGTATATTACTGAGCAATGACCCCAGCATTCATTCCCATATCGACAGATGCAACACTGTACCTGCAATATAATTCAATTTTATAGTGCTTCGTGAGTCGGCCTGTTCTGTCGCTGCGACAGAATGCTCGACACTGGTATTGATTGGACACACACTCGTCAGCGTATTCAGGTTCCACCACATTAGCAATGCTCTTAGCTTTGCGCATTTAGACAAAGTTCCTGACATGGCAGTTCCGTGAGTGCTAGTCGCCATGGGTTATCCAAACCCTGAACGACCTTCAGCCACTCTTGGGTAAATCAGCAGTGTAGTGCTCTTGAACCCGCCAGCTATGCTTGATGTCCCCTCAGACTGTTTGCAACAGTGTATGAAGGCTTCGTCCTCCTGGTGTTGTAGCACAGCCCTGCCAAGATCCTCCAAGCACATTGAACAACCTCTGCAAGAGGCCCCGTTCTCACAAGGTCAGTTGACTATAGGCTAGACAATTTAACGGCTCCACATACCATTATCGCCCCACTTCCAAGTATACGCCGCTCCGTTTCAATAATTACCGAGAAGGACCCATCAAGTTGATCTTGTCAGCCAGCATGATGCCATCGTTCGTCTTCGCGAAAGACTGGTCATAGACATGAAATGGAGAACTTCCTCGGAGCGAATTGTAAACCTACTGGAGGGCGAAATGGCGATCCTAGTGATTGCTTGTCCGTGAACCTTTCTTGCAGACTCGCTTTCAAGTCTCAATAGGCCCCAAACTCCGTTGATCGATGTAATTGTCGCAATCGATGCCAAGGATCAAGTCAGCCGCCCCGTACGGCGTGACCATCGCCGGGGCCCGATGCGGCCAGGTACAACGAGAGAGGCTGCCACACGGGTTTTGTAGATTGTCCGTCTGTCGTCGTCTTTTTGACGAAGGGATGGAGTTTGGAGTTCGGATCCTCGAACTGGGTATGTCAGGAGAGTGAAGGGTCACGTGTTTGCGTGACATTTACCTACCCGTACCTAAATAGCCACTTTGATGTAAACTGGATTGCTACTGAGATCCAGCCTTCAGTGGATTTCTTCTTTCGTCATTCGAACCCCACCCACGAATAAATGTAGTTATACTCGTATCGTCTCCAATGGGCATTGGGCAAAGGCAGCTCCATCGTCATCGCCAACACCTTATCACAAGGTTGGCGCTGTAGAAAGGCTGTGTGGGTAACTTTCATCTCTCCATTATGAAGAGACGCTGGGAAGACTGGGGCGAAAGCGCCCTTTATACGAATTTGGACAGGAAGAATTCGTGCTGAAACTTGTCATGTAGGTCTCGCAGGCTGAGGCCCATATTGGGGACTGTGCGAGGACAATGTGAGTACCACGTGGTGCGTCTAATAATAGGTATCGATATCTCTTAAAGTCGGTACGAATACAAGGCTAGTAAGGTCAACTGACTGGTTTCGAACGCATCGCACGACTCACACTTCTTATCAACGGTCCTTTCTTCCGTCCCATCTCCCGGCCTAGTCCCTACCTACTAATTACCTACCTGGTATGTAGGTATGAAATCGGCCACTCCTAGGCCCGCCTGAATTTTTGCCAATACAAGACTCTATTGCTAGATTTAATGAAGGATAAATTAGCGTAGCCTCTACTACCGGCCGAGAGCAAGATAAATATATGATACATTGGTAGCAATAGTTTATCTTCTTTTTGATCGATTCTTCCAGCCGCAAATAGCTTGGTACAAAATCGGTGGTTGTATGAAATATAGTAGGCCAATACTCCGATCCCTGTTCATGCTAGTGGTTATGCAGTAAGTAAAACTTGGAAGCCTCTCTGGATGGGGTGTTTCATGACTCTGTCCCGACTGGACGCGGTCCGCAAGAGGAACTCTGCTACAATATGGAGAGCTGGGCTGGTCTTAGGCAGGTCTTGGAACCCTGTTTAGGGTATTTTCGACCCTTGGCGTTGTATGCTATTGCATTTGCGATAAGTCCCAAGTTTCGTGGGGGGAAAATGTGGAAGAGAGGTACACTTTTATTAATGCACGAGTCCCCTGATTTTTTTGATATTTGATTATTTTTGAAGAAAATGAGCTCGATTGACTAGCTCCGGCCTGCTTCTTTTGTTTTCGCGCGGCGACAATCTGGAGATGCCGCCTTTCTCCTCCCCCCAAGGCAATGCGCCCCAGACGCTGGCTGCTCTATGGACGTTGGCATTCATTGCTTTCCTTTTCGTTTGCCTAAGACTATATACCCGTTACAAAGTCGTCGACGCCATTGGAATTGATGACCACTTGTTGAACATCGCTTTTGTAAGCTGAAACGCCTTGTCTTGCTGGCCGTGGCCACCTGCACTGAGAAACTTCAGGAAAATGAGCACCCCAAAAGCTAACGATTTATTTTCCGCTTGACAGGTAATGCTAATCTGCTATTGCATAATCATTACAGTTTCCGCATTTTATGGATTTGGGTTGACGCGCGACGAAGTGCCTGATCCCTGGCATCGGTCTTTGGTCATCATTCTCACAGGCGTCGGCCAGACAATTGTTGGTTTAGCAGTGTGGGTTTCAAAGAGCTCACTGGCCTTTACCCTGCTCCGACTTTTTGGCTCCTGCGGCCGGAGGATCCAATGGTCCATAATTCTACCACCATGCTTACTCGGACTTTTTGTAACTTCGGGTCTATTTGCCTTCTGGCTGGAATGCCGACCTATCTCGTATCTCTGGGACCGACTGAACCCGAATGGTGTGTGTGGTGATAGCGCCGTGTATCTCACCCTCATTGCCTCTGGGCTCAGTTTCCTCTGCGATTTTTTCTACGCAGCACTCCCGTGGTGGATCTTGAAGCGCATTCAAAGTAGGCACCGCCATTGGAAGGCAAAGACTGATGGATGAGCACCCACTAATTAATGTGAACTTATTAGTGAGACCACGTGAAAAAAAGGTGGTTCTATATAGCCTTAGCTTGGGCGTCTTGTAAGTTCCAACCGTCACGCCACTTTAAGCTTTCTACTAACCATGGACCTTTGAATAAGTGCGGGTGCCTGTGGGGTCATGAGAGCGGTTACGTTGCCATCAATGGCTGAAGGAGAATATATGAGTACGTAACATGCTCACATATCGAACTGGACATTACTAATGGGCGAGGGAAAAATCAGGGGATAGATCGGCCTTGCTCATCTGGCATGCAGCCGAGCTGACCGTGACCATAGTGTGCATTGGCATCCCGGTATGCCGGCCTCTCTGGAAGAATTATGTCGACAAGATACTGCCAAGGCGCAGCGAGGCACAATCGAACTCTGTAATGCAACTTGTTGGGCAAGGACCGAGGCAACAATATACAATTGGTGGCTCAGAGATGTCTGATGGTCAAAACTCGGTGCCAAATTCGAAAAATCGAAAAGGCTCTAAAGATGTTCGCGGGCACCGATCCAAGCCGAGTGAGGTAGAAGACTTCAACGATGAGGTGGTAGCTGTGAACAAAGCTCCGTTAAGCATCATTACAGACACTGAGCGGATAGCCCAGAGGAGAGATAGTTGGTCAACATACAGCCCACCAAACAAAGGAGGTTATGTTAATATATGAGAAAGCTCGAATTCAAGTTGTTAATTTTGCCATCCCGCTACGTAAAGTATAGCACTTCAGAAGAAAAGTGTTAGTACACAATCACCTCTAGTCGTAACTTAGGACCTACGTAGTGGATGATATTACAACGAGCTTCAGCATCTTACATCCACAAGTTCCGACTGCGACTGCGACTGCTGATACGGTGATACCCTGACTTGGGATAAGTTTCTTTTGATTCTAAGCGAGAGGGACCCTAAGCTGGAATTCTCTGAGCTGGAGCTACCCTTTTTGGGGCTTACGGCCATAATTGCGCATAATGAACAAGCTGAAGTTCTCATTGCATTGGCTTCGATCCGCAACCTCTACTAGATCTTGGAAGAGCCCGAAGATACCTACCTACGTAGGGTAGATTCACTACAACGGCCTTGCTGGGCATGCCAATTCCACAGTGAGAGTAGGGCTGGCGCACAAATGAACCGCCCCCCGCCCAACTATTCCTGGGATTCAGGGCAGGTATTGCGATTGGAGCAGTTGACGGGCATCACTGAAGGAGAATCTAATAGCATGAGTAGCCATTGATGTCTGATCGCTTACAGAAAAAACAATCGCTTGAAGCATATTGCGACCTGATACTGGCGAGCTTGATGTTCTGAACTATTGTCAGGACAAACTGGAACAATAACATAGTTCGATTAAAATCATTACGAAAGTAAAATCTCGTCTTTAAGCCTAATCCCTCATTACCATCATCGACGATCACCAATGCCCATCGTATACATTTGCTTTCAACCTCAAAACATGAGCCGGCCGACCATGTCCCGGAAACGAATTCATCGACCTGTGGAAAGAGGAAGAAATGAGTTAGTAAAAAGCTCTCCCATTTTTCTTTTTTCTTTTTCCCTATACTCTTCGACACGAGAGAGCATTTGCAAAAGAAGGGACAAAAGCTTACAGTTCTCGCAAGTATCGCAGACGGTAGTCACGCAACCATCGATGATCGAGCGTGCGGCTCCAGGGTTGGTATCGAAGCACCAGTTGAGACACGGCCCCAAGCAGACGTTGTCGATGTCGTCACCATTGCAACGGGCTGTAGCTAAGGGAGCAGCCGCCAAGAAAAGGGCGATGAAATGGAGAGCTTGGATCTGCATGGTGATAGCGGTGACGGTAGGTAGGTAATTGCCAGAGGCTGAGTTAAGCTTTTGTCAATATATGTAGTATGAGGCAGTAATTTGCAGCAAAGCAGTGAAGATTGGCAACTGAGTAGGAACAAGAGGAATTGTTAAATTCGATTTATATTGCTGGCGATTTATTTAGCTTTTTCCGTTGTATTGGCAAAGGAACTACCTTATTTATATATCTAGGTAGGTAGTGGTTCAGCCCACAACCAAGTACCCACCTATGTATACTTTACTAGTTAGCAACATTGAAACGTCGCTTTTGAGTCATGACATTCATTGTGTTCGTGTCAGCTGGCGGAAAATTGAAGAGACCGAAGAAAAGGAGTACCCCTATTCATCCGATGCGGATCTTGACCACCGCGACTTGAGCGTCGCTTCTGAGAAAAGCCTTTGCACATGCGCCACCCGCGGACTCGGCTGTGCATGTTTGTCGTGGAACTGTCCCATTCAGTTTGGTATGCCCATGCGTGCTGAGGCTAGTCCTTGGCGAATGTGCTCTAAGTGCGGCATCGCATCCCATAATCTGCAACAGACGACGGGCCGCGCGGGATCTGCCAAGCAGGATCTGCTGCGGCTAAAGATAGAAAAAAAAAAAGAAGGTGAAGTGAATAAACATAAGCTTTTTATTTTACTAAACGCCTTACGATCTTGGCACGATTGTGCTAAACCTATAACGACAAAGTCGTTTCGAGATCAGCCACCTGTGCCCTTTCCAAGACCGACTTCCCGTCGATAAGATCGAAGCCTAGTAAGCCTTAGAAATGTCCGGCATACATAGAGAGACTCGGAACTCTCGGGAAGGCAGCAAAAATTATCAGGCTTAGGACTTGGAACACACTCACAGCCTCGTTGGCTTCCTCGGAATTGTCGCCATTTACGGTAAAGGAAATGTATTTGTTTACCTAGGAAATACCTAAATTCAATTTGTTTGAGAATTTTGTATTCCAAAGCTCTCTTTTTATTTTTTTTATTCCAATTAAGTAAGTGGTGCGAAGGAAGGTAGGACAGAATGTGAGGGTTGTAGGCGGAGACGAAATGTTGGTGGGTGCGTAAATTGTCAAAGACGGAAGACTGGAAACTGTGATAAGGCGAGCCAAACCAAAAGGAAAAACGAAAGGAAATAAACGACGTTGACCCGATTCGAAAAGACGAGTCTGATGAGAGTAAGTTTCTAGTCCACCAAATGTACCTAGTCGTACTACTGTGTGCTCAGCGATCGTATATGCAAACACCATCACCACTTTCAAGCCAAGTGAACAACCCAAGACTTGAAGAAAAACAACAAAATAAAGCGGAACTTGGCCTGATTTGAACGAAAGCTTGCGAAGAGAACAAATTCCAGTCTATCGTATGTAGTCATACTGCTGTGTACCTGGATACTCAGCGATCGTACACGCAACCACCACCACATTCAGGCCAAGTGAACCAAAAAAACACCTAAAGAAGACGTTGGCCTGATTTGAACAGACGACTCCGAATAGAATAAATCTCTATTCTATCGAACGTAGGCACACTGCGTAAGTAGCAATTGTACATACAACCATCACCACTTTCAAGCCAAGTCAGCAACAAAAAATCACGAAAAAGACGACGTTGGCCTGATTCGAACAGACGCCTCCGAACAGAATAGATCTTTATTCTATCGAACGTAGGCACACTGCGTAATTAACAATTGTACATACCAGCACCATCACTCTCAAGCCAATTGAACAACCCAAAAACACCAAAAAGACGACGTTGGCCTGATTCGAACAGACGCCTCCGGAGAGAATAGATTTCTAGTCTATCGAATATAGTCGTACTGCTGTGTGTCTCCTTATAAATCTTATATGCTACCACCACTGTTGTTAAGAGAAGTTAGCAACAAAAAATACCAAAAGACGACGTTGGCCTGATTCGAACAGACGCCTCCGAAGAGAATAGATTTCTAGTCTATCGCATTAGACCACTCTGCCACAACGCCATTTCTTGTTGTGATTTCGAAGAAAAGATCTCATTATGTTGTGTGATTGTGGAGACGTGGTGTGGAGGAAGGGTGGCGCGGGCGTGGTGGATGAGGGTAAAGCGGAGCGGTGAAGAGTGGAGCGGAGTGGCCAATGGGCGAGAGAGGGAGGGGGCAAGTAATTATGCGCCAAGATCGAACGGGGTACCACAAGCTTTTTCGAATCTTGATTCCTTCATCCATTCAACTTTGGTGCCCCCCCCCCCATTCTTTGTTCGATTTGAATTGGTTGTCAGGTCTATCTGTCCGTAACGCGTAGGATTCGACGCGAGATGTCTCCGGGGGCCACACGGCGGGCAAAACGGGGCTTTGAAAGCCGGGAAGCCGGAAACAAGACGGGCCCAGGATATGATGAATTTCTTCGCGAATCTGGTCCCAGAATTTCAACGGTCCGTGAGTTGCAATTGTCCAATAAAGTTAATTAAAGATGCGAATGACTGGAGTTGGTACCATGCAAGTGCATCATGCACGATACGGACCCCTGAACTTTCCAGCCTCTGTGGCCCCACCTTCGGGCACTTGATGTGGGTATCTCAACCTTGTTTGACGATAAAAGAATACTGCGGTACATGTTGGGAGATGCTGTAGGTCGCGGAACAGCTCTGGAAATGGCACCCGAATCGCGTGTATCTTGGTACATTCTAACCAAGTCCGATACCACAGTAGGTATCAGGCTACCTACCCACTACACCCCTCCCCCGGCCCTTGGCTTGGTTGTTGGAGAGTTGCGTCGCGTGCAGCACTGCATCATTACGTACATAATATCTGATAGATGGTATGACCGCGAGATAGATATAATATCTACAATCATTGTACGCGCGATAAACTACTCCTTGATCTTCACTGGCCACTCGTGGAATTGCTCGACCCGCAGGTTTTTTCTTTTTTATTGTCGAAACAAAACCCAACGTAACAGGCGAGAGGAGGTGCAGTTTGTTGTTGAGACCGTCTGGAGCAAAAAAAATCGACTCTTCTTGTTGTCGTCGCCGTAGTGAACCCCCCGCTGCCCGGCCGAGACTGTCTCATCCCCCCCGCAAGCCGACTTCTAGATACAACCGCATTCGCACCCCCCGTTTTCATACCAAAATCTCCTCATGTCCAACGGGCGAGGCAACCCCTCGATATGGGACGCGTATGAGCGGGGAGAATCCCCAGGCCGGAGTGTCACTTTCGAGGATAATGAGCACCTCGGAGAGAGCCCTCGCGCAGAGGGCGCAAGCGAAGGGCTTTTGCATGTCAGACGCAGGAGGTACGTATGGAAAAAAAGGGAAAAAAAAAGGAACTCCCAAACCTCCCCCCTCCTCCTTCCCTCAATACCCAGACCAAAAGTCACTAATCAAGGTGTATTTGACGACAGATCCTCCGTGTCGAACCGCCTGTCTGCACTTGGCGATGTAGGCGGCGTCAATTCCATCCGCTCCTTTGCACGCTCCTTCCAGCGCGCCGCCGGTTTCACAGAGGTCATTCCGCAGCGCCCCTCCTTCGTCTTTGCTCCCGACCAAGCTCCTATCGGGGCCCACGATGGATTATCATATGGTCGCGGGGAAGAGTCGGGAACAAGCTACGGTGCCTCTGCGCCACGGGTGTCACTATTGCGCCAGCACCTCGAGGCGTCCTCGCGCGCCGAGGACATTGGCCCCCGCGAGGCCAGCCCGGGGCCCAGCGGTGAGGCGCAACCGCTACTGGGAAACCACTTGGGCTTGGGCCGTCACTCAAGCTCAGGATCGTTTCGTGATCGGGAACAAAAAGCCCTGGACGGCGAGCTGCGTCGTACGTTTAGCATTGGCAGCAGCAAAGGCACGCCAAGCTCGATCTTTGCCATTCCTCCACAACTGGCGGCGCCGGACATTGTGGGGAGCTATGGGTCGTTCCGGGATTACGGGGCTATTTCGAGCGAGGATGACGATGGTTATGGCGACACGAGTTCCATGTCCCAGGCTGCTGAGATGTGGCGACAGCAGCAGCTGAGTGGAAACGTACCCGATGGAGAGACACCACCAATCCTGGTCAAGGAAGTCGAGCAGGATGATGGAAAGATTGTGCTCACGGTTAAGGGTCAAAGTACACTGCCCCAGACAATCTTCAATTCCATCAAGTAAGTAGGAATGCGTCTCCGGGCATGGCAGTTTGTCATGCATGTAAGACCTTTTCTTTTTGGCTGACTTTTTAACACAGTGTCTTGATTGGCGTCGGTCTTCTCAGCCTGCCAATGGGATTCAAGTATGCAGGATGGCTTTGCGGCATGCTGACGCTCCTTGGGGCAGCCTTGGTCACTTCGTACACAGCAAAATTGCTTGCAAAGTGCATGGACCTCGACCCCAGTCTTATCACCTTTTCCGACCTCGCCTACATCTCCTTTGGGCGCAATGCGCGTATTGCTACCAGTATTCTGTTCACGCTGGAGCTTCTTGCAGCTTGCGTTGCTCTCATTGTTCTCTTTGCGGACTCCATGGACTTGCTATTTCACGGTGCTCTGTCCGTAAATCAGTGGAAAATACTTTTCTCTATCATTTTGATACCCCTGAATTTCTTGCCTTTGCGGTATTTGAGTTTCACAAGCATCATTGGAATCATTTGCTGCATCACCAGTAAGTCTCGTTCTTTTTTTCCGAGGGGGGGGGGGGGTTGGTTTCCAAATAGAAATATAAGCAGTTGCAGTCTTGCTGACCTTTACTAGTTGTACTCATCGTCATTGTAGATGGCCTCATCAAGCCAGACTCGCCGGGCTCTCTCATCCACCCGGCAGCAACATACCTTTTCCCAGCCAACTGGCTGACTCTTCCGCTGTCTTTCGGTCTGCTCATGTCTCCATGGGGTGGTCATGGCGTCTTCCCAAACATTTACAGGGACATGAGGCACCCTCACAAGTACACTCGTGCGCTGAAGGTCACTTTCTCCTTCACCTACCTTCTCGACGCTACCGCCGCCGTTGCCGGTATCCTCATGTTTGGAGACGATGTTTTGGATGCCATCACGTCTAATATCCTTTTGACCGCTGGATACCCACAAGCCTTGACGTACATTCTATGCGCTGTCATTGCTATTATCCCACTGACCAAAGTGCCCCTCAACGCAAGGCCCATTGTGGCGACGGCCGAAGTCTTGCTAGGCGTTCATCAACAGGCCATCTCGGAAGGCTCGTCCGCTATGGTGGGCCGATCGGCTTGGTTCCGAGGTATTATGAAGATCGTCATTCGGGTGGCTACGGTATTGGTGTTCCTGGTCATCTCCATACTCTTCCCAGCTTTTGACTCCATCATGGCTTTTATGGGTAAGCGGCTTCTCTTTTTTTCAAAGCTCAAGTTGTCATTGTATACCTCTTGCTGACTAAGATATTGACAGGCTCGGCCCTCTGCTTTACCATTTGCGTAACGTAAGTTCTTTGTCTCCTGTAAATGTGTACCCGGTGTCGGCTGCTAATAAATTTTGATGCCATCACAGCCTGCCGGTTGCCTTTCACCTCAAACTTTTTGGCCGAGAAATTAGTGCGATGGAACGCATGGGAAACTGGGCACTCATTATAGTTTGCTCGTTACTGTCAGTGACGGGGACTGTATTCGCTTTCCTACCAAAAGACATTATCGGAGCTGCATGAACGTTGTCATTCGGATGTTGAGCTCGAGTTGAATGCACTGTAGCGACACCTACAGCAGCAATATAGAAGATGAGTATTCACGGATGCGTATCGCTCCACGAGGGCAGTGCAGTGAGTTCGCGGTTGCAGGCCTCGGCGAGGAAAGAATTACGCAATTCGAGATTCCTCTAGACAGATCTCCATATTATTTACACGCTATTATAGCCATACAGCATTTGGTGTTGATAATGTATCAAGGGGCTCTCCATCCTAGTACCTATCCCGATCAATCATCTCAAATGATTGCCTCACGCAGAAAGCCGATGTCACCATACGTCGATACGTGTGGCAATAGTTAATGTTCCCTTTCTGCCTGCTTCAAGATTAGCAGCAGTGGTGGGCCAGGAAAGGGTCCATTCGCTTCGGATAATTACTTGATTTGGTAATGTTTGAGAAGGCAGCTCAAAAGAAGACAGGGCACCGAAATGTGTGTTGACGGCTATGCATCAGGGGAGCTATATTGGTGGGCGATGAAGTGCGGTCTCGTAGTTTCTCTTACCCTGGTAGCGGCTCGATTGGGTCCAAAGGGTGGAGGCTGACTGGAGGACAACCGTTTCCAGACGATCGTCAGTGAGCAGGCCTTCTGCAGCTTGTTAAATTTCACAAAATCATCCTGCTCATACGCCCTTTTTGGGGGGTGGAGAGGGAGCAGCCGTCAAGTCTGGTTGGCGTATGAACAATTACACATGGTTGAAGTCCTTCTTTTCAACTCTACAATGCACTCAGCTGTGGCTTTTGCATTGAGCGATGAGGGAGGCTTCGATACAGAGTGTGCGAATTGTTGCTGACTGCCATGAACTTCCTGGACTTTTAGATACCTCAGATAGTATTAGTAATTCATTACCGCAACACCTGCTTCTAAGCGAGGCCAGGATGTGGGGCCACCTCGATTCTCTAGAGGGAGGCTCTACAGGCCCAGAGCTCCTGTTTGCTCAGTGGCTGATAGTAGGGCCAGGTACCTACTGGAAGGATGCGTCCAGCACGTCAAGTCCCCCCCTGACTAGTATTGCTTTACTTCCAGAACGGGTTAGAGCGAGCAGTGCGCGTATTAAACCTCTCCACGCCACACGCCGCTAATCCACCCAAACGGTAAAAAGATTGGCCGACGTCTTCTCGAATCTCAGACACCGACAATTGACACATACACTGATCAAGACTCAGCTTTACTGCAAATTTGATAACAAGGCGTCGGTCCGTGTCGTTGATCCTGTTGTTCCATAAGAAGTGTGTTATACAAGAAACATTCTTTATCTGCCGCTATCCGATTGCAAAGCTCATCGTCGGATCGCCGCCACCAAGATGTCTTTCAAGGCTCACGACGAAGGCCTTACACCGGTCCTCATGGAGGCCCGCGAGAAGGAGGTCATGGAAGAGATCAACAAGCTCATTGACAAGAAGCTCTACTTGGCTTTGGCTCGCGTCATACCGGATGAGGCCAATGCAACGACGATTGTAAATGACTCGGAGATTCAGGAGCAGAGCCAGAATCTCAAGACGGCTGTGGCCGCTGTCATTGATCGCCATGAGGCTATCATCTCGACCATCGCAAAGTCCAAGAAGGACAAGGAGGCTGATCATCCAGTCTGATGAGCGACTGCAGTGGGGCTCTTCCACCCGCTTGTGCTGTCATATCTGGGACGGGTTATGAAGTTGACTGAGAGCATCGAGATTCTGCAGCTGTGCAACTCGTAGAACAGTCTTGGCTGATACAGACTCGGTGTACACGAACCCTGTGATATTAGTTGGTGCTATAGAAACTTGGCATTGGCTTGTTATGAATCAATACATGGAAGAAGTGAAGACAAGGCCATGATGGAGAGTGCAGGTGAATATCAAGATGCGCGTCATGCCTTCATCACAAGCCTTCTTTCTTAGTATTTCGCCTCTTGTACGAGTAGACACGGATGCACCTCCCATCTCATCACGAATACGCTTTGAACCTGCATTCTTGTCAGGATGAGATCACCTCCCCTGTTCGGACGGAAGTTCCCAGGTCTTGTCAACATGCTATTCCCAACACCTGCAGCGGCAGTGCGGAAAGCCAGGTCGATCACGCCCATTGCGCCGGGATAAACCGCAATTCAAGCGAGAAAGCGAGAGTGAGGAAAGGGAAAAGAAAAAAGCACATCAACGGGATCTACTATTCGGCGAATCCTTGTAGGCGATCTAACCCATCCATCCCTCCTATGGAGATCATCGACGGCCCAAGAGTCGTGGATTGCTCGGTATAATTCCTCGAATCGGGAATCTCCACCTTGTCGCAGGCTTTATTTCAGACGTCGTGGATCTTTGCGCTTCTGTCCATGAGATTGAACAGTGCCAACTTTTACCAAATCGTCGACTACCTCATGTTTCCAGGTATTCGGGGCAAAGAGTGAGTCATGTGGAAGTGGCACGCACGGGACTCGCACCGGACTCGCACTTCAGCAAAAAGATGAGCAGAATGTGTTCTTCTCTTGCAGATCCGCACAGAGGGTGTTCATGACAAAACACGTCCGCCTTCCCGGCCAAGCGGGTCCGTCCAACTTTGCAAGCGTCAATAGGTAGTCTTTCTTGGCCGCTCTGCTCGAACCCCAATCTCCGCCGTGGGGAATAACTTGATCATGTCTGTAACACGGCCCTCTCCCCCTTGGGGGCCACCGTAGGCAGGGTGCAAGGGACTAGAGATAGGCGAGAGACTTTTGACTATCACTGTCAAAATTGAGCTGATCGTAGGCACAGCTCAATCTCAAAACGCTAATAGGGCCCTGAAATCCACCCTCTCTATAGCTTCGTTGCTTGGCCATCTTCTACCAATCTTAATCGACAAGAGTGCTCACGAGTTAATTGATCATACAACCCCCCCCCCACAACAATGCAGGCTTGATGTCTGCGCGTACCGAAAGCCTCGTACGACGATGGCAGTAAACTATACACCCCTTCCTATCCCGTCCGAAGTCGCGAGTCGGCTTGTTGGCAATTCGATCTTGATATTCATTACGGTGCTGGTCGTTGCGTTGCGTTTTGTCGCTCGACTCGTGACGGGCTCGAAACTGGGCTGGGATGACTACCTCATCCTCGCGGCACTTCCTCAAGTGATAGGACTATTGATATGCCAGGGACTTTGTAAGTGTTTGCAGGAGTTTTTTCTTATATTCTAAAGTCTTGCATGCTAATGATAATCCTTCTCAGGGTCAGTAACTGGGGTCGGGTACCCCTTCGTTGACGTTCCCGTCACCAACTTTCCTTATATCTCTCTGGTGAGTTGCGGTCGAAGATCTTGATGATAAAGCCGACACAGAGATTGACTAAGTGTGCTAGCTCTTCGTTCCCTTCGAAATTATCTACAACTCTGGTGTTGTTACTGCGAAGCTTTCAGTACTCTTCTTCTATCTGCGCGTCTTCACTCACGGATCCATGCGGCGAGCTGCCAGATGGGTGATGGTTCTCGTGGGAGTTTGGGGCGTGGGCAATCTCTGCCAGTCATTTCTTGTTTGCCGTGTGCACGATGGCCATGTGGACCTCATTATCGACCACTGCCAAGAGAACACGGCAAGCCTCGTATCCACGGCGATCTTCAACTGCCTGACGAATCTGATCATTGGTCTCTTGCCGCTATACACAATCTGGTCCTTGGTCACAGTCAGTGTCTCTACACGTATGGGACTTACTTGTGTCTTTGTGCTTGGTATCAGGTACGTGGTACTCATCTATTAACCTTCAAGTTGCCCTGTTCTCGTTGACTAGTAGATCAATGTCGTTGGATTTGGTCGAAAGTGCGATGACTAGGACATTGAGGTGTGGGGGTTCTCAATTGTTAACACATGCGTCTGCAGCGTAACCTTGGTCTCGGTCTATCGAATTTACCTCCTCGCCTCGAATAGCATACACGAGCCAATGGTGAGTGAATGGGTCAACTAGCTACCTACCGCCGCCGAAACTTGATCTGATCGACTTCCAGATATCCATAGGCTTAGTCACTTACCTTAGTGTCCTCGAGGTGACACTCAGTATCCTTTGCAACAGCCTGCCTATGCTACTACCCTTGTATTCATACTGGCGGTACCGAAAGGTTTATGCCGCGGATCAGGACGAATATGTATCACGCATACGAAACGATGGCCAGGCAGCTGACAATCCCCATAAATTCATTATCGAGGGCGTCGCCAACGGATTACCGCTCGAGACAATTGTATGTGCTATCTTGTCCTCGTCCCCAGGGCTTTTCTACGCAAATATCCCGACCTTCATGGTGGCGTCAAGATTCCATGTGGATACCCCTCTGTATTGCGAGGATTGACTCCTCCGTGAGACTGGAAAACATGTCTAGAGGGAAAGTTTTGACTGACAAGAATCATAGTATGGGAAAGCCAACGTTCACCACACTACAGTGATTGGTACGGGAGTTAACAGGTCCCACCTCAAATCAAAGCCGTCTATATCGAAGTCAATAGCTGGGTCTATCAGGGGACGCGGAACGCATGATCCATTCGAGGGTGACTCTGCTACTGAATCAACGCGGAGATTACCAGGCATCACGATCGAGACAAAGTGGACAGTCACCGAGGAGACGAGGGGAAATCCGTATAGAAAGATTTAGGGAGGGCACTTTCAATACAGAAGCTGTATACCATATGCTCAAGTTCCTGTTCACAAAATAGAGGTTTCCCAACCCCATCAGCAGGGATGCAAGTGGGTACTGAGAGTACTGAACTCTACAAGCGTACGTCCAAAAGCCTCGCTTCCGTTCCCCACCCACCCTTGAGTTCTTGAACACAAAACACAAACCGATGCTTGTTCAGTAGTTCCATGAAATCGTTACGATCGTCTTCTAAAGTTGTAAAAGGTATTCAGCATCCGATCTTTCTGGCCAGGAGTGAATTCGCTCGTGCAGGTATCATTCGTATATCCCATGAAATTGTGAATAGGATCCAGCCCAGGAACGGTAGGGCAGGTATCCGATCCGGTGGGGCAGTCATATATCAAGGCATGCGCAGGTGTGTCCGAGACAAAGTCACCGTCCCCCGAACAACCTCCGGTAAAAGTGTGGTTCAGGCCTAGCCAATGCCCCGTCTCATGAACAGCCATGTGGCCCATGTTCCATCCGTCAAATTGTCGTTCTACCGGAAGCCCAGGCATGGTCCTCGCGCTCAACTGGCAACTATCCCGGTAGAACACGTCGCTGCCCTCGGTCACAGTGGTTTCCAGAGGCCAAGTGCAATACCCTGTGGCGCCTGGCAGGTATGTGGTGTAGAAGTAGAGGTTCAGCGCATCATAGCCGCCTTTCCTCGTGCTCTTCACATACGCAAGATATTGCTCATTATAATCTGTCCAAACCCCGGTGTCTGGATCCTGAGCGAAGAACCTCGCGGCGGTGAGGTCATCGACGACCCGGTCTGTGGAGACTAGGGTGAGGTGAATGTCTTGCTCTGCAAAGGATTCTTGCAAAACGGAGAATTGCGCGGCCACGATGTCGTCGGTGATCAGGTCTGCATCGGCCTGGGAACTGGCAATGTGGAAATAGACGTCGAGCTCTGTGATGCTTGTCTCGTTGACGGCACGGCGTATGTGCCCACCACGCCTCTGTATTGGTTCGAAGCTGTCACTCGAGATGGTCCCGGCGACATCGTTCAGACAAGGCGCCGAACGTTCAGATGCTCTTGAGGCAGGGCTTGCAAGGGCGAGAGCGCTGCCCAAGGCGAGGATCCGCGTAGTAAGTGCCAGAGGCATGATGACTTCTCCGAGATGAAGCCAGAATTGTGACTTGAAATTGATTGAGGATCAAGCAAGACAGCTCCCTTTTTTTTCTTCCCCTCCACTTCGCAGGAGGTAGGTCCAGATATTTGTATAAGGCATGTTCTACGACCGTCGTCTTACTTTTCAATGCTGCCAAGAACTCGTTATATTGCCAAATTTAGTACCTGCCCTTTTCGAGCTACAGCAGTGCAAGTCCTTCGTTTGAGCCTTGGCGCTGCCCACTTGAGAATATTCCGAGGCAAATCACGGAGTGCAACACGAGGTTTCCATCCATTATTAGCGAGTGACGTAAAAAAAAGAAGCATGATCTTGTTACCACCTACTCGGTACTCTAAACTTGTGATAGTGTGTTCCAACACAACCCTTGTGCAACCTTAGTCATCTCATAGACAAGACTAAGGATAAAAGACAAGTGAAAATAGATGCACAACGATATCTCCAATTTGCGAATTTTCGGACGAAAAGAATCAGCAGCACCCACCTGTCTTGGTGTGCATATCTCGGGCCTTTGACAGCGAGCTACAAATGCTGAACGATGCGCTTTGAAGTGATTGAAGTGGACTGCCGAACTGAGAGTTTGAGTAATTACCACTTACTTACTGCCTGAAACAAAGACGCAGCCTTGATTTGACAAAGACCCATGTAGAGAGACAACAATGCTATCTGCAGTCGTTGTGGATCCGCCCGCTATCAAGAGCATCTTGTGATACCTACGGCGCTTACCAGCCTGCAGCTGCATTGCCCTTCCCTCCCAGGACCCTGAAAAGGGCAAATGAGAAAGAAGTGGGTCAGGGAATTGGGGAATTTATGATCCCCCCCAGGGTTGTCGGTTTTATACTCCGCGATCGACTAGCGCTCCAAGTTCTCGGGGCCGCGCAGACACAACGCTATGTCCGTTTCACTCCATTGACCACATGCAACAACCAACCCTTTTGGAGACACGCTGAGTGTGTGTGTGTGGTTGCGGTCAGCAGATATAGCAGGATTCCAGAGAAGTCTATTGCCGGCCTGCTATATTGCATGACCAGAGAATTTGCCTTTTCGGGGGCTGCCACAGGGCCCCGGAGGGGGCAAGCACACCTATTTGTTCACGGAGTACTTTGATCCATAGAAAAGTCACCATCCACCAAATCATCGGCCTTGATTTCCGACCATGTTTCGTGGCGACTATTATGTCATCATGTCGTACTGCTTTTTCCACTCGTTGTCGTCTATGATGATCTCGTGCATCTTCGGCTCCTCACACGCGTCCTCTCTGGCTGTCGAGTATCGAGTCTTTGTCAGACCATGTGCTCCAGTCTCAGAATGAAAATTCCAGAATCTTTCCTGGCATGGCAGGCCTCCATATCACTGGCGCAGGGCTCTAGGAATGAGCAAGATCTAGACCTTCGAAAGACCACACGAACCACGCTAGCATGGGGACCGGGCCATGTGGGCGTGCGGATCAGCACAATGGCCCTAAATGCCATGGCAAAAAGACTGACTTTCTCCATGCGGAATGTTCCTGTCTCAGCTAATCCTCTTGTGCGATGGTGACTTTGATCCTCACGGGCTGAATCACACTGCACACTACACTACCTTGGACTGACCCAAACGACACTGCGTCCGCCCGTTTTGTGAGAGGCATCTTTCCATCACTCTGGTGGCGACTTGTATTTCCCCGCTATTCCCGACCCAAATCGCTGGAATTCATACGTTTCCCCCCCTCAGGACAGTGTGTATTTCCGAAATAAATCCCATGCCCTCCTGGTCTCTTGGTCCGGCGGCTGCGCTTCGAGCAGCATTGTGACCATGAGCCGCGGCACTCGTAGCCATGCCACCCTGAAAACGGGTTCCATCTCAGAGGCGGTCCGGGAGGAAGAGACCTTGCGGTGAGTGAAATGTGCCTCGAAAGCCGTGTGTGGCTTGCACACACATACAACCCCCCTCCCCCTTCCCTCTCTTTCAGTGCGTGTGCAACGCTGCTGATCAGTCGCCCGACATCAGGTATGGCGCCTCTCTACTGGCTGAATCCATCATCAATGACACTGGGTTCCCTTTGGATCCCTCACGGCTCTCATCTTCATCTGACGCCGCACTCGCTGCGTTTGCTCAGCTTGGTGCTCTTAGGCTAAATGTGGAGCGCGTTCTTGTTTCACTGTTTGATGGCAAGCGGCAACACATTGTCGCGGAAGCAAAACAGTCAACTGCCATCGAACTCGGTCCTGGTGAACACGAATACACTTCCGACGCCGATGGAACTCCGCTTCTCCTGTCTGGCACTGCCATTCCGCGCGACCATGCCTTTTGTGAGCACGTACTCGACAGTCCGGCGGCACTCAGTCAAGGGCAACGCCTCTTGCCCATCGACGTAGTACCTGATATGAGCCAAGACAGTCGCTTTTCGGAAAAGCCTTACTTTGGCTCTGGCTCTCATGTACGCTTTTACGCTGGTGTTCCCCTGAGAACGGCGTATGGCATCGATATTGGTGTTCTCTGCTTCTATGATGCGGAGCCCAGAGCCAGCCTGGATGCACCGTCGCAGCGATTCCTACGACATCTATCGGAACTCATCATGGCACACCTGCAGGCGAGGGTCTCAACAGAGAGCTATCGCCGCAATGAACGTATGGTGAGAGGCCTAGGATCCATGGTGGAGGGAATGGGCTCAATGGCCAAATTCCGCAATGCCGCAAACCCTTCGGCTTTTGAAGATGCCAGGGGCAAAGAGGGTGACTTGAAAGAAGGTGCTCTCAACGTCAAACAGCAACGGATTCAAGGCCAGGCAAAAGGACCGCCTTCACCAGAGCTGGTGCATCCCTCCGACAGCCCAATTCAGTCTACAGAAGATATCAAGAGCCACCTTCTGGAGGCTCTCCCGATTGACAGTGCGGACACCTTTGATTCTGGAGCTGACGACGGATCTAATGCTGTCAATGTTTCTGAGGACGAAGACGATGAGAATTCCGTGATTCTCAAGTCCCTCTTCTCTCGTGCGGCCAACATCATCCGTGAATCCGTCGAGGTGGAAGGAGTACTCTTCTTGGACGCTTCCGTGGGCTCATATGGACGTCTTGTCACCCAAGCTGAGCGCGAGGCCGAGAATCAGAATCGCTCGTCTGGCAGCAGCGGGGAGGAGTCCTTGGCATCGGATGAGAGTACTTACAGGAGTGTGATCTGTAGAGTTCTGGGGTTCTCGGATACAGCCTCCTCGAGTATCGATGGCGATAAGGCACGTCACGAACTCTCGTCAGTCCCTGACACTTTTCTCGAGAGATTGTCCCGTCGCTATCCTGACGGTCAGGTCATCAACTTTGGCGATGATGGAAACGTCGTCTGGGCCATCAGCGACACCGAGGGATCGGACACCATTCTATCTCCTTCCAGTGGCGGAGATGAACAGGAAAGGGCGCTGCGAAAACGTATCCGTGAGAGACCGAGGAGAAGTGACGGTGCATTCTTAATGAGGTTGTTCCCCGGGGCTAGAAGTGTGGCCCTGATTCCGTTGTGGGATTCGCACAAGGAGCGCTGGTTTGCAGGTGGCTTCGTTTGGACAAAGTCTCGTGCTCGTGTTTTCTCCCCAGGCGAGCTCAGCTATCTGAAGGCCTTCGGCTCGGCTGCGATGGCCGAGGTAGGACGACTGAGTGTCATGCGGGAAAGCATGGCGAAGGCAGACGTTCTTGGATCACTCTCGCATGAGATCAGAAGCCCATTGCACGGTGTCATATTGGGCGTCGAGCTCCTGCACGATTCAATCCTGACCGGCTTCCAAGAAGACGTACTTCACACTGTGGAGACGTGCGGTCGAACGTTGTTGGACACTCTTGATCATGTAAGTGTATTCGATTTTGGCTTTGCGCAGATCTAAACTGATTTGGTTCAGCTACTCGATTTCAGCAAGGTGAATCATTTCCTACAAAAGCCGAGGCGAAAAGTCGTGGGCAAGGCCCGAGGACTTGGCATAGATGACAGCGGAAATACTTCTATACAGGCTGGGATGATGAGCATCTTTTCTGAAGTCCGGCTTGATCTGCTAATGGAAGAGGTCATTGAAAGCGTCTATGCTGGTTTCAGTTTCCAGGACATGTCAAGCCAATGGGCCACACGGGAGAGGCCCGAAAATTCTCACATTGAACAAGCAGGCACACTCCGAAGGTTGGAATCTGTCCGTCGAATGGACACGGTCAAAAATTCCTCAGGAAGCGCCCAGCCGAAGACTGGTGTTCAAGTCCACCTTAACATTGATTCCAGTGTGCCTTGGCATTTCCATGCTCAACCCGGGGCTTTACGAAGAATCATCATGAACGTTTTTGGAAATGCTTTAAAATACACCTCCAAAGGACACATTCTGGTGTCCCTGACACAGGAGCCATTCTCATCTCGGAAAAAATCCCGTCGGCGGACCATTGTCCTCTCTATCTCTGACTCTGGGTGCGGCATCGGCAGCGAGTACTTGCAAAACCGACTGTTCACCCCATTTGCACAAGAAAACCAACTATCTGCTGGTGCAGGCTTGGGATTGAGTCTCGTCAAACAAATAGTGCACGGTCTAGGTGGGCGCATCGGCGTCGAAAGCAGGGTCGATCGCGGTACGACAATACGCGTTTTGATCCCGCTGCGTCTGTCCAGTCCACGGTCATCGTTAGCGGGCAAACCCCAGCAATCGAATAGTGACTTTAACAATCTGCTAGAGACCCTCGAGGGCGCAAGCGTCACGATCCTGGGCTTCTCCAACGACTTTGGAGAGCACCCGCCACTGGTGGTGAACACTGGAGACACGCAGTCCAGCCCCAGAGCCTCCTTGGAGATGTTATGTCAGCGTTTGCTTCACCTGAAGGTAATTCCCATTTCCGAAGTGGCATCTACGCCACCAACATTGTATATATGTGCCGAGCATGCTATAGACCAGATCGAGGCTCTCAATGGTCACGCTCAGTCGACGCCTGCAGTGGTGGTTTGCGACAGCCACTTGTCATCCCACCAGCATACGGCTGACTTCTCCTCGACCGGGTATCCTTTCATTCGCGAATGTGTATCACAGCCGTAAGTCTTTCATTGCCAGCCCAAGACTACGAATGGATGATTTCTGACGAATTCAGTGTCGGCCCTCGGAAATTGGCTCGGCTCCTAGTATTCGCTCTAGAGAGAGCAAAGAAAGCGGAAGCTCAGGGAACTACTAGCCAAGTGCCGCCGCCCCTGAATAACGGAGCTGTTCAAGTAGCCAGTCATTCGCCTGAGAGCAGTGCTCACGAAGACGGAATTTCGTTTTCCTCCCCGGAAAGCACACCCAATGATCAGGTCACTCCACTGGCGTTACCACACAGGCCCGTCGAGAGTTTCTTCGATGCGGTCAATAGTTCAACGAATGAGGAGTCAACGAATGGGGAGCCAACGAATGGGGAGTCGACAACGAATGGCACTCCTCCGGATGATGCCAATCTTTCTGCTCCCTCGAATCAGCAGTATTTCGGAGCTCAATCGCCTTCCGACCGGGAGGACGGCGTCCCTTTTCTAATAGTGGATGACAACGCGATCAACAGAAAGGTACCTTCTCTCGAGCTCCCGATAGCTTCCTGTACGCGCGCTAATCCTTGACCTCTCACAAGATGCTGGAATCGTACATGAAGAAGCTTGGTTGGGGGCACGACTGTGCAGTTGACGGGCTGGAGGCATTGACAAGTTGCCAAGCGAGAACGACCAACTACCGCTGTATCTTCATGGGTTCGTGTTATTCCTCCCGTCTTTCCAAAAACTCCCATTTACGCCTTTGCTTGAATTTGAACGCTTTCGCCCCAGTTCAGAACTAACCTACTGCGCGCCAGATATCTCCATGCCGGTCATGGACGGGCTCGAGTCCACGCGGCTTATCCGCGCGCACGAGCGGCAGCACCAGCTGGCACCGGCCCTCATCATCGCACTTACCGGCCTTGCCTCGGCCAAGACACAACAGGAAGCGTTCGGCAGCGGCATTGATTTGTTTCTGAGCAAGCCTGTACCCTTGAAGGAACTAAGACGGATACTAGAGGCAAGAGGTCTCTAGGTAGGAAAATGAAATCTGGAAACGGAACAGGCTTGCCAAAAGACGATCGAATTTTTGAACTTATTAACACAAGCAGGAGAAAATAAGAATTAGGTGCGCCCCAAAAATATTTGCGCGAGGTTTTTATTCACTGGGAGTTCCTAGGTACGGGTTGCGTGCTGCGGTCAAGGAAATGGACACAGCGGTCAGCGGCGTTGAGCGAGAATTGGAGTTTGAGCACATTGAAAGGGTTCGAAGCATTGGAGGCAATAGATGCATATATATATATACCCTGGGCGAGGATGCGATAAACTGGGCAATATACACTTGTCACGCGACTATGAATGGTCGCCTTGCGAGGAAAACGACATCAAGAACGAGACCGTGGCTGCTCCAAGCCTCAATCAAGCCGTACCTCGGCACGAACATGCTAAGTGCTTGTCTACTACTCTGCCTTTACGAGTGCCTTTCTATCCCCCCCCCACCTCCCTTTTTTTTTGTTCTTTTGTTCTTTTTTTTTTGTCCTTTAGGATTATGAGCGTGTTAGTATACGCAGGTTTGGCGTGACGTTGAATACACTGGCGTCGCAGAAGTATCTTAACAAACAGCGTCAAATACAAGGAAACCCTTTTCTCTCTTCCGTCTGAGCTACGTATTGTTGATTTTGACTATTCATCCGCTCTTTATATTGTCAAGGTTTGTCACGATCTGTTTCAGTCATACACACAGATATGGAATTACCCGAGGGAGCTCCATCAGAGATTCACATTCTAGTGGCCATTGTCCACATTCGTTTCAAGCGCTGACATATTGTGGCGCCTGAATAAACTTGATACTATGCAGATGAGCCATACTTGAAGCGGGGTCGTCTTACCTAGGTACCACAGGTTGTCGACCTCCTCAATCTCCCAGTGGGAAAGAAGTCTGTTCGTTGAACCTTCTTCAATAGTTCTTGCCGAATCTTTACCCACAGGCAATCGCTCGATCGAGCGAATCGAAACTATAAATGGACCCCGAAGACAGAGGACGGTCCTCAAGGCTGCGGGTTCGTGAGTCCATCAAAGACTGGTGCAAACGTCGAAGCAAGAGCCGTACTTCTGAGACGAATTCTAAGTCGTGTTCTCCCGAGCCACGAGCCACGTCGAAAAACCCAAAATCGAAAGCGACCCAGGTGACAGATGTCCATCAACAAGGGGGCCAGGTGACTGGTGCTGAGCCTGTTACTGAGGCGAGCAGCCCGAGTCTTGTACAAATAAAGGACGTATTGACGAATGAGACACTGTCCGTTGATCAGCACAGGGCTGCTCTATGGAAAACAGCCTTGGAGGAGCTCCGCGGGGAGAATAAGACACTTGTGGAAAGCTTACAAACGGTGCTCCTGGCGCAAGCCAATTCTACAATCAACGAGACTGAGGATTTGACTGAACAACTCGCGACCGTGGCAAGGGCCCAGAGAGAAAGGGTGGAAAACAGACAGTGGCGATTCCAGTGGTTCGGACATCCACAGTCTGTGCGAGAGTCCGTTGAACGCATCTTGAATGTTACCCAGAAATCCGCAAGCCTCGTATCGATTGGTATGAATCAAGCGCCGCCATATGTTTCAATCCCTTGGTCTGCCATCGTGGCGCTTATCCCGTTGATGATGAATGAGTTCAAGGAGCACAAAGGCTGTGTCAGTGGCCTAGAAACGGTGACTAGGCTGACTTTCAGCTATCAAATGGCCGAACAAACTTTCCTAGGCCCCAGCGATACAAGAGAACTGTACAAGAAGGCCACCATCAATCTATACAAGAAGGTTCTGGAATATCAAGCTCTTGCCATTCGCTACTTTGGGCGGTCCACCCTGAAAAGAATGGGCATAAATGTTGGTACCGCATTCACGCAGTGGGCAGACATGCCATCAATTCTTTCCGAATTGGACAAGGAGACGCGGCGATCATTGAACTTTCTCGGCCAACAAAAGTGTATATCTACCCTGCTGGCTATTGATGATACCTTGATCAGACTGGAAAATGAACTCAGAGACTTCATCCAAAGCGCACGCGCCAAAGGAGACGACGTAGCTGAAATCACCCGCTGGGCTACTTCGATCATGGTCGAACTTGATCATCGCGACGTCCGCAAAGAGCTCGGAGAACTGCACTATTCGTCCGGACGTTGGTTCCTGGAGCATTCATCGTTGCAAGCTTGGAAGCAATGGAAGGACGGGTATCAATGCCTCTGGCTGAAAGGAGGTGTTGGTGCCGGGAAGAGCTCCCTAGCATCTATGCTCATAGAGGACTTGGTGCAATCTCCTGCTGGTCTCATCGCGTTCTTCTATTGCTCGAAGAAAAACGACGAGCACAAAGGTCAGCATTTTGCGCCTGGTTCAAATTTCCTATCATCGATCCGCCTTGTCTGTCCCTTTCTGAATGCTAACCTTGGAACTGCATTACCTTAAGGGTCGGAAGGTGCAAGTAAAATCGCAAGAAGTAATCATGAGAACGCTCTTAAAAGCATTGTGGCCCAGATTGCCGTGTCTAAAGATGGAAAGGAAGTCTACAGTGGCCTTCAGACACTGTTCAATCTAGATCAGGGTCGGAAAGGCCCTCACGCAGGCTTCGGTCTCTCACTCGTCGATTGTCTCGAGATGCTAAATAACATATTCACTGAGTGCCACAAGGATCACTTCACCATCATCATTGACGCATTGGATGAGTGCGTAGATTACGATTCATTCTTGGGTGCCCTTGCGGAGGCAGCAAGCTCCAATCGAAACGTCCGCTTCTTCTTTTCCAGCCGATTGGAAGTCAAGGTCCAGGACTATTTCCCGGAGGCCAAGCCTGTAGACCTTCGGCTGCAGAACACCAAAGATATTGAGGAATTCATGGAGATCGAGTTTCAAAAAAGGAGGGGGAGGATCGGGAATCACCGATAGCCAGGTCTCCCGACTGCGGAACGCAATCTTACAAAGGGCTGAGGGAATGTAAGTACAACCTGCAACCACTTCGCTTCTTATTGCGTATCCCTATGTCATCCCTGTGGTAATATGTTTGACCTTTATGGCTGGGCAAATGATGCAAATAACAGGACCTAACGCTATATCATTATCTTAGGTTCATCTGGGTGAAGCTCGAGCTCAATCTGTTCATGGCCGAGGTCAAGTCTGACCGCATTCGCCTCCAAGATGACATCGAGGACAGGTTACGTTCTCTTGAGAATTCCAAAGCAAGTGGAAAAACCCTGTTATTCGACACTTATGAGAAAATCTACCAGAAAGCGATTGGGGGGCAGAATAATGAAAAGCATCGAAGACATGCCGTGACAGCGGCCCTGCAGTGGGTCTTGTGTGCATTCAGGACGTTGACATGGCGGGAACTGGCATTTGCCATTTCAGTCAGAGACGATGGGTCTCTCGCGCCGGGCATTGAGGAAGGCCTCCTCATGGACTTCTGCAGCAACCTGCTTATCGAAGATTCCGCTGGCGCCGTACAAATAGCACACCTATCTGTACGACATTACCTAGAGGCACGGGAGTTCTCGGACTTTGTGCCAGAAGCCGCACATCATCAAGCAGCACTGACCTGCTTGTACTTCCTGACGTCTTCGCATGTCAAGGAGTTTTCCAAGCCCAAAAACACAAACGCCACACTTACTGAAGGATTCGAAGTCTACATGGCACATTACTGGAGTCGACATTGTAGAGTGGCGAAGAAAAATGAGGTATTGCGGGATCTGGTGGTTTCTCTGCCTGCCAAAACGCCGGCTTCACCAGATGAATCAGCTACTCTGCGGAAGATTGTGGGAATGGAAGGTATTTCTGCCTCTGGTGAACAGTCACCTTCAGCTTGTCGTATGTACCACGAGCTGTTCGTCGAATTCTATCAACAGGTGAATTCGAGCACCACATCTGACATCGCGGTGGCGCCTGTCATTGAGCAATTCACCGCGCTTGGTGGCGATCTGAGAGCTCGCAGCAGGACCGGAACCACACTGCTGCATGAGTGCACACGCTTTCAGCTGGATGATCTCAGCAAACTGCTCATGGACTCTGGCGCGCCTGTAGATGCCCGCGATCAACAAGGGCATACTGCCTTGCATATTGCCGCCATGCATCAGGCAGAACATGGCACTCGATTACTCCTTCTGGCTGGAGCAGACAAGAACGCAACAAACTTTGCCGGCCAGACACCTCTCCATGTTTCTATTGCATTTGGATGTCATCAGGTCGCTGAGATAATACTCTCAGCTAACGCACGTGGTTTGGAAAAAGACATCCGTGGGGACAGCCCAATGCACTACGCCGCTGCTATGGGGTACTCGGTCTTCATCGAGTCCCTCCTCCTATTGGGGTATAGCCCCAATGAAGAGAATTTGAACCTAGAAACATCTTTGACTCTTGCAATCGATTCCTGCCATTCCGATGTGGTCAAGGTGTTACTAGAGCACGGCGCCGTGATCCAGGAAAGCGACAGAGTGAAGATGAGGGACTCGAGAGACCGTACGCTGACTGAGTTGGCTCTACAGGTCCCACAGTGCGATATTCCAAATGCTGAACCTACTAAGAACTCTAGTGGATTTCCTTATACCATTGAGTTTGAAGACAAATCGGCTCGCCTTTGCGACTTTTGCGACATTGCGCAGTGGGTAACTGCTCCTCGCAAGGGCACGGCTTATCGGCATCACGCCTCATTTTCGGATCTTGAGTCGTCGGCCGAGGAAGGCTGCCCAATGTGCAGATTATTCTCCGATGACTTGAAGGAGAAGGAGATCTCTGTTACAGAGAATCGAGTTGATGCTGCCTTCATGGTAAGATTAGAGCCTTGCTCAGGGCAAGGTTCACGGCCTGACCGCAAGGACAAACTTGTCTTGTCTTGCAATGAGGCCGACATGGTTACGTATGAGCTCTGCACCGATGATAGTAAGTGCAATTTACGTACATCTCTTTCCGCAATAGAGGCATGTGTTTCACCTGTGGCTAACTGTGGGACATCTGTAAGGCTCGGGTCCAACTTCCATCATCAATTGGATCTCGGGCACAACTATCGATTCGCATCCGATGATGGACGGTTCTATTGCCAAAGCAAAATCATGGATAGATGATTGCATTCATTGTCATCCGAAATGCTGGGGTGATATACAATCCGGCCCAGGCCTGCCAAGCCTGCCAACGTTCGTGCTAGATGTCGGTGTCGACCTGGATGAATCTACCATCCGGCTCGTCGAGACGAACTCCGAGATGAAGGAGAATTATGTCTATCTCTCCTCCCGATGGGGCGTTAAGCCAGGATTAATGCTCAAGTCGTACAATATCTCTCTTTTGAAGGAGTCGATTGCCTTTGGAGACTTACCACCTGGACTTGGGGACGCTGTCACGATAACTCGCCGATTGGGACTACGATACCTCTGGATAGATGCCTTGTGCGTATTACAAGATAACGCTCATACTTGGCAGGAGGAAGGGAAACGACTATCGCAGTACATCAGAGACGCGATTTTGGTATTAGTAGTTGCCTCAGGTGACCACCATTCCAGATTTCTTTACCATCGTCACCCTCCACTTCTGAGCATGAATTTTGTCCTTAACAACTCTGAAGACTTACGGCCCAAGAGAATTGCGCCTTTGAGAGAATTCAAGGTCGAGAATTCACCTGAAGTCTCCGAAAGCCATATGAGCCTCAAAATAGGCCGCTTATATCTACGACGTCCTATCGAGACAGCGTCTCAAGCGCTAGGAGAGCGAGTGCTGAAGCGGGCATGGATGATGCAGGAGGTGGAACTTTCGAAGAGAATGCTCATCATAGGCACGGAACAGCTGTATTGGCACTGTCACACAGCACTTCTATCTGAAGGAAGCAAGCTCGTTCTTGATCCCTTCCTTCAGCTAGTACCTCGGTCAGAGACCCTCGGCCTCCAACGGTCTTTCTTTCCGTGGTATTCCCTGATGAGCACTTATTCTCAATCAAACGTCCTTTGTGATGGAGATAAGCTAATTGCTCTATCGGAGACGGCTTTCTTTTATGATTCGTACTCACTTTTCGTTGATGGCCTGTGGGCTAATGACTTTCGGAACGGCATATTGTGGTATGCTAAAAGTCCACGAGTACCCAAGGGTCACCGTAGGCCGAAATTCCCGAATTCGCGCCGGCCACCGTCGTGGAGTTGGTTGTGTCTAGGGGACCGACAAGCAATATACAACTTTGTTTGGGGGTGCCAGCACGATTTAACGCCGGAAGAGTACGTCCTATCTGTGCTACATGTCCATGAAGGCTCTTCCTCAAATCCGTCCGCGAACTCTTACAGCCGCGAGGAGACTGTCTCGCCAGCGGCCTATGCCGATTTACGTGCTACTACAATACCGTCAGCCTCTCTATCAAGTCAGGGAGACTGTGTCTGTTTTTTCGATAGTCTGGACCGGGAGCTGCAATGGGTCGAAGGTTCTCGTCACTTTATCCTTATGTTCGTTTGTGTTTGGAACCCGACGCCTCTGAGGGATTTCAAGGGAACGTTCGGCCTGGGTCTGATACTGGATGGTGATTTGGAACTTGGGGGCTCGAAATGGCGTGGTGAAAATTTGCCAGGGAGAGCGGAAGATGTGTATCAACGTGTTGGGCTGTTCTTGATGCCTGACTGGGAAGACAAAGTGGGTGGAGGTGCGAGGAAGGATATTATTCTGATATAGCTTACATCTCACAGATAGTTTCCCATTTTTAAGAACGTCCTTTTGATTTCTGTTAGCGTACGTATCATCAGAGAAGACTTCCAGCTCATATAGGTAGTATTCTGAGCTGCAAACTTGGATGACTAGATTAACGGAAGAGCTCGCCAATTTTACTGTGCCACGGGAAGATCTGGAATCATATCAAAAGAAACCATGTCTACTGCTGATTGCCATTATGTAGTACCATTGACCATCGAGCCTGGGGCCTGGAGAATTACCCTAGGGTAGTGATGAGAATCTTGATGCATTCAAAAGCGGATGATTACATACTAGGGTTTAATCGATCAGGAAGTTTACCTATATACTCCTATGGAAGCTTTTGAGTATATACGCAGGTAGGTGAACAGGCAATCAATGTCCTGACGCAAGTGTTGTGGCTGCCTACATGAATAGGAAGGTCTCCGGATATTTGCATAGATTCTGTCGTTTCTCTACTATGATTTGTGTAAGTTTGTACAGGGAGATAACTAGCCCATCATCCGGTGAGCGGATAGTAGGCCGCAGGGACTTTAAACTTAGCCCTATGCTGTCTTTATGCGCTGAGGCTTAGCCGCTTAGATGGATACGAAGGAGCCTCCAAAGCTCCAAGATGAGACAGATACGCACGATGAAATCAAGTGAGCTCGTCAAAGGTAATCAACAAGTATTCTGAAATGTAGTCAGAGTGAGCATTACAGCCGAAGAGCGTTGGGTCCGTTTTTTATTTTTTTGGGGGGAAGGGGGTGTTTGCGTGAGTGCTCTCGGGGAACTCGAGATCCGGATCCGCGCACGAGCAGATCCTTGTTTGCAGCTTGTCTTCGTCGAGGTTCTCCACAAGCAAGACTCGCAACCTCGACTAGGTACGCTCAAACATAAGGATCCTGCTCTATGCCCTGCAACTTCCCTTACTGCCGCCTTTTCACGAGCGACACAATATATCATCATGCCTCCGAAAGCCCAGGCTCAGCTGCAGAAGGCGACCTTCAGCCTACCGCTCGTATATCGATTGTTCTTCCTCTTCATTGAGCCCGTCTCTGCTCTTGTCGGCGCCTACTACGCCCACTTCCAGCAGCGCGAATACCTCATGCTGACCGACTCGTCCTCCGCCCCCGTTCTGACTCCCATTCCGACCGGTACCTCTATTGTTCTGTCACAGCTCGCGAATCTTTACCTGCTCTTCGCCCTCAACGAGGCCCTCGTTCTGCGGTCCACCTCCGACTTGCGCGTCTGGAAGACCGTGCTCTTTGTGCTACTCTTGGCCGACCTGGGACATTTATACAGTATCAAGGCATTGGGGCTTGACATATACCTACCATGGAATTTCATGAAATGGAATGCCATCGACTGGGGCAATATTCCCTTCGTCTATCTGGGCGCGACCATGAGGACTGCATTCCTCGCCGATGTGGGCATGGGCACGTCGAGTAAGAAGGTCTCCAAGCCGAAGAAGGGCTGAATAAGAGTCACCAGTCGGTCGGGCTCGCTGCTTCGAAATATCTTTGCAAAGAAACATTATTTGCGAAGGAATCTGAGAATTGTACCGCAGTCGGGTCCTTGACGATTATCTCTAGGCCCCTCAGACCTCAAGAAGGTGACAGCTACAGATGAGATCGGCGAGGGTCTTGATGGCGCAACGCGTCCAATGCGCAAGGAGCTGCCATATAACTACGAAAAAGACTGCAATGCCCCTTCAGCAGAATTTTCCGCCCGCGAGTTTAAACATTCGATACTGGAACCAGCTATAGATCTGGCCAAAACGGTGACTTTAGGCAAGGCTACGGCGGGAAGAGCTGCATCACGTTTCCCAACGTCCTCTGGCTCACCCAAGACTATGATGATGAGCACCGGCTAGTGTCAGGAATTCGTGCGGGCTATCCGTTGGTCGCAATCTGTTCTGAGTGACCCCTGCAATGAGCGACGTTCAGGCGAGGAAAGGACCGATACATGCGACATGTCTACTCGAGAGGGCTGTGTACGACCAGGCGACGCTGAATTCCCGAAGGTCGAGTGGCGCATCTCGACGCGTTTGCAAGAGAGCGGCGCAAGTGATCATGGTATTTCACGGCCCGGTGAAGGCGAGGGTAGAGGTGCTTGGGACCTTGGCGATGGCTTTATGATGATGGCTGGAGCAACGCCGTGGGGGGTCTCGGGACTTTGACAGTGCTTGGATATGTAAGATGGCTGTCATTGTGAAAGAACGCTTAGACGAGACAACGCACAATACGATCGTCAATGACTGTGGAATTTTGTAGCGCGCACCTCAGCTTTGTTGGCCGAGCGTGTGGGATGAATCAAAGCCTGACGAATCTGTAAGCTTGCATATGAACCAACTGTATTCACTTGGCAGCCGAGTCCGTGCTTCTTGAAACACAGGCCCATGTCCTGGCATGACAGGAGGATGAACTGTCATTAAATCGAGTGGATCGGGGATGCATCCGTACCTGGGTTTAAAATATGGGGGCCCATTTCTCTGTCCTTGAACCCCCCGGAATGCCGTACAGGGCTGATCAGCAGCAGCCGTCAGGGGCGCGGTGTTGGTCCTGATACAACACATTTATGCTAATAAACCGCGAGCCCGTCCACATCAATGATTCAAGATTGTCGCAACGTCGAAGGCCCTTTCCACCTCCTCTTCAGCTTTTGTCCAACGCCAGGACAATGGGTAAGGAGTGGCGGCCATGGGCTCGCATTCGAAATCGATATCCGAACATAATAGACGGCATTGATAAAGTTTGGACTGGTGTGCGGCCATATCTTCCTCCGGTCAATTTCATTACGGTACACCATGCCTACTTTATTTGCGTCGGTCTGGTGTTTGCCGCCATTTTCTGGAGTATCTCTCAACCCAGCAAAAGCGTCAGCTTCACTGATAGCCTCTTCCTCGTCGAATCCGCATTCACGTCGTCGGGGCTCAACACGGTCAACATCAGCCAGCTCACCACCGGCCAGCAGGTTATTTTGGCCATCATGATGATACTTGGCAGCCCCGTCGTTGTATCGCTGTTTACGATCTGGTTCCGAGCCCATATTTTCGAGAAGCGATTCGAAGATATCGTCGAGATGGAGCGCAAGAGAGGAATGCAGACAACCGGGACCATCGTCGGAATGGCAGGAGCCATGTTTGGCACACCAGTCATGTCCTCGTTTCGGCGTGTCAAAGCAGCAAAGCCCAGCGGACTCATCCGCAGGGCCACCTGGAAGCATACGCAACGCGCCGAGGCAGATGCTTTCCAGCTTGGCTCACCGACGCGGGCCCAGCATGCGGCACAATCACCAGGTCCGCTTCAGTCTATTCAAGAGTCTCAGATGCTGCAAGTCGACGACTCGGACACCACTGCCCGGCCACAGAGCGCATATTCCGAGGCATCAGGTGTCACTCGGAAACGGCATCGCAGTCAGAGCGACGCACGGCCAACGACTGCAAACATGTTCGACTTCCGGACCTTCATAAGCGAAAACAAGAAATCGATTGGGAGAAATGGTCAGTTTCACGATCTCACAGACGAGGAACGTGAGTTCTTGGGAGGCGTCGAGTACCGCGCCTTGAAGCTTTTGTTTGTCCTCGTTGGTGTGTACTACGTGGTATTACAGGTCCTAGGAGCTATTGCTTTGGGAGCTTGGATGTCTGTCCATGAGTCCAGCGCAGCGGCTGTGAACTCTCAAAATCCATGGTGGACTGGAATATTCTTGTGCATATCCTCATTCAACAACGCCGGTATGACACTGCTTGATGCTGGAATCGCCGCATTTGACGGCGACGCCTTTGTGCTCACAGTCGTGACTGTGTTGGCTCTGGCTGGGAACTACGCGTTTCCGGCTTTCATCAGAATCACAGTGTTTCTCTTCAGATTTGTGCTGAAGCGTACCACCGATGAGGATGAATATACACACTGGAAAGATGCGTTGGACTTCATCCTGAAGTACCCCCGCCGACTTTTCATGCTGATGTTCCCGTCGCGAGCCAACTGGGTTTTTGTCGGTATCTGCACATCTCTGGCGGCTCTCAACTGGGTGTTGCTCTTAATCCTCAGCATTGGAAACTCTGTCCTGGAGGCATTTCCCGTCGGGCAGAGAGTTGGACTAGCTTTGTTCCAGGGTTTAAGTAAGTCCCCGAGTCTTGTGAGTGTAGACTTCAGCTAATTATTTCGTTCCAAGCTATTCCATCTGGAGGCTATACAGTTGTTTCGGCCTCAAGTCTGTTTTTCGATGTACAAGTCTTGTGGGTTCTCATGATGTACATTGCAGCTTATCCGGAAATCATCGTCATGCGTAATTCTAATGTAAGTGCTCATCACAAGACTTGTCTTCATTTGACTTCAGTGACGCGCTCTGGTCTGAGCGAGGCACTGAAAGACTTCCAAGTTTATCATAGCAGAGAGGGGGTAGCTGGCGAATGACACTAATTCGCGACCATAGGTATACGAAGAACGGTCCTTGGGGATTTACACAAGCAGCAATGACACCGAAGATGATCAAAAGTCCGAAGACGGTGCCTCAGAACAAGACACCCTGTTACCAGCACCTGTGTCGAAGGAGGCTCCCCGAACACCTGGGGCATACGCCGCCTCCCAAGTCTCCACCAAATCTATCAAGAAGCTAGTCGCTGTCGGCAGACGCGGAACCGCACTTGTGGGCCGACAGATTCAAAAGAGGGTGGCTAATTTCCAAGGCGTTGGCGTGGCACCACGGCCCCAGCTTCGACGTGCGACAGAAATCAACTTCGACAATCCGACCGCCCCCGCCGTTGTTGCCGAGGAGGGCCATGTGGACCTCGTCACACAGCACCTCAGGAGCCAGCTTTCTCATGACATGTGGTCCATTGCGCTGGCACTGTTTCTGGTGACCTTGATCGAAACATCACACTCCGTAAAAGACCCGCAGACTTATAGTGTCTTCAGCTTTCTCTTTGAGATCGTATCGGGCTACACTAACATCGGCCTCTCGATCGGTCTTCCTGACGAGTCTTTCAGCTTTTCTGGAGGGTGGTACACTGGTAGCAAATTGGTGTTGATATTAATGATGATTCGTGGAAGACATCGTGGTCTGCCAGTGGCACTGGATCATGCGGTAAAATTGCCCGGGTGGGACAATGTCAAGAAACAACAGGAGGATGCTGAAATTCGACGGAGTATAAGCAAGAGTCGTATAAGTTTGGACAACCCAAACAAAAATCTTAATGAGCATTAGACATACATAGATGGAACGAATGGAAACGCTTTTGCAAGCCCACCAATATCGCCTAGGAAGCAAACAATGTGAGAACACTCCGAGAAACTAGAGAGGATTGCTTCACGAGAATACCTTCTGACGTCTACAGGTACCATCACCGTTAACTCGAAAGCCCCCAACTCCTAAAGTTTCACAGCAACAGTACGCGAAAGTATTTACATACTCGCTTAAGAGAGCTACCAACGCTCAGTCCAAGATACCCCATAATTCATGCCAGATTTACCGTAATTCGAGCCTTGTGGGGGCGGCCTTGTTGTTCATCAAGTATTATCCCTGTACAACTGTCCTTCTCTCAATCCCTGTTTCGACGACCGGCCTGTGATCTGTATGGAAAGCACTGTTCTTCGTGAGCTATTAGAGAAAGAATATTAAATTGACAATACCTCTAATGAGCAATAACCGTCGTTGGGTATGCTTTCCTGTCATTCAACTTGCCCATTATACATACTGCTGTATCAAATTCTCAAATTTTGGTAATGTATATTCGAGCCAAGCTCCAGTGACTCATAAGGAATCTCACTTCATTAGATAGATGGCCAACAGCAGGGGACACCACCAGCCCTCCGCAAGATCACGCAAATCATGTTCAAATAGTAATACAAAAAGAACGAGGCAGACTTTTGACTTAATCGTTACCGGCCAGACTCCCAACGCACTCTCGAGCGCGAGGGATCTCTTCCCCTCTCGAGATCACCACTGAATCGTCCGCGGCGCCCATCCAAGCTCAATCGTGGTATCCCACCGCTGCCAATGCTCAGTTTCCGCGCTCCAAACCGCGGTGATAGGCCGAGCCTTGCGTGCTCAAGCTGTTCCCGGTCCCGGCTCATCCTCAAATATGTCTCGGGGCCCTCCAAACCACGTCTTTTCCAGTCCATGTCATCTGCGGCCGACCGATACGCAGTTGCAAAGCCCCCCGATGTGCTGGGCTTGTAAGACTCGTCTTTCCCCGCCCAGGTTGGGATTTCATTAGGTAGATGGTCTTTCTCGGGGCCAGGTTTCGTATTTTTGGAGAGGCCATTAGTGTACTTCCTTGTTCTTCTCAAGATAGTTTTCCAGGCGTCCGAGATATCGTGCACAAGGAAAGCTGATGCGACAAAAACGAATGAAATCGCAAGCCCTATGCCGAACATGTACTTGCTAACATAGCCAATGGTAAGTTGACCGCCCCAGTCCTCAAAGTTGATCGCGAAGAAGGCAGCTATGAATGACATCGGCAGGAAGATAATTGTGACGATAGTGAATACCATGATTGTTTGCCCTGGAACGTATCAGTCTGTGAAACAAGCTCCGAGGGATTGGTCATTTTAAATCATACCCTGTTTGGCGGCAATGATCGCTTGTTCCCTCGCAAAACGTGCTTCTAATGCATTAGAGTGCTTCTGTTTCAGATCTAGCAAATTTGTGAGAGAGTCTTTGACGTCGCTGGCTTGGTCGAACATGTGACTAATGTCGACCCGATGAACTGAAATGTCGTCCAACTGCTCTTGAGAGCGCCTCTTGACATCCTTGAGTATGGGCTCAATAATTTTCCGGTTTCCCTCTACGGCGGGACGGAGCTCGTGCTCAATGTTCTGTTTGAATTTCTCCAGCACTGCGGTTTGAAGGTACAGCACGTTCCCGATAATTTTGAGCTCATCCTGGATGTCCTTGATTTCAGCCAACAGCTTCGTCTCTTGATGTATGTTAAGGAGATCATTCGTAGGCTCGAGCTGGTCCTCGCTGCCTCCCCGACGGTGGCGATTTAGCCACATTGTTGACTGCTCAGAAGCTTTGTTGAACCTGCTAAAGAGTTTTGATTCCTCATTGGTAACGTTGCCGATTGAAAACTCAAACATGTCCAAAAACTGAAACTGCTGTGCCTCAAGACGATGGTGGTCAAAAATCCCGGCACAGCGATTGGTGATCAATATGGCTAGGTCGTAGACGGATTGAATACGCGGATGTGTCTTTGCGTTCGTCTCTTTGATTATTGCCTCCACTACGTCCAGGGGATCTTGTTTCGGTTGGTTCCAACGCTGAGGAAAACATGTGATCACAGTATCTGAACAAGGTCGTCAGTGTTGCCCATCTTCCCTCAAGTCCTTCTCCAGGAGGAGGCTTACCGCCACCAAGAATCCACATCCACAGCTGGTCCACCATGAAGAGTTTCGTTTCCTCATACTTTCGGTACCTCTGGCAGTAACGCCAGACCACCTGGTCGCTATCACGCTGATCGGTTTCGATACCATGATAAAAGAACTGATCTAACGTTCGTCTGGGATGGAGAGAGTTCTTATACGCGTGAACGAGGAGCTCATCTCGAGATGCATTTTCAGGCGCTTGTTCACCAGTCTGAGCTTTTCTGATCGTGTCGGTCATGCTGACACGCCGATCGTGAGTCTCGTAATGTAAGAAGGGCATCTTGTACAGTCGTATCAGACACAGTACAAAGCGAAGCACCGAAATATGAGAGCATTGACTTACGAACAAAACCATCTTTCCATTATTAACTAGTTGTCTGAATGCCTCAGTCGAGGCTAAAGAAGGAGCAAAAGACGATTGCCTGCTGCTCAATCTGGCCTCCTTGGTCCCTGGCGGATTTCCTGGAGGACCCTTATGGCGTTTCTGACGCTGTGGATGGCGTTCCGCGATTTGTTCGGACTTGCTTTTCTTTTTCGTCTCCGCTTGTTTGCCTGTGCTGGCCTCCGAGTGATCCGTTGTGACGGAATCTGTGCCGAGCATAGTGCTTTGGCTCGCAAGTGTGTCCTGCTCGCCACCATGCTCAGCTACACTCCTGAGAGCGCTGTCCTCTTTCTCCGCTCTTCGACTTGGGACGTGATGACAATAAGGCCGCATAAAATTGGAGTGGTAAAGAGGCCCCCGATGCTCTTGGTCAAAACATTTTCCAAGTGCTTTGAAGCCCTCAACGTCTCGATGACCACCCTCAATGAATGATTTTGCAAGTAGATCTTCAATCCAGGCAATATTATTGCTCGGCAAATGAATCCACCTAAATTGAGGCTGCCACTTGATGTTCTTGGTCAATACCGGAACAGTTGCCTGTTGGGTCTTTTCATCGAAACCATATAACAAGTCATAGACGGCATGCTTGAAAACAAGCTGTGGCTTCTTCTCTTTCACCTCATTTTTCTGGTATTTTTCAAATTGAAACTCGCCAAAATCGACAATAGTCGCCTCAAACCTTTTTGTTGCCTCTCGAGCGGCTTCAGAAAGTCTGTGTGCGTGGCATGTAGGAGACAACATCCGCACGATCGCATTGTGGCGTCTTTCTGCGGCACACAGCATAGGGGTCCGCTCAAATTGGTCTTTGCCTGAAAGATTAATATCTGGCCTTTCCAGCAAAATTCTGACGACCTCTTCGTGGCCATTGAATGAAGCCCAGTGAAGAGCAGTCATACGGTTGGACAACTCGGCATTGACATCTGCGCGAGCATCGAGAAGCTTGGCGACTACCGTAGCATGACCCTTCTCAGCTGCATTGATGAGAGGGGTCCACAGGCCATCGGATTTCGGGTTCGGTTTGGCTCCATGGTCCAGCAATATGTCGACAATCTCTATTCGATTATGCTCGCTGGCCAGATGCAGCGCCGTCTTGCCACGATTCTGTATCGCATCGATGTCGGCCGTCTCACGGAACTCCTCGCTTAAAAGGCACTTTGCAAAGTCAGCATATCCATTGGTGGCTACCCAATGAAGTGGTGAGCGCTTGGTTGAGTCTTTGGCGTTTTGATTGGCGCCTTTGTCTAGTAACAGCCTGACAGTTTCTGTGTTCCACCTGCTAATCTTCTCCGTGGGTTTGGACTTCGAACTTTTCTTCTTGCGAGCATTGGTTTGTTCTCGAAAGTTCTCTGCAAACCCGTTGGGTACAGAATCATCTGGCTTCTCAGGATGTTCTTCCTCAGAGATTCTCCCCTCAGGAGCCTTTTCCGCAGACATCGCAAGAAGCGGAGTACGACCGTCTTTGTCTCCGACTAGTCCTTCTTCACTACGACCGCCATCAGGATCGGCACCCCCATCCAAGAGTGCCTTGACGGTGGTATTACGCCCTCGCAGACAAGCAAGGTACAAAGCAGTCTGTCCATTCTTTGCCCGCAGATTCGGGTCAGCTCCACGTGCCAGGAGGGTGGTGACGACAGCCAAATGGCCTGCTTCAGCAGCCCTGAAAAGCGCCGTCTGCCCGGCGACTCCGGTCTTGATCACCTGCCAGTTGGGGTCGGCATGGTGGTTCAACAGCTCCAGCACGATAGCCAAATGCCCAGCCTCAGCTGCTTTGAAAAGTGGAGACACCTCGTTGTCTTTCCTAGGGTGGACTTCGGCGCCTGAGTCGAGGAGCAAGCGCAAGACCTTAAGACTTCCCTTGGTCGCCGCCTTAACCAAGGCCTGCCTCAGCGTGTCGAGCTCTGCGGATGACGGCCATTGTTCTTCCGCAAGAGCCTCTCGAATCTCAGACTCATTGCCTAGAACACTGGCGTTGAGTATCTTGACGTGCCTTTTCACATGCTCTGGTGCATTGCTACTTGACAAACTTGCGGTCGTGGCCATCGCCAGCAAAGGCAAGATGGCGCGGGCTGGTGTTATGTGCAGAAGAAAGACCGAGACCCACCACTGCCAGATGCAGCTCCACAGATCAGGTGTGGTGAGGCTTAGACGGTGTCACCACAGCTCAGCCATTCTTCTGATTAGTTTTCCACTACTGCATGCAGATGTGAGTTAGCGCCGAATTTCTGCATGTAATGTTGAGGATGTTGGCTGACACTGTAGTATGATGGGATCCTTGTATAAGTAATATCGAGGATAAGGTTGTATTACAGTGGGGGCGAGCCGAAGACGAGGATCAGGGACCGAGTATTCATCTACCTCACCCCGGATTAGACGACATTCCCTGGCGTTTCTACCACGACAATCTTCCAAACGAGACTCTTTTTGAGCCCCCCGAATACCTACGTGCTCAAATAAATAGTAGATCGTTAACACCCTGCGACGAAATGTCCGCCAATCTCGCGAAGCGCTTCAAGCTGCAATTTCGCGTGCCAACGTCACATCTCGAAGTGTGCAAATCGGCCATCTTCGCTGCCGGAGCAGGTCGTTATCCTGGCTCAGGCAATTACACCGAATGCTGCTTTACAGTGTTTGGCACTGGACAATTCCGCCCTGGAGACGCTGCCAATCCACATATCGGAACTTCAGGCGCCATAGAGCAGGTGCAAGAGGCTAGTGTGGAGACTCTGTGTGTTGGTGAGGATGTGGCACGGAGAGCTGTCGAGGCCTTGAAGAAGTACGTACTGCATATAGTAAAATTCCAGCTCACAGATGATGGGGATATAGTGCCCTTCAAGCGCCATAGTAAAGACTTCTCATTGACGTGATGAACAGAGCTCATCCCTACGAGGAGCCGGGCTACGAAGTTTTCAAGCTCGAGGACTTCTGAATTAGCAAGATTATTGCCTGCTAATCGATCACTTCCTCTGAGTATCCCGGTATCAGTGACCAAGTTGGCGGAAGTGCCGCTCACTGCGAAGAGTATGCGCATAGTAATGAAATCGCTTGCCGCTCTGAATCAAAGGACTGTGGGTCTCTCAAAATACGAATGGGATTTCATGAATACCTAAATAGCAATGTATCTAATCTTCTTGCGACGGAATGCAGCAATCTCCTATTTTCGTGGTTCTTCTGTCTAGGCATCTGATTTCTTCATGACTCTCTTGGGGATATACGCAGACAGGTCATTTTGATAGTCCAGTATTCCTGCAATACTTTCTCATTATACAATACAAAGGTGTATAAGCAACCATCAAACCCAATTATGAGACGCTTTTCCCAATCGTCGACAACGCCAATTTCAATCTCTCCGGCCCAGGGTATCAACAGTCCCATCCAGTTCCTCCAGACTCCTCGCTCCAAATAAGATCACAGTAATTCAAAGTTTAATCCAAGGCTCGTTTGTCATGCGAGATATCAAGAGCGCCATATTCAATGTCAGAGGATTCCTACCCCATGCTTTCCATGGTCGCAGGCCGGCTCAAATACTGAGTCTCCTGCGGCCCCTGTTGTCAACTGGCCGAGGAATGCGGCTTTTCAATTTGACTTTTTCCACTTCGACAATATGCTCATCCACGTGGCTGAGTTGTTTCCTGATCTTGGAAGACTCTTGCCACAATTGGGTCTGCATTTCCCGGACATGCTCGAGCCTCCCCACTAGCTTTGCCTTCGATTCGGAAAGCTTCTGAAGGACCACGTCGTAATTAGGGCCACTGTCGTCATAGTTCAGCGCCATAGCTGTAGCTCGGGGTTTTCGACTGCGCTTGAGACTTTGACGTGAGCGGACCTCTGCAACCCAGGCCTTTTGATGCTCATCGTCCTTAGCCCGAGCCTCTGTAGCCCTGAACTGGGCCTGGTACCACGACTGGTATGATTCTCCATCTCCAATCTCACCCCTCTCCCAAGCCCGCCGCGCATTGGATCTTGATATCCAACTTGCCCTGACCCACATACCACCAGGAGACAACTCCACTGTGTGATGTGCCGGCCTGACCATGATCATGCGCGGCACGTCGCCACCGGTTGTTGCGCCTATTTCCCATCCGACTGTTTCCAAGAGGTACTTTATAAGTAGACGCTGAGGTGAAACCCACAAAAGGCGAAGTTCTTCCTCGAGAAAGTCAAACAAGGCTTCCGCGAAGTCGTCAGGTCGAGTTTGTAACGCGTGGATGATATCAGCGTCACCCATGAAGTAGTCCGACAGGTATTCCCATGCCTCCTTTAACGTTGCCTCCATGTTTTTCGTAGGAGTGGGACGAGCAAGATGCTGAGTCCGTGTGGTTTGGTCCCTGCAGTGGGTTTCACGCTCTCGGGACGGTCTCTGGACTTTGAAAGCTTGACCCTGGGAGTCCGCATGTGCTGATGGATATAGCGGAATCATTCCCCAGCCAAATTCTGCGACTAGCATGCGTAGTAGTGGGAAGTTGAGGGGGAGGTATTGCCCGGCCAGTGCCGGTTCCAGCCGGTCGAGTAGTGCGGTCACAAAGTCGAAGGATTGATTTCGGAGTGCTTGGTAAAGTAGCTCTGGGTGCTTGGTCTCAACAACTTGAAGGAAGCTTTCCACCTGTTCCTCAATAGAGGTGGTAGCGCCTTGATGGTTCAAGGCTTGCACTGGTGCGAGGCCGGGCCTAGCATGGCGGCTCGACTCGGCCTCACTTAGCTGAAGTGGCGCCATCGCGAGGTCAATATGCAACAGCAAGGTGCCCTCGTCAGATCGTAGAACCTCGTATTTTCGTTTGTGCGAAATTTCGAATGATCTGTACAAGCTGCAATTTTGGAAGATTGGGTATTGGTAGAAGCTTGAGAGTTCGAAGCGAACAAGAATTTGAGGAACAAATGTAGATATATGTTGTGTCGCCGAATTATGGTAGTCTTGTGTAGTATATGGTGAGCCCTGGTGGGTACGATTGTGTATGTACATATGCTGAAAATTGTGTGTGGACAAAAGGAAAGAAAGACGGACGAGAGATGAGCTTCGAAGCAACATATTTATATTCTCACGGCCCTCTTAGCCCATCACATGTGATAATTTGTTAAATAAAAGGCATTAGCTATTTGAAGGACCGGCCTACAACAGACACTATCGAGGTAGCTCTGTAAATTGTAGCTACGCGGTTCGAGGCGCTATTGTCAAGCATGTAGATACTAAACCGACTAAATTAGTGTTTCGCACACAATTTTATTTCTCTGGTTATACCTAGGTATACTTGTCATTGGAACCCGAAGCACGTCGATCCAGAGACGATGTTAAGCTTTTCCGGACTCTTCTGAGAATCTGGATACTTTCAGGCCGAATTAGGGGACTCGTAGAAGCACTTAGTACTACCTCCGTCCACCCGTTACCTATATTGGTGCACGACCTCACTTCGGCATTCGAACTCTCCCGGTTGACCAAAACGTTTTGCGCGTGCACAGCATCACGAGAAGAGGTACCTAAACAATTCTTCCCCTCGATAGGCAAGGAGCAGCATCCTCACTCTTTAGTGACCAGGGCTTCATTTGACTATACCATTGTCAATTTCAACTATCTAATCCCACATAAATACCTGTAAGTATGGCTGAGTCAAGTACAGCAAGAGCTACGCATCATTCACTTTCTTCTTAAAAGAGCAGCTGCTCGCTAGATTCATGACGAATTCGTACCGACAAATACGCGGTACTTCACAACTCAATTGCGTCAAGGCATTCGAGTGAAAGAAATTCAAGAGTGCCCAGGTGTACTTCTCGGCTCTCGTCTAATACTTCGAAGCTCTGGACGAATTCGCAAATTGCATATTCGAGACAGACTCCCCGCGTTTTCAAGACATTGACAAGACTGGATGACGTATAATATGAAGATACCTAAGTAGGACGAAGCGAATGGCCCATTGCGTCTAGTATGCTGTCACACGCGACTTGCGACTTGAGGCCCGAGTTTTATATAGTCTGCACAAGATGTCTGTGGATACCTACCAAACATGGAGGTAAAATCTAAGAATTCTTCTGATTCAGCATCCATGAACGTCTTTGAACAAGTACCCAGGTTTCTTCCTATGATCGATGAAGCTCCAACCTGTAGATGTCAGGATCTCTAGATATGCTACATGAGAATCCCCGTCTACACTTCGGGCTGACGCCCCGAGGCCATCACCCTGGAGCAGTTAAGACATAGTGAAGTCAAAGAAAATGAGGATACACGAGTTCCCTCTTCATCACAACTCTTCGCAAATTGTAAAATTTGCTCAATTTGCAATTAACGTCCCGTGCAGCACTAAATCGAGAATTTAAGGTAGAACAAAACGAAAGCTGAGCCAAGAGGTAGACCACTAGATATGAAGACAGATTCAAAGCCAAAGTGGCAGGGTAGGCTTGAGTACCTACCTAGGTAGGTATTTGGAAAACGAAGCGACTCGTCAGAATGGCACAAAATCCGAGCACCTCGGAGCCGAATCATCAGTCAGGTCTGTCAAAGGACTTGGTAATCTTACATGACCCTCTTCCATATCTGTACAAGCAGGACTTTCCTATCCTGAAGTTGTACTCCAATCAAGGTTTAGGCATTGAAAGATCGAGCCAGGGGGGCAAAGGTGTTCGGATCAGTCGATGAAAGTTCTGGAGTAACTCCACAGCTCAAAAATTATGCGTGATTCGTGCCAGTGGCGGCTATCCACCGTAGACTAACATAGCACATCCGAACCCCTTTACTGTCACAGTTAGATGTTTACTGGAGTCCATCAGCAGAATGTGGTTCGTTGCCTGCCGTCCATCTGGGTCCAGAGCAAAGTTGAGATCCAGAGGCGCAGTAACCCTTCAGCTTGCTCCATACCTATAGCCTGATTCAATGACACTCCTCGTCATAGGACGTTTAACACTAAGAGAGCAGTCATGGAATCATGTACGTAGTGAAAACTATAAAGTCGTGATGGAGCCATCTAGTTCAGAAGCTTTTGCACTTCTCTCGCTATCACCAACCAGCATCGTCTTCCTCCTCCATCTCATCAAACACCGATAGCCTCTCACGACCCAAAAAGCCCATCCAACGTTGCCCATTATGCAATTTCAGATCACGTCCCTTCTCCTCGCCCTAGGCTTCGCCGGCATGGTTGCTGCTAAGATCGGTGACACCAACTGCTACTTCTCCATGGACTCTTGCACACGGCAGAACGTCAACAGCGCCTGCACGGGTTGCACATATTACGAAGACTTGAGCATCCCTTATTGCTGCACCTACACCGTAGACAATTAGAAAAGTAAGTCCTCATTCTCAGGAAATTTCTACTTTTGCAATAGAGCTCACCTATCTTGCCTGCTTGCTGCATGCTGAATCGTGCTGACTATGATACATAGTAGGCGACCTTTTACTACGAATTCGAAGGTGATGACACCGGAACCTCGAGAGTGGGAGGAGCACTGGGAAAGTTGGCCGCCAGCTCTAATATACTAAAGTGAGAGCCGCTTGTTAGAACCGCGCGTTCTTGAATATGCAACGAGAAAGCAATATAGTCCAGAAATCCGAATGACTGTGTAACACATCGTGTGATGCAAATTGAACCGAAATTCCCGCTATTTCTTTGTTTAAGGACCACCGATCGATACCCTGCGCTAGAACATATACATATCCTCGCCCCCGCGATCACCTGGTTCCAAGAAGTGCCAGTTACTCAAGTTCTCTCGTTCTACCAGCTTCCGAGGCCGGAGACTAAGATCAAGATCGTGCAGTCCAAAGTATTCAAGATATGCATGCCACGGAGCCTCTGATCGCTCAAGCATTGTGGAAAAAAACCCACAGCGAACCCAAGAATGGGATGCCAGAGGCGTCGTCAAGTCTTCTGTAATATTGAATGGGCGAAGAATTATACCCGCCACCCGCTGTGGTACATTCATGAATTCTATAGGTAGAGCCCGGATGGTGTACGACGGTAGGTCGCTCATGACCATCGAAGTCCGACTAGGGATCCACCTTGCGTCTTCCAGATCGTCCCATATCACCTTGAAGCTCTTTGCTTTAGTAGACACGTCCCAGTCCGAAAGATACTGAAGGGTCTCCGGATGTATTGGAAATGGAACGTGCACACCACGAATGTGTATCCAGCTTCTATTTGAGCCCTTGGCACGCCCGAAGCTGTCCGGATCCCCATGTATACCTACAAATTGGGGGACGATACGGGATCCAGGACTTGGCGTCACGTATCTTGTTGGCCCATCAAAGCTCAAGGGCGACCAGGACGGTATAGGGTAACAAAGGCTCGTACGACGCCCTGCTGGAACCTTGTCATCATCCGGATGGCCGTGCCAATAGAGCTGAAATATGTCATCGTGAGATCCATTAGGGTGTCGTGTGGCTGGAAGAAGAGACATCCCATTTTGCGAGTGGAACCATAATCCGGAATGGTAAAGGGCTTTCTCGAGAACTAATGGGAATATAGTACGAAAAACCTCGGCAAGACCACCAATCGCAGCTAGGCGATCGTCGTCGTATGTGACAGAGGTCTTCGTGTAGTGTTCAAGCACCCGAATCCAAGCATCGGTAGGGTGTTCGTGCGCGCCAGGCAAAGAGACAGGTCTGCTTGTGAAAATGAGAGCATCCCATTCAGATCCGGACTTTTCGCGGCTTCCTGGTAGAATACCGCCCCTAGGAAATACTTGAGAAAAGATATTGCTATTGCACGACCACCACATCTGCTTTCTTGAGCAAAAAAGGTTGGCACGTGCCAATATTACTTCTTGATAAACCCAACCCCGGGAAAGGAGCTCTGAGTTCATGATGTCTTTTTGGAAATCGAAATCGCCTGTCCAGCGTAAGATCTTGACGAAATCTTCGGCTTCAGGTGTTGTATCAGGATTCTCCAAATGGATTACTGAATTGATGGACAGATCTCGTACGATGGGAAGCAAAATGTCTTGCTCCTGAGGGAAGAGACCACCGTCCGAGTTTTGGCTGTCAGTAGCGGCAATATTGAAAACTGCATTTGCGTAGATGCCACCGACTTTTACAGCTTCCCTATTCCAATCCTCGTTCTGATTGTCCGTAGTTTTATCCTGCAGGATACACAGAGAATCGATCCAGAGATGTCGGAGACCACACCTCACAACTATCAGAACAGCGTCTCGAAACGTTTGTGGGAGGCTCGATATTGGCACTCCGCATTCGAGCTTGCGGATTGGTATTCTGCCCTCAAGGTACTCATCTTTGCAGGAAAGCTTCGGGGGATCAGGGGCGCCCCATCGGTGACTGAGGGTTACATACTTGATACTTTGGTCTGCGTCAACATGGATAAGCCGAACCAAGTTGTCTTCGTAATTCAATAAAAGCAATCGCGTTGGTTGTGATGAGTCCCCACTTCGCTGTTTGCATCTACGATGTGATGTTGAACAAATCGCTTTCCACTTCTGAATCGTAGAGAGAGTATGAAACAAACTTGATGTCGGAGCTGGCACGGTACACGATCGTAATCCCGAAACTGGATGATTGGTCGTGGTCAGTATTGCGGTAATTCTGAAATAGAATAAAGTGTTCGAATTCTTACGGGCTTCCAGATTCACACGGCTTAGTACTGTGCAATCGTTGCTGTCTGGATTCCTGACTCCCAGTACCAAGTGATCATCCATTTTATCAAAGAAGAATGACTCATCCTGCTGTAGGACTGTCGAGCCACGAGTCCACTGTTCGTGCAAGTGAACGCAAACTTTACATCCTGACTTCGCAGATACAAGCAGACTTGCAACCGATTCGTGAAGTTCGTAGAGGTCTCGCTTGCAGCGTACTTGTTCCAATGACTTCCTGGGCCTTGAGGGATCAAAGATCTGAAGACAGCGTTCGCAGAGCTTCGTGGAACGGATGAAGCCTTCGATTCGATCAGGCAGACCTTGCCGTTTGTCGACATGTCGAATTGGTGGGCCAGTAACAGACCCAAGTGATTCAGTCATGTTGATTGTGCATAGCAGAGACGTTGGAAGCCACGTTGCGGGGTTTTGGACCAGCACTTAGGTCTCACCAGACCTGACTATCCTATCAGACTGCCTCCGAACATGCGAATACACAGACATCTGATTCGTAGCCCTGGCTGAAGAGGTGTGGGACCTTTTTGGTGAGTCGGCGAGAATAGTATAAAGGGAGCCGACCGGTTTATTCCGGCCATTGTCTCGTTAAAGATACACCGTCAGCAGTGAAGCGCATCAACACGCAGTATGCACAGGTCCGGATCCTGCGATGTTCGGTGACCTGGGATGCTGAGAGACCTTCACGCTCGGTGTAAGCAGGTCAGCGCTCAGTGCCAGTGAGCTCAGCTTTCCTGCCCTCCTTTTATCGTGTCTGGACAAATATCATCACACTACTCCTCAAACATTCGGTAGCCCATTCAAGGGTTATATGAACGTCTCCGGCCCCCTTCTATGCCTCGATCTCTCATGTCTAGTATTTATTAGGTAAGGATGGGATGATCTTGCTTCTCCAAGCCGGAGCACTCATACTTGCCCAGACGCAATTGCACGCCTCGATGAGAGCGACTTGCATGTTTTCTAATAGATATTTGCTATGGGGGAGAGCTTGCGGTCGATTTCACAAGAATCAAGGTCGGTGTTGAGCTTGAGAGAAATGCAATGGACACAGTCAGGGTGATCGAGATCAAGAAACAACGAGTTACCACGATGCCCGGAAATAGGTATATCAAATCTACAAACACACCACTATAAAAATTCAAGTCACTTTGCGGCTTGGCAACAGACGACTCTCCACACAGTGGCTTCATATCATCGAACGTTCTTCCAATGGGGATTGCTCGAAGCCAATTAGATTTATCAGTGAACAGTACCTACTTAGTAGTAACCTAGGTAAGTATTACGAAATCACAGTGCCATAGAAAGCGATCTGATGTTATCCTAGCGAAGGCTAAATTTACCTTCCTATATAGCCCGGGTAGGTATAGCGCACTGAAGAGATTCCTGTTATACGGCTACGAGGTACCAGGTCCCCTAATTGTTGGAATGAGACACACAAGACAAGCCATTGTTAAGTAAGGCTTGGCGGCAATGACAGACCCAAGTCTTCGGGAATAAGTCTGTGCGGCGGGGGATTCACCTGAGTTCACCCCGGCTGTGGGCTGCAGCCTGCAGGGACCAAACTTTACCGAGCAGCAGGCAAGACAAGGCAAGGCCAGGCAGGCCATGGCCAGGCAAGGCGTAACTTTCAAGTTTCGGCTCGCCGCGGGTTGAAAGTCTTCTCTCTTGCACCCGCAAGTAACTTTTTTTTTCTTTGACATTTGCATGGTCTCGTGTTAACTAACACTTGATATTCATATTTGCTTTCCCACCCCCTCTCTTCTCCGCCACCTTGCAGTCTTTATAGTCCACATCTTACACGCTATTGCTCTGTCTCAAACCGCTCGTGAACAATGTTCACCAAGCAGAAGCCGTGGGTTCCCAAGTCGCGACCCAAGGCCGAGGTCATTCGCCGTACTGTCACCGTCCCACGAACGCCCACGCCCGGCTCGACCTCGCGCAACAGCACTCCGACAGGCACTTCAATACCACCCTCACGGCCCTCGTCCACCAACCGCAAGCGCACCGCCGACGGTCGCTCCCGGGCTACCGCCAGCCCCTTCGCCACCTCCTCCTCCGCCGACGAGTTGCGCGGCAACGGCAGCAGGCAACACCTCGCGGTGCCCTCGTCCTCCTCGTCCTCTTCACAACCGAAGAAGCGCATACGCTCGCCAGCGACCGACAGTGCGCGCGTGGTGTTTGACGAGTCGGATGGCGACGAGGAGGAAGAGGATTTGGATGAGTTGTTCACGAAGCGGCAAAAGACCAACGGACGGATAGACGAGGACCGCAAGCTGCGCAATGCCGCGCTGACAGAACTTGCCGAGGCCGGGTATACGGACAAACCTGGTAGATCGCTCAAGTTCGTGCATGCGCGGGACGTCGTCGGACTTGCGCATGGGGACGCCAAGGTATTTCCCGACGCGAGCGATGAGGACTCCGCTATAGAGCTGCAGTATCCCGGTTCGCTGACAAGAGAGCGGTATGTTTGCGCGTGGTTTCGCCGGTGCCAATCATCGAGTGCGTGTGTACTAATTTGGGGGTGCTTGCAGGTTTGAATTGGTCAACCAGAAAGACAAGCTCGATGTGATCAAGGACATCATACGAGTGGTCAAGAACGTCAGGGATACATATATCACCAACAAGGCTGTGCAAGACGAGTTCGACGACAACATCATCCGGAAATTGGAGCGGAATTCGAATGCCAAAATTTTGAATATCGCCGCATTCCGGGAGGCCATCGACAAGTATAATCATACCGTACTGCACCACCTCAAGTCTGGCGCGATTATGGCCGCCATCGATGCACAGCACGAGGTGCCCAACAATTTGGTCAAGCACATCCTTAACCAGGTGTACGACCGGGTGGTGACGCCGAAGGTGGACCTACTGAAAAAATACGACAACGGTACAGACAATGTCTACGGCGAAATGAATAAGATCTTCATCACCCAGATTCTCTGCAGGGACCTCCACATGTCCTCCAAGGATGTATTCGTCGACCTCGGCTCAGGTGTTGGCAACGTTGTGCTACAGGCAGCCCTACAAATCGGCTGCGAGAGCTGGGGCTTTGAGATGATGGACGCGCCGTCGACGTTGGCCAAGGCCCAGTACCAAGAGTTCAAGGCGCGATGCAAATTATGGGGCATTCAGCCAGGCAAGGTGCGCCTCATGCAAGGCGACTTCAGGACCCACAAAGAAATTGGTGTGCTGCAGAGGGCCGACGTGGTGCTAGCCAACAACCAGGCTTTCACGCCCGACCTAAACGACAGGCTCAAGATCATGTTCCTGGATCTGAAGCAGGGATGTCGCATTGCCAGCCTGAAGACGTTCGCCACGGCGAGTAAATACAACGAGAACGATATTGCAAACAGCATTCTGACGGAGCCAGTCAAATACCGCTGGCCGGCTAAGGGTGTCAGCTGGACGGACGCTATGGGCGATTATTACATCACGAAGAAGAAGTGAATTTTTTTCTCGGCGGTTTGCATAGACAAGCGTTGTTCTTGGATACAGGCATTGGTGTAGGCAGGCTTGCTTTGGTTGTGTCGTCTATTTGTGTGTTATACCCCATTCTGCATCGTGTTGGAAATAGGCAGCGAAGACAGGAGCGTTGTAAATATACTTTCAGGTAGTAAATCACACCAAAATATTACCTCTAAGGCGATCTGGATGCGATATGTCCATGAAGAATCAGGCCACCAATGATTCGAGAATCTGATGGTGAATAAGGTACTGGTCGAGTCCACATATGCCAGAAAAGATACTGATTCACTTGAAGGATATGTTCTATTTCGTGTCCTAAGCTTTGAGATGCGCCGAAAACCATAATGTGGAAATAGCACTGGGTATCATAAAAAAAAGAGTCTCCAAAACGCCATTTTCCCAGATCAGCCTGCCTCTTCCATTCCCTCCTTCACACCACCCCCTCTAACCCCTCTCGTTCCTCGAATTCATAGCATTCGCCTCGCCCGCAACCCTTAGCATCCATCGCTCGACCAAGTCCTTATTCTCTTTGGTCAGCCGCGCGCGCGCCGCGTTTGACGAGTTCAACTCCATCTCCAGCGCCAGCATCTCGTCCTGCACCTGTTGCAACAAGTCCTTCTTGCCGCGCAGCTCGGATGCCTGATCGCGAACTTTACGCGCAAGAGCGTCACGCTCGGCGGTGAGGGCGCTGAGCTGCTGCTGCTGAGCCTTGGAGATGGATAAGAGACGGTCGCGATCATGGGTGGTGGCGCGAAGACGGGCTTCGAGGTGGGTTTTTTGGGTCAAGGTGTGGGCGAGGTCGGCGCGGGTGCGGGCGTGGAGGAGGGAATCGTCTTGGGTAGTAGTGGTGGTGGTGGTGGGCGGCGGCGGAGCAGAGGAGCGGGTTTGGGAAGAGGAGGGGCCGGCGTTGGTGGCTTCTAATTGGGCTTTCTCGGCTTCGAGAGTTGCTATGCGGTCGTTGAGGTGGGTGCCTGTGTGGTAATATGAGTATGGGTTCAACGAAGAAGGTGTGAGGTTGCTGGCGGCAGCAGAAGAAAGGCCACAGACTGAGAAGTAGTGTTGGCGGGGTTCCACTTACAGGCCTCAACGAGATCGAAGCTGACTGGATTGCTGCGCTCCGCTTCAAGTAGAGCTGTCAGATACTCATCCTTCCAGCCGGGCATGGTGGAGGAGGACACTGGGGTAGCAGCTCTAGGAACTTCAAATATGGCTGGTTTGAACCTTTTGGGGGACGAGCTGGGAGAAGGCACAATTTCCCACTCCTGATCATCAGAGGAACATGAGGGACATGATGACGAAGGAGGGTTGGATGGTGCATGAGGTAGATCCATGTTAAAAGGCGGGTGGGTGGGTGTGGAAATCTGCGGGTATGATTTGCTTGTAATGGGGCCTGTGGAATGACCGCTGGGGGGGGGGGTCAGCTTATCGATATCGGGAATAAGGTGAGAGGGACTGCGTGGTCGTGGTTGATAGAGGCGAGGAGCCCTGAACCTTGTCAGTCTAGAGTGCTGTGTGCAGTGTAGCCTCCACGCCCTGCCACTGGATGGGAGCAACTCAACATCAACTCACCTTCAGCAACCACCCTTGACAACCAAAGATCACCCCCCAGCTTGGGAATTATTGTGAATTCGACTAGAAGAATTTTTGTCTTCTCCCGGCCATTTTTTAGGAAACAGAAATAAGGAACAAGTGGAGATGGGCCGAAGATGAGCTAGCAGTCCATTCACTAGGAACCAAGACACTCGCAGTCATCTAGTATGGACTCAACACATCCCACGGCAGGCTGGGAGAGGGTGGGCGATCGATTTTACCGCAAGACACAGCTGTATACGGCCGTGTTCGATCTGGACCTGGACCTTGATAACTTCTATGTTGCTGGCGCTCCGTACGGTGGGGCTGTAGGTATGTTGACACTGACACCTCGCATTCCCTTTACCTTGGCATCGTGAGATGCTGCACTACCACTTGCAGACTCTTTCAGCCAAGGATACTTGAAGGACATATATGATGCCTTCGTCTAGACGATTAGCTGACGTCATCTAAGCACTCTATCGCGATGAGTCCAAGATACTGGCCTTCCGTGGAGGCAAGGCCTCTAAACCCAGTATAGACCTTTACAGCTGTGCCGGGAAGTTGATCAAGACCATTCCCTGGGAGCATGGCTCAATCAAGGGACTTGGATGGTCAGAGGATGAGAAGCTCCTGGTCGTGACAAAGGATGGCATCGTCAGGTGTTACTATGATCTTCAGGGCGATTTTACACAGTTCTCCTTGGGCAATGGTGCAGAGGAGCACGGAGTCGAGTCTTGCAGGTAAGAATGACAGTCTAGATCCTGATGGTCGGGCCTGTATTGACAGCGTGAAAGGTTCTATGACACTGGTATGGTCGCCTTGTTGTCAAACAATACTCTAATATCTGTATCGTCCTATGACGAGCCACGGCCAAAACCCCTCGCCACGCCACCGGAAGGCCAGGTACACTCGTGGACAATAATACCACCTCACTTCACTCTTTCCCGCTCTGTAGAGGCACTTCTCAGCATAGGACAGACAGTCTACCTCGTCGACGCCACAGATGTGGAGGACCGCTTCCTTGACATCGGCCCCTTTACCCACATCAGCGTCTCCCCTAACGGCAAGTTCGCCGCCCTGTACACCCAAACAGGAAAAACACATGTCATTACCAGCGACTTCTCCAATCGTCTGAGTGAATACGAGTCCAGGTCGAGGATTCCTCCCAAGTATGTTCAGTGGTGCGGCAACGACGCAGTGGTCGTCGCCTGGGAGGACGAGGTCCACGTCGTCGGTCCAGGCGGTGCCTCCACAAAGCTTTTTTACGAAGGCCGAGTCCACATCATTCAGGATCATGATGGAGTTCGCATTATCACCAACGAAGTCTGCGATTTCCTTCAGAAGGTCCCGGATGTCACAGAAGAGGTGTTCAGTTTCGGTACTGAATCGCCCGCGTCCATTTTGCTCGATGCCGTTGCACAGCTGGAAATTCAGTCCCCCAAGGCTGATGACAACATACAACTTATCAGATCGAGCCTCGTCGAAGCAGTTGACACCTGCGTCAATGCTGCGGGTCACGAGTATAGCATTCATTGGCAAAAGCAGCTCTTGAAGGCAGCCTCCTTTGGCAAATCCGTGTTGGACATTTACAACAGCGATGACTTCGTCGACATGTGCGAGACGCTGCGCGTGCTTAATGCCGCGCGGTATTACGAAGTCGGCATTCCCATTTCACTTGATCAATATCAGCGCCTTGGTCCAGAAGGACTCATCGCTCGTTTGCTCAATCGCCACGAATACCTACTTGCTCTCCGAATCGCTGGGTACCTGCGTCTCCCCACAGACAAAATCTACGTCCATTGGGCCTCTGCCAAGGTTCGCGCCGGCAGTGAGGATGACGAAACCGTGTGCCGTCTCATCGTCGATAAGCTGTCAGGAAAGCCAGGGATCTCGTTTGAGTCCATCGCCCGCGCCGCTTACGACGATGGTCGCGGCCGCCTCGCCACGGAGTTGCTCAACCATGAGCCCCGCGCCGGACGACAGGTACCTCTCCTCCTCAGCATGGAGGAAGACGAGGTGGCCCTCGACAAAGCCATCGAAAGCGGCGACACTGACCTTGTCTACTTTGTACTTCACACACTGCGCCAGAAACTCCCGCTGGCCGCCTTCTTCCGCACCATTAACACGCGGCCTGTCGCCACAGCGCTGGTCGAGTCATCGGCACTGCGCGAGGGTGATGACACTCTGCTGAAAGATCTCTACTATCAGGACGACCGGCGGCTTGATGGCGCATCCGTGTTCATCCGCGAGTCGCTCAAGATGCCCGACAGTCGCACCGCTGCGGACAAGATGGCGCTGGCTGCGAAGCTGCTTAGTGACAATAGCAAGGAGAGCGCGTTTGAGCTGAGCGCATTGAAGGAAGCAACCACACTTTTGAAGATGCAGGAGGCGTTTGATCGAGATTTGACTGACAGTTTCACTGGGCTGAGCGTCAACGAGACAATGTTTAAGCTGATACGATTGGGATATGAGAAGAGGGCGAAAAGGCTACAGAGCGAATTCAAGGTGCCGGAAAAGGTGGCATGGTGGATTCGGTAAGTGTACAGAAGATTTCCTTCGAGGTGACAGAGTTCTTACTTACCCATTGTGCTGTAGTCTACGCGCCCTTGTTGCCAAGCGTGACTTCAACGAGATCGAGGAGATCTCAAAGCAGAGGAAGAGCCCCATTGGCTGGGAGGTGAGTCCAAAGATCCAATTCATCTACCCATCCTTCCGTAATTCAACGACTAATGTATAATTTCAGCCATTCTACAATCTCACGCTACAAGCTGGCAACCCTCGCCTTGCGGCGGTTTTCATTCCCAAGTGCACAGGCCTCGAGCCCGGCGAGTCCATCACCATGTACGAGAAGTGCGGCCTGCGCGTTAAAGCCGCGGAGGAGGCCGTCAAGATCAAAGATGCGGAATCATGGCAGCGGCTGTGGGAGGCGGCAGGGAGGACTTCAACGGAGGGGCGGGAAATTGAGCGGTTGGGGGCAACGGTATTCAAGAAGTGAGAGAAAGAGGCTCACAGACTAAATATCGAAAGAGAGAAGTTTGAAGGTTCGAGACAGCTTTTTCACACTATAATGAGCCAATCATAAACCTTTCTTCTCCAATGTCATTAAGTTGGGCGACTGTGGACGTTCCCTAGGGACCTTGATGGTCGCACCTTGATGGCCACCGTTATATACTCATCACACACACACACAACCCAACTACCACCGCGTTGCACCTCGTCACACACTTCAACTTGGCAACACTAACACATTTTCGCAATCATGACCCACGAAAACGTTTGGCACTCACACCCACGCACGTACGGGAAAGGCTCCCGCGGATGGTGAGTCTCTAGTATTGTCAAAGGGTTTCCAAAAGAGTGAACAAAAATAAATTAAAAAAAAAAAATACAAGAGTGAAGAGGCGAAGACTGATTAGAGAGAGTATAGCCGCGTCACGGGTGACAAGAAGAAGAGCGGTCTTATTCGAAAGTATGGCTTGAATATGTCCCGGCAAGCCTTTAGAGAGAAGGCTGAAGCAATCGGATTCAAGAAGGTACGTGGGAGTAAAGTTGATGCAAATGACGCCGTGTTGAGTGCTGACTTTGGCGCGCTGGTCCTCTAGTACCGGTAGATGTTTGCTTGTTTGTATTTGCTATGGTAGACCTGGCGGACGTCCTCGTCCCTATATGCGACTCTTGTTTCCATTTTGTGAGCGGGCAGCGGCACAGAGTATGAAGGAAACATTACCATTACTGTGTTGGGAAATGCCATTGGAAAGAGAGAGTATGTTATGCAGTCCAAATCGTTGAGGGGATGGTGTACAGAGTGAGATAGATAGTCTAGTTTACAGCGCCAGGTCCCGGTCCCATGCAAGTATTTTTTTTGCCTGTTGGTACACAAAACACATATAAAGCTCCCCCTAGTCTACCTATGCCCTCCGTCCCAACTGTGACCGGTGGATAGTATCCTGGATCTCATCCCAACTCATCGTCCGCGATGCCACGCCTCCAGCCTGCGCCTCCTGCAGCACTACAGTGGGCGCACCGCTGCCCCGGCCGGGATTGTCAACCATGCCGCCCACCACCATCTTAGCCACGCGCCGCAGATCCTCAATTGTCAGCTCACTGATCTTGCGTGTCATCTCGTGAACGGGGATTTTGCGCCCATGCACCTGCACCTGCCGACCCAGGTCCTCAAGCTCCACCATGCGGCTCTCGAGGTTCATGAGCAAACTCGACCGCAGCTGGTTCTTGGCGCGCGACACCTCGATCTGGCCAAGCGCTGAGAAGCCACTGTCAAGCGTCAGCGCGCGCAGCTCGCGGCACATGACTTCGAGCATCTTGGCCGTGCGGCCAGGGTAGCAGCTGGCGGCGATGCCAAAGAGCCCGCTGTCCGTGTAGCTGTGGTTGAAGGCGACGCAGCTCTCGACCCAACCGTACTGATTGAGCACGTTGGTGTAGAGGCGTGAGTACATGCCCTTGCCGGGCCCGCCGGCCGAGAAGGAGCCGCCGCCGCCGAGCAGGGTCTGCAGGGTGGCGAGCGCGTAGATATCTTCCGATGAGACGGGAAGGCCCTCGAATGCGAGGTGGATGTGGGTGAAGGCAGGCATCATGGGGTTCGGCGAGGGCGGCTGAGTGGGCAGCGAGAGGAAGCCGCCGGTGTAGTGGGCAGGCTCGCCGCCCGTAAGCGGAAGGCGTGACGTGGGGAGAACAGAGGCATTTTGGGGTGCAGAGGTGGAGAGGTTCTTGAAGAAAGGGATTTTCGAGAGGAGAGTAGAGGGTTGTTGCGGGGGCGTCGAAGACATGGAGGAGACAGAGGAAGCTGAAGACTCGCTACTTTGCGACGCCGCGTCGCTATCTATTGATGTTTCTGACCCTGTGTCCGAGACGTCTGGTAGTTCGGCCCCCTTCATGTCGCCAAAGTGCTGCTCGGCCAGCTTTACAGCCTCCTTGTGCGGTACGCCGGCAAAAGCAACGACCATCCTCTCGGGCCTGTAAAAGGCATCTCGGTAGGCCTGGATGACATTCTTGTCAATAACACCAATGCGGTCCTTGGGACATAGCAGAGGGTGGCCCAGCGTGTTGTCCTTGAACGCTGCAGTGTGGACGAGTTCTGGTAATATCAGCTCTGGCTTTGACCAAATCTCGGTGATCTCGTAGTCTGCCGTAAGCAATTGTTGTTGGACCTCTTCCTCCGTGAGCTTCGGGTTTCGTATCGTCTCGGCAAGGAGGCCAACCACAGTCGGGATTGCATTGTTGAAGGTTGCGGCCTGATACATCATGGACTCTCGTGACGAAGCGCATTGGACGTTTCCACCCAAGTTCTCGACCTGTTCTAGTATCTCGTCCGCCGTATGTTTGTTGGTAGACTTAAAGGCTAGTCGGTCCATAATGTGACTCGAACCGCGAAGGTAATCGTTCTCGTACCGCGAGCCAGCGTCGATATAGACTCCTACGCCCGAAAAGGCATCCGGCAGTGCCTCGGTTGCTACACGGATACCGTTCGAAAGAGTTGTGACATCGTTAAGCTCTGTGGGTTCCTATGGGGGCACCGACTGTCAGTGCTTTGAGGCGCAAGCTACGTGCGGAGAGAGAGAGAGAGAGAGAGAGAGAGGAGATATCGCATACTAGGGCTGCTGGAGGAGGCGCGACGGTGGCCAGCGTCCTTGTTCGAAAGGAAGGGCGAACATTGTTGGATCTCAAAGGCCCCAAAGGGCCCAAAGGCCTCAGCCGTGCGGGAAGCCGTGATGCGCACGAGCGAAACATCTTGTCTGGAGTGCGCGTTTACTCGAATTGACGATGCTGATGTCGTCAGTCGAAAAATCGCAAGACATAGCAGCGCAAGCGCTTATCGATAAAGAGCCCGGCTAGTTGCATAACACCCATACTAGAATTGCCATAGGTAGGTACACATGCCCCCAATGCGCTCACCCTTGATCCTATACTTTCTCTCCCCCATTTCCATACTTTGTGTCAAGGACAGGTCAATGTTGTCCGATTTGTAAGTCTTCTGTGAAGTCAGGCTATCGCAATATGTACCTAGTGTCACCGATAGCATTCCTCAATACACAGATTCAGAACTCGTCCTAGTTGAACTCATCAAATTGAACGTCTATGTCTATTCGTCGCTAGAACAAGCCGGCTTTTCCCCTGAAAGACTTCCAGTATTTGTCCAGACGCCATTGCTTCTCATTCTGACCACCAGCTTAGTATCACGTCGGAATTTGTCACTTTTCCTCCTTTTTTCCGATGCTCTTCACTCTGTCCAATAATCTGCCGAGCCCCCCAAAGACGAAGCCAAATCCAAAACTCCACCCCCTAATGCGCACCGTGTAGATGAAAAAATACACGAGTGCCCAATTGCTAATACAAAACGCAAGGAAAATGCCAAAATATGGCCACTTGTCCTGTGCGGAAAGATTCAACGTTGCCAGATACTGGTCGCCCACGCTGTACTGACAATACTCACAATTCGACGTGGCGGCGGTATCAACCAGATACCCACCGGCCGACTGCACAAAGGCACCAGCATAGTCACCACACGTCTGCCCCGGTGGCGGATCGAAATGACCCGTCTCTTGACTTGTGCAGACCACGGGGATACCCGTAAGCGTGGCGGACAAAACACCCCCGATCCAGTACGTCGACGGATTGACGTAGTACATCCAGTATCGCCAGAACACCGGCAGCTGTGCAAACGGGCGCACGACGCCGTTGAACAAGGAGAACATGACGAAGAAGAATGGCAATACGTTGGAGATGACGGTGAAGCTTGGTGCGAAAGCGCAGATCCACTGACCCCAGCTATTCATGAACAAGAAGAACAGCAGTGTCATCAAGAAAACATAGCCTGCTGTGCTGCTTTCTGTGGGCAGGCCCGTCGCAAAGTACCACAGGACCCAGTATACCACCGCACCAATGATAGCCATGGGAATCTCGCCGACTATCTGTGCAGTGGTAAACGCGAACCAGCCGTATATGCGTGAAGGGTGCTCTCGAGCTTGCCAACTACGGTCCAGTATCAGTAAAAAGAGTGCTGGAAGGTGAGCAGGTGGATTTACTTACAGCGCCATGTTGGAGTAGAACTTTGGTACGACTCCATTAACAACCGTGGGCGGGAAAGTCAGAATGAGAAACAGCGTGAACAATCGGTTCTGCATATCCTGGGTCGAGTTTCCTAGCTGCCAGAACGTGAATCCGTTGAAAATACCGGTAATGACCGACACGAACAGCTTGCCATAAAGGTAGCTCGGGTCTCTCCAGTATTGCCGAAACGTCCGCTTGGTCAACTCATATGTTTGTATCCAAACCGGCGCCGCGAACTCCGTCTCGTCATTGTCCGTTTTCTTGTGCGCAGTCGTTGATCGGCTACGCGTCAACTTAAGGCCCTCAATCTGGTCCCTGACATCTTGGGCCTCAGGGCTGTTGCGCCACTGCTCATTCCAGTCAATGCGCTTTCCGTCCTGCCCTCGCGGCTTCTTGGCTGCCGTTTCAAGAATGAACTCGGCGACATTCTTGTTCGGAGGACATTGAATGCCACGGTCCGCGAAATACTTGATGACCGCGCTTCCATTCTCGCCCACAGGCCCAAAGTAGAAAGTGTTACCACCTGGATTGAGCGCCAGGATCATGTCGAACTCCTACAAGTCAAGGGTGGTCAGACATGGTAACGTATCTTTTCCAGGCTGGCAAGAAGGGGATGATATGAGTAGACTTACCTGAATGATTTGAGAGGATGGCTGGTGAATGGTACAGACAATAGCCTGGCCAGCATGTGCAAGCTTCTTCAGAAACGTCACAATGCTGAAAGCACTTTGACTATCCAATCCGGAAGTCGGTTCATCCAGGAACAGAAGCAGCTGAGGCTTAGCAGCGAGCTCAACGCCAATAGTTAGACGCTTTCGCTGCTCGACTCCTAGGCTAGAAACAATAGCATCTTCCAGCTCGCGAAGCTCCAATAGATCAATAATTTTTTCAACATAGGCCAATTTCTCCGCCCGAGAAATGTTCCGGTCCTGACGGAGCAATGCCGAGAATTCGAGAGCCTCACGTATGGTCGCTGTGCCATCATGGAGATCCATCTGTTCGCAGAAGCCGGTCCCTCTTTGGAATTCAATCCCCAGCTCCTTGCCATCAACCTTCATCTCTCCGGTGACAACACCAACTCGTTGACGTTGCGCGAGCGTATTAAGCAGAGTCGTCTTTCCCGCTCCCGATGCTCCCATCAGCGCAACCATGAGACCCGGCTTTGCGTATCCGCTCACGTTGTTGAGAAGCTTACGCTGGCCACCCTGATAGGGGACGCTATACTCAACATCTTGCCACGTGAAAATACTCTCGCTCTTCGAGATCTGCTCTAGGGTCTCTTTCTCTCCTGCGGCTGCTTCTCTGGAGTTGTTGGTGGCAATGACACCGCTAGAAGATTCACTCGAGCCACTGGGTACGGCCTTTTCTTCGTCTTCAGGTGTCGAACCTTGTTTCACTGCCTTCTTAGCTTTGCTAGTCTTCTTAAAGACCAAAGCTCCCCCGCCACTGCGGGCTAGGTCAAACGTCTCCACCGCGACCACAGTGACGAGTATATAGAGGACGGCCCAGGCAATGAGCACACCAAAATTTCTCCACAAGTGCGCTCGAGTGTAGGTATACTGTGAGTCCAGGTAGGCAGCCCCACTAACGGACTTTGCATTAACAGCCGCTCCAGGAATCGCACAGCCTTGGTACGCTGGATCCACGCCGGGCCCTTGAGGTACAAGCATGGAGTCGGGGCATACCATGTTCCGGTCAGAGAACTCGTTGGTCAATACCGCTTCAAAGGCGTATGAGATAGGATTTATGTAGAAGATCCAGCCAAACCAAATATAATTGGATAGCAGTTGTGTCTTCGGAATGACATAGCCGGTGTAGATGATGAGCAGATTCAGGGCAATACCGGAAAAGCGGACCGCGTCGTCGATCGTGGGCGACAAAGCCGCAAACATGCGATAGAGTGAAGTCATACACATGGTCATAGTATAGACAAACAAGAGATATATCCAAAACTTGGCGGCAGTGACATCAAGGCTGCACATGAAGTACATGATGACGCAGAAGATGCACACCTGCACAAGGATGACTGGAAAGTCTACAACAACTCGGGCGACACTCACTGCGCTCGGTCGGTAAAAGGCGTAATCTCTATGCCTAGCGACGACGGCACGACCGCTGACTGCTTTCATCAGCTCGCTGAGTTGCAGCCAGCCAAGAAAGAGGATCGAAAAGAACAATGCTCCTCCTCTGGTGAAGGCGCCCTCGGTATCAAGTGACTCTCCGTAGAAGAGAGAGCCGACTATCAGGGCGTTGCTGATGATGCTGTATTGAATTGGTCAGTATGCAAAGGTCATGGCGTGAAAGCTGGAGGAGAAACATACATGAAGAACTTTGTGTACAGCGTTGTTTTGTCTCCGAAAATGAGCCAAAACTCCCTCTTCACACACGCTTGCACTTGGCGGACAAAGCTGACGGTATATGGAGACTGTTTGCGCACCGTCTTGGATTTGCCCTCTTGTACGGCTGACTCGAACTCGCGTGCGTCTTCGTGCTCCGTGTCTCGCAGATGGCTCTCGTACGCTTCGATTTCCTTTTGGGTGCGAACGTAGAAGCTAGATTTCCGATACGCCTGCTCCAACTCTTGTGCTGTCTTGGGTGTACTAGCTTCGTAGCCGGGCCTGAATTTTCGCTCAATCGGATCAGTCACTGCCGTCAAAAAGTCGGCGGTGGTCTGACGTTCTGGAGCATGGAAGCCGAGGTCAATGAAGTATTGTCGAGCCTCGTTGGCAGGGCCTTGGAATATGCACCTCCCGGAATCGATCACCAGCACCTTGTCCATGAGCTCGAATATACCCTCTCCAGCCTGGTATAATGTCACGAGGGTCGTTCGATTGCTGATATCGGTCATTATTCGGAGTGATTTGGCGTAATCAAGTGCCGTTGAGGCATCGAGTCCGCGAGTGGAGTTGTCCCAGCAGACCACAGTAGACTTGGAGGCGAGTGTTTCTGCAATGGAGACTCGTTTCCTCTCGCCTCCAGACACGCCGCGCGTGTATTCGTCGCCGACCAGAGTGTACTTTGTGTGGGTGATCCCAAACATCTTCATGAGCGCCTGCGCGATGACTGGAATATCTTGGATGGCTTTCTTCTTCGTCTTGGTCGTTAGTGCGAAGATGAATGTTTGCCAGACATTCAGATTCGCAAAGTGGACATCATCTTCCTGGTTGTAGGCAACTTCTCCTCGGTACATTTTTGATTGTTTGTCTGCGGGTATGCCGCCGTAGGATACGTCTCCTTTGACTGCAGCGTATGATCCTCGATTGTTGGCAATTGCCTTGAGGAAGGTGGAGCAGCCTGAGCCGGGGCGTCCGAGAACAAGCATCATTTCTCCATCTCGCACCACGCCGCTGAAGTCGTTGATAAGTGTTCGCCTTTTTCCATTGTTGAATTGCAGAAATGGTAGAAATCTCGAGAGAAGGTGATATAGATCTGGACCAAATGTGCCTAGTATGGCGTCCGGAAGTGTTTTCACAAATTGGACCGTCTCTCCAATGCCCTCTACGGTCAGATTTTTGAAGATGACGCCTACTTTCTTGGCCGATCGCCCTTCTTTGCGTTTTTCAAAATGGCCTTCACGGATGAATCCGTCTAGTTGGAAATCGTCTTCGTCCTCTTTCTCGTTGATTGCCTCGGTATTCCCAGCTTGTGACTCAAAATCGGTCCCCAAAGTTGCGTGCGAGGCAGGTCTACGGGCTGTTCTGCCAGTGGTCGCACGGCTCGTAGGTCGACTCATTGAGCGTTCATCTCTTGTTCTTCCTCTCGAAAGGTTTGAGAGCTCCGTTCTCAGCTCCTCAAACTCTGCTCTTGACCTCTGATCATCGGCTAAGCCAGCATCTCGCTCTCCCCAGGTACCGGAATGTTCGACGGACTCGTCACTTTCCTCTGGTGTATGGGGAATATGGAGCTGGTTTGCCCCAGGCTCGGGGTCATTGTGCCTGTATGTGATGAGCGTACAGAAGAGTCCCAGGAAATTCTTGGTATTAGCTTACCACTGATTTCTTCCATGACTGCTGGCTTTGGAGTGTTGTGTGTCGTCCACTGTTGTACCCCACATACTGGCGGTTTGTTTTCCTGGCTGTAGACTTTGAGGCCCAATTTCTTAGTATCTGGGCAATATTGCACCCAACTTTCTGCGTCAGCAGAAGTGAAGAAATTGCTAAAACATTACATAGTCTGTCTTTAGAAAATGGAGACTGAGATAGTTAAGCTGACAGCCTTGCAATTGATGACAAATTCTAGAGCTTGTTAATCCAATGATGAAATCGGACTTAAAGCGAGAATAAAAAGAAAACTAGAGTCATCCGGCGAAAGCGGCAGCTACGTCAATGTTCAGTGAGGTCCCAGGGATGAGACTAGTTTGGAAATGCAGCACGAGCCGTAGACCGCTACTACGACACAATATGACTTGCCGGTCAAAGAGTCAAACTAAACAACGGAACTGCCCGGATATAATGCAAGTCAATGGTGCTAGCGGATGTAGTACAGTATCGCCACTGGCTACTGGTCCATACCGCGGAAACAGTCCTCCTCCAGCCCGGTGTTAGGAGTTTACATTTTAGTGGACGGGCATGCCTGCATGCTTGATAAGGACGCTGTGTAACAAAAGCCACACACACACAATGCCGGACACAAAGCCAAAGCCAAAGCCAACATGCCAAGTGTACGGTATGCCGCTAGAAAACATTGCATCCCCCAATCAGAAACAGCGGTAAACAAACTGATCAGCAGGGCCAAGTGTGGCTTCCCAGGTACCGTTGACAAAACGGTTGAGTAACGGCTGCATGCTGTGGCATGTAAAGAAAGCAAAGTCTCGTTAGTGCCGATAAGAGAAGGTGGGAGGAATTGAGCGAGACTGGGCCACAAATCAAACATTGTGATGCGTTTCACGAGCATCTGCAGACTTGTGCCTAGTGAATGAGTAGTACCACGAATAATTACCCGGCGATCGGGACCCTCCGAAGCAAAAAGGATTTTACACGGTGATAACTGAGCGAATTAGTTTGAAGGCTGTCCGACGCATATTCAGGGACCACGAAGGAGATTATAAATGATGCAACCGTCCCGAGACTCCCGCTCTTGTGACGATCACATGGCAAATCCATACTGATCCGATAAGGTGGGTCGTATGCCGCGAACCATGTAAGACTATTGGCTGAAAGCCAACACGTGCACTGTGGCAGACACAATGTTCCGCCCATTCCTTATGATTGTCTTGGCCCGAATTTTGTTCCTGAAGATATACGATAATAACATGCAATTAGTAAATCGACCTTCTCTCCGTCAAGGAATCTAGGGCCACTTGCGGCGGGTGGACTAGAATCCGGCGACATTTTGGCCGACAATGCTGGACGGGCTCGTAAATAGCAGTGCAGGGCAGCCGGATACAGGCTGTCCATAAGGCATAGTGATTGTGGTAAAATCCTGTCCTTTTCCTTGTTCGCGGGAGTGGCCTGGTTGATGAGGCAAGTCGAATCGAGAGGGCAATGTGCTTTACACTGTCGTCCAGCGCGTGGTGGAGACGCGCTCTAAGTATGGTACAGCCAGCTCTATAGCTCAACATGATGGGATCCCGCACTCCGGTCAACACATGTATAGAAATTATAAATGCGCGATGGTCCAATGTTCTTGGAGGAACTGAGGCTGCTTATGCGTTTTGCGGAGGAATGCCAATATCCAATACGAGTGTTATTGTGTATACCCTGTGCCGTGGGCAACACAAAAAACCAAGCATTAATTAAATTGAATATCAGATTCAACGGACTCTCACTTGAAGCCACTGCAAAATAGCATTCGTTTCTCCCAGCTTTGTCCAGAAGTGGTTGCGACACAGCGTAGCCAAACTCAGTCTAGTACTAACAGCTGTGTTCAAAAGTACTGTATCTCCTCTATCATGTGTCGGGGCGTCCAGTGTCGAAACTCAACTTGTTCTTTCACCGGAGGAAACATTTCACAGCAAATATGTAATCCTCAACGGACTTGAAAACATCTGTACTATCAACATTTGCACTCAATTATGATGATGTTTCTACTTGATTGGAAGGCATAGTCCCGAACCAAGGCAAGACCCCGAATTCTATCCCTGACAGAAGAGGATGGGAGAGCAATTGTCCTACAAAAATATCGGAGACTTTCGACCAATACTTACCTACCTGACCTTTTCGAGAGTCAGGTCTCAAAAGGTGAGGGGAGCTTGGTGGGGGGGTACCCCTTGTCAATCTGCAGGGGCAGGGATACCCCTGGAGATCCCGAACTGGAGGGCAAGCCTTCTTTGCATGCGGCTGAACTTACCCCAGACTCCCAGTCAACACCACTGCATACTCGCGATATTCAAAGCTCCCAATCTTCCAACTCCTACACTTTTCGAACCTTGCAAATCAACACAACCCTTACTGTATTCAAATCTCCACTGGCCTGAAATCTTGGGGTTTGTTCCCAATAATACTCCTACAAAAATACCCGAGATTCAAATCCAAATTCGCAATTATGGCGCCCATCGAGCCCGACCACAACGCCGTCGAGCGTACGCCTCTTGAACCCTTCTCTCACTCTTGGCAACACTAACCCCATCGCAGGCCAGCTCAAACAAGTCATTCAAATTCTCTACGAAACTATGATCCAAGTCAACACCTACGACGCCCACACCGTCCCCGCCGCCACCACCAACTCCACCAACGGCACCTCAACACCTCCCACACGCCCGACCCGCGACGTCCTCGCCGCACAGCTCACCCAGCTCTCGAACGCCCTGCAAGATATCCATCGCCTGGCGGGCGACGCGCAAGCCAGCGGTACACTGGCCGATATTCCCCGCGAGCTGATCCTGTACGTGGACAACGGCCGGAATCCGGACATTTACACGCGCGAGTTTGTCGAGCTGGTGCGCCGCGAGAATCAGTTGATGCGCGGCAAGATGCGCGCTTTTGCGGGGTTTCGAGATATTTTGGGCAGGGAGATTGCCAATGCGAATCCGGAGCTGCGGGAAGATGTCGCGAGGGTCGTCGTGGGCACCGGGGGCGAGTGGCCGCCTAAGAGTGAGGCGGGGCAGTGAGGACCATCTGGCGATGTTTGTTCACAAGAGTGACACATTACCAAAATTAGTGAGGACTGGCAAGCCCTTTTGGCCCACACCGCTGCAAGGCCAGTGTCACTTATGATCAAAGCGCAGGGGGCAGCAAATAAGGCAACGCTTTGGAGAACGGCTGGCATTTTGGAAACGAAGACTCTCGGCTCAATACGAAACGGCAAGCCGTGCCGTACCGTCACCTGGACATGTACGGTTAGACGTCACTTCCTCGGTTGCCTGCAGATTGGTACGAAAAGCACAGCTGGGCAGTGACGCATACACCGTTTGAACTTTCAGCGGTGATGGCGTCTTGGAAGTGGATAAGTCCAAGTGGGCTGCTTAATAAAATTTACACACCCAGCGCGGCTCAAGGCGTTTGGCGGTAGATCTGGAGTTCAGGCACAAAGATTCAAAAATGATACCCAATATTTGCCTTATAAGACCAACGCGCCTAATTCATGTGCGCAATTTGCTTCGTAGAGAGGACAACATTCGCAGACATCAGTGAATCATCAGAACTTTCCATGACAACGATCACCACATCACATATACCACTCTTTCGTCTACGACCTATATGCACCGTCCGCACACCCGTTCATTCACACTCTGCAATGCAAGTGGATTGTATACACAAACAGGAAAGAGCCCCTAACAAAAGTGGCAGATGCATCGATTATTACATGTGACGGGGCGTGGCCTTGTGGGACCCTGAGCGCAGGCCACCACGGATAAGGACGCCGCCGCCATCTAAAATTGCGCAGCGCCGCACTGCATGCAATATTGTACAGACCCCTCATGTTGCTGGCTGGTAGTCGTCTTCCACTCTTGCACCTGCCTGCGGTTCACGTCGAAGCTCGCAAAGGATGTGGTGGTCTCGTCTTCGGCACGCTCTGCATTATTACTTTGCCCATATCTGCTCGTCACAGCGGTAGCACCACTGACCTTTCTAACATCGAGGCCCTACCCCGAACCAAGTGCTTGTAGTGCCTGGCCGAGCGGCACGACCTTCAAGCTCCGCGCCCTCTTGAGTGGTGATCTTGTGGGGGCGTCACTCCGACCACTCGGCGCCACCATCCTCGTGGGACTCAGCTCGTCCCGCCACTTGCGGAAACAGCTCCTCAAATCCCGTGGGATGCCCTCAAGAACGACTGTCGAAACGGGCACGAATGGCCGGTCCTCCATGCCGGCAGCGAGAATGGCGTACTCCTGCGCAAAGTCCAAGGCGTTGTGGAAGGAGGCGTATTGTGATTGAGCCTCCCGTCCAACGATGATGTACATTTCAAAAAAGGCATCCAGAACGTATATCTTGCTTGCAGAAAGATCGGTCTGGCTGAAGGGGATGACATCGATAATCTACAGCATGTTAGCAGTCTGTATGAGTCCAGGCTCCGTAGCCACTAGGGGCTCGGCAGGTAAAACATACTTGTTTGGGATCGGCTGCATCCGAGCAGAACAGCCTCCCGCAGTATTTATCGTAGGTCGGCTTCAGTCTCCAGTGGTCCGCAGAGCTCATCTTCTTGGCGCCATTAAACAAATCCCAAAATGAGTCCGGCTCCTTGCCCTCTTCGACCTCCGTCAACTCGCCCATTAGCGCAGAGTCCATCCCTATCAGTCTCGCGCAACTAAGCTCGTCAACGCCAGCACCCTTACCCTTCCACAAGTAGCACTTGCCCGATTGGGTAATAATATATGGGAAGCCAGAGCACAGTGTCTGCGGGTTGAAGTCCACCTCGTCAAACACAATTTGGCCCTTGTATTGCCGCCCGCAAAGCATATTGGACGCGAGCGAGTCATATTTGTTGCTGGAACCACGGCGGATGATGGCGATGCCGCCTAGCGCCTGAATGAATTCTGCTGGCTCCTTGCCTTGGCGCACATGGATGAGTGTACCGCCCAGCGATTTGGCCTCGCGATTCACAAAGAGCTGTGCATCTTCGACCGCAGCTGGTGAAACGGCGTCGCCAACCCAGAAGTACAGCTCCGAGACCTTCCTCCATCCACCATTGCTGAACGTATGTGCGCAGAGATACATTTCACGCTCGAAAAGGACACGTTCATAATGGCTCGATACAGGCACTCTCTTCCCCTGTTCAGTGATCTGGAACAGCTGGACTTTTGTCGTTTTCACTTTGACGCCCTCCTTCGCCCGGTTCGAGAGGACTGCCGCTGTGTCGGCGTGATACTCGCGCTGTGGTCGCTCATTGCCAAAGAAATCTTTGAGCATGGCGGACACATCCGCGCCACTTTTTGAAGGTGACCTCGTGGGAGATGTCAACGGTGAAGGGTTTGCAGCTACACTTGGCTCTATCACCGGTGTCCTTGCAGAGGCAGACTTGGTGGGCGACCTTGGGCGAAGATTCAACGGTGCTGGAGTCGGCTTCTCTACAGGCTCGCTGGGCTTTTCAATAAATTTTGAAGCAAGCTTCTCGACAGGCTTTTGGACAGGCTCCTCAACAGGTTTCTGAGCTGGCACTTCGGTTGGCTTCTCGACTGGCTTCTCAACTGGCTTCTCGAAGGGCGCTTCAGTTGGCGCAGGTGTGTCCTCTTTTGTCTGAGGCCTTGCAGGTGTGAGTGACCGACCAAAAATGGCCGCGCCATTCTTCACCGACACAGTCGACTGCGAATCAACCTTCTCAGAATCCGGGCCTCTTTGCGGCGATGGCGAGGCCACGACTGTCCTCTTGACAGGTGATGGTGACCGTGCCACTTCTGGTTCAGTCTTCGACACTGCCTGGTTAGAGTCGTCCAGGAACTGCGACATCCTCTTGATATTCAACTTCCGTGGTGATGGGCTCCTTGGAGGTTGCTCATCAATCTTCTTTTGCTCAGGCTGCTGGGCCTTGGCAGCCAGTGCAGCAACTTGCTCATGAATTTTGTTAGGCGAGCTAGGCGTTACTTTAGGCTTGGATGAATCCACAAGTGCAATTCTTGAGCCAGTCGACATAGGCTTCTGCTCCGACGATCGCTTCTTCGATGAGTCCACCAGCGAAATCACGCCGCTGCTCCGGGGCGTATCCTCAGCCATCGTACCTTCAAAGCGCTCTAGTGGTGATGTGATGGGGGACTGAGTAAAAGATTTCGGTGAAATTAATGATGCCTGTCTGGTCTCCAGCTTTGGCTCTGGCTTGGCCTCTTCACTCGGCTCCTCAGCAGCAGCCACAGGCTGTTGTGGTGAAGAAAGGACCTCCTCTTCGACATGTTTCACTTCGGACTCCTTAGAATCAGGCACTGAAGGTGAGGTAGCAGCGTTAGCGACTGCCACGCTACTAGCTCCAGGCGGCTTGATTGCCGATGCTGTCGCAGGTATTCGTTTGCGAGGCCCGCGGGCGCGGTTTTTGGTCATGTGTGTCAGTTGGGGCCCTGGACCGGGCTGATTCCCCGCATCTGATACGCCCGGTCCTGATGATGTACCGGGAAGCTTGGATGCCGCACCGCCCATCCCAGGGGGGCCACGAGCTAAAATGCCTGCAAGGGCCGGATTGAACCGGTTTGCTAGTGAGCCGCCGCCAATCTTGTTTGGCAGCCGACCTGGCGCACTCTTTTCTGTCGATGATTCTGAGGCCGGGATAGACTCCGTCTTCTCGAGTTTGGGTGTAGGCTCTTCTTCACTGACGTCCCGAGGGGTTGTCGCTGGAGACTCCAAAGGTGCTGGCGATTCAGGCGCCTTTGCGGAGGACTCCGATGCCGACGGTGCGGTCGAAGAATTCCTGGAGTGGGAGATGGATGATTTTGACCGAGAGATTGTGGCCCTCCTTGCTAGGGCTTCTGGAAGTGGCTTCTCTTCTGGTGGCTTCACGTTCGTGGCCACGGCTCGTCCCTCTTGTTTTGCCTGGTTGAAATCGGCTTTCTTCTGTAGTATTGCGTCTTTGAACTCGTCTTTCTTGACCCACGGTCTGGGACCACCGGTGACGTTTAAATTCGTTTTACCTCTCAAAATGTTGTCCTTCAACTCATCAGGGGCCACGTAATTCTGGGTCCTCGCCTGACGTAGTTTACCAAACACATTGGCCAATTCGTTGACCGGCTCGTTCTTGTCAGCATTGCCAAGGGTCGTTCCCCGCGCTCGCAGAGACGTCCTGAAGTCCTTCTTTGGGGGCATGTCTGGTTTGTCCTTGTCGGCCGATGGGACGGTGACGATGCTTGCACTAGAGCCTCGCCGTTGAACTTCTTCCGCGGGACTTGACAGCCTGTCAGGTGCTGGGCTCTTATTGAACCCAGCGCTACGAAGACCTGGTGTCACGGGCGGCGTTTCGGCCCCTAGGGATGGAGATTTGATGCCACCGAGACTCGGTGGTTTAACAGCTGTTCCCATTGGGGCTGGCCGGGCAAGACCACCAACATTGACCTCGTGCTTCTTGACAGCAGAGCCAGCACGACCAATGTCAACACTAGGGTTCTTGGCTTTCTCGGCCTTCGCTTTGTTGAGTTCCACCATCCATGCTGGTTGGTTGCTCGAGGCTGGGGACGGTTTAGGCTTTGGCGACTCGGGCTGTTTGAGAGCCTTGTCAAGCCATGAGGCTCCCTTGGTCGGACTCCATCTTCTTGGGTCCATTGTCTTTGACGGGCTTGTCGGGGGCGTCTTCTCGGAGTCCTCCTCTGGTGGCGGAATCTCTAGCTTAGGTGACGCCGGTATATCATCCTTTGGCGGTGAGGCGTCGGCGACAGGAGAGGCCACGTCCTTGGCATGGCTAGAGGTTGGCCTCGAAATGCTGTCTCTAGACGTGCTGACGGGACGCGAGGTAGCCTCTAACTTTGGGCTGTTACCGCCGCTCTTGTTGTCGTAGCTATTACGACTTATGGTATTGCCTCGCTGCAAACCAGGGGTCGTGACGCTCCACCTTTTCACACTGTCCGTCCGCTTCATCATGGCGCTCTGAACAAAACCGCCCATTCCCTTGGTAGGAGACGCCGGGCGAGTCGGCGAAGACCGACCGGAACTTCCTCCGTCCTTGCCCATTTCAATATCCGCTGGCGGTCCCAATTTGAATTCCTCGGTCATGGGCAAGCGAGGCGAGCCAGTCCTCGAGCTAATTTGTGAAATTGGACGTGGCCTGACCGCTTCCTTTTCAAGCTCAGTGGATTTGGGGCGCGACATGCCGGGTAGCTGCGCCTGACCAGACAACACATCAACGGTGTCCACATCCTCCACCTGGTTCTTTCGGTAGGCAGCCGAGACCGCTCCTCGATCAGCGGTCTGCCGAAAATAGGAAGGGTCTTTGCCGGCTAGTGCTTGCGCGATTTGGTCTCGCGAAGGGGTCGAATCAGGCGAGGTGACCTCTGCAGGGGGTGTAGACGATCGAGCCGCATTTTCCGCTGCGAACATGGACAGCGGCCGTGACCTTGGACCTGGACCCTGAGATGGCGGCCTTCTCTGCCATGACAGAGTCGGCGTTCGTGACAAACCTGCGCTCGAGGGTGGCGATGCGTAGCTGGCGCTCGAGCGCTTCAGGTCAAGGTCGAGATTGAGGTCGAGAGGAACATCAGTTTCCTTGGTTGGAGAGGCGGGACGAGAAGTTCGCAGATCCATTGGCTCAGCGGAGGGCGAGGGAATCTTGTGGGCTTGATGTCGGGAGGAGAGGTCAGGTATGGGAGACTGGGCCGAGGCGGGAGCCTCTTCGGCTGCAAAGCTCGAGTCTTTACGGCGAGCCGGGGGCGGGGGAGTGTTTGCAGGCGATGATTTCTGTGGTGATATGGATCTCGCGCGCTCTATACCAGGATAACCATTCGTCAGCTTCGATCGCAAAGAGTAAACAAATCAATTAGGAAAAAGGAAAGAAAACAAGCCAAGCGCTAAATCGGCTGGGCAAAAATAATTTCAAGCCTTGCAGTAGCAGCAGCAGCAGGGAAGATCAGGAACGCTTTGCCTAGCTAGCCAATGTGTGCTAAGGCGAGGCGGACAAGGCGAGGCGGACGACGATCAGGATCCCAGGACCAGGTTCAACGGCCAGCAGACTACGTACCTTCACGACGAGCTTGACGCTCTCTTCTCTGCTGTAGAATCTTCTCTTCCCTCTCCCTGGCACGAGCCTCGTCGTCCTCGTCACGTCGCTGGTTCAATTGTTCAACAGATCGTAGAAAGTCGGAAACTTCGTCTGACATGGTTGGGAATAGGGGACGTCAAGAGGGCGGTGACGGTGACGGCAGACAGTGATCGCGGGGTTGCAGAAGCAGATACCGGCTGTGGCGGGGAATTGTTGAGGACGAGGTACAATCGAACTCAGTTTCAAGGTAATCACAGTGCTAGTTGTTGCCAGTGAAGACATCAGAGCCGTGGACCTGGCACGACACGAGCTGACACGACCAAAGTAATGCGGGCGGACGTTGGTGTTGCAGACGGTCGCAGCAAGACGACAGTCACAGTGTGAAAATGAGCACCGTGCGCCTCGGATAAATTGTTGTGTACTTCGTATCCTTGACTAAAATTCGAGGCTTAAAGTCAAAATATCATGACATCGCGTCGCGTTCAGTGCAAAGTACTTTGTGCTTGTCCACTTCCGGATGTTGACATGGGAGAAAAGAAAATAATGAATACTTCAAATCGAAGACCTACATTAGCGTCCTTTTTGCCTGCACACCGAACGAAGATGCACAGCTGCATATTCCAAGGGTTGTCAGGTTTCCAAGGTTGGAACGGTGCCCAACGGACTAGTTTGGGCGGGCGGTGGGAATCGAGAGGGCTGGCTAACGGGCGCTGAGGTGCTGGCATGAACTGATGTTCCTTGGTTGTAAACGGGACCACTCCCACAACCCCCCCCACCTGTCTCTTCAAGCTGCTGGACCCGCTTGAAATTTCTGGGTGAGAAGTCCAAACCAGGAACCGTGCCGCACGAAGGCCGTTTCGTTTTGCTATACCACGCACATGCAGCCGTTTCAATAGAACGGCACGATCTGAAACGCGCCAGGCGGATTTGTTTGCCTGTCGCAACTTACGCTAAAAGTGGCAGACCAATCTAAATGCCAATCCGCTGTGTGCAGTCAGTCAAGATCGAGCGTCTGATGATTCACCGTTGCTTCTCTGCGGAAGGTACTTCTGCCCCAGGTTCGTATCAAGGGAGGATACATTTTTTTACGAACCCTTCAGCTCGTTACGCGTCTTCTTATGTTACGACAGCTCTGATCTGTTTCAATACAAAAACAGTCGCTTCTTCGCATCCTCAACCACCCATGCGAGGCCCTCCTTGAGATTCTCGCCCGTCATGGCGCTGCACCGTAGGATGTGCCACTGGTGAGTCCGGATATCCCTCAACTTCAACCCGTCCAGTATCTCGTCTCCTGTCATGCATCCTTCCACGTCTGTCTTGTTGGCAAATACGAGGAGACTAGCTCCAGACAGCCTCTGGTGCTGTATGTGAGCATAAGATCGTCTTTGCTGAGGGATTCTGCGCCTTTTCAAGTGCCATACCTCTTCCTGCAATAGACCGTGTAGTTCCGTCTTGCAGTCCTCGATCCTTAGTCTATCTGTGGCATCGACCACCCAGATCAGTGCATCCGTTTTCTCAAAGTAGTTCCTCCAGTATGACCGGAGTGTCTTTTGCCCTCCAACATCCCCTATGCTCGTTCAGTGTCTGTCAGCCCCCGAGGACGAACCCGTTGATATGGTGTGTTGTGGTAAAATGGCATACAAATATTCAGCTTATACCTGTAATTTGGTCAGCGCGAAATCAAGCAGTCATTAGCAGCCATTCTGCTGGCACTTGCCCTTCATAGTCTATTGTCTTGATGATAAAGCCCAAAGTTGGGCTGACAGTGTTGACATCTTCGCCCATGATCTTCTTGACAATGGTCGTTTTGCCTGCATTGTCCAACCCACTGCCATGAATGTGAGTATCTTTTTCTCTATGGGCATATGGAGGAAAGTAAGAGGGATTTCTCACAGCATCAGGATCCTCAACTCTTTATCTTTCAGTCTGGCTTTCCTCAAAATGGAGAGCATTTTGGCGGGCCCTTCATGCTTGACTGCTAGTTAGTAGTAGGCAAGTGTTGGAGACACCCGTCATATGAGCTTGAGATCACACACACATTGACTTATATATCTTGAGGGTTGGGGTCTTGTGTACCCCCCCCCCCAACCACCACCTCTTCATTTTTTAATTCTTCTCCCTATTTCTCTGCGAGCATCTCGCCAAAACCAAGGACAATTCATCAGCAACATTGTAATTAGTCTCATTTACTGTGCAAGATTTCTAAAAAATGTTTATCATAACCGGACCTTCGCCGATCTTCAGCCAAATGTTGGAAGGATGTGGAAGTGGTGTTAGTCCCAGAGTTGGCCAGTAAATTATCTTGTTGGTTTCCCCCTTGTTGAAAGCGTAGGCGCATGAAGAAGTGATAATGAATGGGTGAGCGACAGGCTTGTGAAATTTAAACTATCAAAGTACTGTTCAAGTCTTGGGGAGTTGGACACTGTTGTGCTCTTCTTGGTAGGTACCCGGAAGAACAGGCTGTATACCTGATACAGCTATGTTCACTCAGACCTCCACTTAATGACCTTCTTGGTAGTCGAATCTGAGAATATTTGGGCTCAAGGACGTCTCAAGAATGTTGAATTTGCTATGTTGGAACTTTCTGATGAGACTGAATGGTCAGCGAAATAATGTTGTCAAGGGGTGAGCCTGGCTTCTTTGGTATTGCGGCTTCAGTTGGGATGTACATGTACTCGTACATACCCAGGTATCTACGCAGCATCCACCATTGCACTGAAGCAAGAATATTTCTCACACGTCAACTTGACCTCACTCAGGATGGAACCATCAGTAGGAAAGGCAGATTTTACTTGGCCACTACGGTAGGTTGGTGGCGGGGCAAGAAGCTTGCTCCACCATTCCGAGCCCATCATCTGAACCAAATCCTTCCTAGGTATCAATTGGTTTCTTCCTCCTTGCTCAGTAATACCTGACAATTATAATCTGTTCTTTAAGTGTCGTTTGCAGGCAATTGGCTTTGAATTCCTTGTATTGGGACACTTGGCACCTTTGGAACTCTTCTGGCAAGTCTCTAATTGCAAAATCCCCGTCTAAATCAAAACGTCTGCCTGCTTCTAGCCATCTCAACAACCATTGCCTTCCTATTGTTTGGTTCTCCAACCTTCCACACACCTTTCGCCTTCCTGCCTTGAACAACCTGATCTTCTTCACACCAAATATCTGACCACTCCTCGGTCAGGTCAAGAGCGCTACATAGTCCAGACTCGTAGCGAAAACGGCCGCTCATCACAACATCTTCATATATGCATTACGACCCCCATTCAAACACATTGAGAATTCCGATTGCAATAATCTGGCCTAGGTAAGCATCGCCGGACGTCTTTCTGTCCAAGCTCATCAACATCATCCCCTCCATTTCCATGGAATGTCCACCAGCCCATCAGTCTGCCATCACAACTTCAGTCTTTGCTTCCACCCCCCAGTGGAAAAGGCTACGAAAGGAGTCTTCACATTCGTCGGTCCATTTCTCGTCACCGACTGATCACAAGCTGCCTGGTTTCTCTCCTGTTCAACTTTTGCCTGACAGTCCTAACCGCGTGACTTCACGCTGAGATCCAACTGACAATTAATATTTCCAGAGAGGCTATCAACTCCAGACCATTCCTTCCACCCTAAAGCGAATTGTCTCTCCACCATCAGCAATCCTCAATCTCATCGTAACCATTTCTCCCTTCACCTTTGCCGACCGCGATTGCGATAGACTCGAGTGGTGGTATAATCAATTCTACCCAAAGAGCGAGTGCTGATCGTAGCTATTTCAGCAGGCTGCCCATTCACGGTCCAAGATGGCCCCTTCCGCACCCAGTCCAACGGGCGGAGGTGGCGAACGCTACAGCACGCGGCCTTACACTTTCCAACAATGGGACATTGATAAAGGAACAGAGTTGTTTCGAAAGCAGCTGGAGGGGAGCAACGGCAAGAAGCAGGGCTCGCAGCCCAGCATCAAAGGTGGTCTTCCACCTCACCTCCTGCGCCAGAAGATCAACATGGACCCTCCTGCCGACGCTTATGATCGTACGCAAGTCACAACGACACCTTCTAATGCGTCTACATGCCTCCTGAATGCCCGACAGCAAAAGTTTCAGCCATTTCCCACTCCAGAGGCTCGTCACGCTTACCTACCCCATGATAGCCAGGCGGTCGTTTTGAGGCGCATACCACCTCGCCCGCCACCTCCTGGGCCGTCTCATACACATATTCAACAACGAAGGCCTGTTGACACTCGCAATCAAGACATTGCTGATGTCGGCCTTCCAGCCTCTAGATGGGCTGGTGGGCCTCAACAGGTGCAACGACAACACTCCAATGAACAATCTCAGGCCCACGAAGGACAGCAGGCCCTTGTTCCCACTGGTGGCGTTCAACTATCTGTAGCTACATACGATGGTTGGTCTCCATTTGATCGCAATGATGGCGAGCAGTGCCAGCAGTTTAATACCAATGAGCCCGAGCAGACGGAGAGGAGGAAGTGGAGGCCCAAGCATAGCTGCGACATGCAATCTCAAGACCTGCCGGACTCCGTGGCCTCCTCGCTCAGTTTCAACGACAGTGACAACTCGCTATGCGAAGAGGCCGCTCTGCGCTTTGAAGACATTCGGAACACGGTTGGGGGCGATCTGGATCTCGTTCCCAGAGCCCACGGTGAAGGCTTCTTCAACAAGCATCAATGGGACGAGTATCCTGACGAGACGAGATCCTTAGCATGGAGGCCCACCTACTGCCAGCTGTGGGTCAAGGAAATGGAAAAAGAGCAGTGGCCCGTGGCGGTATTCCTCAATATGAAAGATATGGCACACGCGGAGTGTGATGTTAAGCCCAGCAACGGGTGGTTGATGGCCCCTATCGATTATCCAGACACCCACATCGACCCTAACGATGCTAAATGTGTTCAGAACAAGGCTGCTTCGGTCCGTCGGATTCAGGCCACTTCGGCTTTGAAAATCAAATCTGACTACAGCAAACTCAAGCGTCGCGTGGACGAGCGAGAGGGAGAGCTGAAGTGGGAACCAACACAGGACCCTTTCCCAGTTGTTCCACCCGCCGAGCAGCCTGCCGAGCATTGTGCTGAACCCACCCCTCCATCGACTCAATCATATGTCAACCGTTCGCCTGTGATGGCAGCAGAGCTACCAATTCACCGTCCAGAACGTATAGTTCAACATCCGATCTATGGAGCCATAACACACTTGCCGCATACGTTCGAGTCCAAACCACCACCAACGTACCTGAAAATCGCTTGTTTCCTGCGCCCGGCAGAAGAGCAAGACATCCCTCAAATCTTGAACATCTACAATTGGGAGGTGTCTCATGGTATGCAGGCTCTTGATACCCGCCGGCTGTGCTTGAAGGACATGGAGCGAGTCTTCCAACAATGTAAAGATGCCGAGACGCCTATCATCGTCGCTATCGCGGGGACTGTTGCAGAGGCGAAGGCAAGGAAGGAGTCTACTATAACGCCTTATGGCCGACACACTGACTCTCAACAGCGACTACAGCAGCCTGCGAAAGACAAGGTCATTGGCTTCGCCTATGTCTCCATTCTCGCTCCTGGTCTGGCAGGTGATATAAATTACAACGTTGGTCGATTTACTGGTCAAGTACACATCTACGTGGCTTACGAGTGCCGTCGAAAGGGCATCGGCCGTGCACTCCTGCAGCGGATCACGATCTTCTGCTCTCGCCACGCAGGTTATTACGCGGGTGAATACAAGTGGTATGATCCGGAGAGGATGCCTACCTATGATGAAGCAGCCTACAACTCGCGAAATTACTCGCGTATTTTCATTCAATTCGCCTCGAGAGCTAGAAATGACCCTGACACGCTGTGGATGTCAAGTTTCTTGGATACGGAAAACTTCATTTGCGTTTCGACCCAGGACAAGGCTCGCAAGGTCGGCTATGGTGAAGCTGGGAAGTTGGTCGACTGCCTGGTTTGGCAGCACGACTGTCAGGACTTGGACAACATGAGAGAAAATATTCGATTCCTTAGGTGAATGTTCCTTGACGGGTCTCTGCTTTCGATTCCAAAATCGAGCTCATGCAATGCTAGAGCTCTATCAGAGCTTGCCGCGCAGCTTGGGAAGGGAACTCGAGGAGGGCTAGTGAAACTGTCCCTGTTCTGACCGGATAATTGACCAGACTGTGACTTGTTCGAGCACGATAATTCCGGTAACGGGTTGAATTTGTCCTCCGACGGTTGAAGCCCGTTTGAAACAGAGGATGTGTCCTTGCTAACTAAACCCGCCTGTACACGAATTCATACTTGCCGGCCCCCGGCTGTAGGAATGAGGAGGATGATGAATAAGAAATAGAATAACTAAGGAGAAGAACAATGGGGGGGGGCAGGAGACGTGTGGGTTGGACGCTGTGGCTATGGCACGGTGAAAGGAAATGCGCTTGTGGAGCCATTGTGAGACACAGATTTGTGCATATTGCTGTTGAAAAGTGGTGGGACAAGAGATCACATAATGATTTTGCTAATTTTCACGAGGTCCAGAGCCATGAATCAGGAGCAAGGCTGAAATCATTTCGATCGATTAATTCATGTGGCGGAGAGCGCTCAACGAGGGTGTAGACAGATTCAGGCATGTGTTTGCAACCCTCTGGCCGTTGATTTGACCCAGACACGTAACAAACGAGGGAGTCATTCTTTGAACTGTTGATAATATCTATGTGTATGTCATACACTGTATGATGATCATACGCAGAAATGTGGTTGCGGAGAGCTGGACGTTGTCACAGAGCTAGTGGAGTTCGAGTCCAATCTCTGGAGTTTGAGTACAGCTCTGTCGTACTCAAGACTCGCGTCCGCTTTCGCCCCCAAGTATCAAAATTCACCATGTGATTTGCACTACGATGATGGTGCCTGGACAAGTCGAGCGTGTGGGGTCTGTGTTTCGAGTGATGAACGATGATCAGAGACATTGAAGTAATGTTGAAAGACGTCCACACATTATCTTCGACAAACCTTTTTATCGTAGATTTAAAGGGCCGGACTGGGTTGCTTCACCTTTTTCCTACGTATTTGTGTAAATATTTCGGCAGTATGCTTTTGAGCGTTACAAGGTGAGACTAGATTTTATTTATTGCTGAGGCCGTAAGACTTCATGGCCTTCGACAGGCAATAGGATGCATGCTGAGTACGCACGGCCAAAGTTTCCTATACAAAAAAGAAAAAAAAGCAGGTTCAACTCCGGGCTAGAATGTGATAATATGTCAAGGAGAACACTCCACTTTAGCGCTTCGTTCGGACTTTCTACACTTCTCGGCCAACTTATGCATGTGTTGGCGGCCGTATGAGGTTGGCCCTGACTCCGCCTCTCTTACACCAACGAGTCACCATCTATCGTACTCGATCACTTTTTTATTTGAAGAGCTTTTGAGCGCAAACCAATGTGCTGTTGACATCAACGCAGTTCCCTCTGAAGCATACGCAAAATTTGATCAGCCTCAACATGCCGTCCGAATGGTACGAACAAGAGTGCGGCACCTGTGGGAAGGAGTTCCCCACAGGATGGCACGCTCGCGATCAGCACTGCAAGGCCACCGGCCATAGTCCCCCCGAGGTCTACAAGTGCAATCGCTGCGAGCGCAGCTTTAGGACGTATGATTCTCAGTTCCAGCACATGGAGGCCAAGAACCATTTCCAGTACAAGTGCCGTCAATGCTACGAGACCTGGCCCAGTGAGGAGCAGCGCCGAGAGCACGAGGCCAATGACCATTATCTGTGCGCCGAGTGTGACCGCAAGTTCAATAGCCGCCATGATGTTCGCCAGGTTTGTGTATAATGCTTCTCTTCCGGAAGTATTCTCATCGCTAATGCACCACGGACAGCACCTCCGATCCCGCATCCATATTGGGTGCAAGGTCTCCTGCCCTCTGTGCAACAAAGCTTACACGACCGCTACCGGCGTCACCCATCACATCGAGAGTGGCTCCTGTCCCAAAGCCACCAATATGAACCGCGACACGCTGTATACGTTGGTGCGTGCCCATGATCCCAAGGGCGCCGTCTCCAAGAAGCTCATTGGCTGGCACGGAGAGGAAAGGTACGAGGCGACCGACTGGGCGTGGAACGGCTCGGGATATGAGTGCTTTTATTTCTGCCACAAGAGCTTCAGGACCCTGCAGAGTCTGAACCAGCACCTGGCGTCGCCAGTTCGTAAGTAGTTATCGCTTCGCGGGTGATTTTGTCTCTCCCTACGACATCCTTCCCCCTCTTGCTCCTCAGTCCAGTGGCACAGCAACTCGTATGCTCATAGAAGTGTCTACCTTGCTGACAATTCGATCCCGCCATAGATCAACAGGCACTGTATCACTGTCCCAGCACGAGATGCGCCAAAGACTTCAAGATCTTGGGCGGTTTGATCAACCATCTAGAGAGTGAGATGTGCGGCGCCATGCGATTTGACAAGGTCCAGGCCGGTGTGGAAAGTCTCATCCGGGGAGGTCGGCTATTGATGTAAACTTTCGACGGTTCGTGCAATGTTGAGTTCTGTATGTCGTGGCAGATCAACTTGCTGCGTCCGGTCTGCCTCGCAAGGCGGTGGTTTTGCGGAAAGAGTCAAGGGCATCTCCGATCTTATGATGATGAGTTTGGCTGGATGACACTGCCGTAGCTTGTTCAATTCTCTGGTCGGACTGATTGTTGATAACATTTTCAAGAAATCTTGACGAGCATCAACAAGTTTTCCGACTTCGAGCCTCATAGATATGGTTGTGGAAGAATGACCACTTGATATCATGACGCCAACCACTCATTTCACAACTCATTTCACCTTTTCTGCCGTACTTGAATATTCAAAAGACCTGCAAACAAGTCGCCACATTAGCTGTAATTGTCGTCTTTGGCCGACTCCACGCCAAGGAAATGTGATGCGGCAGCATCCACCCGGGTGAATTGGAGATTTTGGTATCCCGCCATTTTCAATGTCAGCTCTGCAAACCAAAGAAGAGGAGGAAAGAACAGCTTATATACAAGAGGTGGAACACGGAGCTAGGACCGACGAGAAATGTTGGAGAAACCTTCTTGATTTTTCTTTCAACCATTGACACCGAGTCTAGTCATCAGTAAACTTTATATCACCGAGCCATGTCTCTTGCCGTGGGCGCCGTACAGAATGCGTCTGTCTATCAAGGGGTATCAATATCCTAGGAGCTTCTCTCCTGTCTTCATCTTCTCCCCATGCGTCGCTCCGGGAAGCGCGCGTATAAGCCTGCCATCCAGTGATGGATTCTTTGATTGTCAGTCTTGCCTTGTCTCGTCTGTTGCCTGTCATTCGTGTGCTTTGGCCTTGGATTGCTCCTTCCCCTCTGCCCTTTCTCTCTCTCTCTCTCTCTGGGCTGATTCAGTCCTGGCCGCGGTGCCCCGTTCGGCGATTGGATCGCTGGTTTCTGACTGCTTCTGTTTGGTGGTTGGAACGTTCACTCGAGCCACGTCGTCGAGATACTTTTCGGTGTGGCTGTTTCATTGCTTCAACTCGACGCCGCTAGCCTTGATCGTTGACGCGGGAATAGGAGCGTCCTGGCCGCGAGCCTTGTAGGTAAGGTTGATGATCTCCTCCAACATAATCTCGCGGGTCTTGGTGCAGAGCTGATCGACGTCGGCGGCGGTTAAGCCCTTTGTGGGAATGGGCTCAAGAACTAGGAGAGAGACATATTAGCACCGTACAACATGTCCCCTGAGTACTTCAGCTTTTGCCAAAAAAAACCTACCTTTGACTGGAATTTTTCCCGCATTGAAGACGAAGTCCTTGATGTAGAGCACATGGCTGTAATTGGCGGCCACAACGGGCACAATCGGCACCTGCGCCTGCACCGCCAGATGGAAGGCACCCTTCTTGAACGGCAGCAGCATGGGTTCCTTGGCGTAGCTCCTCGTGCCCTCGGGGAACATGTACACGCTCTGCTTCATGGTCTGCATCTGGTTGGCGGCACCCTTCATGGCCTCGCGCGCATCCTTGGTATTCTTGCGGTCGATGAAGACGGACCCGCTCAAGGTCATGAACCAACCCAGGAAGGGCATCTTCTTCAGGCTGCTCTTGGCCGTAACGCTGCAGTACTTGGGGAAGATGGTGCCCAGCATGAGCACGTCCAGCTCGGTCTGGTGGTTGCCGACAAAAACAGCAGGGCGCGTCTTCTCAAGGTAGCCGTTGGGGTCGATAATCTCAAAGGACACGCCCGTGGTCGCAATCATGAGCCACTTGAAGGAGCGGCCAGTCGTCCATTGCGAAATGCCCCGGTAGCCCGCGAGGCTGAGGGCGATGGAGGCGAAGACACCGTAGGCGGCGGCGATGAGCATGGAGATGTACGAGGCCAGGCAGCGGGCGCCGAAGCCTGCTTTGGTAGACATCGGGGAGAGGACGTAGAGGCCGACAGTGAGGGCGGTGTAGCCTATTATAAAGTATTCGAAGTAGGTGAGGAGAGACATGTTCGGGGCCGGTAGACGGGGGACGGGGGGGATAGCTAGAGCAGGTAGGTGGAAGGTCGTTGAGGACTCTGGCAAGCGACGTCAGTCAGCGGTTGGTTTTTGGGTGAATGGTGGATTCTGCCCAGCCTTTTGAGCATATGACAGGGCAGATCCATAGGGAAAGAAAGAAAGCATGTGAAATGGGGGACTATGGTCTTCCTACCTTTTTCGCTGTGGCAGCTACTAGTGAAGTCTGGCTGGAGACATGCAGACTTTCGGGACCTTTTAAGATTATCCAGAGAGGAACAAGAGGGCTACTATTAGTAGGACCCTTCCAAGGCCGTCTGACGTTTGTTCTGGTTGCTCGAGTAAGAGGCCACAGAATGATGTGTGTGTGAGTGTGTCAGTACCAGCCAGTCCGTCAGTCACAGTCACCTGGGGGGTGAGGGTCACAAACTAGGCCTCGGATTTTCTTAAGGGTGGGTTGAAGATTGGATCAGTTGACCCCACTGAAATTATCCTTGGCTGAAGATGACAGGTTGGCCGAGGTTCCTTTCTTTTTCTGGGGTTAGCGTAGAAGGTCACTTGTAGAAGTCATGGGTGATCCCTGTGTTTCTCGGTGCGCCCTGAACGCTTAAGTGCCATGCCTTTCGCATCATAAAAAGTAAAACCAAGCCAGTATACTAAGTAGAAAATTAGTAGAATTTAGTTGGAACGTCAGATGAGAAAATAATGGACTGAGCAATCATATGTGTTTACGTAGTTGTGCAACATTCATTATAGTAGTGATTCTAAGTACTCCATGTAGACAGCAAATAAGAAAATAGTCTAATAAGTAAAGTACTCTGTGTTGTATGGCGCCGGTTCCTGGATGTGAAGTGACAGGGAAAGTTACCTCTTCAAGGTATAGAAATACATACCTACACAGGTTGTCAGTCCTCCTGTATTTGATAAATCCTGTATTGGTCTATTCTGGATGCTCCAGCAGGCCAGAAAGAATAAATGTAGCAACTCAGAAATATTCAGAGTAGAGTGGAGAGTGTGTATGGGTTGATATCCCTTCCCTATCACTGAGGTAACCAGGTTGTCGATCCCATTAGTGCTGTGTCCGAAACTCTAAATTGAACCTCACCACACCTCACCTCACCTCACCTCATCCCTTCCGCACAGCAGCACGCAACATTTGCGCCCCTGACGTTGCAGAACGCACCCCCCACGAACGCCCCGGGGATCTTGTGGTAGGAGGTGATGTAACCCGGAAACGAGAACACCTCGAAAATGATGCAGATGCGATAATCTGCTCCAATCATCCCTCCCAAGAATCGACATCTACGCATATGATCATGGCCGCCCGAACACCGGGGCTCCTCCCCGATTTACCCTCAATAGCGGCCCTATTCTTGATCGACTTCGATGTCAAGGCCGGCTACACCATTATCTGGAAACAAGCTGTACCAGGTCTCGAGCTGGAGGGCGTCGTCGAATACAAGTCATTACCCTCGGGTCTTCACACCGTCACCGATGACCTAATCTACTTTGTCCATGAGGCAGGCTATGCTGGCCTCAGCGCCTTCGTCAACGCCCCAACCACCGACGAGGAATCACGCCGCGCGCGCATGATTGCCGTTGGCGTGCTTGTTCCTCTCAGCTATGGAAGATTGGGTCGTGCGTGGAGACATGCGGAAGGCCTCAAGACGATGGCTGCCAAGCTGGCTATCGACGGCAAACAGACGCGCCTGCTGGAAGAATACTGGGAGAGATGCGGGACGCGCGACCCCAGTCGGCAGCCCGATCCCATCAAGGACTCGCCTATGGCAAGTCCTGCGCTGGGAAAGAGGGTCATGCCATCTAAAAACGCGCATGCGAGGGACAGATCCGCCTCAGAAGCACCGGGGTTGATGCAGCCAGAGCACAGGCTCTCACCTCACCACCCGGCCTGGAGTCTGAATAACTTGTTGGACACATTTGGACCTCTCATATTTCCTATACATCGGGCGGCGTTGTTACGGAAGCGGATCTTGATATCGGCTCATGCGCCAGTCAATGAAATCTGCAACTTTGGTACATCATCCATCCCTGCCTTCTTGGCCTCTTTCAAGCTCATGCTGACAAGTTACTAGTATACAACATCTCCGTCCTCGCCAACGTGCCCTCTTCCGTCTTAGACCTCCTCGACCCCTCCGCTCCCTCCCAACGCCTCCGACCTCTTTTCACGATCGGCGTCCACGATATACCTTTCCTCATGGCCGACAGCGCCTCCAAACGACCTGGCCCAGGTCCCCAACAACACTCGAGTCCGCTTGGCGACGCCAGCTCCGGCTGGATTGCCTGCACGACTGACAGTATACTCGCGATGAAAGACGATCTATGGGATGTGCTGATCACAATGCCGCCCCCACATGCAACAAACGCAGAGGAGAAAATCTGGCCAACAGTCGAGAGCCCCAAGGGCGTCCCAGTTAAAGCCACACAGCGCGACCTGCGCCGCTTCCGCACGCTCAAGGCCGGCCTGCGCCGCCTCTCCGCTGTCACGAGTAGCGCCGTAGCCGACGATGAGGAGCAGCTACACCAACAAGGCACCACAAACGGGAGCAGCGCCCGCCCAGCGCCTGCTTCACACCGCATGTCTGTCTCCTCCTTCAGAACACACTTCCTCGACGAAGACGACGATACCGAACAGCTCGCCGACGCTGCCGAGAAGATTATCGAGCCCATGACATGGGCAGCCCTCGCTTACAGCGGCTTCATGTGGTGGGCTTCGGCTGGCGAGCAGCGCCGCTCCGATGAGACGGAGGAGACGGCGCACGACAATGGCCTGCTCGCGGACCTGATCCCTGCAAACCCGACACCTGCTGCACCGCAGCGCAGGCAGAGCGGTAGCTTCAATGTCACGGGGATAACGAGCGCGAATGGCTTGGGCGACTCAGTCACGTCACTCACAGCGCGGCGCGCGACGACAGCGGATGGATTGGTGGTGGGGGCGGATGAGGGGGATGAGGACGAAGCGAGGCGAGAGCTGGGAATCATCACATACTTCCATCGGCTTACGACGGGTGTGCTGGGGACACTGGCCGAAGTAGTGGCGTCGCAAGAGGAAGAGTACAGCGACGTGGAGGTCTCACGGCCGCAGTCAGAGGACGAAGGCGAGGACTCGGAGCAATTGCTGGCCCAGACAGATCGAAGCGACGACCAAGACTTCAGCGCGCAGGTGCGGGTGGATAGTGAAGCCCTCGCGGCGATGGGCCTGGATGTGTGGAGCAATACGGACGCGGAGTTTGTGCGGGGGGTCGTGGCCAGGTATTTCAACCGGAGAGCGAGGGTGGAAGGAAAGGGTGTGGAGGTTTGTGGCCTGCGGGTATGCTGAGTATGCTTACGCAAGCTTGGCTTCGCGCATTGTACTGTTACTTGAAATTGAGAAGTTGGATCTCTGGGGTCTTTTTCTTCACTCTGTTATCCAGGAATGGCGTTCCAGGCAGGTGGAAAGCTCTCAACCAAGTCATGAATTTGACTGTCAGTGCATCATCAAAGAGAATCAAATGGATCAACAGTATGGTTCTTGGTTTTTCGTTTTCCGTTCCTATGTGGATGCTCGATTGGTACAATGGCCGTTTGCATCCTCGCGATCAAGTTTGGGATATTTTAATCAGATTCAGGACTGCAGACATGGCGAATAAGGGGTTTGGGTAAAAATATAAAGATCATATCTGGAATTCTTGCGTGCTTGGTCAATCAGCGAAACATTGGGTCATTGTGTATTATCCCAGCGTTCAATTCAACTTCAAGATATTGAATATACGTTCTTCCAAGAATAGAAATAAGTGAGGGCTAGACAATGATTTTACTGGTATCTGCGTTTATGTTCATATGCCCATTCGCATGCGCCAATGCTGGGTGTGTGAGAGACGGGTGGGGGGGGCGCCGAAGTGATATAGTGTCAACACACACTTCTAATCTGCGAGACGCGGAAAGACATTATTTACATTTTAACGGTCTGCTTCGGTACCTCCGTATATAATTCGATGATTATAATAGTGCCAATGAGAGTACAATTTTGACAATTATGGATTGACTCTTCTTGCCTCGGGACATGCGCTGGTCTGGAAACGCCCTAGTCGTAAATACACCACAATTCCTGTTACTCCAACTCCAACTTCGATGTCTCCCTATCCAAAAAGGTAGGACAATCGAAACACGATCTTCTATCTCCTCTCATTTTGGTGAAGACATTGGCGAAAAAAGCATCCGTGAAATTCCAACAGCCCATCAAAAGGAGAGTATCAGCTATTATCAATCATGGTAGTCGCAAACACAGACCATGCTTCCGTGCTCTACGAGCCTTCAGCCGAGGGCATCACGCTCATCTCCATCAACAGACCCCAAGTGCGCAATGCCGTGAATGCCCCCACAGCGAAACTCCTAGCTGAAGCTTTCCGCCGCTTTGAAAACGATGACACCCAAAAGGTCTGCATTCTCACCGGAAGCGGTGGCCAGACATTTTGCGCCGGGTACGACTTACACGAAGTCGCGACGTCGCCGTCGCCGTCAGCGTCGCCACCCAACACTACCCTCCACACCACTACTAACCCTACGTCGTCATCTCTCAGTACCCGGGTGCAGCCCGTGACAACAACAAACCCCCGTGCAGAGCTTCTTCAAGACATCCTAGGCCCCATGGGCCCGTCGCGCATGCTGTTGACCAAACCACTCATCGCCGCAGTATCAGGCCACGCCGTGGCTGGTGGTCTGGAGCTCTCACTGTTAGCGGACATGCGCGTGTGCGACACCACCGCCATCTTCGGCGTCTTTTGTCGACGATGGGGCGTCCCGCTCATCGACGGCGGGACCGTGCGGTTGCCTAGGGTAGTGGGGCTCGGCCGTGCGCTGGACATGATTCTCACCGGCCGATCCGTCGATGCGCAGGAGGCGTTGGCGATGGGCCTGGCGAATAGGGTGGTGCCCAAGGGCAAGGCGGTGGAGGCGGCCAAGGAGATTGCGAGGAGCTTGGTGGCGTTCCCGCAGTTGTGTATGCGGGCTGATAGGAGGTCTGCGTATCATGGTGTTTACGAGGCGGGGAGCTTGACGGAGGCTTTGGGGTTTGAATATCGGAATGGGATCGACGTGGTTGAGAAGGAGGGCGTTCAGGGTGCGGCCAAGTTTGATAAGGGACAAGGACGGGGAGGGTCCTTTGATTTGGTCAAGGGGAAGTTATGAGGGTGTAGTTGATTTTTCAGATGATCTCACACTATGTGTGCCATTCACATAGAATCAGAAAATGTTCATGTCAACGTTCCTCGCTTGGTGCTACACACATTGTGTGGTGCTTCGGGCTCTTTCAGGGTGTTCGATACTCCTCATATTCTGCTGTTGATCCTGGGACGACTGATACTTGTACAACCCATCGAACTGAATCAAGAGGATAGATAGCACGGGAATGCTATGAACAGAAAGAAGTTCACGCACCTGACGTTCCCATATTCTTCGCTTTAGTAGAAGACTAAATGTTACAAGCCATACTGGGGTCACAAGCAAGAAAGAGCAGACTTCCCATAAGCCAGCGAGTGACGAGACTGCCTGAAAGTACACAACATGGTTGATTCTCTTGCCATTTTCCATGTTGAGTTTAGAAAGAGGCGTGCATCTATGCTATCCCACACTACTAATTTTTGAAGTTTTCTTTTAAAGTCGCAACTCCAAGCATGAATGACCAAAAACGATTCATTGCATCCCCCAACGCCAGTCTGCCCTTGCCCCTAAAGCTTGCCGTACTCGTCTCGACCTTCGGCATTGTCCCACAAAGGACTCTTTCTTTCTTGTAGAATAAAGTTGGTATACATTGAGTTTAGGATACTGATGTCCCACTCAAGCCGGCCCAGATGTTAAAGGACTCACGCGCTGATGTGTGACATGGCGAACGGCAACGACACGGCGAATCAAAGCAGTGCTACCTGTCCGTAGTGGTCCTTTTTAATTCTATGTTGCACTTCCCAGCCATTGCGCTAGTACAGCTCGCTCAGTCATACAACTCTGTCAAGGCAGCAAAATAAGCCCTTGAACTCAGTCTTCCGGCTCCGTGTCCGTGTTAGTGGCACTTGTGTCGTCCACCTCCTCATCCGTACCACTCTCCTCGTCGGAATCCACCTCCGCGGCAGCCCTCGCTGCAGGTCGCTTTCGCATAGTTGGAGGTGGTGCTTGACCCTTGGCAGCGTTCATCATTCCAGCCAGTGAATCTACGATAGTATTGTTAGTCTTGTTGCACTCTTTTCCGAAATCTATGGTACAGAACTTACCCTCATCAGGCTCACTGATCTCATCCTCGTCAGCCATCTGCGCCGCCTTGGCAGCATCTTCCACCACCAGTGTCACCTCCATCTTGGTATCGAAACCAACATAGCTATCACACACGAGGTGCATAACAAAGGTGTAGTGTCCGGGGGACGGAGGCGCAGCGAACTGTGCCTTGAACATGACCACGTTATAGGTAGGCGTCTTGCCATCCTTCTCAAAGATGGGCTGGTCGAACGCGTGGAAGGTGAAAGGAGGCACGGCCATCTTGCCCTGCTTACTATCCGAGAGGAATACGTGCCATCGAGGAGAGTGCTCGCGGCCAAAGTATGGAGCAAAGGCAAGAGGAGGTAGAACAGGGACATCGTCGCCGACGGTGACCGGCTTGCCATCAGCGCCCTTGATGGTCCGTGTCTTGCGACCAAGAATGGCGTCCAGATCGTCTTCTGCCGGGTCAACGTCGACGAGATCGAGCTCGTTGACTTCGGGGACGTTCTCGGAACCAGGAGGTATGATGCGACCCTTGACCACGAGCTGAACCAGGGAGGACGGGATGATGACGCGCTCGCCTTGTACTTTGAAGAAGGCCTTCTCGACACGGAAATAGGGAAGTTGCTTGGCCACGCTCACTGCAGACTGGTACTGCTCCTCGTTCAAAAGACCTGGGCCAACCGCGCGTTGTCGCCTTTGAGCATCAGGTTGATCCATCAGTCGTTGCAGGGTGAAAGGTGTCTTGGACTCGCCCTCGATGGCCTTTGCGATCGCGGGTGTGACATAGGGGAGCTGGAGCAGAGGAGAGGCTTCGGGAGCCAGAGCTTGGATGATCCGTTGCGTGGCGTGGAAAGATGCGAGGATAGGAGCCGTTATCTGGTATGCGGTCGTGATCGAGTTGAAAGACTTGATGAGAGACTCAGCAATGGGCGCAACCTCGTATTTCTGCTTCTCCAGCGCAGGGTCTTCCAGCTCAACACGTCCCAGGTAAGCCCATAGCAAAGCCAGTGTCTTTCTCCGAACGCCTTGCTCGAGATCCTCCAATTTCTCCTTATCCTTAACAGACAATCCCGCAGCATACGGCTGCACCTCGCCATCAGGGAAAAGTACCCGCGCCTCGATCTTTGCCAAGCCCGCATCTGCCTTGTCTCCTTTGAGCACCGTTTGAAATTCCTTGCCCGTGCTCAGCGCCGCGACGACGCCGCCAACATCGATGTCAGGCTTGTATTCCTTAAATAGGCTATTGGCACTTTCCATGAGGACACCCTCCTTGGACCGAGCCTGGGTGCCGTACCACCAAGAGCCGACCGTGTAGGGAAGCAGCACACCGAACAACAAAAAGTAGACCAGCACGACATATTTTCCGTTGCCATCGGAGATCATGAGCTGGGGAAGGGCGATGCCAATCTTCATGCTCTGGCGGCCATCAGGGTGGCCGTACTGGATGTAGTTGTTGCGCACCTCCTCATCCGTCAGTGCTTGGTATGCCTTGGTGAGCTCGACGTAGCGGTCGTTCAGAGATTCGAGCGTTTCGTTCTTGGAAGCATCGGGTCGGACTTTGTCGGGGTGGAACTTAAGGGACATCCTCTTGTAGTGACTCTTGATGGCTTTCTCGGTGGCAGACTACGCAGCTGTGTTAGTGGGAGGTGAAAGGCAGTGCCTACTTGGATTTGGGGGCGCATACCTCTGAGATGCCTAGGATATCATAGGGATTCCACACCCGGTTGATTGCCGGCGTCTCGACGAAATGTATCAGGTAGGCAGTGTAAATCATCACAGCGAAGCCGAGCAGCACGAAGAACGTCAAAAGCCATCGTCGGCCTTGTGTTCGCTCCTTGCTTCGCTGTGAAGTGACAAGGTCGGTATGTTTGTGTTTATAATCGGATTGAATCCGGGGAAACTTCTTGGTGGGGTCGCTGAACCAGCTCTTGGTTAGGACATAAGTGGAAGGGATGGTCACGATGAAGGTGACTGTGAAGGCGAAGAAGGGCCAGAGGTTGCCCTCCGTGTCTGGGAAGTGTTAGCTAAATTCTCTTTTGGGGCAAAACTGAAGAGCTCGGGCGACACAGCAACCGTACCGTATGTATAGTCGGAGCTCATGTTGAACAGGACATGTGGTGGCGATCTGGGGAGCTGGAGATGTGCGCACCGGCCTCGGTTGACGAAAGAAGGTAGCGACTCGAGGTGGGTCGCAAGCCGCGAAGAGGAATATTATAAAGATCAAAGTTGGTATCAGTCCTAGAAACTAAAATGAGCGATGCTATAAGACAGTCCAAACGGTCTTGAAAAAAAGGAAATAATGGCCCTCCTGCGACCTTTGGAAAGGTGGCTTGAATTGGGTCCGGAAAGAAGTTGGTGATGATGAAGGTCGACAATGAAGTTGCAGGGGCCAGTTTGTTGCAATCGAAACCTTGAAGAGCCAGGTGGCCTGGAATTTTAGGTGGCAGGGATGAGGAAGTGAAGTGGCCTCATCTTTCACAAGCCATAAGGGTATGAACCAGGCGGGCGCTAGTCAAATAAACTAAAAGTCTGGGGCGAACAGAGGCCCCCCCCTCTCCCCTCCACATCCCTGTCATGCCACAGCCAAAGTAATTGCATTTCAGCCTCAATTGGGTTGTCAGAATGCAGTATAATTACCCAGTACACTCTGCACCAACCCCCAGAAACTCTCACAATGGACTTATTTGGCCAAATTCTTTTTCCTTCTCATTGTCCCCTTATATTTGCAGGTGCCATCTGATTTGACTCTTTGTAATAAAATTGAAGCTCCTTCATCAGACACTGTCAGGGTAATTGGACAGACCCCACTGCCATGACCATGTATGCTGACTCAAAGAGACCATGGTCGTAGTACCCATACAAAGTAAGCTGATTGCAATGTACAAAAAGAGAGCAGAGCACTGTTTGCCTGGTTACTACCATTGGAAAGCTTAAGCTTGCAGTTCGCTTGAGTTGCGAAATCCACTAGATCATAGCCCAGTCAACAGTAAGCTTGCGAAGTGACGAGGATCTTGAGCTTGACCTGTGACCTGAGAGAATGATTGTGCTATGGTAGATTACTAGCCTCATGTATCACCGGAGAGGAGATCATGAGACCCGAGGCATGTATACCACTATTTGGATACTGTCCAAGGTGAGGGATTGACCAAAACAAAGCCCGAAACCAGCAATGTGAAAGCAAGCCATGATCATGAATTGCACTTTGTAAACTCTGAAATTAGCACCCATAGTCACCCACATATACATTTGTCCATCTCCAGCATATTCTTGGCATTGAGCTCATCAGGCTACCTTATCTATCTGTATAATCCCACACAAATACTGAAACAAGTCTGATGATTAGATGCAAGCCAGGCAGGCCCCTACCATAAAGAAGCCAGAGCAGAGATAAAGTGGACGCAAAAACATCGTCCTCTCCGCGTTTTTCCAACGCCAGAGCACCATCTACGATGCATATGGGGGGGGGGGTGTTGTTGACGAAGAGCTGAAAACGTGAAAGAAAAGCAGAGGAAATTATAAGCAGCAGGCCCGTCTATTCACAATGCCAATGGTTGAATCCACCCGTAATTAGAGCCTTTGGGCTCGTCCCGTATTCCTCATGCCGAGATGCCCGTCCCGTGTGGAAAAGTTGCAATCCGTCGCCTTCGCTCAACATGTGGCCCCAAATTTTCGCATGATCGACCTCAGCAAATATGCTGCGCCGAGTGCCAACACCAACAGTTTTACTGTCTGCAGGGGGAGGAGGACGATGGCCGCCAAAATGACCATGCCGATCTGGCGGAGCTGCTGCAGTTGCGTATCACGCGCAGCCGCAGACGCCTCCGTCTCAGCACGCCACCACGGTGCCGAGTTCTTGCTGTATCTGCCGTGATCCTCCTGTTCAGCTCCACGGCTTCTTCCCCTCTGTCTCTGCTCTGCTTGCTCATCGTCACCAACATCAGAGGAGTGGCCTGATGTGCTGGTGCCATCGTCGTCCTCGGCCCCTTGTCATCCAAAGTGGAAGCCTTGCTGGCCACCAAAGCCGCCAGGGAAGCCACGTGCTCGACCGCCGCCGCCGCCGGGAAAGCCTTGAGAGAAACCGCCTCCAGGGAAGCCGCCGCCACCGCCAAAGCCGCCACCGCCGAAGCCGCCCGACTGGCCAAATAGCTGGGAAAGAATCTCGGGGTCGATAGGAACACCTCCCTGGCCAAAGCCGCCGCCGCCACCACCACCGAACATGTCGCCCATGTCAATGTCATCACCAGCGTCGTACCTAGCTCGCTTTCTGTTGAATAAATCAGTAACACGCTCCCCAGTTTAAAGCGCTTTGACAATGAACTTACTGAGGATCACTCAGCGTCTCGTAGGCCTCGCTGATGTCCTTGAACTTGGCCTCTGCCTCAGCATTGCCAGGGTTCTTGTCAGGGTGATGTATAATAGCCTTCTTGCGGTAGGCCTTCTTGATCGCGGTCTCATCAGCATCCTTGGGAACTTCAAGAATCTTGTAATAATCCTTGCGCTGGCTCTTCTTCAGCTCAAGCTCGGCCTTGCGCGCCTCTTTCGTTGCAGCCATATCGGATGGGTCGGCTTCCGCAATCGCCTTCCACTCGCGAGCGGATTCCTCCCACTTCTCAGCACCACCAAGAGCGGTCGCCTTTGTCTTGCGAGCCTTGGTATAGCCGGAGTCGAGACGCAGCGCCTCGTCACAGTCTGCAATGGCCTTTTCATATTGCTTGAGCTTGTTGTAGCAGAGCGCGCGGTTTTGGAGGAGCTTGGAGTTGGTTGACTTATTCGCAGGATCCACCTCGAGGGCGGTCGTATACTTGTCAATGGCAGCCTGCCACCGGCCGCTTTTGAAATCAGCATTACCCTCCTCTTTCAGCTGTGTCAACTTCTTGATGACCTTGAGCCACTTAATGGCGGCCCTGAAGTCTGGATCACAGTCAATAGCCATGCGAAGAACCTTGAGTGCTTTGTCATTTTCGCCCTGTCCATATAGTCCACGAGCACGCAGGACCAGAGCCTCAGGGTCCTGGCTGTTGTTTCTCAACAGCTGGGTGGCAACGTTCTGAGCCTCTCCGAGGTTGTTCTCGCCGCCCATCTGCAGATAAGCCTCACCCCGCATCAGCTGCCACTTTCTTGGCTTCCGTTGTCCTGCGGGAAGCAGTCTGTCGGCCATATCAAGGGCGTGCAACACCATGGACGAGCCACTGCCTGATTCCAAACCTTGCTGTGCTGACTTGATATACTGCAGCATTTCTCTGGCCGGCTGCATGTCCTTGGCCGATGGAGGCGGGTCAATTCGGTCAAACATAACCATAGCCTCATCAGGCTGACCTAGGTTGGTGTAGATACGGGCGAGACGTAGAAGGATCTTGGGATTGTGGGGATCCAGATCGACAGCGCGCTTGCAGTCCTCGAGGGCAAGTTCATTTCGACTATCGGCCATATATGCTGCAGCCCGGTTGCCCAAGAAGGTAGCCGAATCTGGTTGTAGCTCGACAGCTGATAGTGCGTCTTCGTTAGAACGGATCCCTCAAAAGCAGAAGAGGGAAAAAATAAAAAAGATTCGATTCTGAAAAGTGCGTACCTTTTGTATACTCCTCGATAGCCCGCTTGTAGTTCTTCTCCTTGAAAAACTTGTTTCCAAGCGTCTTGAAGACCTCAGCCTCATCGGCTGGAGTAGGGGGCGGGCTGTTAGGATCGGTCGTATGAGGGGGAGGAGCTGGAGCATCCTCTTTCGGTGGCGACGCCGAACCGTTGGTAGCAGGAGGCGGTGTCTGGCCAGGCGTCGGCTCAGCAGCAGGCGGAGGCGACGACGGGGTCGAGGCGTCATTGGGAGGATCGACGTCCATCCTGTCAACAGAGTCACGGGCACTCATGGCTGACAGCGCGGAGAGCCTCCTGATCTCGTCGGGGTGCAAATTCAGAGGGTGAGTGTCGGGATCAATCTTCTTTTTGCGATAAGAGGAAGACTTGCCCAGGTCGGAAGAGGCTCTGGTGTAGCTTCGGGAGGAGCGTTTCTGATTGGGGATGGAAGTGGTGGAGGTGTTGGTTGTTGCCGAAGCGGGTCGGGCGGACTTTTTTGTGGGCGAGACCGAAGCGGCTTTGGCCTTGGAGGGGGCGGCGGGAGGCTTAGTAGGCGAGTTGGAGTCGGGCACGGAGCGGGAGTATTTGGGCAAGTCGTCGTCGTCTCTGGAGCGGTCCCGGTGCAGGTCGCGGTAGTGATGCTGGTGCTGCTGGGATTGAGGATCCTCCTCCTGGTGGGACTGGGACTTTTTTGTTTGCCTCTTGCTGCTGCTGAAGAACTTCATTGAGTCGGCAAACCAAACCTGCAACGGTGCGCTAATGGGGTACGGGGCTATAGCGAAGGCGGGCGAGAACCACGCAGAATTATGTCCTCTGAACGTCAAAAGCCTGAGCCTGAACCGCGAGGTCCCTTGTTCCGGTTGTGCCTGGCCGAGGATGTTGGCTAGTCAGGTCTAATCGGATCAAAGATGCGGTTCTTCTCGAGCCTTCTCTCTGGCGGGGCTCTCCCTTCTCTCTTTTTCTCTCTTCGACCAAACTTTGGGCCCTGCGGGGAGGTCAGATCCGGGTATGTAGGTAGGTAGCTTGGTAAGCGTAAGCCAAACACTATGGGCGCCCCACAAATAATCAATCCCGACGTTGATATTGGAGTCGAAGCCGTCGTTTCTTTTTGGGTTTCTTTTTTTTTCTTTTCCAATGAAGCTGTGGTCAGGACTTGAAGCTCACGACAATGGGTTGGTTGCAAGACGAATATTGATCACACTCGGAGGCGAACATGTGTCTTGATTGAAGATTGTGCAGGTCGGTCGAAAAAGAAATGTCCTAATGGTGCAGATGCTGGTGCAGGTGCAGATTGCTGCTGGTTGGGCAACACGGCCAGTCAGTTGCAGGCCGACTGCTGATTTTCAGATCCAGCCAAGTCAACTGCAGTCAAGCCTGAATCCTCTTCTAGTTGACTGATTGACGGACTGACAACCTCAGACAAGGCTCAAAAGCCGAATATGAGGAGGTACAATAATAAGGCTGAGCTCTTCCTCTTTTCCCAAGGCTCCTCTCCAGACCGATTATTAGAGCTGTCACAATCCTCAACCGATTGCAGAGAAAAGTCTCGGGAATTCAAGCGAGGGATCTTGCTGATAACGTAGACCTCATTCAACCCAACGAACGAGCTGGTGAAAGGGAGCCGAAGTCGAGTTCGAGGTCGTGAGGGAAGGAGGATGAGTCGCGACGGGCTGGCTGGATGGGAAGTTGGACGAAACCAAGTTCATTACAGTACAATACGCTGTGGGAAGCCAGCCCAATGTCAAAAATCCTGACCTGCAGGCACCAGACAAGCCATTTATTCTACATTTGCCTAAAGACGCCAATGGAGCCACCCAAAAAGAAAATAACGATGATGCCAGCCCCAGCATGCACCGCCCGCTTACTGCCTGTTTACATGCTTGGTACTCCATAAGGCCTAGCTAGCAGCCTGGGCAGTCCTTTGATACGCGCTGTCCTTTTTCCTCGCCCCCGGCAGCGCAAACCGGCATCCTTCATTGGAGCTTCCAGTGCATTCTGTGCAGCCAGCCCTGTCCATCGTTGCGTCTGCAGGTCGCGTAACCACTCACGGCGGCTGAGGTGGTAAAATACGCATGTCTATCACCGCAGTGTCAACCTCCCCCATTTGCCCCCAGCGGCCAATGGCTGTGCCTTGTTGAAAACACCCACGACCCCACCGTCAAGTGCACTTGGGGGCTGCGTCCGCTTTTCATAAAAATATCAAGTAGCACATTCGGGGTAGGTACTCGGGAAGCATCTTATGATGGTCCCGCTCTCGTGCACGCAAAAGAGCAGGTGATTGCGGAAAGAGGGTCTTTTTATGATTGCTAATTCTCAACGTATAAAATGGAGGCTGGTGCGGCACCACCCGCAGAAACCGACGTTACACCGCATGCGTTCCTGTTGGTTCCTTTCGCCGAGCCGAGAATTTGTGTGCCATTTTAATTTTTATTTCTTTTCCATGCCCTTGATTCCCCTCCTTTTATTACGTAGATGTATCTTGTATCTGGATAGTTAGACAAGGATCCGCGATATCCGTCGAGCTGGCCGAATAATAGGTATGTAATACTTCCAGTTGGTCAAGGCTTGTCGTTATGTTATGTCACCTTACACCTAGTAAAGAAAAGAAAAAAAGGAAATGATTTGCCAAAATTCCTTAGAAAAGCTCACAGTGTATTATTTGGGTATATGCTTTCCACTATATCAAGACAGTGGGTTAATGATAGTACAGCCACGCTAGAGCAACTCCGTCTGATGCTTTGAACGCAAGACGGTGGGCGTGCGAATTGGTGCTGTGCTTGGTATACTCGTTCGAACAAAGCAGAATCATCTTTTAAGAACTCCCAGAGGCCTTCCAAATACCCGTGGCCAAGGCTAGCAAGTCATATAGTAATATCGTGACCCATCAAATCGTTCAGCGTACCACAATTACTCTTCCGCCTCTTCATCCTCCTCCCCAGCCGGTGCGTTCCCGTTCCCTCCCCCAGCGGTCGAAGCTACGAAATCCTGGTACCTGAACACCTCGCCCCTCTTCCCAAACCCACCTGCACCACCTGCCTTCACCTTACCACCAAAGGCTCTCTTGCCAGAAAACCCAGCCATTACCTGGTCAATTTCCGCCGCGGATAGAGCCCGCTCGCCTGGCTCCGGCGCCGTGTGTAAAAGGGCGTCCCGTAGCTCTGCGAGATCAACTTGACCGCTGTCGTCGTCGTCGAAAGCCGAAAAAGCGGAGAGTAGTTCGGAGCTGGGAGAGAGGGAAGCGAGACTGGTGGCGATGGTGTTGAGGAAAGTGGCGAGGGTAATTGTCTGCGGCGCGGAGGGTTGGAAGAAGCGGGAGACGTCTGTTGCTGTAGACGGTAATCCTGGTAAAATCATCAGTCAAGATTCGCACCAGAGACTATGTAGAAACACCCACCAAGCTGGTTCAACATATCAGCAACATCCTCCCTATTTACAGACCCATCACTATCACGATCCATGATCTGAAACCCCTCGCGAATCTGCCTGACTTGCGCCGGCTGAAGCTGTGACAGCGCATTACCCTGCGCCACTGCCGACGCATGCGAGGTCGTCGACCCAATCGACGCCCTCTGATTCCTCGGTGACCCAAACATGTCTTCTGCTGCTTGCTGTTGCTGCACGCCGTGCGCTCTCGGTGTGAGACTGTCGGCGGTTCCAGACGGAGTCGACGAAGCGCCCGAAGGAGTTGACGAGGTGCTAGAAGACAATCTCGCGTTCTGTGGCTGGCTCGCTTTCAGAGGTGATGAGGAGGGCGTAGTCTTTCGTAGGGGAGATGGCGAGGCGGGAGAATCTGGTCGACGAAAGGGAGAGCTGCGAGGGGAGGATAGTGGCACGCCTCCTCCATTGGCTTTGATATGGTTGACGGGATGAGCCTGGAATTATTTTGCTTGTTGTTAGTTTAATCTTGGCGGCGCTTCGTCATAAGGTTGAGGGTGGAGACGACTCCATCATCGGGGCGTGGGAGGCTGGGAGGGCACGCACCATCTTGCGACCTGGGCGGGATTTAGCTATTGGGACACGGAATTCAGCGAGTTGTGAATGATATGTCCAATGAGTGCCTGTTGGAGTTAGGAGAATGGTGTACTGTCTGTTGGCCTTGAACAGTCAAAGTGGATATCGAGGGTGTGTCGTGCAATTCCATGTCGCGATGTGTCAAGCTGTAGATGCGGTTCCCACTGCGAGATGCGGTTGGGCGGCTGCGAAAGTCAACACGAGTCGTGGCTGCCCCAGCAATCGGCAAGCCGGCAGCTGCCGCAGGGTTCAGGGCAAAACCTGGGGGGATCCCTGAATTGCAACGGCGAAGCGCGGCTCTTGTTAGCCTGTCAGGCCTCTGAGGTTTCAGGGGTAGCGAGTGCTACTGCGCAGCTTACCACCAAGAGATCGCTTGCGGAGAATTGATCCGACATCAATGGATTGATAAGTCGCTCTCCGACCATCCCTGTCAGGGGAAGAGGAACAATCGATAGGGGTCCTTTTTCGAGTTCCAGTGGGAGGGGAAAAAAGTAGACCTTTTTTGATGACGAGGACCATGAGATGGCGAATGCTTCCAACAACTTTAATATTCTATTACTACGGAAGGAGGGTCGTCAGCATCGTCGCATTACAACCTGGTCATTCATGTCCTGTTTGAAGTTGGACTTGGATCTCACCGTACCATTCCACTCACGCCCACGCAATTCCATCTGACAAGATGTTCTGTACAGCCTCGGTGTAGATGGTGTTTCTGTTTCCGTTTCTGTTTCTGTTCTCGACCCTCATGCTTGGGCGTGCCTCCACTCTCCATTTTCCACATCCTTCATTCAACTTATCATCCTGAACGGCCGCAAATCATTTTCCCATCGTTCGGACCTGTTCACCACCTGCGTGTCCTCCACAATTGGAACCCCCCCCCCTCTTGATCAGACTCTCTTCTGGACCCAGTCGCGAACGCCGCAGCATTCTTCGAACTTGCGCTCGCATTGACCCTCGGGCTCTCGACTCCAGACGTCAATCTGCTGTTTGGTTCGAACTTCGGATAATACGACGCTGCCCGGCTCTTCTTGTTCTCCGATCCGAACCGCTCTTGTTCCATCGGCGCATCCAATCCAATCCCTCAAGTATTCCTCCTCTGGCTGCTGGTTGCGCAAACCACCTGCCGTACGACCGCAGCCTAAATAGAGGTCGTGTCATCGCACAACCCGGCGAAGGATCGCGCTTGGCAGGCATCGGTGGATGCACATTAGTGATAGCTTCTTTGCAGATCCTGTGTTTCTGCCAACAGCGTGGAGATTGCAACAACATTAACGTCGCAATTAAGATCGACCACTTCCATGCGCCGTCTTTCTGGGCACTTCGAGATTAACCAGCATCTGCCTTTTTCCACACTCGACCACTAATAAGCTTCTAGCCTGGCCTCGACCACCAGAGTCGCGTGGCCCTCAGTCTCTAGAAGAGACGCATACGAAAAGGACGAGGAAGATATGGCATCGGCGCAGACGGCGCTGCCTTACCACACACAAAGAACAAGCCACAGTAATGCGAGCTCTTCAACCGTGGAGCATACGCGAAGGACCTCGCTAGCATCCATTGTCCCGAGTTCGCGCTCCGCATCGCAGATGTCCCATCGCTCTACGAGGACATCGCGTTCGCCCATGCCACCAACCATGACTCCCGACCCAGACCGAACGTCCGACCCGAGCTCCAAGTCGAAGACACCCTCGACAGGAACTGGCATGTCGTCGCAACACTCGTCGCTCTCCGGCAATAGTGTCATACCCATGCCAAGATATAATCCCAATGGACAATCGAGGCGGAGACTTAGGTCGCAATACCCGCGCGGGTCTAACGAGAATCATGTCGAATACATTTTGGTGGCCTCCTTCGATATCGACCGGGGTCCAGTCATGGAACATCAATACCCTATGGCCATCACAGGCGACGAACACATGTTGGCAGAGCTCATGTTGCCGGATCAGGCGCATATGCGGAATCAAGATTGGACAATATTCTTCCTTCACAAAGACACGAGTCAAGAAGAGGAAGACCAGGAAACGCAAGAAAAAGCAGAGAGGCGACGAAGGCGGAAAAGAAGGAGAGACATTGCGGCCGGTCTGATCCCTCCAGACGAAGATGATGCCGAGGATTACGGGGACGAGTCAGACGACGACTTGGAAGACGATGAGTCCGAGGACGACGAGCCTGAAGGCAGTGAAGGACCACCGTTAGTATATGTGCTGAATCTCGTGAATACGAAACAAGACAAAACTGCGAAACGAGGAGCAATAGTGAAAGCTATGGCCATCTGCACCAGGCATCCATTTTTACACATTTACAAAGTAAGTTGTCAGTCTCGTGTGTTGGCTTGTCATCGATCATCTTCCATACGCGCGGTTGATGTAGTCGGGACTTTATTATGGACGACTTTGTAACAGAACACTAACAATTGGAAAGCCCCTTCTACTATTAGCACTGGAAGAATATTTCAAGTCGCCAGTACCGGAGACATTGGCTATGCTATACGACTCTGTTAATGCCATGGATTTGTCGTTAATGCCAAAGCTGAGCTTCCTGGAAAGACAATTATTACAATCCAGCGAGAATAAAGATCTTTTTGTGGAAAAGTTTGAGAGAATGGTACAGATGAGGATTGAAGAGAGTCAAGACTCAGTATCAGCAGATCAGGCATCTGACACCACTCGCGACCAGCCAACACGGCCACAAATTCTCCGAGCAGGGACAAAAGCTCATCTTGAAGGGACGGCCCAATTCTCGGTCCCAAGGGATACACACGAATTCGAAAGCAGAGTCATGTACAAAGGGATCCCGATACCTGTCAAGGTGCCCGTGGCTGTCATGCCCGAGTCTGTTGGCGATTTCTCGCTCATTAAGCTCATACAGAACTTCTCCGACCCACACACAAAACAACCACAACCATTCCCACCACACGCACATCTTACTACAAATGGCCCTTCGACACATCCCATCATCGTCCTGGCGAATGGACTCCTTACGCAGAAAAGAATCATCTTCCTCGGCCATAACATGCCCTCGGGCGAGGTCGCTGAGGCCGTGTTAGGAGCGTGTGCCCTGGCATCAGGTGGTGTGCTCAAAGGATTTACTCGGCATGCGTTCCCTTACACGGATCTCACTAAAATCGATGATCTCCTCAAAGTACCGGGCTTTATCGCCGGTGTCACAAATCCCACGTTTGAGAACCACCCAGAGTGGTGGGACATACTCTGCGACCTGCCTTCAGGTCGCATCAAGATCAGCAGCAAGATTGAGCCCGCGCCCCAGACCGAGGGCGCACAATACTTTGCGGCGCAAAATCCCGCACAGTCCTCTCTTATATATTTAAACACCTCTAGCAATTCGTCTTCCAGCCAAGATCTGACTGGCGACCAAGCCTTCATTGGCGACGTGCTGAAGAGCATCGCTGCGCGGCACGGTGAGCGAGTGGTCCGGGCGAAGTGGCGAGATTGGGTCATCAAGTTCACACGCGTCGCTGCAGCTTTTGAAGAGAACGTGTACGGTGCCAGTGCCCTGTATATTGGTGAGGGCCCAGACGAAGATGGGAACAAGCCAGGGCTGAATGGGATCCTATCCGGCCATGGTTATGTTTGGCCAGATGAGCTGTCGAAGCAGAAGGAGCTGGCGGGTAATGTAACACGTATTGAAGGTTGGAGGAACACGAGGAGTTATTACAGCTTCATTCAGGTAAGCCCACCCTGTTGAACATCCTAAAAGTCCGATTATGTGATCAACGATGCTAATACAAAAACACTCAGGATATGGCCAGATTATATAGTATCAAGCCTCTTAAAGGCCTCGATCTGCACCACCTTCACGACCGTTTGCGCATGCAACGCATGACGGCCTCCCAGACACGCGAAATTTATCTGGCCTTCTCGCGCTACGTCAACAGCTACGACGAGATCTGCCTGTTTCTCTCTGTCGCGCCTGAATCTCACGCTGGGCTATTCTACCTTGCTCTGGGGCTGTTCCACAAGGACCGTGAGGTGCGAGTCAAGACGGCGGAGTTGCTGGACAGGGTCGGGGAGCACGAGGCGGGCCAGCACTGGTGGGCAGGTATGAGCCGGTTTGAGAAGCTGGCTTATATGCGCATCAAGCGGGAGATTGAGGCAGAGAAGACGGCTACTAAGAGTACGAGTGACGGGGCACCTTCTTTACCTGTGAGTCTTGCTGAGGTGTAGAGGACTTGCGAGTCCGCTGGACAAGAGAGGGTTGAGGTGAGCGGTGGAAAGGCCTCCCCCCCTCGCCTTGAAAGGATGCAGCGAGGTGGTGAGGTGGCTCTCAAGACCAACATGATATACCTGTGACCGCGGCCGTTGATATCATTTGTGGGGTCTGTGTAAATGAATTCGCCAAGGAGCCTGGAGCAAGTCTGCATACGACGATTGACTGAGACCTTGAGCTGTGTACGAGACCATTTAGTTCTTTCATGTTTGACCCTGTCCACTTTGTTTTCGACTGCATACCTATATATACCACTCTCGCTCAAGCGTACAAAATTCAATTTGAATCTTTTCACATATCAAACCTTTCTCTGATGTCAACAATGCTCTTTTTGGCCTTTTTGCTGCTTGCCATGCCTCTGTGCAACTTTCCTATTCCTACCTAAGCCCCGAGATACTTGGCGGCATGTGCAACATGCTCATCACTAAAGCTCGCCATGAAGAAGTAGCTATGATCGTACCCTTCCTGGTACCGCAATGTCAGTCCCTCGAGCCCGGTATCCTTTACCGCCTTCTCAAAGTTCTCGGGCAGCAACTGCTTCTGCTTGTAGAAATTATCTCCCGTACCGACATCCACCAACATGTTTAGCGGGGTGCTCTTGTTCCACCCCTTGACCAACTCGGTCGCATCGTGCTTCTTCCACTCCTCCTTGTTCTCCTTGCCCAGGTAGCCGGAAAAGGCCTTCTCGCCCCACGGGCAGTTGACCGGGTTCGCAATGGGCGCGAACGCGCTGACCGACTTGTACGCCCCGGGGTACTTGAGGTAGAGGGTAAGGGCGCCGTGGCCACCCATGCTGTGACCCGTGATGCTGACGCGGGACTTGTCGAGCTTGTCGCCGTACGCGCCAAACAGGGCCTCGGGCAGCTCCTTGGTCAGGTAGGACTCCATCTTGTAGCCCTTGTCAAAGGGCGCCTGGGTGGCGTCGATGTAGAAGCTTGCGGCCTCGCCAAAGTCGTAGGCGTCCTTCTCGCCCGGCAGGTTGAGGCCGCGCGGGGAGGTGTCGGGGAAGAGCAGGGCGATGTTGTGCTTGGATGCGGCGTGCTGGAAGAAGCCCTTTTCGGTGGCGTTGTCGGGGGTGCAGGTCAGGCCGGAGAGGTAGACGAGGAGGGGCACTTTCTTGGATTGGTGGGCGGCGGCGGGGGGCAGGTAGAGGTTGAGAGCCATGGGGGGTGCCGGTGGTGGAGGAGTTGTGGGACAGCTTGAGGAGCTGTCCGCCAAAGGAGGTTATAGTTGCTTTGGTTTCGAAAGCCATTCTGGATGATGGTGATGATGGGGTGGATGAGGGTGAAGTGGTGAAGTGATGGGCTAGTTGTTGAAGGCGCTTGAGGTAGGTGGATGCTGTGGGGGATGAGTGTTGAATGTTTGGGAATCTCATAAGTCAGTCAATGGGGTTTGATTAGACCGAGAAAGGTAAAGTGAAGTGGTTGTCAAGTTAGGGTGGGTATCATGAGTTTATTTGCTAATAAAAGTAGGAGAATAGATGGCGACTGTTTTTTCCCCCCTTTGCTACAGGCTGGGGTTTATTTTCTTCCAATCACTCCCTCCCGAAATTAGGCTCGAAGCTTGGGAGCTCCTCCTCGTTCTCCTCTATCAGTGTAGGCCTTCCGATTGCGCAGTGCAAACTGACCCCGAAGCCAAGTGTTGATGCCGAAGAAACTCCATGATGCTGCTCAGCCAGAGAGATACGCCCCTCACAGCAGCTAGACAACAACCCCGCGGTCCAGAGTGCCCCACATTCGAAGTCCCCGGCAGCTGTGGTGGAGACCTAAGATCCGGCCCCAACGTCATTGGTAACAGGGGCTGTCTGCGAACCACCCCCACCCCCACCCCCTTGACAAGCCCATGTCCTTTTGCCTGAACGAAATTATCGTCTCCAAAACTTTTGGCTTTTATTACAAAAGTCCCAAAACCATGCAAACTTCCAGCTAAGACTCACACCTCTGGCGCCACGCCTTGGTAACACTCAAACGACTCAATCAGCTCGTTCCACCCGCCCGCTGCGGTGAGGTTGTTCTTGGCCGTGGTGTTGTATGAGATGGCTCCGTACGTGCAGCCCTCGGGCGATCTGCAAATGCCACCGCACGGGTACAGGTACGGGTAGCAGTACTGCTCCTCGCCATCGGGGGCAAAGGTCGCGGTGTTGAAAACGTAAGGTGCCGTGAGGTTCGTGCAGGTGCCAAAGGAGACAACCTGGTGTGTGCATTCTCCAGTGGACTGCGCACCAGTGCACAAGAGGACCTGTAGCGATGAAGGGTTCCTGTCAGCAAAGAAATGTCGAGGTTGTCGTCGTTGATCGTGGTTGGAGAGATCGCGGGCCGGGTCAGGCGAGGTGAGGTGAGGTAGGTAGGTAGGTAGACAAGACTTACACCGCCCAACTGCCGCTTCTCGATGGGTTTTGCTGTGGAGAGGCTCGCGGTCGCAAAGACCGTCAGGAAGGTGAGGAACTGCATTTTGAGGTTCTGTGATTGTTTGGAACAAGCAACGGCGCAAGAATGAGCGGATCCTGTTGAGAGGTCGGCGGTACGTTGAAGTACTCTGACAAACGGAGGAGGCTTATTAAGCAGGCGCACGGCGTAATTAAGGCTGGAAGGTTGCGTTGCTGTTGCCACTACTCCTACTACTACTACTATTATTACAGTAGTACTCCGTAGGTCTGACAGGGTGGGATGTAGTCAAAGCTGGTGAGGTATATGGGGCTATCAGTGCATGGGACTTGACAAGTGCATAGGAAGAAGGAAGGCTGATGGTTTCATGGATACTGGGCGGCGTGACACAGGTCGTAAGGTTTATTAAATACAAAACCACCCATCAACCTGACGACGGCACAATTCCCTTTCTGCACTTCACTTCCTTGTTGGGATTCACTTTGATTGACATCACACGGCCCCAGTCATTTTGCTGGTCCCATACCCCCGGCAATCGCTTTTCTTCCTGTCTCTCTCTGTCTCTCTCAACTAAGCGTCAAGGTCACAACGACTGCAACTAGAGCTGCATGTCCACTTCGTATACTTACCGACATGCACGCTAATAGGTATAAGTCAACGCTAGCAGGTATACGAGCAAACCTCTATAGATGGTCCAGTCGGAAGCCATGGCGAGGTGGCCAGCAAACCAGATGGATCTTTAACACACAAAGCCAACTGTGTCTCTCGTGAGACATGGCCACAAAACGAGCCATTAGGACCCACGCATTGGACCCCGAGAAAGGTGGTGGGCGTGCGGCTGGGGGCTTCTCACCGAAATTTTACAATTCACCCTTCACACATTACAGTCAGACGTCATGCAGCCTCATGCTACTGAAAGCTTTTTTTTCCTTTTTTTTTTTTTCTCTCCTTATTTCCCGCCTTGTCTGACTCTGATGGCCGCTTTGATAAGATGGAAAGGGGAAGACGCATGATGCTTCAATCCTTCAACGAGCCCGGTTTTCCCCTCCCCGTCAGAATGTCTTGGAGTCTCCGCGCAGAACAAGACGAGCAAGGAAAGGATGCACAGACGCGGTGTGGTTACGGCGATGCCGACTGGCTTGGCGCCTGTCAGTATCCATGGGGGGGAGAGGATCTTTGAGCGATCATTATATGGGCCGCATTTCTGATCAGCTCTTCTTGCCGCATCGACGTCGTCACTTGCAGAGTTCATATTAGATTTGTCCACGGTAAGGATCCAAGACATGTTTACTATATTCCCTTGATCGTATAGGTAGGGAGAGGATATAATACAGCAGACTCACATTGGGCATATCTTAATATCATATTTCAGCACGGAACTCTTCATGGTAGCATTTTCGGTATAGAATGTATCCACATATATATATCAAAGGCCTATGTATTCGTCTGTGGGCGGGTCGGATGTTTCTTGCGTGGTTCACTACCTACCTAAGTACCTAGGAGTGTGTTGTCATGCAGTTGAACGAACAACCCCAGAGGAGTAGATTGGAGCGAGAGCGAGCAGGCAAGCCTCCAGATTCACGAGGTAAGTAGGAGGTTGATATTATAATTTTGACGGTATTGCTGTATATGTGCGTATTGAATCTGTTGGCTTTTGGGTTGTAACTCGTCGCTATGTATTTTTGTGGAAAGTGAACTATACCTAGGTACCTACCTAGGTACACGGATCGTCCTTTGCCGCCCCCCCCCCCCACTCCAGCCTCTCACCCTCTTCAGGGATACTGTAGGATGCCCATATACCAGACTTCAAGCCATGCCAAACGGTAAGGCATTTTTCGGTAGCAGAAAAAATAGGTCTTGCGACGAGGAATTTCAGTGTACAGTAGCCAAGCTATGGCATAGGAGCCTGTTCATATGGAACCTATTGTGCAACCCCCCCCCCCCGGGTCGCAGGTGGGGTTATATAATCCACTTGATTTCAATTTCAAAGCTGACAACACAAATATCACCAGGTCAGAATTTTGAGTGTTTACATAAAATCAATCACATGGCTTTGCAATGTCTCGAAACTTTTTTATTTTTTTACCGGATATAATCCAAGGAACTCTGATCGTGGCAAGGTGAGGCGAGCCGAGAGAGTACCTAGGTATCAAGTAGTAGTATTCTCTCATGGGGGAGGAGGATTCAACATACCTACCTATGTTGGTAGGTGTGCATCAAAAGGATCTCATATATTACTTCAGGCCGTGCTAATGGCTCAAGTGCATCTGGCTACTTCGCGACAGTCAAAAGCCCCGAGTCATCTGGAGGTACATGCTTGTATAATGTATACAGAGACGTCACACATAGAGCGTGCTTTATTGATGGACATATGGGATAAGCAATGAATACAATCAAATTGAAGCCACTGATAATGTCACCGTTACAAGGTTATCTAGGTCACAAAGTACCTAGTTGCGCCAAACAGCACCAAATGCCGGACTTGTGTAAATCAACCACGAAGAGAGCGACAACGTACTTTACACCTTCTTAACCCGACAACAGACCAGGCCCAAATCGTGTTTGCTTCCCAGATTTACGAAGTAGTAAACTGTCGTTTGAGGTTCAGACAGTTAAAACAGGCGAAATTCTGGGGTGTCTATCAAACTTTCGCAATGCTCGATCTAGCTGAGTGTACAGCACCCAGCCGCTTCATCTGCTTCTCAAACTATCTGGCTGTCAACTAAAGAATGTTTTTACATCTTCATTATTCGAATAAAGCACCGGCTCTTCTACCTTGTTCTATACCAGCAGGATCTCTTACGACCTGTTCCCCGGGCGGGAATGCGTGCCCTCCGTTCACAAAGACTCGACTGCCTCAAGCCTTGATACTGGCAACTGACCAGTGATGGGCCTTCGTTTTCAATATTCGCCATGGGTTTCTCTTGACCAAGTTCATGAATGCCCGTGACATGGTATATGCGGACAGGTTTGGTTCCTACATTGACGAACTAGGTACAGAGCCTATAGTAATAAATCTGACGAATGGCAGCACAGGTTCAATGGCGAAGTTGAAAATGAAATATTCACAGTCTTTGCATTGACCAAGTGATCAGTTGGCATAAATAGACCTCTGAAACCAAATGGGTAGGGCCACGTGGCGGTCATTCCTCACGCTACGCAAAAACGTTCATGCATGAAAACTGTCAACTCTGATTGTTGTCGGACTGAGCACTCGTTATGCTTTCTATGGTCACGCAAGTTGAGGTATTACTGTTGGATCCTTTGAATCCTCCCATCGCTCTGCCGATTCTCAGTCCTCCACAATATAGACCCCGTCACCAATTGGTGACACAGGGCTAAGGGCTTTCCTGGCACAAGCCTAGTATGTGTAAGTGTCAAATTTTGGACTCAAGACTCCTGCTTCTCGATATGAGATACGATGAGGCGGTCTGCTAAAGCACAATGCATTTCAAGGGAGTCGAACGAAAGGGAGGACTAGGGAGATCCCGACATCGCCATATAGAAGTATCACGAGAGATTCCGAAGAAGGAATAATCTTCGACGAAACCACCCCGCTTCTTGGAGACAACTCAAACTTCACAAATTCGACGTCCAAAGAGAAAACCGTTTGGATACGATGGCCAGTCATCTTGCTGCGAATCTTCATCATTGCTCCAGTAGCGACCATCACGTCGCCAATCCGGCGATACGATGAAGCCCATCCTGGTCGGCTCCCGGCCGTTTTCGCTGTCGTCAGCTTGGTGGTCGTATTCACTTTGAGCTTGACGGTTTTTGCGAATGTACCCACCGCAAAATATGTGGTCAACTCCTCGTTGATCTTGCAACAGTTTTAGATCATTGATTATATTGCAAGATGTCTACAAGATCAACGAGAGCCGGAACAATACGAAGGTGGCGGCGGTCAACCTTGTTACTGGAGATAGAGGGTTGGCCAAGAGTAAGGAATTTCAAATGTTCGATCACCTGGCTATCACCTGGGCAGGGACAAAAGACGTTCCTCATGTTACGGCCCCAGATCAATAGACCAAATGATTCTCTTTCGGACCCAGCGCAGAGCTGTCGATTGGTGAGGATGGAGGCCAACAGCCAAAACAGTGCGAACCGTGAGATTACATGTGCACTACTCAAGATTGAAAGCTTGATCAATATGGTCTTCAATTCATTCACAAAATACGATGACGACGTTTGCTTCAGTCGTGAGGCTAGAATGAGTTCTCTAGATATACTTACTCGTGCAGGAACGTGCTTACTATGTATGCGTTCAGAAGAGAAATTATCTTAAGCTTTTTGAAGTGGTTTATGACCACGTTTCCTCCAATAAATTGTGCTTCTCTACTTACTACAACTTTAGGCCAGAGTAATAGCTGTACAGTTCTCCTCGTACGACTCAGATGCATATGCGCAACTTTGTTCTTCAGAACACGTCAACCATGGATCAGTAGGTCCCTGCTCACATTGTGTTCCTCCAGAGCGTTCCTCACCGTGAATCAAAAAATCAAACGGACGAACCCAATATTTACCGGAACACCGTGAGTATCCTTCTAAGTCTATCCAACAGTTTGCAAAATGCACATTGTAAACATCCTCTCTTGCCTTACACCGCACTTCCTTCACTCGTGATCCGGCCCGCTTCGCTCCGCGTCCATAGTGCTCAAATTGTCAACATCTCTGTCGATGCCGGTTTCAATATCAAATGACCGCCCAAATGCAGCATTGTACCGTCTGAAAGCGGTCTCGATCAACAAGCCGACTTCCTTCCTGTCACCACCAATGATTCCCAGAGCCAGTAACGATTCTGTCTCCTCGATCCACACTTTCAGCGTTCGGAAATCGGCTTCCGTCTTGCCTAATTTCTCAGTGATTCCTTTGCCCTTGACCAGTGTCAGGAAACTGGCAGTGACTGTGTTCACGGCTCCCAAAATGGTAACAGTGATTGGGTACTCGTTGGTGCTTAATCCGAGGCATGTCAAGGTAGCTCCAAGCACGATCTGTATTCCATGACAGCCCCAAACCATGCCGCTCAGCGTGTGGTGCATGATCCGTTTTCGGCGCTCCTGCTCAACGATAGACTGATAGATGCCAATGGAACCATGCGGGCCGTGATCGAAGGTATGGTCAAGTTCGGTGGTGATACCTACCGCCCGGCGGAACATGCGAAGATGCTCGTCGTTTTCGTCACGCGCTGGGCGACCCAAGGGATCTGACCAGGCCGGTCCATCATTGAGCCCTCTCCTCATTTCGACTGCCTTGTCAATGTTATCTTGGATTGTCCCGGGGCTAAGAGGCGAGTTGCTCGAACTTGAGGGCGAGTTGAGGGCCGAGTCATCAGATGCGACGTCCGAGAGGAGGGGGGTCGTGTCTGACGGCCCGGATCCAAACATCTTCCAACTAGGCATTATGATATTGATAGTGTGAAATACTGAAAAGGGGGAGGTAGTGTTGTTTTCTCTCTGCAACTTAGAAAGAGGTGACGGACATGTGCTCTATTCGGGAATTATAATCGGAGGCACATTTGCCATTCAAGGCGCAGGGTGGTTCACACATTTTATATTATGATCGAGGACCTACAATCCGAACCCCATAGACATATCGTCTTGATGAAGTCTATCTCGTGCTAGTAGCATGTGGTGGGTGTGCTGTTCCAGGCACTATCACTGGTGTAGGGGCTGCTAGGGCATCGTGACTGGTGAGAGGTCAGCCGCCTCGGGCCGTCTGACCTGCAGCAACCAGAATACCGATTATACTTACTGACCATGCGACCACATTCTTCAACCCACAAGCATAATGAACATGTTCGCATCTTCCCTGTTATCATGATGGACTTTCCATCTCCTGCACATGTCACGCCCTTTTCATACTGGCCTTATCGGTCGGGATGGACTTACAACTTTCGCATAGTACCCTGTTCTGTTCATGGACGGATACCCCTGTCACTGATTGATTGTCAGCCTTGCCTAGGTACTCTGCTACTATGTAGACGATACAGACCACTGCAAAGATTGGGAGTTCGACTCTTCCCGGGGACGCTGTTGTATTAACTTTTCTACTTTTGCGTTCCCTTATCTGAATACAGTATACGAAGCAATACATGTGTTGATATTTTCTTGTTGCGCAAGGTGCCGGCTGCACTTTCATCTTTTCTCTGCGTGAGATGCAAAGAATGCTTCAGCTAATCATGTCATGTCCGAGCGATTCGGGTTGTCAAAGACTGAGTGAGCCTCATTTCCTCTATACCCTGACACGATTTACTGCAAGAGTTGCCATATTTGCATTGAATAACAAAGTTTGAGATTTCGTAGTAGTAGTATATTCGCCGTCAAGGCCTAGGTACGTACCGTGGCAGGCGTGGGTAGGTAGGTATGTACCTACCTACCGAGGGTTCTGGCTGTCTGGGTACATATGCATGGGGGTCGGATTACCCTAACCCTTGGCAGCCCGCCAGCCAGCACACTAATACAGACACCCACAATTCAACCTCGTGATATTCGATGAAGGGGAATCAAAAAGGAAAACGAAAAAATATATCGACCCCGGGAAGAGTCGAACTCCCAATCTTTGCAGTGGTCTGAACCGAAATGCAACGCCTTAACCATTAGGCCCTATTAAGGATTAGTTTCGTTGTTTTTGAAGTGAATCGCCAGTACCGTTGAGCTAACTTACACGAGGCCGGATCGAATCCGAGTTGTTAGCTGATGGTTTTGTGGGTATATATACCCGTGACTCTACACCCCCGCTACCATGGTCATGTCACAGATTGTTTGACAAGAGTGACAAATATAATAGTTTGCACGACGAAATAGAAGTGAGTTGCAGGTTTCTTTCCGGCAATTCACAAGGCAGAGGAAACTTGTTGGAGAGTCTCATTTTGCTTTCTAGACAGCATCGGGGCACATTGAAGGCTGGAGCTGGGATTTTCGTTGCTGAAGAGAAGCTACAGAAGATTTACCAATACTGCCTTGATGATCCCGCGGAAACAACAGCACGTACGCGCGCTTTTATCACTTCTAGTCAGGGGAACATAGGGGAACCTTGAAGGCTGGGCAGTCTTACTAGAACAAGCTTCGAGTATTACTGTCCTGCATGATCATTATTCGGTTGGAGATAGTTCCTGGAGTATTTCAGGGTGCAATAGAAATTGATTTGCGTCCTCAAGGAATGCGCACAACAGTGCGAGAGCACCCAGAGCTAATGATATTTTTTGAGTATTATCGGCCCTCCGGCTATTCTAACCCTCACAACCGTCCCCCTCCCCAAACAAACTTTGCATGGCCCCGTCCAGCCATTCCTGGTCGTCGGCGGTCCAGGCGCCCGGAGCCGAGGCAGAGGCGGAGGCGGCAGCGCCGGGCCGGAGCGGGAGTGTGGCGTCGGTGGTGGTGGTGGTGGTGGTGGTGTCCTCGGCCTCTGCCTTCACTTGGTCGGCGTTGGCGTCGGTGGTGGTGGTGGTGGTGGTGGTGGTGGTGGTGGTGTCCTCGGCCTCTGCCTTCACTTGGTCGGCGTTGGCGTCGGTGGTGGTGGTGGTGGTGGTGGTGTCCTCGGCCTCTGCCTTCACTTGGTCGGCGTTGGAGTCGGTGGTGGTGGTGGTGGTGGTGGTGGTCGCGGCGGTGGCAGCAGCAGCAGCAGCAGCAGCACGCTCGCGGCGCTTGCGGCGCTGCCTCGCGCCGGCGGATCTTCCTTGGCCCTAAACATATATTCTTAGTAGTGTAGGTCAAAGTTGTTTGGCACAATTCGAACTTACGGGAGGGCCTGGAGGGCCGGGCGGGCCGGGGACTGTGGCAGCCTTCTTCTTCGGCTTCAAGTATGTCAGTACACACCAGGTGGTGACGCATGAGCATGGCGAATAAAATTCTCCGGTGGTATATATGCTTACCTGCTCCGTCTCCAACTCGTCGTCTCGTTTCTAGCATGCATGTTAGATTGTATGCTAGTGAGTCGTTCAGGAGACACGTACACGTTTGGTGCCGGGCGCAGGAGCCCGCAGCATCTGGCCGGCGAGGGCCATCAGCTGCCCGTGATCGACCCGGGCGGTCATCTCGGTGCCGTCGGCTGACTTCAACTCTACTCATATCTGATAAGTACTCGAAGGCCAGAGAGCAGGAGCTAAGGACTTACTGATCTCCGTGGTGCGAGGCATTGTGGGTACTATCATAGCTTTTCAGCTTGTGCATCTCAGGTTTGCATAACTAGTGATTCAATACTCACAATTAAAGATGAAAATTTTGTGATAATCTGAGGACACGCATAGTCAGCAACAATTATGGTAGAGCAAGGCTGTAATGCTGTGCAGAAACAAATGATGTTTGTAGGTGAAGAACAGTCGATCCCAATCAGACCAAATGCTGGAAGCTTGGCAGATTTCAATGCAAGGAAATAGGTTAGAGAAATGGGTTGAGTCCTCTAGGAGCAGTGTAGTTTGAGGGCAGTGGATTAGCAGAATGAAAATATATATATATTCATGTGTTGTCGCGTGGCCAATCCGTTGAAAAATCAAGGAGCAGGTATACGTACCGTGAAGTGCCTTCGGTTGAGAAGAGAAAAGAAAAGAAGAGACGAGGGAAGCGTCATCAAATCTTTAGGTATTTATACCTGTGCTAGGGTATACTGTCACCAGGCGGCCAATCCGGAGTTGGACAGGGGCTGGCTAAAGGACTACCCAAGGACTACGTGAGTTGGCAGTGCCACTTACTGCACCGTTACAGCTCAGTGTCTAAGGAGCAAATGTCAAATCATGCTCAATAATCAGCCTCACTAGAGATAAAGAATTGGCATAATATTCGATCACGATACTCTACAATTCTGTACGCCTCAAATATCAAGTACAGGTCGGTAGCAATTGGCATTTCCTACCTACCTACCCAGGTGTGCATCTCTGTAAGGTAGGTACCTTCCCAGATAGCCAACAACCCTGCTCCGCTGACATCTTGATACGCCCGTAGCTACCTATGTGTTTTCTATCTCTTGTTCGACGAGATCTGTGGAGTGATCATTCAGCCCCAGGTGTTGAATAAGTGGGAATGAAGTTGTGTCCAGCTATCTCTATAGTTTACAAGCCCCAATCCATTTTCTCACGCAATTTGATCACGCGGGTAGATGACTCTCTAGCCACGGCGAACCAGGATGACTGCCTTGACACCTCCTTCCTGATCTATATGAGGAAGGAACGCTGTGTACGCCTCGACCACCACAGCTTGAGAAGTCTGGGGTGGGGGGGTTGAAGGTGCCTTTCTACTCTCCTGCAGCGTCACAGAGCCAACGACTTTTGAAAATTAACAGCCTTGACTTTCGAAATTCCAGTTCGAGCCTGTCTCTTATATTCAAAGATTTTCTCTATCTGTGGCACTTTACTCCAAAAAGCAATCATCATGGCACCCGCATTCAAAGCTGCGTTCAAAAGGCCTCTGTTGGTATTGAGAAGAATTCCGGCAAGCGATCCAGTGCTGGCACACACAAGTCTTCTGCGAACAAGAAAGCCAAGTTCAGCTTGTCCGATGTGGATGATGATGATTATGATCGGGATGATGATGATTATGGTGATGTTGACGATATTGAGTCGAAGGCCCATGATAATACCCCTTACCTTGCCGATGCCAGGAACAGTATTGACCATGGAAAAGACCTCAATGATGCCCTTGACGAGGAAGATGAGATCCTTGACGTGTCTAGTGCTAACTCGCGCACCACTGAGCAACAGATCAAAGCGGTGCTGCGACCCCTCGGTCTCGAAAGCCTCTACAGCGAAGGCTTGTCTTTCTTCGATGTTCTGTTGGACAATAGTACCGTGACGGACTCCACAAGAACAGCTCTCATTCTTTTCCGGGAGCAGTGTCTTGCTAACTCCGGGCAGAGGTCGAGCGAGCCTACCGACGCGTTCCTCAATCGTACAGAGCCTGGCTGGGCGTGCAACAACAGCGATGTCACTGGCCTCTGGGATGATTTGATCGAAAAGTTGGTCAGACTTGGAGTCGAGCAGGAAGATTTGGTAAAACCCTCTGGAGCTTGGGGTGCAACCCTTTGCTTACTACCTAGGTATCTGGCACAAACGAAGGCAGGAAGAAGGTTCAGACTGGCGTAACAAAGAAGTTCTACGCTCGAAAATGCACCTGTGGACATCCACAGATGGCTTCGCCACATTTTATAGTAGCTTTCGCGCCCGTAGCCATCTACGGACGTCTTTTACACCATCGCCAGTGCTTATGCGCCTGTGGGCATCTACAGACGGCTTTTATAACCTCCTTAATCTAAGAGTCTCTCGACTGATTGATCAATGTCGGTTGACTCTTAATCCGTACGGATAAGTAGCACTGGTGACCGCTGTTTATCGTTATTATTGGTTGTTGTTAAAGGAGGAAGAACGATGGTCTGTTCAAGGAAGACGAAAAATTCAAGAATGAAACTCTGAATGACATTGGGCATTTGCGTTTACAGCTTGTACTGCAACACTGTGGACTCGGTAGCATGTAGCGACACAACATATTTGACTCAAATCTTTTCAATTGCTCTTATGCCGAATCTCAGGCTGCTACGTACAAGTACACATAAGAAGGGGCTTCTACAAGGTATCCATTCTCGCGACTTTTTGTTGGCACTCCACAAACACCTTGAAACTCAGCAGCCGTCCTCTTATTAAGATCGCGCCTCTTCCAGCTCCAGCTCCAGCTGTCGGATCCTCTCACTCTGGCCTTCGCTACCAGCCGAAACCACGCGCTTCTTGAGCGTCTCGACCTCGCCCGTGAGATGGCCAATTGCCTCGTTCTGCTTCTGCAGTTGGCCACCCTGTGCGGCGAGGATCTTGGACTGCGCCTCGATAAGTTGCTTAATTTGCTCCAGGGAGGTCTCAACAGATGGCGACAAGGCAGGGGATGAGTGGGATGCGGCTGCCGCGGCGGCGGGTGGGCTGGCCTTGATGGGAGAGGGGGCGGCCTTGGATTGTGATGCCGCGGGAGTTGGTGTGCTGCTCTTGATGGGCTCGGCTGGTTTGGCGGGTTCTGAGCGGAGGGGCAGGGCTTTTGCTGCGGGCTTCTGCACCTCTTCAAAGCTTGAGGTCTCCGCATCGTCATCGTCATCCTCGTCGTTATCCTGGAACTTGGATGCGGCGGCGGCCATGGAGCCCTTCTGCTGTGCCATGGAGGGTGCTGGTGTGCGAGCAGCGGGCGTTGGCTCAGGCTCCTTGGGCGCGGGCTTCGCAGCCGGTGCGGGAGTAGGAGCCGGAGCAGGAGTTGGAGGCTTGTAGTCGGCTGCAACCTCTTTGGGCGCATTGCCTTCGTATACGTCCTCCATATCGATCTTAGGGGGAAGTGCGGTCTTGCCCGAAAGCCACTCAGAGGCAGAGACGCCAGGCTTGGAGCCAGTGCATGGCGGGAAGATATCAGACTGGAAAGTCTCCGCCCGACGGGGAACGGTGAAGGAGATAGGTTCGATGTACGAATCGTTGACGGTCTTGTACGCACGCATAATTTCGTTTTCTTGGAGCTAAAGAATGATTAGCAAGGTGGCCAGGGGAATGGACAGTGATGGAAGACATACGTTGACGCCGCGCTTTGGTACGAAAGCAATACCTCTCTGGGGGTCTCCAGATTTGTACTCGGACAAGAACTCGAATTTGTCGTTTTCGTACTCAAAGTACCGGATGTTGCCATCGCCCTTGCCGGCAAGGTACAGGCAGCTCGTGGCTTCATCCCAGAACGGCATACAGACGCCACTGATCGAGTCCAAATTCGTGAAACCGCCAATTGGCTTGTCTTGGCCGGGCTCCCACAGAGCGATCTGACGGTCACTCATGCGTGAGAAACCAGTCGTCGCAATACGATTGTGCTCGCCCATCCAGACCGCGCGAGAGCTCTTCGCGCCCTCATGGCCGGGACCCACGTGCGCAGGCTTCTCCTGACGAACATCCCAGACGCGCAATTTCTTGTCGCGAGAAGTGGTCACCAGGAGGTTGCCGCTGGCATTCCAGGAGAGAGACTGGACGATGTCGTTGTGCTTCAGCTGAAGTGGTGCCTGTCCGGTGCCAATGTCCCACAGCTTGATGGTGAAGTCGCCCGAAGCGGAGGCGAGAATGTTCTCAGCGGCTGGGTTGAAAAGAACCTGGCCGACCTTCCTATGCGAATGTCAGAACACCTTGCCCAAACCTGCAATTCGACCATCATTCTGGAGGGTTCTTGCGTGTGCCGTACCTCGAATGCCCTGCCAGCTTGCTAACGGGCGCAACATCTGCTGGTTCCTCGGCGTCGGTGAAGAGGGAAAAGTCTTTGGGGACCTCCCATATAAAGATCTTGCCATCGTCGGAGCCGGATGCGATGATGCGGTCATTAAAGGGGTGCCTAGTTATCACAACGACACTGTTAGCCAATATTTCTTGAAGCGCATCGCTTCCCATTCCCACAGCCAGTAACCATGGTTTGCACAACGAGAAGAAAAGGGATGGGTATCGTTCGTACCAGTCAGTATCCAAGACAACAGCGGTGTGCCCACGGAACAGTGGTATCTGGTCGGGGAGCTTGCCCCTCTCGTTCACGGGAATGACTGCGAATGCGCCACCACCGCCCGACTCCCAATTGACCGACAGGTATTCGGGGTTGGCCTAGTAATTCGAGCATACATCGTCAGCGATCGAGTTCGGCGAGGCACCGAGGCGATTTAGTTGTTGGACAAAGAGCCGTCCGTAGGGGTGTTTCGCGCTGACCTTGACCACTGACCCGTAAAGAATTAGCAATTGCTCTCCAAAAGCAATAGGCTTTGCAGGGGGCGAGTTGTATTCGTGACCACATAGAAAGGCCCATCCACTCGCGCCCCCCTAACACTGCCATACCTCGCGACGGAGTACTAAGGGGTGGAACGTACAGTTGGTATCCCACGCATTCCTACTGATGTGGAGGTTATCGTAGCAGAACTCCTTCCTGGCGCCTTTTCCGAAGACGTGTCCTAGCCATCACCGAAATCAATAAATGTCAGCCAGCCTGGTTGCATATCGTAGAGACACAGATGCAAGGGAGAGCTGCAACGGTAGTGCAGATCGCTCGAGCTCGCGTGTGTTGGTCCTCGGTCGGGTTGGGCTGAATACTCACGATACTTCGACGCGCGCACGAATCGGCCAGACATTGGTGCTGAAGCTCGTGGATGAACAGGGGCAAAGCAAGGCAGTCGAGGTGGCTCCGTAGGAGATAGAGGATAAAAGAACAAAAGATTTGGGTATGGAAGTTTTAAGTGTAGAAAGGGAAAAGAGTCGAAAGGCGATGATGCTCTCAAAGGAAAGGGGTTCCAGATGTCATTTGACAGGGGTTAGCACAGTTGGGGGGGCAAGCACTAATAAAGTGCTTGGGCCCTGTCAGGCCAGGGCTTTGTCTGAAGCGCCAGCCTTGCATAAATGTGCCTTGGCCTTCCTGGTTTCACCACGCCGACTTGCGCAAGTCACAACACGCATACACACACGCATTGCCAACTCCAATGCATCCCAAGATCAGCGCTTACACATTGGTCTAGTAGCAGCGATGTTGCTTAATTAGCAAGCACTTGTTCTACATTGCTTGCTGTGGTTCACAATTTGAAAAAAATTACAATGTGGTCTAATTTAGCTTGCAGAAATACACACGGATCTCCATTCTTCCTTCTCATCCAGCCTCCGCACGAGGTAAAGTAGAATATAAAGTTGCTGTGATACCAAGGCAACCCGCTGTCAATGAGTGAGATTTGCATCTTGACAGTCCTTAACCACGTTGAATATACACACAGCTCATGCCAGACCTCTCAATGGGGGAGTGCATACCTATGCGGGTTTCTATCTGCGCCGTCGCAAAATCTTTCCACACAAAACAGCCGTATCCCTCTTGGTATTTCCCTTTCATTCACAATCACACCAAGACGCCATATGAATAGAACAACCACGATGCAATAGACGAAACAGACCCGGTCCGACCAATTCCTACAATCTAACTCCATTTTCAAGCAGACCCAGACGCCCTCACCACTACCCTGGATGGACTGCGCTGATGGCCTACACATCATCGCCGTCCTCGCTTCGGGCAGCGCTGCTGGGTCCACCATTGGTGTTACTTGCCGAGTTGAGGTTCAGCCGAATGCGAGGTTGAGGTGTACTAGCGCTCGTGGTGGGTGGAACCGAGGTGTCCTTTTGCGATCCTCCATCTTCCAACTCACTGAGCTCAGGGTGCTCCGCCAGCTGCTGCTCCAGATTTTTGGTGAAGTAGTTCTGTAAGGATGTTAGCAAAATCAATACTATGAATTTTGATGAATTTGATTCGAGTGCAACGTACCTGAATTGTGATGGCGTCTTGGTGAATCAAGGCACTGTCGTCGTTGTACGTTTTGCAGTTGCTGCACATGAGCTCGATGTCCCGCCGCATGTCGCTAAGACTGTTGTACTCCTCTTTCTTGATCTTTTTCTCAATGTTGTTCATGCAGATCGGGTTGGTGATGACAACAAAGTAGTCGGCGTAGTCCCTCTTTGAAGGCAGTTTAATAAACGGCCCAATTATGAGACGCTTGGGAGGCTCGTCATCTTCATCGTTCTCTTCTGGGTCTGGATCGGGATCATCCACCTCGAGGTTCATGAGTTGCTCAAAGAGAGCACGCAAGCTCCGCTGCAGGACCGCCCGTCGCTCACGATTGACTTTGCCGTCGCCATTCGTGCTGATAGCCTTTGGTCGTCCTTGGGGACCGCGACGCTTCTTTGATGGTGGCTCGTCGTCACCCTCTTCCGCCTTCCTCTTCTCGACATTCTTGCTACCAGGCTTGCGCCCACGCTTCTTGACCGGTGTCTCCTCAGGCTCGGGAGGCTCTTCCGAACTATCCCTGCTGCCCACAGAGCCCGCGTCCGAGGCGGCTAGACCGGCAAGCTTCTTCTGCCTGTTCCTCTCTCGCTTCTCCTTCCGAGCTTGCTTTCTGGCAGCTGCAGCCTCTGGCGAATCGTCATCGTCATCAACGGCCAAGAGCCACTGCTCCTCCGTCAAACCATCATCGTACTTGACCTTGGTCCTCTCACGAGCGCCGCGGCCAAGAACAACATCCAGATCCTCAGGCTGCTCCGGGTTCTCTTCGTTGAGGTAGATCTCAGGCAACTCGTCCTCAGTCATGAGACGCGGGACCTTCTGGCTCCCAGGAGCAGTTCCGTAGGTCATATCCTTTTGTCTCTCCTCGTCAAGCGTCTGGAAGGTAACGAGTTCCTCGTCATTACGCGCGAGGATCATGTTGAGCTCTTCGTCATCCATCTCCTCCTGCTCGCCAGCCTCAGCGGCTTCTGCGGACTCTAATAGGGTTCGAAGCATAGCGTCACGCTCAGTTTCTGAAGATTTGTGATCGAAACGACCAGCCTGAATGACCTTTCCGTCCATATCGAGCTTGTACCTAGCTCGTTCCAAGATCTTCTCTTCGACCGAGTTCGAGCTGATCAAACGCAAAATACGAACTTCGTTCTTCTGTCCAATACGATGCGCACGATCCTGTGCCTGCAAATCCTGGTGAGGATTCCAGTCAGAGTCGTAGATGATGACAGTATCAGCAGTCTGGAGGTTGAGACCGAGACCACCGGCACGAGTCGAAAGCAGGAACATGAAGTACGGTGAGTCGGCTCGGTTAAACTCGTGCAGGAGTTCAGAACGCTCGTCCGACTTGGTAGTACCGTCAAGACGCAAAAAGCTGATCCCCCTCATCCGCAGGAAGTCTTCCATGATATCCATGATTGCCGTCATCTGGAAGAACATGAGCACTCTGTGACCAGTGGCCCGGTACTTCGGCAGAACGCGATCCAGAAGCTCGAACTTGCCGCAAGTTCTCCACAAAAGGTCGTTGGAGGTACTGGTCGGGTTCATTTGGTTCTCAACTTCGTCGAAAACAAAGGGATGGTTGCAAAGCTTGCGAAGCTGCATCATCATATTGCTGAGACCCTTGGCAGTGGTCTTTCCACCCTTTCCATCGCTGACAGCGAGCTTGTTGTGGAAGAACATCTGCTTGTACAAGCGAGCCTGCAGAGCAGAGAACTTGCACTTGATGACCTTCTCGGTCTTGTCTGGCAGGTCCTTTTCGACATCCTTTTTCAAACGACGCAGCAAGAACGGGCGCAAAACCTTGTGAAGACGACGAATGACCAGGATCTGCTCTTCTTCCGTCAACTCCATCTTGTCTTGTGTTCCGGTGTTAGCGAAAGGTGTGTTGAACCACTCATCGAATGTCTTCGCAGACTTGAAGATATTGGGCAAGGTGAAGTTGAGCATGGCCCAAAGCTCTGATAAATTGTTCTGGAGCGGTGTACCAGTGAGAATGAGACGGTATCGGGTGTAGTAGTATTGCTGAATGGTGAAGCTCAACTTCGAGTTGGCATTCTTCATGCGGTGACCCTCATCGATGATCATGTGGAACCACTTGATCTTGCTAAGTATATTGCGGTCTTTGATGATGTACTCGTAAGTCGTGAGAAGCACCTGGAATCGTCCTTGACGAATCTTGTCCTGTTGCAGCTTGCGAGTGTTTGGTGGCCCCTTATACACGATTTTGGCAATGCTAGGAGCCCACTTGTCAAACTCCAGATTCCAGTTGGTCAAAGTACTGAGCGGAACAATGACAAGGTAGGGTCCGTTCTCGGCTTTCTTCTCGATGAGGTAGGTGATCAGACTGATGGTTTGAATGGTCTTGCCGAGACCCATCTCGTCTGCAAGAATACCGTTGAGGCTGTTGTTGTACAGTGAAATCATCCACTGCAGACCCTTGACTTGGTACTCCTTCAACCTGCCGCCGACAAGCATATTGGCCTGCTCGGTGACCTCTTCCTTGACCTTATGGGCAACAGCGTAGTAGTCGATCTTGCCTCTGCTCTCTTCGTCTTCCTCCTCTTCGTCCGAGCTTTCCTCCTGAAGGAATTCGCTGTTCTCGTTGCCGAAGCGCTCTGCGGCAGCCCGTTGTTGAGCCTTGACAGACGCTGCGAGCTGGTGCAAGAAGCCATCTGTCTGCTTGAGAAGGTGAGTAATACGAGTATCCTTCGCTTGGTCGAGCAGCTTGAGGTAGGCCTCCTCGTCGTTGGCCTTGAGGGCTTGCAAACGCTGCTTGGCATTCCGCTCGATACGCTTCTGCTCTTCCTTCTCGATGTTGAAATGGTGTTGATACATGAGCTTGCCCATCTTGGCCATCTTGTTCTGCTGACTCGCCCCCGTCGAGTAAATCTCGTGTCGGTGAGTGAAGACAGCCGAAAGAAAGTCAACATGCTTCTTCTTCTCGCGATTCTCCCTAGCGTCGCGTTGCTGCTTCTCCAACTTCTCAGTGATGCGAGCCTCCCGCACACTCTGCTTCTTGAGCCGCCGGTATTGACTGCGGTTTGTCGTCGTAGCAAGGTTATCGTACTGCATCATCTGGCGCCCGATGAGCTCACGGAGCTTCTTCTGTTTGGCATAGAGGGCAATGGATTTCATCTCGATGATAGCCTTACGTCGAAGACTGTCATCAACCACGAGATCCTCTTTGGAAGTATCCCAGTGCGCCAAGTCGCCTGGTAGACTCTGCAACTCATGAAACCGGGCGGCCATCCGACTGTGTACTATCCTCTCCCGATCTGCCCTCAGCTGATCAAAGTCAATACCAGGAGGAAATAGCCCAGGGATAAAGAGACGGTCTGCTCGACGCGAATGCTTGAAAAGGTCGACAGCGCCTGCCACCATAGACTCGGGAGCCTTGAGCTTCTTGAAGGAGTGCTCCCTAGGCACAGGAGTGCCGTCTTCCGACTTGGTCGCCTCGACACTGCTCGAGGCGGCCTTGTCGGCGGGCTGCTGCGAAACCGGTGTTGAGGAAGATAGCGCCACTTGTTGTGCAATTGAGGCTTGGCGCCGTTGACGTTGAGCATGGAGGGCGAGTTGCATTTGTGGAGGCACTCCTAGATCTTTGCTGAGCATCTTGAACGCTCCAATCTGTTGCCTCAACAGCGCCAAGTGTGCCGGGGTGAAGTGGCCTGTGGATGAGCGAGCTGGCGCAGCACCGGACGCGTTCGAGGGTTGTTCACCAGGTGCGGTTGGAAGGGCTGATGCTCCAAGAGTTGTTGAGGGAGACTGAGCGCCATTCTGACTAGGTCGCCCATCCATATTGCCGTTCGGGCCTGTAGCGACTTGCTGCTGCTGCTGCTGTTGCTGCTGCATTTTCTGGAACTCCATCTGCTTCTTCCTTAGATGCTGGTGTTGCTGGAAGCTCGCCAGGAAATTGGCTGTCTTAATGAATTCAGGATCGTTGGAAGGGGTGTTATTCTTCTTCATCTCTTGAAATTTCTAGGACAGGTCAGCGACAGACGGCTCACAAAGAGTCGTCGACGAGTTGAGCAAACACAGACAAAAACATACCTGAAAGACATCCTTGACTTGCTGCTGGGTCAGGTTTGCGGGCAGACTGGGTAACCCAGCGCCCGGAAACTGGACGGGGCCCGCAGGCTGAACCGAAGCCATGATTGCGGTCGTTGGTAGTGTGAATGTCGGCAAGGGCCAAGTATAGTATCAATCACAAATCCATCAAGCAACGCGCTTATTTTGCTGGGAATCAATTGCAAGCACAATGCAGATTTCAAGAAGTGAGCCACGAGGGGCTGGGACGCGATTGAGGTCGACGATGAAGTCGGCGCGTCGTCGATGGACGGACGTGTCGATGAAAGTGGGGGGTCCCGACTTGACTGTGGGAGAAGGGAAAACCGATGATGGTTGAGCGAGGGGATGCGACTAGGGCTGTGTCGCGTCAAGACTGGACCTTAGAGAACATAAAGTTACAGTGGAGGTCGGTGAGTCTGCCGGATTGATTGAGTTGCGATGCGATGCGATGCGATGCGCCCGTGGTTGGCTGCAGTGGGGGTAGGTAGGACTTGGGTGTGCAAAGCAGGCAGACTGGGGGGAGGAATGTTGACTGGGAGAGCTGAATGGAAAGAAAAAAGTGAATAAAATTGACCCAGGGGGAGGGGAACAGCGGTTGTGTGCAGGAAAAGCGCGACAAAATCGCGTGCCGTTTAGTCTGCAGGGCACTTTGGATGGCTTGTCGATGAATCCAAGCTGTTGTCGCGAAAGAGACGTCTCGCTTTTCGATGGAGACGGGGCCTTGGGTAGGGTGAAATCGATGGAAGTTGGCCACAGGCCGAAGTTGGCTGGCCTGGCTGGGAACTAGAATACGGCGCACGGGCCCCCACTCGGGTGACTAAGCATTTGGACCGAGGCCTTAAACAGGTTAAGCGCGAACGATAGTACTGGACTGTTCAGCCAGTGGGAGGCGACTATCCTTTGTTCTACCTGTCTTGCCTGCGCAAGTACTGCACCTTTATATATCCAACAGTTTGAGAAGAATATCATTCTTGTGCCTGCACCCAGATAGGTATTGACTGATTTTCCATAGCTGTAATATGAGTCTAGTATAACATCACCTCTTGACCTTCTTCTTATCCGGCCCTTCCTCCTCCTCTTCATCACTAATGTCTGCATATTGTGTCACCGGCTGCGTCTCCTTCCACGCATTAGTGAACAGCGGATCCTTCTTCGCGACATCCGCATACTTGAGCAGCGCCTCTCTGGGATCCTCATACAACATCTTGGACAGTGGGATGTTCTCCTCGATGTGCTTCTCATCCGGCTGACTCCGCATGAACGGCGTGATCTGCTGCACCTGCGGTCGTCGTGGATCTAGTGACTTGCCCGAGTTCGTGACACCGCCCTTGCTCTTGCGTTGTTGGGCGGATAACGCGCCGGGCGTGATGATGCTGTCGGCCGATAGACTCAGTGTTTGGTCCATCGTCAGGGCCGGGTTGTCGTCGATGTGGCGCTTCTTCGGGGCCTTGCTCATGACGTCCACGGCTCCGCGCTGTGACATGCTCGGATTGTATAGGACGTGGGTTTCTGCGTTTGCGGAGCCAGTGACGATTTGGTTCAGCTTTGCATGCCAGTCTACCACGATGACTGGCACGCCTGGTGTTATGGGAGTGACGTGCTCCGGCTTGAGGTTGCCAGGGTTGAGGATATGTAGATGACCCGTTGCTGAGCCGGTAATGATGCTGGTGGAGTTGGGCGAATATTTAATGTTGGTCATCGCGAACCTGTCGGATGTAGAGAGATGCTCGACCGACACCAAGGGCTGTTTGAATTTACGGGTATCCCACAGCTTGATCAGCCCATCACCACCTCTTGTGACCACCATGCGCCCGTCTGAGCTGATATCCACACCACCGGTCCAGGTATCCGGTTTATGTGCCTGTTGAATCTCTGCGGTAGGTCTCGTGAATGGTCCGTTGCCGCTGTACATCACTAGTGAGCCATCCAACGCAGTGGCCACAAGAACGTTATTCCCTCCTGATGCTGGTGCGCCCCAAGCCACCGCAGTCATTCTTGTTCGCCCTGCGTTGCCGGCTGTCTTTGACTTGACAACAATGACTTCCTTCTGACTCCTCTTGTTGTTGACATCCCATATTCGCAACGTGCTGTCCAATCCAGCAGTGACGCATGTATTCTTGTCCGTGGGATGCCACGTGCCCGTGGTAACCTCGCCCACATGGCCTTTGGTGTTGTTCATGTCCCGCAGATACATATCACCCTTGACAAATTCCGTAAGAATGTCACCATCCCTCGACATGATCTTCGCCTGCGGGTGTGCCGATATACAAAGGAAGACGCCGCCCGACTGCGGATTGAACTCCACGAGATTGATTGGGTGTGACTCCGCCTCGGCGGCAGCGCTGTTGCCAGCCCATGGATCGACGCTACGGAAGGCGCGCAGAGTCGTCGGGGTCATCGAAGCAAAGTCGTGTAGCTTGATAGTGCCGTCTAGAGAGCCGGTCGCGAGGCGGGAGCCTGAAGGATCGAGAGAGACGCTCGTCACGGTTCGATCGTGCGTCTTGAGCACCAGCTCGTGCGATACTGGGTATTCATCTTCATCGTCATCGTCACCAGACGAGTCATCGTCATCCGAGTTGTCGTCGTCGTCGCTGTCGCCGCCGTCAGAACCTGACTGGTGTGCGTCTTTGGAGCCTCCAGCTGTCACCTGTGTCTGTGGTTGCGCCTTTGGCTTCTCTGCCGTGCGCCGACTGCGATCTATCTGGGCGGCGATATCTGCTTCCTTTGACTTTTTGCCAAATGATGTCGGTAGGAATGCGCGCATAGGATCATCTTCTGCGAGCTCGGGCTGCTCAATTTCGAAGTCCTCGTTGTCACTCATGTTTGCGCCCGTTGCTCCGCCGTGCCGCAGTATTTGACGTAGGTGGCGGGTGTTGACGCGCAAAGAAGCTTTTCCACTTTTATTTCAAGCGGGATGTCGTTTTGAGAAAAGCAGTGGGATAATAAAACGAGAGATTGGAGCATGGGATATTCGCAATTATTTTGCGAACGGCAGTTATCAACCAAACAACCCCCGGTCCCTGCGTATGCCCAAGCCTGCAGCTTTAAGCAGCTCCACGCCAACGTCATTGTCAATACCAATTAATTCAATGGCTTCTCCAGATACCCCTCCAAAAGCAGCAAAGAGGGTAGCTCCTCAAGCATCACACACCACAACAGTGCTTTTATTCCTGGTCATCCTCGTCGCCTTCTTCCCCGGCATCTTCCACTATCTTTGGACTCTTCCACTAGCCCTCGTGCCGGCTTCATTCGTACCATCCAACCCTTTCAGCCCAACGTCCCCCACTATTACCGACACCGAGACGCCCGGCACCGCGCCCACCGTCGCTATGGGTTCTTGGTTCCAGAAACAGTTCACGCTGCCCACCAAGTCAAAAGGCTCATACCTGATTACCGACGATGTCAAAGATGCTCTTCCAGAGCTCAAGGACTACAAAGTCGGGATCCTTCACTTGTTCATACAGCACACAAGTTGTGCGCTGAGCCTAAACGAGAATTGGGACGACGACGTCCGCGCTGACATGACAGATGCGTTGGATCGCGTCGCGCCCGAGGCTGGACCGAAGGGCCAGGAACTATACAGGCATTCTGCTGAGGGTCCTGATGATATGCCAGCTGTAAGAGCTCTTGCTTTGTATAGGCCTAGCACAATCTAACTTGTGTATTGGAATAGCATGTCAAGTCCGCCCTCATCGGTGCATCCGTCACAATTCCCATTCGAGATGGCAAGCTAGCACTAGGTACGCAACGCATTCCCCACCATACTAGGTATAGCAGAATCGCCTGCTAACACAGAAACATAGGGACGTGGCAAGGGATATGGTTCTTGGAGTTCCGAGCTGCGAGGCATTCACGACGGGTTGTGGCAACCATCCAGGGACAGCAATAGGAGTATATCGTTGTTGAAATCAAATTTCTACCTTATACAGTAGTGTCTATCTCCTACATGTCCAACCCCAACTCCTGCTTGTGACCTGTACGCCTGCCAATTCATTCTGCCAATTTTACGATCCCATTTCCTCGATAGCCTTGCAAGTGGTCCATCTTTTATGTGCCATTATCAATCCAAATCAGCATTGCGCCGCAGCCAATGTGTATGGAATGCAGTCCAAATAGAAACCATTCGCGCGGTGGTCTAGTTGAGCACCTGCTCTAGACCATGACTTCTGCGTCCGTACTGCAGGCTCGGATGCTTTTATAGTGGTCAAAGGTGTTACAGCGTCGATAGTGGCTGAGCCTTGACAATGCCGTCTGACTCGGCTTGGACGAGCAATTCGCCACCCAAAGAGAGAGCACTTTATGTCAGAGTGCGCGTTGTTTCGACAAAGTCTCGTAGGATTCCATATAGTATGCCCCACTCTCCCTCTGTCAAAGATTTTGATGCTATGGTTGCGGCAAGTTTGGGAGAGACGAGAGTACCCCTACTCGAGGCTCTCCTCCTTCATGCTGACGTCGCCCTCAGCCAGTACCTTCACCTGAACTCCGTCTCCACTCGCGGGCTTGCCGCATGGGGTCTGCGCAACCACCTTGCCACTCTCGTTGACGAACTCGAAGTTGTAGCGACTGAGCAGGTGTGGTATGGCAGACAATTGGGGACCATAGCGTTGAGAATTGTCGTATAGCTCGAAGAGGGGCACGGCGAGAAGCTTCATGTTCTTGGGGACGCTGAGGACCTCTGTAGAAGGAACATGTGTGTTAGCGGACGGATTACGGTTGTTACGGGTCATTGTACCAAACTCACTGGACTCAGGGAGCTTGATAACGTAGAGCTTCTTGCACTCCTTTGGACGGGTGACATGGGCGGGGACGAAGGGGTACATGAAGGTCTCGAAGTTGGGGCGCCACCACTGGGCAAGACAGTCGCCAATTTCCCAGTCACCCGCAGCCTGGCCATCGCCCAGACTGCCGATGGGAGCCAGGCGCTCGTCCAGGCGCTTCTTGAAACCCTCAATCTCTTCGTCCTCGGGCTTGAGGTAGTCGCCGGGCAGCTTGAAGAAGGCGTTGGCGATCTGCAGCATCAGGATGTGGGGGTGGTTGTGCTCGTGGCAAACGAGGATACCCTCACAGGTGCGACGCATGCCGTGCTTGTCGTAGTGCTCTTCCAGGCGCTTTAGCCGAGCCATGACGCTTGGGTCCTCCTCGGGCTGGGTCTCCTTCACACCAAAAGTATAATTGGATAAGGGATATAAGCGAATGGTCTCTGGTTGATTGGTCTCGAAGGGGAGGGGAATGATGGGCGGCTTGCAAGACCGCATCTCGTCAGGTGCGATCGTGGACATCTTGCCGGGTCGCAGAGTGCCTTCGTGTTCGATGTGGTTTCGATGTTGCGGATAAAGTGTGTTCGCTGAGTAGGTATCCTTCAATATTGGTTATTCCTCAAGGTAGTGTGGTTCGTCCAAGAGTCAAAGAGAAGCTGGCTCTCTCAGAGCTGCCACTTGGAAGAAGGAGGGTGTTGAGGTTGAAGCGTGAGGTGGGGAGAATTGAGAAGGGACCAAGCTTTGTAAACAAACAGACAAGCTTGACTGATCCTCGAGCATTGGACTTGGCGGGTTCTTTTCGACGATGTAGTAATACAGAGGTAGTTGTGGTGTATATGTCTGGGTCATTCAGCGTGTAAGTCTTGTTGTTATATGTTTTACTAGGTAGGTATAGATAGTAGTTGTGTACCCAAAAAAAGAGCTCCTATAGCCGGCTTCCAGGCACAAGGTGCTCACAGCTCCTGTACATGCTACAGTAGTACAGCCTTGCATGTGGGGAAAGGAGCATCCCTGTCGTTGTTAAAGTTGAAGATCCACACTTTTCCCGCGCGGGTCCATTCAACGTCTTCGTACTTACTACTACACAGTACTATGTAGTATATAGGTAAGTACCGTGGTATACTACCCTCTACAGCATGACCTGAGCTTCCTGAAGCTGGGCTTATATCAAACAACCTGCTACCTACCCACAACATTGAGGTGATGTCCACTGCTAGTCTATTATTTTATTTGACAGCCTTTCCCTTGGACCGAAGCGTTATCTGATATGCACGATTACACGAACACAACTGTATTTACCCACTGGGCTTGTTTTTTTTTGGTGCCGACGCCTTCCAAGCTCCGCTCACACAGCTCAGGCACAGTATCTACGTAAAGGCCGGCCTTGACTCCGACTTACTTGTGTACAATAATCTTACTCCCCCGGGGCGCTGACGCTAAAGAGAACACCTGCAACAAGGCGTTGAGGCTTTCTCCAATAGCAATAGGCTGGCTAAGCTGGCTAAATGCATGGCGCTTCCCCGCGTGCCGAAGCTTTTGGAGCCTCGCTGTCGACGAGGATGACCCTCCTACGGATTACATCCTGCCGATTTTCGGTGACACAGCGACGCCGAACAAGGTTACATTTCTTCCGGATTGCGGTCTACAAGTCGATCATTAAGCATGTATATAAGACCGGCTGGCCCCCGGGGCTTTTGAATGTTAATATACTCCCACAAAGTTATTCAGACTATTACTGCTTTCTTGGCGAAGACACAAGAACATTACCAAAGGCTGCTAGGCATATTTTATATTTCCTGCTATATCAACATGGCTGTAGACCCAGTTCTTACTCCTGAACAGAAGGAGCACTTTCTCAACCATGGCTGGTTGAAGTGAGTTGCTTTCACAAACCTCCAATACTAGATCTACCTAGCTAATCAATCCGACTAGGATCCCACAAGCCTTCACCAAAGAACGAGCTGCCGAAATGACCAAGAATGTTTGGACAAGGCTAGGCATGGATCCCAAGGACAAGTCTACCTGGACTGCTGTGAGGACCAACATGCCGCATCACAACTCCTTTGACGCCTCCAAGTTTGCCCCTCGAGCATGGCAAGCCGTATGCGAGCTCTGTGGCGGCGAGGTACATATTCCCTATCCCCCTTGAGGTCTTCGCCTGCCCCTTCTTATTATTTACACTAACGCTCTCCCACAGGACCGTATATCTGCAAACTCCAAAGAATGGCGCGACTCATTAATAGTCAACCTCGGCAGTGCCGAGCGCGAAGGCAAACCTGACCCTCCCCAGAAACTCGAAGGCTGGCACGTTGATGGGGATTTTGTAAGCCCCATCCCTCTTGTTTCCCCTCGTCCCCTTGTCCCCTCCCAACCCCAATCTGCCCGGCTCACAACAGTTCTGACCCACGATTCAGTTCGTTCACTACCTCGACTCGCCCGAGCAAGGACTTCTCATCATCCCCCTCTTCACCGACATTCCCCCACAAGGCGGCGGCACCGTGATTTACCCCAGCGGCATGCGCACCGTCGCGCAGCACCTGTACGCTCATCCAGAGGGCGTCTCGCCCCGCATGGTCCCGCGCGCCGAGCCAGACTTCAAGGCCGAGCGCAACCTGGCGTGGTTCAACAGCGTCGCTTCCCGCGGCGCTGACGAAGACTACGTGGAGGCCACTGGCGAGACCGGCGATGTCTATCTGCTGCATCCGCTGATGCTGCACAGCGCCACGAACAACAGTCTACGGAATGTGCGTATCATCACGAATCCGCCGGTGAGTCTGCGGGCGCCATTCAACTTTGATCGGGAGGACGCGGGTGAGTATAGTCTGGTGGAGCGGGCGACGTTGCGGATGCTCGGCAAGGAGGTCGGGTTGAAGGGGTGGAAGATTACGCAGCCGAGGGAGGCTGTAGTGCCAGCAAGGGTGAGGATCCAGGAGCAAATGAAGAGGGACGAGTTAAAGAGGTTGGAAGAGGAGAGGAAGGCTGCTGCCGTGGCAGCTGCTTAAGCAAAGTGTTCTGTGTGGTCATATTGTGTGTGCAAGAGCGGTCTTTGCATCATGCTCATCACACTAGAAGCTCAGCAGTTACTGAAACAGATTGTCAGAAAATTCGATATTCACTTTCAAATTAAGCCTCGAACCTCCCTCATCATTCCTATCCTTCACAGTGATAGGACCCCTTCCCTTTGCTGTAAATGCGAGAAGGCTGTACCAACGGGACCGCAAAGAGTAAAATCAGAGCAGTCTGGGTGAGTCTCCTTCCATACCCTCATGATGTGCGCGAAGAGAAGAAAAGGCAAGTAATGTAGCATAAGAATAACCATTCATCCGAGAGAGGGTATCATCCTCCCTAAAAAAAATTCCCATACCCTTTCCCGTCTTGTTGCCTTTTATTTTTTATTTCCCGATGCCCCTGAACTCCGAAATGCGATGCCTGGATGTGTGTTTTTTCCAATTCTTTCTGTGATGAACCACTCGAATGGCAAGTGCCGTGGTCATCTAGACTGTTCTCTTTCTGGTGGGTAGAATCAGTGAAATGCGAGAAACCGTTGAGGAGTCTGTTGGTGCCTTGAGAGGCACGAGCATTTCTTGTCTGCCTATCTTCCCGCAGTGACACCAATCACCAAAAGGGGAGGCCGTGAGTATCGAATCGATTGATCACCCCTCTTTCATGCCCCAAAGAGCAATTGTGTGGCCTTGCTACTTCTTCACTGCCCACTCTCGACCTCCTCTCCTTCGCCGTCGAAGCTGACTAGCTTTCGCCCGCTCCTCAGCCCGTAGCGACTCCTGCTCGGTGGGGTAGGCGGACGCGGACGCTTGGCTTTGGCCCTCTTCTTCCTGATGCCGCTCGATCCAGGCGTACCTCGCAGCTGGGCGACTCTCTTATGAGGCGCAGGCAACTGCCTTGTCTCCTCGGTGGGGGGCCTGTCACGACTGGGCTTCTCCGTGTCCTCGGGTGAAGCACCAGTGTGATTACCGGAGACGGCATCAGCGATCCGAGCTGGTTTTGGTGCATCAATCGTGGATTCTGTGAGCATTGCTCGATCTGAAATGGTCTGTTGCATCTCCTCCTGTTCATAAACTGACATAGATGTCTTGGAAGAGGCGGCAGGCTCCTCCATTTCCTGAGGTGAAGATTTCGCGTCGATGCGTGGGTGCGCACCCTCTGCAAGAGCAATGTCGCGACAAGCGTACGCAAAATCAATGACAGAAATACCCTCAGCAGCAAGGATAACTGGCTCGTCGATGAGAGCCTCCTCGACCGTCTCAGGTCTTATATTGGCCGCATGCAAAGAAGGCCCACTTGTAGATTGCTGAACCCGTGTGGCGGCACGCTTTGTGCCCCCCTTTGCCGCAGGCGGATCAGGCGGGACGCCCGAAATGTAGTCGAAGAAGCTCTGCCTAGCCCTGCCGAATCTCTTCTTAGGTTGTGGTGTCTGTTCCTCATCGGCAATGTATTGTACGTTCAGATCTGGCTTGGAGAGAGCCTCCTTGGGCCTTCCCTTTGCAACATCTGAGTCCTGCACAATCGGCGCCAAGCCATACATAGCAATGTCTGCATCATGCTTCTCCCTGAGTTTCTTCTGGCGCTTAGCCTGACTCTGGTCATCATGCTCTAGCGCAGATCTTCTCTTCAAAACTGACTTCCTCTGGCGCTTAACTTCACTTTGGTCAGCATCCTCGGCCATAGGCCTCTCCAACTTCGACTTCCCAGGGTGGCGAGAAGAGTCCTACTTCCTCTCCGCCTGTCCCAGCAAAGGGTCGATCTGTGAATCGGACGAGCTCTTCCCACGAGACTTCCTGGATCCAGTGGTGTGCGTCCAGCCGCGAATCTGCGTTGGCCCATGAGAAGGTGGTGGAGCCGTGGCTTGATAGTCGCGTATGCCTTCAGCAGGATTATAGAGAAGCGTGCGGAGCTCCGAGCCATTAGCATCGTACACCTCGGCCATTCTGGGCGCTGGTTTTATCTCGCGATACTGGGCCTTGTTGTTACGAGAACTGGATGAGAAGCTACCGCTACGGCGAGAAGGAGACGGAGACCCTCCTGGGCCATTGCCGAAGGGAGGGGGACTTTGTACCATCTGGAGCTCATATTGGGGCGGAGGCTGAGAGCCCGAGTGTCCAGGAGGTGGATACTGTGAAGGATACGGCGGTGGCTGTTGCGAGTTTTGCAGCATCGGCTGAGCCACGTAGCCGGCGGGCCGAGGACCTTGTTCCGTAGACATAATAGGCTGGTCGGGAGCGTACCCATTGGCGTGATAGCCTTGGTCGTAGTACTGAGCAGACGGTGATGGGTGATAATCGTCAGCTGGATCACTCGGCGTCATCATAATGTGCCTAGGCGCAGGGGCCTGTGCAGTAGGAGCCACAAGAGGACCTGAGCCGCGGTGTAAAGGGCGCAGAACCGGCAGTGGTTGCTGGTCTGAGCCATTCGGGTGACTGAATGGTGTGCGACCTGGTGAGCTTTCGTTGACAGGCGCAGGTCTCTGGGTGGCAGCAACTTGTGAGCCCGATTGCTGCTGAGCCTGAGGAGGCTCGGGATAATCTGGCTGGTGAGGTTGCTCCTGCGATCCAGCCGTGCCAGGAGAGTTGAGGGCGGTCTGAAAGAAGCTATTTTGTGGCTGCTGGAGTACACCGCCAGACTGAACAGGCTGAAGCTGCTGTGTCTGCTCAAGCTGCGGTGCTTGTAGTTGAGACGGCGCTGGTCTCTGGCCATCTTCGAATAGTTGGGGATCTAAGAGGGTCTGAGAATCCGAGATGGCAACGTCTTCGGTGTTAGGGCGTGCGGGCGCATACTGATCATCCTGTGATATCTGCGATGGGCGTCTCACTTGAGACGCCTCATACGGTGTCTCCGGCCCAGCATATGCATACTCCTGGGCACCCTTAGGGGGTTGAGAGTTTGGCTGGCCCATGAAAGCGTGAGGCTTCGGTGGCTGCATCTGCTGTGTGGGTACTTGCTCGTATGGAACGCCGGTCTCTCGATATGCAAAATTGTCGGGATGTGCCAAAGGGCTGTCATAGACCTTCCGTTCCTGATATGACGGTGGTGGCTGCGGTGCATAAGCAGGATCTCTGGAGACGAAATGCGGCAATTGCGGCGCCAGGGGCTCTGGTACGAAGGGATTTGCGGAAGTAAATTTGACAAGTGACCCGTGCTGCTCAAGATCAGAGGGACTGCGCAATTGTTTCGGCCGGACAGGCTCGGGCATCTGTATGGTGAGCTGATGCGAATTTGAGGGAAATGGCGCAGAGGTGGGGCCAGAGGCTGGATCTGGAGCTGCCACTTCCTCTGCCTGTGAAAGTGCCATGTCGGCAAGCATTAACAAGTTGGACGCGCCGCTGTTATCGATCGGCGCCACATTAGGAACCGTTGGCGGCAGGTCAGATCCGCCGAAGACGTCTCTAACCGCGTCGTATTTCAGAGACCTGGTGGAGGGCCTAGAAACAGTCGGTGAAACGCTCTGGGAAGGCTGGGGGTTCTGAGCTTCTTGCGCTTGCTTCCGGTCAGCTTGGTCGGCGGCGTCGAGAAGAATGTCAATGTTCATGCCAAACAAGTGCTGATCATGCTTGTCTTGTGCGGCAACCTCTTGTCGCTTCTGCTCGAGTCGCCTCTCATCACGCTCCTTAACCAGTCGTTGATACTCCTCATCCTCGAGGTCAGCCAGATCAATACCCTCATCAGCCAGGTGCTGATTGAGCAGAGCCATCAAATCCATTCTGCGTTGGTCTTCTGACGCTTTGGCCGCGGGTATGGACCGTGAGGTATGTTGTATTTTGCCTGTTTCAGTGACAAAGACGGTTGGTTTCCAGCCAGACTCGTAGGGCCTTGGTGGCTCTTCCTCATTGACGGAGCTATGTAGGAATATGCCGAACTTGGGGTGAAGTTTATGCTTCTCGAGAGCCTCCTTGTCCAGCTCGCCATCCACATAGCTGGTCGCGTCGTACCCGCCAACGGTACGGTCGAAAAGCATAGCATTGGAGTTTGGCTTATCAAGGAACTTCTTCCGCTTAGCCTTCGTTGCACCGCGAGTCTTGTCGTTGGTAGAGTCGCGGAAGCCAATCTCGTGGTCTTCATACTCGAACAAAGGAGGAATCATAATGCGATTATTGGGTGCATCGTTGATTCGAGCCCTCTTGGTAATGAGACGGACACCAAATTCATCTGGGTCAGATGCGCCATTGGGAATTAGTGGCACCTGTTCGTCCTCGTCTACTTCGGGGGTCTCATCGGGATTTGCACCTGGTGAAGCTTCCAGCTGCGCTCTTGGTTTCCTTCCACGTCTAGCCGGGACTGGCTCATCTGCTGCAGATGGCTCATCCTCGTCCTCAGGCTCGGGAGAAGGAGATGCTGGCTGACTTGCAGGCTCATCGGGGGCAACAGCAGACAGGAGACCGCCGATATGCCGGGGGATGGCAGTACTAGTCAAAGCACTGGCCGGCCGCTTTGGCGTAGGTTGGTCCTCTGAGAGATAGGCGGCCTTACGTTTACTGGGTGTGCGTGGATCATTGGGCTTGTTCGCCTCCCGGGCCAACTCGGGATGAAGCTGTGGGTACGGGACCTCGATCCCCTTGTGGATCTTACGGTAAATGCCCTGTTGGGCAGCCTCTTCAGTGGTGATGGACTTATAGTTGTACGAATCGTCCAATTTCTGCGCCCGAAGGATTAGATTACACCATTTCATGAGACATTAAAAAATTAAAAATAGATGGTTGCGGAGGACTTACATTGAGTGGCTCGCCATTGTTGGACAGTTGCAGCAGCAGCTCGGCACGTCGGAGCAACGTGTCGTAGAAATCATCAACCTTGTCGGCAATGATGTTCTAGAAGCAGGGGTCAGCGAAATGAGCAGAGGACCGAGAAGAAAAAATGAGATCGAAAGGGTGGAAGTAAATAAAGGAAACATACCTGGTAGCCTTTCTGGACATAGTCATTCTTTGCCATCAGCTCATGGGTGGTGGTGTTGATGCTCAGGTCGCGCGCGTTGTTGAGGTCGGCTACTCGCTCCTTAAAACGCTGGTCCAAGAAGCTAATGATTTCGTGGTATTGGTCGACCTCCTTGTGAGCGTTGAAATCTGAGCGGAGACGGTCCAAGTTACGATCTGCGAGCTCTTCCAGAGCAGGCTTCATGGCAGCAGCCAGAGTAGCATAAGCATTCTTCAGGTCGCGCTGACGCTCATGAGCGGCTTGGGCGCGAGAGTTGTCGTAGACCTTTGCACGGCCACGGCGGCCAACAGAAGGTTTACCTCTGGCTCTGGCAGAAGCACCGCCTCTAGCAGTGCCGCCTCTGCCACGGCCACGACCTCGCTTGGCCGGGCTGGGTTGATGAACGGCAGCGTCACTCATGGTGATGTTGCCATTCAATTTTGGTGTGGGGTGAGGCGTGAGGGCGAAGGCGGAAAAGAAAAAGGTTGGTTACAACGGTAAGATCGGGGATGGAGAACAGGGGTGCGAAGATGAGATGAAGCCGTGCAAAGATGAAATGGCACGATACTCGCCAGTGTGTTATGATTGAAAATGGAGAGAAGGAAAAGGCCTGGAGTGCTGGTCGTATTCTTCTTGCGGTGCGTTGTTGCTGGCAAGGAAAGAAAAGCGGATTGGCTTCCAAGTAAAGGCCGAAGAGGTTGCTGAGTTGCAGGTTTGCAGGCGAGAGAGGGCAGCGGTGCAGCAGGCTGGTGCAATTAAGAAATATGTAGAATGGTTGAGAAGAAAAGCGACAAAAGCATGGAATCACCGCAATGGCCTTGCAAGGCGTATTGATACTCAGCTTTGCGATTGATTCTCGTGACGGCTGTATGTGTGTATGTGGACGGTCTTGATGTGGTCTGCAAAGGGGAATACACCCTTGTCTGAGCCCGGCCAATCACATCGTCTGAAGTTTCCAGGTATCTCTCCCGCACATTTGAGCTGTCGGGATACTTGCAAGCCTTGGGTAGGCCAAATCTATTAGTCTCCACTCTTTGGGAATGACCTCTGTCCCTTTCGCCTCATGGGAAGTCTTTGACCGGGTATTCCGACAACATCTGCGCTATGTGGCTCATATTCTTATTTTCCACCCATTTTTGACCTCGTCATACACGCAAGCTACCTAATATCGCAGGAGTTTCTCTGTGTATCTCGGAGGCGCAGGGCCAAACAAAACCTGCAACAATGCCAAATCATGCCGGCCGAAGACCCGCATTGACTACTTCATTCTTGCAGTCAATGTTCGCATAGGAAGCAAGCTCCCATTACGTTCATCCCATCCACATATACATGGCCTTCTGTCATCTGCTGAAGCATTTTGATGTGATCCAAAAAAGTCCAAATCAAAAGCATGCATGTTCTGCCTCTTGAACGCTGTCAGGTGCAATGTGTGTGTGAATGTGTGTATGTATGTCTGATGTGTGCATCAGAATGTTGCATCCTCCATCTTTCGCCTCCACTGCAAGACCACTTGAGGCCAGAGACATGACATAACAAACGCAATCATTAAATTTGAGATAACTCATGATCATATGGGGTCAGTCTCCCCTTTGTTCTTTCAAAGAATATATTCAGGTAGACATATACTTATCATGGCAGCGCGGCCGATGGCGGGAGGCGGGCATGTACGCTACACAGTCCGGACAGTAAAGTTTGAGCCTATCGACAGGGGCCTGATTGGGTGAATCTCCAAAAACCGGATCCTTGTCCAAAACCCTCGCCATCGTCAATCAACCCTGGCGACAACCACATGCACAGTTGATGTCGAACTTGTCAAGTGAGCATGAGTGAGAGCTGCATGACCATTTTCACCCATGTTATACGCTCTACTAGTATTTCTTGCGGAGCGTATCTCCTTCACTGGCATACATATCTCTCATTTGTACTAGTTGTACAGTATGGCCAAAAAGCGCAAGCTCCTTCAGCAAAAGCAAAAGACCAACAAATCAAAATCCGGTGCCCCCCAGAATCCCTCTGCTAAGGGTCCCAAGTCAGACGCCCGAGCAGACAAGGCACAAGCAAAGCCTAGCACAACACAGAATACTTCTCAGCGTGATCTGGCACCTACCATTCCCTTTTCCCCAGAAGATGCCATTCTCTTAGTGGGCGAGGGTGATCTCAGCTTCTCGCGGGCTCTGGTCGAGCATCATTACTGCGAGAATGTCACGGCGACGGTGCTGGAGGCCAATCTGGAAGAACTCAAGGAAAAGTATCCCCACGTCCAAGAGAATGTGGACATTATTGAGGGAGATGGGAGCAAAATCATTTACAATGTAGATGCGAAGAAGATGGGTCCCTGGGGCAAGAAAGCCGCCAAAGACTCAGTCAGCGTATTCGACAGGATAAGTACGCGACTGACTCCATGCCTAGTCTTAAACCTCCTCTCTTTCCCTCACGCAGCATCGACTGACTGTTCTTCTTGAAAGTTTTCAATTTCCCCCACGTTGGCGGCAAGTCCACCGACGTCAACCGGCAGGTGCGGTATAATCAAGAGCTCCTCGTTGACTTCTTCAAACGCGCTTTGCTCTCCCTCGCTCCAAGCGGCACAATCATCGTCACGCTTTTCGAGGGCGAGCCTTACACGCTCTGGAACATCCGCGATCTAGGCCGTCACTCTGGATTGCAGGTTGAGCGAAGTTTTCGCTTCCAGGCCTCCGCGTACCCTGGGTATCACCATGCAAGGACCCTAGGCGTGGTGCGGAACAAGAAAGGGGACGTTGGTGGTGGGTGGAAAGGAGAGGAGAGGCCGGCTAGGAGTTACGTCTTTGTGAGGAAAGACGAGGTGTCAAAGCCTGTGACGGCAACGAAAAAGCGAAAGAGGGGAGAGGACGATGAGGACGACGATGAGGACTGACTGTACGGGTCTCGACTTTAGGGCTTGCAATGCGGCATCACCAAATTCTGTCCCTTACAAATCAGGCAGAATTAAAGACTTGAATAACAGAGTGGGTGGGCGTGAATACTTCTGTCAGAGATCCAAGGCCATGGCAAACACTATGCAAACACTGCAAATTGAGTGTTCGTATCGAACTGATATGGGTTAGGCTGGTGTATGAAGACCAACCCATTCAGATACTAGAGGTTCTCTGAGGGAATGCAAGAGCAAACACACGTCAGCGCCTCAAAGTGAACACCTGCGGAGGTCATTCTTATCTGCCCAGACAGCTCCAACCATTCTTGACCATTCAAGAGAGCTTTCCACGCATGTATACACGAATTTGATGAGTAACCTGGTATATTCGAGCGCCTTTATGTAAATATGGAGAAATTTGCATTCATAAATGAATGGCCTGCTGGCTGCGCTATACGTCAGTAGATAGATATTTCCAGGGCAGCTTCATGCAACCAATCATCACAATTACGATGTATGTGTCGCGGATGATGAGTGCGATTCCCGATATTACGAACCTCAAACGTTTTCGGCGTTATTCTGGTGCAGAATGGCAGGGTCAGTTTGTTTATTCATTAATCTGTATAGACTCGGCCTCTCTCTTCCTCTCAGCTTATTCACATTATGACCGTGTCTGAACAATGGATGCAGGCTCGATTGAACCTCCATTGCTGAAGTGCGAGTTGATTGACCCCTCTTCACTTTTATGACTTGTTGCATACAGTTTCAAAGGCAAGAAAGGCTGGGAGTTTAGCACCACATGTTTATTAAAAGGTGGTGCCATAGGACTAATCGACAAAACTTCAGCGCTTCCCAAAGAGATCGGAGGAAATGTTCTTTGCTTCCTCAACAGTATTGATTACTCAATAATATGAGAAAACGCGGGAATGAGTCCCATTTTGAGTCTTGAAGATGCTACAGAACTATATGGACAATCATTTCGACACAGACCTGGGCAGTTCCTATTTCATCCACTTGCACCTGACACGCATGTAATTCCTGGGTTGCTGTCAATATTGTCACACAACACCTCGGACGTGGACTCCGACGAGATGACAGTGTAATCTGTGAAGTACAAGTCACAGGTCCCCGCTGCTGGGCAATCTAAATCAGATGTGACGGTCCCTGCCTGCGTCTTTGTCTGGCCCGAGAAATTCTCAAAGTAGATATCCGTGAAACTAGCCTCACTGGGATACTCGGCGCAATAATCGGCATCTGAATTGTAGCAACTCTGTATCTGTACCGCATACTCGCATTGGTCTACTATTACGTTCGACCAAGTCACATTCGAGACGGTAGCCGTACCATAATCGGGCCCGCCAGGATAGACTTTGATGCCGGCAGCCTTGCCACAGTTGATCATGGTGGCATTGTTGACATAGACGTTCTTGACAAAATCAGCATTCGTCTCCGCCAAAGAACCTACTGAGAGGCCGTGGTTCGTCCCTGCCTTCGTGTCAGTATTTGCAGGCGCTTCACGCTGCTTCACGCTAGGTTTGTAAATAATTGCCCAGGAACGCTTTCATGATACATACCAGCACAGGTAATGCGCTCCACAGTCACGTAGTTTGAGCCAGACTTGAAGGCAACGCAATCGTCCTGGTTCTCGACATAGACGTCGCTGATCGTAGTATACGTGCTTTCGCCTATATCGAACCCATCTGTGTTTTTCGGAGCATTGGTCGACTTCGATGCCGCTGTCATAGTAAGACTGGCGTACTGGACATTCGAGACTGACCCCTTTTGTGCGAAGAACACATTTGGGGGATTCTTCACGCGGAAGCCGCCGACGTAGATGTTCGAGCCCCCTGAAATATAAAAGACTGTGGCCCGTGCCAGCGAGCTGTCGGCGGCGAACTGATCGTACGCATCCTGTCCGTTGCCGTCGATGACTCCCGCTCCAGTCAAAGAATGGAATTTTGCTCCACTGATGCTGTTCAGAGAGATGACAGCCGTTTGTGTCGCCCAATAAGTTGTATCATCTGACGCTTTCAACGTGCCCTCAAGCTGGAAGTCACAGTTCACACAGCCGGTGAATGAAAGAGCTGAACGTAGGCTGTAGGTTGTTCCCGCAGGAATCACAATAGTTCCACCAGCACCGCAGGACTTGATCGCCGCCGCGATGGCCGGAGTGTCGTCCTGCTGGGTGTCGCCTAGGGAGGCAGGGGTACAAGTGGCGCGCTTCTCAATAGTCCGGTCGGCGCCTTGTTCAGATACGATGGAAACAGCGGTGACTGACCATGCTCCCGTCAAAAGCAGATAGGCAAAGCTGAGTTTCATGGTGTAAGTGAGCAGTAAGTTCTGTCCTGGAGGCGTGAGAAAAAGGTTTGATATTGAAAGCTTGTCCTCGAAGAATATGACTACAAGTCCATGTTGGCAACACCGCGAAAGGTCTGCAGACCTTTATAGCCAACACATTTCCCAAGCTTCAGATCCTCGCACAGTGAGTCTGCTAAGACAAATAGCTGCAAGCACATATCTTTTAAGCCGTAGAAGACAGGGCAGGGAATCAGGAGAGCAGTAATTTCATGACCCAGCAGACGCTCTTTGGTGGAAGTCGAATACTCCATTGCTAGACCCTATTTCGAGTCCCCAGGTCGTTGTACAGCTATTCCGTCGGGTGGCGGCGTGTTTGCATCCGCATGCAACCCCAACAGTATAAGGTAGGCCAAGGCTCTTAGTTATGCATTCATAATCACGATTCACTGACAGTACCGCCAATGCAAAGTCAAGATATGTTAGAGCCAGCACTTCGGGGCGCGAGCGTCATATCAGATCACGGGATGCAACCCATATGCCCACCTCGACGAATCTTTTGCTGCTTGCGGACTAGCCAACGGTTCTTCACAACGATTATGCATGCACGCTTCTTGCGGCTGACCTGCACCAAAACGGGGCAGCCTCCATTTGCAAGTCCGGTCTGGGATTCGGAATTCGGAAGACGACGAGGCTCTACCGGGCGATGACCATCGTTCACGGGCATTTTGACTGGGAAATTCTGAGCGTACACATTTCGTCAATTTAAGCCCCAAGATTGGTGGATTTGCCTGGAACTCATAAACCCTGAATATCTAGGTAAACTCATAGGTAACGGCGGCCAAAGACGGAACTAGACAAATGTCGCCCAAGCCGGTATTCAAATCGGCGTTTCGCTGAAGCCGAAATCACCATATAGATAGATCTTTGGGGGTATCATATAAATGCTCTTGTTCTAAAATTCTAGGCACGAGTCTCATGGGGCATTGCAAGCTTGGGCCTCGATCAAGGCAATTCGGATACACCAACACACTCTTCCCGTACATTCCATCATGCGTCTTGGGCTTTGTACTTTGGCTGCCGGGCTTTATGCTCTCGCAATCGCCACAGCGAGTCCTCTCAACAAGAGAACGGCTCGTACCAGCCCCCCAAGCGGGTGTCTGGTAGTAAGCACTGCGCCTTCTAGTGGACAATATAGTAACATGAACGACGCGGTCGCAGCACTTGGCAGTGGAAGCAGCTCTACGTCTGCTTGCATCTTTGTCTACGCCGGCACTTATACGGTGGGCTCAGACCAGATCTACATCAACTATGCTGGGAACCTGACGCTCTACGGGCAAACCGCCAAGTAAGCCTTCATTAACGATCTATGAACTTCATCTATCAAGACTGGAGCGCAGGAAGTACTAATATGTTTTTTTAAACAGTACCGGAAGCTACACAGACAACGTGGTCACTTTCCAGCGCAGTATGACCTCCACAGCTGCTGGCAATCTCGATGGGTCTGCTGTCCTGAACGTTGTCAGCGCAAATTTCAGAGCGTACAACATGAACTTCAAGAACACTTATGGCGCAGGGACTCAGGCCGTTGCCGTGACGGCAAACGGAAACCAGCAAGGCTACTATGGTGTTGGCTTCTATGGCTACCAAGATACTCTATATGCTAAAGGCGGCGCACAGTATTACTCAAACTGTTATATTGAAGGAGCCGTGGACTACATCTTCGGAGGCGCCGCCGCGTGGTTTGGTGAATGTACGAGTGAGTAAACACTTTCTCCTCAAGTCCTCCGTCTAAGATGAGTGAACTCATGAAAGGCAATGCGCCACTCTAAATCCAGTTGCGAGCAATGGGGGTGGTGCAATCACCGCGAACTCGAGACAAACTGATGATACCACCTGGTATGTGATTGACCACAGCACGGTAGGTTCTCGCTTCACACATTTGCGCCTATGATCAGAATTACCTACTGATAATTTCTCGGGATACTTGACAGATCACCGCAGCATCTGGGTACAGCTTGAGCGGGGACGTCTACCTAGGCAGGCCATGGCGAGCTCTTGCACGGGTGATTTTCCAAAACTCAGTCCTTACCGATGTTGTCGCAGCCGCAGGGTGGACGACTCTGGCAGCTGATGCCACGCCGTAAGTATACTCACTCATACTCACGCATATCTACGAGATTTGAAGGAATCTCCAAATTGAACATAATTTAGCATTTTTGAGGAATACGATAATTCTGGAGCTGGAAGCTCAACCTCTGCTAGAGTCTGTGAGTGGCATTGTCTACTCTCCTCGCATAGAGGAAATACACTTACTTACTTGCTACAGATGAGACTGTGGCTACAGCTGCAGTGACCAAAGATCAGCTTTGGGGAAGTAGTGGTTGGGAAAGCTGGATAGATACGTCCTACTAGACGCCAAACTTGCACAGATCGAGTTGCTCCTAGTCTTGTAAGGAGGTGACAACGGCATCGAGACATGGACAGTAAACGAATGGTGTCATCGGGCGAATGCGTCCCGGCTTCAGAGACTGTGCCAAATATACGATCAATCTCACTGCAAACCTCCCATTTCTGCCAGAGTAAGGTCTCCATGATCATACGCATAATTTGCCAATCGAGGACCCCAAAATTGATCATCCACGTTCACTGGTACTTGTCAACCTGACTTGATTTTGAATGCCATCTGCTGACGGTCATGCGTCGAAGATGGTCCACGGACTACGGGCAATCAAGTTCAGCAATCGAAGATGGAAAAATGTTGTCAATTAAGAGTCTTCCAACGTAATGTAATTGGTTTCACGCGTGCTTGCTCCCATAATTAAATCAAAACCTCCCTTCGATTGACTCCCAACTTACATCTCCTTGTTTGCTCGGCACTAAGAATTTCGCCCAATATCAAGATCACGTTCATATAGGATGCTAGGCAAGAAATTCAGTCTCATGGTCTCTCGATACTATCTCTTGGGCTCTACCTAGGTAGTCAGCCAAGACTATCTGTTCCATCACCCTTTCCGAGAGTTCTTTGGATTCTTTTGACTCATTTCCTCAACCTACAAACCAAGCTCTTAAGTCAAGGCCACAAAACATAGCCCACAACAGTCCAGAACCCACATTTCACGGCTAATAATCAATAATCCATGCCTAGGCAAATCATAAGCCATCATCTACCACTCATCATTGACCCATGTGCTACCGCCTACAGATAATCTACAACTCACAAATTCAGTCGGCCTTCGTTCCTTGAACTGCCTCAGATCCCTCATATCGGAATTATCTTTGGCTACCTGTCTTCTATCGCCAGCATCACACATTACACGCCCCCCCAAAGTTCCGCCAGACTATGCCAAACAGCCACCTACCTTACCCTTCTCACCCGGATGTTCCCCAGCCCAGCGCGCTTGCGCAGAGCCTAATGCAACCTCAATTACCTACACATACCCGTCATGACCTGCAAGGTCCACGGAAAGCCCGTCGATCCCGTGATCATCTCCCGAAACAGTACAGGACGCATGGGCACATGTGTCTAGGCAAATGGCCCCCGGAGACACCGTGCGCAATACTTTTCGGAAAACAACCCAGGGGATCTGGGTACTATGGTAGGCAGCCAAATCCTCGAAAGGCAGCACCATCACATTGGGAAGTGGAGAACGTTCCATGACACTATGCCACCTCGAGGGACCGACCCATCGTCCGCGGCCGAACCCCGCGGATTTGATGCACATACCCGTACGACGCTTTCATCTCTTGGTGGCCCATCTAGCACTATCCTGATTTTCCTGCATGAAACGCTGTGTAGATCCTCCAGATCTTGTAGCATAGGCATTCATGTACCAACACACTAATTGCCACTACGACCGAAAAATACATCAGCATCAAATCATCACTCCCCTACACGCCCCAGTAGGTGGATATGCCACGGTTCAGTCCTCATGTCCATCTCATTGTACATCGAACGGTCACACGATCGTCAACGAACTTTCTGTCCCTCAGTTCGGCTTGTTTTTTGTTTTGTGCAATATAAAGGGCTGCCTGCAGTGACTCTCATCAATGACTGCACTCCAGTGCACTGATGTTAAGATCTACACCCTTGGCGTGGGATATTCGGACCTTTTATTTAATAGCATCATACTTTATATTATGCATATCCCGAAGCGCAAGCAATCAACTCTTGTTTTGTTTCTCACGCCTAGTCCACGAAGTAACAGGCATGTCTAGCCTAAACATGCTCAGGGTCCAGACTCAATAGTGCCAAGCGGGAACATGTCAACTGTTTCCCCAGCAGACGCTTGTCTCGGTTTGTGGTCTTTATGTATATTAGTGGGTATTTCTCAGTATAAGCTATCTGTGTTTGAGGCTGAATCACCATCTCGCCCCACATAAAGACTACCCACCACCTGATCGCAAGGATATGCGCAGATGTCATCTGCATGCGGCACCCAATATAGCAGATATTGCGACGCAGTCTATTGCGTGGGGATACATCGAGATCGCAGAAGATCTTGAGGGCGTGCTTGGCCATGCCCTGCGTGTCTCTCTTGCCGGCGTCAGCGGCGTAAAGGAGGGACGAACTAGGCCCCATTATCCGAGGGCTCCGTCGGATCCGACACCTGAGCAAGGGCGGTAAACGCGTCGAGGTGGAAGCCGCCGGGCATGAATCTTCGGTTGGCTAGCAAGGTAGCTACGAGGGTGAAGCAGGCGCTTGAAAGACGAAACTGATCCTGTTCAGTTGGCGGGAAGAGACGGACCCGGTTCGTCCCAATGGATTGGTGCCTTAGCAAATAAGGCTGTTTCTAAGTCCGTCGAACAGAAGCAACTCCTTTCTCCCGACGTGGCGCAGGAGACGAGACCGGGAGATCGAGCCCTTGTCGATAGTTGAGGTCAGATTGCATGCTCACAGACATCCAGGACAAAGAGCCTCGCAAGTTGCAGTGAGACAGTCAAATTTCACAGTGATGAAGGGGCAATGCACCCGTTGGTCTGTAGGGCCTTGTTTGTACATTTTCAGCTGCCTATGGTCAGCCAATGCAAAACGGGAGCGTAGTGTTTGCACAAGTCCGTCAGTTCTCATATTTGCTGGTGAGAGGCTTGGCGACCTGGCCGCCGGTCGTATTCTTATACGTTACCAGTCAACACCGGGACCGGTCGATTATGGCGTCTCCGATGCGGATCGGACTGACTGGACTCCCACGGATGGTCGGTTGGCCTCAGCTTCTCAAGACTTGACCACTATCCGGCTCGATCGTCTGAGCATGGGCCTTGTTTTGGTTATGAAGTTGTTTGTTGTGGACATAGAACTGCGGTATCAGCTTGAAACAACCAAGCTGTTGAGGAGATTCACCTGTAGGAGCTTTTTTTATTGGGGGGAGGGGCAGGTGAGACCGCAGTGTCATTTTAATATCATCATCATCCGAAAGAGAAGAAAAAAAGGCCCCATTGCCGTGATTTCGAGGGCGAGCGTCCCAAAGCCTCGAATATTCGCGTGATTTTGCCTCGATAGAACAGAGACTACGAAATAATATGATGGATACCGATGTAGACTTGATGATAGACACAGAAAAAAGAGCATGCAATGAACACACAGCTGGCAACCGCCTCTCGGCTCCAAAACCCCCTCGCCATCCCTCACCATGCCCGTGAGTCTTCGACTCAAGAATACTTCTCCTTTAGTCCTCCACCGTTGCTCCGCGCTAAATACACTTGACTGGCACTCCACACGCCTCATTGCCCGTCTATAAGTCGTAATGCCTCCGTGGAACACCTGGCTACGACGCTTACTGTTTAACAGCGGCGTAGCCCTTGTCGTTGAAGTTGGCATATGAAATCGCAGATGCCACCTCCTCCTTGTTCAATCTGTTGAGGGGTATCTTCCTTTCCCCCGGGGGGGGGGGCATCCGCCCGGTTCCCTGTAGGTAGAAAATATTGTGTGAAAACAGTATGTCGTGGAGCTTCGTTGCATAGACGCCGGAATCATGCTGGAAATTAAGGACGCTGCCGAATAACGAGTTGCCTGACTAAGATTGCGTGTACGCTAGAGAAATTGACAGAAAACCCGGCGACTAGATTTTTTAGTCGTCATCAAGCCAATCGCTATAGCATCTACTTGCCGCTGCAGAGAAGATCATCAAGTGTGTTGCAGAAAGCGAACGCGAAGAATTAATGAGGGCTGCGAAGCCTGGTGTTGGTGTACGGGAAAATCACTTCAGCCGACCCAAAGGACGATGTCGATCCTGTAAACTGTCGAGACCCAAAGAATGCTTCCATCCTCCCAGATCTATTGCTCTCCAAGCAATTAGAGATTCCATCGCTTGTTATCATTTTCGTCATGGGGACGAGGAAGAGAGGCTGATCCATGAGTTGCGTGGTAGTTCGGGAACGAATGCGTCGTGTGTGTATTCACGGGGCCTTGAGGCACACTCGTCGGTCGAAAAAGGGTGGGTGCGCCAGTATTCATGGGGTCAAAGGTCGGGGCCTCAAGGTACTGTGGAGCTTGTGTGAGTGGCACGGGCTGTTGATCCACGTAAGCTCCAGCGGAGGGAGGCTGCTGATGTGAATGTTGGAAAGAGTAGACTGGAGATGCATTTGCAGATGTGCTCTGCTGCCAATTCTGATAGATCCCAGAACTGGACGAGCCAGCATATTCCGTCGGGGAAGTGTAGAGCGATGATCGACGGCTCACAGCATGTGGATCGGAGTAAGGCTCCGACAGTGACATGCTATGTGTTTGAGACATTGACGGCTGATTACTGACTCCCATGGAATTCGCCCCAACATAGCTGGACGAGCCAGCTCCAATGTCCGACTGCATCATCGACGGCTGGGAGTACTGCTGGCCGCGGACGGGAAGTTCGCCGATGAAGGAGGCGCCGCTCGAAATATTCCCGCCCGTATTTTGATCTGAGGCAGCAAGCGTCGGTAGATTATGCTCCGGCTTGGGAGGTGACGTCGGTGTGGGCTGGTTATCATCGTTATCATGTGGCCCCTCATCTTGATCATCATCTTCTGGCTCGTCTGGAATCTTGTCATCGGCCGTGACCATCACTTCTGTGTCGGCATCTTGGGACAGTCATGTTAGCCGACAGGTATACTTTTACACAGAGAAGTGTCAACTTACCAATCTCGCCGTTCTTGTAACGCTCTTGGTACTTGGCCACTCGGAAGATCTCTTTGAGATACGGCTTTTTCTTCATGTTATTCGGTGTCTCAATGTCCGCGAAGAAGCCGGACAGGGCGTCCCATGTAGCATCCTCTAACTTGGCGACATTGATGTTGAGCTTCTGTAGGTCGCGATGTTGCATACGATTCGGTGTGGTAATCAAAGCTAGAATGTGGTTCAAAAGCCAGATGCGCTCTGGGCACTCAGATTAGCCCTCTGAGGACCCGACCACCGTAAAGATGCAACTTACCAGGCTTGTGCAGATGATCCGGCTCCTTGTGTCGGACCCTCTCCTCCTTCGTGCTTCCCGTTGGCTTGGGCCACCAGTCAGGAGCCTTCGCCTCCTGCCCAGTATATGGATGGTTGGACTGCTTCTTCGGCGCAATCAATTTGATCCAGGCCTTGGCGATCGTCTTGCAGGCTGTTTGCTGGATGCTCTTGAATCGTTGCTCGTAGAATTTCCAGACATCCTCATTATTTCCGATCCTCAAGCCTTTCTTTGCAACAACAACTTGGACTGCGGGCCCGGCGTCTTCCCTTCTGGCACCCAAGGTTCCCCTTGCACGTTTTCGGGTCCTGAACATCGAATCATCATCAAAGTCATAGGCTGACTGCATTCGACGGCGATCGTATGGTGGTCGGCGACCGCCGTAGGTCGAACTTATTTGACGACCTGGATCTCCGTGGCCGAAGTAGCCATCTTCATACGAAGATGGGCTTGGTGCTAGGGAAACACCTATTAGCACCCAGCCGACCCATGAAAGACTTGAGGCACTTACTTGGGATCATGCTGCCAGTATTGTACCAGTTGTAGTAGCCCTCAAGATCAACATACTGCTTGAGCACCATTGGATTCACCGTTTCTCTTGGCCCAGTGAATGTCACCAGCTTCCCGTCCTTGTCGATTCCAGCCATCACAAAATGCTGCAGGGATATATTGCAATACTCTTTCATCATTGTACATATGTCCTGGGGAGTGTCAGATCTGATACCAGACAGTCAAGTTCTGGGAAGCTTACCATAGGATGCCTGTGTTGGTAAATGGGGTCGTCAGTGGCAGGTCGGGTCGTTGGAATCCTTTCCGCCGGCCAGTGGCGGGCTGGGTGCTGTGATTGGACCATGTTGGCGGCAAATAGAGTGCAGTTCACTTCTTCTTGTTAGGTCACAACTGAGTTTGAACCCGTTCCTAGTGTCTAGGTCGGTAGGTCGCCTTGCTCTTGGTGGGATCAACCTTTTATGAGCAACTTTAGCAGGTAGTAGTGGAGTGGGGATGGCAGTCTCTGCTGAAGCCCTAAAGTTCAATAACCCTGATTAGCAACTGAACCTAGTGCCTAGTGGCATTGAGGCTGAATGTGAGGCAATGCAACAAGGACTTTGGGTCGTGAGAACCGGGTGTGAGCCTTTCCGTCTGGCCTCTCTAAGTCGCGTGAGTGGGTCTGGCTTACGGTGCGCCAAAATGTAGGTGAGACAGGTCAAAGCCGATACAAAAGAGAACACGAGAGCCTCCAGAGGAGTTGCAGCAGAGGTCAAAGAACCTAAGGGACGAGAGGAAGGTGGGACTACTCCGCCAGCCAAGGAGTCAGGATAGAGTGGCGTGGGCCGAGGTGATATGTGTACGAGGGTAGGTCTAGAATGGGGGAGAAAGAAGAAGGACCGTACCGGGGAAAGAACTGCCGATTGACGATGGTTGGCCACTCGATAGACAACAAGAACTCAGACAGCCTGCTCGACTTCGAGCCACGGGCCACGGACACAGTCCTTGAGTGCCTGTTGGCACGGGAGCTTGCTGAACCCGAGTCGGACGGATAGCTGAGCACCAAACGCAGACCCCGGCAACGACAGCACGAGGAGGACCACTTCACTCCCAATCTATTTTCTTCTTTGTAGATCTAAGCGGACCTTGAGGCGCACTTGGACAACGAAGGGTGAGAGTGTGATGCGCATCAGAGGCCAGACCCTGCGCGTGTGGCCAACGCCAAGATGGAGAGGCCTGAGAAACAGATCTTCCAGCTCGTCCTGACCAAAGTCTGGGATCGGACGTCACAGTTTTCTTTGTCTGTTGTGCGGCTGTGAAACATCGGGGAGCTGCTATCCTGTCGCTCAAGAAGGCTGTTCCACAACAAGCTCTTCGCCAATAGAATACAGATCAAGTCACCCCGGAATGAAGGGCAGATTTGAGGTCGTGGATCTGATGAGACGAGAGTTCGCATACCAAGTAAGACAGCTCCTGGCTCTGTAGGAGGCTGCTTCGGCTAAACAGCCAACACTTGAAGTGTCAACTCCCCGGCAACCTGCAATGATTGCGAAAACCGGTGTTTATCAAAATACTAAAGGTGAGGGGAAAGGCGGCGGCGAAGAATGGCCGGAACGGTTGAAAGGTCCTGTATCGCCGATTCACATTCAACAAGATTCGAAAGGACGAAGTTGTGAGAGCTGGTTGGGGCTCCGTCCGGTACTGGAGTGTGCTGGTCGATGATTGAAGTAAATGGTTGACTGAGTGCCGCTGATCGCGACAGCTGACATGCGACAGTGTCGAGATGAGAAGGTGAGGCGCCGACGATCAAAATCGAGTCTGTCGACGGCGATTCTAGTTGTGTTCTGGGATGTTCGTCTTGAAGCCCACGCTGACCAGCCGCTCGCCGTTGTGACTCGACGAAAGAGGGGAGAAGTGTAAGAGGAAAACGTTATCCCGTAATGAAGAGCTTCGCTACAAACAAGATATGATTCGTCGGCTGTGCTACCGAAAAAGCACCTTGCGATAGGGTGCGAACTGGGAAGCCCTCCTACCGTTGGCAACTCAAAGTGGCCAAACAAACATGAGATGACAATTGCAGCCAGCGAACTGAGGTCGACTGCGAGGAGCATATCAAACATGTATTAAGTATGCAAAGGACCCGTAAATGCCACCATAGTTGCGCGTGCGTCTACATGAGTGAGAATGCCGGGGCACTCTGGATCACCCAAGGGCACTAGTACCCTTGTATATGCACGACGGTGGAGCGCTTATAGACCCAGGGTGTGGAGTCTGATGCCCTTGGAACGTGAAAGCAGGTGAAATAAGGATAACGGCATAGGAATGCACGTCGGAGGGATCGAGGATGAGTGAGAGATCATGTAAGAGAGAGGGAGAGGGAGAAACACAGTTGGTCAGCTAAGCCGCGACGACGTGATGGCTGTGATCGTCCGGCAGCCGGGGCGAAGACTGACAAGAGAAGTCTGATGGGGGACAGATATAAGTAGCAGCCAAACAGGACAGTCAAAAGGTTCCGGCACCATGCTTTCCACAACACTGGATGGAGATGGTGGCAGCTGGCCCGGTCATGTATAGAGCCCGGGGGGGGGAAGAATGTACTGCGTAGAGATGGGGCCGGGGAGCTGGGCTGGCAAGTTGGGTATGGGTGGTGGTGTGTGGGGACCGCGGGGACTGGACGAAGAAGGCGTCGCCATGCAGCGGCATGCAGCAGATCGAAGTACACAGTGGTTTTCGTGTTCCCGGCGCCCCATAATCATTACGAGTGCAGCGTGATTGGATGAGGGATAATCAACCAAATGAGATGCCTTGGACGTCCTTGTACTCCGTGCCCGGTAGCCATGAGATGACTTTTTTCCTGCCAGATACTTAGGCACGGAGTACCTAGATCTAGACCCCCTGTTGGTCTCAAGACTCAACGTGCGTCCTTGTTGGGATGTCCATGAGTTTTCGGAAGCCCATTAACCGTTTGAGGGCAAAAGAAAGAGAACTAGATTAATTCCTGTGCGTAGACGAGCTGAAGGCGGGATGCATCTCGACACTATCATGAACAGGAGCGGTGGTTGGCCGAATGGATCTTGTACTGCACCCCTCTTCCAGCTGTCTGTGGCGCACCAACCACCGTATGTGCGTTGTCAGTACCATGTACTCCGTACATTCTTGGTACCCTGTGCTCTCTGGTGCTGCACATTGGATCGGTACCCGTTGCCTGTGTGATCGACGACATAGTGAAAGCATACTCATGTAGGTATAAATCCTGCTGCTTACGCCTTTTCTCGAAGATGTAGCGACCGGGCTAGGCGTGCCACGAACGGGGAAAAAAAGAGAGGGGAAAAGAAATGATAAAACACAGAAGGCCCGGAACAAGTGCGTCGCTCGACATCGGCTGGGCCACAGCGGCCCCAACGACGAGGGAGAATGGCTCTTGCGATGGGGATTTTAGCCCTAACATCTCGATTTGCTTGTGGTCGGCCCGGGATAGGGATTGCCGTGGCCGCTCTCCTGGCCGCAAGGGGCTCATCTGTCGAAATGGTTAGCTTTCAGAGATCAAGCCTTCGCTAAGTGATGTGAGACCACTGTGTATGATGCCTGGAAGTTAATTCACCAGCAGCATAGAGGTGCGGTCTAGGATGCCAATGATGCCCTGTCGGCGACCAGGTTGTAGAGTGGAGCACGGATGAGGAGCTCATGGACTTGGTTCGAAGAGGAGACCCTGGAAGTTTTAGCCCAAGTGCAGGAATGTGTACATTGTACGCAGTACTCTGAGACTCAGTGGCCCCATGGCCGGACTAATGGTCCACATGAATGGTGGGTGGTGTGCAACACTGTATCCAGTATCCACTGAAGCATGGTAGCATCCAGTGGTATTTTCCATGGTGTCCTCCTTTGCAAGCTTGACATGGCTGACGTGCCGGCTGTCAGTCCACCGAAAGTGACTCGTCTCCTGAAGATGCTATGTATCGAGCGATGAAGCATGGGGCTGTAGCCGGGGAACCTTTCCTGGACTTCTTGGCTCGTTTCTTGGGTCTGCCACTGATGACAGACACGGATTTTTGTCGATGGGATAAAGCAGCGCTTTTACTGGTACTGTCAATCGTGACAGCATTAGGGACAAAGTAGATGTCAATCGTCTTAGTTGATGTTGGGAAAGGGTTGCTACTACCCGTCCTCGCCCAATAAATCGTCAGAAGGAACGGCTCGTCCTAAAGACCAAGGATTTCCCTGTTCGCAGAGGGCGTTTTCGAGATACAATCCTTGTTTGCTGACTACGTCAGTGGGACTTTTGGGACGTCCTTTCCTACTATGCACAGACAGCCTTATTCAAAACGGCTCATTCCGGTCAAAAAACAAAGACATCATCTACACACTTGATTAAAAGAATCTTGAACACCGTCCCGAACCCGACAACTTGGTTCTTACTTCATGGTGTTGATGTACAAGTAGATCAGCTAACATGACGCCACCCCACATCCCTTGAAAATTTAAGTTATGGACTACCTTAGATACGACAACGCGGCCCGGCTCCCAACAAACTCTACTGCGGCAACCTTCCCGAAGTCTCTTTTCACCACCCAGACCCAGACTCACGGGGCTCTCAAGCCTTGGAATCCATCGAGCGGCGTCGATAGTGACATCGTAAACCTTCAGACGGCTGTTCCCGCTCGCTGGGCTTCCCGCTCGCGCCGCTTTCAAACTGAGAGCTTCTTCAGACAAATCCTACCTAGAGACAACCTTGCAGTGGGGCCGTCTGTCGTTGATCTCGATCTGCGATTGACCAGTCACAAAACCAACAAAATGGACCAAGGCCCGCAGTCCTTGATCCACTATTCCATCTATTGAGAATGAATTTGTCCGGACTATGCAGGTGCTGGGCCACGAGACTTCCCCCCCCCCTCCAATTGACGAGACGCCTGTCCCAAACCCTGGAGTCCGATGAAGACTCTCGCTGCGGACGTGTTCACTCCGCTCCGCGGGTATGAAGAAGCAAAATGTACATGTTTCCATGTTGCAGGTCACATGGACAACGTCGATCTACAGGATTAATATCGAAGTCGTGGCCGCGGCTCCTGCATCTTCCAGTCGACTGTGTGCCCCTTGGGGGGATGAGATCGGAGGCCGCAAGCTTTGCAGTGGCACAACTTGTTAGGACGATTCTTCCAATGTTGCCCAACCATGTCTGCAGCGTCAGCAGGCTTTTTCAAAAGTGGTCCTCCGCAATCTACTATTGTCGTCAGCCGCCGGTAGTGTCTTCCAATAAGAATGTTTGCACCAAGCAAATGTGCACCCGGCCAGGTGCCAACGTTCCATTCGGTCGAGTGGCTGTTGGTGCATAATCTCGCATGGCAATCACGTCCGATCGTGAAAGGAAGCCAGAGGTGCCGTCACCAGACTGGTTCGCTTGGAAGCATGTTGTGTGACCAAATCCTGCACTACTGGTATTCTTCGGCAGTGCTTCCATCATCATTCGGTAGGCCTTCTCTCATTTGCGAAGGACGCACCGGCAGCCTTTGAAGCCAATGCCCGTTGGGTGGTGCTCTTGTCGTTCAGAAAGGTTCTCTGATCTTGATTGAGCGGGGACTTTCTCCAGCTCGTCAGACCAGCCATCCAGCTCCTGTACAGAATCTGTGCCTGTAAGCGTTGAGTTCGCATTTGCATTTGCATTTGCATAGTTGCGAGGCAGTTGGTATTCCCTGTGACTTTGCATTCGATGTGCTGATGGCTTTCTTGGATGGGAACCACGCTACATTATATATGTGTGGTCCAGGGAAAAAATTGCCCGGTTTGTCAACTTGGACGATGCTCACTTCTCATATCTGACTTAGCGGCTCGGCAGCTACCGAGATTCTGCTGGTCAGCTCCAGACCCTCTCGTTGGTGTTTCGTTCCTCACCGGTCAAACCTTAATCTGCAAGCCTACACTCCTGGTTCCTCACCGGTCTGGATATCTTCACCCACCCGCCCAACGGCACTGCAAGGAACACACGCCAGAAGGATCCCGCATACCGCGTTCATCAGATGTCACAAAGGAAACGCTGACCAGCGTACCAGCGTGTCGGTATCGGCTGTCAATCCCAGTTTGCCGGTAATTGCAGCTGAAGTGACAAGCTTCGTACCTTACGGCATTGTCACCATTCCTTTTCCTGATTGTGTGCTCCCGATAGCTCGGCCCGATGCAAACGAGGAGGTCCTCCTCAAGAAATGCCGACATCAGTGGCTTGACTCATGGAGTTGCCAAAAGACTACGAGATTGACCACCGTGCGCTTCAGACTTGATTGGTGGAATATTCACTGGAAAGAACCCGGGGAGTCATTGTACAGTATTTGTACGACGTGCACAATACCTTTTGAATCGTCAGGTTGACAGCGGCATGATGCCGCTTGCACCAGACTAGATAACTCCAGGCAGCGCGATGACCGTCTATGGACGTCGCGGCTCCTATCGCCGTCCATGGAAATACCTCATACTTTTTCATAAACCAACACCGTCTCGCTCCAGTGGGTCCCAGCCTCCCGGTGCCCAACTTGTCGTATTTTCCCTGCGCGGCAGCCCACATATTTGTGGTATTGTGGGGTTGTGACAAATGCGTTGCTACACAGTCCACAAGCTGTCACCGTTTGTTACTTAGCCACGTTCGGCATAGGTAGGATGGGTTTTCGCATCACCGCCAACGTTTGCAAACCTGATGCACCTGAAAAGTGGCCTGCCTCACTTGTGCCGAGAGTGTCGCGTGGCAGCGGTCCGTGACTGCTGGGCTTTCTCGGCCATAGTAAGCGTTCCTCAAACCGGAAGAATGCAAGTCCCTGCTCTGAGGGGTCTCATCGTGTGGTGTATAATTTGATCCAACGAACCTACCGAGCTTATGGAGTTCAAGTCGCCAGATATAAACTTCCATGCGAAGAGCAAGCATTGTATGCCATCGGATGAACGGTCATGAAGACGGCTTGTGAGGGAACATCCCGATTGCTCCTCAGGGGTGCAAGAAGGGTTAATGGTGCCAGCACAAGACCCAGTTTTTCTGTCAGGCGGGAAGCAGTGGGCGTTCAAGGAAACCCCGGCCTTAGCAAACTTAAAGGCTTCAAGCCTCTCAACCTCTTGTGCACAATTGCCATCGGGCAAACAATGTTTGCCTGCTTCCCTTCGAATTGGCGGTCGTACGATTCCCTGGTCTGGGTCCATTGCACACACGGTAGCCTGTCCTCCCGAGGCGGAAATCTCCGCCCTTTTTTTTTTTTTTTTTTTTTTTTTGACAGGCTGCGACGTGGTCCACGATTATTGTAGTGACCGTGGTTTCGACACAAGAGCTGCATATGCTGATTATTCAACACAGGCCCGAAGAAATGACAAGTCATGTGGCCATCCATGAGCTATACTCCTTTATGGTGTGCCCTGGCTTCCCACTGGCTCGAAACGACTTGGCTCACCGCCGAGCATTGCCTTTAATGGCTTTCTGATTCCCTCCTGGGAGAATGTGGAGGGCATCTGCGGATCCGGGCCAGCGCGTATTGTCCCCCGATAATGGATGTGCCGCATATGCTCTACGACCCCATGGCGCCTCTGGAAGTAGTTCGGAGATACTTGGTGAATGGGAACAGACTGACAATCATCCTCCGACTGTCAACGTCGATTGAGGTGTTGGCATTTAGGAACACATCTGGTTCTGAGCATGTACCTGGTGGGGTTTCATTTCGTCAAAGTTCGAGACCCGACGAGCACCACAAGCAATGGCTTCGACATTGCCTTGGCGTCCACATCATTTCGAGTTCATAGCATGTGTGTGTCATTACTGGAATTTCTTTGTCTGGATCGTAGAGCCCAAGGCACCTGGCGGTCTCAGGACGCCCGTTCCAGCCGGCTTGTACCGGCAGCAGCATCTCTTCATCCTCTCACGTGGTAATTTCTACACTGGCTCTGAGACGATGACAATTCTGATCCTGCAATATTTCCAGCGCACAAAAGATGACATGGACTGGGGATCAGACCGTGGCAGCGGTGTACCAGCATTCTTCGTGCTTTTACTACATGGTGAATTGTGCATTGAGTTTCTCTGACTCTTTCTTGCCATGACGCGTGCACGTCAAGTCCGTTGCAGAATCACTGTTGGCAAAGATCTAGCCTCCACCTCGGTCCCACGTCCGATGTTGACGCCACATAAGACGAGAAAATGTCTTGCTTACCTTCCTTTTTTTTTCAAAGTGAAGCAACTGACTCTCCCCTAAGATCAAAAAAGGGCACGAAGATCAGGAAGGTATCATACCTTTTGCCTGGAAAAGTACACAGCACATTGTCCACCTCGGCATCCGTCAGAATTCAGGTGTAGCTCCCGCAGGGATAGGCACCGACTAGATCCCTCCCGCTTGCCCATGGCAGCACAATAAGGGACGTTCTAAGGCAAACTATTCCAGACTTGGTGTTATCCCAAGTCGCTAAGGCCCTTTTTGAACTCTTGTGCATGATTTTTGGCCCTTTTATCGAACCGTCTTTCTCTAGGGTACGGAGACCGAGACCACGAGATGTCGTGTAACCCAACGACCCAGGATCCATTAACGTGTCAGGTAGTCATGCCTGCCAGGTTCACAGACCGCAGCGTTGGATTTCCAAGTGTGATATGTGAAGCCTCCAGTGAACAAAAAACTTGGTCAATTACGCCGTTAGTACAAGGAGAACCAGATTAGCACAAATTCTTTCCCATCCAAGTCTCTCGATGCTCAAATTAGGATGTAACGTTTTGCAAATTCAATTACTGTGTGAGTATTAGTCTGGCCTCGGCTGGCCTCGATGATGGTAAAACGCTACCATAGTATTATTACACCTGGCAATCCAACCCCCCCCCCTTCCTCTCCTACGGTCCCACTAACACGCGATGAGTGGTACCCACAAACAAAGGTGTTGGGGACCTTGAACCAGCACCTTCACCATTCAAAAGGGAAATTTCATGACGACTGAATCAGCACGAAAAGGGACGTTGGCTGAGAGCGGGGCCGGTTTACCCCTTATGTGGGAACGACGTCAATGTCAATTGATTATCCAACAATTGCTTGACAGGCCGGCCCCCTCCCTTTGGGAGAGCCCGCCTGGGAATACTATGGATAGTAAGGTACGCAGATCGTACAAGAAGCAGCAATCGAGCGCTGACTTAAATTGCTAGGTCCCAATAAAGACTGATATGACTTTTATATAAGCTGCGTAGGCCTTGCTAGTACGTATGTACAAAAGTACCTGCCGGCGCGGGGCCCCCCCCTGTCTAATAAGCCTGTACTGTGGGCCGTTGGATCCCTCGGCAACTTTGCACAGACCCTTTTCAACAACGGGCGTTGAGTGGTCCGGCGGCAACAGTGCCAGGGTCGGGTGGTCCGCTGCTTGCAATACTCGCCTGTCATTTTCTTGTCAATCAATACCTGCTACAATGCGTTCTTTACCATTGGCAAGTGTGTATGTATCAGGACCGACACGACAACTCCGTGGGGCCAATGTCCAGTTTTGTTTTCTTTGGTTCCCTCTTTCGTCACGGCCCCGCGGGAAAAACCATACTGCTGTATCACTACTCTACTCTCGCTAGCCGATCTCGGTGATATGTAGACTCTCTTGCGAGAAAAAAAAAAGAATACGATGCCTCACTTTTTGCTGGGGGTCGCTGAGTAGCTAATATCCTACTAAGTACGTAGAAGGGGGGCCGCCTACCACATGAAAGATGCTCAGAAGTGAGTTTTGAATAAGGGTCCACCACTTCGATGATCACCCACGACGGGTTGATTTAGCACTATCACAAATTCAGAAGAAAATATACAAAATCCGGAGTCTATCTAAGCCGAGGCTGGGAAAATTGAAACCGGTACCTCGCTATCGCTGAGGCTCAACATCAAGCGCTTTCTTGGCTCGCAGATTCTCCTACCATGTACGTCCGTGCCCAGAATTGTTGCTTGAAAAGCTGAAGGACTGAAAAGTACAACAGATAATGCGCCTGAGTAGCTGTTAGGCGAGGGGGACCAGCATTCTCTAAACCTGGAGGTAGAGTCGCCCAAAAAAAAAGGCCGCGCCGGCCCACAAAAAAGACAAACTGCTATCCACCTTTTACCGCTTCGCACGCGAGCTTCCCTAGGGGATCCCACACAGTTTAATCATCAATCACTGCGTACGGAGAGACTAGTATAAGCGAAGCGTTGTAGGATCAGCGAACGTCCCTCTCTCTCTCACTCTCTCTCACCAAGGGAGTCTTGGAAGGGTGGGGGAGGGGGAGGGAAGATGGGCGGCAGGGCGGGAAGATCGTCAAGGAAGAATGGGCTCTTGGAAGTTTGGCACGCTAGCGGAAAACCAGGTCCTACTTACTACCACGCAATGCATGTAAGATCACTGTCACCCAGACACAGAGAGAGAGAGCACAAAGGGATGTTCTAGACCCAGCTAATCTCATAAAAACAATTGGAATATCCCACAAGTTGCCAATATGCTACCCAGACAAGCTATTATGCCGGACCAGGAACAAAAAAGGAACTCATTCCTGGTCGGTCATGTGGGCATAGCACCTATCCGACAGAGTTACTTTACTATTATTCAATGGAGTTTTCCCTCCTCCCCCCCCTCATTCCCAAACAATCTAACGGAATATTCATTGCTTTCTCTAGGAGGCAGATCAGTAGAAAGAAACTCCGATAGAGGTCGGCATTGAGTAATTTTCGGTGCCTCGCTGAAAAACCCATCTGCGTACTACGTACTTAGCTACAGCGTACTCTTTTTTTTTTTTAAACAAATTCCAAATCGTGAGCCATGGCAAATGTGGGGCACCTGAGTGGAACCTTGGCTTAGCTGCTTTGACGCTCCGCGGAGAGCCATACTACATACCTACCATCCATTACTCACTTTATCATTACTGTGATAGAGTAAATATGTTTGTGTGCCGATGTGAACGATTCGAATGGGCACCAAAAAAAATAAAATAAAACAAAACCCGTTTTTCTTTTTTTCCCCCTTCCCTCGGTTCGGCCGAAAGAGTTCGCATCTCGTACGAATAAAAATAAAGACCACCCTTGGCAGGGAACAAAAACCTCCCCCTACAGATCGTTTTGGTTTTTACTGCTTACCTGTAGACGTAGACGACACGCGTTCCGTCTTGGAACTTCCCAGCAACGGCGGACGCCGGACAATGCTGCCGGACGTAGACGACTCACCCGATTTGGTGGCTACTTGCGAGGAGCAAAGAAAAAAAGAAAAAAAAAAGAAAAAGAGAAGAGCACAGAAACAAAGCAAGCAGTCTTCTTTGGAGAAGAAAGGGGAAGGGGTTGTTTCTTTTTTTGCGCACGATCAAAGCTCAAACCTCGATTCAAGAGGGGATTTTTTTTCTCGCAAAACACACCCCAGCCCCGTCACCTTGGTCACCTGCTACTACTACCACTATAGTAGACGAATCTCCTCTCTTTTTCTGCCTTTCCTCTCTCTCTCTTTTTCCCCCCTCCCGGCGGCCCCCCGCCCGCTTCGGTCGGAAAGAAAAAGGAATTTTTGGCGAGCAGCGGAAGGGCATCACCCGGCCCTTCCGCCGCGCCAATCATTTGCTTTTGAATATTCTTTTTCCTGATTTCTTTTTTCTTTTTTTTCCTTCCCTGAAGGTATGCCATGCTCTCACCAAAACCTCCAGGGATTGTTTTTTTGTGACGTGCCGTGAGCCGCCGTAAGCCACATGTAGCGCCCCGGTATACAAGACCCCCCGTCTCACCCTTTGGGGTGACACAGCATCCGATGGAGGTCACTGGAGACACGGAAAGGAAGGGCCATAGTTTCCAGTCTATCTCTGCTTGGGGAGGGGCCCAGACCCCCGCGGCCTCTTCCCCCTTCCAACCCTTGCCCCCCTCCCTCTTCTCTAGTCTCTCCTCCAAGTCTGGGCGTAGGTGGTGACCATGATGAGAACTATGTACGACGCCAAGGAAAAGCCACTGGTCTTACACTCTTCCGTCTAGCTCTTGCCTGCCCCAATAGTGGTGTTGTTGTCGTTCTTCTTCTTCTTCTTCTTCTTGTGGTTGTTGATGAATTTCGGGCATTCTGGATCGTAAACATATCAGGCCATCGATTACCGACCGTGTGGTATCGCACACACACATTCCAGTGGATCGGATGAGTGAGCGTGTGTGTGTGGGTGGATACTGGGCTTAGCTGGCTGACAGAAATCGGACGAGGGGTAGGGCGCTTGTACTTTGGCTTCGAGATTCAGTTCCATTCCCATTTTGTGTGCTTGGATGTAAAATCAAGTATCTTTTTGATGACCACTTAGCCTGCCGGCTCCATAGCTCCGTACATGCTGCCAATAATCAAGTAAAACCACCACCACCGCCACCACCACCATGAGCATCCTCACTTCCAAGCACGGGCCGACTCCTAACAAGCCAACACAACCCTCATGGTACCTTAGCAATTACTACCGCCCATTGCCCGTCCCCTGTCCCTCCCCGTCCTTATCCAGGCCCGCCTGCTTGACCAGCGAGTGGAAGATGCCCCTACGTGCAATCAGCTCCTCCGGCGTGCCAAACTCCGCGACCTCGCCCTTGTCAAGTACCACTACGCGGTCCGAGTCAAGGATCGTGTTGATGCGGTGTGCGACAGTGATGATAGTACGTTGTGCAAATAGCGGGCTGCGCAGTGTCTGCTGCAGCATGGCGTCTGTCTCTACGTCCACGGCAGCCGTGGCCTCGTCCAGCACGAGGATGTTGGACGGCGTGAGCATGGCGCGAGCGAGCGAGACGAGCTGGCGCTGGCCTGATGAGAGGTTGGAGCCTGAAGGAGGTTGGTGTGGTCAGTTTGTGTTTGTATCATGAGTGCGTATTGGAATCGGTTCCGCGCGTAGGGCATAGTATTTCCGCTGTTACGCGACGGGATCGCATCGCGTATGCAAGATGCAAGATGCAAGTAGAGCAACAGGGAGGGAAGAGGGTTGGTGAGCGTGAACAACCCAAGGCATGTAGTGAGATGAATACAAGTATAGATCCTCGTCTGCAGAAGACCGGAAAACAAGATGAGGCACGTCGTCGGCAGTTTTGGAGGGTGGTGAGACCCGTGTAGCGCCGGACGTGACACAGAAACAAACGCACACATGCACGAGCTCATAGCTTGATCCGGACTCCTGAAGCAGCAAGTCCAGCCGCGCTCGACGTTCACAACAATGTGCGTGCGACACAGGATGGTGCAGATAAGGAAGAAACAGAACAACAAGAAAAGAAACTATGAAAAAAGAAGAAAAAAATCCCCCATGGACATGGACGCCACTTGGACAGAAGCAGACACCATCCAGCGAATCCCAAATTTTTGGGGTGGATTGTTCACGGGGACAAAATCACCTGCGAGGTGATCGATTGTGCTGCAGTCATATCCCTTTGCGGCAGCAGACGAAGGATGTCCGCTGTAGCTGAGAGCTGACATCGATCCTCCACCATCCATCGCAGCCCGAAGCTGCCGCGTGGTCCTCTCGCCGCCCACCCTCTCCTCGTATATGCCATGGCACGACCGGGCAGCAGAGGACGGCGGCCCTGCTGGTAGACCGCTTTTGCAACAGCAGCATGACGAAGAACTGATGGGACACAGTGCAAGGGTAGGTATTCTTGGGTGACGTGACGGAGTCGAAAGCCGACAAAAAGCGAAAGAAGAAATATCAAAGGAATGGTGTGCCACGGAACATACCTCCTTCGTGAATTCTTGCCTCAAGACCACCATCCATTGTTGCGACATGGCTCTTAAGCCGGGCGTGCTGGATAGTCACACAAATATCAGTAAGAGATCGAGAATAAACAGGCTGAGGCGACACAGCATGACCGTTGCCTTGCCATGTGGCTGGCCCTTTGGAGAGAGACGGCTAGACATTGTGGTAACTCACCTCGAGAACGCTCCACAATTCGGTATCCTGCAGCATCTCAAGTCAGTAATCACATCTCGAGAAACGAAACAAAAGTCAAAAAGGGAAATTCAACTCGAGAATAATGACATGAAAGATGCGACAGGCCATCTTGAGCCACGCCGCAGAACCGGTCCTTTCCCGGTACATCGCCCTCACAGACCGATAGAGTGGCACGAAAATTGAAGGCAACGAGGACGGCTGAGAACTTACATCATGAACGTGACCCGGGTCGAGGTTGTCACGCACTGTTCCTTCGAAAAGAGCGGCATCCTGCGGGATAATCGCTAGACGGCGCCGCAGATCTAGCAGACCTATACTTGACGTGTTGATGTTGTCAATAGTGATATTTCCGCTCGCAGCCTCAATCAGGCGGAACAGCGACAGCGTTAAACTGCTCTTGCCCGCGCCTGTGCGACCCACCACCCCAATCTTCTCGTGCGACTTGATGTCAAGCTTGATGTTTTTCAACACAAGATCCAGGCCCTCGCGGTATCGCGCACTGTAGTTATTAAACTGAATGGTCCCGTTCGCAGGCCAGCTGGCAGGTGGCCGGTTACGCGGGTTGATCTCGGGCGCTTCGCTGGGCAGACGAGAGTACTCCAGGACTCGTTCCACGGAAACGATGTTAGTCTCAACCTCGACAGTCTGGCGAACGATCCAGTTGAGTGAAGAGGTAATCTGCAGCGCATACGACATGGCCAGACCGACCATTCCAGCGCTGAGGTTGCTACCACTTGTGACTGATACGATGGAGAATCCCGCGGATGCAAGGATGACGACAGCCCCGAGGAACTCCAGCCGGATGGCCAACCATCTGTTGGCGCTGATCATAGGGAAGAAGGCCTTGAGATTAGAGTCCACGCGCCACTCGTTCTCAAGCAGGAATCGCTGTTGCTGACGGTATGCGCGGATGGTGGAGATACCACCCAGAGACTCCTGAAAGTGAGCGTATATGGGGCTCCGGCTCACACTGTCGAGTCGCTTGAGCTCCCGGGAGCTCCGGAGATAGTAGCGTTGAATCCACAAGTACATGGCCCCAATAGGAATAATCACGGCAATGAAAGCTGGCGTTGTGAAGGAGATGACTGCAAGTGTGAAGCCAGACTTGGCCACGTTGACAAACAGCATGTTAAACGTCCGCGCCAGAACCTCGTCGACCTTGTAAATATCGGACGAGAACCTGTTCAAGATGCGGCCTGCTGGTGTTGTATCGAAGAATGACATCGGGCTGCGGAAAATTGCCTTCGCCATCAGTTCATGCAGTTTTCTAGACGCCTCAATTGAGCAAAAGATCCACAAAATGAGCGTCTGCAAGACAGTCAAACACGAGCCGCCGATACCAAAGGCAAAGTAGATGCCAATGTACTTTCCAACATCGGGATTGCCGCCAGCTCGGCCGTTGATTTCGGCCCAGTTTTTCAACCAGACATTGCCGCCGATCTGCGCGCACTGCGCAGCCACCAACGCGGACATGTAGATAGCCAGAGCTACAGGGGAATTCATCTTGGCATAGTCGCCGTAGACGGCCCACTTGACTTTACCCTGTTCCTGGTGTTCCTTGGCTGTTCTGGTTTTCGATGGCGCAGCCTCTTCATCCGTAAGCTTGCCTCGAGGGCCTCGGAAACTGGCAGTGCTGGCCCTACGAAGCGTCGCCATACTGTCCTTCCGTTTGGCCATACTGTTGCGTGGTCCTGGTCGAATAGCCTCTAGTGTTGTGAGGTTTTCTTGAGCCTCCTCCATCTCCTCATCCTTCTCCTCGGTGTCTTCCAGTAGTGAGCTGTCGGACGATGAGCCCCCTGCACTATCGCCAGAGACTGGCCCAGGTGTTGAAGGACTTGAGTCCTGACCAGCAGATTTGTATAGGTCTGCAACAGTCCCGCGCATAGCCAATAGTTGCTCTAAGCTGCCCTGCTCAATGATATTGCCGTCTCGCAGCATGACGATATTGTCTGCATAGGCGAGGACCGGGATTGCATTGGTAGCAAGAATTCTTGTCTTGGAAGCCAGTAGACCCTTGGGACCCAAAACTTCGTCAGTGATGTGCTTGCCGACATGCGCATCGACGGCCGACAGCACGTCATCCAGCAACAAGATATCCGCTCTCGAGTACACGGCCCGGGCCAGCGCGACGCGCGCCTTCTGCCCACCCGACAGCGATATACCGCGCTCTCCAACGACCGTCTCATCTCCATCCGGTAGGACGTTCAAATCGTCTAGCAAAGCACAAGCCTTGATGGTCTTTTCGTAGAAGTTCGAGTCATACCGATATCCAAAGATAATATTTTCTTTGACGGTGGCATTCATAATCCAGGTCTGCTGAGCTACGTACGCGACGTTGCCGTGGACCGTAACATCGCCCTTGACTTTGTACAGGTCTCCCAGGATGCTTTGCAAGAACGAAGATTTGCCGCTTCCGACGCGACCCACAATGCACGAAAGCTCGCCTTTACTGGCAGAGAATGTGATGTCCTTCAGTACATTCTTGGACTCATCGTGGCGATTCCATGAGAACGTAGCGTCGATGATTGAGACTGTCTCCTCGCCAATTTCTTCAACGGCCGGCTTAATAGTCAGTGCGTTGGGCTGTACTTCTTCCGAAGTCAAGTAGTCCGTCAGACGGCTGATTGCAACTGTGGCCTCCACTATAGAGGAGATCACCATAGGAAACACCGCAAGCGGGAAAGACAGCAGATTGAACAGCGTCAGGGCCGGGAAAATGATGTCGGTCGTCAATGGCGTATCGTGGGTGAGCACAAATACCGTGAATGTGATGCATGACACCAAGAATGGAGTTGTGCTCCAAGTGAAATTGGCAACAGCCTGTGCGGCGCCAATCTTGCGCAGCGTCTTGAGCTCTTGTTCATTTCGAACGTAGTTGAGCTTGTTCATGAATGCAGCACCCCAGCTGTACAATTTGATAGATTTCATCATGGAGACGATCTCGGCAATGAGACGCGACCGCGTGTCTTTGTTCTTCATCTGCTCTTTCTGCATCTTCTTCATGAAACGCGCGACGATGCCGTTGAGGGGCACCATGGCAAGCATGACACCAACACCAGCCATCATGCTCCACCCAACGAGTTGGTAAAGCGAAATCATGCAGACGGTGATCTGGAAAGGCGCGGACCAAAGCATTTGCGCGAATTGCGTTAGGTCCTGCAGACGCTGGACGTCCACAGCCATGTAGTTGACAATATCGCCCGTCGACTTGGACGACCGGCCCTCGTTGGACAGCTTCATCGCCTTGCGGTATATGGCATTGATGAGACCACCCTTGATGCGCATGCCTGAGACGAAGGCGCCCTGAAAGTACTGATGCAGCATCGCCGTCTGGAAAACTGCGACCGAGAACATAGCGAGCGCAATAGCCACACCCTTGATCACAGGCTCCGGCTCCTTTCCTACACTGTACGAACCAACGAATGTGATCAGCAGGCGCAGTAGCTGCGGCTGAACGAACTGCGAGACGTCGCTCAGTGACTTGAATACGGCCGCCAACGCATACGGGGCTCCGTAGGCACGGAAAAGCGCGAGCCACATGGACGGATGCTCACGGTTTTCCAGCTCGTGCGTCCAAGCTTTTTCGAAGGCTTCACCCGTCGACTTGCTCGTGTCGCTTTTTTGCAGTGCCCATAGGTCCTCCTCGGTCAAATAGTGTTTGTAGCCGAACTTCATCAGCGGTGTCATCCAGCTGAACGTCAGCTTCGAGAAGACGGTCGCATACTCAGCCGGGCACTCTTCGCCATCCTCGCCCACCAGCGCCTCGTACTCGCTGGCTTGTTTCGGCCCCTGCCATTCCACGAGGAAGCCGAGGGCCGCGAAGCCAACCCCCATACAATATGTAACGAAGTAGCCGCGGTTCGAGTTGAAGATCTGCTGGGAGACAAGAGAGCGTAGCTTCACGGCGAGCGCGATCAAGAGGAAGAGCCAGTAGAAGAGCACTACGCCGTTGGCGTTGCGCAGACGTGAGTGCTCGAGCCATTGGATCGAAAAAATGACGCCAAGGGAAATAGTGGTGAAGAAGGTTGACCAGACGCGGAAGTCTCCAAACCAGATGGTAGGATAGTTGACGATTTGTATGATGAGCTGGGCGACGAAGTCTGCGATCAAGAGGGCGAGCAGGCTCTGTACGGGGAAAAACGTTAGCAAGTATGCAAGACCGCGAGGAGAGCTTCAGGGTTAGAAATAGTACGAACCTGCTTCGTCCAGAATTGCCAGCCCTTTACAACCTCCACGGGCTTCCTTTTCCTCAGCAGCCACACAACGGCCACAAGACCAAAGATCACACCGAAAGCGGCAACTGAGGCAAGCCAGACATCGATGAAGCAGGGTGTAAAGTCGTAGCGCAGGCGGCTCAAAGGACCCCAGCCCTCTGCGTTACCACATAACGGCTGCTTGAAGTCGTTGGTGGCTGTCAGGTAGCCTGTCTCATGATATAAGGACGACGGAGGGTGCCAGTGACCGGTGAAGGAGCCGGAATCGTAGTGCAGGGTCTTCTGCCGGGACGGATCGTTGCCGTCGCCGGTGAAGTCGAATAGCATTGCAAGGTGTGTCGCGAATGCGGGTTCTCCGTGCGATGATCAGCTTCGACTGGGGACCATGCTACCGAGATATTGGGGACGTGATTCTCTGCGGGATGATGAGGTCGGTACGGAGGGCAAAAATTGCTGCGCAGGGTGTAGAGGTTGTGGAAAGAGAAGACGTGAAATCCGACGGCGGGAATAACGGGGATGGGGAGGACGTTGCAGGGAAATTCAAATGCTACTCATGTCGTTCCAACCTCCAACAACTGCAGGTAGTAGACGAGTCGTCGAATCGTCGAATTGCCACTATTAGTACAAGTGCAGAAGTGGAAGTGATGCCGATTTTTTATCCGAGCCGATGACGTTGATATATAATAATGTCTTTTCCTATTCGGAAGTGTACAAAGTACGGGTTGACTCAGCCTTCTTCTAGGTTCCAATTGGGCTATGTTTTTTTTGTTGTTGGGGGGTTCTCGAGAATCTGCGATTAGATTTAGGAGACAATTCGTTTGCTTTCGTTACAAGACAGACTGTGGTGATGACCGATTATCCACACCGCCAGCGAGCTTGGTAATGCGAGCACAGGCAAAGGGTCTACTCGATCGAATGAACACCCCCCTCCAAAACAACCCCATGTCGATGTCAGATAGCCCGGCCCGGCACATATTCGGCTGTCCCAAGTTGGCGGGACTCAGCGTCATGCAGGCCAAGCTTTCTTCCCGTACTTACCGTGCCCCATCAAACACGTTGTATCAATGCAGATATTTGACACTCATCTATGAAGAATTCAATTTTCTTAGTCACGCAGTCACAGCTGAAGCATTAAATCTGTTCAGCGAGACATTCGCAACCGTGATCATAATTGAATGAGGTGCCAGGAGTTGAAATATTCTAGCGTCGTCAAGAATCTGCAACGACTGCAACGTGCAAGGTTGGCTGCTTGTCGACGCCATCTCTCGCCCATTTTGTGATATAAAGTCCGATTTCTGCATATAAAGAGCGCATACAAAAAGAGGCAATAACCAAAAGGTATCATTTCATATGGGTAAACATACGTTGCCTGCACGACCGAACCGCAACGCCGTGGTATCTGATGCAAAACCAATTCAACCATGCCCGGGTCGCGTCAGTCTGAAAATACTGAGCACCAGGCGTCCTCGACTCAATTATGTCACTCAGTCCCGCGCCCATAATGTTGGTAGCAGCCCAATATAAAATCAATCCGTTCAATGCCCAAACACCACGTCGTCATAAGTCGGTGCGGTCGCCCGTGCATGTGCCTAAGCTCCCTACTCTCATCATCGCAGCTCTACAGAAGGAAAGTATCGCGGTCCAGCAAATCCCTTCGCATACACCCCCTGGATGTCAATGTTCTCCGAAGGGTGGTACATCTTCAAGAGAATGAATCGTCCTGTGACTGGAGGGTCGAACGTGATCGTGCATCTGTTCTTTCCCTTCTCAATGAAAAATTTGGCATGCGGCCGGAGTAGCTTGCCACCCACAGCTTGCACCGCCTCCTGTGTCGCTAATTGGGATGCCTCAGCTGCCTCTGCCAAGGTCATACCCTGCACACGTCGTTGCTGATAATTGGGTGGTGGAGTATCATCATCCTCATTGAAGTTCAGGTCGTCCCAGCTGCCCAAGGCATTCTCCTCGTCTGCACTGCTGTCGCTCTCAAATGGCAGCGGGCCGATCCTATTGGGAGCTGGCCGTCGAGATCTTGCATTTGTTGAGATGTGATCCTCTGGGTCGCTGCAGTCCGTGGCTATCGTCACGGGGAATGGTAATGGATCGGCTGGAAATACTGCTTCCTTGTAGTACGCGGGATCTTCAATGTGGTGTTGCATCCGGGTCCGGTGAAGTCTTGCGTAAGATGTCGTGGTCCCGTCCTCGTTGTGCCTCACAGATACGATAGGAATTCTCTCTGCTCTCAATGACTCCTGTGACTGGATGTATTTGACCTTGTATTGCACGGTTCTGGCAAAACGTCGTCTGAGGCCATCGAAACAAAGACCATGCCCTCACGTACCCTGCAAGTTGTCAGCTCTGACGCCTCCGCAAGCTAGAATACAGAATATAAACTCACGGCGATGAAAACCTGGGTCCTGGTGCTCTGATGACTAGTTCTGAAAGCGAGAATACTGTCGCACCTTGGTGCCTGAGCACTATGTTGCAAAAATCCCTTTTGGTGCAATATCTAATATACGTCAGCCACGGGACATGTGATCCTGGTATGTTTCTAATAGACATACACAGAGTCGTCGACTTTCAAAATGCTCTCAGGCGGATTGTTCTCGTCATCTGCATACATTCCCCCCGTCACAAATGTCGATTTCCATCTTGAGCGGACCAGGCTCGACCTGCCCAAACCTGCCATAGCGGAAGCCCTTGAAGCTGGAGCCAGGTCTCTCAGAATCCAGCTTGCGACGCTTGACGCGACGGGAATCGTCCGCTTGATCATGTTGAGGGGTATGGGAGTTGAGATGTGGACTGAGAGGCGATGCAATGGTAGTATTTGTATACTCTAGGAGTGCGCGCAACTGCGAGTTCGCATCGTCCAGGTCATATTCTAGCTCCTCGAAACTGGTCGGGTTCGGTTGTCTATGCTCAGGATGCCGGTACCTATCCAAAAATCTTTCCGTTCTTTGTTGTCGGGATGGACGGCTACCAGAGCCGCCTAGGCTGGACAAGTTGCTGGAGCTTCGCCGGTTGTTCAAATTACGCAGCGGCGGTAGGGAAGCAGCACCACTTGTCAGGCTGGCGAAGCTAGGTAGCTGGGTATCAGATCGTCGAGGAGCTGGCTCGCGGGAGAACCTGCGTTGCAGGTCGCGGGAAGGTTGTGGGGGCGAGTTTGAATGCGAGTTTGAAGACATATCTCTGGCAACAAGATCGGCTTGGGCGCTAGAGTCTCTAAAGAGCCTGGATTCCTCGTGGGTGAGAACGTGCCTTCGTGCTCTGAGAACGCCTTCCGGGACTCGGCGGACACTTTCGGTGAATAGAGGATCTTCGTATAGATAGGCGCTTCTTCGTATGCTTTCTGGGAGGTCGGATCCAGACGGGTTGCGAATTAGGCTTCCTCCAAAAATAAAACGGGCTCGTTCAGCGTGTCGTTCAAGCTGTCGCTCTGCAGAAGGGTCTCTTTCTTCGTCTCTGTCTGTTGCTCGGGGCAGGTCCCCTTGTCCTATATCAATTTGTCTGCTCTCGTAGGACTCTGGCTGATATGTTCGGCGTTGACCTCGAGGCTGTTGTTGTCAAGTCATGTTAGAGCAATGTCATGCAAGAACATACAGGCTGGTAATTGGAGGGTAGTGGAACGTGGGCTGAATGGCTGTTGGATGCAGGTGTCAGGTATCACGGACCATTTCAGGAACAAAGACGTGGTTTGGTTGGAGGCCACGGGCAGCCAGCCTTTCAGACAGGTCTTACAGGCTTCCTGCACTCGCTGCACAATCGGAAGCGACAAGGGGCGGCGAAAAGGCTGAAGTGCTTTTTGACCTGGCCGAGTAGGATTCTGTATGTGCAGGATGAGAAGCCACTTGCAGCATTACCGAGAAAGTGAAAGGTGAGGACAAATGAAGATGGTCAAGTCTAGCCAGTCAGTAAGTGATTCGATGAGATGTCGTTGAGCGGTGGGGGGAGAGATTGGCTGTACGACGTAATGGCGGCACAGTGTCAGAGAGTCTAATAGATTGGGGAAGGGGGGGAGAGTGTGAATTGTAGGTGCTAATGGCGCCTGTATTTCTAAAATTTCCAAAATTGGCAAAGAGCACGCGGGGTTTTGATCAAGCTGTGCTGGATGCTTGCTCCCTGCTGCTCGCAGTCACATAGACTGACTGCCTCTACTCCAAGCATTCCATGCTCCGATTCAGGTTGGCGCGGGTGAAACTAGCGGAAGACAACAGTCAGTGTGACTTCCTCTTCGTCTCTCGCCCTTAATCGGAACCCCTGTCTGACGACAGCCGCTGTATCAAAAAGTGGCATCTTTTGTGATCTGGCTAGCGCCCGCCTGCACTGCAACTATTCGCGAAACAAATAAATCTTGGATTACACAAAACGTCGCCGTTTTCCTACTCTTCCGTCGAAGTATCAGACGAACGTTCAAGGTGAATTCTTTTCGGGGGCTATTCTTACAAAGGAGGGCTTTCTCTGGAAACCCGGGCAAGCACCGTTTGCTGACGACAAAAAGTACCTGTTGGCCTCTCTTACAAGTCGTCTTGCTGTCTTACACGCGCTAGCGGGACAGTAGCAAACGCCTAACATCCACCTTTCAAGGTCCCAGAATCGGCACTCCTGAGACCTCTCAGCCAACCGCATTGACGTCTGCGTCTTGCCTCATTTGACATTGTCGATAGCTCGCCGTCTGTTGAGCTTGTTGCCTTGCCTGGCGCATCGACACGCGACAGCTAGAGGCCCACTTCCGGCTCTCAATTGCGGCCTCATCCCAGTCACGACTCAACCTTTCCATCTCACCTCACAATGGAATCATCAGCACCACCCCCGGCTGCCCAGGGCCAGGGCCAGGGCCAGGAAGAAGCACAGCAGGGCACAAACGCTCAGGCAAATACTCAACAATCAGATCCCCAGCAGCCAAACACACAGCCTCAGCAAGACCAGCCAGACGAACAACAAAAAAGCACCGCGCCCGCCGCCGGAGGAGCAGCAGCACCAGTTGCTTCGCAAACACCTGCCTCACTACCTGCTCCCGACCTTAATTCACTTCCTCAAGGCGACCTCGCAAATCTGTCGTTGCAAGGTCTTCCAACAGATATGAGTCTGCTGCCTATGGTAGGACCAGACGGTAACCTGTTGTCAAACGAAGAGCTCATGAACATGCCCCTCATGATGCCAATGATGATGGATGGCAGTGGCATGCTGAACATGCCCAGCATTCCTCAAAACAACATCACAAATGGTAGGTTGTCGTGCTTTTTATCCTGATTGTAAGAAGGTGTCACTCACACATATCGATAGATGAAATTGCACTCTACGATCGTCAGATAAGACTCTGGGGAATGCAGGCTCAGCAGAAAATTCGCAATGCGAGTGTGCTGCTCATCACCATGCGGGGTCTCGGCAATGAAATCGCCAAGAATCTTGTGCTTGCTGGCATAGGGTCTTTGACAATTGTGGACCATGAAAACGTTACTGAGACTGACTTGGGAGCTCAATTCCTCGTTTCACAGGAGGACGGCCATGTGGGAAAGAACCGGGCCGAGGCTGCTCTTCCAGCCATTCAGAAGCTCAACCCCCGAGTGAGCATTTTTACAGATACTGGCGATGTGCGCCAGAAAGGAGCCAGTTACTTTGCCATGTTCGACATGGTCATCGCGACCGACCTCGACCCAGATGCTCTCAACATCATCAACACTGCGACGCGTCTCAACATGCGGCCCTTTTACGCGGCTGGCACTCACGGTCTTTATGGCTTCATCTTTGCCGACTTGATAGAGCACTCCTACACCATCGAACGCGAGAAGCCTAACGTTCCTACTGAGGTAAAGGCCGAGACGAGGACGCGGATCATATTTGATATTCAGAGCAAGAAGGAGGGTGGAAAGGACCTAGAAATCGTTTCAAAGAAGGAATTCTACAGCACCTGGCTGCTGGCTAGTGACGGCGCCTTTTTGCCGGAGGAGTTCACAAAGAACAAGAGGCGACTGAAGGCTGTCAGTCCCGCATTGTCGTGTCTGCGTGCACTTTGGGACTTTCAGAGCCAGCACGAGGGTCGCACCCCAAGTGATAGGAACGACCTGAAAGTGTTCACGACCGTCGCGATGCAGAAGCACAAGGACCTCAGCCTTCCAACGGAGACCCTCAATTCGGAGTTCTTGCGCAGCTTCCTGCAGAATATCGGTTGCGAAATCGCCCCGGTCACATCGGTCCTGGGTGGACAGCTGGCTCAAGATGTGATCAACGTGTTGGGACAGACGCAACAGCCAATTCAGAATACCGTCATTTTTGATGGGAATAGCATGGAGGCCAGTCTCTATCCTCTGCATCCCCAGGGCCCTCTCGGCGCCGTTCAGCTCATGAGTGCGATGCCGCCTGGCATGCCCGGTCTGGGCAACGGGGACATGAATGGCTTTGGACTGTCGGATCCATCGATGATGAACATGCCAATGCCTGGAATGGATATCACCATGGGTGGAATGGGTAATATGGGTGCCCCAGGCGATGCACCAGCACCTGGTATCATGGGAAACACTAACACCATGAGCGCAATGGGAGGACCAAGTAATGGAGGTGCGTCAGGAAGCACGGGCACAGGCGCAGGTACAGGCAACGTGCAATCAAGTGGTTGAGCGCTCCCTTTCCCTACGTTACGAGTGATCAAGCAAAGCATTTCAAGAGGGGCAAAATATGGTTGGTCGGTAGGTTGACTGCTGGGCATCATGGAGGAGCGGACGAGCGAAAAGGAAGACGGTCTGGCTACACTGCCATTAATGGGTGGCGATGATTACGGGGCATAGGGTGGCATTGTATATTATCAACGGCTTACATCTTGAAAATGCCCACCGTCAGGCAGACCTGGCGGATGGAAGATTGCGGCGAGTGTCAAGATACGAGAGCTACATGGAAACAAGATTATTTGATTCATTCTCCTTCACTGTTACGTGCGAAGTGCTATGTGCTAGTGCGTTTCGGTTTTGGCGTGTATTGAGGTGTCTGGGGGCCTTTTGGGGGGATATCCCTCGGCCCACGATGATTCATAGTGAGTCCAAGTGGGTGGCCAACAATTGCACCATGATGTGCAAGGCAACGCCAGTCATGAATAGCTTCGAATTTGCTGAGTCACTCGACATCATACTTAATCGGTGGGTTTCTCTTATTAAATTCGAAAGCGGCAAACAGACTCAAAAGAAACCGTCAAGTGTCAACTTAGAATTTTTTATCTTCATTTAAAAAAAATTAAAAAAGGATTTAGAAAAACTACAAAAATCCCATTTCATCTCCAGCTTACGGCCAATCTTGGAACCGATTGCCCCGCGATCCGATTACAGATAATAAAAAGTCCAGGTTTGCCTGCCAGATCCAGAAATTTCAACCGCATCAAAACAATCTCGACAATCATACCCAAACAAATCCTCCCCAAAATTCAGGCGACTGCGCTTCTTGCGACCTTTTCCCATAGACACCTTCAGGACTTCGTATTTGAACAAGAAACAAACACAATCATGGCTGTCCGAGCACAATTCGAAAACTCCAATGAGTAAGTTCTCTACCAGACGTCCCCCCCCCTCCATCCCCGGCCAAAGGGCGCGCATGGCAAGCAGACTTGCGACGGTGTAGCGCAGCAAATTTGCAGCACTAGGCTAATCGTGGACACAGGGTCGGTGTTTTCTCGACTCTCACCAACAGCTACGCGCTCGTGGCCATCGGCGCTAGCGAGAACTTCTACAGCGTCTTCGAGGCTGAGCTGCAGGATGTCCTGCCCATCGTGAGGACGACGATCGCCGGCACAAGAATAGTTGGCCGATTAACAACAGGGTAAGTTTTTGTCCTACTCGTCGCTGCTCTGCTCATTGAGGTGCTACAGCAATTGTAGCAGCATTCTGTAAGGATAGAACTAAGTCGCTAACAATGTCTGCACAGCAACCGCAAAGGCCTCCTCGTCCCCACCTCCACGACCGACCAAGAACTCCAACACCTACGCAACTCTTTACCCGACAGCGTCAAGATCCAGCGGATAGAAGAGCGTCTGTCAGCCCTCGGCAACGTCATCGTCGCCAACGACCACATCGCCCTGATACATCCGGATTTGGAGCGCGAGACAGAGGAGATCATCGCAGATGTGTTGGGCGTCGAGGTGTTCCGTCAGACAGTGGCAGATAACGTGCTGGTAGGCTCGTACATGGCGCTGTCGAACCAGGGCGGCCTGGTTCACCCAAAGACTAGCATAAGTGACCAGGACGAGCTGAGCAGCTTGCTGCAGGTGCCGCTAGTGGCTGGCTCGGTGAACAGGGGAAGTCAGGTTGTGGGCGGTGGCATGGTGGTCAACGACTGGATGGCGGTGACGGGCTTGGACACTACAGCGACGGAGCTGAGTGTGATTGAGAGTGTGTTCAGGCTGGGTGAGGGCGCGGCACCGGGCAACATCAACACCAACATGAAGGAGACGATGGTGGAGTCGTTCTACTAAATCGAAAAGTTTGGGAGTATACGACTGAGTCCGGCGAGGAGAGTCTGGGAGTCTCTCCTCTCCTGGATCGACACTTGGGGGTGTCGCGTTCCTCGACATGACTCTTTGGTCTGGCCTACCACTCTGGTGTCCTTCACTTGGTGGAGGGGGCGGGAAATGTGTTCTGGTTCCAGGTCTTGTCTGAGGAGCGCGGATTGAGGATCAGTTCACTCGGACACTTATGCCCTAAGCTGCTTTGAAGATGCTCAGCGAGGTAATTGATCTGTTGGCGTCCCAGGGACTGGTGGCTTTTGCATACAGGCTAGTGGTCACAGACCTTCTCCGAGTTTTGACTTGATATTCAAGAAATGGCAGCAATACCCCCCCAAAAAATGGTTGAAAAGCATCTGGCTAAAGTTTCGAAGCCGTCGTCGCTCCGTTCAAATATCTCACGTTCCGGTAATTTCGCGATGAATGTTGCCTTTAATATAATACCTATCTATTTTCGGGGCTTTTGCTCGGTGTTGAAAAGTACACCCGCGATGGTTATGGCGACTTGTATAGCTTCCAAAGTTATATGGACTCGGCATGGCAGATTTTTGGATGCAATCATTCGCCCAGCCATCAAGCACTGATATGCAGTATGTCTCTGTTTCATGGCAACTGTTCTCTGACCTGCTATTGAGAATGTGCCTAGTGCTATTATAGTTTGCAGAGTCTACAGGCAGTAGCGTAATCAAAGTCCCTACCTACCTACCTACCTACCTACCTACCTACCTAGGAACTTATTGTGATTAATCCCTTGACTTGGCTGTCGGCAACAAAGTTGGCAGATCTAAGGAAACCCTTGCCCACCCCCAGCCACAATTTGGCATTTCCAAATGACGAAGCTTTGCATCACCTGCATCGTAGGAAGTATATTTCTTGTTCGATGTCCAGAATAGATTTGAGCATCAAACAGAAAAGCGAGTCACGTTCCCTTTTTTCCCCTCTTTGTGTCTTTCTCATAATTTTGGGTCTATCGGCCTCTTGTTTGCTTTGTCTTCAGCTTGTTCATCTCCTTGACTTCTTCACCGGTAGAAAGGTCGAACAGAGGAAGAAGACCCTTGTCCAAGACTCCACTAATATCGCCTCGCCCGGCTCCTGATTCGCTTTGGCTGTACCCACGTCGCCGAGCACAATCGAAACATCCACAACGAAGCGCTTCGGGACCTCCATCCAGCGCTGCAAATATTGGAACAAGAGACGAGGCTCGTGAGGAAGAAGCCCTGATCTTCTTCATCACTGAGGCTCAGATCACTTCTACCGGCGCTACCCGGCTGCTGAAGAAAAGCCAAAAAGGGAGGGGGCCGGAGGCCACACACCGAGGCAAGGGTGATCCTGTCTTGCACTGCAAGGCCCAAAGACGTCAAGCCTAATTGAGCGGGACATTTGTGGCTTTTATGCAGGGCGGCTCCTCGGCCTGCGGACCGCTGCTGGGATTTGTGCATTTGGATACCGAGATACTTTCCCCCTCTGTCCCGCGATCAAAGCCCAAGCCCAACCTTCTCACGGGCCGCTGTTTAGTTGAGGAGGGAGAGGGGCCACGATCCTCGAAAGGCCTACTTACGTGCCTGGCTGGGTCCTGACCTACTATCTTTTTTTTTGCCTTGCCTGGTAGTCTAAAAACGACTTGTCGCTTTTTTCTGCCAGTCCCGACAAAGACCAGGCCTTCACCGGAACAAGTTGCCCCAGTCTGCTCTTACTCAATCAAATCTCGCCGAAGCCTCCATCCGCCCCGCGTCCGAGCAGGGGACCAAGATAACCGTACGGGGCCTCTCCTTTCCCAAGGGTCCACATCCGTCTCCACGAAACAATAGGCGACCATGCTAAGCACCAACGCGTCCGCCATGTCGCTTGACATTAACCTGGATCCTCCTTTGCAGGACCACGAGCCTACCATCTATTCACCGCGTCCAACATCCGCAACTGCAAGAACTCCGCGAGGATCCCCTGTTGACGAGGAGAAACAGGCTGGATCCCATCAGCTGGGAGCTTCCACCAGTCCATCCAATTCCAATATCAACAGCTCCAGTCCCACGGTGCCCAGACGAAGATCCTCTCTTAGCTTCAACAATCTCCAGACCGACTCGAGCCCCCTGAACACCTACCACAGTGGCTACGGCTGCGGCCACGCGGAAGAGCCGGTGGAACAACCTCGCACCACACTCTCTCCCATACGCTTGGCCACTGCCTCCTCTTTCACCAGCTACCTGCCTGCAAGTATCCGAGCAAGAATATCACCCGAACAACTGCCACAGCGGATGCAGCAATATTTCGTTGAAAACGACCAAGACGACATGGGCTTGACCGGTGAAGGAAGAAAGACTCGCAAGGAGTTGGCCGAGTCACAGACACTTGGGAGCGAAACCATGTCTCAACCACCAAAAGCTGTCTCAGAGGGCTGTCCCTCCCCAGAGACCACTCCAAAGCGACTCGTTCGAATCTCCGCCGCCGGGCCAGCAGACAGCGCCCCAAAGAGTGCCGGTCCAGCTACCGCCCCATCGCGACTCTCACTGCTCACCATGTTCTCAAGGCCCCCGCCCGCTCTCACCGCCGAAATGCACGACGAGCTGCTTAGCATGAACGTGGAGGAGGCATTATTCCCGCCCGGCACACCAGCGTCCAAAGATGCCTTCTCACCCGCAGCATTCAAGAATCTGCAGACGCAGGCTACTGGCCTACTGACGAAAATGCAAAATGCTTACCGGCAAAAAGCCCAGGCCCTCGCTGACGTCGAGAAAGAACGCGAGGCAGATAGGGACGAGCTTGAAGAGGCGGAGACGCGGGCCAAGCATTTGAAATTCCAGCTGGAAGATATGGCATCAAAGGCTGCAGAACAGGAACGGCGTATGAAGCAGATCATGGAAGAGCTAGCGGCGGAGCGCCGTGCACGGGCCGAGCTAGAGCGGTTTAACCCGAAGGGTATGCAACGGTTAGCTCCCTCACCCGGCGGGTTCCAATCCGAAGCTGGTAGCACCATCTCAGAGGACCTGGGCGTGGATGAGGAGGAGTTGCAAAAGCGCAAGTGGCGCAAGAGCAACGGCACCGACACGAGCTTTGAGACGGATGATGACAGCATGAGCTATGCGGAGAGCGAGAGCGTCTTCTCACGGCCCCGTAGCCCCAGTGTCTCGACGACCACGACCACGCGGGGCATCGAGACGAGCAGCGTGGTGGACATGCCCATCCCGACGCCGCAGTCGATGCGCGGGCCTAGCGCCAACAATAGCAACAAGCGCACCTCGGTCGCCTCCGTCGCGAGCACCAACCGCCGCAGCACGCAGCAGATGTCGACATTCCAGAAGCTCATGAAGGGTATCTCGGGCGACGGCATCGACGGCTGCCGCAACTGCAAGGGCCAGGATGCATCTGTGGCCTGGGACACGGTCGGCCTACTACGCGACGAGAACAAGCAGCTCAAGCACCGCGTGGGCGAGCTGGAGGACTGCCTTGAGGGCGCCCTGGACGCGGTCAATGGTATCGGGTTATGACTGGAGAGCGCAAAGAAAATGCGTGAGCACTTGCGGATGCGAAGCCTTTCTCTTCGGCTGGATCCGCTCGCTGCTGCTGCTGCTGCTGCTGCTACTGCTCATGGTGGTAGCAGCGACATTGGGAGGGCGTTTTGGGGGTTTCTTTTTTCTTCTATTTCTTCTAGCGACGCTGCGGCCGTGGCCTCGCTCGCTACGCTGCGGGTCGCTGCTGTGCAGAGCTTTGCGCTTGCGGTAGCCTTTGCGTCGCGCTCGAGCCTTTTGCTTCTCACCATCGGCCTTGCTCTGGAAACGGGTGTGAGGGTGGCAGTAGTGCTGAGCTATGCGGTGTGGGGTTTGGTCTTCACCGTGGGTACTTTCTCGGCGGCCTTTTGTATGTGAGTGAGTGAATGAGTGGTATTATCATCATCAAATTTTGTCTTGAATGCGCTGCATACCCCCGAGGAGTAGAACGATAGATTAGATTTGGGATATTGGATATCCATACTTAGTGTCTTATTTTGAAGAGAGTGGAAGATGGAAGTCTAGATACTCATACAGCTTGACGCTGTCTGAAGAACAAATGTCGAACGCCTTATCATACCCACGCTGCTTTCTTCATGGTCCCGGGTAATAGTCAATCGAGTTTGTGTCTTGATGAAAATAAGAGCAGAACTGAAAAGCTTATACCGTCTCTTGACACGTACAAATCCAGCCACAACAAACAGGTCGGGCAGGCTTACGGTGCCGCAAATATGATTCGCAGACGTCCGGCCCATGTCACACAGACTTCACATCGGCTCTTAGTCTTCCTTGATGTCGTTTGTACATCAGCTTACGCTTGGGCTCTACGGGACACAGCAGCAGAACGCACGCCTAGACTGCTCAGTATATTCTGCTTACATGAACCTCGTTCAATAATCAAGCAGAGTCGTACAATTTTGCTAGCAATAAGAGGCTCTAGCTTGCTCAGAGTGACGGCAGCAGTCAAAAGCGACGGCACTTGCCATCGTCTCTCATGATTTTGTCTGGCCGACCTGCAGGTCTTTCGGTCCATAACGTGCATCTCTCTATCACCAAGGGCCCATTGAGGGATTTCAGGTTGTGTTGTAGACTTTTTGCTGGAGAAGGCGCTTAGGGGGGGGGACACACTAAGTATGAGTGCATACCTCGACCGTGACTCGTTCTCGCTCAGTCTTCCGCCTCCATCCGTCGCTGGCTGCTTGCGCTCATAGGTTTCGGCTTAGGTCATTCTCTACCGTGGGATTCCAGAGATGAGGTTGGCTATAGGCACTTATTGCCTGACAGTCCCCTGACATGCCTTCACCGTGGTGTCGTTTCTCGTGGCTCGTCTCTTGTGGGGCAGTCGGCTCTGCGATCATCTCTCCGACCTCACCTCGGTTGACTCTCCTTTAATCTCGGTCATGTTTTGTTTGAATGGCCTTTTTTTTTTCTCTTTTCTTTCTTTTGTGATTCCCAATGCCGACGTCTTTGTATGTACAATCGTACCTAGCTTCGTACCCGGCCTGACCACGCCATCACCGTTCCCCGATCCTGAACTCAGTGGTGCTCCTCGCCATGCCCCTCTCCATGGTGCTCGTCTTGCAGAAACATGTACTCGTAGCCACAGTATGCCGCGAAAGCCACGGTTGCGATGCCCAAACCAGGGAAGGCGCCCTTGAATCTATTCCACCTGCTGAAGAGGCCGGTGTATCGCCATTTCTCGCTGTACATTCAGAAACCATGTTAGCCACCTTCTGATTGAACAACCAGGCAGATTCGGCTACTGACTATCGCTCCCATGGGTCGTAGACGGGCTTCGTGGCAGCCTCCTTCAATTTGTTGATGTTGAAGCCGGTAATGTTTGCGTGTCTGCCGTTCGCGGCCCGTAATATCCTGTGTGCCTGTATGAGCAAGTCAATCAGCTTCAATGGGCCAATTTGAAAACGTACAAGGTAGGACGCAGCATCTTCGCGCTGGTTGTGAAGTATGTCAAAGACGCTGGTATTTGGGTGAAGCAGTAGTAGCAGCAGCAGCAATTGGCGTAATGTCGTCGGTCGGGACATCCAATCCAAGATGCCTCCAGGCAGGGGTATGCAGCCTCCCCACCTTTTTTAGCGCATTGCCAGCCGCAAGCCGCAGCTCACGCTCGCACGCACTGGCCTCCAGCTTCATCCGGCCTTCAACGACAACCACCCACCTTTACGTTAGTCTCAGTACGCAAATAATCTGATACCTATCTATCGTGATCGCAACGAGAGGCTAATGCACATGCTTCTCTGACAGCAGTATCCTCACTCGGCGACTACCAACAGATATCCAGTCCGTTTCGCGCACAATCCAGCGAGATAGCCCATCTTCCTACCTTTTTTGGCGACCGATGCCGCGCTTTAGCGACCAGCATAGATTACAGACACATCTACAGACCGCACCGATACCACAGCACGAGCCCGTTCTTCTGGGCAAACCACGACAATGCCGCCCCATGGAATCTCACGGTTCCAGAGCGGGCCCTCTAACATGGCGCCCTACCAACATCAATTCGCCGGCCTGACGCAAGGCCAGCCATCCAACTACCCTTCCCAACTCGGCGGAAATCCCTCTCACCTCAATCCAAATGCACAAATACCATCGTTCGCAAACGGCAACGTGTTAGGAGGGCTAGGCGGCGGCATGAACTCGGCAGCTGCAAGCTTCGGCGTTGGCCCTGACACCGGCCTGGGTAGCCATGCGGCGAGGATGGGCTTTGACCGTGCGATGCAACAGCAACAGCACGCGCAGCAAGGAGGGCATTCCATGATGGGGGACCATCCTGCTCGAACACAGGCTAAAGGCCGGATACGAGAGGTGTGGAAACAGAATCTGGAGGAGGAGATGGCAGTGCTAAGGAAGCTCGTGCGGAGATATCCGTACATTGCCATGGACACCGAGTTCCCTGGCGTAGTCGCACGGCCAATGGGAGGATTCAGAGGGAAGAGTGACTACCACTACCAATGTCTACGGGCGAACGTAGATCTGTTGAAAGTGATTCAGATCGGCATAACGCTGTTCAACGAGGATGGAGAAACACCAGGCACGAGGGCAAACTCTGGTGAGCTCGACGGAGACGGCACAGGGCGGAGGACTGGGGGTCAAAATCAATTGCCACATGCATGGCAGTTCAACTTCAACTTCGATCTCGACCAGGATATGTTCAATCAGCAGTCGATAGAGTCCTTACAGCATGCCGGTATCGACTTCAATCTACTAAAGCGGGACGGCATCGACCCGAAGACCTTTGCGGCACTTCTCATCCCCTCCGGTCTTACTTTCTTCGAAGAGGTCAAGTGGATCTCTTTCCACGGGGGCTACGACTTTGGATACCTCACAAAGCTCATGATGTGCAAGCCTTTGCCAAAAGACGAATTTGAATTCGAGCACTACATGAAGAAGTACTTTCCTTCCACTTTCGATGTCAAGCACCTAATGAAGCATGCTATCAAGCTGCAAAATAGCGGCATGCTTACACCAGGTGACGCAAGCACCACGGAGCTACTCCACAAATTTGAGCAGAAATCTGGCTTAGAGAGCATCGCAGAGGCTATGAAGATCAAACGCGTTGGATCGGCACACCAAGCAGGATCCGATTCTCTCTTAACTGGGAAAGTCTTCTTCCAGATGCGCGAGAAGGTCTTCCATGGCGACATTGCCAACGAGCATCTCGGCAAGATCTGGGGCCTCGGTGTTCCGGATATTTCAATTCCGACGACAACATACCAGCAGGCAAATGCCGCCAACGTGGACAACACGCCGCCACAGAACAACAACAGTGCACAGAACGGAACACCAAGCACGCCCAATACGGGCAGCGCAAGTCTCCAACAAACCCCAGCGGTACAGTCGCATAACACGAACAATGGTATGGGTCCAATGACGCCTGGTGGGCAATTTGGAAATTTCCAGCAAATCAGGAATTAGGATACTTGCACTTCGGGCTAAGGTACGGGACTTGGACTGAGGGTGTCCTTGGGGCTTTCAGGGTTGCGACTGATGGCTCCCAAAGTACTGGGACCTATACCAACGGCGGAAGCTTTTCCCTCGATCTGGCAGCATAGACAGCGGGCGAGCTTTGAGAGGAGATGAGGGACAGTGATGAAGAAGAGAAAACAGTCTCTATCTTCTTGCGTATAACAGCGATTGGCAGGGGCTTGGTACTCGGAAGACCTGCTTCGCTGGAGAAAGTAGCCGAGTTCATCAGGAGCTCTGTTACGTCAAAGCTCATCTGTAACCCCAAATTTCTGTATATCAGGGTGAATGAAGAAGCTGAAGCCTTTCTTCGGTTGTGGGAGGGGGGTGGCGAAGGATACTATAGTGGAGGAACCGCCGTCTTCCCCCACCAAATCGTAATCAATCCAATCTTGGTCGGACGAACCACCGGAGGGACTCCGTCATCTTTCGGAGAAATAAGTCGTCTCATTTTCGCTCACCAAATCAATCATCCGAGAAACATTGTCAGCAGCGGGGACAGCAGGCGGAGGCGTTGATGCAAGGTTACGTGCGCAAGGAGTTCAGCATTCTTTCATCCATCGTTCTCATTGAAGAGCGAGGAATGGGCCTTCCATCTAGGAAGTGCGACAAGGTAACTCATGCGCTGTTTTGTCTCGATCTAGAATGTGTTCGCCGAATGGACGGGTACGATCCTCTTCCCGGGCAATCTATGGAGTTCAGGGCGGTGTTGACAAGAGTCAAAAGTTCTTTCTATCATCTGGTCCGGGGGTATACGGGAGCGTTTCTGCGGACGGGCGGGGGGCCGGGGCCGGGCTGGCTGGCTGGCTGTGTGTATCGTAGCTTTTGTTATCTTCATGCTTTCCTTTTAGACCAGGGTGTGGATACCTGGGCGAATAGCGACTATATGCAATTCTTCACCATACGACTTTCATACACTTTGTTCTACGCGTTTCGACCCCGGGGGTTGAATCTCGGATCAACTCCTCGACCTCGTCGTTTGGAGCGTGCTTCCGACGTAAAGTGGCAGCAGGATGAAGCATTGTGCACAATCGCAGCGAATAGCCGGCCCTTGGAGCGTAAAAGACAATTTGATTATGCGCCGCTATACCATGGAGACCCAAGAGCGCCCAAGTAACAGTCATTCTTCTGAAGGAGAACTTCCTGAGTAGAGAATCCCGTATCCTCTCGTGATTTGTGAAACGCCAGTTCCGTTCCCAGTCCCATTCCCTGATCCCTCCAGGCCTATCCGCTATGCTTAAAGTAAGAGTTGATACGAGATGCTCCGATAGACCATCATGACAAGTGGGTTAAGTAAGGCATGCCTGACCTCGCTGTACCTTTCAATGTAGACGACTACGCCCAGCATAGTTCCTTATGTAATATAAATTTTCTGCAACGCATCCACGTTCACTACCTCTCCCGTCCTCAGGTCCTTGACCTGGCCCTCGGGAAGACCAGCCTTACGTGCGTACTCGATCATTCGACGATTCGAGTACACCCTTCCGCTGGGCAGCATCATCAAGTCGTTGTCCACATGGCTCTGGTTGTGGTGTGCATAGGGGACGTTGCGGGCGAGCTCGTTGAGCTCCGTTGAGCAAATGGGGCACACGCTGCTCGACAAGCTGGTCGAGTGGCTTGGTGTCGAGCGGCTGCTCGCGTGCGAGCTGTGGCAGGCGGGTGTCTTGAGCGCGGACAAGCCGGACTGCAGTGCGACGTGCAGTAGGGGATAAGAGGGCACCCCGAGAAGCTGGTTGTGCGTCTGGACAAAGAGGTCGGCGAGCTTGTTCCAGCGTGCAGCGTCGTACATTTCGCGATGCTCTGAATCGATAGTGTCCGGAGGAAACGCGAGCAAGACGCCCGCGTGGGCGTACTCGTTGGGAAACGTGTCTTTGAAGGGGTAAAGGTGCTTGCGGGCGAAAACAATGGCGTCGAGGAGCTTATCTTCGTGTTGCGTGCGGACTAGCTCGACGTATTGCTGGAAGCGCAGTTGAAACTCCAGGTTGCTCTGTAGTCTTGTGTCAGTGAACACCCGCCATGCCAGGCAGCACGCACAACAATCAACTCACATCGTTCTTCCTTAGCTCTTTCTTGTTCTCTGTACACCAGTCCAAAGCTTCCTTGACGCTCTGGTTCAGCAGGCTCTGTCGTATCCGATTCACCTGCTCAAATGTCTCGATATCGACCAGATCCATAATGCCCTTTTCTCCCGCCAATGCCCTCGCACTATCACCATACCCCTGCCTCATCAAGTAGTCCACCAGCAATCTATCAAGCCGTTTCCGGCTCCATTGTTCGTACTTGACATCCTCGAACGCATGCATGCTCTGCAAATCATCCAAGTGCTTCACGCGGGCGTCAATCTGGCGGTACAAGCGGGCTTCCTCGTCTGCGCACGCGGCCAGCTTGCGTTTGACACCATGCATGCGCGCAATTACGCTATCCAAGCTCTTCAAAACATCATCGTGGGAGGAACCGCCCTTCAGTGAGGCGTTGGCGGCATCTTTGAGGGCTTGTGTGACATGGCTGCCTTCTTTTGCGACGGTGAAGTGGGCGGCGCGAAAGTTCTTGTGTAGGAGCTCGTAGGGGAGGCGGACGAGGGATTGGTCCTGTTTCGATTAGGGAGAGGTCAGCGCGCTGTGAGGGAGCGGACGACGCTGTAAGGCGTCTCTCTATTGTGGTGTTCCTCAATCACTTCGGTGGGATGCAGGGTAATAGGACGGTGATGTTTTGGAGGTGCTGGAAGACCAAAACGTACTAGAAGAAGGTGATTGGCATGATCGATCTTGGTGACCGAGTGATCGCCCATACTGGATGTTTGTATCTGTCGTCAGGAATAGTAAGGATATTCTTCAGGCTCGCGTGAGTAATTGGCAGGAGGTGTAATGTTGCTGCACATGTATTGTCCATTGCACGGTCCGTCTGTTCAGGTGGCAATGACGCCGGTCACGGTGAGGGTCCCGCCGGAGCGATAAGCGATAAGCATCTCCCGTTTAAGTGGTATTTCTACGGAGCTACCTCAACTTCAAGCTTGAGACGGCATAGGATAGCGGACTTGAACCTCGTTTCTTCGAATATGTGTTTCTACGGAATATCTGGACTAGGCGACATATGTAAATGTTTGTGTTTGTGTGTGTGTGTGTGTGTGTGTGTGTGTGTGTGATAGGAGAGAAAAAGAGAGATCTCAAGTAGGCATCCCTCTCGTATCAGTGAATGGCCATAGACATTTGCGTCGCACATGCAGCTCAAGTCAACCAAAAGGCATCTTTTTGCTTCTTAGGCGAGTGGACACGTCCCAAAAATAGCACCCTTTGCTTCCGGGCAAATCATATCCCGGATATAGCTTCCAATGCTTGTCGGGGCCAGTAGTTTACACATGAGATGAGTAGAAGGATCATCGTATCTATAACAATCACATGTGCACACACCATCTTTGGAGAAGCCTTACGTCAGGTGACGAGACTGTGACCCCCACGACGAGAGCAGCAATTTACAAGTCAGCGATCTGAGACAACTAGCTACAGCTGTGGCGTGCGATGCTAAGACCGGTGTCAGGCCGGTCAGCTGTCGAGGTAGTGAAATGGCTACCTGGCATACCTTCACATCAGAGTAACACATTAAAGGCGCTTGTGCCAGGTGAGTTCTCGAGGTGTGGTGCGCCATTGTTTTGACCGGACATACTTGAGAAACTCTGGTACACAGAACTGAACAGGAAGCGAGGAGACGTGGAGAGCAATGCCAACGTCTAGACATTGAAGTCAAGATGTATACAAATGATCTTGAAGTTTTGCCTCTCTTCACTCCTTGCCCATGCATCCTCGTGAGATGAGTACCACCCGACGGGTTCTGTGTTCAGATGATTTCAGGGTCATGCAGCCAACACTTGGAAGGTTGGCTGGGATCCCTCGGCCATCTCTCACCGGTGTCTGAATATTGACAAGCTCATTACACTCGGGTGCACCCCTTCAGCATGTCACTCGTCACCTGGGCGGGTAGGCAGCGGATGGCACAAGCTACAACAGACCAGTGAATGGATGACTTTGGACTTGGGTTGGGTTAGGAGGGTGCAGACAGGGAAGCAAGTGCTGACCCACAAACGCTAACTTTGGAGGGGGCAGGGGGGGCCCGGGGGGTGGGTTCCCAGAAGACCCACTCGGTATGAGCCGTATGTTCTCCCTTCCCGTCTTCCGTCTCCCCCCCATCTGGTCGCAAAAATCACCTGACGCTTTTCATCTTCCCCTTCAATCACGTGCAGCAACCGCATCTACAAGACGACGACAACAAGGTGAGTATCTACTCAGGCTTATCTATTTTCATCTCGGACATTCCTTATATTGACTACGACGGCTCAGACCTATCCGTCGATTCCATTAAGCTCTTACCCCGACACCTTCAGCCTTAATCCGACCAAGAAGCCTAGCGGGGGTTAAGAACATCACGGGCTGCGTGTCAGGTGACTTCGCGCGTGTAAGTCCTCCATCGTTTCTTGCGCTCTCGGTCATCCATCCCCCCTTTCGTGCACTATTCTACACATGCGTGTTTTCTTGCAACGAAATCGTTTCAGGTGACGCTACCATTTCGTTTGCCGTGAGCCAGCACTCTACAGCAATTCTGCGTCGCCCCTAACATTGTCCCAAGGCATGTGTTCGTGGCTTACCGTGTTCATGTCCACCTCTTGGCTCGAGTGAGCAGACATCCACCTTGAGGCAAGGTCAACGTAACCAGATAGTCTTCGACTATGCAAGGTGGCGAGCTCCTCTTCTTACCATTATATAATTGCGTATTCGCAACCCCATCATTTCTTCGCCTATACGCAGCTCACTCTGCGGGTGCATCTCTAAGGGAGCACCCGATGGACAAGCTGCCCATGAAAGCAGTGCTCTGTACAGTCCTTCTCGCAGTGTCTGTTCGTTTCGTTTCCGCATCTGTGGGCTTCTAGCAAACAACCCTGCTGTCTCGTGCAGTCGCATTTCCTTTCCGGCAGGATAAAGCAGGGACAGCTGGGCTGTCATGGCCACTCACTACATTGGAGACAAAAAGTCTGGGTTCGGAACACATGACCATACACGCCATGCGGGCTCCCTGCAACAGAAGCACTATACCGACTTCAGCGGTCATTGTTCACTCTTGCCTTCGCCTGCGACCTTGTAAAGGTCACATGCAGCTCTCATACGCCTTCATTCCTGGCACGGATTCCTGCAGGGAAGCCAACTGCTCTCCAGAGCTGTATATGCTACCGCTTTCTGTGCCATCACTCGTCAGCGCTGGGTTTACTTGGATACAATCACGAAAAGGGCATTCTAGTTGAAAGTCTTGTCACGTAGGATGACCTTATGGATTGATTGTCCTGCGAGACCAATCACATGGAAGACTCTTCTTCAAGGTTGTCGTGACACCATTGGGCTCTAGCGTCTGCTTGAACACGCCACTTATTCATCTGGGTGCTGCAAGAAGCAGATGAAAAGCACGAACCATAAACCAAGTGGTCACTCAAGGATACCAGAAGGACTCGTTCTCGATTAAGCGCGTAAGACTGACCCTCCCGGCAGATCGATTGTCTTTGCTATTTGGCTATCCGGATCATACGCGGCAACATATGTCATCCACCGATCTCGCCGTACTTGCGATGGCGCAATTGCCAAATCTCGACTCAGACCTTTCCGAACTCACGCACTCTCCAACTCATAAACGGAAACGATCCGGTGAATCCTCACCCTCAGACCTCCGCCGGAAGAGACCGAGCATGACCAGTCCAGATCCCACCGACGACTATGGCGGCACCATCGACACGGCTCAAGCCGCTGCTGCAGGCGTAAACGTCTCCGACTTCAACGCGCTTCAGCAGGCTGCAGCCGGCACTGAGCACAACGATGCTGCCGACCCTGCCAACGCCTCAAGTACTGCTGCCGCCGCTCTGGTGTACCCGACCATACACGCACCTCAGCCATCAGAGGAGAACTTCGCCGCACAGCTTGGCGTAGAGCCGGAGCCGCACCACGAGATGTCTCCCTACTCCCATGAGGCCCCTCACGACGGATACGATCACCCAGGTCTGAACGGTCAGCACGCCAATGGGGTCATGCATCAGGATATACCTGGAGCGCGATACTCCAATCACTCTACCCCGAAGCCAGCTGTTGGCTCCGAAGAGTGGCACAAGATGCGTAAAGATAACCACAAAGAGGGTCAGTATTGAGCAAGCACTCCATACGAATGGGCTTCAAAGCTGACAAGAAATAGTCGAGCGTCGTCGTCGTGAAACCATCAACGAGGGCATCAACGAGTTGGCCAAGATCGTTCCCGGCTGTGAGAAGAATAAAGGTTCTATCTTGGCAAACGCGGTCCGCTACATCACCAAACTCAAAGAAGACGAACAGCAGGCGGTTGAGAAGTGGACCCTGGAGAAACTCCTCACCGAGCAAGCCATTTCTGAGCTCAGCTCATCCAACGACAAGCTCAAGGAGCAAGTCGACCGCGTCTACCGTGAGCTCGAGGCCTGGAAGAAGGTCGCGCAAGACAACGGACTAAGTATCGATGAAGATGGTATCAATGGCAACACGGAGCCCAACAATGAGCCCAAATAGAATCTGGGCTCCCCGAGGATTCAAGAAGATGCTGATAGTGCCTTCATCATGGCCATGCAAGAGAGCCTTTATCCTATGGGCGGAAAGGATGCTGTCAAGGACGAGGCTATCTTGACCCGGCATAGGCCCTTTTAGTGGATGCATCCATGCTCGCCGTCACTGCTTTCTCTCCAAACATCAGGAGCAGGGCTTTCTCTCTGTGGTTCTATCTTTTGTACGGATTCTATGGTCTTGGCTCCTTTCAAGTGGCCTAGTCCATCAGTGCGTGTCTGCTTGCCAATGGCGCATGTAGGGCTTGGAGTTTTGAACCTTTTTTTTTTCGGCGCGGCGAAGGAGGGTTTGCTGCGTATGTGCTTTATGGGACGGTCGGTAACTCAGGGGGCAATACTGGTCAATTTAACATGGCATACAGAGGCATAGGCGTTCCGGTGGACAAGCCAGTGCTGCGTACCTGCCCTGTGACTTGGGCTCTTTTTCTCGGTCGATGAACGAGAAATGGCGGGGGTTCATTGATAATCGAATATATTCATTATATACTTACTCATGTTGTCGCCGCAGCCGAGACACAGCACTTTGCACACGGACGGCCGCTACCAAAAGTCACGGTGAAATTCATAGTAGGTTTAGGCAATGGAAAAAAAAGTTCCACGCCATGTCATTTCGACCCCTTCCATGGATTGCATGAAATACCCCCCTCATACCAGCTCAGCTAAGCTTTGCCTCATAAAGGCCAGGAGGGTTGTGTAGAACGGAGGGAATTGGCGCCCGCGCTTTTCTATCATCGAGATAATCTAATATTTAGCGCGATCGCCCTCATCACGACATTTGTGTCCCGCGATAGAAAATAGGCCGGCCACAGAACCAAAACTGCGTCTGAGTGAAGTCCTTGTCCTTTTATCTATCAGGTCGTCTCGGACGAATGGACTGTAGGAATCGAAGCGTGCGTCACTGACAGTGCTGACAGCAAATGCGACAACGTTTGTCTCCCCCGATCACCTTCAATTCTGCAATATGAACTCCAACAGCTTGTCGAGGGACCATTCGACTTCTACACGTCAGAAAACACCATGCAGCAGTTGAAGTCTACCAGCTCCATCGAAATCTTGGGTTTCAGGCACAGCCATCCTCCAGGGTGCTGTGATGGGCCCGATGAATGGGTATTTGGACTCTCCGTCTCTTACGGGTGGATTCGGACGATACTCAGTGCCCTTCAAGCCCGAATCCTTTCCTTTGTTCGAACTTTTCCTGCGTGATCGCTGGCAGAAACCTAGCATTCTCCTTGACTTCGACGACCTGACGCTCTGTAGTCAATCAGTGTAACATTGAATCAAGAAGACATTATAAACCTCTCAATGTCGACTTGCCTATTTTTGAATTTGACAGTTTTCGGGATCGGGTGTCTGCCAAGTGAAGAGTCCCGGTATATATCACTGAATTCCTGTCTGGCCAGTGGCACCTCACTTCCTGCTGTGTAACAATTCGACCACACCCACGGACGAGCCATGGGTACAGAGGGCTTGAACATGTCTTACCTGTGCGGCTCCAAACGCAATTTGCTTGGTAGCCTTCATCGCCGCCTTCATGCCCACAAAGCATCGACCCTGTGGCATATACTGAAATGAAGAGTGAATCTAGTAATCATTCTGTAAGAAACCATGAGAACACCACACGTCCCAAGGAAGCAAGGGCATGTCTCTGGTCCACATCCGACGGACCGCATGTCTCAAGCTTGCGGCCTTGCGTGAATGGTGGTCGAGCCCAGATGAAGCGACGACGTTGGCGAGATACTGAGTTCGGACGCTGGGAAAGAAAAGCTCTTCGACTCGACAGAATTTCATCATTTCATCATCGTACTATGAAAATAGTTCGTCTTGGGAAGAGAAAAAAAATAGAGGGGCGCCCAGTGTTTCGGTTGACATGTACTGGTGACTTCTGAACAATTCACACACAATTGTCTATAACACCAAATCGGGCATGTCCAAGAGGCGTACCTTCTCATCGGCTTCTCCAGAAAATATTCAAACTTATCTGGCCCCAAACCACCCAAGAGCCGCATGGACATTCCGCATTGGGCCAAATCCATCAACGAACCCGAAGTCGGTAGATGTCATGAGAATGAGAAGATGAAATTTGCTAAATTTGTAGACGCGCGACTACGCAGAAGGGGGGGGGCGAGGCTCGGGGCCGGACCGGTCCTGAACACAGAAAGCCGGGTCATGGTGGCGGCTGGACCTGCCCAAAGTGGTAAAGCTGCCAGGGGTCTTCTCCACGAAAACGGCTGCGATAGAGATCTTGAATATGGAAAAGATATATCCCAAACTGCACGATCTCGACGGAAAATTGGTCTTTTTGACAAATTCGAAAACACAAAAGCGTGAAGGAAAAGGGCATTGATGCTTGTGATGCTGAGAAATTCCGTCAAAACAAGAGAATGATCAGTCGAAGTTAAACTTAAGTTAAGATCAGTAAGAGCTTTTCGGTTTCCCCCCTGTACCCCGCTATGTCTTGTCTCGGAAGAGTCAATCCATCGCCACCCCACCAGAGAACACCCCGGCCGTGATAAGCGGGCGGTAATAACGCGATAAAGTTGCAGTGGTGCACCGGGACCTTGCGAGGCGTCAGTTTTGCCGTGTCGGTCACGAAAAAGTGACGACGTAAATACCACAGCCCGCGCCCCCCTCGTCTTCTTTTAACTTGTACCAGTACTCGCGGCCTTGGTACAGATCCTTTTGTCTAATTGTTACCTAGTTCTTCTGACTGTCAAATCTTGCGTGCCAATTTCTCTGACACGCATAATACCAAAGAAAAAACCTAAGGAGAATTGAGTTGCCAGACTCGGAGTATAAGAAGGGAAACCACGGTCCTCTCCCCCCTCCTCTACTATCAAGATGTTTGCTCTTCGTACCATCTCCCGGCGTGTGTCTGCCGTAAACTCTTCCAGACTCTTGTCCGCTTCACGCCTTGCGCCAGTCTCTAGCCGATCTTTCTCCATCTCCGCCAGCAAAATGGGTCGCTTCGATGGTATCGAGCCCAATGCTCCCTCCGTCAAGACGGAGATTCCTGGCCCCAAGTCCAAGGAGCAGACCGCCGACTTGGACAAGGTCTTTGACACCCGGAGCTTGAACATGCTCACAGACTACAACGCCTCCATCGGCAACTATATCGCAGACCCTGACGGAAACGTGCTGCTGGATGTGTAAGTCCATTTCAATACCATTGGCTCACGCCTTGCACTCCACTCGCATCAAGACATGTATGGCTGACGTTGTGTGACCCAATCATAGCTATGCCCAGATTGCCTCTATCCCCGTGGGCTACAACAACCCTCACCTCATCGAGGCCATGAAGAGCGACGCAGTCGTCAACACACTGGTCAACCGACCCGCTCTGGGCAACTTCCCGCCCAACGACTGGGCCCAGGTCCTGCGCTCCGGTATCCTCAAAGTGGCACCCAAGGGTCTGGATCAGGTTTTCACTGCCATGGCCGGCTCTGACGCCAATGAGACTGCCTACAAGGCCGCTTTCATGTGGAAGCGCCAGCAGCAGCGTGGCGGTGCGCACGTCGAGTTCACTGAGGAGGAGCTCCTCTCCTCCATGAACAACCAGGCTCCTGGTGCCTCGCAGGAGCTCTCCATTATGTCGTTCAAGACCGCCTTCCACGGCCGTCTGTTCGGCTCGCTCTCCACCACCCGCTCCAAGCCCATCCACAAGCTTGACATCCCCGCGTTCGACTGGCCCCAGGCCACCTTCCCGCTTCTCAAGTACCCTCTGGAGGAGCATGTCGAGGAGAACAAGAAGGCCGAGGAGGCCGCCCTTGCCGAGGTTGAGGATCTCATCCTCAACTACCGCCTGCCCCCCTGCGCCGTCATCGTCGAGCCCATCCAGTCTGAGGGCGGTGACAACCACGCCTCGCCCGCCTTCTTCCGCGGTCTGCGTGAGGTCACCAAGAAGCACGGCGTGCTGCTGATTGTCGACGAGGTGCAGACGGGTGTCGGTGCCACCGGCAAGTTCTGGGCCCATGAACACTGGGACCTGCCCTCTCCGCCCGACATGGTCACCTTCTCCAAGAAGGCCCAGACCGCAGGCTACTACTTTGGCAACCCGGAGCTGCGGCCCAACAAGCCCTACCGTCAATTCAACACATGGATGGGCGACCCAGCGCGTGCCATTCTGTTCCGCGCCATTATTGAGGAGATCGAGAAGCACGACCTCGTCGCCCAGACTGCTCGCGTCGGTGACTACCTATACGGCAAGCTCGCGGCTCTGGCCAAGAAGTACCCAGGCCAGTTCGAGAACCTGCGTGGCAAGGGCCAGGGCACATTCATTGCCTTTGACAACCCGCGCCGCGACGAGTTCGTCAAGAAGGCCAAGAGCTTCGGTGTTAACATTGGTGGCTCGGGTGCCAACGCTGTGCGCCTGAGGCCCATGTTGACCTTTGAGGAGAAGCACGCCGACATCCTCTTGGAGAAGCTGGAGCAGATTGTTACGTCATTGTAAACAGCATTTTATTTTATTTTTGTTTACATTTGGCTTTTCACGGGATTGCGTCAGAGCATTGTGGACAGTGACGCAAGAGGCAGGGAGCATTGCCTAGAAAGGAAGTATTCTCTATTGAGAATAAGGTTTATGAGCTGGCAGCAGGCATGGCTGGGCTGGGTTTCTGGCGTTCAGGTTGCGCCTTGCACACACGGGCATTTTTGGTTAATCTCTTTTTATTTCTGGAAATCAACGGCGGCGGTGGTTCAGAGTAGCAGAAGCATCTATTCTTCTATATGACCTTCCCTTTTTGGATTGCAAGCACAGGCTGAGGACGCAAAGCTAAGGTCGAGACCATGTCATTTTCAAGAGTAGGCCCGTCTTTTTACCAACGGTCAACAGCGTGCAGCGCAAAGCACCAGGAGCATCCAGGAATGCTTACTCAACAGCAACAACAAAAAAAGGAAAATAAAAGGCAAATTTCAACAAGCTTCATAGTCCCGGGTCTTGTGCGTGAACTTGCGGCACGCCATTCTAGAAAACGATCTAGCGCTGTCTCCAAATGACGTTTCAAAACTTGGCTCTCTACCGAGCCCACGGGACTGGGCCCCCAGACGTTTCAACCTTTTCTCTTCTCATGACGACGGGCAAGACGCTAATAATAAAGCATCTTTGATACATAGGGGAAGCTTGCAAACCGAGCTGCTCGCATAATGACAGACCCGAGCCGGCGGAATTTCTGAGGGCATGACAATTTCCTGGCCGCATTGAGCCGGAGGCGGCCCGCGCGGTAGAAGGATCGCATTGTGGGGGAAGGATGTTTCCTAACGCTTACTGATGAGTGTTCCATGGCGCGTCAAAGGCATTATCCTCGCGTGTTCATGCTGGCCAGCTACGTATGACGACATTTGTATATTCGAGGCCCGTGGATGGACATCGACTGGTATTCATTTTCTTGGGTGGCTAAAATTAGGGGGAGACATAGTTTGCTACAGGTTATGGATAGTGTGTGGTGGTGGACCAATTTGGACGCGCACGAGTTCCCACGACAGCCTCACTCATCGATCGGCGCGGCGCCTGATACATTTCAAGATGCGAACACGATAGCACTGCGTCGATAGTGCTCAAGGACTTGACTTGACTTGACTTCTCCTTTTCATGCACTGGAGTGGGTATATTGGTCGAATAGTCATGCGGTGCGACGTTCTTGATCGCATCGCCGGTGCTTCATCGACAAATGAAATAGAGAGCTTTGTGATTGATGGGGTTGGGGGCTATTGAGGGCAGTTTGAGATTCATCGACATTGTGCCACGAAGCTATCGTGCTGGCTGGGTCCTTGCGGGTGTTCAGGCGGCCAGGCTGACAGAGAAATCGCCGGGATGACTGGTGATGTACTAGGGTAAGGGAGATTGGTTGGGCTTCGGACTTCGGCCTGACAGGTCCTCACAGTGGGTAAGAGACGAAAAAGCAGGGCCGTAGTGAGTAAAGGTGAAGGGCCTGGCACCAGGGGACGACCTGGAGCCCAATGCTGTAGTGGATGAATTGTTCACTGGCGAGACGTGGATTTGAAGGATGAGCCAACGACGACTACCATAGTAGGTGACTAGGTTGGGCTACCACATAAAAGTCTAGGTCGGGTAGCCTTGTCGTTACTTGTTGCATAGGGCTGTTGACAATTCACTCAGCCAATGCGACATGGCGGTGCCCTGAGTCGTGGACATGGAAGACCTCGAATGAGGCTGATTTTCATCCTGTGCTTTCTTGGCGAGCTAATGCCACGGGATCCCTGAGATGTCATGCGAAGAGCAGTGGTACTGATAGGGCCATGGGAGAGTACTAGGTGTAGTACGGTGTGAGATTCAGCTGCATCGTCGATCTGGGGGATCTAATTGTGGGCCTAAGTGCTCTGGGATGATGGATGTTGCAGGCTGAATTGTAATGTTGACGGACGATGTTTGTGACGTCCAGGTCGGGGAATCAGTGACCAGATTTTTGTGATTTACTCGGGGTTCGGCGGTGAGCAGGAGAATTATCGAGAATAGAGACTTCAGTGTAAAGTCGGCAGTGTTAGTCTGATCTGATTTGGTCTGGTCTGATCCCGACCATCCCGCTATCATATAGTAGCAGACGAAATTGTCGGCATTTGTAAGAATCATCAATCACCAAAAGTTAGTGTCCCGGGTCAGCCGGTCGAGAATCGGTTCTGCGGTTGTTCTAGTGTCAGGGACTCTTCGAAGCACCCGGTGCCGATCCGTCGACTCCGTAAGGCCCCTGTTTTTGCGCTCAAAGTCGATTGCGATACCATTGTCGATCTGGCCGGGCTGGTAATTTCGTTCAAGAAGTCAGACGGCGCCCAACTTCCTAAAATCCGTTTCGTGCGAAACCCTCTTCTTGCACTTCTTTCCCTCTTCATCCCACCACCTGCAACACCTCGACGCACAACGAACATACATACATACATACGAACATACATACCCCACGCCAATAGCTAGCTGTGTTGGTGTTGTTTGGCTCCGCACTTTTGCAACACGTTTATCGCACGCTGCTAGAACAAGCTTGGTTCCTTGCAGCAAAAAAGCCGAGACGCGATTTGATTCGCCCTGGTGTGCTCCACAGGCAAAAGAGCACCTATCATTCGACAACGAACATAGAACATCGAACGAACTGGTGGTGTCGTCCGGGGCATCTACAGGTCTAAATTCGAACAGTGAGTTTCCCTTTTTGTTTTTCTAGAGTTCTAGTATTTCGAGTCTATTTTCTCGAGTTGAGGTTTGAGTTTGCGGTCCCAATGGTTGGTCTGTCTGGATTCCAGTTGGGTTTGTTTCCATTGATACACAAAACTTTCCTGGTACTGTGGTCTGGCAGATGAATTGGAGGCAACCCAAGCAAATTTGATGAAGTGTTTTCCTCCTTCAGGAATCTCAGGTTGCAATCAACCCTACCCCACCCCCTGCCTGCCCTGTCTGCTCCTTCCCGCGTTTTTGCCGCCACAGTCCAGGCCACCAACATCTGCAGGTGCAATCTTGCGGGACTGGCGGGCTATTTCCGGGTGGCCCGGTGCCGACCGCCCTCTTCAAATTTTCCCTTGCCCATGCCCTTGCCCTTGCCCTTGCACCTGCTCCCCTTCATCCCGCCCTAAAGGAAAGGAAAGGAAGTCGCGAAGCACGAGAAGGAGAAAACGCACGGCTCTCCTGTACGACCTCGCATTCACTTCTTTCCTTCCTGCAAATTACTCTCGCCTCATTCATATCAGCCACCTGCAGTCAGCGCCTCAAGTGCAAGCCAGTCACCACCTCGTCTGTGACTGACTTTTGACATCCAATCCTCACCTGGATTTTGCCTGGCTGGTGTGGCTCAACTCAACATTACACAATTGCCTCCTTCATATCATCCCAATTGTGTCGCAAACACCTCGTTGACGCTTTGCTTCCCCTACAGCTCCTGAACGTCGAACTCAACTCGCTTGTTCTTACCCAGCACTATTCTTTTTCAACCCTCCCTTTCCTTCGAAACACTTCAGCAACGAGACATGCCACGCAAGTTGACGAACCCCTTTTCAAGTTCATCCAGCATGACGCCGCCTGAGAAAAACGGGGACCGTAGGCCGTCCCAGTCTCGCGCGAATCGCCTCTCCCAGCTCTTTTCCGCCTCGCCCAAGAATAAAGAAAACGTCTCGGCTCAGCAGTCCTTGATGGCTGTCTCCCAAATCCAGCAGATCACGCCATCGTCACAGATTACTGCTCCCTCTTTGGCACTGCCGACCATCTCACTTTCTACCGCCACTGCCGGCGAATTGAACGACGAAGAACCCGACACAACCCTCTTCAAGCCTCCCACATCCACAGAGACCAGCCAAGTCAAGCGCGCAGAGGCTCAATTTGCCCCACTTGTCCATGCTAGCCACAGATATGTCAGCAAGCACCGTGGAGGTTCTCTCGATGCCCCCATTGAGGACGTGGCTCCCTACTACTACGTCCTGACTACGTATATCAGCTATCTCTTGCTGATTGCCTTTGGTCATGCTCGGGATTTCTTTGGCCGATACTTTGGGGATAAGAAACGCTACAGCATCATCGCTGGTGGAGCTGGCTACGCCCCTCTCACAGACGATTTCGACAGCTTCTACACCCGCCGACTCAAAAGCAGACTCGATGATGCGTTCGCTCGCCCCATCACTGGCGTGCCAGGCCGTTATGTGACCCTCGTGGACCGCACTTCCACCGACTATAACTACACTTACACCTACACCGGCACGCATACCGAGGCTCTCAATGTCAGCTCCTACAACTATCTGGGATTTGCGCAAGCAGAAGGTGCGTGCGCAGATGCCGTTGAGGAGACCGTACGCAAATATGGCATTACTTCTTGCAGCCCTAGGGCGGATGCTGGAACCAACGATTTGACACAGGAAGTCGAGCGGGAGACCGCCAAGTTCGTGGGCAAACCAGATGCTATGGTCTTCTCCATGGGCTATGTTACAAATGCTGGCTCCTTCCCAGCCCTCGTTAGCAAAGGCTGCCTGATCATTTCCGACGAGTTGAATCACGCCTCCATCCGGGTGGGAGCACGTCTTTCTGGTGCTATGATTAGGTCTTTCAAGCACAACGACATGGTCGACCTGGAGAAGAAGCTGAGGGAGGCCATCGCGCAAGGACAACCCCGTACCCACCGCCCCTGGAAGAAGATCCTTGTCGCTGTCGAGGGTTTGTACTCCATGGAGGGCACCATGGTTGATCTCCCTGGTGTCCTAGCCTTGAAGAGGAAGTACAAGTTCTTCTTGTATCTCGACGAGGCTCATAGTATCGGTGCCCTAGGCCCGAATGGCAAGGGTGTCTGCGACTACTTCAGGTGTGACCCGAATGAGGTTGACATCATGATGGGAACATTTACCAAGTCCTTTGGCGCGAACGGTGGCTATGTTGCTGCGGAGAAGCATATCATCGACAAGCTCAGAACTATCAACGCCTCAACACTGTACGGAGAGTCACCCAGTCCAAGCGTCCTGATGCAAATTCTGTCGTCCTTGAGGATCATCGAGGGCGAACTGGTTCCTGGGCAGGGCGAGGAGAGGCTACAGCGAATCGCTTTCAACTCTCGTTACCTCCGTTTGGGGCTCAAGCGGCTTGGGCTCATTGTTACTGGCCACGACGACTCACCTATCATCCCAGTCATGCTCTACAACCCTGCCAAGATGTCCGCCTTCAGTCATGAGATGCTCAAGCGCAATATCGCCGTCGTGGTTGTCGGCTACCCCGCTGTACCCCTCATCAGTTCTCGCGCTCGTTTCTGCGTCTCTTCAGCACACAACAAAGAGGATATGGACCGTCTCCTGGCAGCCTGTGATGAGATTGGCGATATCCTGCAGCTCAAATTCTCAACTGGCATCGCCGGCGGTTTGGAGCCATTGCCCTCGGGCGTTACTCCGGAAATGGAGCGGGAGTGGCGCAGGCAAGGTGGGCGCGATAGTGCCGTCATCAAGCCACCGAGGTGGAAGCTGGAAGACGTCATTGCCGCTGGTGTGCGTGATGCTCATCTGCCTCTTCGGTAAATGCAAAGTTTCAAAATGTGCGCAAACATGGGCGTAGCGTCTTGTACGCTCATGTATAGACTTTTGCCCCTCTGCCCCCGGGGGGAGTTTATCAGAACGAGAAAGGGGCAAGAAAGCCAAGGCTTGAGGCGAGAGGCCTCTCAAGACAAGACAAGAGTCTAAGAGATTCATGACGGTACGGCGTTTTGTGTTGTTGACAGTCCAGCAAATGGATTCTAATACGACGAGGTTCACTTCTTTATGAACGGTTTGAAAATGGACGGCACGGGGTCCCATGTTTAATAGGGGTGTTTTTATTCTATCAAACGTTCCATCGCTGGAGCTAGATGCGTCGGTTGGTTGGCTCGGTTTGGGTACAGTTGTTATAGATACCTATTTAGTCGTCATTACGACATGCTGTCATGTTTATATTTCGTGTATGCCGTGGAACGATCGCATGTGACCAAACGGTATAGATGATGGGCACCCCCTGGCTGCCTGGCCCAGCAGGGCGACAGTTGGTGGTGGCAGTGTACACATATACATGATGGTAGTCAGGAGCACAAGGGCTATACAATCTGCTTCCCAGGTCGAAGTAATTATGTTTCGACCAATTGTCCTGGTGATTCAGGATGACACACCCCAGGCGCAACGGATCATGTACCACTCAGGTACCTACGTAGTTTAGCAGGAATCGATGCATCCGTCTTTGCTCCAGCCAGCCCATCACTTAACCCAGACTCCTACTCTTTGTGAATATGTTTCCATACAAGATGGCCTGGACTCATTGGACGAATCTGTGTAGGATGAAATACAATTCTGTAGGTGAAATGGTTGCTGGTGCTAGCGAAACCAGGACTGCCATTCATATAGCCCTATATTTTTAGGAATCTAATCCTATAAATATCAGAAGAACAAGACCTTCTACTGATAAATTAGGTCCTGGGTCTGTGAAACGCAAAGACGCCACATTTTCTTTTAGAAGCAAAGGACTGACTGAGAGGGTGAGTTTAATGGACTGTTGCCCCATGGAGAAAGTCATGAAAGAGGTAGTTGGCCCGTGCACTCATTAACGCGTCGGAGACTTTCTATTCTCACAAGAGCGCGTCACTACCACATTCAGGCAACCTTTGCCCCTCCAAATCAAGCAAACAAAATATGATATTATAGCATAGTCTTTTTTTCCTCTTTCGTGTATCAAATCATATTGGAACCTTCAATCTCCATTCCAGACCTAAAACAATCCCAATAGGCAGCAGTGGAACGAAGAGCTCTTGAAAGTCTACACCACGATTTGCCCGTGAACATTTCTATCCGGAAACCATCTATACCTGCAAGATTTGCCCCAAACGCATCTATCTTTCTGCGCTTCCTCCCAGATTCTAGCGAGACCTGTCAGCTCATCACGACTCATCTTGCAAGCAAAAAAAGAAAGAAAAGAAGTGGCCTGATGAGTTCACGAAAGCGCGCCCGCAAAGCCCAGCAGCAGAAACTCACCTTCGAGCCCGTCGCAACCGCTGGGGCATCCAGCAGCTCGCCTTTGCCAAGTTTCGGTCGGTCACCTGCGCGAGTGAGGTTCTCATCGCCTAGAACGGTGCAGGAGAGCAGCCCGAGTCGGACACAGACAGCTAGCCCATTCTCAGCGGCAACAAGAAGACGCAAGAGGAAACCAAGACAGCAGACGCTGGAATCATCGCTGGGTGAGTCGTCTTTTTCTTTATTTATGCTAGACTTGATTGTGTAGACTGACGAAATTGTGACTTCGTAGAGAAAGGGAAGGGAAAAACCAAAAACACTGCTACTACTGCCACTACAACTAAAGTGCTAGCGGAGGATGACGACAGTGATGTGCTGAGTTCAGCCACCGCTCGCAACAACATCGCTGAACAGCGCAGACGAGCCGTAATGTCTCCACCTCGCTCTTCTATTTTCGGATCCCATCAGGGCCGCCGGAAGATTGTGGTGGACAGCGACTCGGAGACGCCCGTGGAGGAAGACGGCACCGTAACCGATAGGGACGGTGAGGGGCCGCCCAAACACGACACTCCGCAACGTGAGCGAATCAAGTCTCGTCCGCTGCCGACGCCCGTAGTGGCGATCTCTAGTGATGAGCACGGTGAGGATGATCAAGACGGTTCGGATGACGAGGAGAGCGAGAACGAGGTACAGGCGCACGTGAGGTCGTCGCAGTCGCTGCCTAATCATGCCGCGCCCGATGAGGATGAAGATGATGTTGACTTGCCCGTGAGAACACCTAGGTCCAGCATGCCTGGGCAGAGGCGCCGGCCAATCATCGATGTCGATGAGGACGTGGACGAGGATGACGAAATCCAGACACCCGCAAAGAGGCGGCGACTCACGAGACAAAAAGCTGCACCTGTCTCTGAATCTGATAGTGACACCTCTAGCGCCAACTCATCACCGGTCCAGTCAAGGTCCAAGGGCAAGGGCAAGGCTACACTCAGCGAGCAAAAGTCTTCGCCGCCTGCATCAACTGCTAGAAGCATGAGGTCAGGCGCGCGAAAGCACCGTAGTCAACGGGAGAAGCGAATGGAGCTTTTGAGGCGTCACAAAGCAGGAGAGAAGGAGCTCACAATCGAAGACATCAACACGTCTGAGGAAGAGGAAGACGGCGCTCTTTACGACACAGACTCTGACCATCAAGTTCTCGAGGTCTTTGACGATGAGTCGGAGACGGAAGAGCCTGTGCAAGCCAAGGAGAAGGCCAAGAAGAAGGCGGCGAAGAAAAAGAATCGACGTGCCCGAGAGGCCAGTGTGCTGGACGAGGACGCCGACAGCGAGGACGAAAACTTTATTGATGATGACGACGATACGCTCGGCGTTCCTGACGAAGCCCTCCATCTCATTCCACTCGAGTTCACGAGGGCCTCGACAAAGCCTTTGAAACTGCACTTCAAGGACGCCGTTGAGTGGCTCATACACCGCAGGATCAACCCGGGTTTCGACAAGGACAACGAAGTCTACGTTACTGCTTGGCGGAAGCTCAGCGATGAGGTCACGGGGCTCGCAAACTCAAAATTTATCTCGAGCGTTTGGAGACCAGACTTCCACAAGGCGCTGAAGGCCAGGCCCTACATTGAGCAGGAGGAATTGGGAGCAAGCGCCCTTGCTACGGAGTTTGACAATTGTCAAGCTTGTGGTCGCTCTGGGCACCCTGCTACCTGGACCATCCGTCCTTGGGGCAAGCCATACGACCCGAAGACCTTGGATGAAGTAGAGAGTGACTCGGAAGACGAGGATGAGGATGAAGAGCACGGTGATCGGGGTAAGTTTCTTCTTTTCCCTTTGCAATATTTTTTTCACCATCACATAAATCACACCCCCCCCCCTCTTAAAACCCTGTGCTAACTTTTTGACTGCCAGATGCGAACGGTAACATCATTCCCTCCGAAGACACCAAGTTCTCCGTCGGTCAGACATGCAACAGCAACGCCGAGACGGCCCACAGCCTCATGCACTGGAAGGTTGGGTTGCGTGACTGGGTTGAGGCCCACCTCGAGGGCCAGGGCTACTTTGAGGCCGACCAGGTGCTCGAACGCGAGCACATGAAGGCCAAGGCACGCCACAAGGTCGCCGACCAGATCGTTGTGAATTGGGAGGAGGGCGGCGTCATCCAGGGCTTGTTTGGTGACTTCCAGGCGACGATCGAGAGCGCGAGGAACAAGGACCCGACCAAGGTTTCGCGGGGTAGGCGGTGGTAAATGCTGAGCCTGGCGCGAGTACTGTATGACTCTTTCACAGGAAGAGGTCTATCCGACCTGCTTCTGTGATCAAATTTCTGGCCATAGGAGTTGGTCACACCAGTCTCGGCCGTGCGGCCAGGCTGCGTCTCACTCGCTCGGCAATCAGAAGCCCAAATCCTGCTCCCGAGCAACTCTTCTCCTCATTATTTTTTACGCTCGAGTTTCGTTTCCTCCGGTGACGAATCGCATGAGTGGAGGTGCGCCCGTCTCAGGGGTATTCACAAATCGTAAGATTCAGCCCGAGTGGCATGGCTTGAAACGCACGCCTTCCGGCGTTTCGTTCGAAATCGTTCCATCTTTTTGCTTCTTGCCAGGGCACGCGGGGCCAGTGGAAATGCAGCCCGTTTGCTTTTGACGGGTAACTTGGAGACTTGACGAGTAAAGACGGATTAATGGAAAGGGCCGCTAAGAAGTCACAATTTATCCTCAGGCAAATAGAGACTAAAAGGCTCGTCCTTGATTACAGAGAACCTAGAGGTGGTATGGACTATCTACACAAAATCATTTTCTCCTCTCCCCCGACCGCGTGAGATGATTTACAAGGACTCGTGCGCAACTTCGTCGTCCTCTTGTGCGTCTCGCGTTGCCCCGTCTTCAAGACCGTCCAGCGGGTGTGACCATCCACGGCCATTCTTTTTCCATCCTCAGAGGCGCCCTCGCCTGACCTGCCGAGCCCCGATAACCTAAGAAAATTGTATCTACACAAAAAGTTGGGCTCCTCGTGACTAGTAAATGCCGACCAATCACTGCAAATAAAGACATAAATGGCCCATCCGTTAGAAGATCAAAAAGGGGTCAAAATAATATTTGGTCAGAAGAATCCAAGAATGCGAGGAACCACTCCCTCCCACTAGGAAGAGAGAATTCTTTAACGAAGACAAGCCGCATCATCATATCGACCTTTCCCCAATGCACGCCGGCACACCGACACTATCAGAGCTAGATCCAATTCAAGACAGCAACCTCGCTCAAAAATTTCATGTCCAGTTGGAAAATCAAAGAAAAGGTAAGACGGCCTTCGTCGTCCTAAAAGGCTTTCCCGCCCCACCCCATATGTCCACGTTATTCCGATCCACCACAAGTTCGGAAGATGACAAAGAGTCAATTCCCCAATATCCCTCATTCTTTTCCGTAGCCTTGCACCTTTGGAGTCTATCACCAAATGCAGAGACTTCCCCGTTGCGTGGGCAGCTCCTAGTTGCACCTGATCAACACAATCACTTAGATGATTCCACCGGGGGGATCATATCCCGTTGTTGCGCCCCTCGCAGATCCTAGCCCTGCACTTCCAGGGGCCTCGCCAGAAATATCCACCTGGGCAGGGTTCGTCTTTCTCAACATGAACATCGGCTTCTTGCCCTCCTTGTCCAATTGCTTGAACAGAATGAGTGGCTTCTCTTCCAGGCCCAGACACCGCTCTTGATCACCATATACAATATATAGGGCGTACTGATCCCATGGTGCGTTGATCTGGTATTTCTTCAAAGCCGCTGGCAACACCTTGTAACACGGGTCGTCTAGGCTGACACGGAAAGACTTGAAAATCTCGACGGAGGCATTACTACTTGACGGCGTGTCGGGGGCAGGTGTTTGACCTCTTCGTGGGGCAGAGGTAGGCTTGTCGCGGGGTTCGTAGTTGTGTTCGGCCTGGGAGAAGGTGGAACGACTCGAGGGTGTCGGTTGGTCGGCGCGGTAGGATCGGGAGGCTAGAGTTGTCCCGCTACTTACACTTGGTGGTGAAGTGGGTGAGGGCATATTTGGTGAAGGATAGCCGGGTGATATCGCACTAGGGCCGCCGGAGCCATTCATGGCGGCTAGATGCGACGAAGACAACACTGCTCTTTCTGCAGCATTTGATGGGTCCAGAGTCTGCTCCATGCCTCGTTCGTGAGTCGTTTGTAAGTGAGATGGTGAAGTGGCCTTGGGTGTTGCTCCCAAGATGATCTTCTTGGTCGAGTACTGCCGTTTGAGACCGCCTCCAGACTGACTGCCCGTTGACGGTGTTGGTGCTGGAGGTGATACCGTTGTGTCGTAGCTATAGGATTGTCCATTGCTGACGTGGGGTAGAGGCTGTTGGGCATCTTTGGCAAGACGAAGAGCGGGTAGCATGTCTTCTCTGAGTCTTCTGAAATCATCGGCCAATCTCCTGAAATCCTGCTCTACCAGGTTCATACGCTCGTCGCGGAGTCTCAATTGTTCCACCAAATGCCTGATATCCTTCAACGTTGCGGTGGCATACTGAGCCTCGGCGTCGGCAGCTGGGAAGAAATGTTAGCAACACTTTCCTTGGAGACGAAAGCAAGGACCTCATAAGACGCAAGGGGCGCTGGCTTACATAGTGGCACGTAGTGGTCGCTTTCTATCGGCACATCTTGTGCCTTCTTGACATCGTAGACGCTTTTCAAAATGGTCAACCTATGTCCCACACTGCTGATGCCCATCGACTTGAGATCATCATGTAGCAGAGCAATCAATGCCTCGCCGACAATTTCGTTTTCTATTTGTATATCTTGTCAGTCTTTTCCGGGTTCAAAGTAGTATATTGAAGCATCTCGACCATTACGCACCGAGAAAACGGTCCGAGTATTGCTGCAAGCCGATAGTAGCAATGAAGTCTGCACACTCATCCGCGGTCCATTCTGTTATGATAGTTTCGGGCAGGCGATCAGCACTTGAGCGGTAGCCGTATGTGGTCGGGGTGTGTTCGTTTGAATGAGGGTCGGAGTCGGTGGGGGAGAGGGCATCGTCGGTGGCATCTATTGGGGAGCTCTCGTGGAGCTCTCGCTCGTACTCGTCGTCGGCGTCTGATTCGGCGTAGGCCGTGCCGTGGTTGAAGCTCATGGTGGCAGCTTTCGTAGAGGACGAAGGGTGGGGAGGAAGGATCGGCAGAGCCAAATAGAAGTTCGCCTAAGTCTTCGGCTTGAGGCCCACGCAGCCGCTAAAGAAGAGGCGCCGACGGATCAAAGACGAGGATGTGTTTGAGTAAGGGAGGTCGCAAGACGGGAACGATCGGGGTGGTTGGGATTGATCGTTCGAAAGATTGTTGGCAAGCTCTGGGTGGGTTCCCATTCGCGAGGTACAGTTCGTTTCCTGTGCCGATGCGCAAGCGTAGGTGCAAAGCAAGATTGGGCAGACGGGAATAGCCAGATCCACAGCGGCTACAACGAGAGTCGTCGAATGGCAAGAATTTGGTGGCAGTGGAGGTGGCCGTGGCCAGCGGTCGCGGAAGAGGTCGGCCTGCAAGAGCCGGACGGTCCTAGGAGAGGAGAGTGATGTATGTACTGTATGCAGCAGGGTGTGACCAAGACAAGTGACAGTGGCGGTTCCCCTGTGCCTTGCCTTGTGCCACCTGGGCGGGTGTTCCAGAGTGTGTCTGAACTCTGGCCGTCAAGGTTCGAGCGATGATCTTGTCGAGAAAGCAGAAGAAGAAGCAACAAGAGGATCGACGAAAAGCAGATTGGAGCCGCAGAGGAATCGAATCTAGAATCCAAGCGTATCGTGATTTTGGGGGGGTTGAGCTCGTCAAGTCGAAGATCCAGATGCGGATTCTGGGACAAGACACAGACAAGACGGACGACCGGGGGCCAAGATCGTAACGCGGAGTGGAGCCCTGAAGCAGGTCTGGGACAATTGAATTGGTCCGTGGGCCTGCACTGCGTTGCGTTGCGTTGCGTTACGTTTGCGCCGGGCGGTTGAGAGGTGATGATGAGGGGCGTCTCTTTTGACACGCAGCAGGAGATGTCGCAATTGATGATGAGAGAGCCAGGCAGGGGGGGGGGAAGGAAGGAACCAGAGACGTGGATGCAGTTGTGTGATGATGGCGTCTAACAAGAAAAGCAAAAGCAAGCAGCAAGAACGGAAAGGGTTTATTACTGAGCTTTTTTGCTCGGTTCCTGCCTTGGTATGCTTTGCATTGCTTCGCTTCGCTTCGCTTTGCCTTGCTTTGCTCTGCTTTGCTAAAGGAAAGGCTTCTGTCTGTCGTAACGTTCGGGTTCCTGCTCCTTGCGCCCTTCTGCCCTCCTGCCTTGCCTCCTTCCCTCCCACGGCAACTCCAAGTCTGCAGATTGCAAGAGCGTGCGGAGACGACCCTAGACCCGCCTGCGCCCACTTCCCTAAACCGTTAGCTTCCTCGAGTTAATTGACAATTGGCCACCATTTATCTATTTGCCTTTTTCCCACTACGTATACCATGTCCGCATTTAGTATCTCGTCTGTGCTCGCGTACCTTACATTATTTACCAAACTCAGCTTGCGCTGTGACCATCATGACCGTTGGATTTTGTCCACAGGGCCACTTATTGGAAATTGGCCAGTGCTGATGAATCCATTCCTACAAGAACTATGACCAAATTCGCTATTGCACCGAAATTCCTTGTTCGTATACAAGAGTTTCGTGGCAATAGCGTGCTTAGGCTGTTGTATTGAAAACGCTGGTGCCGAAATGGAGACATTCGGTCCTCATTGTACACACGAAGCTGCGCAGATACGCTGCGCAGATACGATACCGCTACTGCTCCAGACATGTCCAAAGAAAAGACGAGAAAGAACGCGAACGTCCCCGATGCGATGGGGACGTAGACAGGCGTAGCACTGGTGGCTCAAGCAAGCAGCCGGACTGGAGGAACGAGACCCACAAAACACCAATTGCTGCAGCGTATCCCACAGAAGAGCGTTTGCGTAAGAGTCGATCACCACCACTTGTATAGACCTAATTGCAATAGCTAATGAGCTTGCAAGTCTTCTCGATAAGGCTTTGTCCGCAGAGGGCGGACCTGGGTGCTCAAAGTGATTTGAGGCACTTCGGAATGCAGTACCTATCCGTCATCAAGATGGACAGGCGCTGCTGCGTTGGTGTACGATATACCGTACTCTTTGTGATGATGTTGATATGAAAATGACGCTCATGTGCTGGACTGATGGAAGTGGCTTGACCCTACTTGGAACCTGACCCGAGTCGTGCTCTGAGTCAATCCGAGGAGGATCTCGGACCCAACTGAATGATGAAGCTAAACACCATGATTCACGATGCAGTTCGAATCATAAATTTACGTTCAGATGCATGGCTGTCAGTGCATCGGTTTGCAGAGGCTCCGACCCACCGCGTATCTGCTTACGGTAGCACCGTCCTCTTTCTTGATATCCAGTGGGAGGCATCGAGCACAGATTGGATTGGGTCTTCAGTAGTAAAGGTCAGAGAAACCCTCTCTCATCAGCCTAAACGGACATCTTCCTTCGCCGCACACACGAGATTTTAATGAGCCTTGGGATCAAGGCTGAGTTCGAAATTCAACCTCGTCGACAGTGAATGAAAATCTGGAGGCCTTCTCATACGCTTCGGATAACGTCCAGATCTTCGCAGCCAGTCTTACACTTCACCTCGGTGACTGTGAGGCCACTACGGCAGGTCGTCGCTAGCCTTGACGTTGGTACATATCTCACCCTCCTCCCTTCCCATATTCACCTAGGCCTCTTTTCGCAACTGTAGGGCCACGGCGTGATGGAAAGTGATATCCTGCCTACCTACTAAACTACCGGGAGCCACCCACAGGTTCCTGGACGTGTCTTTGGTCGCGCGATGAGCGAGCAGAACCTTGCCTTCAGGGTCGAAAACTTAGAACCATCGCGCTGAAGGCCACGCTCTTGACAAATGCCTTCACTGTCTTAGTGAAGACGATTGTGAGGGAAGTTGGACTCTTCTACAGTATTGTTGACAACAAAGTCATCTGGGTTCTGGCAATATCGTGTTTTGAGAAAGACGTAGTGATCAAACTATTGACCTAACTACCTGGGTACCATTGGAACCGTGATGTGTGAGGTTCTCAGATACTTGATTCAAGGAGGTTGGCCTGCTTGAAAGTCATATGCACTAGGAACAAATGTTTGGAACGAAACATTGCTGACAATGAGTCAGGCTTGTAATTCACGTACACTACGAGCTTCCACTTCTGTCTCCAGTTGCAACATAGGAACCATGAAACAACCACTTGTGGTAGTGATGGGATGCTATTACGGGCCTATGGTCTCATATTCACCAAGAGCACTTTCGCATTGAATTGACGATCCTGTGCAAATTGGAATATCAGATGAATAAGAGTATGTCTACCAAAAAAAGTCTACGTAATCACTTAATATGCATATAACTAAACAAACCTATGCATCTCATGCAGCCAGCACGGCGTACCGAATCTAGCTAGTCAGGTAAGGATATATCCCATACCAGCCCCTTTATACTTCATACCTCCCAGGGCTTCCGGCTCACATGTAGACCGATTTTAAACAATTTCCACATCTCCCTCAACAACAATCCCGTTGTACCATAGTAGCACACAAGATAAACTCAACCGCCTCCCAACCCCCCTTCCCCACCAAAAAAAACCCCCCCAAGTTCAAGAATGTCTGCCCCGGAACCTTCCACCGAAGCAATAACCCAACATCCACCCCCGACACAGGCAACTTCGAGCGCATCTCCCGCCGCGCCCATCCCCCTTCCCTCTCCATCGTCCCTTACTCCCCCTCTGGCCCGTAAAATACGCCCAACTCGCCGACCGCATCCGCATGGCCCTTGGCCCGCGGGCCCTCTCGGTCGAGCATGTGGGGAGCACCTCGATCCCCCACATGCCCGCCAAAGCCATCATCGACATTGACGTCGTTGTGGCGGACCCGACCGACGAGGCGTCCTATGTGAGCGCATTGGTCGGCGAAGGGTGGGAGGAAGGAAATACAGGCAGGGGGAGCAGTGGACGAGGGGCGGGGTTGCAGTTCATCCTTCGCGAGCCTGACTGGCATCAGCATCGCTTCTTCATCTGTGATGACGAAGGGCTGGCCGCGCATGTGCATGTCTGGGGGCCTGGGTGTCCCGAGGTGGTAAGGCATCGCATCTTCAAGGAGTGGCTGCTTGCGGTAAGTTTGTCGTTATCGCCTTGTTTTTTTCTTCTTATTTTCCGCTCCCCGACTGGGATGATGAGACAGGGCTTCAAAGACCTGCATACTATGTGAACCAGGAGCACCAGCAACATGCACCGCTAATAATAGTATCGTGGGTACTGAGCAGCATCCCGATGATTTCGAAAGGTATGCAGCAGTGAAGCGCGAGTCCTCCGAAGCCAGTCAGAAAGGAGATGAAGACATGCGGCAGTACAACTCGCGCAAAGAGCCCCTCATTCAGGCCATCCTCGACAGAGCCTTCAAGGCACAAGGGCTGCTAGAATGATCGTATTTTGAGTTCAACGTAGACTAGAAGGCGGTCTTTGGGAAAAGCTGGTACTCTGCATGAGCAAGCACTGTTACCATGGTATAGGAAGTACGTCGACGCTTAATCACAAGACTACTTGATTTGCTCATGTTCTTCTTGGTTTTCTGTAGAGAGCAATCGGAGTTGTTGGACGTGGCGATGCTGATGAATGGTGCCCTGCACACGCACACACACAAACACACACATAATAACAGCAGATAAAGAGAGTGGGACACGTCGAAAGGAGGCTCACTCAATTCTTCTCAAATAAGCTCCTAAAGAGACTCGATCAGCTCTTCGACATCGCCAAACCTGCCTGCGTCCCTCACTATCCGCCGTCGTCCTTCAGCCAAGAAGGATATTAAGTATGTACAATTTTGGTCTGGCCATCTCTCACTGATGAGCCTATAACCGAGTCCTTCTTTCCGCAAAAGGTTCCACCCCACCAAGTCAGAGCAAATGCTGCCTGCTGATACAAGTAACCCGCTAGACATGCCCGCCTGCCTACCGGCTCCTTGCTTGAACCCCTATATGCGAATGAGAAAATGTAGGGGGAAAAAAGGTGATGAATTCGCGGAAAAAAAATAAAAAAATGATGACCTCTAAAGGGAGGTATGAGGATGTGTGGTATCAATGATGAGGTTCAAGTTTTTTTGGAAAAGAAAAGAGGCTCGGCCGTGAAATAGCAGCAAGTGGGAATCCAGTTCTTTCTCTCTTTCCAGGCAGCGATGATATTGTGAACAAATGAGAGGGGCAGAACAAAACGCCAAGATTGACGAAATGTATGTGATTGTGGGGCAAGGTCTCGATAACATTTTTTTTGCTCAATTCAGCTTAATGCACAGCTGCTCGCTCGCTCGCTCATGATGTTTGATGTCGAAAGTTCTGCACAAGCAGCTTTCGAAAGTCGGCGTACTGAACCGACCGACTAGTTGGCACAGGGCCATGAAGAAAATGAAAAATTAAAGGCGATATGTGTGGTCGTGATCTCCTGTTGAGTCGTTTGATTCAGACAACAAAGGAAAAGATATCAGCTGATGTGGGATTGAAACCGCTTTAGTCGAGAGGTGCGTAGGCCGAATTTATTGACCGAATGAAGTATGCTTCTGATGCGCGTGTTGAAGGACTGTATTCAAAATGATCAGTGACCGCTCTCGTAGTCGGATCTCATTGAAAGAACTTACCCAGCAGCACATTCTGCTGCCCGACCCGGTCCTGAAGTGCAATTTGCAGCCCAGATCCAGTCTTGAAATCCAAACACACACTGTTGGGCAGCTCCTGGAATTCCATCTCTGGCGTGTAGGGCGTCTTGAACTCGCTCATGTGGAATCGCTTAAGTTGTCTCTCACGAGAAGAGGTAGCGCCCTGAGCGGGACTAAGGTGGAGGAAGCCGTTGCAGTCCAAGGACATTGTTCGACGCTTCCACAAAAGGTTCTCGGGAAACTGCACGTTGACGTCGCCCATGACCGCAACAATATTGTTCGCTTGTGGTGTGGCAGGAGCCGTCACGGCACGAGGCTGAGGTGTCTTCTCAGGGTCGAATCCATTCTCTTCGGGCAGGACTGGTGAGGTCACGGTGGACGTGCTTTGCTTGCGTGAAGGACTGAATGTGCTGGACAATCGACGCATCAAACGGCTGGCTCGATTGCCCTCTTTCTTCTCGTCTGCCGATTCGCTCTTTTCAGCCACAGAGATCGGAGATAACAGGGCGGAGTCCTGGCTGATAGACTTGTGTCTTGTATTAATGCTCAGCCTGGACAGAAGAGAGCTAGACTGGAGGTGCACAGATGGTGGCCTGGCTGAGTTCGTGTTCTCTTTGCCCACCATTGAGTCTCGGAAGAAGTCTCTGGCCATGGTCAAGGAAGTCCGTTGTCCTGGTCGAGATAGACTGTCTTTGGAAGCATCGATAGAATTTCTCTTATCCCTCGATAATCGCCGCTCGTGCAGAGACCTCCGCGGCTCGCCTGCAGTATGCACGAGGGGCGTCGGAATTGGCGCGGCCTCAGCTGCAGTCGCTGGTTCTGGGGTCTCCACATCTTTTCGGTGATCCACGATCAAGGGCGATTGCTTGAGTTCCATAGAGGCATAGTCTAGGGGATCCACGTTGGACTCCGGGGCTCGGGGATAGCTCTGACCCGGCTCCCGGACGATTCGCGCTGTCACCTGCACGGTTTCTGGCTTTCCTCTAGGAGCATTACCACCTTCAAAAACAGATAGACGACTTGCAACAGAACCGGATCGTTCACGTGATGGTCTGCCGACCACAGACTCTGGCGAATCCTCAGAGTCAGCTGTCGTAGGGGCCCTCCCACGATAAATCGAGTTCGTCCTCTCCAGCACAGAAGGCGATCGTGCCCCATCTCGAATACTGCTGTTGCGTTGGACCGAGAAGAAAGCAGATGAGGGTCTGTCTTTTACGCTGGAGATAATGGGAGCAGCAGACGGGGGTGCCTTGCTAGCCAGTTGCTCGAAAGCTTTAATACGCGATGCGAGGCTGCCGCCCAACTTGCCAGGCTGTCTGGGTGGAGCAAGATGAGAGGACGGCGGTTGTTGGCCCATTCGCTGGTGGAATGCTGAGCCCGACGAAATCGACCTTGAGGGTGTGGCTGCTGGTGGGGCATCGCCATTGGTCGAGTGTGGACTGTGAACGGGTGTCGACACAGTCCGCACTGGCGCCATGCGTGGTGTTGGTGGTTCACTGGGTTGAGGTGGAAATTCACTCATGGGCGACACGGCCATTGATGGATTGGCGTCGTCATTCGTGGCAGATTGTTGTTCGTTGGCAGCTTCTCCATTTTGTTGTGGCGCCTCTTTCTCAGCGATATCTGAGCTGGTGAGAATGGGGTCCGGTCGTCCAGACCGCCTCTTCTCGTCACTGGTGCCATCGTCAACCATTTTGTTAGCTGCGGTGTCTATGGCGTCCTGTCCATTTGTAGATGATTCAGCAGGTGCAGTCACAATGGCAGGAACAGGTGAAGGAGCAAGGACGTTGCTGGTGTCGTGCGTTGAGGAGTACTTTGAGACGGGGAGGTTCCATTTTGATGGTGATGCGGCTGATCCGTCTTCTGTCCTCTCCGGGGTATCCACCGGGGCAGGGCCCGCCTCATCAATCCCCCCAAGCCGAGATGTAACATTGGTTACATTGAGTGGGTCCTGGCCCCTGGATTCCATGGGGTCCATGGCGGCCTGACCGGATGGAAGCTTCGAAGCGAATTTCGATGTTGGAATGAAACTACTTTCCGCAGGAGTATCATTCAAGGTAGGTTCCGCATCTTGTTTTTCATCAGCCTCGGCAACGTCCTTGTCAGGTCTGGGATCAGGCTGAGTCAGGGGCGCTTTGGGCGCGTCTGGGTCATCGGCGCGAGAAATATCTCTTGCCACCTCATCAGTCAAAAGCTCGGCGCTGGGCGTTGAGACGTCTGCAACCTGTTCTTCAGCAATTGATTGTGTCTCGGCGTTTCGGTGCGCTTTTTCTTCACTGTCATCTTGCATTGCGGCAGGCTGTAAAGTTTCGTCCGTGGACTCGGAGACGGAGGAAGCCTTTGTCGAGTCTCCCACTTCAGATACACAAACTGGCGATGTAGGTCGAGAATCGGTGTGAGTGTGTTCAGATATTTGGTCGGTAGACGAAGACACAACATCAATCGCAGAGTCGGCCTTTGAGATGGACTGCTGATCAGCAGCCAGCTCCTGCTTCTGATCCGTTAGATCTGCCATCACATGTGTGGCCTCAGTTTCCTCAACGACAAGCTCTGGAGCTTCCCTCGCAAGCTCAGGACCATGCGGTACTGTGACTTCAACAACGGGAGGCACCTTCATGGAAGCGATCGTCGGCTTGTCCGACTCTGAGAGTGCCGAAGGTGTCATCTCAATCGAGGGAACTGGCGGCGTCGGCTTCGTGCTCTCCCTCTTTTTCTTCTCCCTGAGCTGCAATGCCTTCATAAGTCGAGCTTTCTCAGGTGTCATTGTCTGTTTTGCGGGTGCCGAAATAGCTGGCAGTGACTTGACCGATATTCCGGAGCTGCTTGGTGGCCGCCCGCCACTTGTATGGGGTCGGCTGTTGTTATTGTTTTCAGGAATGGCCAGTGACGACGCCAGGAATGTGTCTTCAGAAGGCGCCTCACTAATAATAGACGACGAATCATCCTGTGTCTTGGACTTTTTAGCTCCCTTGAGCAGTAGTCTGAGACCTGCAGGCATGGACGCCACGGGTCGCTTTGTGTCACCGGAGGACCGCGGCCTGCCCGCCGGATCGGCGGAGGGTCTCGGACCAAGCTTCACTCTGGCTTTGCTGGACAGGTAGGCTGAGCTGCTGTAGTAATCTTGCCGTGAGGACTGCGATGACATACGCCGTCCGAGCTCCGTATCAAATGATTTGGTGGGGGACGCCGGCCGCGACGCGCCGGCAAAGGATGGGGCTTCTGTCGTGTCGGCGAATTTCGACTCCTTGGGAGAGGCCGCAATACTCGAGTCGAGCGTCACAGGTGGACCCGTGATCGGCGACCGCGGTCGTGCTGGGGTGTCGTCAATCTCGCCTGGCAAATCCTTCTCCTCAATGGTAGATTGCCTCTTGGTCTCTCTTTGTTCTTCCTCTTCCTCTTCTGTGATTTCCATCAATCTCCTCCTGCGAAGTGAGCTGTTTGAAGACGATGTCGAGGCCGACGCTGTGTGAAGGGAGCACGCATTGGAGAGCTTGACGTCGTTGAGTTCCTTGGGATCGGACAGATCGAGGATCGTTTCGCAAGGACCAAATCGGTCGCAAACAGCATTAAAATGAACGGTGCTCCGTGCTGTGAAATGGGAGTAATTACGGTTAGTCGGGAAAAGGGAAGCATCAAATGTTAGGGGTAGCAAGTCCAATCTTGTCGCGAAGAAAAACCCAACAAACCAGGCGTCTTGCGGGAAACTTAGTTGACTTACCTTGAATCAATCGAGAGCATCCTTCGGGCATGAATTTGACCAGGACATTCCGTCTTCTGTACCTAAGGAAGCCAAAGAGCGGAGAGGGATCTTCGTACTGCTCGATGTTGGATCGCATTTCCACAACGCCATTGCTCCCCCTTACTAGGACTTCGACCTCATCGCGGCTGGCGTACTTGAGTAGAAACCTGTAAATGCGCCCTCAAAAATCAGCGACTGGTTTGTGTGTGCAAGGAGAGTTTCGCACAAAGGCAGAAACAGGCCATGCATCCCGTCCACCACAAAGCCTGCCAGACTAGAGATTGATCTAAACATACCATCCTCCCGCTTCCGCGACCGCACCCTCGTGGGCTTCCTTGACGTTGGCGTCGTCTAGCCCATTCAAAGACATCTCCGGCTTCCAGCTCGAAACTCAATTCCTGAGGTTTGGCAATGGGCTTTTCGGCTCTGCGCCGGTTGGACAACAGGATGATCGTGTGTCTCGTTCGTTTGCCGTCGGGTATGTGCCGGGGCATGTATGTTTGAGAAAGAAGATAGGGGATGTGGCGGCGACCTGCAAGCGCTGCAAGTGTCGACACACGCACGCCCAACGGTGATTTCAGGGGTGGGCGGGCGAAAATGACGTTCTATAGCGGCCGTTGAGCTCGGCTTGCTACAAAGTTGCGGGCAAACTGGTTGTGAACCATGTGGGATCGATTGGCTTCTGGATTTGGTTTCTTTCTGTTTTTTTTTTATTTGGGAAAGGCTAATCGAGTCGACCCGGCGATTGGGAAGCTTCTGAGGCAGTAAGGCGACTCTCGGCGTCGATCAGTGGACTTGCGGTTTTGTAAAGCAAACGCAAGTGAATTGAAATGAAAGGGCCAAGACTCAAAAGAGGGGCGGCTAGATGGTGACCGAGTGAATAGAGGAATGCAGGGGTAAATTAGTAAAGTAGATATGATATGCCGTGAAATAAGGTACGGAAGGGCATTTGGGGTGTTTGAATCCTGCAGGTAGTGTCGTAAAGTGCAACACCCAAACCCGGAACAAGTGTTCAACACACACTTTTGCAAGACCCGAGAAGCTGGAGGGCGATCCCGAGGAGGATAGGAAAAGAACAGTGGCGGACGGCGTTCGCAGAAACTTAGTTGTTGATGACTTGAAGCCCTGCAGATGCCGCGGCGTATTTATTTTCTTCGAAATTGCAACAGGCGAGATTTCCCGTTGGCATGCGTTGGCTTGACTCGCTGTTATTTTTCAATATGAAATATAGACTCATACACTAAAGAAATGCTTGAGGGATTAGAAATCAGCTTTGCGAGAAGGGTAGTGAGGCCCTCTGGTACATCGAGCCGAATCTTGGAGATCAACAGATTGACATCTGTCAGAGAAAAATGGTAGGCCAGAGAGATGAATTGTTATTTCTTTGGTACAGAGTCGACTACGACAAGGAGCATGTGGTACTTACTAGAAGGGACCCCCTCCTTCTCCCCTGGACAGTCGCGATGTAAAATGTCCGCCAGGGCAGGGGCCAACCCTGTTCCCGACTCCACGTTCCTGCGTGAAAGGTCACTCCAAAACCTGGCCGGGCCAGTGGCATCCCAAGTCTCTCCGCCGCTGGACCTAATTTATTCATGGGAGGTACTGCGGATACATGTACAGTGCACAACAGTCATTTGACAGGTCTGCAGGTCACAGCGTAGCATGAAGCTTATGTGGCAGAATATACTTGGGCACTCGCTATATTGTGAGGATCTGTGAGCAGCAGATTGGATTATTTTTGGAGATCTGGTGAGCGAAACAGTTGCATTGTCATGGAAGAAAGAACCATAAAAAGAACCAAACAAAGTAACCTAAGCGTGGTCACATCCATGAGGGTTCTCAGGTGTCACCGAACCCATCATACCCTTACTGACATCGTACCAAGTATTACCCATCAAACCAAATTGCTGGAAGTCACCGTACCCCCCGACGTCTCACCTGTGACGACGACTGCGACCTTATTGATTACGCTGTCCAGACATAAGCAAATAAAACCATTCTTTTGAACCTATTGATCCAAAAAGCCAAGGCACACAACCTGAGTGCCCAGGCTCCGTGAGGGAAAATCGGCTTGCCGACGCCCCCGTTCACAATTTCAAACGCATGAACATGACCAAGTCCACACCTCCCGTCTCAACTGGCTCGGGCCCCTTTGTCCCCTCACCCTCCATTTCCCGGGCTCGCCCCGTTCACACGACCGAATCAGGCTGTCCTTATGAAAATCGCCCGGCGTCTACGGGCGAACCGGAAAACATCCAATTCACCATGGCCCGCCGTAAGGGAAATAGAAAAAAGAAAGGGACAGAAAGGGTTTTGCGATATTATTATTAGCGCAAGTGGCATCCGGTGGAGAGGGAGGGATGCATTACATGGAGAAAGTTCGGCCACCAAAACGCCGGCGAGTGGTGAACGTAGGCCTCTCTGCATGAACTCACATCTAGCGAAACAGCAACCCATCTATGAGTCAATTGCATGACGAGCGAGTGGTCTGTGCAAATATCCCAATGGAGATCACTTTCAGTGATGCTCGATTTGATCCAGGTCCTTCTGGAAACGACATAATCCCTGCTTGCCTGCCTGGTGTTGCGACATGAACTTCGATAGCTGACAGAATAGGGTCCTAATAGGTGTGATCGCGCGACAAATTACTGATTGATCTTAAACCACTGCGTATAACATTGTGGGGACTGATGGAAAGAGGGTCCAACATTGCGTTTCAGTCGATTGCCCTCCGATCCCGTGCAAGTAGGGACTGGGATAGGTAAAGTCCCCAGGTTGATTATAATACTGCGGTTCTGGCTTATTAACGGGGGCAGTAATCCGCGCCAGCCTCCACACGGTACCTAGGTAGAATAGCTTTGATGCCCCGCCAATGTCGTAAAGGGCAATATGAATTCATTTTTTTTGTTGCTCAGGCGAAAGGCGCGTAAAACAAAATAGGCAGAAAAGTGTGCGCCAGCGTGTTCAGTTACATATACATCGGACCAATCCCATCTATACCATCCATGCCTTGCGTTTGAAGAAGGCCGGTGGCAACAGCTCAGATGCTCCTGTCCGCCTCCCTTCCCATCACCCACTGCAATCCCCGGTCCCTCCAAGGTCGTCTCCTCAAAAATAGAAGTAAACCCATAATGAGGCACCACAAGAATATCCTCATAGCCCGCATCTTTTGCGGCCGAGACCCTGCCTCGCGCCAAAAGCATGCTAGGCCAAATGCCACAGCTCCTCAAAATGTTGTGTAATTCTTGGGGCCTCTACCCAGCAGTAAGGTGACGAATTGTAAAGTATTCCCTCAAGATCAAGCCTCTTTCTTGGGGGGGTCGGGTTCAGTGTCGGGCTTGCGCGACTTTCGTTCTATATCGCCGTCCGCATCAAGCGGCTCCTCCTCCAGGGATCCCTCGAGAGTCGTGGGCGTGAAGGAGGCATCATGACCCTTGCCATTGTTACTCGCCGAGACTCCAACAGCAGCTCCACCTTCCGCGATTTGCTTCTTCACGTCGCCAACGATCTTTTCCACCTCACTGATCTTTCCCGAAGTTAGAGCCGGGTCTCCCTCCACGCCAATAGGGTTGTCTCGATTGTTTTGACTCTCGAGCAAGGCCTCCTTTTGGAAGCGCACGATCATACATGACAAATTGTCAGTGCTAAAACGGGCCAGAGCATGGTCCACCAGCAATTTGGCCGCGGAGGTAGGGTCCTGGACGTCGCGAACAAGATCTACAGCCTCTTGATCGGAGCAGACATCCCACAGCTGCGACAGTAGTCAATAAACAGTCAGAATTTAGGGACAAGATCTCGGCACTTACACCGTCGCAAGCAATAATAGCGAACTCGTCCATGTCAGGCTGAATAACAGTCTCCGTGGTGTACGGGTGGCCGGTGACTAGGTCCTTCATGTAGGAGTCGCCGAGCGCGCGGGTCACTGCCAGCACACCATTGACACGGTTATTGAGAATCAATCCACCAGCATTTGTAATGCGCTTGCCCTCATTCTCATCGCTGCCTTTATGATCGTACGACAATCGCAGGGCCTTGCCGGAGCGGCACAGGATGATTCGAGCATCTCCCACGTTTGCTGTGTACAAAACACGTTGTCTTGAGGCGGCGCCCTTCAGCTTCTGGCGCGCAAGCTCTGGGCTCTGCTTGGTGTCTGACTTGGCGTCGGCGCCTTCAGCAGGCTTATCCGGAGTCTTCTCTGTGGTCCTGGCTAGGGCGGGTGCGATCGATTGGGATCCAGTCTGCGAGGCGTTGCTGGGGACCCGGTCTTCCCAGCGCAACACTGCAACGGCCGCAGTGCAACCACTGTTCTTGAGAGGTAGTTTCTCGAGTTGCGAATCTACCGATGTAAAAGTTTGATCCAGCAATTCGGGTATAGGGGCGTTTGGATTCTTCTTTATGATGTCCTCGAGGATGACGTGAAGCTTCTTTCCACACCAGTCTGCCGCGAAAGTGCCGGCATGGCCATCGAAGATAGCAAAGTAGCCATTGTCCGTCTCCAGCACGTCCTGACCAAGGGCTGCGTCCTGGTCTGATTTTGCACTGTCCTCATCAAGCGATTTGCTGACTTCGTCAGATGCTTTGGACGCCGAGTCCGGCAGCGCAGGAGCGGGGGTGTGCAGAAAATTGTATAGAAACGCGTGAGTGTCCTCCATCGTCCTACGGCACTTCTTGTTCCTATCTTCCCAGACACCAACACGGAAGGTTGACCTGGGCCCAGGAAGAGACTCGCCAGCAGCATTGTTGGCGTGGCCCTGGGGCACAGCGAGGGATGGATCTTGCTTGCCAAGTTTCTGGAGGGGAGTCTGCTGTGCGCCAGAAACCAGGTCGCTGTTGGCCTTGGTCGCGACCTGTGAGAAGTTGAGGGTGTTCTTAGCGCTTGCAATCAAACTGCTAGCCTTGCCGCTGACGCCGCTGCTCCTCCTCTTGGCGGCACCACCGGTGGTGCTGGGCGGGCTGCCATTGCCACTGCGCTTCTCACCACTTGCGACCTGCTCGGTAGTTCTGATCGGGGCGGGCGGAGAGGCGGAAGAGGCACCGGCAGCGTCGGGCGAGGGAGAGTCGCGGGTGGAGGCCTTGGGACTGGTCTCGGGAGAATTGGAGTCCGCCTTGTTCGCAGAACTGGATGAGCCGCCGAACATCTTACTGAACAGCAGACCTCCTTGAGTGGAGAGACTGCGACGCTTAGATCCTGCCAGATTGGTGGGAGGGAAGGGGGTGAACGAGCAGAAGCTGAGGTGTCACACGGAGGCGATAGCTTGTGGGAGGTTTCGGTTAGTAGGTTTCAATATCAGGTGGCTGATGACGTTGTAGGTGAATGATCGGTGCGCGCTGTTGTGTACGTGAGCGAGTCGTGTCTTTGTGTCTGGTGAATTGAACGGCAGGACTTTGCAGATGAAAGGTTGCTGCAGTTTGTAGGTCAGGTTCTGTAATTGAAGTAGTAGGGTTGAGGTTAGCAACAAGGTAGGGTAGGTAAGGTAGGTAGCTTGTAGGGCAAGTTGTGTTATCGCGGGGAGATGTGGGTGACGAGGAACGCTCCTTGTCTAGGTTGTAAGAAGTGTGTTCGCTTGGGCAGAAACGGGTTGGTACAGTTACGGTCATGTCGTAAGAAGGCGAGAAAGGGTCCATCGGCCTTCCGCCCCGCCGTTGCAGTGGAGCGGAGTCTAGAAGCAGACACTTACAGAAAGAGGAGTAGGCCAGGGAGGGGGGGAGGAGGAATTGCCAGTGAGGTCGATCTGGAGTTATTTCTTTGGTTGAGTGATGACTCCTTGAATGCTTCTTCCAACTTGTTAATGCATGCGCTGTCTGTTGTCTGAGTGGGCTGTTACAGCTCTGGCTGAGTGACCATTGACAGTGACAGCCAACACTGCGCTATAATCCAAGGCCAGGGTACAACAGCTACACAGTACTATGACAGCACAGCTTAGAACAAACCGGGGTGGGGGCAAAGTGACAGGGTGCACAAATGATGTAATGCCTGTCTGTCAACGTGGTTCGAGGTGGACCCCAGATCGGACTGGAGGAGAGTTTTGCTTTAGGATGGAGAAACAAGTCTTACAAAGAGTCTCATTGTTAGGTGAAAGCAATATTGACATCTAATTGATTACCGTTTGCCCAGGTAACAAGAGATCTGAGGTGACTCTTCAGGCAGCCATCACCCACCACTGTCCGTTGGGCGGGTACTGCAAGCAATCAGGCTTGCAGCTGCGTCAGACACAACTAGGTACCTAGTTATTTAGTAGTAGGTAGGAGGTACCCACTCTATGCATTCCGAAAGCGTCACTGCTGCCACCTGCAGGTACCTTGAATCTATCATGCCTAGCAAATAATATATGAATTTTGAGGGTAAACAAATGCTGTGATACCGATACATCTGAGCCAAGTCCCAATCCTAGAATGAAAGCATATGATAAATTGAGGTCACCCTGAGTTAATGAAAATACTTTAGCCATCTGACACACCTTGGTATCTTACCTCCGTTGGTCCAGGCACATGTTTCACCACTGATTTGGCTTTCGAGCACATCATTGCCGGTGAGATTGCTACCTACCAGCCCTACCTAGTTTACACAGCACTCTGAGGAATGATTATTGTATTGTAAGGCAGAATGCACACATTACATTAGCCGACTTGTTCCTTTCCAATCATAGGGAAGCAAGCTAGGAGGATCTTTGTGCCATGATTGCACATGTAATGCAGCAAAAAGGAAAACAAAACTTCCACCCAAAGCAAACATCCTAGAACTCCTTATAACACGCAAGAGGCAAACTTCACAGGCTTTGTACGCCTTGTCCGCTTCAAGTTCCAATGGTCAGGTATTTCACCGCCTCAGGCTATCCAGCCGAGCTTGAAGGTCATCGTCGCCAGGATCGCCACCGCCGCCTCCTCCCACGGCTTGAGCTTGAGCCACCCGACCCTCGGCCACTGCGCTCGTCTGTAAACCTGAGGGAGTCTCTCCCAGCTGTTGAGATGTTTCGTTAGCCATGGCCTTCGGCATTGGAGAATCTTGGGAACTTACTGATTGACTCAAGTCAACACCAATCTCCTCCAGCACCTGCTCAACCACTTCATCGCCTTCTTCCTCCACGCCCGTGTCCATAGCATCATCAATTGCATCGTCCATCATCTCCTGGCGCTGATCCATGATGTCGTTCTCTCTCTCAAACTCCATAGCTATCCGTTGTAGTTGCGGGAGGTTCATGCTCTTGTTCATGGCGCCCAGGGCCGTCGTGGCACCTTTCATCGCCTGCATCATCTGCTCGTTGGTTCGGTAGGTCTGTAAAATGCAGTTCAGTGACTTAGTTCCTTGCTTCGAAGGTTTGCATCTATGAAATGTACCTGAAGCCGTAGAGAAATCTTCTGCAACTGGCTACGCATGCCATAGAACTTGTCGATGTACCGCCTCGTCCGCACAAGATCCTTCGCTTGAATCTTGGCCGCTCCCATCTGATTCTTTTGTGCGCTCGATTTGATTTGTGCAACCAGCGTTTTCTCTTGCTTCTCCAACTTCACCCGGACCTGGTCGAGTTCACGAATCGCTTTGTCGAGCATACGCTGGTTCTTACGCAGACGCTCCGCGGGCGTCATTCGCTTGCCAAATGCCCATTCTAGAAGCTGGGACCCCATTTGTCTTCATTAGCTTGTGCTTGCAGTCCATCACTTTGGGCAAAGTCGCTACTCACGTTCATGGCTCCTTGCTCTGCCGATTTATCCTTCTGATAAGGTCGTTGTGATGCTCGAGCAAGTCGGGACTATCCGAAGAGATTGCGATGCCTTATTACCAGCCAGGTTTGACGAAGACAGCAGAGAAAGGTCGCTGGTGAAGTAGAAACGGGTGTCAGAGTAGTACGTAACAGGCACGACAGTTAACGTTGGAAGCGACTGGGCACCTTGGCAAAGAGAAGCGCTGCTGAATGCTGGCAGGCAAGGAATCAAGCCGCCCGACAGGGGGGTGGGACGATCCTCGAGTGACTAAGCACCCGAGCGGCCAAGGGAAAAGTTCGGGACGGCGAGGCGAATCGAATGGGACCGAGCGGACGCGCATGAAAATGAATGGATCTTGATCATGATCCACGCTCAGAAAAAGAGTCACTCACCAGTTTTCATCCCGCTTGTCTTCGACCCCGTTCTTCAGTTCCTCCCAACCTCCAACCTATAACGTCAAATGGACGTGCACGATTGAAAAAATGAGTCAAGATTACTTCAGCGACAAGGGCAAGTCGCCAGCGCGAGCAGTCGACGACAATGAGGCGTCTTCATCCTCGAATTCCGATGACGTCGCAAACAACACCAACAACAACCACCACAATACCAACCCGTCCCACGGCCGCGAGTTGCCCCCAGCCTTCGCGACGGTCGGCTCCGGTTCGACATCGAAGCATGCTGCGCATCTACAGGAGCTTCTCGAACGAGACTCGGGCTACGGAGGGTCTGTCGCCAGTGGCGCTGTGGGTAATGCATTGATGCCCGGTACTCCAGCCTGGGATGTTGCAACGCATGCCGACACTCCGCCTCTTTCCAATGGAACGGATCACCGACTGCAGACAAGTGCTGTGCATCAGCTATGGTATAACCAACAACGCGGAGCACTCAACCGTGCTATCCATAGAGTCATCGACATCCTTCGGGAGCTACAGGACGAGAACACGAAGTGGCCTGCCCACTATCCCTCTGTTCAGCGAGCCGAAACCGAGTCCACTGCCTCGTCACCCTCGAGGCCGAACTTCCACCAGACTTTCTCCCACCTCGACGACTTCGGTAGCTCTTCGTCAAGCGCCCTCCCGCCCCCAATCAGGCGCGCGCAGACATCGTTGGAGGAATATGCGAGTGCTGAGTCCAGCAAAGCGGCGGAGAAGAGACTCGCAGCAGAGCCGCGGCTTGTTTCTCCTCAAATTGCTCAAGAATTCTCCGTCTTGAAGCTGGATCTCAAGTTGGGGTCACTGCACCAGACCCAATTGGTCCATTCGCTTGAGAAGGGATCGATCGCTTCTCTGCTCGACGGAAAGATCAGCTCCAGCATCAAGCACCTTCTGAAGCTGCAGGAGCGGATTGAAGATACTGCCAGCAAGGTCTTGATTACAGGAGACTTGAACGCCGGGAAGTCTACTTTCTGCAATGCTCTGTTGAGGAGGAAGGTTCTACCAGAAGATCAGCAGCCATGCACAAGCATCTTCTGCGAAGTCCTGGATTACAAGGAAAATAGCAACATCGAAGAGGTACATGCCGTACATAAGGATGCTGTCTACGATCGAAATGATGAGACCACCTACGATGTTTACCGTCTCGACCAGTTAGAACAGATTGTTATCGACAACGAGTCTTACCTGATGTGCAAGGTCTACGTCAGGGAGGTGCGTTCCCTCGACGAGTCACTTATAAACAATGGTGTCGTCGATATCGCGCTCATCGACGCGCCCGGCCTGAACTCGGACACAACCAAGACTACGGCTGTGTTTGCACGGCAAGAGGAAATCGATGTTGTTGTCTTTGTCGTGTCAGCCGCCAATCATTTCACTCAGTCCGCCAAGGAGTTCCTGTGGGCAGCAGCCTCAGAGAAGGCCTATCTCTTCATTGTTGTGAATGGCTTCGACATGATCAGAGATCAGCAGAGATGTCAGAAGATGATCCTCGACCAGGTCGCAGGCATAAGTCCAAGAACGCACAAAGAGAACCACGAGCTCGTTCACTTCGTCTCGAGTAACGCCATACCGACGATGCCTTCACCCCCTGGAGGAGGGCCAGGTGGTAATGGAAGCGGTAGTTCCAGTGGCGGTGGTGATGGCGATGACCCAAGCGACCCCAAGGGTAAGGGCAAGGACAAGGAGAAGCTTCGGGACTTCCAAAATCTCGAGCAGTCCCTGAGGAGATTTGTTTTGGAGAAGCGGGCGCGGTCTAAACTAGCTCCGGCCAAGACTTATTTGCTCAACATCCTGAACGATGTTAATTCCCTGGCAACCGTAAACGCCGAGGTCGCGCATTCCGAAATAGAGCGAGTCGGAAAGGAGCTCCGAGAGATTGAACCTCAGCTGGAGGCGAGCAAGAAGGCACAGAACAAGATCACAGATGAAGTCAATCACACCATTGACGAGACTTGTGATGACGTCTACCAACATACACGCAGCAGCCTCAATGAGGCCATTGTGCACGCCGATGAGAATATCGATGTGCCTTATCCTGGGCTCTTCCAAGCCTTTGATTATGCCGAAGGGCTCAAAGAAGCTATGCTGCAAGGCATCCAGGCTGCCGTTAATGATTGCGAGGAGTATGCGCGTGGCAAGGCTGTGAGCGGCGTCAATGCTATCAAGCAACTCGGTATACTGCATCTGGGCAACGAATATGCTGGTCTCAACTTCCACCCAGACGTCATGTTCCGCCGCAAGCGTGACGTCCTAGCCAAGCAGATTGATATCCCGACAGAGCTTTGGGACTTTGTAGACTGGTCGACTCTCATGCAACGGCAGGAGAAGGTCGCTGGCACTGGTATGGCTCTGACTGTGGCCACGACTGTTGGTATGCAGGTTGTTGGTGGGTACAGCTGGATGGATCACGCTTTCAGCGCTGCTCGTATTGTGGGCAATGACAACCTCCGCCGGATGATTATCCCTGGCGTAATTGTTGCAGGTATGTACTTGAATCAAGCTCTTGTCCCTCAATCTTGTACTGACAAACCCAATCAGCCATGGCAGCCGCCTACTATGTCCTGCAACAAATTCCACAGTCCTTACCACATCGTATCTCCAACAAGATTTCCACCCAGCTCGCCGCCATCGAGTACGCACATCACAACGCCCACCGCATCTCCGGCTCTGTGCGCAAAGTTCTGCACACACCCAAAGACCACGTTGTGTTCAACCTCAACCGCTCTGTCGAGCAGCTAGGCAAGCGCCGTGAAGAGACGCTCAAGGTCAAGAAGGAGAGTCACGAGGCGCTCCGGTACTTTACGAATCTGGTTCGCGACAGCGCGGGACAAAGGGCGAATGTCGAGGGCGTGGATCTGGAAAATGTGCCGGTGGGTGCGATGGGACACTGAGCTCTCATCGTAAAGAAGGAAAGAGAAGAAGAAAAAAAAGAAGGAAGTAAGAAAAAGAAAAAAAGGCAAGGGAAAAATGAAAGAATGAGGGAGCGGATGCTGGAAATTGGGCTTTTGCAAGAAATCAAGAATACCCCCACCCTACTCAGTCGGATTGACTACAGGTAGCTCTTTCATTTGTCAAATAGCAACATTGAATGGCGTTCTAAGGATTGGGTCTCCGTAATACCAAGGCAAACACTGAACAGGCACCTGTACAGCAAGTATATAGACGTGTATTCAACGAGGTTCCTCTATAATGATACAAGAAATACTCACTGAAGTCTGGACTATCCTAAAATCCAGCACATATGGAGAGATATATGAACTGATTATTCTCGGGACCTCACCCCTTGGGAGCGCAGTGTTCCGAGATCACCGCGAAACTCAACATTTCCAGGGAGCCCTTCATTCCGGAGTCTCGTACGAAGGAGCGCATCGCACAAGCGACCTTCCCACGTATGAAAGGAAGAGCTCAAAGGGAGTGCTGGAAGGAAACCTCCGTAACCTTGTTCATGCCTACAGCTGCGCTGAGGTCGTATGCAAACGTACAAGACAACCAAACCCCTCCATGATCCTTCCTTGAGAGATGAGAGTAGTGTACAAACAGGAATGGCCTCTGAAATACCGCGATGCCACCCCATGAGATGATGCTCCTAATACGCTCACTACTACAGAGCTTCGCCATTCATCCAAGGGCATTTCCAGATGAGCAACCCTTTTTTTTTCCTCCTTCAAAAAAATTGCCTATTTTACAGCGCCGGCTTCGCCTGCACGGCAGCATCCTTCTCAAGCGCCACACCCAACATATCGGCCGTGCTGCCCTCACCGCCGGCGCCAGCCGTCAACAGGTCCTGACCCTGCTCGCGCTGGCGCATCTCCTGCTCCATGGCAATCATCTGCTGCTCCTCAGCCCAGCACAAAGCAAACGGCACACCGATCAGCAGCGCTGACACGGAGATGGACCATGCGGAGCGACCAGCGAAGAAGAGCACACCCGTGACGACGCGTTTGGTCGACTGGTACTTGCCAAAGAACCAAGAGCGCGTGGTGGGTGGGATGATGTCGCGCAGAGCCCAGAGCCGCTCCGTCAGGGTCTCGCTTCGGGGATCGTAGTCGGAGTCGTTGGAGATTTCGGAGTCTGTGGGTGAGGGGTGGCGACGGGTTAGTAGGGAGGGGTATTCTGGTGGGAATGGGGGGACACAGGTACGCAGGAAGATGCGTGTGTATGAGAGGGAGAGAGAGGGCTCAAGGACGAGAGGCCTTAATTGAAGAGAGAGGCTACATGGAGGGCCGCGAAGGCAACTGCAGGCGCTGCTGGCGCTGCTTGGGGGGTGGGGGACTTCGCGAAAGCTTTGACAGTCGCGACACCTGCGGGAGCGCAAAGGTTGGGTCAGGTGAGGTGGCTGAGATAGCACATACCAGTGTCTGTGTAGTCACCCTCATCGTCGTCGGCTCCAGCTTGACGGTGCTGGAAATGCTCGTCCTCTACTTCCACGAGTTGAACCATGTTGGCGGTGATGTGCGGCGGTGAATTCTTTGCTCGTGTGAGGCCTCGGAAAACCTATACAGGGCTATGTTTACGAGGATAGGGGGGATGGTGCCCTTAGTCCGAAGCCTGGGAAGTAGTGATTGGAAGGCGAGGTGCTGGGTTTGCAGAGGATGCGATGTGGAAAGATGGTTGAGAGGAATTCATCAGTTGACGTAGCTTGCCTTGCATCGCCTTCAAAGAATTTAAGCAGGGATCTGGCCCTTGCTAGGTAGAAGTGGTCGGGGCTCCACACCAGGGTGGTCTGTGCTTTTTATACTCGATACGCAACGCAGTCAACATCCGGATCTTGAAAAGAACCATTGCCTACTCTCACGGGAATCTTTTTAAATGTTCTAATTTTTTAAGTTTTGTTTGGATCATCTGGGAGAGCCTGGATTCCCAGAAATAATCTTGATATGAATTCTTTGATGAACAATTTGTGACAGCTGCTGTCTTGGAACACTCCGCACATCTACTCAAATTCGGGCCCAACGTATAGTATACCTAGGTAGACTTTGGAAAATTGGTCAGGCATTGTGGTAGAAGCAAACTCATATCATACGTCACCCAGAAATTGATGTGTGTTAGATATCACTTATACGAGCTGCAATCGAGAAGGTAACTCAGGCCGGGGAGAGGTTGCTGTCTAGACATGTACGATACAGGCGCAGGATTAATAATTCGGCTGAAGCACTTGTTATAAGCATCTCCCGCCTCAAGCATATCATTCCTTTCATGCTAGTGTGTTCCTCATTATTAATTCCCTATGGGTATTGCAAGTATTATAGCACCTATGATCGACATCTAGTATGACATTGTTCTTGGTTTCTTTTGGCAGAGACCTAAAGCCAAATTCAACTGATATGCAAATCTGCAGTGATCTTCTTTCAAACTTCACTCCTTGTATGCCCCAGCTCATCTGTGTGACAATGCCACATCCATGTAATTTAGGGACACATGAACGGGTTTGCCATGCCGAACAACTCCATATCATCAAAGTAATCCACCCGATAGTCAATGTCTACGCACTTCCCGCCTCCCGTCGGACCGACATGGGGACAATGCACCTACGAACCAGTATTAGCAAGAGAATCTATGCCAAGAGCGTCTCAACATTGAATGACTTACATCAGGCCTCGATGCCGTTAGCAAGACATGAATTTGGCGGCAGACAACATTATCCGCCCACACTTCGTCGAAACTGCCAAAATCTTTGAGGAGAAGCTGAGCGCCGCAGTCCTGGGTTCTTTGTAAGACTTTGATCCCCTTTGCGCATGATGGAGCATCATAGTACTTACCAGCAGGTCATTATACACCTGATTCGCGCCGGTACACCCAGCTTGAATTGCCGGGCATAGCTGTACAGCTATGTCTCCCGCCTGGAAAATTCCAATGCCTAGATCGATCCCAGTAGCAACATTTGTCCACTGCTGCAAAGTCGGTATGAAGGCCTCGTACAGTTGGACGGCACCTGATGCGTTGAATCTCCAAAAGGCCATCTGTTGTCGTCGCCTGTGGTCAGCCGAAATGTACTACCACGTGTCTATGGACGGAGTAGCATAAGTTTGAAGCACTGACTTGCTTAAGAATAGTTACGGGAGATCCAGGCACCAAACCTCCGGTCACATTATTCACTTGCCCGGCTTTCAGATATACCAGACTGGATGCGACTTCGGCACATCCGGAGGTGAACTCGACTACCTCCGCTTCGAAGATTCCAAGTCCCGCAGGATTCGTTTGCGGCGAAGGAGCGAGGCCGTAAAAATACTCTATAGAATCCAGAGCCCCAGTGAAATTACCAAGTGGTGAAATGCGGCCCTTTGCTCCTGGATCGAAGAGGGAAGATACAGACCCGCCCTGGGTCTGTATTGCCATGTTGTTGCGCGGATAGACCTGCAATAAGCAGATTAGAAGAAGGTTTCATGATGGTATAGGTAATGATAAATTCATCTTGCTGGTGTAATTTGCGTACAGTCTCATTGTATACTGCTTGAATAGTCGCTAAGTTCCGAGCAGCAGGGTTTTGAGCAGAGACGCGGCTGTTCAAGGGGCCGAGAAGGCACAGCCACGCAATGTTTCTGAGCGACCACCACGCCATTGTATACCGTATCATAGATGTTTTTGAAGTTCAGTCAAGCCTAAACCTATTAACATGTGTTTTCCCCTCTTATATATCAATTTCTGCCTTTTCGCAGACTCACAAGCTCCACACCTTCTCAGCTCGCTCCTACTTCCCCTATCGTAGCATACATACTACATACCACTTGTGAACCAGAAGCTTGATAGAAGAAAAATAACTCTAATTGATGATATGGTCGTCTACCGAACATGGTCAGAGGCAGCCTGTCGAGTTCTGTGCATGCCATTGGGGCACTATGAACCTGACGAAAGTATGCTCAAATTAACTTCCAGGGTTGCTGTCAACCCCAAATTGCCATTCTCTCCCTGAAATCGTGATCCACATAGCACTGTATATATAGTCCATGGAGTGATAGTCGATGGATTGACCCGAACCGTCTGTCTACCTTAGCGCAGCATGCCCTGTATGTATAGAATGACATAATATAACGTTTGCGACTGGTTCATTGAAGAATGTGAGTCTCCACGAAGAGAACATAGCCAAGGCCTGATCAAACCTAATAGCCCATTGACGTGTGACTGAGCTGTTTACCTCGGTATACCGTGCGCAATGGAAGCTCATGGTCCAACAAATGTAGGTGTGAAGACTCGGTGGCAATCGATGCTGGCTTGTCTAGTGGCTCGAGTGTGGGACGGACCGTGACAATTCGCTAATGAGTGTTGCATTGAAAGTTTGGGTGAATGATGTGTTGCGGTGCTGCTTCATGCCTGATCTCAGATCACTCAGGGAGCTTTGCACAGAGTGGTGGAACTTTGTTCTTGGTCTGCCATACGCAATGTACTAGAAGCCCGCCTCTACGGGCTGATCAAGGAAATCCTCAGATGACGGATCTCTTAGCCTCTTCGCCCTCAAGTCATTACATGCAAAAAGAAATTTAAAAATTCAATTACCTAAGACAAATTCTGGGTATCCCAATCATATAGATGAGCACTGAGGTGCGCAGAGAGCAGGACGAAGGCAGTCTGGTGGTATATGTGCACTTTCATATAGACGCCTGACTGCGCGTGTTGCCGCTTTCGAAGGGGTCTTGATGCTTCCAAGATGGCGAACAGAAAGTGGCGAGGTACAGACACGTATAAGCATCCTGCCTACATATTCCTTTCTGTTATGAATCAGCCAGGGTGTAATTATATCAACTAACTATCGGGGCGACCTAGCCTCGGGTTTCATCAAGTCATCAAGTAGGCTAACCTGGTCACTATCGGTTACGAGGGGCCTGTGCATTGGACCACTTCCGAATGAATGCTGGACCCTCATTCGAATGCTCGTTTTGTGGAAAGAGGTTGAAGGATGACTAGAGACCTCACGTCTTCATAATTCCGTTACGCAGCACGCTTACCTGACCTCGGTCTCAGCGGTAGCGTAAGCACGCGTCCAACACTGAACTTGATATGGCACTCAACAGGCGGCGGCCGCCACCCAATAGCAAATGAAAAAAGCAGGCACTCTTTGAAACCACGGTTATCATTGGCAAGTACTCTGTTTGGGATTTCCAAGTCACTTTTCCTAATCTCCAGATACTCAGACTTTGTCATAGATTGACTTGGAAAGGCTTCACTCTACATATGATTGCACGGAGTCGCTGCTTACTTGGGGGCGTTCGCGAATAGCACCTAGGTACCCCATCACTCTCCCGAAAATCACCGCCGAAGAATCTCAAGGAATATGCATGTAGATGAGATTGAGCATAAAGCCCATGCTGGGCCGCCTTGCATCGTTCCTGGCTGTTAAAGCCTGACGTGTGCTTGAAGAGTCGCATTCTGGGCGCTCCAATAGGCCTGAAGCAGCCACAAGGCTGACGGGCTCATACCAATTTAGGCCTTTTCTGCACGTTGTTGCAATTTGTCTTCCTACACTGTCAGCGAGCTGAGAGCTTCACCATATCTTTGCCCAGCTTACGTTAGCGACCGTGAACAGTTTGAGATGAGGTCCGTGGGAATGAGGCCTGATCTTGGGCCCTTCGCTGATGACTTTGCATGAGCGGAATCAGAGATGACACGCAATTCGAAGTCCAGAATAAGCAGTAGAGAATATTTGGTTCAATGGATAATTGTTTGAGTATAAAGAATTGCAGCCCTCGTTGTCAAATCCAACCCTCTCGCTATCCTCATCACACAGCATCTAAACATCTCTTCCTTTTCACAGAAAGCCGGTCTTTCTTCCCTATTTTCATTGCTCATTAATTTTCAGTTCTCGGACTCAGTTCACTCTTTAAGTAACTTAAAAAAAAGTTTCCATCCCTCACACTCAGTACACTTTCTCTATCTAATACTTTTCATCTCATCCCCTACGATTTCAAGATGAAGGTCACTGTTGCCCTCCTCTCCGCCGTCTTGGCTCACCAGGCCGCTGCCACCTGTTTCCTCGGAATCGGTGACTGTGGAAGCAAGACTTCGTCAACCACCGACGTCGACAACCAAACTGGTAGCACAACCACTACTGGTGGCAACACGACACAGAGCGCCGGTTCCTCCAGCTCCAACGGCGGAAATGGAGGTAACGGAGGCGACGGCGGGGATGCCTCAGGAACGGGTGGCAATGCCTCGGCGCAAGGAGGTTCTGGCGCCACGATCGGGGTGTCAACTGGCAGTGCCAGCACTTCCGGAGATGCAGGCGACCAGAGCAACGAAGGCGACAGCACCTGCACTGGCAGCTGCAACACCAACATCTCGCAGAGTAACGATGGGGCCAGCAGCGGCGCCGCTGCGTCAGGCACCACTACTTCTGTCGGCGGCAACACGGACTCGAGCGCAAGCGGTGGAAACGCCAACGGCAACGGTGGGGTCTCGCAGGGTGCTCACGGTGGCGATGGTAACAGTACAAACACTGGCGACGCCGGAGACAACACCAGCACGTCTGACACTACAGGTGCTTCGTCAGGCACATCTGGTGGCCAGACCGATGGTGGAGATGCCTCCAGCACAAGCAGCACTGACTTCTCCCCCAGCCTTTCCATTCCACCAGTCCCCAAGCGCTTCGTCGCAGGTTCCTACGACATGCGCCGGGACATCACCAAGGTGGACTAAATACTCCCCAGGCTGTGATAGTCTCTTGCTCGTAGGCAACATACTGGCCTCTTGCAGAGTGGGTACAACCAAAAGATGAAGTAATGACAAGGAAGTGGGGATAAAGCTGGTCTTATCGCTGAGTGCATGGAAGCTAGAAAATCTTGGTCATGGATTTCTATATTATAGCAGTACTTGCTTGGACTGTTCACTATAGACCAACCCTTTACTGTAGAGGTTGAGGACAAATATAATACAGACATTCGGGCCAGGCTAAGCAGACTTCTACAAAAAATTGCTAAAGTGACGATTCTTCTTTCATCGGCCTTTCTATATCTGTGGCGTATTCTGAACTATCATGGAGTTACAGTCGTGTCAAAGGCTCTGTTGGGCTCTGTTGGGCAAGCCAAACATGATAGCCACAAGCAAAGATTCAATGACAATTGTTTCTTAAAGTTATACCACTCAAGAGCAGCTTGAATACACAAGCTTAATGCTGAGAAAATCCCTAATTTTGTAATCCAGATTTGTCTTCTTGTCTCTATTTGACGGAGACGTCGAAAGAAAGACCTATTCAGCGTTTGGTAGGTAATTGTTCTTCTAGTGTGAAGCCAAAATGACGCTCTGGAAGTGATCGCTTGTGTCTTTATGGTTTAGCGAACAAGTCATTTATGAAGTGGCCTTTACCATGAGCCTTCTGACCTATATGTAGGCTGTTGAACAACGAGGAGCGTTAACATAGCAAATTGTGTACGGGGCGCCGGATGGAAAGTCGTAGTAGAACAACAGGTCCGATAGTAGTATATGTACTTGTAGGCTTCCCATACCTGCCGTTGATGTTCCGATCTAGAGGTAAGTATATGTTTTCTTTCGGGGGCCCTATGCCGACTGATGATCCAGTACTTGCTTGCGTGGTTTGTAAATCAAAAGACATCCAGTGGATAGTCGTGCATATGATCTACTTTAGGACCAGAGTGCACCCTCACGGATGGAAGCCTCCCAATTGTGTTACGCCAGACAGGATATGCAGTTGATTGGGGACGCCGTAAGGCTTCTTAGCAGTTAGCTCAGTCACGAAACATCCACACTAAACAAAAAGATCACGAAACACAGGCGCTATAATTTCATGATGACTATCAAAAAGCCAAAGCCTTGTCCCATGAGCCGATGGACATGCCATCTACGATACACCAAATTATTAGTACCTCTATACTGCCCAACAACTACGTACCGGAAAGGTACACAAAGAAAGGAAATCTAGCACAGTCCCGAGTCCGATCGCTATGCATTACAGCAGTTCCCTTTCCCAGCAAAGCGCTTCAAACACGCCCCGAATTACTCACTCTATATACAGTACAAGCCTCCTCGCAGCCGCCCTCATCTCCGCCCCCGCTCAGGCACATCGGCAAATCGTATTCCCCTCCGCGCCGGCGGCACTCTAGGCGTGTCATCATCATCACTATCATCCTCGCCCCCACCCATGCCGAGCGCTGCCTCTCTACGACGGCGCTCAGCGGGCGTCTCCATGTCCTCGCCCACCCCAGCACCATTGCTGCCTTCGCCCTGGAGACCCTTGAGCACAGCGAGGCGCCTCCGCCGCTCAACCGCTGTTTCGGGGACATCATGACTCGGCGCGTCATCGGCATCCTCGTCCTCGCCTTCTTCATCGTCATCGCCGCTATCCAGTCGTTGTTCCTCACCCGAGGTAGAGGGCGACGTGCGATGGATCATAGGCTCTTTGCCCTTGGTAGAAGATGAGTGCGAGGACTCCGCACGGATGAGCGAGGCTTCCGCTGCGGGCTGGGCCTGGGGTTCATCCTGGACTTTCTGCGCTTTGGGCTGAGCCACATGCTGAGGTGAAGAGATGGCCTTTCCGCGGACGGCGCCGGCTGCGACCTCGGGTTCAGGAGGGTCCTCCTTAGCCAACGTCTTGACCCTCTCAGGCGCGTTCGACTGGTCAACAACTTCGCGTCGCGTCCGTGCGTCAAGCTTCTGCATTTCGGAGATGAAGTCCGCCTTGGTCATACGCTGGCCCACACCGCCGATAGTGAAGCGGATGTGCTTGTCGTCTTCTTGCTCCGCCTCGGCCAATTTCTTCTTGTTGACAGGACCCTCGCTTGCTCCTGCCCCACGACCCATTCGCCACGTCGAAGCTCGAGGTCGAGCGGTGGGACGAGCATCTGTCGGCTGGGTCTGTTCATCCTCGGGGCTAGCCGAAGCGCCTGGCTCGCCTGACTTGTCACCCGCTTTGGGCTTGACTAGTCCACCCATGCCCATGTATTTGAGACCTTGACTGGCAAGGTTGTGCTGACCCTCAGGGCGTTGTGACGGTGGCAACTCGTACTTCTTGACTACCTCGCCGTCTTCATCCTCGACGATGATCGTGTTGCCAAACTGATAGGCTCGCGCGGGCTCGTGCCTACGGTCCGAGCTTTGTTTCTCCTTGCGCTTCTGCATCTCTTCGTCGCGCCAGTGACCAATCCTCTTCTTCAAAGAGTCGTAGTTCCATCGTGAATTGCCTGTGCCTTCGTGGTGGAGTTTGGATTTGAGGTCTTCCAAGTGGTGCTCTTGGCGGTGTTCCTCTGGAGCCTCGACGGCCACGACATCGCCGTCTTGGTTCTCTACAATGATGTGGTCGCCTTCGTCGTATACTTCGATCTCGGGTTCATGTTCTTCCGGAGGTCTTTCGCCTGCTTGCTCAGCTTTCCGTCGCCTGTCATCAATTTCGGACGTTTCCTTTTGCAACTCTTCGTCCGCATCTTCCTGAACTCTCTGCTGCAACGACTCATGTTCTCTTTGCGCAGCCTGCTTCTCGGGATCTTCCGCATCCGAAGCCCTCCTTGAGCCAGGTGGCGTCACTTTTTCGTTAGGCGGCGACTGACTATTCTGTAGAGTCATCTCGCTCTGACTTCGTCTCTGAGGGAAAATAGCCGATTGTGAGACTGGACCGCCTGGCCCAACGCCGTCGTCCCACTTCTTCTTTCGCCGACGACCAGAGAGTGAGGACGCGCGGCTTCCGTGTTTGTTCGACTGGTCCTCCTCCTTTTGGCGTCTTAAAAAGTTGCCTGGATACCCCAAAGGTGGTAAGGTCCCTGGTGGATAGTCAGGCATCTTCAGATCCTCCCCATCAGTGTCCGACATAGTCTTGGCCTGCGACTTGGATTGCGAGGAAATCCTAGGCAGCCTGTTCATCCAAGAAGGTCCATCCTCCGGAGCCGTGGTGTACGACATGGTAATGGTCAGAGTATTGATGCGCTTGCCAAGTGTAAAGACGGCAATCGAAGAGCCATGCACAATGATCGATGAGATCACCAAGAAAGTGACTATCGGCCATACCAATGTAAATAAGGTATAGTGAGGCAGTGTCGAATCTGTGGGCACATCGCCTAACGGCACAGGTTCCTCATGCTCCAACTCAGCGCGAGCCAGGATAGCGACGAAAATGGCGCCGACACCGATAGGACCAAAGTGTCCTGCGAACAAAGCCTCGCGCCAAGTCTTGATGTCTGGAATCAACGGTTTCAGGGCCATCATGATTGGGATTCGGCGAAAAAGAATGACAAAAATGGCAATGACCACGAGACGCCATGCCGACATCCCCAGGGCGGCATCATTGTACTGCTCCCAAGGAATAATCGTACCAAAGTAAACAAAATATGCCAAATTGAGAAGCAAATCAATGACGTTAGAAACGTGCGCCTCTTCGGTCTTGTTTGTGAACCATCCGTCGTTCGAGAATCCCACCCCGCAGGCGAAACCAACCAAGAGGTCATCAACGCCAAGGATACTGCCTGATCCAGCGCACCATAGAGCCAGGACGAAATAGAATACCAAGAAACTCTCGCGATCGATCATATCGTGTTTCTCAGCGTACTTGATACCGTGCCGAGCAAGATAGCCAATCAGGAAGCCATAGATTGCTCCAAAGATGCACTCATAGAGAATAGTGTACACGATCCAGTGAAAAGTCACCTCCTTAGCGTTGAGATTGTCTTGAATCAGGTAAAGCGACAGGTAGACGAAGGGGAAAGCCATGCCATCGTTGCAGCCAGACTCGGCGGACAGCAGATCACGCAAATGCTTGGGCACACGCTTGGCAAACTTGCCCTTACCTACGACGGAAGATGCCAGGACGGGATCAGTAGCGGTGACACAGGCGGCGACGACCAGGCTCTCGAGCCAGTTGAGGGGCGGAATCATCCACCAAATTACGAGACTAGTAATGAGCCAGCCAAAGGTCATGACCGGGACGAGCAGGAAGACCACCGACTTCCAGTGCTTTTCCATGTAAAACTTTGGCAATTCGACGCCGACAGCGAAGCACTGGACGACCAGGACCAGGCGGGAGAATTCAATGGTGGTGATGTCGACATTGCCCCAGGACTCCGGGTCAATGAGGTTGGCGGCGTGTGGACCAAAAATGACACCGCAGAGGGTGGCGACGGTGGCCTCGCCAATGTATGCGCGCTCCTTAATGATGGAGGAGCACAGCATAAACAGCGAGGTGAAGCCGCCGAGGATGATGTACACCAAGTGCGGCTTGGTTATAGATAGGTGGTCCCAGGCCATGATGGTGATTACGGCGTAAGCCGACTAACTTCTCGAGGTAGATTGACCAGTGATGTGTGCGAAGTTCTGGCCTTGCTCGTATATGCTCTTCAACCAGGAACGCTGGGGGACAATAGGGAGGATGATGTTGATGCGACTCCCCAGTCGATCGATCGTGGCCCAAATCCAGAAGCCTGTCGATACATGAACGAAAGTTTGGGAAGCCCTGTGGTCGGAGCGACTGTAGCGATATTTGTAATAGGTCGGACCTTACGGCGTTTGGAGGAGACCGGAGTTGGCGGTGGTGGTTGTGGTTGTGGTGGTATTGTTGTTGTTGTTTGTTTTAAAGAGATGGCCCGAGTAAAAGTTCGTTAACTTTTAGTAGCTTGAGCCTCGAAATCACTAGACGATTGTTAGATCGGCATCTGACTCGGGCCAAAGAGCTAATGACCTCATTTATTCCGGCGTGTGGAGAAGGAAAAAGTCAAGTCTTGGGTTCAGTCTTGGTAACGATAAGCAGCGATAAAGAGAAGCATCGAGACCACCAGAATCAACGAGTTTCATTTGTTTCCTCCGAGATATGGAGGGGAGGGATCCTTCAAGCGGCAAGGCCGGAAAAACAGGCTGCCCTAACGAGGATGGGGATGTTTCCCTTCTAATATACACGTCGTTTCTACATGGGGAGCGAACAAAGTCGGTAATGCCCAGACCAAGAAAATGAAAAGAGCAGTCCAACGCACAGTGCCGTCGACGTGGACACACACGCCTTGCTGGCCTTGATGGGGCGCCAAACGCACGCAAGCATGTCTCGCTGCAGCTTTTATCTTGTGTATCTTGTGGGAGGGGGCCCGCTCACGGTGTGGGCCTTGGATCCTCCCTGCGCCACGGGCCCATGGCAGGGGCCTTCCTGGTCTCTGCACACATGACGGCGTCCGCAGTCGACGACAGGAACATCATTTCATCTTGCATTGTCACTGTTACGATTGCTATGCGAGCATCCATCCATAGAGGGTTGCCTGCTCCTGTCCTGTACTTAGAAGAAGAACGGACAACATGAGGGAAGCCTTTCGGTTCAATGAAAAACCAGATGCGTGAATAATCAAGAACAGGTGGGGTAAAGAGGAATATTCGAGAAATGCCTAGATAGAAGCATTTATGCGCATCATGTCTGGAGAACAATATCGGTCTAATATGCAGGTAGGGCACGGTACATCCACGACGCTCAAGAAGTCACACAGCGGCTCAATATCGGAATGGACAGCAATGCACGACCCTTCCAACCACAGTGATGGCTGATGATGTACCACAGAATACAGGGTAACGCAGAATCCGTCAATTGGGAACCTGGTCCCCGTATAAGGACGCCGTTACCCTTCCGAAGCCACGCGAGCACAGCCAGCCGACTGGAAAAAATTCTTCATAACGGTCCAAATTCCGTGTACTATCCCCAAGAAATCGGCCAGCCCTTTTTCATGTGTGCTTTGGATCTCGTATTTGGGCACCAATGGCTCCGCGGTTGCAACTGAGGAGCTGTGTCGGCAGCTTTCCGATGGCTTTTGGGAAGTGTTCAAGGCTCGGTTGCACCTCTTCGCCTTGGCAGCTTGGCAGCCTGGGACGAACTGGCCTTCGAAAGGGTACTGCCATGGAGTGCTCCATAGTAGTTTGGTGTCGACCTCTTCTTCCCCCACAGTAGCAAGACTCCGCCCCACAAGCCACGGGATCGACGATATCAACGTCACAAATGGGGGAATCAACGGCGGCTCCACGACGGGGCCGGGCCTTTGAATGCTCCACTTTCTCGCATTGATACCGCCTACGAAGCCGAAGCCGAAAGTTGCGAGGCATATACCAAGTACACCTACGGTAGTAACACAGTCTGATAGTCTGGTCTCTGGACAGTACGCGATTTACTTGGTACAGTAGCATACCCTGCTGACTAGAACCTTAGGTCTCGGCAGCTCGGCATGGGCTTGGCAACTGGCCATGATCGACCCAGCACGATGCGGAGCAAGGTTCGCGAAAGCACATGTCCAAGCGTAGTCCGCTTTGTGGCGACTCATGTGGATGTGCGCGTTGCTAGAGTACAGAGTACTAACTAAGTAGTTCCTCGCCCGAGACATCGGGTCCGGGGAAGCATTGGTGGGCACGGCGCCCTGGATGCTGAGCTCCGTACCCCAGCCGGCTGCACGTTGACGCGGGGCCGGCGGATCAACGTGGGGGACATTGCCTTTGCTGTTGTAAGCTGGACCCTCTTGTGGTTGTGATTGGTACGTGCTGCACGAGTGCAGGCTATCTCTAATTGCCTGATACGGACGAGTGCTACATGAGCTCGCTATGTCGTTGGTCGGTGAGAAGGCCAGTCACCACAAGCTCGTTTAGGGATGCCTGCCGTGCTAGCCGTGTTATGCAGCGCGTTCAGTACACCTAGCTGGATAGGCATGTATGCTGAACATCACTGTCTTCGAAGACAACCGAAACTGATCGAAGGCTTCGGGATGCTGTGTATGTGCGCTAGACAGAAAGCCCCAGATGGCCGAGGCCAGAACAGTAGGATGGCTCCAGAAGACTGAGACCATTGCCTGTGGAACATCGTAGCGCTCGAGTTGATCATTGAAGTTGACGTAAAAGAGCATAGGAAGTCATGTCAAATATTCGACGAATGTCCCAGGACTTATTCAAACTTGACGGTGGTCGTCGTGAATAATTGACGGATTTGCGTGCAGCCCCTGCACTGTATCGGACCAGACTGTCTTGTCCCAATCGACGCGTCAAACGCGCCTCCCGCATTCACTTCAATGCGCCTACTGGTCGACTTCACAGCACAGCCCAGATAGCAAGGACCACCAAGCGCCAGGCCACCTGCACAACATCACAGTCGGAATGCAACAACAAGACACCCCCACTTGACAACAGTGCGCCAATTCTTCTACAATCGGCGCTGTATGACGACGGCTGGTATTGCCAGCTCGTTTTCCCTTGCAGCTCTGAGTCGGCAGAGCACTCTTACAAACATCTGCTCGCGTACAATCCGTCTTCAAACTCGTCCCCGACCTCCGACCAGCACTGCAAGCATGTTCAAGCGTGCTAATTCCAACTTCGAGGCCAGGACCAAGCCTCCTCAGCCTCAAGCTACATTGGCAAAGCAGCTATTTCCTTCGAGCAGCCCGACTCCCCATCACGATGGCAATATCAAAGACCAGTTCCAGAAGCGCTCTGGCTCCTTTGCCAAATCAACCCCACCTGCCAATCCTCCCGCGCCCCTTCAGTCTCGAGCTGCGAACGCATATCAACCTCCTAGAGCTGTTCAATGTCAGGAGCCATTTGCTTCCCTCTATCACAACGAGAACTCCTTCAAAGATGAGCCGGATTGCATAGACTTGACCCAGGATAACGTTAAGAGTGTAACGAGGCGGCAGCCTTGTCTCGACGTGGACCTGTTCGAAGATGACTTCAGTGATGATGATAATCTGGATCTCGACTACGAATGCCCCTCCGCCCTGCCAGGTCCACTGCCGCAAATCCCACCCGCGAAGACAATTGCCACGCCGGCGAAGAAAATATCAGAAGTAACCGCCGACGAGAATTCCAGCACGATATCATGGTCACAGTCTTCGCCTTCTCACTTTCAAGCGCAGACCCAGCCAACTTCCCAAACATCCAGCAAGCGCTCGGCGCCTGAGGATCATCTACCCGCCCAGCCTGCCGTCAAAAAGCGTACTCTGCCTATACAGTATCAGAAATACAAACGACCTGAAGAGAGCTCAAAATTAGATGAATACCCAACACCCGTAGCCAAGGCCAGATCGGACAAGGCACAGCACACATGGGATATGACGCCCGGGGCTGTCAAGGCACAGCAGAAGAAGCTGAAGGACAAGGGCAAGAAATCTGCAGGACCTGCTGGCTCGGAAGCCGAAGCGAGTGCGGAAGAGATGCAACAAGCTGTCAAGTCCCACATGGTCAAACAGTCCGCAATATCTCTGAGTAAGGAGCAGGAGGTTGTGAAGGACCTCGTCTGCGGCAAGGGCAAGAGCGTCTTCTTTACTGGGCCTGCAGGAACAGGAAAATCTGTGCTGATGAGAGCTATCATCGCTCAATTGAAGAAAAAATTTGCTAGAGATCCCGACCGGCTTGCAGTCACAGCATCGACAGGCTTGGCAGCTTGCAATATTGGTGGGATGACCCTGCACAGCTTCTCCGGCATTGGTTTGGGCAAAGACGATGTTGCAACCCTGGTCAAAAAAATCCGCAGAAATCCCAAAGCAAAGAACCGGTGGTTGAGGACCAAAGTTTTGGTCATTGATGAGATATCCATGGTTGATGGCGATCTTTTTGACAAGTTGTCACAAGTCGGGCGAACTCTTCGAAACAACGGGAGACCTTGGGGTGGTATCCAGCTCGTCATCACAGGCGATTTTTTCCAACTGCCTCCTGTTCCCGACTACAACACCCGAGATACGAAGTTTGCATTCGAGGCTGCGACCTGGAATACCTCCATTGACCACACGATTGGGCTCACAGAGGTTTTCCGTCAGAAGGACCCAGGTATGCCTCTTGTTTTGTGGATTGGAAACGGACTTGTACTGACGTCAATGCAGTTTTCGCCCAGATGCTGAACGAGATGCGTCTCGGTCGTATTAGTGACGATACCGTAAGAGCGTTCAAATCTATGTCTCGACCTCTTAAATCTGAAGATGGCTTGGAAGTTACAGAATTGTGGGTGCTTTCTTCTTCAAATTCAGACTGCTGCGTATTGACGACGTGAAAGGTTCCCAACGCGAAACGAGGTTGAAAATTCAAACCAGAGAAGACTGCGAGAACTTCAAGGAGAGCTCCACCGATACGACGCGTTGGATTCTGGAGACCCACAGATTCGTGACAAGCTATTATCGAACATGATGGCACCCAAAGTGCTGGAATTAAAGAAGGGCGCACAGGTCATGCTAATCAAGAACCTGGATGACACTCTTGTCAATGGTTCTTTGGGCACCGTGCTCGGATTCTCAACGGAAAGCGCATTCGAGATTAACGGCGGATACGCAGATGATGAACACGGAGACGACGATCTGGATCCCAATGTCAAAAAGAGGCTTGCTGCTTTCGGACGCGAGTTCAACAAGAACGCAGGTCCTGATAAGAGGAAGTGGCCTTTGGTGCAGTTCCATGCAGTCGATGGCACGTCGAGAATCATGCTGTGCGTCGCAGAGCCGTGGAAGGTAGAGACGCCCACTGGCGAAGTGCAAGCCTCCCGAGAGCAGCTGCCGCTGATTCTTGCCTGGGCCCTGTCCATCCACAAGGCCCAAGGTCAGACGCTGGCACGCGTTAAAGTCGACTTGGGTAAGGTTTTTGAGAAGGGGCAGGCTTACGTTGCGCTCAGTCGAGCAGTGACACAGGAGGGCTTGCAGGTTTTGCGCTTCGACAAGCAGAAAGTCATGGCACACCCACGAGTGGTGACATTCTACCAGCAGTTGTACAGCGCGGAGTCGGCCGCGAAGCCAGGTCCGAACAAGAAGTCGAAGCTGTTTGATGCAGAGGTGGGGGAGCAGTCGGCGCCAAAGAAGGCCAAGGTCAATGCATCTATCACCGCCTTTGCGATGCCGTCCGTGCCCCGGCCGCCGGTAAAGAGCTATTCTGGAGGTGTCACGAACATAGATGATGAGGAGGAGGCAATGGCGTTTTACGGATGAACTTAGAGCCATGGGAATAGGACAAATGCATGAACAAAGCACCATAACTGCGTGACATAAGATTACGGAGATGCCATGATGTGAGAAAGCGTGTTTCTGGGGCCAAATTACTGTTTTGTCAAGAGCACTCCTCAAATGCAACGGAGCCTACAGTCCTAGTTCGACCTGCTGTTGCATGAGATAGACCAAGGCATGTTTGGGTAGATGAGGAGCAGCTGGAGCTGACAGCAGGGCAAGCCTGGCCTAGAAGGCAGGTACCTAACTTCAGCAAATAGCCTCGAGCAGATACCTACCTTCTCCTGTAGGTATTCCAGGTGTATTGTACAGATTTCGGGTCTCTCTGCTGCTCAGTAATGGATCCCGGGACTACCATGCTGCATTGCATGTTGTTGTATTTACAGCCTCATACGATGTGATACATGCTCTCATGCTCCATTTGTTCGGCTTTCTAGGAAGACTTGTATGTCTAACAGTCCGTTCACTCCCCTCGGCTTGGCATAAGATTCTGAGTAAGAAGACAGGCCAAAGACACTGGCAACATTTGCTAGCTACCATGGCATTGTTTAGGTGTGGGGCAGGGGTCTGGATGAACAATGAATGCCCCACCTTCTGCTCTTGCAGCAACTAAAGTAAACCCTCTTTTCCCCAAGGCCAAAACAACGTTATTGGGAATTTGAAATTTTGTCTGTGGCGCAATTCAACCTCGTAGTCGCTCAAGGAATGCTTATTCTCGAGTATTTCAGGTCGACCATCTACTAGTCGTCATTGGCCATCAAGCTGATTGATTCATCCCTAGAAGGGCAGCGGCTGAATACCTTACCAAGTGCGGCTTCCTTGCTTATCGATAATAAAAAAAGAAGCTGCCTTTTCTCTCTGACAATAGCTCCCACGCAACCGAAACGCTCGTCCACCACTCGACGTCTCCACTCCTCTGAAAGACACGGACAACACCTGCAATATCCCGCCATCCATCCCACCACATCTCGCCGCTTGGTTACATGCACCGCCCTTGTATGCCCACTCTTAGGTAGATTTATCATTTTAATCATGGCTTCCAACAGCGACCCGTTCACGGGCCAAATCATGTTTGTCCGCATGAAGATACCACCGTACACCGTCACCGGCAAGATCGATAGCATCGTCCCGGGCAGGGGCGTCGTCCTCCAGATATGGAACGAGGCTGCACAACGCGTCCAGCGCCTCGAGATCGCCTCTGCTGATATCGAAGATGTCAAGATGCAGGATGAACACGGCGTCCCGCCTGCGCCGCTGCAATCGCAAGCGCAGCAGCGAGCCTACCAACAAACACCTGCGCCCGCGCCTCCGGTTCATCAGCAGCAACAGCAGCAGCAGCATCCCGTACAATTTCCTGCCTACCAAAACCAAAATATACGTTCTCCTATGGTTCCAATGCCTATCCCTACGCCACAGTTCCATCCAGCCCAGGGCTACCACCAGCAACAACAGCAACAGCAGCCCGTTCAACCCTCAATGGTACAAGGCCCCTACCCTACAGCATCGCAGCATCCGCCTGCTCCTCCTCAGCAACCGCAACAACCCAAATCCGCCTTCGTGGACCCGGCGATTCTATCGATGGGTAAACCCCCTGTGCGAGCTTCCCCAGCAACGGCAGCCCCAAACAACCTGCCTTCCTCCGCGATAGCATCCCCGTCAACGGCCCAGCCACCTTTCTCGATGGCACCTCACTCAGGGTTCTCTCAGCTCCCTAATGGCACAACGCAGTCACCGGTCCCAAAGATTACGGTTGGACATGCACAATCAGACGAGGCACCTCAGCGCGTGCTCGTTGAAACTATGGAGAGTCTGAGCATGCGCGCGGAGCTCGCTGACAAGCCTGTAGAGATGGGTCTACCTGCAGATGGTGGTGAGCAAGAAGACCAGGATAATCAGGCTTCGCAGAGGAAGAATAGGAGACGCAATCGTCAGTCTAAGAAGGGTGCTACTGATAATCTGGATGTTGAGGCATCTCCGGCAAGAGGCAGCCGATCTGGAAAGAAGGATAAGGGCAAAGGCTGGCGGGAAACACCCATACTAGAGGATACAGCAGCTTTCCAACCTTACAAAGCGCTGCGGAGGACACAAGCAACCCAGGACGGATGGGCATCCGAGGACGTCACCGATGTGCAAGAGGCCGGCGAGTTCGACTTCGAAGGCAGCCTGAAAAGGTTTGATAAGAAGACGATCTTTGGCGAGATGCAGGAGAAGGACCAGGTGGACGAGTCTGACCGGCTGGTGTCTCATAACCGCGTCCCACGACCTAAACCGGGCACCGCTGGCGGCAAAAATTTGCACTACACGGAGAACGTGCTGGAAACGCCTTCCAATCTCGAAAAACCAAGCAAGACATTGCCCGACGATTTCTGGAAGAGCGAAGCCGATGATGGGGCGCGGAATGGAAGCGAGCGGCTTAGCGGTAGAGAACTTGGCAGCAGGCAAAGTTCTCGTAGAGGCGAGGGCAAAGCAGTGGCCAAGGGCAGGTCTCAGTCCCGCAAGGCTAGCACAGCCACCGTCGTGGGCCAGGCACCGAGCCGGACCAACTCGGGCGTAAGTGCTCAAAAAGCTGCCAGACGTCGGCGCAACAAGCCGAAGTATGCTGATACCGAAGACAAGCTGCCCACTGGCGCCTCCTCATCCGCAGGATTCATTAACCCACAGTCCAAGAAGCGCATCGAGATCCTGTCACCGCTGCAGATGCTGAACCTCGAGAACATAGCACAGAACGACCTTGGTCTGACCGAGGACATGATGACTGAGAATGCGGCACGCGGAATGGCAGAAGTAGCTCTCCATACTCTTACTGACCCAGCCATCAGGGTACGGCTTGCGGCGGCAGATGGCAGTGCACCTGAGCCCGCAACCGTCGTCATTCTTGCGGGAAATAACAAGTCAGGCTACCGTTCAATTGCAGCAGGCCGTCATCTGCGCAACAAGGGCGTAAATGTCATACTGTGTGTTGTCGGCATTGAGAAGGGTGAGCGCGACCTTTCTGTGGACATGACCAAGCAGCTACGACTATTCAAGAACTTTGGCGGCAAGGTCTGCAGCAAGAGTGAACTGTTCGAGTTCGTGCGCAAGGCCTCCATCCCTGTCATCTCTATGGATGCACCAAGGAGCGTGCTTCCACAGGCCCCACCCATGGCTGTCACCCTGATCATTGACGCACTTCTTGGTCACGTCACCCCGTTCGAGGATTTGCGGGCGGCAGATCAAGCAACAGTCTACGAGTTGATAGAGTGGACAAACCGTAACGAGGCCTTTGTCCTGGCTGTTGATGTGCCAACAGGCATCGATCACACCACAGGCGCTCCCACTGTGCAAGACGGCCACAGTCTATACATTCGGCCGCGCTACGTTGTGTCGATTGGCGCGCCGAAAAAGGGCCTTTTCGAGCACATCGCGGCCGGTGCCACGGATGGCGATGAGCACACTACCACAGGCCACGTGTCAGACGACGCTGTGTTGGACTGGAACCTTTTCCTGATCGATATCGGCCTTGGGGCCGCGGTATGGAAGCGGGCTGGCGCGAGGATGCGTCGCGGGATTGATTTTGGGAATCGCTGGGCATTGCAATTTGCATATCAGTCCTCCGAGGCGGACCAGGCGGAGGAGTAGAGATTCTTGTCGGGTTCGAAGGGATTCGGGGTAAGGGGACGGGCGAAGATGAGGGGTGCCTTCCGTTGGTAGAGGCATATGTGAAGGAAGGAAGATGTAGGCTGTTTGAGTAGGGCTGCATTTTGGAGGGCGTTTTCAGGGCATTAGATACAGGCAAGGCAAGGTCAAAAAAAAGAAACCGGGACGAAGGCGGTGTTTCAGTAGGGAGGTTGGTTGCATTAAGCCTGGAGTTCAATAGGAATTGTGCTTTTCATTCCGTTATCACTGATGGGCCTTTTTCGGGGTGACGTTGGGCTAGGATGCAACAAAAATTTCAAGAAAGGTGATATCCTGCGGTGCTTTGAGAATGATGAGCTTGGGTATGTGTGCTTCAGTCGATGGACCTTGAAGGGGTACCTCGTTATGGTAACACTTGTGAAGCAATCTATGATACTGCCATTCCCATGCCAAAGGCTGTTCCTACTCTGCATCGGCATGTGGTCTGTATGCTTTGATATGTAAAACAACATCCTCAGAGACTTCCATTCTGCTTAGATACCAACTGGACATTTATTCATGAATCAGACCTGCAATCACTCCTTGGACTGCAAGACTACCTAGTTCAACTTCATAATCACTGGTCATGATGGCTCTCAGGTTACAATTAAATTTGTAGAAAGAGGATAAAAACAATACTATCCTTAGCTATTGGTTGGCATTTCTATCATTACAGCATATGTGACTAGTCATTTGCAATATCTGCCTGAGGAGATGAGGGAAACTTTACCCGATTCCGAAAAAGTGCAGGATCACTTGCTCATTTGCAGTCCCATTTTTGGGAGCCAAGCTTCTGAGGAATATCAGGCCATGTCGCAGAGCACCGAATTGGAAACGCTCACCAAGGTCTCCATCGCGCGTGGTCATCTTTTCTTTTCTCTAGAGTTGAGTTCGACGCCCTTGGGAAAAAAGCTAAGCGCTTGTTTTGTGTTGGGAGACAAAAAAGACTCTTTCCTTGTGTACCATGCATTCTATTGATTTCATCCACGTCACTGGTCAGGAGTCGAGAATCTGAAGCACCCGGAACTATGCCGAGAACGACATTCAGCCTTACGAAAGCATCTGTCTCGTCGGGTTTCAGACCCTATTAAGCTTACTATGCACAATCACATTAGATGGAATTTTAAGGATTCAGACCATTGTCTGTGGGTTGCGTTTCTCGCTCTGCACAGTCCAGCTCTGTTCTCAGGAACTTTCCCAAGAACGCGCAGTTGGCTTGTGTATGCCCACATAGAAAGAAGCCTTTTCACTTTGTAGGGCTTCAAGCGGTAAAGACAGGTATTAGATATATTCGTCGCACAGCATAGTAAAGTAGCTATCTCAGATATCGGAATGGTATTGATATCCCATCACCCTCAAGCAGACTAAAAGTCAATTTTGACTGCTTTCCATATTCTCACAAAAAGTTAGATTCATAGCAAATACCACCTACTACACGCTCTCTCAAGTCTTGACCACTGCGTAGAAAGAAGAAGCTTAGTTCGCGCCAGCCTTGGCCTTCTTGCCCTGGTGGTGACGAGCCTCAAGCTGCTCCTCCTCACGCTTACCGCCAGCCTTAGCCTTCTTTCCTTGGTGGTGACGAGCCTCGAGCTGCTCCTCCTCACGCTTGCCACCGGCCTTAGCCTTCTTGCCTTGATGGTGGCGGGCCTCGAGCTGCTCCTCCTCGCGCTTACCGCCAGCCTTGGCCTTCTTGCCCTGGTGGTGGCGAGCCTCGACATCGCGCTCCTCAATCTGCTCATCAACATCATCCTCGACGTCGGCAGCGTCATCCTCCTCACGCTTGCCACCGGCCTTAGCCTTCTTGCCTTGGTGGTGACGAGCCTCAAGCTGCTCCTCCTCACGCTTACCACCAGCCTTGGCCTTCTTGCCTTGGTGGTGGCGAGCCTCAAGCTGTTCCTCCTCGTCACGCTTACCGCCAGCCTTGGCCTTCTTGCCCTGGTGGTGGCGAGCCTCAACGTCACGCTCCTCGATTTGCTCATCGACATCATCCTCCTCAACATCGGCGGCAGCATCATCCTCCTCACGCTTGCCGCCAGCCTTGGCCTTCTTTCCCTGGTGGTGACGAGCCTCGAGTTGCTCTTCCTCATCACGCTTGCCGCCAGCCTTGGCCTTCTTGCCCTGGTGGTGACGGGCCTCAAGCTGCTCCTCCTCATCACGCTTGCCGCCAGCCTTGGCCTTCTTTCCCTGGTGGTGACGGGCCTCAAGCTGCTCTTCCTCATCACGCTTGCCGCCAGCCTTGGCCTTCTTGCCCTGGTGGTGACGGGCCTCAAGCTGCTCCTCCTCATCACGCTTGCCGCCAGCCTTAGCCTTCTTTCCCTGGTGGTGACGAGCCTCGAGTTGCTCCTCCTCGTCACGCTTGCCACCGGCCTTGGCCTTCTTTCCCTGGTGGTGACGGGCCTCGATCAGCTCCTCCTCACGCTTGCCGCCGGCCTTGGCCTTCTTGCCCTGGTGGTGACGGACGTCAATCTCCGCGGGGAGAGCCACTGCTGGGCCGGCAAGGGCCGCTGCCAGAGCCACACCCTGGCGGGAGAGTGCGAAGGAACCGGGAGCATTGAGCTGGAAGCCGGTGGCAGCCGAGGCCGCCAGGAAGAGGCTGATGATGGATGAGGCGTGCATCTTGACTGAATAAAATGCGCAAAGTATAAACTTTAAAAGAATGGCGCTATTGTGCAATAGGCTTAACTGGGCCTGCCAGCTGAATTGAAAATGAGATTAAGGTGGAGAGAAAGACGGGGGCCCAGACAAAGAATGGAAAGGTGCTCAGCTGATAGTGGATGTATGTGGCGTGAGCAGGTTGCAGAATGAGAAGGTTTTCGGACTCTTATACGATATTCAACCTCCTTGGACAATGCTAGGAAGAAGGTTCCCTGGCCATGACGGTCCAGGATGACCTCTGGCGCAACGGCTCTCTTCAGCCGGGCGAGACAAAGACGACATCCACTTCCTTGTGGGCGATCTCTATGGAGACGCACGTGTATTGGGCATGGGCCAGGACGAGAGACACTCGCCAAACTTGTGCCTGACAGATCGACGCGCGCCTGTGCTTTGCGTATCATCATCCTGGCAGTGGAGTTTGTCACCATGCTGGGCCGCCACCAAAGACAGGGCACCGCGTGTATCGTAGTCCTGGGTCTCGCTCCCTCCTTCGTGACGAGCGCCTACTATGCATCAGACGACCCACATACGTACCGTTGGGACCTCACTTCCAAGCTTGATGAGACCAGGGAACATTTTTGGGACGAAAATACTCGCGAGCAGCGCCAGGAAAGGATCAGCCAGTGCTTGGCGAACTTGCCTATTCTAGAGCCCTCCCCATGACACACTGTTGAGGCCGCGTGCAAAACGAAGGCAATGCAAGCCATACTCCACAAAGCTTTCGCTGGGTCTTTCAGTTCCCTTTACTAAGGTGTAAGTTCTCCGACTCTCCAGGGGATCGATGTGACCGGTAAGCTGTTCCCCGGGGTTTACCCCAGATCCGCTACAGATCAAGACCAATAAGAAAAAACAAGAAAATGCCTCGTTCGTCTGGTGGACTGCTCAATTCGCCCAAGGCTGGCAAACCATGCCAGACGTTCAGACAAGCATTGAGGCTCCAACGCCAACATCCGCCTAGAAAGACACAACAACGGTGAAGTCATGAGCACGTGACCTCGGAGAAGGCCGAAAGGCGCTGGTGCGGCTATATTGATGAAGCTTGTCTGGCACTGTTGAGAAGATTCTAAGATGATCACAAGGGGTATGATCACCAGTAATGCGCAGATCAGCTATGATTCACAATGCCAATTCAGATGGGCGAAGATCGTGTTCGTTCTCTGATCGTTGTTGAGACGTCAGGCTAAACTTGCCTCCCCTCCCCCCCGATGATGATCCAGGGCCTGACTTGTCCGAATGGGTTTTGCAGGTACGAGGGATGGGGGAGGGGTTGGAAGGGTTGAGTCGTTGGACGTTGGAGAGAATTGGCGGGACGCTTCATGGGGGATTGAGGCTGAAAGAGAGCCTGAAACCCCAAAGCAGTGTTAACTGTGAGACGGCTCCACCCACTTCGCTTGTAGACGACCATACCTGGGCTCAGCGGTAAGCAATGTGATTGGCTGTGTGCCTTACACACCCCCTGGTCTGCATGCACTGGAGGGGGCGGGGGGTGAAACACCAGCGTCTCCTTGAATAGTCGCATAGACCTTTTCTTTCCCAAGCACTTATTTCACCACGGTACAACGGCACCTATCCACTAACATTAATCTTTTCTACTCGACTAAGCTCACGGTCCGGTCCCACCGTCAATGCCGCAAGGACAATTTACTTCGTGAGCATACCGGATGAACAAAGGCTTATCCTTCTTTAATCAGGCCACTGCTTTTCCTTCCTGCTTGGATAGACTACAAGAAAAGCTCCGAGGTCATGTTCGGGCAAACGCATCCTGTTTCCTGTCACCCTGTCGACGGGACATGATTATATTCCGGTAAGGCTGGGCACATAAGTTACAAAAGTATGTCACTTTGTCAAACACAGGCTAGCTCCAAGGCGTCTCATGTCGCATCGTCGCCAACATCAGACGTCTCAAACCTGACGTTGACGTGTAAGAGGTTTTGCTCACTCAGCTAATTCCTCCCCTTCGCCTTTTTTTCCTTCTCTTTCTTTGCCCTGCTGTGCATCATTTCTCCACACTCTCCAGTTATTGGGTCCTGGTCACTTACGTGAAGATCCATCCTCCTGTTGCCCACGTCCTGGCTCTATGAGCAGCAGCGATTTTCTGTCGAGCACAGCGGATCATCTCAGATCACAGAAAGCTTGGCGGAGCACGTAGCAGATCTGTCTTGTCCAAACGACCCGCCCTTTTCCACGGCGGCTTCTAAAGTTATCCCACAATCAGTTGATCTCTCGGGTATTCGGGTCGACCACTGTCTCGTCTCTGTCTCTCTTCCCTCTCTCTCGCCCTCTCGAACTGCCCTATCTCTACCTTTTTTTTTTTTTTGGAGGGGCCCAAACACTATCATCTCCCAATATCACTTCTCATTCTGCTTAGTTTGTTTCTTCGTCCTGAGTCGTTGTCACTTGCACCTGGTGTGTCTTTTGGTTTCTTGCTCTAGAGTCTGTGACTGTTGCGAATTTTTGCCTTCTACCTTCTCCTTAATACCACGATAATACCACCATCATCACCATCATCATGCCGAAAGTCTATCGTGCCGTCCCGGTCGACGAGGAGCAGAGCCGTAGTAGCTCGGATACCGTCTACGAAGAGAAGGAGTCGGGGGCAATCCGGTTGCAGAGTGACAAATTCGAGAGGGATCCAAGGACAAGAGTGCTGGATTTCTTGGCTAAGAACTGGATGTGGATTGCACATACTCTCTTGTTGTCAACATCACTCGTACTCTTTACATTATCCTTCTGCCAGCGGACGGCAAGGATCTCAGACTTGCAAGTCACTGAACAGTACTCATCATATTGTATGCTCTCTCCAACTCACCACAAAGCAAGTATTTTCAAGTCTAACAGGCCATAGCACCGGTTGCACCGATTGTGAAGTATGAGACGGTCAGGTATAACTTGACACCAGTGGTGGATGGGCCCTTTGTTGGCTACGGTGTGGACGTGGACAAGGCATGGGACTCTATCGCCAATGACAGTACGTAATGCCATTTTACCTGAATCGAGCTGCAGCCCGGTGACTAACCGTCTGTCCAAAACAGTGGGTGACCAGATGATTTCACAACAAGAATTGGACAGGCTGGGCCTCCCTAGAAACTCCTTGAAAGTCAAGGACCCAGCAACAGGCAAGGAGGGCTATCGCGCAGCCGTCGAGGTCTTCCACCAGTTGCATTGCCTGAACCTGTTGAGGCAGGCAATCTACAAGGACTACTACAAGAACATCTACTCTGACATTCAAGAAGAGGAAGAGGGACTTCATGGTCATATCGGTACGTACTTGGGCTGTGAACCACCATTTTATTTCCAATTACAATCGCCCAGACCCATTCACTGACAAACTTTTCAAGACCACTGCCTCGAGGCCATCCGCATCAACCTCATGTGCACGTCAGACATTGGCATCTTCACGTTCCGTGAATATCCCGAATACGGGTACGAGAAGGACGACTTCTGGCCTGACTTCAGCACACTGCACACGTGCAGGAACTTTGACGATGTACACAAATGGGCCATCGACCACACTGTTTCGTGGACTCATGATGTATAAATAAAAACAAGCACATGGGAGTCTAGCCATCCTACTACATTGGCGAAATATTGTAGCTTCATAGCGGTTAGAGAAAGGAGACGACATCTTTAAATTGTCACTTTCTTTCCAAATGTCATTTGTCCGTAGCACGCCTCATATACATTTGTAGGGTGCTGGGGTGTCTTTACCACAAAGGAACTGTCTGTCGTCAAGCGTCACGAAGGCGGAGAACGTGTGGTTGTGTGCCTGGATGGGAAATTTCTACCCAGTGTAGACAGTGCCTTCCCTTTTTTTCTTTTTTTTTTTCTTTCAGATGGCAACTCATACTTAAGGACTATCGTCTAGAGTATCCTGTAGCATTCCCTTCTAGGACTTGGTGTCTCCTCTTTTCACCAATTGCTGTAAACCCGTCTTTGTCTCGGTGTGCTCGGTATTCAGCCTTCGATGTTTGATGAAAACACTGGCTATGAGAGCGACTGCCGCCAAACACGCATACATGATGAACATGTTCTTCATACTCCACGCGAAAGCATCCAGGACCACTTGACGCTGTGAATCGTCCAGGTTCGCCCCAGCAATGTTGACATTGGCTGCTGCCTGGCTCCCGGAGAGGGCCTCGAGAACAGTGCCATTGAGACCAGCAGCAGCAAGCAATGGCTGCTTTATGTTCATACTATTCTGGAAAACCACGCCGCCCAGCACGACCGAAAGCGACATGGAGACCATGCGGATGAACCCCAAGGCTGCTGTGGCTGCCGCCGTATCCGCCTGGCTGACACTGTTCTGGATGGAAACCATTGGCCCCTGGAATAGCAACGAAGGCCCGAGGGCGCCGAAGATCTGCAGCCCCACGATCGTCGCAACAGACGTGTCGGTCCCCAAGATGGTGTACAGACTGGATCCAATGGTCATGAGTACTGCGCCTATCCATATGGTCTCCCTGTAGTGGCCGGTGCGGTGGATGAGAATGCCAACAAGAATTTCGCCGATTGCTTGCGTTACACTGAGCGGTACTATCAAAAGCCCACTCCGGAAAGGCGAGGCTTGTTGTACGCTTTGGAAATAGAGCGGCAGGTAGTATTCTACGCCAATAAGGACCATCCCATGGAAGAATGCCACCAGAAAGGTGGCATTATTGGACCAGCTTTGAAACACGTTCAGCGGCATCAAGGGATACTTGGCCAGGCGTTGCTCGGTGAAGAGGAAAAGGCCAATACTCAGCGTCCCGAAAACGATCAAGCAGATGACTTTCGGGCTCGTCCAGGGGAAGATTGCACCGCCAAAGTCGAGCCCGAGGAGCAGGAGAAGGGTCACTGCCAGGATGGAGGAGGTACCAAGCCAATCGACAGCCTTGACGCCCTCGAATAGTTTCGTGCGCGGGTTGTGCACATCGAGAAACAGGAGCAACAGAACAAAAGTCATACCCGTGATGGGGAGATTGATCCAAAAGCACCACCGCCAATTCACAAATTGCGTAAAGGCTCCTCCAATCAACGGCCCAGCCGATCCCGCCAGGACCCATACGAAGCCGATGTAGCCCAGGTACAATGCACGTTCCCGCACACTGAAGAGATCCGAGATGGTGATGGTCACCAGCTGTATGAGGCCCCCGCCCGCAGCGCCTTGCAAGGCCCGTCCGACAATGAGCATCGTCATCGTCGTGCTCAGCGCGGCAAGGACACTGGCGGCGGAAAAGGAGCCGACGGCCACAAGGAGTACGAGCTTGCGGCCCCAGATGTCACTGAATTTGGCCCAGATGGGACCTGCCGCGGCATTGGCCAACAAATAGGCGCCGCCGATCCACACATAGCCCGAGGCAGAGTGTAGGTCGGCAGAAATGGTGGGGATTGATATCGAAACGATGGTCTGGTCAAGAGCGGACACAAACAAAGCAAGCTGCAAGGGGAAGGGGGAAATGTAAGCTGTCTATTCGTTCGTGGTGGTGAGATGAAGGGCGGGGGGAGGGGTTGAAGCTACATAGAGCGCCACCAAGATGGCGTACAGACGCAGCTTTGTGCGAATTTTGGGACCATCTATCAGATCGAGCGGCTCAATGGGAGGTAAATCATGAGGAACATCATCGGCGCCAGCGAGTTTTGGCGAAGATGCAATGTGACCCGTGATAGGTTCGGGGGCCGGGATGACTTCCATGATCATAAGAATGCCTCTGATCGCGCTGCTGTAGCAACACTCGTGCAGGATTTTCAAAGTGTATAGTGTGTATATCCTGAAATCACGACCACAAAATTCTCGGGGATGAAATAACGGCTGGGCACACCTGTGGGTGGAACGAACAGAGAGAAAATGGGAAGAATTGTGAAGTCAAATAGTCTTTGGCCAACGCTAACACAATTCAAGACTACAGCTCTATTGATATGTGAGTCAGACCGGCGGCTTTTAATGACCGTGTATGGTGAAATATCTGGGGTGCGGAATTCTAGGGTGTAGTTGATTGATTTTACCGCTCTAGGCAGCTCACTCAATGTCTTACCAGCCGCGCTCAATAAGCCGGTCTCTCTTTGTTGCTATTATGTCAAACAATAGCACTTGTAGCTTGTGCGATGTCATCTCGGAGTATAAGCTTGTGACGCCATGAAGCAGCAATGTGCCAGTGAAAGATTTGCGGTCTCTTGTGTCTTCACTGGTGAAACTGCCGTGGGCATCATTCCAATCTCTCTTTTTTTGGTATTTTTGTACACAAATTCGACAATCAAGTGTTGAAAGTATGGTATGCTGTACAAAGATGCGAGCTCACAATTCTCTTCACTTGAACGGGGGTGGGGACGGTACCTAGGTAGGTAGCGCCCCTTGAACTTGATATCAATCTCAAGTCTGTGCTACGGGTCTCCCACATATATACTTGCACGTTGTGTATTGATTGACTGACATGCCACTCAAATCGTGTCGTTCTGTGTGACGTCGGGTAGTACAGACTTTGACCATTGTGAATGGTAGCTGTCGTGGACATTCACTAAGGGCGCGGTAAGCATTCCGGCCCCAGGGGTGAAGGGGAATCCACGAAACGAAACTGTCGATCAAGGCCTGGGGGAACTTATACTAAGTAGTCAAGTTACTCGGCCCGCTTTTCCGAGATTTGTCGATGTCTTGAAAGGACTAGGATTCAACTTCAGGCGGTTGGCATAGTTTTGATCTTCTCAAACATGAAGTGTCTATCCTACTTGCCATATTTCGAGGTGCTTATCAACTATCACAATAGGATGGGCGATTCGAAACCAGATTCTGATAGTGTACTCCGCCTCAAATTGTAGAATACTATGTTAGTTTCATGGCCGCTTTGCAAGGCCCAGCAACCCGGGAGGGGGGCATGGAGGAGGGCAGAACTGACGACGAATTACCGACTCTTGCTACCAAACGCTAAACTTGTTCTGGGCATCAGCTTGAAGCAGGGCATAAGCGGTGACGGGAATAAGAATGCAGCTAGCTCGACGGATCCGAGAGATGGATCTCAGGCCACAAATGAGGGCAGCGAATCAGAATGGGCTCCACCCTCGTGCGACCGACGAGAAGATCAACATGACATGCAATGCAAGTCGTACGGTTGCAGGACGACGGACATGAACAGGGCCCATGCGGGTGGTGGGAAGTGTAATGAGAGAGTACTATGTAGAGCCGTAATCAAAAACGAATATAAACTTGTCCACACCCTCGCTCGAGTTGCGCAAGTCTGGCGCTCTGTCCCTTCATGTTTGCGGGTCTACTGTACTGTGTAGTAGTACTTGTAAGTCAATTAATTATATGGGGACCATCGGGACCCTACTCACACTCTCTTTCGTTGTTTTAGTCCCGAGATCGTGTTAGCTCCGCTCGAGATCTACCCGCGATCTGATTATGCGGAGACAACCTCAGCAGCAACCAATGGAATCTTCGTAACGACATACCAGAACAGCAACAGCAATAGGTTTGTCTCTGGACCGACAAACCCTTGAGCTACCAAGACGTATTACAGTCCCCAGCTCAAGCAGCCGGCGTTCAAAGTTTATCTGCTATATATACTTCGGTACCTGAGCAGCGGCGCATGCAGGCGAACAGCAAAAAGTCGAAGCTAGAAGTAAATCGGCCTCGACTTAGACACGAAAACTAACCCGATCGGGAGACAACAAAAACAACACCCCACGCGACACTCTCCCACAACGGATTTTTTTATTTTCTCCTTTCGCGGTCTTGGATCCAGGCAAAATCCCGGTGGAATTGGAAACAACACATACTGCTTCCTGAGTCCTGATTCCTGTCAGTGGCAATCTTCAATTTCTGACACCGACGACTTCCGTGACGACTCAGTGGGGTGCGTGGGCCTTGGATCTTTGTGGGGGACCTTGCAGGGCGACCGACGAATGCAACGGTGCTCCATCCTGCCATCTTTTCTAGAAGACGGCCTTCCTTCTTTTTTAATTGGATCCAGCTGATTCTCTCCTCCTTGGACTTCTTATTTCCTCCATCTCCAACCAAGTTGCCCTTGACATTGGCCAAATAAATCGACTTGGAAATCTGACTTTGCCCTGTCGCCCACCATGGACGTCGTCCTCGAGGTTGTAGACACCTTTGTTAGCGACTACCTCTATGCAACCCTCCACCCGGCGCGTCCTGCGCCCTACGACTATCCCAACCCGCCTTCCAACGAGACTGTCGCAGAACAGGTCTTCTCGGCGTGGACCTACAAACCCGCTACACATTTGTTCTCACTGGCTCCCTCAGAATATGCCTACCAGAGCGCATGGCCCCGCGATAATATCTTGCGCCAGAGTCTGTCGTTATACCTGATCGTGTGGTGAGTTCGCCTTCAAGAGTCGCGTTTGCGCGGGGATACATGCTGACTATCGCCCCATAGGTTATTCGGTATTCTCCTCTACTTCATCTTCGCATCCCTTTCCTACTGGCTGGTGTTCGACAAGAAGACTATGGAGCACCCCAAATACCTCAAGAATCAAATCACCCTCGAAATCAAGCAGACCATGGCCGCCATGCCACTCATGTCCATCTGCACCGCCTTTCTGATGTTGTTCGAGGTGCGCGGCTGGACGAAGCTCTACGACATGGCCGACGACGCCCCCTTTGCCGCCTACAACTGGCTCCAGTTCCCCTTCTTCATCATGTTCACCGATTTTTGCATCTACTGGATTCATCGTTGGCTACACCACCCGCTCATCTACAAGCGTTTGCACAAGCCGCACCACAAGTGGATCATGCCCACTCCCTTCGCCTCGCACGCCTTCCACCCTCTCGACGGTTTCGCTCAATCCTTCCCCTACCACGTCTTCCCCTTCCTCTTTCCTCTGCAGAAGATGGCCTTTGTTCTGTTATTTGTCTTTGTCAATTTCTGGACCATCCTGATCCATGACGGCGAGTTCGTGTCGGACAACCCTGTCGTCAATGGTGCCGCCTGCCATAGTATTCACCACCTGGCTTTCAACTACAACTACGGGCAGTACACGACCCTGTGGGATCGCTTGGGTGGCAGCTACCGCAAGCCGGACCAGAGCATGTTCAACAAGGAGGAGAACATGTCAAAGCAGCAGTGGGAGAAGCAGAGCAAGATCATGGAGCAAATGGTCAAGCAGGTCGAAGGCGAGGATGACCGGTCTTACACACCTGCTGAAGAGAACAAGAAGACGAAATAGGGGCTTGTCGTCTTTGTCTCAAGGCGCCGGCGAAGATGCACCGCATAGGCGGGGGGAACCCTCCCCATCCCGTGCAGTCGCGAGAAGGCTTGCAGCAGCAGCACGATGAACCAGACCCTTTTCTTAACGATCCAAACGATTTTGCATTCAATACAAGACATTGTATATATAAATACTCAACACGCAAATGTCCTCTCGACCAACGGCGATCCTCACCCAAGCTCGGCACCAAGTATTCATGCTCGCAGCAGCGAAAAGCATATCGAGCAAAGCGCTTCTGGCAATGATCACGACAAAGGCGGCGTTGTGCAAGACGGGTTGTATTTTCACCACCCATTCTCCTATGGATAGTGGTGGTTCTCGGTCGCTTGAAGGACAGCAAAACATGTGTGTATGACATTTTAATTAGACGACCTTGATGCTGTAGATTTATTTAATCTCTTATATGGATTCTGAGCCGCTGTGCCCCAGTAGAGGGCCTGGGGACCTAGAGGACCAAAAAGTACTTGGGCGGAGAGAGTTCACTGTTATGTTAGTGAGGGAATAGGACGATCCCGTTTGATGATTAATGTAAGGAGACTTTTTTCGCACGAGTCCAGTCTTTGCGCCTCTTTGCTCAATGTGTGTTACTGCTTTAGCAGAAGTTTCATCAATTACAATCTTAGAAATAAATCCGTGGGGCCGGACAAAATCTTACGATGGGACGAGCTGAAATTGTTGATATTTCCTTACTGGCCAGGTATCTTTCACCCACAGTACAGTACTAGCAAGCAGAATTCGGTATCAGTTATATGGAGGACCATTAGTACCAGCCATACCAAAAACAAAAGAGAAGAACGAAGATAAGCCAGACGGCAACCTGTCCAGCAATACCACAGGTCCATTAAGTCCTTGGTAAGACAGTTAACCCAGTACAACCCAGAGAGCCCAAACCGCCCCATTAGAACGCCAGCGCATGAATCCTCCAAAAACACAAAACAAAGTTGACATAGTAAAATAGAAGAATCGAACGAGCAGCATTGCTCCAACCTTTGGCCCGGGCTGCCGACTCCACTTCTTCTTCAATCACGAGAAGAATACAGCCTTCGGATCCCTCGGCCTCCCATCGGGCCCGATACCATTGTCCTTGAACCTCGCTTCCATATATACCCTCCGGGCCTCGTCAAACCGCATCCGGCGCTTCTTCATGATCTTCAAAATCTCACGCTTGGCCGTGTCATCCAACCCAGCGCGGCCGTCCCCGCTCGCAACATTGCCGCTGAGATCAAAGTCCGCGGACGAGAGACCGGCCTCAATGTCGCCGGTGAACGAGTTTGGAAGGGCGCTGTACAGGTAGTCGGACCCGGGGACGCGCAGTTCGGCGAGGAATGGTGTCCACCGGGTGCGGGTGAGGTAGAGAGCTGTGGCGAGGAGGAGCGGGAGGATGAGAACGGTGGTGTAGAAGAGGTAGGCCATCGTGATATCGGTGTCGTCCGAGCTTTAGTTTGGGACTGGTTGCACTCGTCTAATTTCCCGTCTAATTTGTTTGAGGGTACAGCGACTGCGATGCGACGGCGCAGGCTTGTGGATTTGTCGTTGAATGGTGAAGGACTGTAGGTTGGTGGTGTACGGGCAGGTGCAGCGAATGCGCAGCCTTTTGCGATCTTGCTAGGACGACAAAGTCTCCTGGCGGGTTTGCATGATTAGAATGAGATAGCTTTAGAAGACAAGACAGATGTCATGTCGGGAAACGAAAAGAGGAGAGAGCGAGAGAAACAATAAAGATCAGGTAGGTTGTTGAAATGAAACGGGCAATCCTAAATGACAATCCCGCCAGCCCGTCGCATTCAATTCCAAGCCCGCCGCAGCCGGGCTGCCACGCAATGCCTGGTGATGAACGCGGGCACTAACTAAGACGGGACCCCTGCTTCCTTTTGGGCCGCACAGCCCAGCTGTGCACGACCCCAGCTCAAAAGGTACTGTGGTAGAGCAGCACAAAGTGGGTCCATCATCCTTAGTAAGCACACAGAAATTGTCGACTGGTGGCTTCCTTGTCAAGCGAAAATCAACCAGTTTCGCGCAAGGGACGACGACGACACAAGCCGACTTTACGACCCCGTCTTTTTCACCGACTTCAAGCCGTTCAATCCACCAAAACCGCCAAAATGACTCTTCCTAACGTCTCGCAGGATCTCGTGTGGGAGATTGTCCGTACGTTTTCAACCCCCCCACCCCTAAAGGCGATTGGGACGTGGTGTGGGCGAGCCAGTACCAGTGGCATCAGCAGCAGAGACAGAGCGAAAAGCAGGTCTAACGAGTGCGAAACTATAGGCAACAACAACTCCTACCTGGTCAAGCGCAAGCAAGCCGGTGGTGTCCAGTTCTCCCGTGACCCTCTCAACCTGGTCAACAAGAACTCCCGCAAGGTACGAACCACACTCCGAGACAGACGAGCAGGGGTGCAGTTGGGCACGGCGTGAAATGTTGGTGGACGTGGAGGTACTGATGAAGTTTTCCTTCGATAGCACGCCGGTTTCGTCAACGACAAGGCCGCCGGTATCTACACCGACAGCGAGAAGGGTCTCGTCTACCACTCCAAGAAGGCCAAGTCTGTTCACCAGCCTCTGAAGACCCACCACAAGGTCCAGTTCGGTGGCCACAGCCGCAAGTACGTACTGAACGAAGCCTCAATCCTGAGGGCCTTCCTCCCCCCTTTCTGGTCATGATGGTCTTTTGAGTTCAAGCATTCTAACCGCCAACCCTCTGTTCAGGACCTACAAGAACATCGCCAACTACGTCGCCCGGGGAGGTTACCGTCCCGACCTCCGTCAAGCCGCCATCGCCCGTGCCTCTGCCGTCTTCAAGTCCCAGCGCCCCGTCAAGCCCGAGCCCGAGAAGAAGCTCCGCGGTAACGCCGCCAAGAAGGCTGCCGCTTCCGAGTAAAGGGAAGGTGTTGATTCTGAAGGGAAGAAAGTACGAGCTTGACGTCGGACGGATGACAAATGGAAAGCCAAATACCAACGTGAGGCCATGGCATTTTGTGCACATGAGCTGAAGGGGGCCGGGCTAGACAGCCATTCTCGGTTATCTGGAAGGACCAGGGAGATGAGCTGCGGCATTTTGATATCAAAAGGGAGTCAATGGTCTGGTCAGGGTCAAATTCAAACGTTCTGAAGTCTAAAATGGCTGTTGTCGAAGTATCCTCTGTGACGGGACATGCTGTCGACGTCCCATACCAAGCAGATTGCGTCAACGGGGACCCTACTGGGATGCTAACTTGAGCAAGTCCAACCTCCAGAAACATGCTGCGGTATCGTCCCCAAGGCCCGTGTCGTATTACACGCTTGTGAGAGTGGCTCGCGGGACGATATTTGGTACTTTCCCGGTATGGTCACCCATGACATGCTCCTGTTTGTCTATTCTAATCCTGCGTTTGGTACCCGCACTTTTTCGCGCTGATACTTGGGTGAGCGAGCCTTGGCCGCCTGTAAGTTGGTCGCCCTGAGACCGCTATGTGACATTGAATCCTCCTCAGTGGTGCTGATCCCCACCCCGCAGGCGAGCCCGGAACCCTTAGGCGCGAACAACCTTGTAGAGCATCCAAGTACTTGTAGCCATACAAAGAGCGAATGGAATAACAGTTGCGGGACCCTCTAATATGTAGTTTGCAGCGATTTGCACGTGTCAGCCTCTAGCACGAACAGACAGAAACACAGCCCAGCCCCAACACCTGAGTAAGACCCACAATAGGAGTTTTGGGAGAACACTAGGAATGTAACGGGATGCATTGGCAAATATCAATATGGCCTTTGCCCTGCTCGGAGACTATTGACGTTGGAAGGTACTTGACCCTCGGGACACTTTTACTACTATAGATGCTGGAAAGGTGGGAAGGATAGCCGAGAAGACCTCGGGAATGACGGATAGGCATTCCGTATTTTATCGTGAAATTCGGTGCCCGTTCACATGGTCACTACGCTGGTTTGCCCAAAGAGTCATGTGGGACCCCAGACTGGGTCTAGATATGCCTCAACTGCGTCAGTGATAGCTACACTGTGAAGAAAATGAATTCAAGGGGTTTGAAATGTTGAGGATGTTGAGCAAATGCATCCTACACTTCTGGAGCCGCCAAGCTATGTAGAGAAACAGAGGGGCATTGAATCAGATCTGTGCTCGTGTTTGGGAACACCCACTTTCCCTAGGCAACTCATTCCAACCAAGAATCCCCCACGGAGTACCCCGCCTACTCACTAAGGTACCCCAGGGACAGGGGAGAGCTCTCTTCTCCTACCAGACAGCCAAGCCCTCGTAGGCGGGCCACGAAGGAGCTAAGGTGCCCCAGCCGTGTAACAGAGCTCTGGCATTACTATGACCTATCTTTGCTCCAAAAAGTGACGACGACCCCTCCTTCTTCACCTCGCATCCCCCTCCTAAACACAACTTTCTCTCTTCTCCCATCGTGTTCCATGATCCAGCAATCTGCTTCTTTCACATACCCAAGAAGATTCTTCTCTGATTAAATTTGACATATCAAAGCCTCATTACTGGTCACCTTGACCCCACCATAAAGCTCAACAGGAACCCTTCACCTCACATTCTCAACCCCTCCAAAAGAATCAAGATGGTCAAGGCCGGTATGCTATTGAAACCCAAACAACTAAGCGCCCAACAGTTGCAAACTGCATCGGAACTGACATCTCGTGTATAGTTGTTGCTGGCGCCGCTGGTGGCATTGGACAGGTTTGTTGCTCCAGAGAATGAGCTCTTTGGTGATGGCTTTGGAAACTGACAGTTGGTTGTGGTTTTCTAGCCTCTGTCCTTGCTGCTGAAGCTCAGCCCTCTCGTCGATGAGCTCGCGCTGTACGATGTCGTCAACACCCCAGGTGTTGGTGCTGATCTGTCTCACATCTCCTCCAAGGCTGTACGTCTTCACTCACACAGACCCAAGCGCTCCCACAGCAATGGCATTATGCTGAACTTCAAGGCAAACAGAAAGTCACTGGCTATGTCCCCAAAGAGAAGGGTGATGTTTCACAGGGCAAGTTGGCATTCAAGGATGCCGATATCATTGTCATTCCTGCTGGCATTCCCCGTGAGTCTCATCTTCATGCCATCCATTGTGATTGAGCTCAGAGATTACTGACAAGGGACTATAGGCAAGCCCGGCATGAGCCGTGACGATCTCTTCAACATCAACGCTGGCATTGTCAAGGGTCTCATCGAGATTGCTGCCGAGGTCGCTCCCAAGGCCTTCCTGCTCATCATCTCCAACCCCGTCAACTCCACCGTCCCCATCTCCGCCGAGGTCCTGAAGGCCGCCAAGGTCTTCAACCCCCAGCGCCTCTTTGGTGTCACCACACTCGACATTGTCCGTGCCGAGACTTTCGTTGCCGAGATTGCTGGAAAGGCCAGCCCGCAGGAGCTGACTGTTCCTGTCATTGGTGGTCACTCCGGCGAGACTATCGTGCCTCTCTTCAGCCAGATCAAGCCCAGCGGCATCTCCATCCCAGATGACAAGTACGATGCTCTGGTCAACCGGGTTCAGTTCGGCGGTGATGAGGTTGTCAAGGCCAAGGATGGTGCTGGCTCTGCCACTTTGTCCATGGCCTATGCTGGCTACCGGTAAGATCGGGTCATTGGCTATGATTCAAAATGGAAGCTGACACCCTGCTAGGTTCGCCGAGAAGCTGCTCAAGGCCGTCGCGGGTGCTAAGGGTCTCGTCGAGCCCAGCTACGTCTACCTTCCTGGTGTGCCAGGTGGTGAAGAGATCGCCAAGAAGACTGGGTGTGACTTCTTCTCGGTTCCCATTGAGCTGGGCGTAAGTTTTGCCACTAGCTATTCCTGCAAGATGATCGCTAACCATGCTCGTAGCCCAACGGAGCTGAGAAAGCCATCGATGTTCTTGGTGACATCACCGAGAAGGAGAAGAAGCTCCTGAGCAAGGCCACCGAAGGTCTGAAGGATAACATCACCAAGGGCGTCACCTTCGCCAACCAGCCCGCAAAGTGATTACCCCTTCCCTTTTCGAGTCCGGTCCCTGTTCTGTTCTTTTTCGGCTGGAGAAGATCGCAAAGAGGCGTGCGGCCGGTTTCTGCGACATATGGCGCGAACCACGCGATAGATCAGAAGAAAACTCGGAGAGAAGTTGGTTGCTGATCGTTCCTTCGTATTCCAGGTTGTAAGTGTCATTTCATGCTGACGAGGCACATGATGACTGGTAATCGTGATTCTTCCATAGCTTGAGGCTAGAAAGAAATACACGCGATTCCCTTGCGAAGATAATGGCACTTGCGAATAAGTGTTTGAAAGCTGGTCCTTAGAGAGAGTCTTTTGACTCTTTGATGTGATGGAGATAGGGTATAGAAGCGCGTGCCCGAAATGAATGCCACCAAACGCCAGAAACACTGTCTCTACCCCTGTGGATGCTCCTCTATCGGTGCCTGCTTTTCTAAGTGATGTTATAGGTTTGACGTGGGAACGAACCCCGGACAACTTCATGCTTTCGTCGGCACTGTCTTGATCTGGAATATTGCCTGTGGCAGGTCTGTCGTCTCGGCCTGCACAGTCGCGTTAATGCCCAATGCTGCCAACGCGCCCCGAACAACACCACAAGGGAACCATAGAAACTGTGAAGGAGTCAGTAGACTGTCCGTAGCCAGTGGGGCATAGAAGAGTGCATACTGGTTCGGCTCGAGGTATCGCATTGACTCCAGGCGCAGTGCTCATCCTCGAGAACGGCTTGAATAGGTTGTCCGTGAGCACATAGACTCCCTGGTGTATCCGACGTTAGTGTCTTTCTCCCGATGGGAATAAGCAACCCAGACTCAGCCTACCCTGTGATTTGTTTTCAAATTGTCGACCTGTTTCCTGAACACCAGCGTCCATAGATCCTTGCAGATGAACTTGATCACGTCGAGCGTGTCGTTAAAGCGCGGCCTGTCACGGGAAAATCTGCGGGACACACCAATCAGTCAACCTTGGCAACTTGGTACCTCACAGAAACTCTCCTTCTTTTGCATCAACAAATAGAAAGGGACGCCACATACCGCTCCACGAGCCCCTGCCCAACCCGATACCCCAGTGTCTCGAGCCGGTAAAAGACCGCATCCCGCTCTTCCTCCTCGTCCATGACGCGTTTCGAACCCGGAACCGCCGCCGTTGCTGTGGTCACCGAAACGGAGTCCGAAGATGTGGTGGGATTTGGTGCTGAGGGGGCCGGGGCGGCGGTGGAGGCGGAGGCGGCTTCGAGCTCGTTCGTGACGCGGTAAGCCATGGGGACGAGCTCGATGAGGAGAAGGTCCAGGCAGGAGCTGGAGAGGAAGGTTGCTGTTGGGTCGGTGGCATTGTATGGGGGAGGACGGGCTCGAAGGACATGGTGGGCGGCGGAGAGGGGGGGGGGTTTGGGTTGAGCTTCTTGGGTGAAGTGAGGGTTGGTTCGTGGGTCGTTTGGGACTGAGGATGTCTAATATGAGCTGGGTGCGCTTGTCTGACGGCGGTGGTAGGGTTGGCGCTGGTTTATTAAGGAGTTGGAGAGGTTGAACTGCAAGAGGTTTGAGGGGCTCCAATATGGTCAATCGCAATGCTGGGCTGGTTGAATGTAGTTGTTTCTGAAGCGCAAGTCGTCGTTGAGGATGCCTCGGGAAGTGTAGCCCTTGTGTTCCAACGTTCAATGATACCTACCTGGTATGGTGCGTTCAATGGCGGACGTTTTAGTGGCTTATCTGGGTACCTACCTAAGCTTATCGCTGCGTCCAGCACTACAGGTGGTAGTATAGGAGCTAGGGACCCCTGAACCATGCTGGAATAGCCAGGGGTCCAGCAGCTTCAATATTCCCTCTTCGTAGGTACATGAAGGTAGGTTTTATGGTATCACGCCTGGATTATCATAGCAGCTGGTCTTCCATATAGTCGCCAAGTTCAAGTGGAAAGCCCTCAGCTCTGTTCACTATCATGCTCTTTTTTTTATGATAGCAACTTTTTCACCAGTATACTCATCCCGCGAACACACTCTTCCACTACGAGATATCCTCAGATGACTCACCTCAAACACACGACTGTCGAGAGATTCAAATTATCTGAGATTTATTCTTGTTCAGAGGCTTCAACTGCTAGAAGAGATCGATTAACAGGACCGGTGTAATCATCATGTCACATGAACCTGCAATGGACTGGGTGACGCTACCCAAGATCGAGGTGAGGACGATAAGCTATGATCTTGTGTTCTGAAAGCCCGTACAAATTGACCCTTGACCTGGGACGTTTCTCTTGAGGTCTTGGTGCTCTCGACTGACCATTGCTTCTCTTCTATGTTATAGCTCCATGCCCACTTGAGCGGCAGCATAAGCAGGCAGTGCCTCCATGAGGTCTGGCTTATGAAAAAAGAGGCCGGCGAGACGGACCTAGCGGATCCTCTTGTGGAAATGCCCGACGGGAAGCATGATTATAATCTCAAAACGTAGGTCAGATATGGACTAGCAAAGCCCGGCCCTCTCCTTTTTTTTTTTTTTTTCATAAAGAAAGGGCACATATGACTTTGTATACCTCCTTTTCCTGATTTTTTGGTGGTCCCTACATGGAAAAGTCTGCAGGCTTACTGTCGCAAGGTTCTTTCCACTGTTCTCCTCCTACATATATCATCTCGTCAACGACCTTTCAGCTGTGAAACATACAACTCTGTCCGTGCTGCATGACTTTGCCGCCGATGGTGTGGTATATCTCGAACTCCGCACGACTCCTCGGGCCTTACCGAAAAGTGGCCTTACGAAAGCAGACTATGTCTCTGCCATACTTTCCACGATTGCCGAGTTCGAGAGTACACATGATGGCCTACGCACAAAAATTATCCTCTCCATCGATCGGCGGAATACCCTTGTCGAAGCCATGGAGGTTGTGGACCTAGCAGCACAATTCAAGAACCAAGGTGTCGTTGGAGTTGATCTCTGTGGAGACCCATCACGCACTGGAATTGCAATGTTGCAGCCTGCATTCGAGAGAATCCGACACGAGTGTCCGGACTTGGGCATCACGCTGCACTTTGCAGAGGCTGAGGCCAGTGGCACGGACAAGGAATTGCTGATGTTATTGAGGGAGTGGAAGCCCCAGCGCATTGGACACGTCATCCACACCAGTGAGCGCGTGAAGGAGGAAATCAGGAAATTTCCAGGTGGATTGGGGCTGGAATTATGTCTGAGTTGCAACGTTCATGCAGATATGATTCAGGGCGGGTTTGAAGGCCATCATTTTGGAGAGTGGTGTAGGTTTCTTTCGTTTTTTTGGTTACACACGCTCTTGCTCTCTCGATGCTTGAAAAACTGACCCATGGGCACAGGGAAAGTTGATGAGTGTACCGTGGTACTATGCGTAAGTAGAGACATATCCTCGTCAAGCCGGACTCCTAACTCATGGTTTCGTGCTGATCTTCTGTGCAGACCGACGACGTTGGCGTCTTTGGCAGTCCGTTGTCCAATGAGTATCGCCTTGTAGCCAAGCATTTTGGCCTTTCGGAGTCTGAGATTCGCATGCTGGCTAGAAGAGGCATCGATGTTATATTTGGGGGAGAAGAAGAGAAAAGCAGGCTTAGGAAGCTCATGGCATCTAAGTGAATAGATGGTGAATAGGGTGATGGGGAAGTCCAGGTCCGCCTTCACCTTTAGAATTCATGTGTTCTAGACTGGATAGAATTTCTGCGTGATTGCATTAGAACTATAAGAACACTAAGAACATTCTTTGCCAGGCAGACAATTCTCTGCCTTCTGATGATTGCAGCACCCGGCTTAAGCTAGTACCAATAAGTGATATGCTTCTTCCTGAGTAGACAATCGGCCAATGAGGAAACGGGGAAGAAACAGGGGCGAGAATGAGCTGCTACAATTCGTCCACAACCATTCAAAATTATAGAATAGGCAGCGACCACTGAATTGGGCTTTGCCAAATCGATTCTATGCTTCAGCAGACCATGCAAGGAATCGCAGCGAGATGCCGGGGATTGTGGGAGCTTTTCCAGATCGAGACATAGTCGAGCGTGACTATGCGATCCTTCATGATGATTTTGAGCTTAGTTTTCGCATCATCTAAAATGCCTACATCATCATACCGCTCAGTCTGTCGAAGATAATATTGCATATCACGACACGCACGCGGCATGCATTGATTGCATATGCAGAGATGATGCCTTCGTCAATGATAAGGAACAAACGCCACCCAGCGTGCGGAGTTCAAACAGAGGCAGACCACAGGATCACAACTTTTGTGGGGCATGCAGACATGACGATGACTTCGAGGTTGCGGATGGACGGAGCTAGCGATGGCGTCAGCTGAGATCCTGAGCGGGGGTACACTATTGCGTATGGGTTGCAGGCAGAAGAATCCTTTTCCAAGGGCTCGTAGTTGAACGACGCCCATAGAAAATAATTTGATAAAAGCTGAAAGAATGTGATGGCCCTTGTGCCTCTGAATTTCTAGCTCAGCATCATTGTCATCGCGGCCAAGAAAGGCCCCTGGAAACTGCTTGTCCACACCCCAAAATGCAACTAATACCACTGTGCGTGACGCTGCTCTGTAGCACCCTACTCTTCGCGAAAGCACGCGCCGGAACAGCAAGCATCTCCTCCTACCCTCTTGCAGTCCGCAACCCTTACCTCTCCGCCTGGCTCCCAGGAAATGTAGCAAGCGATGCACCGACCGCAGAGCCCGAGTTCTGGCAAGGCCAGACACTCTACTGGCCCGTCTTTGCTCGCGTCGCCGGCATCACCTACTATTTGTTCAGTGAAATAAACGGTGTCGACAATGCCGAAGCCGCCACACAGACAGCCATTGAGTTCACATCTACTCACACCATCATTACATATACTGCGGGCGATGCCACCGTTACTGTCGACTTCTTCTCGCCTGTTTCACCGAGCAATTACATTCGCCAGTCTCTCCCATACAGCTACCTCACAGTGAGCGTCACCAGCTCTGCCTCGCTCGATGTGCAGATCTTCAGTGGCGTGGACGATTCGTGGGTGGGCTTTTCAGGCTCGCTAGACGCCTCTGTGCAAACGGCGTCCGATGGTGAATCCGTATACTTCAACATATCGGATCCCGGGCAGACGCTCTACACCGAAAATGACCAAATGGCTGCATGGGGCTCGCTCGTCTTTGGGAGCAAGCCAAGTGCCGCATCTACAATGACCACGCAGTATGGGCTACGCAAGACCGTTCAGCAGGCATTCGTAGCGGACGGGAGCCTAGGGGACTCGGCGGTGGCCTATGTTGAGGATTACCTGTTCGGCGTAGCGCACGATTTCGGCAGCGTGAGCAGTGCAGCGGCGACGTTCGCGGTGGGCTATGATCGGGCGCATGCGCTGACCTTCCTGGGCGAGTCGTACAGTGGGTACTACATGTCAGAGTATCCCACGCCGGCGACGGCGTTGCCTGCATTCTTGTCAGACTATGAGAGTGCGTATGCGGAGTCTGTGACGCTTGATGAGCGGGTGGTGGATGCGGGGAGTGCGTTTTCGACAGAGTATACCGACTTGCTAGAGCAGAGCGTGCGGCAGATTTATGGCGCGATGGATGTGGTGGTCCCCACGAGTAGCCTGGATACGGCGGATGTGTTGGTGTTCTTGAAAGAGATTTCGAGTAACGGGGATGTGTCGACGGTCGATGTGATTTTCCCGACGTTTCCTGCGCTTTATACCATCAGCCCGGAGTGGATCAAATTGCTATGTTTGCCGTATCTCATCTACCTGAACACAGACGAGTGGCCCGAGAAGTATATACCGCATGATCTTGGCAGTAAGTTGCCGTCTCTTGATCGTTTCCAAGCCTCTGCTAACTTGGGGGGCGTAGCATATCCCATAGCCTCAGGACATAACGGCGGTGTAGATGAGGCTATTTATGTCGAGGCAACGGCGCCTTTCTTCACCCTCTTGTACTCGTACAATCAAGCAACCGGCTCATCCACCGACTGGCTTGACAGTTACACGGAGAAGCTGCTTGTAGCAGGCGACTGGACGGTCACCAATGGCCTCTACCCCTCCTCCCAGCTCAGCACCGTCGACGCAATATCCGCCAGTGCCGACCAGACAGGCCTAGCAACATCCGCAGCTGTTGGTCTCAAGGCTCTAGGCGCATTACTCGGCCTGTCCAACTACACCTCCTACGGCGCCAGCTTCGCTGAGACCATCTACACAGACGGCGTGGGGCTCGATAGCACCTCCGCTCCCACACACATGACATACAACTACGGCGACGACAGCAGCTGGCTGACTGCCTTCCACCTCTTTCCGGACGCCCTGCTCGGCCTAGATACGTTCCCCGCGGCCGCAGCCGAGCTGGAAGCGGCGTGGTACAGTGAGAAATATGCGGACCTGGCAGACGTGAGCGGCGGTGTGCTCTATGCGGTGCCCGGGAATGGGAATAGCGTCGACTTCATGATATCTGAGTGGGCACTTTGGGCAGGTGCAACCAGTGATTATTATGCTGCGAGTTATGGGATTGGCGCCAAGGCCGTGACGGCGATGCATACCTTTGTAACTAACGGGTTGAATCCGGTGCCGATGCCGACGAAGTTCATTGTGGCCGGTGATGCGGACATTGGGACGTATGTGAATAACAAGGCGCGATCAACGGTAGGAAGCGTTTGGGCGCTCGTGTCGTTGAATGGTAGTTGGTGAGGTATAGGAGCTGAATACCTTCTTGATCAATGGAAGTCGATGAAGCCCCAACGCTGCCATATCGGCAAACAATAATGAACTGCCAGTGATTGATATTCAGTTGTTATTGCAGCAGTCTGCATATCGGACGCCCTGTCGACCAGATCCTCCAAGGGCGTATCGCGTAGCCGACTTGGACTTCTTTCCTATGATCTGCCCGAACTTCCTATAATAGCTGTCAACAAAGCTTGGTGAAGGCCTTTGAACCCCATCGCTGCCCTTTCTCCTCGCTGATCTCAGCAAGACCTGAGATTCGAAACTCTTGATCATCTGAAATGGCGTCAGACTTTTAGGGTTGAGAGTTGAGATATCCACACATTTTCGAGTCGATGCCTCTCCTTATTGGGCCAATCTTGAGGCGGTGACGATTATTCTGAGCTCGAAGGTCTCCTCTCCCCAATGTCACACATCCTTTTAAACACATCTTGATCTGTTTACATCACCCTTGGCTGATTGATTTTTTTCATTCATTGTCGATCGTAGTGATCAGCAGATTGGGTTGATGCTTCACTTGAATGCATCTGATAGTTCGGATTGTTCCGAGTAAATTAGATGTCGAGGAAGCTTCAGATGAAAGGATATCGCTTTCTTTTGGTCTCCCACTGCAAGCAAAAGGCAAAAGCCCTGCGCGGACAGACTCAATCTTTATGAGGCGAAGCTTGAAACGCAAGGCAAATCGACCACACGCAAAGTTTCAAGCATGAAAGCTATATAATTGCTTTCGAGCAAAGTATTGAACCGACTGTATTTCAGTTTGAATGGCTCGTGTGATAAAGACAAGATAGAAAGACTGTTAGATACAAATCTTTTCATTGTCCCACTCATGGCTCCAAAGAAAAGAAACGGGAAAAACGGAAGACAAAACAAAGTGCGGTGTTGGCAAGCCTGAGAAGGGATTGTATCTGCAGATGTGTGAGATTTGGTAGGAGAAATGTCCCAAACATACCTAGGAAAGGGATACCTTAGTAAACTCCCAATGTTGCCAGACTTCGCGGATGGAGGTGCACATGTCTCGGAAGTTTAACAAGTGCCATTGGTGATGGCCCGTTTCTTCATCTCGGGCCGAGAAAACGACAAGTTAGGCTCGGTTGTCAATATGCGGGCGGCCACTGCCGCATTGCTTGCACAAGGGCCAGGTCAAGGGCGAGAGACCTCTTTTAGTTCAGCAGTTAGGTAATCCACAGACGATGCAAGGCGATCTGTGGTCCACGAGACCGCCAACTGTTGCACCTTTTTTGTGGCCTTGTTGCGGCTCGTTGAACACACATTTGCTCGCTCGCGATCTGGAGGCAAGCACCCTGTTCCTTGTCTCTTCCGTGGCCTCATGATGCCCCAGATTTGTTTTTTTCCCCCAAATACACAGAAAACAATTACCTGGGTATGACTCGATGAAATGCAATCGGAGTGAGGGGTATCGAACGTCACAGTGTTGTACAGTGTAGTGAGTTTACTGGACTTCACAGGTCTGCCGGGGGCCCAGCTGAGGAAGCCCCAGCCGGATCTGGGATCGAGCACATCACCAAAAATCCCTTCGTCTGGTTCTGGCATATGGTGCCGTGGATGACAACCGTGCTGTTACCGTACGCAGGACCTACTTAGGCGGGTAGAGAAAAACGCCAGCGCCAATGGGCCGGGCATGCCGGGGTTTTGGTCAGACCTGGGCCCCTGGAAAGCCTGTGCCAGCTTAGGTACTGTACCAGGGTACTATGGTACCTAGGTAGATAGGACGATGGTGTCAAAACCATCAACCAACCTTCCATTTCATTTTCGCCGCACGGACGCATAGCCAATGTTACAAGGGTGTGCCCCCCTGGTTCTAAGCAGTGGGCCCTGTCGATACGTCCCGAGGGCCAAGAAATACTTGGGCAGATACAAGTTGGGTACCACGAGTTGCCACCAGGCTACACGGGCATTGGGCTGCTATCCTGTCCACACTTGCAATTGTGCGTAGAACTGTATGACCTTTTTCTAATACCAAGCAGTACTTCAGTTTATATATTTGCCTATACCTGTGGGTTTTGCATTCCTCTTGTCGCCCCGGTACGCCCAGGGCTGTCCTAGGCTCGCAGGCAAGCAAAGCTGATGCAAGGGCCTAGGTCGGCGCTGAGCCCCCCAGTCAACATTCGTTGGTGTTGTCCAATGCTTTGATAGAAGGTCGGTGATGAATGCGGTGAAGTAGCAAGATACAATTCTACTTGTTCACTAGCATGTCAAATTCGTGGTGTTGAACTTTACCGTATTTCGGTCCCTTGCCCATTCCGGACGTTTATTGAGACTGCGTTAAACTATAAAAAGCAGTATTATGATACCAGCCTCCGGGTTCCACATTCTGGCTAGCCTTAAAGCGTACTACCTGTGTGATTCGTTTCTTTTGAAAATGCCGAGAATTTCAACTTGTTGGCCATGGCATCGCAGACATTGGTATTTACAGATTCCGAGCAGCCGATCATGCAATTTTTTTTCCATATAAAATTCAGTGTGACCAGTGATGTTACTCTCTGTTCTGGATTCCAGTGAAGACGGGGATATCTTTACTAAAGACACTGTGTAGCGTGGAAGTCCAATATCCGTCTCTTTCCCGTACCCCACTGCGCGACATGATCCTTGCATCGCATGCTCCACCAACGCCGCTAAACTAGGTTGGGCTGGCACAAACTCACTGGTTTTAGTGGGAAAGGGGACTTTGTAGTTCTAGCTCTTCGTCCGTGCTTTCCCAGAGGCAGAGTGGTTCCTGTTCCATCTCCATCTTTGCGCTTTCCTCCTTTTCCACCTTCTTCCTCACCATCCCCGCCGTGCCACATCGACATCGCAACCAATTGCATCCCAACCTGCATTGGAGGCCAACGCTTCATCGACTGCCATCTTGGGCCCTAGTCATTTCTGATCGGGCAACCCAAGCTCCACACCGATCAAGCTCAGCCGCCGACGAAACGCGACTGAAGTTGGTTGCGCGAGCCGTTCACAGAATCTGCTGCCGCAGCGCGTAGCCCAGCACCACACAACACAACATCAAGGCTTGATTGCGATTGCGCATCGCCGTGATCCAACTTCTTGACGACATCTTCTATCCATCCAATTGATTCTGTTTCGGATTATTTCCATCTTGGAGCCGGCATTGTCGCTGTCGTACAACAAACAGTCTGCCGATAGACAAGACACAATTTCCGCGTCGCAATCATGTCCATGTATCCGCACCGTGGCATGGGAGGCGCTCCTCCAGGAGCCAACTCCAATGGTCGCATGAACGAGCTTCTTGACGGTATCCGAGCCGAGATGGAAAGCCTGCACCGACAGTGCGAAAATTATGAGCACCAGAGTGAGTAGCCGACCAGGCGTCAATCGACAGCTATCGCTGGCGCCGTGCGAGTGTAGTAGGTCTCTCAGCTCTAACAATGAAATCAGTCCAGACTCAGGTCAACGAGATGCAGCTGGTTCGCGAGAAAGTGTATGCCATGGAGCAAAATCACATGACTCTCAAGCAGAAGTATGTCTAACTGCCAAGCTCCAAATTCTCTCACTGGCGCCTGCTGACAATTCATACACGACAGGTATGAAGAAGAAATCACCCATCTCCGCCGCCAGCTCGACCAGGCCCGAGGAGGCGCTCCTCCGAACCCTATGGTCGGTCCTCCCCACCCCGGACCGCCTCAAGCTCCTCCTCCAGCTATCGGCATGGGTACCAATGCGTTCAGCGCCATCATGGCTGGTCAGAGCGGCCAAGGTGGTCCCATCCCGCCTCCACCTCCACCTCAGGAGCAGCAGCAGCAGCCGCCCCCTCACCAGATGCCTCAGCCGCCGCCCGGGCTTCAGGGCCCTCCTCCGCCTCCACCTCCACCGTCGCAGCAACAGCAGCCGCCTTTCCAGCCGCAATACCCGCAGGGTCCCGCTCCAGGCGGCTTTCCTTCCCAGCCTCCTCCCAGCACTGCTAGTCCCGGTCCTGGAAAGCGTGGTGTCGGACGGCCTCCTAATGCTGGCGGCCCTGCTACACCCCAGATCAACACGCCCATTCCCTACCCGGGCCCCGGAGGCCCTGGCCAGTCTCCTCAAGTCGGCACGCACCCGACCCCAGACCATGCCCGCATGGCCCACCCGCATCAGCCTCCCGCCACTAATGCGCTTGGAGACCTTGACGTTGAGCGGCTTCCAGCGCAGCATAAGAAGGCTCGGGATGACTGGTTTGTGATTTTCAACCCGGCCGTTCCTCGCATATTGGATGTGGACCTTGTCCACACGCTGGCCCACGAAAGTGTGGTCTGCTGCGTCAGATTCAGCATGGATGGCAAGTACGTCGCAACAGGATGCAACAAGTCTGCCCAGATCTACGATATCATCTCTGGCGAGAAGGTGTGCGTCCTGCAAGACGACAGTGCCGACACGGGCGGTGATTTGTACATCAGGAGTGTTTGCTTTAGCCCTGATGGCAAGTACCTCGCTACGGGAGCTGAGGACAAGTTGATCCGAGTAAGTACCACAGTGCCCACTCGCCGAATTTTCCGATGCTAATATTCATCAGGTCTGGGACATTCAAAATCGCACAATCAGGAACACCTTTTCCGGACATGAACAGGACATTTACAGTTTAGACTTCTCTCGTGACGGCCGAACCATTGCATCTGGCAGCGGCGATCGCACAGTCCGTCTCTGGGACATCGAGACTGGAAACAGCATTCTGACCCTCTCCATTGAAGACGGTGTCACTACTGTTGCCATTTCTCCCGACTGCCTGCTGGTCGCAGCCGGTTCCCTGGACAAGAGCGTCCGTGTGTGGAACATTGCAAACGGTACTCTGGTCGAGCGCCTCGAGGGCCCTGATGGACACAAAGATAGTGTTTACAGTGTTGCCTTTTCCCCAAGCGGTAAAGATCTTGTCAGCGGTAGCTTGGACAGAACCATCAAGATGTGGGAGTTGAGCTCATCTCGACCACAAAACGGAATCCACCAGGGTCCCAAGGGAGGACGATGTGTGAAGACATTCGAGGGTCACAGAGTAAGTGGTTGTCTTCACGGACTGCAAAATGAGAGCTAACATCGATCTTCTCCAGGATTTCGTCCTCAGTGTCGCTCTGACTCCTGACGCCCAGTGGGTCATGTCCGGTTCCAAGGACCGCGGTGTCCAATTCTGGGATCCAAGGACTGGCCACACGCAAGTTATGCTCCAGGGACACAAGAACTCTGTCATTTCAGTCGCACCAAGCCCGAGCGGCCAGTACTTCGCCACCGGCTCTGGAGACATGCGCGCTCGCATCTGGTCTTACACCCGCATGGGACCACAGTAGAACAAGTTGGTTCAGGAGTCGGACGCTCGAAGTTTCAATTTGTCGGTTGTCTTTCAGCTTCAGACAGCCTCAATACCCACTCTTTAATCAGACGTGTCACAGAGTCCGAAACGGTCGCATATGTCTATGGCCTCCGAACCCCTACACGCCCCTTGGATACCCAACTTGAGTTCGCTCAGGTGCGTCCGCGTATAGATCCAAGCGCTGGACTCGCCCGAACGATCCTGTATACGGAGCACAAGATTTCACGTCAACAGGGATTCTGTGGGAGTTCTGGGGACTAAGTAAGGGTCAGGCGTCGGAGGGCGGATCGAATTTGGAATCTGTTCTTGTTTCTCGCAACATTTTGGTTCTGTCTTGATTGAGTCGGATTGGGAGACGGGGTTTCGCAAATTCTGTGTAGTAGGTGTGCAAAATAAGAGAAGGACATTGAAGAATAGGTAAAGCATTGTTGCGGTGCAGGAAGTGTTGGTTCAACAGGACTGAGGAACCTCATGGAGGCATGGATGTCAGTATTCAGTCCCGTTGTAATGATTATACGTGTATTGCAACCCTTTCTGCTCTTGTATGGTGTGAACATTGTGGTCATACATGCCTTGGCAAATCGAGTACTATGTCGAGGATACTTTGAAGTATACTTAAATCCTCGGAATTGGCATTTGAGCGTATCATGCACGGATAGAGCGGATTGAATCTGCTAGACAATGGAGGATGGAAGGGACCATTCCCTTTGGGTATCATTGTTATCCACTATGCTGCATAAGTAGGTATCTTACAGCAGCGAGCTAAATAGGTCGTCGAACTCGTCGCTGCCTTTTTTCTTTTTCTTCGTTGACTTCCTCTTGATGATTTTCGACCCATCATCTTTTGTCTTCGACAAAACCTGATCAAGCCTCGGCTTCTTACTCTTTCTTGACTCCTTCGACTCGCCACAAGATGTTGCTGGCTCAGTAGTCTCGGATATATACTTCCCAGGTTGCAGCTTCTTGCGCTTCTCTGGTGCTAGTGATGTTGCAGGAAATGCTTCTAGTCTATCATTCGCTTCATTGCCCTTGACCTTGAGCTCCTTGCGTTTCTTGCTTTTGGTCCTATCCGAATCCTGGTGTGTCTTCTTGGAAGACAATTGCGGTGTAGGAGTACAGCTGCGCTCGACGGACGACTGCACGTTTACCCCATCGTTAAGCTCGTCTCGTGATACCACAACGCCCAAGTCGAGCTCTTCATTATCAATGACAGACTTCGAGGGGTCAGCCCCTTGCGCAGCCCGCACCGAGCCTGGCTTTTCCTCCGGCTGCGACGTTTGTTGCTCAACCGGCACAAAAGGAGCCATTGCCGTCTCGACCTGCGCCAGCATTCCGATCAGCACCAAACCCAGCTGAGCAAATTGGCGATCAGCAGTGAGCTGTGAAAATGTCTCGTAGGCCCTAGGTTCCAGCACCGCCCTCATCCACGCGGCTCTCTCCACCACGCGGTCCAGCTCCGGCTGCTTGGATGTCTTGGATATAGTAGCAGGATGTTGTTTCCGCGGCTTGGCGCTTGAGAACGCCATCACCTCAGCTCGCTGGATAGCAGCTTCAAGATCGAGGATCAGCTTTTGTAGAGACCGCCGAAGCATGCTGAAGGCGGGCCACCATTTTGTGCCACGGTGCTGGTTTTTGTTGCGGTGGGTGAGGCCGGCGAGGATGTGTGTGGCGGTTTGGAGGGAGGTGAGAGTGGAGTGGAGCTGTGGAATTGAAGGTGTGGGTGGTGTAGGTTTGTCTTTGTCTGTAGACATCTCGTCTTATAAAATGGGCAAGGCGGAACCTTTAATATGAGTTGGTCAGAATGCTGGTGAGTGAGAGAAAGCAGACACTTAATTAACGTGATGGTCAGAAGGGTTCGGGTCAAATCGACAGGGGACTCGCATAGTGGGCATGTCCCCTGTAATCGCGGAACAAGGGTCTTTCATAGTGCGGGGGCGGGGTCGCGCTGCATTAAATTTTCGTGTTGTTGACTGCAGCCAGTTCCTGATTCATCGCAGGAAAGAAAAAAAAAAGAGAAGATGTCGAAAACAGTCAGTTGGGCTGTCTTTTCCCACCAAGCTCCCGATTGACCTCTCTCCTTTTCTTTTCTAGAATTTTCATTTTCCTTCCCATCCTCAAGATGGCTACCCAACTCCGCATCCTGCTTATAGGCAACGGCGGTCGCGAGCACGCGCTGGCCTGGAAGCTGTCGCAGTCGCCTCTGGTCGATTCCATCATCGCTGTCCCAGGCAACGGCGGCACCGCGACATGCCCCAAGACCTCCAACAACACCACGGTCTCTGCCGGCGACTTCCCCGGTCTCGTTGCGCTCGCTCAGGCCCAGAACGTCAACCTCGTCGTTCCTGGCCCAGAGCAGCCCCTCGTCGATGGTGTCGAGGCCTTCTTCGCCAATGCTGGCATCCCCGTCTTCGGGCCTTCTATGGCTGCTGCGCGCATGGAGGGCAGCAAGACCTTCTCCAAAGACTTCATGAAGAAGCACAACATTCCAACCGCTGCCTACGAGAACTTTTCCGACTTTGAGGCCGCTAAGAAATACGTCGACAGCGTGGACCATGACGTGGTGATCAAGGCGACGGGGTTGGCAGCCGGCAAGGGAGTCATCATTCCGCAGACCAAGGAGGAGGCGCATCAGGCTCTGAAGGAGATCATGCAAGACAAGGCATTCGGAGATGCGGGCGACGAGGTTGTCATCGAGGAGTTCTTGACCGGTGACGAGCTGAGCATACTTTCCTTTTGCGACGGCTACACCATCAAGAGCTTACCGCCCGCGCAAGACCACAAGCGCATCTTTGATGGGGACCTGGGCCCCAACACTGGTGGTATGGGCTGCTACGCACCGACAAACATTGCTACACCTGAGCTAGTGGCGCAGATCGAGAGAGACATTCTGGAGCCGACAATCGCTGGCATGAGGAATGATCGTTTCCCCTTCAAGGGCGTCCTTTTCACCGGGCTGATGATCGGACCTAAGGGCCCCAAGGTGCTGGAGTACAATGTGCGCTTTGGCGATCCCGAGACGCAGACGGTTTTGCCTTTGTTGTCCGAGGACACCGATTTGGCTGAGGTCATGCTGGCTTGTGCAAAGGGCTATCTGAGCTCTGTGGCTCTCAAGATACAACCCAAGTTCAGCGCGACTGTGGTCGTCGCGGCAGGTGGATACCCAGGCAGCTATGCCAAAGGCACACCAATGACGGTCGGCACCCCTGCAGCCGGCAGTGGCATTACCATTTTCCATGCCGGTACGCAGCTGGTGGGAAGCCAACTTCAGACCTCAGGCGGTCGTGTGATTGCGGCGAATGCCGTTGGCTCCAGCTTGGAGGAGGCAGTTAAGAAGGCTTACGAGGAGGGCATCAAGCTGATTCAATTTGAGAAGATGTTCTATCGCAAAGACATTGCTCATCGTGCCTTCCGCAAATCCGGTGCAGCGCCCAGCGCAGGTCTCACTTACGCTCAGGCCGGTGTCAGCATTGATGCGGGCAACGAGCTGGTTGAGATGATCAAGAAGGCTGTGCGCTCCACTGCCCGCCCTGGTGCGGATGCTGAGATTGGTGGTTTTGGCGGCGAGGTCGACCTCGAGGCTGCGGGTTACCCCAGCGCCCCAATTCTAGTGGGCGCCATCGACGGCGTCGGCACGAAGCTGATCATTGCACAGACGATGAAGAAGCACGACACCGTGGGCATCGATTTGGTTGCCATGAATGTGAACGACCTGATTGTTCAGGGTGCTGAGCCTGTCATGTTTTTGGACTACTACTCATGCAGCAAGCTGCACCCCGCCGACACAGCTGCCTTCGTTACCGGAGTCGCAGAGGGCTGCAAGCAGTCAGCTTGCGCACTTGTCGGGGGTGAGACGGCAGAGATGCCGGGCATCTATCACGGCGAGGATTACGACGCCGCGGGTGCTGCCATCGGTGTCATGCGCAAGGAGGCACGACTGCCGCGTCTTGACAACATGGTCGAGGGCGACATTTTGTTGGGTCTCGCCTCCAATGGAGTCCACTCGAACGGCTTTTCGCTCGTCCGTCGGATTGTCGACCACGCCGGCCTGAAGTACACGGACCCGTGCCCTTGGGACAGCACCGCCTCGTCCGTGGGCGAGGCCCTGCTCACGCCTACGCGTATCTATGTCAAGCCACTGCTCAAGGCACTGACTTCGAATCTCATCAAGGGCCTGTCGCATATTACTGGAGGCGGGCTAACGGAGAACGTGCCACGCACGTTGCCGAAGACGTTAGCAGCGGAGATTGATGTAGGTACCTGGGAGGTGCCGGCAGTGTTCCAGTGGCTGCGCAAGGCAGGCGGCGTCGAGCCCAAGGAGATGGCGAGGACTTTCAACAATGGTGTTGGTATGGTCGCTGTTGTTGCGGCTGGCGACGTAGACAGGGCGGTGCAAGTGCTTGAGCAGGAGGGCGAGAAAGTGTTTAGGATTGGCCGGTTGGTCAAGCGGGATGGGGAAGGGTGTGTACTAAAGGGGCTCGAGACCTGGGCATGAGTGCCACTGCTTCCTTCGCAAAGGCTGCAGTGATTGGATTGCCCGACGACCTGGCGCAAAGTGGGAATCCGGAGGGGGGAAAAAACTTAGAGAACGGCTCATAGGCTCGGAGCCACGTTAAATGGAATTTTTTTTATCGAACTGGGTATCAAGCTAACGGTGCGGCCAAATCGGGCGTCCTCAGGCAAATATGAAGTTAGTTGTCTTGTGCTTCTCTTCGCTGGTATCAAATTACCTCACAGTCATCAACTCCGGACTCCAGACCTTCAGCCACCACGCCCAACAATGGCTACTGTACAGCACTAACATCCGCCAGAAGGTTCACTTTGTATATACAGGCAACTCTTCCACCCTCGTGTCTCCCACGCCAGAGGTGCCCGGCAGATTGCTTGATTGATTTTCCCCATACGAGGGAAGCTGCTCAGATTTGACCGTCGATCGAGCAGCTGCAACTGAACGAGTGCCCGACTCGCTAGGTCCGACTATCGTAACGGCTTGTTGAGCCTCAAACTTTTCAGTTTGGCCGACGACTTCGATCTCGGCTTTCCATTTCAAGGTTGCGGAGTGCCGTATACAATATGTAGTAAAGGCGGGATGTATCGGACTTCCTGAGGAGGTTCTCGCTATGGGTTGGCCTAAAGCCGTGGCATGTGTGGAAAACAGCCTTAAGTCCATAGCAGTGCCGATGTCCAGGGCTGCTTCTTTGCCAACTTCCCAACGACTAGGAAGAACTAGTCCAAAGGGCTTCTGTTGCAGCGGCGGCGCCGCCGCCGACGATGACTCGCCCCCGTCTCCAGCCAAAGGGTCGTGATCACTGGGTGGGTTGATGGCCTTCCCTAGTCCCACCACCGGTAGACACATGTTGTGCTTCAAAGTGTCTTCTGCCTGCTTCGTGCCAAAGGTGGTTGGCGCAACCGTTGCCGTGTGAGCTTTGAGTACAAGTTCTAGGGATTTGAGTACCACCGTCTGAGCCACATCTTGAATGACTTGACTTGTCCGGTTTCGATCTGGCACAACCCGCATCGTAAAAGGTATTGGCGTTGGATTGCCTAGTTGGATGACAGCAGGGCACTCCACCTGGACCGAGAATCCAAACACTGGCACTTTTCTAGAACCCAGCACCTGTTTCGTTTTCTGCTTGAAACTGAGTTCCGCGTTCTCCATGCCCGGCACAAGATGGTAGGTGTTGACTTGCCCTTGCAGTACGCGTCGTTGAAGGTCAAAGTCGGCCAGAGGGTATGGCATGGATGGACGGGCACGCATCTGAATGGGCAGGACGGCCGTGACAGCTTTCCCATGGCTCCCTGAATCCAGGAGGTCAGCCTCTAGATGGTACTCGATGTAGGTCTCGAATCTGGCGTTGCGCTGGCGACCGGACGCGTAGAAGGATCCTGGTAGTGGTGCAGAGACAATGTCCTCGGGTTGAAGAGACAGGAAACAGCTATCTGGAGCGCCTCCTTCGCTTTTGACGGCCGCAGGCAAGGGATGCAGGGGCACATCGATGGCGAAGGGCCATGCGAGAGGCTCCCCTCCCCCAGAGGCGGTGATATGCAGAGGCCCATCATGTACAAATTGGCGTATCTGGGTTGTTCCGAAGAAGTTGTAGCGATTCCGGTAGACCGATCTGGTTGAGCTTTGGCCATTGCTTTTTGTGACCACGATCTTTGTTTTGGCCCGGCCGAGCAGGCGGAGGGAGATTGTGGTTCGTGGGCTGACCACAGGTAGAGAGCGAGTGATACGCCCGGTAAGCACATCACCTGGGTGGCATGGTCGTTGTGGTCCGCCTACATTGTCCAGCTCGATCCTCAGCTCAGGACCGCCCTGGTATGTTGCGCTTGGCATGGCGTAGAGACTGGAAAAAGAGTATGTATGAATTAGTGTTATTCGCGTCCACAATGATGTAGTTAGTAAAGAGAAGTTGGACGCGAGAAACAAAATTTATGTGAAAGTCAATCAGCTTCTAGCAAGGCACGGACGGCTTGAAGGCATCATGGGCTGTAGGATAAATAGCAAAACTATTGATAGGCAATGATCAGCATAGGCGCTGCACCGCCCATTTCTACTGTCTTTAGCACCGCCTTGGCAGCTGACACGAGGAATGATTCTACTGAGCCTCTTTTTGCCGTCCTACGCCACTGATGTAAAGTTGATATGTTAGTGCTTACGATCATCTGCCTCAGTGATCAGGACGGCACTCACAATAGTTCCAATGGAAGAAGATTCTGTTCAGACACCAAAAGGCGATATACAACTGTGAAACCAACTTGGGAACTGGAGACATACTTCCGAATGGCATCAAGTTTCAGCACAAGATTTCGTGATCATTAACAGTGTTCATTATTCGACCTGTTGAATATGCATACTAGGTCAATTTCAGAGACTTTCGCGCAACATAGACGGTCAAGGCATCTAGTAGTCATTTCCAGCACCCTCCCTCTTCTCGAGACCCTTCTGCTGCAGCTTCTCATTCTTCAGCACGCCACCAGCCTTCTCCAGGATCTTGCCGAATGTGCTGTCACCGCCAGACTTCTGGCCGCTGGAACCCAGGCTCGAGTCGTTATTTCCACCGCCATACGATGAAGTCTGGTTGCCGCTCTCGTAAGATCCAGAGCCGATACCGCCAGTGGTGCCTGAAGTACCAGTGCTGTCGTAGTTATCAGTGCCTGAACCTAGGCCGCCAGTACGACCTGAGCTTCCGAATTCATCTTGTCCAGTACGTCCAGTGTTGCCAGAGGTACCGTAGCTATCGTTGCCAGATGAGCCGAAGTTGTCAGAGCCGCCTAGACCGCCAGTGCGCCCTGAGCTTCCGAACTCGTCTTGGCCGGTGCGACCTGTGCTTCCAAGTTCATCCTGACCGGAACGGCCAGAAGTGCCGTAACTGTCCCCGCCAGACGAGCCAAAATTACCTCCCGTAGTACCGCTGCTCCCGAAGTTGTCAGAGCCGCCTAGGCCGCCAGTGCGCCCTGAGCTGCCGAACTCGTCTTGGCCAGTGCGACCTGTGCTTCCAAGCTCATCCTGGCCGGTACGTCCACTGCTGCCGAAGTTGTCGCCTCCGGAGGAACCAAAGTTGTCCGACCCGGTGGTACGGCCAACCTCGCCGAGGTTGTCCTGGCCGCCAAAGCCGGCCTCATTTCCACGGCCAGAGCCTGACAAAGAGTCGCTACCAAAGGTGTTGCCTCGGGACCCGGTGTTGTCACCGTAGGAGTCAGACTGTGGTGGCGTTAGCTTGATTCATGAAAGAGCAACTTGGGGGAAGGGGGAAGTCATCATCTCTAGTGGAGGGGAAGACTGCCTTAAGAGGAAGCACACTTACGTCGTTGTTGCCGCCGTAAGACATAGTGATTGATGTGTGTATAAAGTATCTGGTGTTAGATATTTTGTTTTAAAAAAAGGACTTGTGGTAGTATCTAGTGCTGATGATTCCAAAGGTCGCAACCACTTCAGACTCAAGGCAAAGCCCCTCAGATATATACCCGCACGCCCAGGACGACATTTCACTTCATGAGGCAGCCAGCGTTGAACCTACGTCACTGGAGGCCGCCCTAACATCCTTTGCACTTTGTCTCGTCAACGTTCCCAGGACTTGCGTGCGACCCACATTAGCCTCGCAGCAAGCAAAGTACTTTTAGAAAAGAGCTTGTTTTTTTCTTCTTCTTCAGGGATCTGTGCCTTTGCTGGTGATCTAGAGCCTCGTTTTAGCCGTACCCCACGGGGGAGCGGCAGCGACGCGTGATTCGATTTGTTAAGCTTCCAGGCATGATTAGCCTGGACAGAAAAATAAAATAAAGAAAAAAACAGCCCAGCCAAGCCCAGATCCTGCTTTGGCGCAGTAGCGTCACATGGCATCATTATCGCCTAGAAGAGGTAAGTGAAGAAAATGCTCGAGCGAAAACCAGTTTCCTGCCGGAATTGATGAAGTTGACGGGGAACCTTTTTCCTTTAGCTGTAGCCCAAACAGATACTTTCGACGGGGGCGAAAATGATGCACGAGACAGTCCGAGGATGCTGTCTGGGGCTGAAGGCTGTCATTGGTCGGCCGTCCAGGTTCTTTGGACAGCGTCATGGTCGCACCGCAGCAACAAACAAAGCAGCACACAGAATTGTTTCGTCATTCAACAGCAACGTCAGCCGTTTTTGATCGAGATGTGAACGGCAGGATTTCCTCCCATGTTTTAAAACTGGACCGTCTGACCGCGTCCCGTCAAGGATTTGCAATTGAATGGCCACATGTATGTAGTTGGAACAAGTAGTTGGAACAGCATCACGAATGCTTGGAATTATAATCCAACCCCCCTAGCCAACAAGCGTCGAGCTGTGCCAAGTTCCAGACTCGTCGTGTCGCGCCAGCATAGCTTGGATGGGTAGCTCAGCTTCCAGTGTAACCGGGTTTCCTGGTGCCCTCTTCGAAGCTACCCCTCTTCACGGGACCCTGATTTCGTCAATGGCGGCCTCCAGCGCTTGACGATTAGTGATTGTGATAGGATGATGCCGTTGCACCCGGACCGATCTTGTGTATTCTTCAACATTGAGGTGGGCCACAGATAGCCGACTATGTGCCTATTGAGCATTCATACATTTTGGAAACCGTCTAGTCACCAATTTTAGTTTCATTCAACACCAATGACGTGTTGTGAAAGCTTCCTTCTAATGGCTGAACGGCTGAACGGCTTCAAGGCTTCCGTCATGACATATATGTTGACAGTCGTTCAAAATGAGGCAGCATAAGGGAGTCGGCTCCTGGCAAAAATCTTGAGCACAACTCCACCACAATGTGCTCAATATAGTGTCTGTGCATGTGCCTTCTCGTTGAAAGCATAGAAAGCCTCAGGCCTTCCAATGCGCCTTCAGGAATGGAATATGTCCGCACAGAGCTCCTCCGATCGCTCATGCACTGGGAAATGCCCGGTCCTCGACTGCTCCCTCCACTGAACGATACTAAAGTCTTACTTCGCCCAACTCTGCGATATCATGAAACCCTCCTTCGTGAAAGCGCTCACCCCTGTTGAAAACATTCACATAGCGTCCTGTGACCCCCCTGGCGGAGTCTGGCCAGACACAAATACAAGCAGATCTTCGCGGTACATCACGAAGTCTGTCACCGGGCCCAGGAAGTAGTGCAACACCGTCGTCCATGTGATGACTTCGTCCATTGTCCATGGATAAGCATCTGCCCAATCGAGGAGCTGGTCTGCCATCCACGCGAGCATGCCCACGGGGGAGTCGTGCGAGGCGGAGCCAAGAGTGGTGGGCCTGGTGCTTTGAACCTGTCTGTAGGCGCTTCCTGACTCGCTGAATCGCTGCATTATAGCAAGTGAGGTCAACTCGAAGCCGCTATAGTGGAGCTCATCGTTGTCCTCGGCTGGGTGGACGAAGACCTGTTGGATGTTAGCACTAGTTTCATACACAGAAAAGATAATGCTGTGAATGTTATTACTGTCTTATCGGAATACTGACATTTGCGAGGTAGATAGCTTGTACACTACTCGGGGACTTCAAAGCCATAGGACTCATGATCATCGATCCCCATTCACGACCCGCAACCACTTGTTTGTCGTACCCAAGCCTAAGGTCGAAGGGTCGCACCGTCTCGAGCACTAAACAAGACGGCATAGTGAAATTCGGGAAAGTGAGTGTTCACAGCAAACTCACAGCCTGCTCAGAGCCGACTCATCGACCAGCGCTCCACTCATCAATGGCTCTTGAGCCATCGCTCCACCTGGACCGAATAGCACCAGCTCTCGACCTCCTTTGGTGCCCCACCATGCTACACCGATGGCGGCTCTCTCAACATCCATCTCGCCGCTGCCAAGAATTTCCCAGAACCTGTGCTTGGCAACGTCCCTCAAAATCGGATCCGAGACTTCGTGTAGTGCCCCCGCAGCTAAGTTCATCCAGTCTTCCACGATAGCCAGGGAGAGGAAGGGGAGTGCATCGATCAATGTGAGAGCCAGCGCGCTCTGCTCCGACATGGGAGGCGGTGCCGAGAGGCTCTGGTCCTGGGTGGCTGGCAAAGGTATCTGACCGGCTTGAGGGACGCGGAAGTGGACCATCTCTAGCAACGTCTCCGCAAGGTCTGGTCGAGTCGCGGACACAGGAAATGGAGGTGATAGTATCTGCATGAGCGTGCTGAAAGCAAGTCGGAACTGACGAGGCGATATCTTTGCTGGGAAAGACGTGAGCAGCGTCTCGGCGTAGAATGCTGCCATTTTGACGGCTATTGGACCATTTTGAGGACATGAAAGAACAGAGAGGACAGCAGAATGTGCTGCTTCAAAAAGCTGCATCATAAGCTTCGAATGAGGTGCTCCGTGGGACAGGTAAACCGTGGCGGGGCGGACTATCAAGTCTTCGCAAGCCTCTGGTGGCACATTGAGAGGCAAATGCTCGGCGGTGTTGAGATAGAATAGGTCCAATGTCTTGGGCAGGGCGTGAGTTGGTGTTGAGCCTGGAGAAGATGGCGCGACATCCCTCAAAAACGCAATCGACGGCTCGGAATGTCTTGCCAGGACATCGATGGCGGTTAGATATGAGAATGTGTAGGCCTGGAAGGTGTCGTTGCCCCGGGTGGAAATGAAATAAAGGTTCCGGTAGATGTGCAGTGTCTTCGCCGCAATGATAGGTCCCATCAAATCGTTGCTCATTCGAGGGTCGAGTAGACTCCTTGCAGTCACGGACCGCAAGATAGCGACCACCGCAAACAAAATGTGCGTGAGCAAGCGCCACAATACCGGCCAGGTAGTCTGCAGGGTGTTTTCCGTTAGGACAACACCCTCATCTGATAATTCAACATCAGACAGCTTCACACTCCACCACTGAGCGAGCAGCGTTGATGTAAAAGCCAAGATATCGTCTTGTGCCTGCAGAGCCAAGCGATGGTCTTTTGCCTTCTCAACAGAGTACGCAATTAGATTAGACAGAGGACCGGCCGTTTCCACGAGTGGGTTTGACTCAAGGCTCTTTATAGCCATGAAAGAACCTGACATTTCTTGCCAGTCAAGTCTTTGGTCGACCTGCTTCACATCGGGCCCGATTGACCCCAGAAAGAAGCCGCCTTGGTAGCCAGCCTCACCCACCATAGCCTGAACAGCTAGAGGGAGCAAAGCATCGCAATCCACTCCCTCCTTCGCCGCGTGCGACATCAATGAAAATGCCCAATTCAGAGCCAGAACAATCGCCGCGCTCGCTACAGGCGGTTCCCTGTCTAGCGAGTGCAAGGCTAGGTTCGCAGCCGTGACCACAGCGCCCTCGAGCGTCCTCCTCATGCTTCCCGATAAACTCTGCCTGCCATTTCCCTCAAAGCCCATAAATATACCCGCCAGCACGAGCAGATGCTGCCACCGGCTGCTCCTCTCATCCGCGCCCTTGACAACCGCGCGCGCCCAGGCCTCGCTCCTTAGCCCGCCGCCTACAGCCGGACTTGCTGTGATGCCGAAACTCAGTGCGTGCTGCTTGTCTGCATTCTCGAGCTCGTTGCGTCGGACGTGAATCGCGGCTGTGTTGAAGACGCTGAGCACGCGCAGGCAAGTGCTACGGAGAAGGTCGGCGTCAGGAGCGTGACGGTGCCATATCGCAGGCGCGGTGAGGAATTGGGAGGTCAGGAGGGAGAGGTTGAGTGGGTTGGTGAGCTCGGTCAGCAAAGTGAGAGTCGTGCCGAACAGGCGATCGGTTTGGCGCTCGTCGTGGGTAGTCTGAAAGTCCGCGAGGACTTGATTTAGAAGATGGTCGGCCGGCATGGCGAGCGGTAGTTGGAGGATTAGTCTAGATCATCTGATTGATGTTTTGCTTGTTGAGTTTAGGGAGGCTGTTCTTGTTACCCATGTAGAGGGCAAATGGCTCTCGATATGTTGTCGACGTGAATATCTCATAAGCTGTGAAGCTATACTGTGATATTGCCGGTGATGTATAGTAGGTTGGAAGCTCGGTTGCAGTTGACTTTCGGAAGGCTTGTGCCGAGGCACGTTGCTGCGCTGACTTCACCTAACTTCCGACGTCATATCCCTGTCGCTACAACGAAAAGGAGCAGACATCAACAGTCGAGCAGTAGTCATGGCAAGTCACAAGTGAGTATGATGAGTCCCTCTTTTACAGACTATGCACGTCTTGTCCCTTCATACTCACAGCGTATAGCTTCTCCTCGGCCTCAACGTCGACGCCGTACCCGCCGACCAACTACAGATCACCAGGATGGCCGTCGCTCTTCTGGCCGCCCCTGGACGATCGCTATGTGCTTTACGGGCTCTTTGACATGTGGCGCTTTACCCTGTACTGGACGCTCGTTATGTTTGCCGCCTTTCATTGGGCAGTCATCGGCATTGCTTTGTTTGTGCAGATTGGGAAGAGGAGAACCAATTGGAAATACTTGTGGACGATTCCGATCATTTATTCCGTGATGGCAGGGCTTGAGGCCTTAGTCGCAGGCAGCGTCACGGGCGCTATGTGAGTATTCTCCTACGAGACTGACCCTTTTTTGTATCAGGAGAGTGAGTGTCAGAAAACTGGGTGGTGACTGACACCTTGAGCATAGGGTCGGTGCTATTTACATCGCGGCTGGATGGTACATGACTACGTGGATACCGTTCATCTGGGGCTGGGTCAACGTCTTCGTACTGGTTGTCTCATCATTCTCTATCTCGGGCGGCCTTTGAATAGCCCGGCTCTATCTATCTGGCGAAAATTTCGTCGTACTCTCCGAGAGCAGCCATTTTCGACCTTGGAAGGGGTCTGTTCGGTCAAGGGCTTCATTTCTCTGAATCCGATTCTGAATCCGAATCACGCTTGATGTACTCGACTACCTCCTCGAGGAATCCCGCCTCGACCTTGGGAGCCTCTTCGCCGGCCAGGACCTCGACACCGCCACCTTGATGAACAGGCGCCGTGTTCACAGGAGCGACCTCGATCTTTCGGATAAATCTCGCCGGATTTCCGGCGACGCATGTATACGGCTCGACGTCCTTGGTCACGACACTGCCCGCGCCGACGGTACTGCCTTTTCCGATGGTGATGCCCGGCAGCACGATTACATTGCCACCTAACCAGCAGTCCTCGCCAATGGTGATGGGCTTGCCCGTCTCTGGACCCCGAGTCCCATTACGGATATTGGGGTCAAGAGGGTGTGTGCCGCTATAGAAGGCGCAGTTGGGCCCAATCAAGGTGCGTGCTCCGACAGTAATCTTACAGGTGTCGATCCAGGTGGAGTTCTGGTTTACAAAAACATTTGATCCGAGTCTACATCTTGTTGAGCCTTTGGACATGGTGCTGATGGCTGAGACAGGGAATGGTCATCGATACATACTTTACGTTGTATCCATAATCCATGTGAACGGGGGGACAGAGCATAGGGAAATCCTCGAGAGTCGCCTCATCATCCTCTTGGGAGGCCATGTGTTTCTTCCGTTCGAGAGGCGTCTCATCTGAAGTGAGGCTAGAATCTTCTCTTTAGCCCGGAAACTCTTTAGGTAACTTTAATGTGACATCAGTCTTACTCTTGATACAGTTCGATCTGTTCTCTGCGCGACAGACCCTCCGACTCGTTGTACAGCCTTGAGGCCTGCTTGCACAACTGCCTCTCTTTGATCAGTTCTGGGGTGAAGGCATAGTAGAGCTCGCCGGTTTCCATTTTGCGGCGGTTTTCCGCAGCGTCAACATTGCTTGGTGCAGACATCTTGTAGGATAGGGCGTAGAAAGAGAGTAGTAATGGTAGCGAATTTTAGATTGCCAGTACCTAATTCTTGCGTACAAAGGCAAAGTGCTGCAAGATATACTCAGATGTGTCAAAGTTGCCAGCTTTCAGCTTGTAGCCCTGCCCCCCCTAGACCTCTCCATCGTTACGTATCCATCCCCTTGCAGACGTGTACATAATACTACGGGCCCTCACCGTATAGTCAGACAGTGCAGAGGATCAGCCTGCACAGCCAGGCAAAGCCTGGTAGCTACTCCACACCAGATGAGGATATGAGCAACCACGGCAGGCTTCATCGTATTTGGCGGCGCAGCGTCCACCAAGCTTATGGTGGTGAAATTTGTTCCGTACGGTAGTAGTTTCAAATCAGTGACTTGAAAATGGTCAGCGCCACGTTGCCTGACATCTGACAGCCCTGTCTAGACCCTTGAAGCAAAACTATAGCTGGGTAGAGTGCATGTGATGCACTGAATAAGGGATGTGGCACTCGAAGACTCCCTCCTTCAGCCACGTTCGCGGTAGTTGTATGATGTCCTTCGATTTCAATTACTTTGACGAGTATATACAGTATACAAGGCCTTGGAATTGAGCGGTAGGACCTCGTCCCGTCAGCCGTGTACATGGGAGGTGCTCCTGTGCTCACCTGGGGAGGGGAGAAGCGGGCCTGCCGTGACATAGCCTCTGTTGAACAGCCTCCACCGGGATCAGCCTCGTGTGTTAATTTCTGTGGAATCGTCTCGTACTGTGGGGTGATTCTGGGGCATAGGGCTCGGGTGGGATCACAGAATGTCTTGTAGCGGTGGCAGATGTATACTGTCGACGTCACATATTCGACTGGTGGGGCGCATCATTTGACGGTGCGCTGCCCCGCGCACAGCAGACGAGTCATGCGAAACATCACAACGGAAGAATTGCACTCAGTATCGAAGCAAACTGCTTTTTATTTTGTCCTTGTCTCAAGACCCTTTCCCTTCAACAGGTTTTCGTAAGCGTCCATCCTAGCAAGTTGACTTCAAGTGTTGTGGTCTGTTCTGAAAACAGCCGAACCGATTTGACCTCCGTGTTGGCGTAGCCAGTTCTCCCACGAGCTCCTCCACAGTGGACAGCCTTGATGCGTCTTCACAGCCCCCGAGCTCCCATCCCCCACCAAAAACTTGGGTCCAGAAATCTCAGAAGATCCGATCCTCCCCAACACAGGCAGGTGGTTGACAGGGCATAATGGTGGCGTGATGCGAGTAATTGCTCAAAGGTGATGGCGATGACGTGTTGATGCCATGGCACATTTGTCGTGATGGCTCATGTTATGCTCGAGCTGACGTGAGGTCTCATGGTGCGAGTTGTTTACTTCCTATAGAAGGGGTCAGAAGCTGCTCGCGTGCAACCAGTGAGGCTTTGAGGACGTATAACTTACGATCTGGCCCTCATCTTTCTTCTCTTACGCTTAAGGCGACGAACGCGCTTCTTTCTCCACTTGGCTCTCATCGTGAACGATTAGGCCTACAGACGGTGGGGTTAGCTTGTGCAATTGGGTGTATAGTGAAGCTCGAAATGTGACGTAGGTCGCATCGAGCTGCTGAGGTCGGCACCATCGCTGACGGATTGAGCAATCGCTTGATTGATCAAGCGGCCGTACAGACGGTTGCCATTGAAACAGCTGGTGATCAAACCAGACGGGGGTAGGGGAGATCTAACTCACGGTTCTGCGGTGAAAGTCGTTGGTGGTGAGGAGAAAACTGGAAGCAAGGTCCGAGTCGCAGTTGAGCTGCCCGGTTTTGTGTTGAGCGCCATTCTGATGTGGGGCGAGTCACGTGCATGGCAGAATGTGGCAGGGAAGCTACTTCTTCTGCCTTCCAATGCAGGGTTAGGGTTCAAGCTTGCGATATTGAAGGGGGTTCTGCTTGATTAAATTGGGAGAAAGTCGAGTCTGGTGAGGTCAGATATGTCTAGTACATTCAGGAGCGTGGTCTTGAAGACTCAATTGGGGTTGCTTTCTTGGTGCTGCTTGTCTAGATGTTGTCTTGTTGAAGTCAGTTGCCATAGCAGAAGATCAATTGCATGAGATTTCCCCCAGGACTAGTACGTTTAAGATATTGCAAGCCGTGAACGAACTTCCCTTCGTGAGAAGCGTTGTCTTTTCTCTTCAGAGTATATCAAATCATGAGTAGTTCAACCACACCAACCGGAATGATGCCCTTGGAGCTTACACTTGTCCTCGCAGCCACCCGTGAAATGGGCATAGGTTTGCGAGGGACACTACCATGGACAGGGCTTAAAAAGGAAATGGCTTACTTCGCCAGGATCACGAAAAGGCTGCCACCATCAGTGAGTTCAGGTTGTGTTCTATGGGAATGGTAGTCTTGAAACTCATGCTCGTACAGATCGATTCACCAGCCATGAACGCAGTCATCATGGGTCGCAAAACATGGGATAGCATTCCGCCCAAATTCCGCCCACTAAAAGGCCGTCTCAACATAGTCATCAGCCGGTCGTTTTCCAGCCCTCCCTCTGAGCCCGCAAGTCTCGAGACCGACAGTGTCAAGGCTTCTTCACTAGAGCAAGCCATCTCCTACCTTCAGTCAAGACCGCAGGGGACGCTGGGCCGAGTATTCGTGATCGGAGGGGGCCAGATCTATGCGTCCGCCCTGGAGCTGAAAGAGGCAAGGAGGGTGCTGTTGACCAAGGTCATGTCGGATTTTGAATGCGACACGTACTTTTCGCTGAAATTAAGTGATGAGGCTGAGCGGGACTGTGATTCGGCATGGGTGAAGAAGACGAAGGAGGAGTTGGATGCTTGGGCAGGCGAAGCAGTGCCGGAGGGTCTACAGGTGGAGAACGACATCAAATACGAGTTCCAGATGTGGGAGAGGAGAAATTGAGGTCTTTATGACATGGCTTTCTACGAGCTTGATGCAATCCGTCCATCTACATTCGCACTGAAGCGAATGGTTCACTAGATCCTGTATTATTGTCCATGTAGTTGATCACTTGAACCTACTTGCCTTGCGTCCAGACTGTACAGAGACTGTCCCAGTACTCACAGCCTTCAACTTGTCCAAACTGACAGGCTCGTCCACAAAAGGCAGCTCGGCCGTGGGCAGCGTCTTGAAAACATCCGCTCCATGATACAAGAGCGCCGGGTCCAACATTTGGTCCAAATGCCGAATACTCCTCCGCATCCAACTCACTATGGCCGCCACATGCCGCATATCCACATCCTCCTTACTCCGAAAGACATTCCGCCACACCGCAGCCGCCATGACCGCATCGCCCTTGACCAGCCCCTCGTCGTACGCGAGGATCACGCCCCGCCACGTCATGAACAGCGAGTTCAGGTGGCCCGAGCGGATCATGCGGCTCGACATGCCGTGTTCGACCTCCATCATGTCCTCAGCATGCTGGAAAAAGTGATTGACCAGCTGTTCCTGCCATGCCTGCCAGGCGGGCTTCTCGAGGCAGCGCAGGCGCACCACAATTAGATAGAGATGCAACATGGTTACTTGGGACCAAGTGCTGAATGTCGGGAGTAGGCCAAAATCTGTGAAGCGTTCTTCGATTAGCAAACGCGCCGTAGATGGATAGCAAGGAGAGAAACGTGGTGGACGAACCGTCATGCCACACACCGCCGCCTACACCAATCTCTTCGCCGTCTTCTGTCATAGGTACATTCTCCTTCTTTCGCAGCTCCTCGGAAATAGTGTATTTGGCCGGCTTGGAGCATGCCTTGTAGATGGCTTCGGTCGCGCCGTAGATGGCGTAGGGCTGTATTGCCTTCTGGGGAAGTATGGTGCTCGCTATGCTCGTTAAAACTCTGGCGAATGTGGAAGGCTCGCTGGCAGGCTTTGCTTTCTCTCCGCGACGAGGCACGGTCTGGTGGAATTGCCGTCTCGACCTCGTTGCGATTTCTGCGACGGAGGCTCGCGCGGCTGGTGGGTTGAGCTCAATCAAAGCTCGTAGTTGACGCCGCGCGACGTCGCGGCAAGGTCTGCAAAGTTGTGTCGCCATCTTTGGTCAAGGATTGATTGAAGCACACGAGCAGAAGAGCTTCTGGGAGTGTTTGCCTCTGTTCAAATTGATATATGTTCTCTGGCGCAAGACTCTCCGCGTCATGGCCAAAAAATTAGAATCGCGATCCCTGCAAAAAGACCGGCAGGCATCTTCTTCACCAGTCCCGGCAGCCTCAAAAGTCAGCGGCATCTTAGTATGAAGACACAATTACTATTGCGGGCGGAATTCACAGATTCGGCTTTGATTATTGCTGGATCAATAACTAGCTACTCGTTCTTGTATTTATTGTAGGCGCAGCAGCCCCTAATTGAAGTGTTCACAATAGAGCGAGCGGTCTGGTCTCGCTGGCATTCATCTAGGACCCTTTTCAAGGCACCTTGCGCAGATATCGAGATGTCGATTACGCCGTCAATTACCTTCCCCTCAACCTAGCCGTACCTGGAGAAGACCAAAGACGCGTTCGTCCCACCGAAGCCGAATGAGTTGGACATTGCAACGTCGATGCTTTTGTCTTGTGCATGAAGAGGCACAAAGTTGAACTCGGAACCAACATTTGGGTGATGGAGGTTGACGGTTGGAGGAGCCGTCTTCTGTAAATTCGTCAGTACCCAGACGCAAATCAAAGCTCATGTGGGCGGGCTCACCTCTGATATCGCCAGCACAGAGAACATGGCCTCGACTGCACCCGCTGCGCCGAGTAGATGCCCAATTGCTCCCTTGGTGCTACTGACCGTGACTTGACTTTCTTTGTCGACGCCATCCTCTCCCAGCATCAGACTCCTTATTGCCTTCGTTTCCGCTACATCTCCTACGGGAGTGCTGGTCGCATGAGCGTTGATATAATCGATTTGGCCCGGTCGAACTTGGGCGTTCTTCAAGGCTCTTTTCATTGCCAAAAGAGCCCCTGAGCCATCTTCTCTCGGCGCCGTCATATGATGTGCGTCACCACTGCAGCCATAACCAGCCAGCTCGGCCAGTATGGTCGCACCCCGAGAAGTAGCGTGTTCGAGTTCTTCCAGAATGAGCACAGCCGCTCCTTCAGCGACCACAAAGCCGCCACGATCCCTATCAAAGGGTCGGCAACTGGCACTTGGATCATGATTGAAAGCCGTAGATAATGATCTTGACCTGCCGAAACCAGCAAACGTCAGGGGATGCAAGCAGGATTCCGAGCCACCGGCAACCATCACATCAGCATCACCGTACGCAATGAAGCGTGACGCGTCTCCTATTGAGTGCGCTCCCGTTGTGCAAGCTGTAGTAGCGGAATGATTTGGTCCCTGGAACCCATATTTCATGGAAACATGCCCAGCAGCCAGATTGATCAGTATCTTGGGGACAAATAAGGGAGAAACCTTCTTATAACCCTACCTATAATCTTAGCCTTTTGCTTCGCCAAGTTTGATCCGGACGGCCAAGCTCACATCTTGTTCAAAGGCAATACTTGTGGAATAAAGCTCCTCCAAATTGCCAATACCACTACCCAAGCACACGCCAGTGGCCTCCAAATCGGCTTGCGAGGTGGGTTTCCACCCAGCATCGGCCAGGGCCATCTCAGTAGCAGCTATGGCATATTGAGTGAATTTGGACATGCGTCTCTGTTCCGAACCATCGAGCCAATCCGATGGGTGCCATTGACCTTCCGCTCTCCCAGCATGCCCACTCGGCACTATGCCAGCGACGGTGCTGGTCAAACCTTTCCATTGCGTTTTGGGCTCCAAAGAAGAGATGTCGACGAGTCCAGACTCTCCAGCGAGAAGTCGGCTCCAAGTCTTGCGAGCACCTACTCCCAGGGGGGTAATGGCGCCCAGACCTGTCACAACCACGCGGCGCATCTTCCCATGTCAAGAACGTGGTGGCCGAAACAGATGAGGTCTCGGACTATGGGCTTGATTTTTAGTGGGGCTTTGACGAGCGCCCGCCCAGCAACCTTATCAATGAGGAGCTTATCCTATATTCAGGTTTTGTCTGAGATTGGGGTTCGCTTATTTCATAAAGTAGGTCTGGATGTTATGTGGAACAGTTTTTTTGCCAAACCTTCACTGAGCCTGGGAATCGCAAAAAGTCTCAATGATGAAGGTTAAAATGCGGCTCCTGCAGAAGCCAGATTAGCGAACCCCTGACCCTAGCTCAGGCGCGCGGATCCAATGGCAGATGGGCAGAAACCCCAGATTTGTTGCTCGAACAGGAAGGCGGTCTGACGAGGAATGGCAGTTGCTAAAAGCGGAACACAATTGCAGGAGCGCCTGACAAAGCCCATCCACTGCTGTACTGAGTGACTGGACCCCCTGTTGCGCGTCGTCTCTCTTTGCGCTCACGACACATCTCACCTGAGTCTCGATTCCCGAAACTTGCTCGTTGTGGCAACATGTTTTCTTTCGCGAGTTCATTCTTAGACATGATCCATTAAACTCTGTTATTTTTTCATTAGACTTTTGCTTCGAAGCTGACCAATCCCTCAAACACCCTCTCCAGACATTCCCAGCCGTCAGGACCGTCCCATTTGGAATCATCAACATCTTCAGCCTTGCCACGTCGGGCAACACCACGTTCCACCCTTTACTACTTTTTCAAATACCTGTCTTGATTTCCTCTGGTGTCAGTTCAACATTTCCCAAGAATAGCAAGTGTCCGGAATTACGAATTTTCGGAATCCTCATTCTCACACAGGGTCCCAAAGGTCATCTCAATTTTGCGACATCTAGACAAATCACCTGCAATCCGACCTATCGCAACGCGCAGTCTGTTCAACAGACGATCCTGGGCTCAGCGTTGTATTCCTTCCCGAAGTCAATGCACAGTTGCATGACACCCAGGTCCATCCCATCTGGACTTCGTTCTTTGGGTCTGCGGTGCCCAATTATACAGTTGTCCGCTCGCCGCAAATCCGTTTCAGCTGTCTTATCAGAACAACTCTAAGGGTCAACCCCCAATTGATCGCCAGGGACAGGCCAGGATTGCCTCAGATCACCACTATCTTGTGTTCAGCCTCATCGCATGATCAGACTTTATTGCGCTTTACCCCGGCCGAGCTTTCAAAAACAAGCCTGGTTTCACACTTGGCCAAATACAGGACGTTTCTTGTATCTGAGCCAAGCGCCAAAAACTTTCCTGGCAGCTGATCCGCGGCTCTCCTGCTGTCCGAACACTAGCCTTCCCGGTGTTCTGGGTCTGGCATTGAGAACCTGAGAGCACAACATCGGTTGAGGCACGAGGATAGGCTCATCGGTTGGAAAGGGGCGAATCCTGTGCCAGAAGCTTATCTGTTTCTTCAAAGGTTGAGTGCAGGTTTAGACCGCTCCATGTGCATCTTTGATCTACCAGGCTTAGGTTACTCTGCCGCGGTTTGAGTACGTCCCGGGCCAGTATTACGCCTTTGGCCACTTAGACAAGCCCCTATATAGCACACTCTCCTCTTACACATCTCCCCTCCCGTGTCCCTATTCTCTTGATACGCCATCCTTATAGTTGGGACTGCCAATATGGCCGAGCCATATAGAGACAAGCCGTCTGGTACGGCCTCAAAGTCCCATAAAGGAAACGATCAAGAATGGAACACCGAGGTTGATGTTGTGGAGGTCAGTGGAAAGGAGGCGGAGGCTGGGTCATCTTCTGGCAATTTTGACACCCCTTTGGGTCGTCGGATGAGCCCTGTAGATGATCTTAAGCACCGTCTCTCGCTATGGGGTGAGTCTCATACCCAACCTGCAGACAGTGATGAAGAAGGATCAGAGTACGAACTTCTTTTAGACCCGAACCTGCCCGAGGAGTATACGCGACCGAGTGTACCTTCCATCATATCCGGCACGAGCGATATAGAGAAGACGGGAAAGATCTTCACGGAGGATGGCGAAGAAGAAGACTCTCCCTATCCAGAGGTCAGAGCTGCCGTTCGCAACTACGACATTGAGGCGCCTTGCAACACAGTAAGTCCACCGGCCTCGGTTCTTGAAGAAGGTTGTGCTCTAATACTGAGGATAGGTTCGTGCTTGGACGATTGGAATGTTTCTTGTTGTCGTTGGTGCCTCCATGAACACCCTGTTCTCCCTACGCAACCCCTCTATTGGTCTGGGTGCTCTCATTGCGCAGATCATCGCCTGGCCCATTGGACATGGATGGGCAAAGGTCATGCCGCGGAGACAATTCAACTTTTTCGGTTTGAAGTGGTCACTAAACCCTGGCCCATTCAACATCAAGGAGCATTCTATCATCGTGGTGATGGCCAGTGTTTCGTTTTCAGTGGCATATGCGACGGACATCATTCTGGCACAGAAGGTGTTCTACAAGCAGGACTTCGGCATTGGCTGGCAGTTCATGCTCACCATCTCGACCCAGTCTCTCGGCTACGGAATTGCTGGTATCATGAGGAGGTTCCTTGTGTATCCGGCGTCCATGATTTGGCCTGCCAATTTGGTGTCGGTCACCCTCATGAACGCTATGTACGAGGCCAACGAAGCGCCTGATCCAACAGTTCTCGGTGGCAAAATGCCACGCTACAGGTGGTTTGCTATCGTTACATTCGGTGCCTTTGTTTACTATTTCATCCCAGGCTTCCTTGCTCAGTTCCTCAGCACGTTCGCCTTTGCAACCTGGATTGCACCGAACAACCCCGTCGTCAACCAGCTCTTCGGATATACGACTGGCTTGTCGCTCATTCCCATTACCTTTGACTGGACTCAGATCTCAGGATTCGTTGGCTCGCCCCTCATTCCTCCGTGGCACGCCATTGCCAACACCCTTATTGGTGTGGTGACTTTCTTCATCTTTGGGGCTTCCATCTTCCACTACACCGGAACTTGGTACGGAAACTTCCTGCCTATGAGTGACTCGGGCATCTATGACAACACTGGCTCCTCATACAATACGTCTCGAGTCTTGACTCCGGAGTTCACGCTCGACCAGCAAGCCTATGAGAGCTATTCACCCCTGTTTCTCAGCACGACTTTTGCCATTTCCTACGGCTTGTCTTTCGCTGCCATTGCCTCTCTTGTTGTGTATACCTACCTGCATCATGGACCGATGATCTGGAGCCAGTGGAATAACAGCAAAACCGAGAACGATGATATCCACATGAAGCTCATGAGGAAGTACCCCGAGGCGCCAACGTGGTGGTACATGATTCTGTTCGTGATTGTAAGTACTCACCAACCCGTCACCGAAGTTCAAACTCTGACACGTATACAGATGCTCGTGCTTGGCTTCATTACGGTCCTGGCATTCCCAACCAATTTGACCTGGTGGGCCTTCCTTCTCGCTGTAGCGATCTCCTTTGGCTTTTCCCTGCCCATCGGTATCATCCAGGCTATTACGAACAACCAGATCGGTCTGAACGTCCTGACTGAATTTGTATTTGGATACATTCAGCCTGGCCGTCCTCTAGCCCTGATGATTTTCAAGACGTTCGGTTATATCACGATGAGTCAGGCTCTGGCCTTCGTTGGTGATCTCAAGTTCGGGCACTACATGAAAATCCCGCCCAGAACCATGTTCATGTGCCAGGTTGTAGCGACGACATTTTCTTGCTTCATTCAAATTATTGTCTTGAACTCGGCATTGGCCGCCATTCCAGAAGTCTGCACCACGACTCAAAGGGAGCACTTCACATGCCCCGGTGGTAAAGTCTTCTTCTCCGGTAAGCAACGTCGTTTTCTGTGAATTACAAGTTCCTTGCTGACAGTTTTGTAGCCTCCGTCATCTGGGGTCTTCTTGGACCGGCCCGCATTTTCTCCCCTGGACAAGTCTACTCCGGCCTGTTCATCTTCTTTGGTATTGGTGCCATTGTTCCTGTCATCATCTACTTCTCGGCCAAGAAGTTCCCCAAGTCCCCCCTCAAGTACCTCATTGCACCTGTCATCTTCGGCGGTGCGGGATCCATCCCCCCTGCTACACCCCTCAACTACCTGTCCTGGGGCATCGTGGGGTTCATCTTCCAATACCTCATCAAGAAGCGGAACTTCAGATGGTGGAGTCGTCTCAACTTCCTCACGTCCTCGGGTCTCGATCTTGGTCTTGCCCTAAGCACGCTCGTCATCTTCTTTGCCTTTACCCTCAACAACATCGATCCGCCCAATTGGTGGGGCAACAACATCGTCACTACCACCATGGACTTCCAGGATACCGCTATCCAGACAGTATTGCCGCCTGGGCAGACCTTTGGCCCTTCGACTTGGCATTAATGAGTTTGTATAATAGAGTTAGTGTGGCATGATCACATGGGTTAATTAGGGTCTGTGATGGGTGGAGTTTGGGTTGGTAGGCGTGGTGTCCTTTTCGAGCAGCGCAACAATAGGAAATTGAAGCATGCATCTGTATCCTTGACTCCCAAACCTTCTTGCCAGTTACTTGCATGATCAGTCTATCTCTTCGAGCTACGAAGACTGCCTAGAGTACGGATTCTATTCTTCCTTGTCAGACTGGTGTCGTCCACTGGTTGAAACTGTCTCCGTCAAAATCGCCGCGCTTTCGCGAGCAACTTCGAAACAAAAAATGGAGGCCACATGAAAAAACCACCCAACTAGCCTAATGTGATCCAGGCGGTCTAACCTCAAACATGAGTACCCGACTCAGATCCTGGCTACGAGCTGTCAACTGGAAGCTCGAGGAACTGTACCGCATAGTTGTCAGTGCCTCCGAAAGGTGTTGCATCCTGAACCAAAGAATCAAGCAATTTGAAGTTCATGCGTTTGTAAATTCCGAAACCTCCCACAAACGCCATGACGAAGATGTCGAGTCCCAGCTCTTTGGCTTTCTGAATGCCATGCTTCAAAAGCGCAAGACCAGCACCTTTGCCCTGATTTTCGGGGTGCACAGCAAAGAAATCAAGCACTAGTGTGACACACTTAATTGGATGTGGAATGCCCGGTAGAGTACAGGTCACATACCCAAATAGTCTTTTGTGCCCAGGATGCGGTTTTTGATGACTCTCAATTGATCATCCAGGCGATCATTCGGATCTTCTGTGACCCACCATGCCGCTTCGGCTCTTGCCTTGATCTCCTGCTTCTCTGTTGGGTCGACATCAGGAGTCTGACCCTCGGGCCATGTCGGATTGCCTTGTTCGTCCTTGTGATACTTCACAGGCAGTTTCCACCGAATGTAGCCCATGAAATTGCCCGTCTCTGGGTCCACAGCCTTAAAGTGCCGCAGGAGGTCCCTGTCTTTGAGAAGATTGTTGGGCGTTCGAATGGTACACTGGCGGATGACCGAGGGGAGATCGGTATGCTTCCAAATGTAGCGCCAATTTGGATCTTCCCAAAAGGCGCTCATGTTGTTGCGAGCTACATCAGCCGCATCGTCGATGGTGCAAGCTGTGATATCATAGCTAGGCATTTCTTTTCAAATTTGTGTTTCTCAGGGTTATAAAGGGTTGAACAATCTCATAGACTACCTAAATAGTGATTGCGACGTCGAGGGATGGACTACTTATAAATGCCGGTATCTAGTATCAGGAACGAGAAGCCAGTTGGAGTCGATAATTACAAATTGTGGCTGCCTAGCCCCATCATGCAGCTATTACTGCGTTAAGTGGGTACAATCTTATGGCGGTTCCTATTGCGAAATATAAAGGGGTAGAAGAATCGGGATTAGTTATGGCTTGACGAACCGCAGTTTGTCTGATATCCGCGGATAGGACGGCGTCAGCACGGCCGGGAATTGAGCCTTGTTAGGCCAGGTGTCAACTTCTTCAGGCGCTTAGCAAGCAAGATTCTTGTCTCTAATTTAGCATGACACCATAAACTCAGTACATTCTTCGCACTGCCTCTTGATATAGGCGTTCAAGATGAGGTGAAAATAGGCGCAACTGCACGGAGGAGCGACCATGGCGACTGGCCTAAGAAGAGCACGTTTAACTATAGAGCCTGGCTACACAGTCCCACGGCATGAGGGACAATAGTAAAAGGTTCGCAACGCCTGAAAGTCGAAATATATAGACATGCTCAGCCATTTGGGCATACTGCCTAAATTCGATAGAACGGATGCACAATTTCACAATCGGGTGTAAATCTCGATCGTAGTGGTAAGCAAGCCATTACAATTATGACAAATTAGAACTGTATAGCAAAGTGAATAATTAGGCAACTGCGATGTATTGCTCTCTTGATCCGCTCGAGGTATTATAGATGGTGTAACAACATGCCATGTGATGTTCCTACTGCTCAAGTTTTATGTTTGGTTTCCGTCCGTAGACCACGTACTCTATGGTTTCCCTTCAGCAATGCAAACTCCGATATGTCAAGTCACGCATAAGTGTGGTAGGTACTTACGAGGCTCATAAACACGCATGCTGGCGTTCGTCAGGTCATGCCTGATTTCCTGGATCAAAGCAGGTGCCTCCTCTTCCGGGAGTCCTCCAACAATCATGACTTTGCCGAGACTCTCTGCGGCCCGCAGTCCATTCAAGCAGACCCAGTTTCCAATCATACTGTCTTTGGGATCGAGTGGCCAGGAATTTATGGGGGCCAGTATCTGTTTCTCGACGACGTCCTCAAAGCCGGCCTCGATCATCGCTTTCTTTAATTTCCGGGGTGCCTCAAAATCGCGGCCCATCCTTCTTCCAGCTTCAAGTGCGTATATGAAACATTGCTCAAGAGCAGATCCATGAAGCACTGATGCAGCCACTTGATCCGCGGGAAGAAGATCGAAGCTGGCTTCCTGGAACTCGGCCCCTGGATTTCGTCAACGACGTCTCCTGGTAACGCCTGACTTGCAAGCTGGGGACGTCTGAATACTTACAGCCACCAGGGTTGAGATTATTGAAGATTTTTCCAATCATGCCGCGGAAATCATTGAAGCAAGTCAGCATCAGCCGCCAGTGGATATAGTCGAATTGCTTGTCAAACACCCAAAGCTCCTCGCTATCCTCGCGCACAAAGGAGCAGTTGGCAGGAAGATTGACGTTCGTTTGGATGAGGCTTAGGTCTGTACCGATGACATTGGACCCTTGATGCTTTCTTGCGAACTGCTTAGCCCAGATTCCAGTCCCTGTGCCAATATCGAGGACCTCAGGCGGGTCAGACACGAATGGGGCAAGTGAAAGTCTGCCCTCTAACATAAGGAGCCACTGATGATGTTGGAGGTCTGCGGTAAGAAAGAACAGAGGCGTTAACTTGATTGTGATATAAGGAATGTGCCAATTTATCCAAAACTTCATCGAAGCGTACTAAAAGGTCACGTTGCGCATACCTAATCGATCTTGTTCCTCCTAAAATCCCGTCAGCTTTTGCGTTCCCCTAAACGGGAATTTGTCTTCCCTGGTCGGGAGGGGGATTTCTTAGTCTCAATATTTAACATACTCCATCATTAGGAAGAAGATATTCTATGAACACGGGCACCAGTCAGAATCCGCGAAATGGGCATGGAATTGATGGAGTACGTACTTCCTTCTCGATATGCATTATAGAGCCTGCCATATTCCTCGACTGACAGCGCATCCGGAACCGTCTCACCACTGTATGACTTTGGTCTTAGAGTTGATGTCCTGCCTCGATATCAAGATCAACTACGCTGAGGAGGAGGTACTCACGTGGCCTGACGGCTGGATCCGGAGCTGCCAGAAGCCCCGGACCGGAGAGGAGGTGATTGTGGCCCCATGCTTTTGTCTTACAGCCCAGATTGGAGCACCTCGGCAAAGTGCAGGAACCCGGCACCGAAATCCAAGCAACACTGATGAGGATATGCGAGGACGAGGGGAATGTTGCTGGACTCGAATTCCTCTCCACTGAGAGTCCCGGTCGGGCCGGCTTGGCCGCTCGGATATAACGTGTTCGGGCCCACTTGAACCCGGGCGACCAAGCTGAGCACGCAACGGATATGATATAACAATCAAAGGGTCAGCAGAATCTCAGGAAAGATGACCTCTTTCTCCGCCTACGTGGGAGATAAGACCACTACCTAAAGACTGCGCAATCTAATGAACCTCGGTTTCACTCCGGAATGAGACCGAGACAGCATGGTATCACTGTCATTATGCTATGAAAGGAGGACTTTCGTACGCTGTCTAGCATTTCCTCTGACATTGAAGCAGAATTTATGCCAACTGCAACTTTGCTTCAATAGGCGTCAAAGGCCCCATCGTCCCATAAGTCATCGGAACTTGCACATTCAGGAATTACCGCGAGACCAGATCCAGTACCAACTAGATCATGACTGCTTTCCCCATTACTACCCAGCCCGGAACTTCCCTCGTCATCGTCGTAGAATGACCCCAGGTAGTTGATATCCGCGCCATAGACAAGTTCTTTGCCTCCCACTTCGACACCCTGGTAAACTAGTATGACCCCTTCGGAATCTTTCCAAAAGCTTCTATCTGTCGCGCTTTCGGCCCCGAACTGCCCTGCTTCCGCGGTCTCAACCTGCTCGAGCTGGAGAGAGGGAGTGTCGTTGAATGCGCAAGGATCGGGACTCGGAACTCTTTCCAGGGCGGACAGCTCGGATATCCGTTTGGATGTAGGGGTGATTTCTGCATCGTCGTAGATTTCAATGTCATTCTCTATCTCAATTTCTGCCCGCTGTCTTGGCTTTGGCAACTCATCAGGTGAGGAGTACGTGGTTGCGTAAGGATCTGGGTTGGATGGTCTGGCAAGTGGGCTGGAGAAGTCCGTGAAGATTGCATTTTCGGGAGTCTTGGGCATCTTGTCTTTCACGTCTTCTTCCTCTTCCAAGACTTTGTAGTAAGACGTCTCTGGATAAAGGGCATATCGTTGTCCTTGAGCATCCTTTGCTGTGATGCTTGGGCCCCGGCCTTTCCTCAAATCCGCTTCGGACAGGTTGTTGAACTTGGAGATCTCTAGAACGGTTGTGGGGGTACCACTCATATCCTTCACATCCTTCCCAGTGGGATCACGGCCACAATGGTAGCACACCTGGGATACCGATGTGCGACGATCCGGAGTCAATACTGGTGACGCGGTGCCGGGCTCACTGACCTCTTCGATTCTCGACGCGAAGCCAAGACCAGGTAAGGCAGTTTTGGCCCCACGCATGCCCCATTCTGACTCGCGGGAGGATTTTGGCGTGACAGTATTTTCACTGACCGAAGTACACCTTGTAGGAGCACCAGAAGGAGGTCGGCTCTTGAGACGGCGCAGCTCATCACTGGAGGCTGATACTGTTTTGTATGAGCTTGTCTGGCTTACAGGGCGGGTGGACATCCATTCTTCTTCTTTAGGCGCTGGCGTTAGAATTGCTTGAGCAGCTGGAGTGGGTGAGCTCCCCTTCTCAGGCCCGGGTTCTTGTTGACTCGTTGGCCTCGAGGGCAGCCCACGTTGTAGGTACGCCAAAATGTCGAGATAGCCCTCAAAATCTCGCACGAGAACGTCATCCTGAACCTCGGTTCGTTCATCGGGTGTTGCAGGAAGTGGCTTGTCAAGGCTCAGCGCAGTGCTAGGCGTCGTGGCACGACCAACAGTTGCGTGGGAATTAGGCCGTTCGCCTCCAAGGCACCTGACAATCGGTGTGTTCTTCGGCTGATGAACACTTTTATTATGGGACACATTAGACGGGGAGACGTAAAAAGTAAGGGTGCAGAGCCCATCCTTGCAACCTACCTTTCCGTATCTCTGGGGAAAATGTCTTGGGCCTTAGTTATCCTCCTCTCCCGCTTTGTGACCCTAACGCTGGTGGCTCTTTTCACAGATGATTTGATAGAGTCATAATTAGATGAAAATATGGAACTTAGGTTTCTCCGCATGTCAGGGCGTTCCAGACCGGGTCTCTCATGGGCGGCCTGCGTCGAGTCCTTCAACTTGTTGCTACTAAATCTGCTTCGTAGAGTGCGTCCTGCGAGTTGAGGGTCGCCGAGGCCCATTTCAGGCCCCAGAATGCAGAACATGATTCTGTTGGGCGCTTATGTAAGACTGGATGGAGTCGCCTCAGTGAAAACGATGAGGAGTCAACCGAGTACGAAGATGATGGTGCGACTGACTGCAAACAGTGAAACGAAGTTGAATATAAGCTTTTCTTTGCGTGGCTGAGTTGGGCGCCCCAAGCATACCTATGTACAGTCAACAATAGCCCTTTTTCACCCAGAGCTGTCCCGCATCCATGAGAACGTGATGAAACTAGGAAATCCAACAGATCTGGACGCGGATGAGAGTGATTTCAAGCCGAGCAGACAAGTGTTGTGCCGGAGCAGTAATCAAGTGCTCGCAGATCTTGTAGAACGTGATCCGTAAGTAGGGATATGAAAAAGACGCGACGCGAGTAGTGCGCTTTCTAGTCATCTGTGGAAAATTCTTTGAACTTTAATATTAGCAGATTTGACCTGAGTCAAAACCAAAAGACATACCAAGGTACGCAAGAAATCTGTAAATAAATACATCGCATCGAGATACGGAGGTTGTTACGCCCGCACGGCCCTGGTGACCGGACCATGCATAGAGAGGATCGCGCGCAACGGTTTTGGTGGTACGAAGAATATATGATCTACTGAACAAACTTCGAGTGGCCGGTTACGCGGCCAAACCAGCCAACCTTGGCGAAGAACAGAGGCGGGACCAAATTTTCACCTCACCACTATTCGTACGTTCCTCAAAGCTGAAATATATACTACGTACATCAGGTTCGGACTGCGCTCGTAACGACAGGTGCTACCGTTGAAAGTCAAAACTGGCTTTCATGATACTTTGGATGCTGTGCATACCAAGGCTTTGCATGGTACAGCTGACCTCTTATTTAATCTACCTCAACCTTCAGTTTCCAAAGAAATGTCTGGTTGAGGCCCGATTTCTGTGCCCCTCCAGCCTTTCTCAAAGTTGTTTCATGTCTTTCCTTGATATTCCGGGAGCCATCCGAGCCTGTCAGCTGCGAAGCATGGGAAGCACGGGCTTTCACGTCGTATCAATCCGAAGCATCTAGCTTGGTGGGCACGGTCATACGCGTCAATTTCCAACGGCCTCGGCTTCGGCGTCAAAAGCGGTAAATTTGTATCCACATTCGAGGTTGCACTACGACCAGCTCGTGTTTTCGTTCATGGGGCTTTTACAGATTTCTGGTGTATTTGAACATGACGCTCTGTTACCCTTAACCATGCAAGAAGGCTGAAAGCTTGGATCAATTTCTGTTGGTGGCATGCAGTGTGCCAAGACCTACGAGCTGAACGCCGTGATGAGAAGAAAGCATGATCGAGGTCAGGCTTGATGGGAGAGAATGGTAAGCTTGCAGATTTTGCACAAAAGATTCTGAAGCCGTACCCAGAAATTTACGAAAGCTATGGCATTTGATTCCACTACCAGCAGCGTGAGGCAATATGAGACGAGAATTGAAGCCGAGAATCGCAATCATCCCAGCGATGATTCCTGTAGTCACTAGGCCTGTATATCGCATTCTTACCTTCGATACTTTCCTCTCCGAACTACAGGGCGGTATCAAGGTCGATATGACTTGCAGGAAGGTTGCAGCGAGGATGGAGATGGGTGCCAACTCTATACCAGGGGGTATCTGGTGGGTCTTGGAGTGCTTGAGAAGCTACCAGAAAGCATTTTGATAGGTCGAGGCAGAAAGGGAATAGCAACGGTAGGCAGGGAATGGACAGGGCGTTGATACTACCATCATTATGAAGACGTTGGTCCTGAAATTTGCTTCTTTTGGATCTACTCATCAGTCCGGTGCTTGACTTTGTGGGTGTTGTTCCTTTTGGACAAAGAGAGGATACTCGAACTCACAAAGTTTAAATCGTTGTATCGCCAAACCATAAACTTCGCCTTCCCCCGCAAATCTGAGTCTGAGGCATCATTTACTTATCTTCCTTCAGCACTAAGTTGAAACGCGCAAATTACAGAAGTAGGTACAGTATCACGATGCTATTCGAGGGCGGGATCGACTTGGTGCGTCAAGGCCCAAGCCTGGATGGAGCCAATGGACATAAAATCAACCAATTGCTGGAATCTTATAGTAAAGAAGGATTCAGCTCATATTAGACGAGAATGCATGACCATACTGTCATACCTAGGTACGTGTAGCTGGTGGCCTTTTTACAGACAGCGTTGAGGACTTTCGCTCGGCGCCGCTGTGAACCCATGCGCCACTGCCTGGATTCCAACCACAGCCATTGACAATACTAAAGTTTATCAAGGTTCGGCACATTTTTTTTCAAAGGGAGGACTTGAAATTGCAAGGGCAATCAGCCAGACTTCTTGAGAGCTTATCTCAGCCTTTTGTGAGGCTTAACAAACTTTGGCAGTCCTCCCTATTAGGTCCTGAACTTGCGCAATATGGTGAAATCTTCCAAGTATTCTTCAACAATCTATTGGAGATGTAGAGGTAGTCTGAGAGTGGTTGGCGAGAAATCGGCTGCAAAACTGGAGAAACTCGACGGATTTAGAATGTCGCGGCTGTGAATCGAGCAGGAAATGAACACAGGATAAGAGTTTAAAGGATTTTTATTGAATTTACACCCGTACGAGTAAGATGAATTAACACTGCTCTGTGGCCGCAGACGTATAGGCTCAGCGTGTCTACCTAGGTACAACTCGTATCGCTTGATGGTGCCGTCCACACCTTTGCTAGTTCAAGTGCTGCTGGACTAGGCTTGAAACGCATAGTTGAACCATTCTCTTTTGTTCAGAAAATTTGAAAGAATAAGCGGCTGGAATATTTCAGAGCCAAATGTTGCTGCCCCCATTACGGAATGGGGCTGCGCTGTTGCATTTGAACGTGCGTACACCTAGGCCCCGAGCTCGCCGCCCGGGCCATAGGGATGAGGACATCGCCTAATAATGGTAAAATGAACAAGAGACATTTTTTAACAAGGAATTACCTCAAATGACTCTGAACATGTTGTCCTTGACGCCTCTCTTCAAGCCTTCAGCCTTCCCATTTTCGTACTCCACTCCTGCTGAGCCACCACCGCCGGACATGCCTTCCATCTTCAACTTGAGTTCTTCGTCCAATTCGGCCATTGTCTTCTTCTTGACTTTCTGTAAAGGCTCCTGAGTTTCCTTGAGTTCTTTTACATTTGGCTGTTGTTGATTGTCTTCCGCAGAAGTGGCGCTGTTGCTTTTACTGTAGCTGATTTGAGTTGTGGACAATAGCCTGGGCCTTGCTGCGGTGATGGTATCACTGGACAAGGATGCTCTTGTTGCGACGCGTCTGATGAGAAAACTCATATCGACAAAAGACTGTCAAAATTTGAAGATTGTGAGCTGAGGAAAGGTGGTCGGCCGGTTGTTTCCAGGAGCTGGATTTTATTGAGAAGTGCGATTTGATATTGATGTCATCACATTGCCATCTTTCTTTGCACGTAGAGTTCTACAGAGTGCTTCGGTCTCGGGTTAGGGTCTTTTCTTCCCCCCCCCCTCCCATCCTTCCCTCCCACTGGATAAATGTATCGGAAAAGCATGGAGACACAAATTCTGCCTTCTTTTGACTTGCAGTAACGCTTCGGAGTATGCGTCCAAGATAATAAACAACATTCTCAAGCCCAAGGGATGGGACACGGTTCCCTCCTACATTACACTGTACCCAATTGCTCGATCTCTCTTATAACAAAATATCCCCGAATCACGTTTTTATGTATCATATTGGCTTATTGAGTTATTGGTAGACAGGCAATACAGTCCATCACGACAAAAGAGAATGATGTATGGTCTGTAATTGAGATGGTGATGGTACAGAATTGGAAGATGATGACAACACGCAGTCCATTTGCAATGCAGGTGTGCTTTGAATGTGCCCTACGCCAATGTGTATAAATACAAGTCGGCGGTGGCCGTATCTAATTATATACTATGATTGAAAGTAAGTTCTTTTACAATATTTACCATTCTCATCTGTCTGGACGTAAATGGTGCAACGCGTCCAGGTCCATAATAGGAACCACCGAGCTTTCACTCTCTTTTCTCGAGGTCCATGTAGAGCTTTGATAACCTCAGAAGAAATAGCTTGAGGACTCCAACACAACCTCATCGTCCAAGCAAAATGAGGGTCCGATGCTGATAAGAACGCAGTATTTCTCCATTATCCATCCGGGTATCTCGTGCAAGGTGATTTCAGGCCTCGATTTCTCAACAGCCTGAAGAGTTTAGGGTGACTTGTGCCTCTGCCTCACGATCAACCATTAGGTGTGCCATAGCTCTACGCCTTCTTTGTTCCGTAGCCGGCGATTCAATACCCAGTATTGTATGTTCGTGAAAATGGACATGCCAAGGGCTGTTCCAATGCAGCCACAGATCGAGCCCCATCCGTGAGGATACCAAGGGCCATCCTCGGATCGGAAAAGATTGTTTCCAATGATACCCGCAAGGTTAGCACACATGGTGACAGCAGCCATAGAGATGCTTCTCTCCTCGGGAGTCTTGGCGTTGAGCGAGACCCAGGCACAGTTGACGGGATCTGGAGTAAACTTGGGTCAGTCGTGGAGCCAGCAAAGGAAGATAGCTGGCATGAGGTCACTTACGCCAGCATGTGGAAAATCCAACCAAGAGTAGAAGCATGGGAAGTCTCATTGTCTTGTCGTCGACCTTGATGATCTCGCGGTTTCCAATCTGTGAGGAGAAGAAGTTAGGTTTTGTTGTTATTTATTTTTGGGGAATATAGAGGAACAGCTACTGACAGCAAATGCGAGGTAAATGGCCAATCCCAGAGAGACCATCAAACCTCTCTTACGAGCTTTGTCCCTGGTATTCATCAGCTAACGTTCAACTCCAACTACCTATGTGCAGAAGGTTTGATTTTAACTCACGCGGTGAAACCCCAGAACATGTTGATTGGCAACAACATAAACCCTGCAGCCGAGCATAAAGCGTTGGCCTTCAATTTGGTGTATCCCATCTCCATGACCAAAAACGGCGCATAAGCTCCGAAAGTCCACGAGGGAGCGAGGGCGGCAAGAGGGATGATAATGTGGGAAAACAGTCTCCAATTGAGCAGCTGAAGGAGGCCATGTCAGTGATATCAACAACTAAAAATTGGTGAAAGTCTCAGGCTTACCATCTCCTTGATGTCCTTCCATCTCACGTGCTTTCGGGCTTGCGACCTCGCCGGGTCGTCGACCAGTACCCGGGTGGTGAGAATGTGTGCGTCTCTCTCGTTGAACCAGCGGATCTTGAAAAGAGAGACTGGGTGCATGGGCGACTTCGGGAAGACGACCATGAAGTATATAGCGGCAAAGACAGTGTAAATTCCCTCGATCTGTTGATTTTTAGCCCAGCCCAACCATGCTAAAAAATGTGTATCAGACCACTTACAATGAAAATCCATTGCCATCCATACAAGCCGTGTGCACCTTCAAGACGAAGTCTGTTCGTCGATTAGTATATATCTTGTGACTTGCTTCTGTTCTTGTGAAGAATACCTACATGCCAGAGGCGAGGAGGCCGGATAACGCTGTTGCCAAGTTGTTGCCGAAAAAAAAGACGGCAAAACGCTTTGAAATTTCGTCCTTCTTGTACCATCTTGATAGAGTAAAGAGACCGGCAGGGATGAAGCCCGATTCACACAACCTGTAGATTCAATAGTGAGCCAACAATCTCTTGTGTGATGTGAACAACAAGTTGCTACTGTGGTCCAGCCTTCACTTACCCAAGAAGAAATCGAGTCGCTAAAAAGGGACCAAGACCCTTCTGGAAGGCTTGAAATGTGGCAACCAATCCCCTGAGAATTTATCAGCTGGCATGAGATCACCTCGAGAATCGAGAATACTGACCAGGCAAAAACTTGTGCACCAATCCAAATCGTAGGTCCAATCTTGTAAAGTATCAAGTTACTCGGAAGCTGAAGTCGTTAGTTTTCATCCCCATATTGCGTTATGACTCGATTGCAATTACCTCCAGAAGCACAATACCAACGGACATCAGCGTGTTGCCCGTGTTGTATTCATCCTGTCCGATTCCGATCTCGAGGGTGAAGCCATCGGTATAAGCAGCTCCGCTATTTGTCGTATTAGTTGGGAGTCGAGCTTATATGGTCAAAGATAAACTAACATGTTGCCTCTGTCCAGCTGTAGAGCGAAAAAGGCAAGGACTAGAGGTGGAAGTATGATCCAGTCGAGTCTGATCATCTGTCAGTACATTGATCTTCGCACTGGTAATCGAGTCGCTACTCACTTCCGTACCAGCTTCTTCTCCTCCTCCGGGGTCCAGTTGACAACTTCATGCTCGGATTCACTGGCTGCCTTGTTGCTGATACTCGTGTCGCTCCGGGCATTCGCGACCTCCAAATCACCCTTCTCCGAGATCTCCTTCTCAGACATCTTTGCTTTGGCGACGATCCTTATTTGAGGAAGGAATGTGTTGCAAAGAAATATCTTGAGCGATTGAAGGGTGGAGTATAGTCTAGGATACTCTAGCTACAGTAGAAAACTGTCAGCGGGACATTACGTTTCAATATATACCGGCCGGGCGTCCTCACTTTCATGGCCGGCATTGATTCCGAGATGCAGTCGGTGCACAAGGCCGATGCCATCACGTCTTCTGGACATTTTAGCATGAAATTAAGGTATCCACCCTATCACCGGAGGTGGCGTAGCTGCAGGTCCCAGCTTTGTGAGGATGCGTCGGTCTCTGAACTCCGAAGAGGCATGTAGTGTTCTATTTGGCGATCACCCGCGACTATGGGTACGGATTAGGACGCAAAGGGGTGGAGTCAAGGGTAAGGTGAGCAAAGCAAGTCGTGTGATACAGTTTCCTATTCGTATATCATGCTCCGCAATGGGTCAAGCGAGAGCCTTGGTTTACACATAATTATCTGGCCCCGTGTTTTCCGGGCATTCCGCTGGAGAAAGGGTCTTGACTGCATATGCACGACATGTTGGAAGGGTTGCATAGGTACCCCAGTTTTGGACAAGAATTTCCATATTGCGAAATGCTGTAATACCTTCTGGTAAGCTATTGACTGAGTTAATTATGATTTGGCCATGAGGTAGCCAGTGATGGGATCCCGCTCGTCTATCTGCAGGCTCGATGATACTTGGCTGTCGGGGAGTTAGGCAGGATGGTAGGATGTTGTCATTCTGCCAAAGATGTTGCCATCGAAGACGGCGTGAACAATGCCGCGTTTTGGAGAAGGAAGAATGGTCTGTTGGCTCGAGTGTATTCTCATGATTCAACGATACAATAACACACCTTCTGAGATTGGGGGCTTTGAGAACGCAATTTCACTGAAATGGCTTTGCATACTGCAGGATTCAGGGCGCATTGCGGCTCATGTCTGTATGAGTCTATTTTGACCTTCCATATCGAGTGAATTGACAGCAAGCGATGCACTCTTTATCTTGGTTGACATGGCCGGTGCAAGTGCGGATCTCGTCGGTAGATGCGAGAGCTGCATGTTACATATTCCCACAGACTTTTACAGTCACCTTCCTGATGGGGTACTTCGCTAGAACTTGATTATAGATACAGATACTGTGGTTAAGAAAGCTCTCATTGAACTCAATCTAATTATTTGTTTTGCTTTGAATCGGGTTTCATAATCTGTTGGACGCTTATCGTACCGAGACCACATTGCATTCTGATATGGTCCATGATGCTGCCCTGCTTTCAAGTGTTATGGGTAACCAGCCTCCAATCCGCGATTCACTTCAGCCACGTGATGATGTCCATCCTATTCAAGAAGGTATATATGTCTCACGCGCTCACGCCTCAGGACGGACTGGCCGAAGAGGGATGTGCTCGCAACATTCCGATAATGAGAGCCTCTGTCGTGACTGGTCTGTGAAGCAGCCGAAAACACCGATGAGCTCTTATGGGCCATCAAATGCCCGAGCCACACACATCCCCGAATGGAATGTCACCACCTATGGAACGTTCTGCCCAAACACAAGCTTTATGGGCCGCCTTTTGCCGCCATTGTTTCAAGCCCGCTAAAATGCGCCCTGATCCAATATCGCTGTCTGGCAGACCAGCAAGTCGCCACTGTGGGCCGCCCATCCGCGTGAGTAAGACCGATTAATGACTGCAGAGGGACAATTGATTTGTGTGTCATGTCAACATCCGTTCATTTGTGTGTGCGCACGTATTCAGAACCTGGGTCTTCTTGCAAGATAAACCACGATGGTACTAAAGATAAAACAAGAGGCAATCAAAGACGCCGTGGCATGCATTTTGACAACTAAACCAACCTCACCGGGAATAAAGATGAAAAGCAGAGACTCTAGTAACCATAGATCGAGCTATCCAGCAGCTTCAGAAACTGTCAACCTCAAAATTTGAACATCTGCCAGTCAAAGCCCTAAGGGATGTGCCGTCACTCTCATCGGCAACTTCGATTGTGCGTGAAAGACTCCACAGGAGACCTATGGAAACGATAATGAGATCTATAAGATTCTAGTAGATTCAGCCAGATTACTCTCACTTGATGGCATTGTCACGTTACGGGGAACGAAGTATTTGTCTGGGGCCGTACTTGTTTGGGTCGAAGAGGGTCGCGTCCATTCTACATAAAGGTTACTCACAGAAGGCGCTGCAAACATGTAAGGCACAAAAAGACAACTCGTTTGAGAATTCAGCTCAAGGCCACATGGCCAAGAAAATGAAGCTGCACATCAAAATGAATTACGACGCCTGCCAATTGAATTGTACTGATCCTCATCGGCAGGGCATTCGATCAATCATGAGGCAAGGGGTTTCAAGCAAGAGGAGGCGTTCGGAAGTTGATGAGGGAGATAGAATTTGCCCCTGATCTTAGGAAAAAAAAAACGACTTGAAGGAGACATCCAAAGCGAGGAACACAGAGACCATTAGGTATGCAGCAACATAAACAAATGATATACCCCATATTGCGTAGTGGATCCAGGCCCCTGCACTGAGGTTCCCACCCCCGGGGGGGGGGGGGACGGGTTTTGGTTGAGGATTACCGCAATCCGTATTTGGGCAACTAGTCGCGAGAAACATTGTCATAGGTGATGCTTATAGTCCAAAAGTGACCTCGAGTAAATATCATATTTGGCTGCTAAAGAATACTGTGTAGAGTCGTCCCGGTAAGGACCCTAGTGCCATGTCTTGCAATATAGCACACCAAGACCTAAGAGGATCGCCACCCGCCGAGCCGCATGACGACAACGCTCAACATCTCACATCACGAATGTAACGACATTCGTCAAGGACTTTCACTTACACCACCACCACAACATGTTTTGAGAATTTCTTGTCCAATGTCGACACAGTATGCAGCCATTCGACGATATCACCACTCCTGAGCTCGGGCTCGAGGACGACGTCCTGTCCACGCAGCCCGCTTGGCAGGACGCATCATCTACGCGATATCCCACGCCAAAATGGATGCGCTCGACGTCCACATCGCATTCAGCTCTGAGCTCAGTTATCAACAAGATATATAATGCACTCAACCCTTTATTACGAAGCTCCAGCACGGTGTTGCTTTCTTTCCTCCGGCCCCGCTTCACCCTTAGCTATATCGTCTTCTCCCTACTCACGCTCTACATGACCCATCGCCTTCTCACCTCTCGCCCGCTCCTCGCATCTCCTCTTCCCCCTTATAGATCAGGACCGTACGATGTAGCCGCGGTAGATATCGAGGTACCCCTCGAGCTTCCCCGAAATGTTAGCGATATCACCTTCAAAGCCACTGGGAAGGCCGCCTTCGAGGTCGAGTCTGTCCTCTTCACCCTCTACTATCCCACACAACAGGGATCTACACCACAGCATGAGAAAGAAAAGCTCCACTGGATCCCCAAGCCCGTCTCCGCCACGGCGACCGGCTACGCTCGCTTCCTGGGCATAGACAATTTTGTCCTCCGGCCCCTCCTCACCTTCGGTCTATGGCTCGTCGCAGGGGACATAACAATCCCCGCGCGCATAGGCGCACCTCTCCTACCTGCCGACGCCATCACCACCACCAACGACAACAAGAACAACAACAACAACAACAAAAACTCCACAATCTCTGAGGATGGAACCTTGCCCGTGATGGTCTTCTCTCACGGCATGCTCTCCTCGCGCACCGACTACACTGCCTATCTCGGCTCACTCGCCAGCCGAGGCATTGTCGTCGCCGCGCTCGAACACCGCGATGGGTCCAGCCCAAGTAGCCGTCTTGCCGCCACCCGGCGCCGGAGCTGGCGATACTATTTTGGCCTTCGTGACCTCGACCCGGCCTCTTTCTCAGGAAGAGGCGAAGGCGAAGGCGAAGGCGAAAGTGAAGGCGCCGACCTCGACACTGCCGCCCTCAAGCGCGCCCAACTCGCCTTTCGCACCGCGGAAATCAACGCCGCCGTCTCCGTCCTGCGGGATCTCAACACCAGCCCGACGTCTGTACACGAGAAAAACGCCCGCGCCACCTCGCGCTTCGACCCTACGCTATTCGCAGCCCGCCTCAACACATCCTCCATCACGCTCGCAGGCCACTCCTACGGCGGCACTGGCGCGCTACAAGCCCTCCTTTCCTCTTCCACCTCGCCCTTTGCGGGCGGCGTTATCCTCGACCCAGGGAAATCCAGCGGGCGGCTCAACGCCGACGTATCCGTGCCGCTGGTCATTTGCCACAGCGCATCGTGGTCGCGCCCCGGCGCAAGTCTGTTTTACGGGCGCCCGCACTTTGAAGTGGTGCGGGAGATTGCAGAGGGTGTCAATGAGCGGTGTATAACTGAGGGCAAGGGCAGTACGGATCGACCGTCGTGTCAGCAGGAGAATGCGCGGGGGTGGTTCCTAACGTCCCTCGGTACGTCGCATCCGTCCATTACCGACGCACCGCTTTTGGAGCCGTTGCTGTTATCTTGGACGACAGGGAGCACGATGGATGCCGCGGACGGGATTGCGCAGTATGTCGATATTACGGAAGACCTTGTGCGGTATCAGCACACTGGCGCTCGTGAGGGCTTGCTGGAGCTATCTGGAAGGGATGAGGATGGGGTCATTAGTAGGGAATACGACCCCGCGAGGAATATGGGCATGCCGGAGAGGTGGAGGAAATACTGGCAGGTTCATGTTGCGCCGGACTAGATTATAGGTGGAGTCAAATATAAATATACATGTGATATACGTGGTTAGATAATTACATGGGATGATAACAACACCAATTAGGGTCATTCCGAGAACGCAAAAGAGGATGAACGAAAAAGCACACGGGAGAAGCTTGAATTCACGTAGCTAGTTGATGCAACCACCCGTGTACGCTAGGTTCATGTTATGCTATCAATGGTGTCGCCAAAGCCCCAAAGCCCTCTTTCGCGTCGATAACGCCGATGCTATGCTGTTATAAATAGAATAAGAATAAGAATAAGAATAAAACGCCAGCGAGAGGAGATGCTGTGCGAGTAATTAAGGGTGCTGCGTCAGAGCATTGGCATCTTGTCCGATTGTGCCGGCTATACCATCATCACGTTTCAGTGGCTGCGAAGGTATTGTTGGCCGGCGCTGGTTAGATGTCATCCGTGACTCTGTAACTCGCTGTGCGCCGTCGCCCACTGCGTCTAACATCGGGCTCGGTGGTGGAAGCGCTGCTATCCCGGGTCCACGCCGTACCTTCATCCATGAGCAGCCTCCTCCGCGCCCTTTTCACTGCCGGCCCAGGCTCGTCCGTCCCAGGTGTCGAAGTGCGGGGCCTCTTAATTGACGCACGACCTCTGACCATCAGCTCATCGTCAAGAGCCAAGAAGCGGTGGACTGTCCTGTGATCCAGCACACGCTCTTCTTTGTCCCGCGGCCCATTCGGCTGTGTCTTGGGCCAGACATATCCATAGAGCTTCGAATGGCGCTCACACCTAGGGCAAGATGATCGCGTGTAGTAAGCGTTCTGCTGAACAAAGGCGGTAGAACAGATCATGCACCGCACCCAGGCCATATCTGGTTCGGAGAGTAGGCGAGGGGTAAGTTCGTAATCGCCAGGGGTTCTATGACATGAAGAGTCAATTAAACAAACACCGTCATCGGTGGTATCCGGAGCTGTAGGCAAGTTTCCCCCCCCTCTCTCTGCCACTTCGGTCGCCATACTCCTCCGTGAGCGTCCACGGCCACGTTGAGCTGAGTCAGGAGGCGAAGAAGCCGGGTGCACAGCACCAGATGACAGAGGATCTGGTGATTCGATTCGTGCCTCTCTTGATCGACCCAAATCTGCAGCGATTTGCGTGCTGAAAGCGGCTGCGAATCGATCATTAGGGGTTCTTCGGTGCGGAGTCGTGGCAGCTTCGGAGGGCGTGTTTAAGATGTCTCGAATAGACATGCCATGGACTCTATCCGCTGGGCGTGGTGTTTCGAGCAATGGGGCAGGTAAAGCCGCGTCATCAGATGGTCCAGGAAAAGGCTCAACCTCCTGCAGCCCAGCCCCAGAGTTTTCCTCTACGTCTTGCTCTTGTTTCAATGTCTCAATGACCTGTGTTAGAGGCATGGGGTTCGAAAGTGTCTCCACTAAATCGGTGGTGTCTTCTGGGGTGGTGACATCCGTGAGGACAGCTTCGGCTCCAGAAGACTCGGATCTTGAGGTGCCGCCCAACTCGTCTTCCGAACTGAAGCTTCGTTCTGTTCGTAGCGGGGCTGGAGCAATCTCGTATTGGGCGGTTCGCTGCTTCTTAGCCGGCGTGACCGGAGGTGTGGCCAAAGACTCGGTGTCTCGCTTGCGTTTAAGCGCACTGCCCGGTCCCTCGAGGGAACTTGAGTCGGCCGTTGAGGCACGTTCGCCGTCTCGAAGGAGCCGGCTGACTTTCGTCTTGAGGACCTTTGGACGGACATCAGGCGTGATGGAAGGCGTTCTAGATCGTGACTCTCCCCTGCCGAACCTCCCTCGTCCTCGTGTATTGTAACCCTGAGCCGCCGCGGCCGCGGCGGCGGTCAAATTGCCTTCTATGCTCTTCTTGACAGGCACGAACCCCTCAGGCTGCTTCCATCCATTGGCCAGGTTGTCCTCGCAGGTCTGACACAGACACTCGCAATTGTCCTCGCCAAAGTAGTTCTCACCGTAAGTGACAGTGATTTCCTCGCCAACGTCGATGCTCCGGATTGCGACAATGTCGATGCCAGCCTGACCGGTAATCACCAGTTTCGCATTGGCGCCGCAGTCGTGGTTCGCAAAGCGAGCAGGGCCCATGAACAAGCTGGCCATCCTATTCCTGCTGCTCACAACGATGCTGAAGTCCTTCTTTCGAACAGCGAGATCTGCTTCCTCTTCGGGTGTGATGAGGACCTGAATACCGGACAAATACTTGATGCTCTCGTTGCGCTTGATGAACCGCCGAGCGACGATGCTGGCCTCGTGAGTTGTGACGGTGTATCGGTTGGTGCTGCTGACTTCGAAGGGGCAGTCGGGCAGGTAGATTTGGGTGTATCTGCGCAAGTGCTGTTTGAAATCGAGTTTCTGCTTGGGGGTCTTGAGCGCATTAAGGAATCTGCGGAGGCCGTCGGTAGCAAGTAGCTTCTGCTCGGCGAGATCGATGTCGGGGTTGACAATTAGGTGGGTTTGTATAATCTTTGTGATTTCCTCCTCTTTGACGCCACGAGACGCATGGTAAGAGGGTCTATTCTTGGGAATGGTGGTCCAGTAGTACGCCTGTGGACCGATTAGCATCAATGCGCCGCTTGTCCTCGCCCATTAAACTTTGCGCATACCCGATCAACGAGGGCATCCGTCAGAATGTCATCGTACGAGGACAGTTGCGACAAGGTCAGCGGCTGCTTCTTTGCGCTGCTCGCAGCAATCGACGGAGCCATTTTTCGCTCCCTGGGTTGCTTTGTCCTGTTCGGCGCAAACTGTTCTCTCGGATAATCAAACTGTCGTGTGCTTCGTACTGCAGATTGGCAAATTTCGGATTGAAGCTCTGGAAGAGGTTTTGTCGAAGGAGTGTTGGATGGATTGAAAAATTAATGAGCGAACGCAGGTCTTGCAATTGCGCCTGCTTGGGTGTGGTCTTGGTATATGGTATGACTTGCGCAGCCAGCCGCAAGAATGCGGTGTCGGTCGAAGGGAGGGCTGACTGCAGCGAAGCGGCTGACGGCGAGAATGGCGAGATGGAGACGAGGTGAGGTGAGCGGAGGGGAGGGGAGGGGAGAGGAGAGACAGAGAAAATGAAAATAAAGTGAGAGTGGAGGTAATGGAAAGTGAGAAAGAGAGATTGTGAAGTCTGGGGTATGATTGCGGGTTTAATTGCTTCGAGTTCCCGAATTGTTACACCTCAAGAGGTAGGTATGGAGTGCATATGCAGGCGGCGCAAGTGCAAAGCAAGGTGTTCCTTTCTCGTGCGATGAGAGTTTCCTTCCGTTCTGTGAGACGACGCCTGTCGTCATCAGCGCCCTGCTGCAAGGGCAATTGGCAAGGATAATTGCCTGAATTCGAAGAGGAGAGGGGGTGGAGGAGGGGGGGGGGAAGGGGACTGCAGAATTACTTGCAGGTGTCTAAGTAACAGGTGCACCCTTCTTCTTGTCTTTTTTTGTTTTGTTTTGTTTCCTTGTGCCAAGCACCCACGGTTGAGAGAAAGGAGGAGAATGGAGTTGGGTCCCCCCCAAGAGAACTGGACAAAGAACAAGGGGGAGATTATAGTCGACTCGGTGTACTATGGTATTTCTAGGTAGTCTCAGCCCATGTGACACCAATCAAGTACAGGTTTCCAGGCTAAACTGATTGCATGAAAGCATGTAGTGCTCATTGAATTTTATGCAGTCCCAGAAATTGAAACTTGGAAATCATGGTGTCAACAATCCTCATCAGAACCAAAACCCAAGGGAATGCAATGCACATGATCAAGCCCCAGAAAAAAAGCAGTGGCAGGGCAACCGATGGGGTCTGCCTGCCTTTGCAACACCTTGTCGCAATTCCCTCCCGCATAGCCGCAAGCCGTAAGCCGCAAGCGTTGACCCCCCCCTCCCCTGAAAGTCGAACTTATTAGCGATTCATCGGCAACGGCCCGAGCTGAAATTCTAGAATTCACTTCAAGCTAAAGCTGCTATCCCTGCTTCCTTGAGATCTGACAGGGATCGGAGCCACGGCCATCCCAAGGCCCGACGACAACTTTCTTTTTGCCGGCTGCGACAAAGTAAAGACGGCGGCAGATTTTCTGGAGTCGAACGAGCCGCCCCGGTTGTCCACGATAGCTCAGACGTCACCAAACCACTACCACACAACACTCACTACCCACAGTTTGAGAGCGGTCGCGGGGGCAGAGAGAGCAGTCAAGATGATTCAATTAAAGGTTCATACCTACTCCCCCCCGTCCAGGCCATTTCCAGTCCCAGCCGTGTCCACGACACCGTGACCGTCCTCTTCCCGTCCATCCACCCGTTCCCATCTTCCACAGCGCTTTCCCGTCCAAGTTGTCCTCCCTCCCCCATCTTGCCTTGTGCTAACCTGCTCCTTCTTTTCTTTCTTCTTAACAGACAATGCTCAACTGCATCGACAACAGCGGCGCCGCCATCGTCGAATGCGCCATGGTCATCGGCCAGAAGCGCCACGCCTCCATCGGCGACCGCATCGTCTGCGTCGTGCAGGAGCAACGCGCCGCCTCGGGCGAGGGCGGCATGGGCGCCGCGTCCACCGCCTCCAAAGTCAAGCGCGGCGATATCCGCCACGCCGTCATTGTCCGCACAAAGTACCAGATCCAGCGCGGCGACGGCAGCTGTATACGCTTTGACGACAATGCCTGTGTGCTGATCAATAAAAGTGGCGAGCCTATCGGGTCGAGGATAAACGGGGTGGTGGGTGCTGAGTTGAGGAGGAAGAAGTGGAGCAAGATTCTGAGTATGGCGCCTATGCATGCTTGAAGGAGGAAGTGTGTATTCAGTGAGGAGGGCGGGGGGGAGGTTTGGCTTGGACGGGGCGACTGAAGATGAGATAGCCGTGGTTGCGGTCGTGAATTGGACTAGATGCATAACCCGTCTGGGGGGTGGTGCAAGATCAAGATTCCAGTGGGATGAGCACTCAGTAAAACCCGGATCAACAGACTGGGTAGTGGAGGAGGGTTTCAAAGGATACTGCGAGGCAGCCATCTACGGCCAATGTGTCCGAGAACATTACAAACAACAGCATGAAAAGGCGTTGGAAGAAACTAGCACAGAGAAATCAGGAATCATGCAGCCAAATTCAAAATCCCACATCAAGTATCTTGCAGAATGAGTCAACAAGGTGATGCTCTGTCGGGAAAACCTCAACGACCGAATGTTGAACCCTTAGTGGTCGCTGTAAAAGCTAGTGTTGTAGAGGGCTGGACCACGAAATGTTGCCTAGGGAGGCTGTATCACAGGAAGTGGAGATTTCACGTTCAATTTGAGTAGGCAGATTGCTTCGGGGAAACAAGTCAAAAGCCGCGTACAGATTATCATTCTTTCAATACTGTTGTATGTGGATGTTTTCTTCGTTCCCAGTGAGTCCTATGGACATCTATCAAAATGTAGAATTCCAACACCGGGACATCGAGAGCCTTCTTTTTTCGTCCACCGTAAACTCCACGCTGAAATGCAAATTAGCCTTCCTCCGCCCCTCCGGCAAAGTTGTTGGTACATCAGAGCGCAACAGGTCCGTCTTTGTCCATTAATAGACACTGAATCCAACAGGACTGTAACAGCTCGTACCCGCTTTAGCAGGTGAGGCGCCTGCTTCTAGATATACCTAGGAGGCTGCCTCCGCACCATGGCCCGAAGGCCGAACTAGAACTTTGTATGATTCTGCATCGACTAGTTCGCCCTGGGAGGTCGCCCATCTCTACTGGTAGATCTCTCCACAGGAGCAACAGACGTAGTAGAGTTTCTGTTGTCGAACTCGATTAGCTTCAGTTCTTTTCTTCCCTTATAGGAGACTCTAGAAGCCGTGGACACATACCATGCCAGTATCTCTGGTTCGCTGTTGAGACTGGAAGAACACTGCCTCCTTGTGTCCACAAATGGGACACTTCTTGTCCGAGCGGGGAAGCTAAAAGTACAGACGATACGTCAGCAGCAGGTTCTTGAATAAGAGAAAAACATCATCCCCTAGACAATAGCCCGCCGTGAGCCATCGACAACTCTCGTCCCGATTGTGTGATTGTCGCCGTGATCGCATGTGCTCTGAGAGTGCTGTTGAAAGATTGCTTATTTGGTACAAGGAAGTCCAAGATGAAGATGAAGTGTTGTGAAACCGACTGTGAGCGTTGAAGATCGAGGTGATGCCTAGGCAGAGATCGGCCTGTTGGGAGGACCGTAGACAAGGATAGAGTCTTCCATATCGGGCTCCCAGTCATCCATATCCTCGTCATCCATGTCCATGTCCATGGGGTCGATGTTCAGCTCCGCAACCTCATCCAAAATACGACTCCAGGTGTCCTGGTCGTCATCCTCAGTCCAAGCCGTCATTCCACCAAATAGCTCGGCTTGGTACATTTTGGGAGGACTCGAGACGGAGGATGTATCGTGCTTGGAGGAATCGTCGATGGGGGCAACGGCGGGGTGCAATCCACAATCAGAGCACATGATCACTTGGCCGCAGCAACCACAAATGACAAGGGGTGAAGGGGCAGAAGATGAAGAAGATGAAGGGTCGTTGGTGATGCAGGTGCTTGTGGCAGAAGTGCTGGGGTCACCAACCGTGGGGTCAAGGGCGACGTCTTGGGTGACGCCAGCAGTATCGCCGGCCTGGTTCTTGAGGATGTTGCGGTAAACGCAGTTGGAGGTGGCTTCCTCGGTATGCTGGCAAGTTCGGCACTGGTACATGAGGCGGCGGGCGTCCTTGTCCTCCTTGGGATAGAGCATGTTGGAGCACTCGGGGCAGAAGAGAATCGAGACGGGCATGTTGCTGTGCTTCGTAGGGCCTTGGCCGGCAGTGCCAGCCTCTTGCGGGGATGCCATCGTGTTTGGTGGGTAGGTGGCGGTAGAGTTGAAGTGGTGACAGATCGCGTCGTGATCGGGATTGGAATCTGTTGTTCGTTGACGAAAAATATTGAAGGTGACTTGTCTTTTCGTGGCAAAATTTTCGGATTCGAAATATCGTTGGAAATGGTCGCGTTGGGGGTGATTTGAGTTTGATGTTGATGTAAAAGGAAGCAAATGTCTTGAGTGCTCGCAGGTCAGAAGGTGAAGTGTTTTGGACGAAGCGGGCGCTAAGATGCTGACCCCTGCAAGACGGCGGCCCAATCAAACTATGATCGCAAACGCCAAGTGGGGCAAAACTTCCACATGTCAGCTCACTGCCAACACAACAGACATGGAGGACGACAGAACGAAGGGAAGAAGGGCTTTATCTTAGTTCGATTGGTATCACCTGATTATCTGTATCAGATAGCAGTCACAAACCCCGTCACATGGAGCCGTGACACGAAATGCGTCCGGAGAAATGAAAATGAGCACGCAGAGCAGCACTTCAACTGTCTTTCACCAGGGATCTAGCTTTGACTCATCAGCAGACACCTTTACACCTTTGCCTTGGCCAAGAGATACCTATACGCTGTAATTGGTGCTGATCTGATTCACTGCACTTTGGGTCTGAATTTGTTGAGCGGCACGAGAACCTGTGTGAACTAACTCGATCGATCCATCTGTTACAAATATACGTTCTGTAATTCAAACTGCGTTCATACTTCTTTGGTAAAGGGCTTCTAGTGGTAGGTGAAGGGGTTTACATTTTCTTCTTCTTCTCCTTGTTTCCACGGACAGTACAGTGCTTCCACAATAAGGTCGCGTTGTTCACGAGTGTGCGGAGAGGCTGGCTGGCTTCTCAGTGGCTCAGGTGGATTTCGTTACATGGTGGTCTTATAGCCGAATCCCAAGATGCCTACATAGGTGTCATTGAGCCCGGCTCAATCGAAGACAGGAAACATCGAGAGAATCTGGGTCCGTGTCTGTGTCACTTTCAAGACACAACATCATTCCAATAAATTAGGCTCCAACGCCAATTTGCTTTGCAAGATCATGAACCTGGGGTATGGTCATGTTCTCGCCTCGACGAACGCCTTCGTTCATGTACAAGAGATATCGCCGTGGCCTAGCACGTGGCTATGACGTTGTTCCGAGGACTGGCAGGCCCTGGTCTGGTCTCTCACAGCACCAAGCCAGCTACATAGGCCGACTTTAAAGGCCTGTTTTCCCAGTTTGTTCTATTCGTTGAAAGCTGAAGTGCATTAATACTGTATATGCCTGCGGTCTGATGTCAGACCTCTACCTCTACAAAATTTACAGGTATGCGAGAAGATACATCATGTCATCTCTCCAAACGCTGCGTTTAATCACAACCTGACCCAAAATCGCCCACCTAGAATGTTCAACCCGAAGAAGCGACGCCAAAATACTCCAACATCATGCTCTACGGGCATACTATAAATTGCCCCAAAATTACTAAATGCCACCCTCGCTAGATTGCACGTAACGTCCAAATCATGTCATAAAAATCGTGCGACTGTCTTTGTCGACCAAGAGGCAAGTCTAGATCACACCGGTCCACCTCGATATATAGACAAATGTCATCCATATACAGGCCAAGCCCAGGACGAACACAAGAGTCTTGAAGACAAACTCGCGAATCTTGCGATTGTTGCGGCCTCGTAACCCGGCCTGGAAGTCGTCTGAGCTGTTGGTGTACGGGAAGGGCTTCTCCGGAATTTCTTCGCCGAGGAATTTGCACAGAGGTTCCCAGCCGTGGCTTACGTCGTACTCGAGAAGGCGGTCGCTGGGAACAAGCTGGCGCACAAGGTTGTAATGTTGGGTGAAGACTTGCTTTCCTTTATTTTCAAAGTCTCCCTGAAAGAGACGGTCCCAGAGGAGAAGCAGCATCGGTCGATACAGGGAAAAGGCCCAGTCAAAGTGTGATACGAGGTGCGACGTGGGGTCCAGTATGCCTTGATATATGGTTTTGGTGGTCGATCTAGAATACGTCAGTCAAACCCATTTTCGAAAGGCCCCAAGCCCAGTGGAACATACTGATGCCATGAATCCGCATCTCGGTTTGTCAAGATAACTTTGGCATGTGGATAAGCGGCGATCAACTCGGGCCCAAAAGCAGCGGCGGGCAAATCACAGACAGCTTGACAATGGCCGAGCAGCTGATCCCATTCGCGTTTTCCGAACTCTCCCTCACCATCCCACTTGGCCCTGATGGCCCTTATCCACATCTCGTTGTCGCGGGGCGTCTCGGTGCTGGCTGCTCGCATGTGGTAGGTGTCAAGATAACCTAGAGACCGCAAAGCCGTCCGGACGGCTGCAGACAGAAGAAGGGGGGTCAGCGACCATGGAATAGAAGAAGAGAAATATGCTGTGAGCTAGCAACTTGGGACAGAGGCAACCTACACATTGTCCCAGTACGACAAAAACCCAAGACTAGGACCTTCATGGGGACAATGCGCTTGCACTTTGACCTATCGATATCTGACCCGTCTGGGAACAAGATGGGCGTTCCTCGCATTCCATATCCAGCCATTGTGGGCAGTCGAGAGGCGTTGTGCTTGATGTGGTTATCTCGAAATTATGTCACGGGCGGGCAGGCAAGTCTTCTAACTTCGAAAGTCTGAACTGGTCGATCAGGCCGAGAACGTTCTGATCTCTAGAGAATGGTGCGATGGACTGACAGCCAGCCCGATCACCAGCAATCGATGGCCACGCCGAATTACCAATTGCTAATTGCAGCTGCTCCAGGTTCGAGATCGCAACGTCTCAATAAATGTGGCTTAGGTGCCGAAGGTCGTCGGATTACTTTTTAGTATGTGTTCAAAGCTGTCGGTTTTGCACGCGAGCAACGTGATGTTGGGAGTCGGCCCCCCTTTCTGGTCCCCTGTTCCGGAATCTTGTAGGGGTACGAAGTCCGCGATCTCAAGGAATCAGACTGGTGACTCGACCTTTTTGTAGGCAAGGAACAATTATGCTGGGCGGGGAACAGGCACAGAGGTCTATAGCCCGTTCTCACAGTCCCCTAAATTTCAAATTGGCAGAAGGAAAGACTGAATCAGATAAGTGCAAAAAAGAGGTAGCTAGTCTATCAGCATGGGCACATTTCTCCTGGGCGGGCTGTCAAAGCTCAAAAGAGCGTGAAGGAGCCGTTGATCAGGGCCTGATCCTTGTTCAACATGCGGTTTTGGTACAGGGTATATCTAACAGCAACAGGGATGCTTGATTCATTCTCGTTCAACAGGATGCCCAATTTCTATAAGCCCAAGCACTGACGTGAACTTGTGTGATGCCCAAAACTTGGGCGGGTCCAAGTGCAATGATGGTTCCAGAGATGGTCATGTTCATGGCCCATGGCCCAAGAGGAGCTCTGCGATGGATTTCGACAAACTAACGATTCAGCCCTGCATATCTAAGTAGGTAGCCTTGGGCGATCCTTGGTCTAATGAACAATCGCAAGTGGAACCTAACATGGAAGGAGACAGAGACCCACTAATCTGACCACACAGTGCACTCAAACCTTCCGATTGGGTGCAGATCCCAGTAGAATTGGGGGCCCTGGTCACTCCCATATGATTACTCCATCCCGGGGAAGACAGCCAGAAGAAGGTTCCTATCAACGTCGAGCAGCATCACACACAAGCGAGCGCGACTAAGATCGACAAATATGTTGGTTTCAGCATACGACGACGGGAAATGTAAATGACATTACTCAGGTACAAGCCTACACAGACAATCATTCAAAATATGCTCACCAAGGAATGTTCCCTTATTTGGTTGTCTAGAGACAGAACTATCATCCGGGCCTTGGGACGCATGTTCATTTGCTCCCTCCATGCCTCGAACAAGGTATCATAATCAACAAAATAGTGCTTGTATCTTCTGAGCTTGGACAGGGTGCGCGAGGTTGATTTTCTGCCGAGACAGCCAGGACAAGCTCTGGCTAGAAGAAATAGTCCAAATATCCCCAGACGCTGAGCTGAACCAAGCCATTCCATAATGCCTCTACTCTTGACTTCCGGCTTACGCATTGAGATCATGGTAAGCTTTGTTCTTATGCCCCTAGCCATTCTCACTGCCTGGTGGCTAGAGAATCCTATAATAGACATTGTATGGAGGATAGAAAAACGACCAGAACGGTTCAGTGGCAGATCATGACGGTCACCAGGCAGGAGCCAAGGTCTCTCTCCTACGTGGACCACCATCAAGACTTTTCTTTGCCTGCGCCATCAGGAAAAAATGGAGTCGAATGCAACCACATGAGATACGAATTATGAGTAGCCCACTAGATTCACACTAAGTCAGTCCAACTCTATCTTGTGGGGTGCCTGGATGCACGTGGGATGTAGACTTGCCTTGAGAAGGTCCCCTCAGTATGGACAGTCTTTCCCCAGGCCCCCTTTTACTCGATGTCATTTTGATATTGAACCTCTACCTACAAGAAAGCCGATTCACTGCAACAGCGCACTGCGTCATGATTCTCTACGCTCGATGAGTACACACGATTTGGTTCCTCGACATCCTATGCATGGGTCCGAGCTGCGGCGACGGGCACACACAAAAAAAGTCGATTCCGAAGAGAGCATTTGCATTGCCACGGCCGATCTGCTTGCTATGCATGCCACCAAACAGACTAGTCATCCGACTGTCGTATCAGATAATCGCCCATTTATTTGGTTCTCACCTTGCCTACCAGTCTCGCTTTTCTCCCTCGCGTCTACCAGAACGCAGCAAATCCACCAGCCGTGATGAGGTCCTCACATCGCAAACGGGTGTTGACTTTGCGCTAGGCTTAGTCACAATTTTAAGCATCAGCTTTTCGTTACCTTATGAATGGGGTTTTGAGCCAGGCACCCGCAGACTATGACGATTTCCGAGGAGGCTCGCGTGCCATTCCTGCACGGTGCCAACGATCTCCGTGGAGACCACTCTATCGAGTTGCTAGAACTCAGCCATGGACATGCACAACGCGAGCCCAATTATACCCATGACCCAAAATCAGATCCTCCATCAGATCATGCGAGCTCTAGGAATGGTATTGCCTTCTCTGAGACTTCAATCCCACCCAAGAAACCTGCGACGTATGCCATTCTGTATATGCTGGGCGCTCAAATCTTCAGTGCCTCCATGAATGTCTCCATTCGACTGCTTGAGAACGCATCCACTCATCTTCATCCCCTTCAGGTATGTGGCCCCTTCTAAAACCCAGCATGAATCTCGCACAGATATTCAACGAAGAAAAACGCAAACGCAGATCCTATTTGTGCGTATGAGCATCACCACTTTTGGCATTACATTCTGGCTGTTGCGTCAGAGGCAATTCACAAGTATTGTGGGTAAGCAGGCAAATCGCCCGTTGCTACTCTTGCGGGCCTTTGGTGGGTTCATGGGTGTCTTTGGGCTTTATTGTGCGTATGATGCTCTCTTACTTGTTGAACCCTCGAGCTGATAGTGCTGGTTAGATTCACTGAGATATCTCAACTTAAGCGAGGCCACTGTCATCACCTTCATGATGCCGCTAGTGGCCAGCTTGGGCGGGTACCTACTGCTCGGTTCGGCCGTCTCATGGCTCGAGATCCTCCTATCCACCATCTCCCTATTCGGTGTACTCCTCGTCGCGAGCCCCGATGATTTCTCTCCATCCAGAGTAACAGCCGTTGCCCAAAACGAGTCCGACGTGGTGGACACCGCTTCCCGAATCTGGGCCGTCTGTGTAGGCCTACTGGGAGTCTGCGGATCTGCTGCCGCATTTCTTTGCATGTCATCCATCGGCAAGTCTGAGAGCCCCTTTACTATCGTCAACTACTTTGCAGCTTTGTGCACGCTCGTGAGCTGTGCTTCATTGGTCGTATTACCGGGGCTGGGCTTCCAGATGCCTGGCGATGTATGGGAATGGGTACTGCTATTCTTCAGTGGCCTCAGCGGCTTTCTGATGGTAAGCTGCATGTGTTTAGAACCTTATTGGAATACTGATTTTTGATGGTATATTGACAAAAGCTAGCAATTCCTCATCACCATGTCCCTTCAAGCTGAGAAGTCGCTCGTTGCCGTCAACATGGTGTACACTCAGGTCGTCTTCGCCTTGGCACTTGACGCCGTGGTGTTTCACACCATACCGCACGCTGCCTCTTTCGCAGGCTGCACTATGATCTGTGCCTCTGCCCTTGTTTTGGCTTGGCACAAGACAAAGTTAAAGTCGAGAGCTGAGAGCCTCGAGACTGGTCGTCGGAGATAGTAGTCAGAAGGGAAATCCGACTCGAAACTTGGAGAGAGGGAACCTTCACAGTAAAGCTCTGTTTGAGATCAAGCATCGCAGAGGATCTCATGATTCTTACCATCTTGACGCCTCCAAGCCTTAATATATCCAGCGTCTATATTCATTCCATCACTTTGGTTCAGATGTCCAGCGTATTGGACCCATGATCCCTTCCCTCGCTGTCGCGTGAAGCTTTCAAAAATCCACTTGAAGCAATATATCGATAGAATGACGTCCTGCCATCAGTCGTTGAGCAATGAAACGTACAAGGCAGTCTTGGTGAAAACAATCTAAATGCCTCGTCCCTTGGTTTGCAGTCGAGCTTTCATCAATGAATGCATCATCCCGATTCTCAATCATGCCCGTTCACGGGCGCAAAAGTCTGTCGAGCTTTGGCCTGGTCCATCCGCCAGATACGGTCGATGATAGACGAGCAAGTCTTAAAAAGATAAATGTGTCAGGTGGTGTTCTTTGGAAGCCGCTTCAGCACGTGGGAGTACTGCGTGGGGGGGGCGTCAGCCTGCATGCATCAGCAAATGGTCATGCGAGCGAAGCCAACCCCACTTTCGGTACATCTTGTACCATCTCATACCATTTCGATGGTCTAGCACGACGACTGAGGGCTACGGAAACATGATGATACATTCACCAGTGTTGAGCCGACATGGGCACCACCAAGACATCGACGCCGGGGAAAGGTAACGGTGTTGACGCATTCTTTGCACGCTGTGGATATTCTCCTCAAACACAAAATCATTGTTGGCTTCTGGTTCAAAGGCTCTTCCCTAATACCGAGGTTGAGGAAGTCCACCCTCAGGGATATTGCTCCTATACTTTACTCGTCGGGCACGACAGGATCATTCAATTCAGGCCGGCCGCGCACAAGCTTCGCTTGACCGTGGCCGAAGCTGCTGAAAATGTATACGGTACCCTTGCACCAAGGACTCAGCTTCTTACGATCTTCAAGCCTCCTCGTATTCTCTTATCAAAAGACTGTCAACATGACGTTCACGATTCAACATCTGTCGATGAGGGTGTTGTGATGGAGGATGACCAAGACCAATTCGATGTCATTTCTTTGCGAAGAATTCGAGGCATCTCACTAGCCGAGTTACGGGCTTCATCTGTCTCCTCAAGACAAAATCTTTATTCTGTCGTCCGTCACTTCGCCCGCTTCATTGCCACAGGATGGAACCATGCCCACAGAGCGTCTGGTCCTAGAGCATCATCTATCTCAGGCCGCATTGGTAGGTCGCTGGCGTGGCGTCTGGAGCAGATGTGTGCTAGTCTTCCACCACGCTTTGCGCCTTTTCTGAGTAAGACGCGAAGCCAGCTCGACAAGATCACTTCGCTTCCATGGGTCCTGACCCACGGTGACATTGTTCCTGCAAATATCATGGTGGAGCCATCTCAAGATAAGTCCGGGGAACTTGTCTTGACTGGGATCCTCGACTGGGCTGAAGCAGAATATCTACCATTTGGTGTAGGACTCTATGGCTTGGAAGAGATCTTGGGTGAGACTGATAGCAGCGGTCAATTCACATACTATTCTGACGAGAATGAGCTGCGAACTCTATTCTGGGCCCAAGTAGATGCAGAATTGGCTACTGATGGGTCTGCATTGAGTCCACTTCAGAGAGAAATTGTTGATGATGCTCATACCCTTGGTGTCTTGTTGTGGCATGGCATTGCATTTGACAATGGGAAGTTGGATCGAGTGGTCGAGGAAGGGCGTGATGATGAAGAAATTTCGCGACTAGATCTTTTCTTCGCGGGCCGTATGTAGCGGTGGGCAAGTCATCTTTGGTTCTGAATCACTGGGAGTTCTTCTTCAAGAGCGATAGAGAGGCTTCATTTGGATAGGTATCTTGTTTCTCGCTAGAAGATTCATGCTTCTCGATTAGTAGTCATGCTAATTGAACCCGACGAAAATGCAGAAATCTCCACATTGTTGGCAAGTCCCCTGTGAAGTGCAATGCGAATGAATGTTCATGATAACCATCCCCCGACCTCGAATATGTTGAAGATCAAATGCCACGACAATTCGTCTGTATACACCACTTTCAGACTGAGGAGGGCGCACTTCTGGGTATCCCGCCCATTGAACCAAGCCCCTCCTTTGCCACGCGATAGTTCAGTAATGAAGAACAGCAGGAGGTCATCCCCTGGCAGAAGCATGCAGGTCAGAACAGTATGCTCCCACTCACTACAATCTCGGTCATCAAACAGCTTCTGGCTTTGTAGGCCACAGTCCTGGTGGCGGCCGTGGCAGTTGGAGCCTCGGGTCCTTGAGATCTAAGCGATACATGATGTTGTTATAATTGTACAAAGGAGTCCACCACTGATTGCCAGAAAAGGTGTTGACCAATGTACCCGAGAAATAAACAATTCTTCCGCCCTCACGCATCAATTCGTAGTGTTGGACTGGATTATACAAGTCGTTATGGTTGCACTTGTAACTGTCGCGGCTCATGTGGTGTGTCGCAACTTTGCGACAATGTTGCCATGGCCCTTCAGGCGAGCTCGCAGTTGCGTAAAAGATTTCTCCTGCCGTTGTATCACCCATTTTCTGCTGAATGATGTTGACCCAGAGCCCGAGATAGGGATTCCATGCTATGCCTACTTGTGCCGCAACAACACGTTGCTGTGTATCAACATCCACCAGTCTATATGGCGATTCTTCGGGCCGTAAGATGCCAGCACGGATAAGGCTGTCTGCATTATCGAAATGAACTGGCTTGCCACCTTTCACCCAGCCCCATACCAAAGACCCAGTCATTTTTCGCTTGGACTTTTTCCCGTCTGGACTGAGACAAGTAAAGGCTTCGTATTGCGATGGATCAACGACGCTGGAAAAGTCGGCCTTGACGCGCACATTCTTACCGTAGTACACGTAACGTGTCCCGTTGTCGTAGGCGTAGATCGCGTGTCCACCCGGTGCGAGAGAATCTGCCCTTTGGAAGGTCTCAAGCCTCTCGAATATCTGCGCTGTGTCGTTCCAGAGCACCAGGCCCTCTTCGATGCAAGACATGTCGTGGTCTGCCGCGTAGTATCTCGCCACCAACCGCTCTTTGCCTGTCTGATCTGGCACGACTGTCAGGCCGTCAACCCACACAGGGTAAGTGCCATTCTTCTTCAACTGGATTTGGACCATTGGCCGCGTAAATTGATTCGGCTGATCGTCCACCGTATAGTATTTGAAGTTCAACCCAGATTCTGGGTCCAGATGCGCGGGCAACTCTGTGGTTGCTCCGGTCATGCTGAAATTTCCAAGGGGAAAACTCATCCGATCGGTGTCCTGCCACAACCAAAGTAACTTTCCTTGAAAGGCTGCACACTGTATTGTATCACTGCCAGCAACCTGAGCGTTGAGGACCGGCTTTTCAATCGGCACTGGCTTTCCCAGAAGCAAACTGTCCCGGTAAATACCATAGCCAGTCATTCTGTACAGCCTCTCAGCAATTTGTGTCCTTTTGAGCCTGATTTCAACCGAACCCCCTGAGACTGGGTTGATCGCCGTGCCCTCGCAGTGCAGAAAGCCAGTCGGGGACTCAAATCCGTAACTGCTGACTGTCACCCACAGGGGCTCGCCTGTCATTAGTCCAGGCTCAAAAAAGGCGACATAGCCGGCGCTATCCGTCATGTATATCGCTTTGTAGGTCGTCCTGAGAAAAACGAGCGGGACGCCTCGGCCTGTACTTGCGTCCACTACGCGGATCGCAAAGTATCGCGAAGTGAAGGCATCGGAATGTGACGCGACTGCAATTTGCTCTTGCTGCCCCCGTGAAGACGCAGAGGATGACATCTTGGAGGCAAAGCGGTCAAGGCCACCGAAGAAATTGCGCGACATCGTCAGGGTCTTGTGGGAAATATCACAGCAAGAGGGGAAACGGGTAGCGGATCTTAATACACCACACGGGTTTGAAGAGTTGACGTTGCATGATTCCTAGTAATACACCTGGTGTAATTCTATAAGTCCTCACTAGACCAGGTTCCCAACAACACTAAGCCCCAGGGGATATTTTATCTGATTTACATGGTTCCCCGCAATAACTGAATGTCCACTTGTATCATGTATTCTTTCTTGTGTGCTGAAAGGATGAGATTGGAGGGGAAGAAAAGGAGCAAAAACAGATTGTGGAAACATTTGACCAAGAAGTGCATTGCTTTCTTGTGAGATTTCTTGAGACTCTGATTACCGCGTAGCGCTAGTCCATCATCATTTGTACAGCCTTTCCCATTCGTGTTGTGTTCGATATTGTGTTCTAGAGGATGGCTCGGTAGACAGAAGATGATTATTTGCCCACTTCTGAGCTGGGAATATGATTAAAAATAACGTTGTCTGAATCAAAAGCCATCCGCAAGTTCACGCACGTAGCAGCTAATTCAATAGTCGGGACAAGCGCCTCGCCACGTACGCAACTGACATGATCCGAGGTTTTCTTTTACAACGAGCGTAAGTGAGTACGTGTTGAGGGCAAGGGCTCTAATTATGGTGAAAAATTCTGTTAGTAGGCCCCATTGATACCGACTATTGACACAAGTTATCATTTGAAACTTCTTGAATTAGAATTACAGACGCTGATCGTATACTGTTCTGTGTTGGATTTTACCACATGTGCTTGGAGTTGATGGTGTCTGCCGACCAATAATCAAAGTCGACGGCCTCATCGAATGTCTGATTTGCCGTTGGTGGCTTGATGGTTGGAGCGTGTCTCTTGTTTGGCATGAAGATTGGCGCGTCGTCGGCCGCATGGCCCTGCATCGTCTTGGTGCGCTCAGATTCATCGTCTACCAAAACAACCATCCAAACGCCTACCGCGCCACTGGCTGAAAGCAAAGGGGTAGCATGAAGCCAGCGAGCGCGTCCTATGCCTTTTTCAACCCCGTTGTGACCGCTCGTAGGCTTTGTGATCCAAAGAATATCTACACAGGCTTGCGTCAGCATGTTATTCCTAAAGGGTTCGAGACTGCTGTGGACGGGCTATGTCCTCGAGAATCAACAACGAGAGGAGCGTAAGACATGGGAGAGCCTCAAAATAGGTGCGCCCGAAAAATGAGCACGTACTCGCCGTTACACTTTGTCCCTGCACAACTGCCTCAATAACTTGCTCTCGTACCCGCGCAGGTCCTCCAATGCGATCCAGGAGGCAAGATTGAAGGAGGCCCGGGATGCGCAGCGAAGGGGAGGCGAATAAGATACGCAAGCTAGGTGCTGGCCTGACAAGAACATAGTGTTCGTATACCCGGCCAAGGTACCCACCACTTATCGTTGCTATAGATAGCGATGCAGAACTTGAGCTGCTTTCGTCACCGGCCCCAGAAGTCGAGGGCCTATGGCTCAACACAGACGTCTGGTCACTCTCAATCTGTTCACCATGCTCGGGAACGATCACTAGCCGCCGCCTGTCACGGACCGTCAGTCTACCCAAGTCCGGGCGATGCATGCGTCCGCCGTGTTCGCGAACCACTTTTAACTCCGCGTCGCTCAGCATCTCAGAGAACTTTTTGAGGTACATCAGCGGCGAGTCCACTGCATCTTGGATTCCGTTGGAGGCATTGCTGTTTTCCCCTTTGTGAGAGGGCTTAACTTCGACTGCAGCATCTTTCAGATACTCGACGCCGGTGAACTCAGAGGCGAGCCCGGAAACATCAACTTGAGCACCTAGGAAGTATCGCACGTTCCCCCTAAAATCTTTCAATGGTGCGCACATGAGCAAATTGCTATCAGCGTTCCAGTCAGTCCTTGCTAGCACACAAAATTCAAGTGAGTGAAGAAGAGTCGTATTTTCAGATACTTGCATGAATGGGGATCCATCTCGACGATAGTTCAAAAGAACCTCGCTGTGCTCTTGGCCTGCATCGAGCTTCATCTTCAGTCGCCTCACGGCACTTTGATCCGTCTTTGGTCCCTGAAGAAAGCGACAATTCCGCCCGATTGCATATGAAGTGCCGTATTCAGTAGTCCGATGGAACTCTACGTGGGCGTCAGCTTAAGATCAGCGGAGCAGTTTAAGGATTCAGCGGCAGATACTTACCCTCGGAAGCAAAGACTATAGGATTGTCTGGCTTACTGGGGTCAGTAAGACAGAAAGTCTCGGCCAAGCCTTCCGATAAACTATAGAGCCGACTTATTAGCCGTCACCTCTGTGACACGCTGTCATGTAGAGTCCACTCACTCTTTGAGGTGTGAGGGTAGCAATCCTGTGACACGTTGTCTCATTGATGTTTCCACAATATGCATCCACTGATGAGTGATATACGCCGATAGGTCGTCTCTTGCCAAAGTATGGAATGCTCTCGAAATTTTGTCGTGAAGGTCTTGGCTCTCAACGAATCCTGCCGGGTTCTCTGTGAACTTTAGATTGACTCCGTGGTAAGACACTGGCTTTAGGTCGTGTATGATCGAATTGGTTAAATGCATAGCCGCCTGAGCTTTCATCAAGCCCAAATAATACCGAAGTAATGGAAGGGATTTGGGCCGGTATGAAGTGATAAACTCGGTAAATCGCTGAAGAGTCGAGTAATCCTGGAGAATTATATGCAAATGAAAGTCAGAAAAGATGGTATCGAATCTCTGTTCTAGCATGGATGGGCCAAGGCCCTGGTTGCCATGGTCATTAGATGGCACAAGATCGAAGCTATCAGGGCCAAGGTCCGCCAACCGGAGTGGTTCATAATCGTGTGTATCCTTTAGATATCTCGCTTGCAGACCAGGAAGCGATGCTTTGTGGGATGACTGCAAAGTTTCTAGGCTGGACACCTGTCTCACTACCTTGACACCATTTGACAAATGCCCGGCATCTGAAATACTTTGATTGCCTTGCTGATGAAGTGTTTTGCCAGGCCTCCTAGGAGATTGAGCCCTGCCCTTTTTGAGACTGGCCAGACTTATTTTTTCGTTGTTGATTAGCAGAGATAGAGCTTTATGATCAAGTAAGGGGAACGTACCTTCTTTTGTCCTGCGGCCGGTCATGTCTTGATCTCGATAGGCTGCGCTTCGAATTCTCTGACAATGAGTCTGATCTGCTGATGAATGTGTGACCGAAAATCCTTGTATGGCTCACGGCTTTCTTGACTGAATTGCCGGCATTTTCAGCGTCAGCGAGACTCTCAACAGAAAGTGGTGGGCTAGCTGGGCTAGCTGGCACCCGCGGGCCGCTGTGCAACCGTGGTCTTCTGCTAAACATTTTTGAAAAAGAAAGAATTTTACCGTCATTTCACAATTACAGGGCTTCGCAATCAGATGATGAAGCGGTGATTGGGTCATAATATCAAGAGAGGGCCTTGTTATCCATATTCTCGGCCTCACAGCACAATAGCAAGTGTACGTAGGTACGTATGCCTCATGGCATACTCGCAAACCCGGTAAGACCAAGCGGCTGACCATGCTTGAGTGCAACATTATTGACCTGGATGGCCTGATTTAGAATATGTCATAGTTTCAAAGCTGACCGATGTTTCCTAATGGCGCGTGTGCTTCAGGCTTGGATATACAATTAAACTTTAGATGTCCCGTGGTTGAGGTGGTGCAAGGGGATCTAGGTACCTAAAGCACGTGGCAAAGGAATTATCCTGCCTGACCTATTATTGAAACTTGAATAGTCCTTCTCGGGATCGACTGCAAGGTAGAAACAAGAATGTATGGGGGTTACTCGAGCGTTCAAAACTCGTTCCAAAGTTGTTTGAGGGACTGTAAGGCCCAGACAGCTGTATGCAGTTTAAAATCGGGGTGTCCGATTGCCATAGGTCTCAGACCGGCTTCTTGTGTATTATACCTGGGCAACCAGGTATCAATTGCAATGATGTGCATAGGGCTCGGCAGGAAGGATACGCGAACCGAAATCTCAAGCAGGCTGTCAAAATTCAATGCATGTCACGGTGGTGAAAGTGACTATGTCCGATCTGGTGCGCCACTGCAATCAAAGAAGAGCGTTTATCTTGGTCACAGAAGCCCCAGCCTCTTAATTATTGAGTGACTTTTAGCGGATCTCGTCAGAGACTATGATTCCTTTCAGTCCTGTGGCGTATGTTCGCACTGTTACAAAAGACGAACGACAAGGTTAGGTGGAGATGAACATTTCGGTACATGCTGCGATTGGGCTTGCTGAACCAACCATGCGGGTGTCTTAGCAGACAAGAGTGAGTGGTGACGCCCACATCATCAGAGCACTTCAAACAATTCGAGGAAGGGTGCTCATTGCCAGCCTGTGTCGTATCACCCATCACTCAGGCAGACGTTTGATGGTGCTGTCGCTTAGATAAGTATAATGCAGTCCCTGAGTGTGTGTGAGAGGTTACCGGTAGGATCGCTTGTATGTAACCGCAGGTGACAACACGATTCTACTAGCTACCGAGATAGGCACGGATCGGGAAAGTAAACATCCATCAGTCCCTATCTAGCAGAGTAACATGCACATATGCCGCTCTGGGGTTCGAGGCTCTAGTTGTGCATGGCCGAAAGCATTATGCTACGCTGAAGGTTTGCCTAGGCCTATGAAACATACCAATCGATACAGGTAGGTAGGTACTGTGCAATCACCTCATCCCAGGGGTCTGGGAACGTTGCGGAGTGGCCGCCCTTGCCCTGAAGTGCCCTGCCCAGCGCCACTCCAAGATCATTTCTTCCTTGGTTCTATCGCAGTTAGAACGAGATGACCTGTTTTCGATTCCCTGCAATTGATAACTACGTGCACGCCGTATATAGGAACATCCAATCGCTTTAGGTGAACGGCTAGTCGAAACGGTGGAACTATAGAAGCGGGCCGAGTATAGGTGTGTATTAATGTTTATATTAAATGACGCGTGCCCCGGCTGTCGGTAAGGGGCTCTACGACAGCCGTTGCAAATGCATAGTGTTGATACACAACTCGAAGTGCCGAAGTGTTGGTATCTAACTAGTGAAGCGTATTTACAGCTGTGCTCTTCTCGTAGGTTTCGTATCTCGGTGGCCAAAACAGTGAGGATGTCTTATAGTCTGATCTGGATTCTTGCTCTCTTCTGACACTAGGAGAGTCATGTCTTCCAGAAATATCTCAATTTCGGTAATTTTGTGCGTCATCCTATAATGGCTTCTTTAGGGCTCCACATTCCTGGCTCGCTTAGCAACGCATCTACCGTCTGATACCTACCTAGATAGATTTGTATCTGAGTTCAAGGCGTCGGGAATCCTACCAGTAAGGGAAAGACTTCAAATTGCTTAAAACAATGTATTTGCCCGTATGCCGTTTCTGATAAGAGAGGCGAAAAGGAAAAGACTATGAGGGTGGGTATAGGTTGGACTGCAGGGTCCCCAATGTATATCTCTTCCTGCTAATCCAAGAACCTCCTTGATAAGTCTAACGATACAGTTACAACCCAAGCGGGCCTGGCCCGTTACAGCAACGTCAATCTACACGGTTTGTAGCAATATTCTCCGATACAAACCAGTTCAAGAGGCCAGGACCAGCGCAGCAGTAAACTTTGTAGCGGTTGTACCAGTCGCTCCAAGTTCCTTGGCCGCCTGGCGGGGGATCGTCACAACCCACGCGATCTTCTTGTTGCCAATCGCATTGTGATGATTCGTTAGTGCGAGCATTTTGCCGTTGATGTTGTCGCTTCCAAGGAGCCGCTCAAACCACACAGTGTTTTGCGCATCTTTCGGCTCCCATATCGCAGCCTTGGTCGGTGGGATATCGGCTTCGGCATAGTTGTTGGCCGCAATCTGCCAGAAACCTTCGTTCTGGATGTTCGTTAGGAAAAAGATCTCAAGATTCTTAGTGTTGGTAGTCGCGACGGACGCCCACGTCTGCCAGCTCAGCTCATTCACGGGCAGTCGAGCCGGGTTAGTGGTGGGAGTAGCATCATTGGCCTTGAACGCGTTGAGGGCGATCTGCGCATACCCAGTCTTGTCGTAGATACCGTCGAGAATTATTTTGGTAGACGTGTTCGGGTTGGTGACCGTGACTTTAGACATGAATCCTTTGAGTTTGGACAGAGCGAAACTCCCAAGCTGATCCGCAGTAAAGAGCTGCAGCTCTTTATACGATTTCAGAACCTCCGTAGCCAATTCGTTGGCCCGTTCTGCTTTGTATACGGCAGGGGAGAACTTGAAGGCATCGGCAAAGACTTTGTTCTTGACGATTTTGCTGACGTCCGTAGTAGTCGTAGTATCAGGACTATCTGCTCCCGCAGCGATGGCTTTATTATACGCTGCGTATGACTTCTTTCCAGCTGCCTCATATACAGCCATGTCCATCGGCTTGCCACCCACACCTTTGCCCGCGCCTAAGATGGGCACATTATCGGAATTGAGATCGACTTCGACTCCTGCAATGGTAGTGGTAGAAGCTCGCTTCTCCGTCGTGCCCACAGCGCCATTTTTTACACTTGGAGTTTCGGTCCCTGATTCGAGCGTTGGGGCTGCCAGCAGCCCAGTAGCAAGGAAGAGAGTGATTGCGAGAACGCTCTGTCCGGTAGCAAGGAACTTCATGTTGATTCTAGCTTAGATGACGTTCTGAAACAGTGGAAGATACTGCTTCAAGGTATAGAGAGACTGATTGAATGGCCTGTTTGATCCTTTTGTGACCCGTGGGGCAGACACGCGTAGAGAGCTGCGAGGCAAGAGAGTCCTGACAAAATAGAGACAAAATCAAGTAATGCCAACCAGTGGCAGATTATGAAATTTGAATTTTCTTATTCTTCTTCGCTGTGATCGAGTATTCAACAAATAGAGTAGAGCGATGATGATGAGGATAATGATTGCTGTCGACTGGCTTAATCACCCACCGTATATATACTTCGTGAATGCACCACTCATGGACCTTAAGCTGCAGCGGCCATCACCCAAGAGCCCAGGAGCCAGCGTCGAAGAGAAACATGCAGTCAGCGTAAGATACATCTTTGTAACAAGGCCAGGCAGTTTGAGTGTGTCCCATGGCCCAAGAGTAACCAGTCTCATGTCCCCGAGTCCTAGCCAACTTTGCAGTCCGAGCTCACTTTCCGGGGCCAAAGTGATGCCATTATCGATGATTTATGTCAAGAGGAGTATTTTCAACCTCAAATCGGACATCTCGGCCGGTTCAACAAGCCAAAAGGTTGGGTCGAGGAGGAGTTTCCACCGTGTCGCGGGCCATGCAACCCATCACTCGGTCTTTGGTTCATGTTTGGACGTGCTGATGAATATGATCCTCAGAGCAGGCTGCATAGGCCCAAATTCAAAGTAAGTGACGTCCAACAGCCCCCAAAAGAGCATCCACCAGCATCGTAGTGGTTGCAGGTGTACAGGACTTCATCCTGAACTGCATCCTCAACTGCTGCGCAACGGCTAAAGCGGCATGTTTTTCACAGGAGCCTAGTCACTTGAGGTAACACGACAGGCCTGCTCGCTCGCAGGCTACATTTATTATTATGTCTGACCAACAATGCTTATGATGTTGTTTTATATCTACATCACAAAATTCAGGCCCCTTCCATAGCCCATACCTAGGCTATTGTGCCTGTGTGTCGACAATCAGCCACCAAACCCTAGCAATAGGCGATATATGGCCCCACTTATAAATAGCACTCAATCGTGCCTCCACTTCCGGAACCCCTGTCGTAGTAGTTTATATAGGCACCAACCTACCAATCTACACCTCATGGCGCAGCTGATTGCATGCGTTCAATTCAAGTCCTCACCAAAACACATCAACTTTCATTTCGCAACTCAAACGGCAGATTTGACAGCCTGTATTGAACGGCATACAGCATGAGTTTGCAAGATCTGCCAAGCGAGATTCGATGCAACATCATCGAGCATTTGATCAATACTATTGGTCCATTCAAGGCAGTCAATGTGCGGCTCGTTAGCAGTAAGCTGCACAACCAGATTGTTTTTCAAAATCTTGTATTAGATACCTAGATAAATCACTGACACTTGAGAGCAGGATGTTTCGATGCTGCATTTTTGACCACTCTCACTACCAGGCAGGCCATAGACTTTGAGGACCCAGCCCTTCGCTGTGGCCTCTGGCATATGCTCCCTGGCTCGTTGAAGGCGAGAGCAATGATGGCGAGAGCAAAACGACTAGGTGCTTCTCCTACCGGGAAGCAGGACAAGTCGTTATCCTTTCTCGTTGATACTATCGAGAGCCTCGACGAGTTGATGGAAGTGGCGAGGAGCGAACAGGTGCAAGAGCAGAGAGGTCTCATGATAGCTGAGGCAGCCGCTCATTTCTACTTTGGTTCCAGAGCCGACCTCAAGCTTTTTTATGACAACGGCAACAACTTAATCGCACATCGCAGTCAGAATACTCTCTGTGGCGCCATCATTCTCGGAAACCTTTCACTCGTGCAGGCCTTGCTGCGCGATAGAACGGACATTGACGTGAATATCGAGAGCGCTTGCTTCGGGCTCCCTCTCCACCTTGCCTCAGCTTGGGGCCACGTTGCTATCTTTCAGCATCTCCTCAACAGCGGCGCGAACCCAAACGCCCTTAGCCACGAAGCCGAGGAGATCGATCACATTCTTGACCATAATCCCGGCAGCGGACAGCACATTCACAGCCCCAAAGGCAGCGCTCTGAGTGCCGCCGCTGGTTCAGGACACGAAATTATTGTGCAAAAGCTGTTGAGTCTGCCCCTAGACCGCCGAGATCGGGGCACGAGCCCTGAGTACTCTCACGCCATAATCTCCGCCACGCGAGGGGGCCACATAGGCTGTATTGAGCTTCTAGTCCGCGCTACAGGCCGGCCTCTAGCGGAGCTTCCAAATGCGCTACATGAGCAGATGCTTTGGGCAGCCGCGCGAGGCGGTTACCCAAATGTGGTCAGCCTACTGCTCGACGACCCGCAGCTGCAGTTGGATGTGAATACCCAACGACTCGGACGCCTCAAAAATGGCAGTGCCCTGCATCTTGCAGCCGCTCGGGGTGACACAGCTCTTGCCACGCTCCTGGTCGAGCGCTATGGTGCAGATGTCGATCTGGAATCGTATGAGCATGGTGTCGGGTGTCCATACGAGATCGCCGCGCGAGCTGGTCATAGGGAGACCCTCGAGTTCCTGCTTACTGCTAGCGGCGACGAGCACGCAGTCACACGAGCTTTCCAGAGCGCAGCCCGAGGTGCTCAATTAGGGATTTTGGCCTGGTTGTTGGCACGATATGGGCGCGAAATCGCCGCCATACAGGCTTATCCCGACATGGCTGCAAGTAATAATGACACAGTTGGCCAAGTGGCGCTGGTGCGTGCTATCGTGGACCCGGCACCAGGCGTTATTCTGTTTCTCGTGCGTGAAGCACATGTTTCGCTGAATGAAGGATTCGCGTCACTTGGAGGCATGCTACCAGTGGCAGTCGCGAAAACGGAGTCGTCGCGGTGGGTAGTGGATCTACTGCTTCGACTTGGCGCCGAGGACGTCACGGTGGATGAGGACCACTTGCGAGCAAACAGTTCGTGGGAAAGCTTTACCACGGAGGAAGGGCCCCTGTATACTATTCGAGGTGTGCGAGTGAGTGAGCGGACGTGGCAGTGGGTATGAGTCTTTGAGGCCCATGCTTTGAGATAGGTCAAGTCGCTTTCGACCTTCGATACTTTGGAAAGCACTAGTAGGTCTCCACCAAGTCTTCAGAAAGAAGACGAGGGTTTCAAAGAGCTCCTTGCGAATATAAATGCGCCAGCACAGATACTTCATTGAATCCTTATGGGTAGTCTCTATGTTTTTGAGAGCTCACTCTTTCCAGCCGCATTCTCAGAAGCTGCACTATACAGTTTGGACCAGCACACTCAACAGAAACAACTTCACAGAGCCAACAGCATGCTAAGAAGAAGATGAAGCAACTTGACTAAACAGCCCCCGACTACGATGCTATTCTACCAAAATTGAATCAATGACCCAGCTGATACTCATGGCCAAGTTGAGGGAGGATGCCGACTTTTCAGAGCTGAAGAAAGATGTTCCAATCATGCCAAATTCAAAATTCGACCACCTCTTGATGGAACATCAAATTCTGATATCCAAATACCATGAGGTGACACAGCCCGTTCTGCCAAGGTCGAATGCCTAGGTAGATGTTGAGAGGCAAGACATTGCCGAAGGAATTTAGTATGGAGGTCTGCCTTTAGTTGTAATGAGGAAAGCCGGTACTGCATATGACAGCTGCACCCTTAATTAGGTACTCTGCCAGGTCAGGGCTGGGTAGGAGTACCTAAAGGTCAGCTAGATACCTACCAGGTATGGAGGTACTTAGTCTGAGCCAGAGGCCTGTACTCTGCAATCTCTCATACTACTGTCTCGAATATGCAATGTTACTCAAAAATTGACGGCTCACTGCACCGGTGACAATGCTACATACCTAGTTTGCAGATCACACCCACATGTTCATGAGCGTGACCACGTGAATAATAATCTTAATTACCTAACCAGTATAGGATGATCGACGGGTAAGCTTTTGTTTTCCGGGGAAATATGCACATGGACGTCATTCGTGCGCCCAATATGCAAGCAGTGGTAAGACGGCGTAACTCCTTGTGGCTGTCGCCGCACTGAGCAGTAAGACGCGTTTCTCGAACGCACGGTAAAAGCATTACGTGCCTCGGATCGGCAAGTGATCCACCGACTTTTGAGGAAGATACCTACGGGTTGCAGCATCGCGAACACTCCTCTGGTGCACTTACATATAAGTGTGACACTTCATGCGACGGCTTAGTCTTGTTCACGCATCGACTGTTGCAAGCCCGGAATATCACAATTACCCAGCAATGACACCTAGGTATCGACTATAGGTACCATCGACCAATCAAGTCCGGACGCAACGCACGACCGGTTTGGCATAGCCGTGGCCCTAGTAACGAAGGGCCTTTGCTCTTCCCCTCCTTCAGGTTGCAGTCGAACGTTGCGACTCTGCGGTCTGAACGACCAAGATGGGTGCTGAGCAAATTAATTCGACATTGTTGCCCGTGCCCAACCCGACATCCTCCTACTGGAGAAGCGAGCTTCATCGGCTCGACTCGTTTCGGTCCACGCCGGCCCTTCCCGAGGATTGTGAGGTCGTGGTGATAGGTGCCGGTATCGCAGGCGTGTCTGTCGTGTGAGTCAATTTACCTTGGCTTTCACAAGGAATACTTTTGTCCTTAGGACCCATGAGGAAGACTGATGAGGTTTGATAGCTATCATTTGTCCAACACGGCCAATCCGCCATCGATCCTGTTACTGGAAGCCCGCCAGACTTGCTCTGGAGCTACAGGCCGAAACGGAGGCCATGTAAAATGCAAAACCGCCAGTTTGCTTCACGTTACAGCCAGACTCGGTCCCAAAGTAGCGGATGAGTATGCACGTTTTGTAGACAATCATATCTACGCCCTGAAAGATGTTGTGGAGAAGGAAAAGATCGATTGCGAATTTGAGGTCCGGCGCAGCTATGATACGTTTGCCTCGGAGAGTGATGCCCAGGCTATGGAGACCGCATTCCAGAAGTGTCTCGAAAGAGGCGACGACTGGACCAAGGACAGGCAATGGATCGGTGTCGAGTTTGCGGAGCGTTTGACAAGTGTCAAAGGAGCCAAGTGCGCCGTCAGCTCCCCAGCATGCTCGCTGTGGCCCTACAAATTCGTTACGGTCCTGTTGGAAAGGGCAATGGCGAGCAATCCCAAGATCAATGTTCAGACGGAGACGCCAGTGCTGAAGACGCAGGATACCATTGACGGTACGACTAAAGTACACACAGCAAGGGGCATGATCAATGCCAAGAAAGTCATATTCGCTACGAACGCCTATACAGCGGCCTTACTGCCGGAATATCGGGGCATAATAACACCATATAAGGGAACAGCGGCGCATCTAGCCGCACCGCAGGGGGAACCAGTGTTTCCACATCTCAGTCACACGTACAATTTGGAGTTCGGCACCGATCCGGAGCTTGAGACGGTGGACTATTTGAATCCACGACCGGATGGTGGTATTGTTGTGGGTGGCGGAAAGTGGTTGTACGAACGAGAGCGGCATTTGTGGTATGACACAGTGGACGACTCTACACCCCTTGATCCCGTCCTAAAGGCGAAGTATTTCGATGGATATATGCAGAGAAACTTCCAGGGGTGGCATGAGAGCGGTACGGAGACGGAGAAAGTCTGGACTGGCAGTAAGGTTGGACCTCTTTAGATTAGAAGCGAACCACTTGTGCTGACACGATTTAGTCCAAGGATTGACCCCTGATGGGGTGCCTCACGTTGGCAAAGTTCCCGGAAAGACTGGTCAATGGATACTGGCTGGGTTCAATGGCGGCGGGAATGCGCTCACTTTCCTTTCTGCTAAGGCTGTGGCGAGGATGGCAACTGAGGATATCCCACTGAGTGACACAGGCGTGGGCATCCCATCAATATTCGAGACCACCAAACAACGTCTAGGAGTGATGATGAATTCGGTATCACGATTAAACATAGAACTTGGCATTCGTCGATGAGACTAAGACTGTCTCAGGGTATCGAGGGCATAGAGAAGGACGTGAAGAAATAGGTAGTGACGGGAAAGCCTCTCGCCGCAATGGAGGCTTTCACTCAGAGACTTTGACCACGATTTTGCCCTTGGTGCGACCCGTCTTGAGCTTCTCGTATGCTTTCGGTGCATTGTCAAACGTGAATTGCTCGTCCAGCACGGGTTTCACAGCCCCGGACTTGATCAGTTCCCCGATAGACTCCAGATCGACATGACTCTGGGCTGTCATGATAAACTTCCATTGTCTCTTGCCACCTCCAAGGAATCCAGGCACCAGCGAACGTCTCACCATGGCCTTGAACATATCCTTGTTCACGCCGCCGCCCACCTGGATGAAATGACCATCCTCCTTCATGAAGGTGTTTGCGGCCACATAAAGATCTTCTTCATTGGCAGGCGAACACCCTACATTGTCGACCACCAGTTGGAACACCTTTCCCTTGGACTTCAACACCTCGCTAATGTTCTGCGTCTTGTAGTCGATCACCTCGTCAGCGCCCAGACTCCGACATAGCTCCACGTTGCCACCCGAACAGCTTGTCGTGACATGGCACCCAAGTGCCTTGCCAATCTGGATTGCGAACGTTCCCAGCCCTCCACTGCCACCGTTGATGAAAATCTTGGTGTCCTTTGCGTTGTCAGGCAAGTAAGGCTTTATTGATTGCCATGCAGTCAATCCACATGTTCCCACGGACGCAAATTCGGCCAGTTGCGTCTCATGCCCCTCCGGTACATGAGCAAGACAGTCACCGTTCTTTACCACGACGTACTCTGCCAACGTGCCGTACTTGTTCGGGTCAACGCGCCCAAAGACCAACTGGCCTGGCCGATACGTGTCCATAGATGCACCCGCCAGGACGACGCGACCGGAAAAATCCATTCCTGGGGTTGCCGGTGGTGAGATCATTGGCCGGGCAAGGAGGCCAAGTTCAGCCAATTTGTAGTCTGCAGGGTTGATGGACATATACATGACCTGTACGAGGACCGACGTGGGCGACAATGCAGACTTTTGCGGTGGCAGCGCTGCCTCATCATTGCGAGAGAGGGACTTTTCCAGTCCGGCACTGGCATTGCCATATGTCCATGCGCGTGTCGTCTTCGGCCATCCGCCTTCGGCTACGGCGGTCGTCATTCTGTGTGAGGAGAGTGGTATTGGGACGCCAGAATTCTTTAGTGCAGGAGTGTGTGTTGAGGTGAAGGTGATAATTCAGCTCCGGCCAAAAAAAGAGGAAGGTGTAGAGGTTCCTGGAGGTTCTCATCTAGGATGTGGGGATCCCGAGCGACGATGTCACCTTTCCAATTCCCGGGATGATACATCCCTGCCGAGCAGAGCCAAGGAAGGCATCCGAAAAAAGCTTAGGTAACTCATACGAACCCAAACGAACAATTTGACGATGTCAGGCTTGATTTACTGTGGTATACAGTCTTAAGTTCTGCGCACATACATAGAGCTGGGCTCTATGCTATTTCTTAAACATTCTTTTTAAGGAGTAGTATGGAGTGATGCGGCCGCAAAGCTCCTAACACGAGAAGCATCGGTTGGTGAGACGATTCTCAAGACAGATGTCGACATCAAGACTCGATTCAAAATTACGTCTGCTGCTCCAGAGTACTTGATACATACAGCTGACAGCATCTGCTAGTCTTCGTCGTAAAACACCATAGCCCGGACTTCAATGCTGATCCTCGGCTCCCCTTTCTCCTCCTCTAGGCCAGGGTCTTTGAACGCTGCATGGGGGCACCTGCGTGGCATGTCCACGCGTTTCGTCGAGTCAACCTGGATGAACAGCAGCACATCATCGGGCTGCTGCTCGCTCTTGTAATACCATCGATGCGGCTTCTCCGGATCTGCTGCAGGCCTACACTCGAGTGACTCGGCTTTGTGATCCGGAAAAACGAGTGGCACGGTGACAATGTCATCGTCTGGCACGGTCATTGCATCTGTGACGGCGAAAGGATCACGCGTAATCGGCTTACATGGCCTCCACAGCTGTAATAGGGGAAAAAAAGATGATTCGTTAATAATTCGTAGGACTCTTGAAGGGGGTTCCAATGTATTTTAGCTTACGTTGATGATCTGGTACCGTGGCTTTGCCAACAGCTCCTCCGCGGCGTCTCCCAGCCATCTCTCTGCCACACCACGCGCGGCCCATACGGACTGATCTACGTGAACGCCATAGAGAGGTCCGGCTGGGCCCCTACTCGGCTCACCGTCTTTGGGACCCTCACGGATGATGTGAGTCATGATATGGACACTCGAAGGTTGGGGACTATCACGTATGTTAGAGTTTCTGATCAATCTTTTTGACAATCTGCGTTCAAGAACAGGGGACATTGGTTGGCTCTGGATGAGAAACGCACTATTTTGTGGATGCAAGAACTTCGCGTAGCAAGCTTTCCATCTCAGCATAGTGTCCTCGTACGGTCTCGTCAAGCTCATCCTTCACACTGTACCGGCTCTTGAGGCCAGCAAGCTTGTCCGTGAAACGACTTTCATGCTTCACGAATTGGAAGCCGTTCACGTCGAGCTTGTATTTGTCCTCTTGCCCTGTAACGTCTGTGACCAAGACGGGACTGTCCACCTTCGGGGTCAACTTGAGAGGGCCTGGGCTGTTCTCACGATGTCAGTGTCGATGCCATCTTGGTGAGCCGACGATTCATGCTTACCCGCCGATAATTCGAGGAGACAAAGGAACACCGGGATCATCAAAGTAACGAATTGTGGTGTTCACGTGCTTCGGTCGTTTCTTTTCAGGCTGGGAAAGACCAGTGCCCACATCATTTGCCAAAGACATGGCCTGTCGACTTGATGCACGCGCGTAGTAGAGATAATTTGATAGGAAGCTTAGAAAAGACCTGGATGGTGTAGCATACAACGCCTAGAAACAGCCTGCAACGTTCAAGTTCTCGATGGAATAAAGTTTCAGGCCATTACAATCTAGCCGTGAAGGCTCAAGCAAATTGTCTTACTATGGTAGTGCAGTGTTGATCGTTCGGCTAACGCGGACCGATGGCCACTATCTTCATCACAACAGGGGGATACGTTAGATTTAACGGATAGCATGAGTAAGATCGTAGGTATGAGTCGTTCCCGAACTTAATCCCATCTCTATCTCTGGGGTCCAGAGCCGGGGAGAAATGCCATGCCCACTACGACTTAGTCGTTATCTGTATCATACCGTTCATGAAAGGGGGTCATCTTATCCAGGCTTCCAGGGACAGAACTAGAACCTGACTCGTCTACAATCTCTTAACTTCGATAATAGCATACCGTAAATATTCCGACGTACGAGTCAATCGTAGAACTCCTGGATTACTGGACGACTTGGCCCCACCAGACCTATGTGCTAGGTAGAGAAGGTGATAGTATAGATATGCTCCGTTCCCACTTCGTTGCGACCCCCACAGTTTATGACTAGCCAGTAATAAGGCGCACGACACCCACAGTCGGTTGAAATTGCAGCTTACTGTGGTGCGTATTCAACAATCTGGGGTTGAGCGGGGCTTCAGCCTCACCATCATCTCTGTCTTATGCCAAGTTGTGAACATTTTCTGCTTGTCGAGCCATCCGAAACTCATCGGATCCAGTTCAAGATCGAAATTCCAAGCAACACGCGCCAAGATTGTTCTCATCTCTGTAAGCGCCAAACTAAGATTCAAAATTAGCATCTAGAATTTAAGCCCATGGCGTGAGTGAGGCAAAATAACATAAAAATAATAAAAAATATTTACTCACTTTTTCCCAATGCAATTTCGAGGACCAAAGGAGAAAGCTTGCATAGCAGTTTTCTTATCGGCTGAGAAAGCCTCGTCCCCAAGCCACCGTTCAGGGAAGAAAGCATCAGCCTGCTGAAAGTTCAATTTTGACCTGCCAGTTGCCAAATGATGCACCCCAACAGTGTAGCCACCCGGCACCCACTGCCCGCAGACCATTTTCCCAGACGCAGGAACGGTGCGCGGGAATGTACCTGGGCCAGGAGGGCAAAGACGCAGAGTCTCGTCGATAACGGCATTCAAGTATGTTAGACCTGCGGTACTCTGAATGGTGATATCGTCCTCTTTAGCGAATTGGCCACGGATTTCAGAACAGAGTTTTTGCCAAGTCGAGGGATTGCTGAGCAAGAAGTAAGTCGCAGCCGTCAATCCAGTGGCAGTGGTCTCGCTGCCTGCGACAATGAGGACCTGAGCCGTTGTATACATCTCCTCAACCGTCATACCGTTTTTATCGTCGCTTCTCAGGATGTATGACACTGAAATTTCATGTGAATCAGCAAAGAAGTCGGCTGGAAGAAGAGAACAGGTCCCGCCTAGATTGTGAAAGCCAAGGCACGTACTGAAGTCTGGCCTGTCACTCTCTTGCTGCAATCGTCGATCCACACGTTCGCAGCCGAAGGTATACTGGTCCTTCCGTGTCTTCAACAGTCGCTTCGGGATGACCAAGAGGAGGACCAAATAATAGACGACTGACTGGAACCTTCGTGCGGCGCGGATATATGTGCCGGCTTGGAAAATCTCAAAGACGGCTCGCAGCCACCAATGCCACTGCGCATCCCGAAGGCAATAAAAAGGCTCTCCAAAAGCAAGATCACCGATCAGATCAAACATTAGGAAGTGATACCATGACATAATGTCGACCGAGGCTTCGTTTCCGCCTGCTACCTCGCCATGGAGTTTGTGGATCATGAGACTCGTGTAGCGCTCAATGACTGGTTCCTGCTGTCTCAACGCCTTGTCTGAAAAGGCTGGATTTTGCAATCGGCGCATTCGTCGGTGCCCATTGTCGTCGGCTGTGAGTATATTGTCGACGCCGCCCTCGTTTTTGTTCCACCACTTGGCATCTTTTTCAAAATTGCCTAGGCCGTCTTTACTTGGGAAGCCTGTTTATTTCGGTTATGAGACGAATAATGAAGTGATGTCAAACGGCGGATCATATTCAACGCACCGTATATGGCTGGCCAAGCTTCTTGTCCATTGGTGTAGGACAGCTCATCTGGGGCAATGCGTACTACGTGCCCATACTTATCGTGCCATTCCTTGATCTTCCAATGACTTAGGCCTCTAACATCCCAAAAAACATGGTACAGACGGGTCGCCCGACTGAGTAGGGGACCTGGATAATGCCGCAAGGGATGGAAGAAGAGGTTGTAGATACACTTGGCAATCAAGTAGCACACCTACGGTTATGAAAGTTAGATCTATTTGCTCCTGAATATTTCAAATAGCGGTCGAATTGGAGGATTACACACAAGAGCGACACTTGACCATCCCAGCCCTTTTAGGAAGCTGACCTCCAACATCGTTCGCGAATGGATGCGTTGAGACTGCAAGGGAAAATCTACGCAATAATACCTGCAGGAGTCGAGATCAAGGCACGACAGGCCTTTCTTGACATTCTGCTTCAAAATGCTGCTGTGCTCGGAAACGATTTGAGGTAGCTTCCAAAAGGGTAATGGTAGGGCTGTGGTAGAGCTAGAGACGAATGAACAGCACAACAAAGCAAATGTGGGTATTCTGCTTGGTCGACTCGCTCGCGGCCTGATAACTCGAGTCAGATATGCATTTCAACGATGGAGCCGGTTCGTATGATACCCACAGACCTGATTGCTTGAATCAAGTGCGCCTTGCAGGGTACCTACTTGCCGCACGTACAAACAGAAAGGTATCGTACTATTATTCCTACTTTATCCATAGTACATTACTTGGTACAACACTATCTTCGCCTCATTCCAGATTCTTATCGAAGGGCTTGGCCGTCGCGTGGGTAATCTGACCGGGAATTTGATTTAGACTTTGGGGTTTGCAGATTTCTACGCGTTCCTGGCTTTAGTTTTACTCAATACATGATATCCACCTGCACTGGGGTACGAATCCGAATACTGGGTAATTGATATTGGCGTCTCCGCCGGTTCAGAGTCGAGTTTGGAAAAAGAAATGCGTCAAATCGAAATGCACTGCGCTTCCGCGACTTGCCGGTTTACGTGCTTAAACTGATGCTGTATCGGTCGATTCTGTTAATATGCACCCCTATGCAGAGTTCCAATGAAGGAAAATTGATAATGCTCTGATATGTCAGGCCTTCATACGCCTCTGCTCTGAGCAACTTGTCTAGGTGTGATTTAGAAATGTGGCACGTTCGGTTGTAATAGCTCCCGACAACTGAATAGCCCGTTGCGCGAAGACCCGTCGCATGAAACAACTCGGCTACCCACCTAGGTAAGTACCGGTGTCTGATCATTTCCATTTGACGATAAAGAACAGATCGAATACCAGGGATAATATTTATGTGTTTGTCGATCTTCCCAGTCTGGTGGGTCAACGCAGAAGAACTTGTAGGGATCGGAACAGGTGCCCTGGTATCTGTAGTCTGTGCCAGGGGATTGCTTGACTAGACACCAGCGACTGGGTAATGAATTAGTTGAGATTTGTGTGGCCATTGGCGAAGCCGATTAGCCCCAGCGTAGAGCCAGCTATTTCGGTCTATTCATGACCTACAAGACTTTCCTGAATTCGTATCTATGGGGTACATTCTAGGGGTGGAGCATAGTTTCATATGTGATAGAAACCGCCTCAAAAAATCCGGTTCCATATATATTTACCTGTGAAAGTGAACATTCTATTTCCTTTGCGTATGACAGCCTTTCTATCCCAAATTTAAATTCTATCTCCTCAACTGCTTTCCATTACACAAGCCAAAAGACCTTCTACTGGACGCCACCTGCAGGCTTGAGATTACAACCCTATGTCCACAACATTGACGACGCCTCCTGTTGGAGGTATTTCCTACTCGGCGCGATCCGAGGAAAAGAATGAGGTTAGAGTTGTTGCAACAAGTGTCCAGAGCCTTAGCAACAGTCCTAGCATCACTCCCGACTGCACGGAGAAGGACGAAACTGAGATCCTAACACAACAAGAACTCAATGCCGTCAATGCGCTCCAGCAACAGCAGCCCTGGGACACAGTGAACAGCCTGATACAGTTTCGTAACTCAGACCACCAGTTCTGGTGGGATACAACGGGACGTCTATTCGCGAAGCTCATCGAGGGCGCTGGATACACAGCAGCAGAACAATACCGAGAGCTCTTCTTTTACGCCCTCTGGGTAGCTCCCGAACTCGGTCCCTCGCCTGATGAGAATGGTCATGTGAGGCGTTGGCGCAGTACGGGGACACCAGATTCGACTCCTATTGACTTCAGCTGGGAGTGGGGGCTTGATGGCACGGGTGTGGTACGGTACAGCTTTGAGCCTATTGGTGAACATGCTGGCACGGCCTTGGATCCCCTAAATCAATACGCCACTGAGAGTTGGGTCAATCGCCTGAAGCAGCACGGTCTTGTGCCCAGCCTCGACCTGGAGTGGTATCGCCACTTCACCAATGAGATATTGCTTTCTCCAGAGGTAGTGAGGGAAAGACCGCCCAAGGATTCATCGAAGAGACAACGCCCAAAGCAGGAACTGTCGTAGCCCTTGATATCGAGAAGGCCGGTCCCGTCATGAAAATTTACATTTACCCGGGCCTCAAAGCAGCAGAACTCGGCATTTCCAACTTGGACGTCGTAGCACAGTCCATCCGCAACCTCCCAGCTGAGCAGTATCAGTCCATACAAGCCAACGTGGAGCCTCTATTGGACTACCTCTATGAAGGCACAGAGAAATGGGGCTTTGAGACGGGCATTCTATCCATCGATCTCGTGGACCCGAAGGAAGCACGAATCAAGATTTACATACGAGCACCTCACACAACTGTTGATTATCTGATGGACGCACTCACCCTTGGAGGTCGTCACGATCTCACAGCAGCTTACAGCCAGGAAGTGATCGGTGATTTGAAAGATCTCTGGCAGGCTTTCTTGGCCGATGCACCGGCGAAGCTGTCTGCTGAGGTTCCTGGCCGCGCCAGCCCTGGATTCTACTACACTGTCAGAGCCGGAAAGCCCGTCTCGCCCAAGATGTACCTGTCACCATTCACATTTTGCCAAAATGATGCCGACGTACTGAGTCGGCTGCACACTTTCTTCTCTACCAGGACGCAGGCGAATAAGCCTTTGATGGTGCGTCAAATGGAGAATTATGAACAGTCGATGATCAGCGCCTTGTAAGTATATCCCTTATTCTGGTATCAATACAAGTTTCGAAAAAGTTGGACTAACAAATTCTCGTGCAGCGGAAGGAAGACACTGGAAAAGCGATGTGGGGCGTCTTATTATATTGGTGCAGCACTGCAAAAAGACCAATTGAGGGTGGTCACATATCTCACACCACAGACATTTGAATGTGAACAAGATAGAATACGTGGGGACTGATTTTGGAATTGGGTTGGGTGACTCATGCGGAAACAGATATTGTTATATAAATTCCCAGGACATCATTTGATATTTGGTTGTTCAAATTGAGTCTATTCTCATGACACGTTCCTCTTGAGCGCCAGCCCCTATGCCATAAGATCCCATTGCGCCAAACATTGTCTAGGTATATAATCCCCCCTCCGCAGTCCGATGGTGAAACTTTCTCCATTTTCAATTATAGCTCACGCCATCTACTTACGCTCAAGCAACTCTTCTAATAATTCACAGACCCTCTGCGCACCGCCCAATGCATTCAAGTCCTTCCCAACCTTTTTCGCATTATCTCTATACTTTTCATTTGTCAGGACTTCTTCCACCGCAGCTTTGATCTGAGCACTAGACGGTGTATCGGTGCCTAAATCAACACCAGCGCCCACCGAAACCATCCTCGCCGCTGTATCTTTCTTGTCCTCGCTCGTACCGGCGCAGATCATCGGCACGCCATGCGAGAGGGACTGAGTGACGCTGCCATACCCACCGTTGGTGATGAGAATTCGACACTTTGGCAGTAGCAGATCGTACGGCACCCATTCCGCCAGCTTGACATTCTTTAAATCGAGACCTTGCTCCAACAACCCTGTGCGTATGCTCGTGGCGTGCATGGACGGAACCACCAGGCAAAGAGACTCATCGTCGTACAGGGCTTCGATGGCAGGTATGAGGAGGGTTGTTGGGTCGACGGCAAAGGTCCCCTGAGTGATGCCGATCACACATGGATGCTCGGCAACGTCTGCCCACCAGGCTGGTACTTCTTGTGGTCCCTTCGATGCGTCCTTTTGAGTGACGAGTGGCCCGACAAATTGTGTGTTTGGCACTGTCCTCCCGTATTCCAGATCCGGACACGATGCTTGAATGTGTAGAAAGGGGCTGTAATGTAGCGAATCGCTTGGGCCCAGCGCCTTCAAGCCCAACTCCGCACGCTCCCTGTTGAGACACGGCAGGACGATCTCCGGCTTGCTCAAAATCATCCCCAGCGCCGTCCGAGCCTCCTCCTCGGTCGTCCACATCGGCACAACACCCAGAGTCGCCCACATCGACACCTCGCCGAGCTCGTGGAGGGCTGCAGCGCCATGCGGCATCGCATCATGCAGCAGGCAGTCGACATCATCAACGCCCAGTAGGCTCTTTGCATCTGCGAGAGCCGTGCGCAAGTCCGCGACTTGGGCCGTGACTCGTCCGCCAAAGAGGAACTCGACCGTCTCGTCCATCGTGGTGGGCTGTGGCGCGTTGACATCGCGAAGACGGGCGTCCACCGCAGCGATTGCATGGGTGGGGAGGAATGCTGCGCCCGAGGCTACGACGCGGGCTTCTTGGTCTGCGTGGGTCATCCATACTACTTTGTGGCCGCGGTTGACGAGTGCCTTGGCGACGGCTTGCATGGGGAGAACATGGCCGGTGGCGTAAAAGGTGTGGATGAGGAACGTATAGTGTTTGTCCATCTTTTTCTGCAGTTTTTGGGCCCTGTGGTGGTTGCTATACTTTCTTGCTGCTTGATGGCCTTTATCGCCTCTCGTCTGAGATAGGTCACTACTCTCAGATGGCACTGGTGATTCCTGTCCGGCCCGCTGATCCATGATGATTCGTTCACGCCCTTGAGGGACATGCGTACATTGACAGAATTGACGCTTTTTCGTGACGCCCTAAATGCATGAGTCGCCCTTAAGGATACAGAGATAAGAGTGAGGCTTGCTCAAGCACAACGACTCGCGTAGTGGATCGACGGGCACCAGGGGCTTAGACCTCTGTCCATTATCGCAACTTCTATCATTTGTAGTACATAAGCTAAATGAGAACGATATTCAAGACTCCACCTCATTTTTACTCACGCATTTGATGATCTATGGCTCTTGTTCTACAAATGTACGGATGTCGCCGCATCAGAAGCACGCTTATCTACACCTGGATCAATATGGAAGTACTCAATGTTAACCAGTTGCATGACAATGTCCTGTCGGATGCGACAAAACTCAATCATCGAATATTTGAATTGTGAGAACGTTTGATAACTACCTTACACTACCTTCCATCTGCTATGGCCAGACGTTAGGCGTTGGCTTTTGGAGGTGAGGAGGACTTGACTAGGAGGCAGTGCTTTCAATGGCAAAAGGCTGGTGCATTAAATCACCACTCTTAACCACACTGGCCTCCGTACGTACAACCTCTCTCCCAATAGCAAAGTGATCTCGTGGACTTGTGTGGGACAAAATGTAACGATCGCGACATTGAATGACGCAAAGTCCTCGCTTGTCTAGATACATTGTCCAAGGCTGCCCAAACCATCTAAGTCATTCCTGAATCAAACAAGGGAAGGGGTAGACCATCTGCGACACCACAGTATACAGGCTCATGCGCGTATTGACGACCTCTCGTCCAGACATATGTATTCAGTGTCTTGTAAGTTTCCTTGATACCATTTGATAATATCCGACGTAGTCAGATCTCTTCAAGACCCATGGCACTGTGTACACGAACGTAGCACGTTGTATTGTAACGTTCGTGCTCGCACCTCGTCTATTTCAAAGAAGTTTACCTAGGTAGACTTCCATTTCCAGAATTTTGTGTTCCTTGGCCAAATGCAAAGCATGTTCACAGAGTCTAGTTTTTGATACTTGTTATGTCGGCAGTGAAGCAAGATCCATGAAAGCCCTTCTAAGAGGGTAATGAGATCCTCGTCGTTGTCTCGTTGTGGTGCGCCTTCGTGCCCCAACCACACCACAAGGTACTTAGCGTGCCCATACACAACATTCGTCCGGAAGCTCTGAACACATGATACAACACGGCTGTTCCTCATTCGACAAGGTAAGGGACGCTCATTTCACTAACTGTCAACGATGAGGCGTCTCTTCATACTTCAGCCCGAGCCGCAGCCTGGGCCTTTCTCACTGATAATTTTCTATCGTCAAATTTGCAGTCTTCCGCATAACTTGAGGATCACGGGCGCTTGCAGCGTGAGGAGGATGAAAGCAGGGCGATTCTTTCCAAAGATGTAGAGAACTAGATTTGGTATCATTATCTTTTAAAGCGTTACAATTTAAATGCCCATATGCACTTCTTCGTTATGCAGCACCCATATTTCCATCAATGCTTCTATTTACCTTGTCCATTAATGCAAGATTCGAAGCTCGTGAAGCTTGATTCCGTGAAGCTCACAGCTTCGGCTGCCTTAGTACACAGCAGATGTCTGCAGCGGTCGTCTTCGCCGCATGCCAGTAGTAGGCACAGGCTTCTCCAGTCTCCAAGCCCACAAGAGTAAATCCTCAAGCGGCAAGAAGTTCATCAGCACACGATTGCAAACAAAGGCCATCATCACCACTAGCGAAGCCACCATGGCGTCCATGAAATAGTGGTTCGCTGTCGCCACGATCGTCAAAAGCACCCAGCTAGGGTAGAACACACCCGCAACAAAGAACGCGATGCGCGAGCCCGTTGATCGCTCGCTGGTGCTGCCATAGTCGCTTTCGGGTTGCGCCAATAGGTTTGACCCCGTCTCGGAGTCGTTGAGGTTCTCCTCATCTGGCAGAGGAAGCCATGTCGAGCTTTGCGTCCGGGTCTTGCCGTATCGGCGGTACATTTCCTTGATCCCACTCAGGGCTGCACTCTCGTAGATAAAGACGCATCCAATGCAGAATGCATATCCAAAGTGCATACTAGGCATGGCTGCCAGTCGGTTCACAAAGTTTCCGCTCATCCAGACCGATGTGGCATCCTCGCCATTAACCGTGTCAATGAAACCATACTGTGGGGGAAGCAGGCGCGGCGGCATGCAAGGATAGAAAATAAAGACCATGAAGGCAAACAGGTTGCATAGGGTCATGGTCCTGCGAGCGATCGCGAATCGGGAAAACGTCGGCGACATGTAGTAGTAGAAAGCGATGAAGCTAATATCAAGCCACAAGTTAGCATTCGTGACGTAGAAAATGCCAAGGCCGCGCGGCAAGGCGGTACGACCTAAGATACCGAGGCCCCGAAAACTACTCAGGAAAAGGGCGAACAGTAAAGAAGAAGAGCGGCTTACCCCACAGTCCCCGGAATGTGAATAAGGGCATAAGAGCGGTTCAAGACGGTCAAGAATCCACCACGCCAGTCACCAGCTTTGGCACCCGTTAGGAACCATTGCTGCACGTTCCATTCTGTCCAGCGTTGTGTTCCCGTTATTTCACCCCTGCCAAACATGTATGTTTCCGCCTCCAGCACCGCGAGAGCGTGCTTCTGGGCAACATCCCACATCTGCGTACTGCCGCCATAGTAGACCGCTGCCATAAATGCGGTGAGCCTGTAGAAGAAAAATTGCAGAACCCAGTAGAACATCTCGACCAGGAACGGGAATTTCTGCAAGAGGCGCGAATGGGGGTGGCGGGCGAACCGCGACGAGTTGGGAGTCCGAACCGTCCATATTCCAAAAATACGACGAGTCTTGCCTTCCAGGTTGACAGGTCGTCGTGTAGCAGGGTCGCTGTCGAGCGAAGATCGTGGAGAGAGTGAGTTTGGGGAACCTGCTATAGGGGTGTAGATGGGACTCTTGCTGCTGCCGAATAGCGAGTAGTCTTTTGCTCGGGTGAGGTACATGGAGGTGAAAAGGATCGAAACAATCAGCTACGAGAAGTAATTTAGTAACGAAGACCAGTAAGGCTTTCTACGGAGTAGAGTGGACCAAGTACTTACCACCGGCTCGACCCAGTCAGGCATACGAAAGACGTGGGGGTGCCAGTCATTGTCGGGAGCGCCCTCGTTGGACATATTTATGCTGTCAAGCTTCGCACGAGATGGGAAGCCTTAGTGACGGAGCAGTCAATGGTGCGAAGGCAGTCTAGGTCGTGCTCGTCGAGTTGTCGAGCAGATTGCCGCGGAGTTTAGATTGGGGGACGCGCTCAGAGGAGATGAGGTATTCCCCTTGACGAACAAAGCAAAGGCTGCCGAATAGAACCAAAGCTGCGTTGTGAAGGGCTTTGTCGTCGTTGAGCCAAATGTTCCGGGCTGTCAGGCGCAATTCGGATCAAAGGCGTGTGGTTGACGACGGGTCACACGACACACTACAGACTCGTGTCCCACGAAGTAAAGACACGATGGAACGGTTGGCTTCGACTGAAGGAATGGAAATGTCCCGTTGGCGTTGATCCGAGACACAAGAGGGGGAAAACGTCCTATGTGAGGCCGGCAAAGGAAAAGGCAGTTTGCCAGGCGTGGAAGCGTAGAGGAGGGCGGAGAGAGGAAGGATGGAGTAGGTGTATGGATGTGAAGACGGGGATAATCAATCAGATCGGGAGAAAAAAGGAGATTGGTACGGTACGGCGGGAGACAAACAATATTGCAACTGTCCTATCCCCTGCTGTCTGATGCGCCAAAAAGTCGTCAGCAGCGGGCACAGTGCAGCTTTGCCCATTCCTTTTTCAGCGTGTCCCAATAATTAGAAGTGCATTAAACAAGCACTGCCCCTGTTTAGCGTCAATCCTTCAGGGTTCCCACCACTCAACTCAACCCTTTTTCGGACTCTGGATGCGGGAACAGAACAGATCCAACCAGGCCCGAATCACGCACACATTGTCGGGTCTGTCTTACATTACAAGTTGCTTGAGTGCAACTAACCAAAGCGAATGAATATCTCTCGTCTTTCCCTCCTATACATTAAAGACTTTTAGTGAGAGTGATCCGTTAATGGGCCAGGGTTACCTAGCAGCATGAATCCCGCCTTATGCCAGGCACAAGGATGCTGGAGTATCCGTGGGAATCTAAAACCACTTATAAGGAAATATGCTTGGCAACCGAAACGTCAGAACACGCGTACCTACTACAGTTCGACTAGCGATGGCACGGCTGTAGAAAAAGTATGGCAGAGGAGCAATTGAAGTCGCAACCTGCTGTTGTGCAGGACAAGAAGTGAATTGAGTTTTCGCAAACGTACCCAGGCTCTTAGTCACTTGGGCATCCATTGCGGCCGCATTTCAGTTACTCCGTACAGCATGCCAAAGCTACCAACCTGGTCTAGCAAATCGACGCTGTTTGAAGTTAATGATGGCTTTGATATACGACGTCATTCTTAAACGCGAAACAGCAAGTTTGTGTCTGTCTCGTGGAGAAGATGTACTCTTCATGTGAACATAGGAGATCGAGTATCATCAAACTGCATACCCTGAGGTACGGTGTTTTTCTTACTACTATCTAGGTGTAATTACAGACCGCCAGCACTGTGTCCGAGAACCTTTCAGCCTTCGAGAAGGATGCAACTCGGGGCTGGCACATTCCGATCCTTCCTGACACTGTGTGCTCTCAATCTTGGCCGTAGTCAATACTCCGATAAAGTTCAGAGACGTCTTCAGATGATGGCCCAGGCTGGGGTATGGGAATAAAAGACTTGGCAACTTTCACACCTCTTCCTTCTTGGCATCCAAGCAACTTGCAAGCTGCTTGCCAGCTTGCCAGTTGATGATGGGTCAAGCAAGACCTGTTGATGAGTTGGCATTTTGCTGGGCCTGGCCGGAAGCCTGACCGGGAGCCTGACCGGGAGCCAACAATTGCTGGCAGGGCTGGCTGCATCCTTAAAAAAATAATCCCACAGTGCGTGCTTTGCGCCTAGTAACCTTAGAAAGTGGGCACGCGACCTACAATTCCACCAAACCACTGACGGGACATACAACCTTAACATTAAGGCGGTAACGAGCCGTGCAAGCTAATAACGAAGCGGGCCCTGAAAAAGATGGATTCAAACAATCCCATTCGAAATTCCCCAACTCCGGCCGTCGGGATCGGCAGTCAGCACAGCGTCCATGTCAGCTTTTGTCATGTTCAGCCTGTTTGTTGACATGGAAAAAGTCCTGTTGAAAGAGTGAAAGGATTGACAGTGGCGTGCATCGCTACGGCCGCATCGCCCCCTTCCCAATCCCTCATCTGACACAGTCACCCAAAAAAGCAAGGATACGCTGCAACGTCTGTGTAGGTTTGATTGATTGATTGATTGATTGATTGGAGCTGTCGTCAGACCTGGGGTTGGTTGCACAAGGACCCACTCAACGGCTCTCACGGCAGGGTACGGCGCTACACCGGCCTGCCGGAATTGATCTTGATTTCTTTGTATTTCTTCCTTTTTTTTTTTTTTTTTTTTTTTTTTTCAGCTGGGCTGCTATTTGCACCTCAAAATCAACTCAGGTGTGAACAAGTGTGAATCACGGGTTCGCATTAACACGCGCTAGTCGAGGAACAAGTATGCTTCTAATTTGCCCAGTGAGTGATATGGAAGGGTAGCGGCTTCTCTCAAGTTGCGAGATTGATTATTGTTGTTTGCTTGGCATGGCAGGATCTCTAGTGATACTCGTGTTGGGGGTAAGCCAGTCCCTACCGTCAACGTTGAAGTCCGCTCACTTCTGAAAGCCGTCGGATTGCACTGCCATGGCTCAGCAAATTCACAAAGCCAATCAATTTTGATAATGTTACTATTTCATTGGAAAGTATCTTACGAAGAACACTGTGAATACACACTAGGGAAATCCAATCCAATATTCCATCAACCCCACTGCTCCCAGGAGCCCGTCTTCGTTCTGTAGACCGAGACGGCACTGCCCCTCCGCTTGGCTCATCCATACTACCCAGACGTCTCCCTCGAGGTGCTTGCATCCCATCGACCATGTGATCCGCCTTGACTATGAAATTGTCCACAGTGACATATCATAGGCTGCATTGAGCATGTTGGATGGCGAGATCAACGATGAAGCTGTGAACGGCACCGTTCCTCTGCACCGAGGGGGCATTGACACGGTTAACTCCAGTCACTCAATGACAAGTCAAAGACCACTGGCCTCTGGTTGATATGACCTGAGACCACACAACAACCCTTCCTAGCCATCTTGATGCGCTTGTGGCAGCCTTTCTCTTTCATCTCTCGTCCTTTCCTTCGTCCTGGTCCATCATCTCGTCTCGCAGTTCGCCGGCAAACTGCACTAGATACACAGGTCGGGCAAGTGTACACTCGTTCCGTCAAAAAAAGTGCAGCTTGCTAGCAGGTCCGCCGCAAGGGCGGCCTCGTCCTCAGCGCGGTCCTGTCGGGTAAGACTCCCACGCTGTCATCATTGTTCCCGGATACAGTCCAACCTTTGAAACTTTTGAGAATTGGCTTCGTAGGGCCGACAGGGTCCATGTCGATATCAAGATCATCGTCGCCAATGAATTGCTCCAAGTCGGCGAACGGAGTGGACTTTGGCGGCTTGGGGCACGAAAAGACCTGTGTCCTGCCCACGTGAAAACCCGAGTCTGCATCCTCGTCGCCATCATCATCGTCGTCGTCGTCGTCATTTTCGAGAAAAGCGTCTAGGTCGGACAAGTCGGGCAAGACCGCCCGCTGGCGCTTCTCAGCCGCTTCGGACTCGGCACACCGGCCAAAGGCGATGTCGGCGCTGCTGTTGTTGTTGAGATACAGGCTTAGCCTGCTGCTGACGAGCTCCAAGGCCTGGGCGGTGGCGTCAGGATCCGCGAGGTCGTCCAGGAGCTTGCTGTAATCTTTGACTTGCTGAGTAAAGGCGGCGTCGAACTTGCCGTAACTCCTGGTGCTGACATCTTGGTCATCTGGATAGGTGCTGACGAAACTCTGATTGTCCTCGTCGACTGGTTGCTCAACATGAAGGAAATGGCCTTTTTGCGATTCTTGGTCGGTGTAACCCTCGCCAACATCATTTTCGTCACTGGCGTCCATCTGTTCCTCTGTGATGAATGGTATGCTCTCATACGAGTCGTTCACCTTGTACCACTCGAAATCCACATAGGGAGGCGCTTCCAGCCACCTAATCTCATCAGACACACCGCCGTGATCGACAAATTCTTCATCCGCTTCATCTATGCCATTAGCGGAGTGCGACATCGAAACATCCGAGTGCTCGCTGTATATCGAACGCCCAGCTCCACATTCAGTCGTCCTCTCCAACTTCGAAGGGTTCTCCCCAGCCGGCGCTTCTCTGAGGTCGTAATAATCTTCACTCAATGGCAGAGTGATGTTTGAAGTGTCCGAAACGTTGCGCGAGTGTAGCCTTGATCCAAAGCTGCTGTCAGTCTGCAGGCGGCGTAAAAATTCCCCAGAGTCCCTCCGGTCCGTGCTGCTTGTAGTGGGTCGGGAGGAGTCCTCTTGGATGTTTTCGGAGATTATAGACAGAGGAGGCAAGGGCTCATAGAGCGAGGGAATGGGAGAACGATCGCCGACGGACCGCTGATTGGCGTGCTGGAATATTTCCCAGTCGTTGGCGTCGCTGAAGGCCTCGTTGTAGAGATCCTCGTTTTGGCTTGGATAGCAGTACCACCAGGTAGACAGGCCAAAGTCGAACTCAGAGGGTTGATCGTCTCCACCTGAGTAATCGATAAAGTCGGCGTAAGTAGTCTCATGACGATATCCTAGGTCGATGTCGCGGTACTGCACTGGATGGGTCCTGTATCCCGTGCTGTCAGCGAATTTTCACCGTTGCATGATAGTCGGCCACCTTGTTTTTAGGTAGAAAAGAAGTTGCAGGTTGTTTAGCACTTACAAAATGTTGTCTTTGTTAGTGCGAATGACATGGGCATCGGGTTCATTATTCTTGAGCAGACACTGCATTCCGCGCCCCACTATAGCTTCTCTAGTCTTGGAATATTTGCCGACGATCTTGGACCAAACATACTGCCGTCTGGACTCGGACTCGTTATTTTCAGCTGGCGTGGCATCTTGCCCAGATTCTTGTTCCTTGGTAGCTTGTCCCTTCAGTCTGGCAAACTCCGTTTTGATGAGCGATCGCAGCGGCGTTTTTGCATCAAATGCACTGGTGCAATCTTCATCTTTGGACTGATGCACGAAAGTTTGCTCCTCGTAGGTGTTGTGCAATATCGACGACTTCCGGTCGGCGTGACACCGCTTCCCAAATAGCGCGGAAATCGAGATCTTCATGCTTATTTCTCACAAGTGAGACTATGTTGAAAAGGAAGACAAAGCGGAAAGACACTTGTCATGCAACAAGTAACCTGCTGTGAGCGGAGTTTTGTGGTGTTGACTTGCGCGTTGCGTGGGGCATGTCAATTGTCACCTTGCAGAAGCTTTGATGCACCTGGCTTGACCGGTGACGCGGGGGCAACGCGACGACAGTAAGGTTGACGATGAGCTCCGGATCGCGGTTGGAAAAGGCGAATGGGTAAGTCGATTGGTGTTTTTTCCCTTCTTTTTTCTTGCTGATTTGGAGACGTCATGATTGCGAATTGAGGCAGCATCATTATGGTTGAAAATCGAGTTGTTGATGATCTCGGAGTGACCGCCGCGATGAAATGTCGGTCTAAGTTCCATCACCGCCAGAACTCCACTTGAAACTTTGTCACGAGACTTTGTAAGCTCCGAGCTATGTGCTGGTTCTATTTTTGTCGGGGGTTAATGGATCTCGCTCCCAGAGGTGTGCTGGAGTGTCCACGCAGCTTCTCTGTGGCTGTACGTCCAGCCACGTGTCTCGTGACTCCACCCGGTTTATCGACAACAAACATTTTGAGTTTAAAGACCTTGGCTTTCTCGAGACTACCTAGATAGCATGACCCTCCGTATAAAGCATGGCAATACGAACACGCCGTGACCCCAATTAATCCAGCGTGCTCACTTGGAGGAGTCTGATAAACAACACAACGATCGACTGCGATAGTGGAGCCACTAGGAATGAATCACTCACACAGCCAATTGCAAGGTGACTCGGTAGCTGGTGATTTGGAAGGAAAATTTGCAGTCATTGATTCTATGATTGTAGTCCTGATCCGAAAGGACCGCGAGCCGAAAGGAAGTAGTCCAAACACTAATTGGCTAGAGGTCGCCGTAGATATTCAATCTTCGTTGCTTCACAGTTTGCTGAATGCATACTCTGTTATATCCGCCCGATTCAATTTGTTTCCAATGGCCCTAGCCAGTGATCCTGCGTGACGGTGTTGATCTGAGGGATGTGTTCAATACGGTGGCAGCGTTTTTAGTGTCTGTTATAGCTCACGGTATGCACAACGACAGTTGGTAATGATCTTTGCTCTGGATCAGCCTATGAACGGCTTCTCAAGAGTTTTTGAAGACCAAATGTAAAAGTGGTCATACATGAACCATCAGAAGCAGTCTCTTACCAACAGAACAACGTTTCAATTGTCAGACCGACCTCATGCCCGCAACCGCTGTCTCATCAGACGATGAATGCGCGCGAAATATCTTCGTCCGCTTGGGTCTTTGGTCGTACTTCACGGCGACCTGTCTCTGCTGCTTCCGTTGTCTGTATAGGTATTCGGATCTTCCCCCATGGTCTGCTGCATGGTAGGTCTCGGGGCAATCCAGGAGCAAGACGCAAGAAATAGATATTCCAGACTTGGTACGTTAAATGACCCTGATGCATTCTAGAGTAAATTTGTGCAAGGGATAACAAAGAGAAAAAGGGAAAAAGGAAAAAGACAAATGCCCACCATAGGAACACAGTGTCTCGTTGCCTGGCACCATCGTTAGCCAAATTAATGATGGGCGTGAGGAGGACCTCGGAACGAAACTTACAAAGACAGTGTTAGACTCAAAGTCACCTCATGTTTCAGTCAGGTGTGTTCTATGGGAAGCACGTAGCCGACGCCTATATGGTTAGATCAATTCGCATCAGGACCTCAACCAGCAAACTCTCTTCTCGCGCTGTCATGCTTCGCGAGCCCAAGGTCCATCAAGTCATGATAAGTAGGTAGGTACTACACGATAGGAGGCTCTTGCTACGGTAGGGATTTGATCTTAATATGTGAGGAATACTGTGCAAATGATCCCTGATCCCACTTTCCAGACGAGGGTCCTGACGGCCTGCGGTGGTGACATTATCACAAGTGAAGCTTGGACCCAGATCGTACAGCAGCAGCAGCACATTGATTGCTGGGAAACTAGTTGAACACAATCTTCATTGAAAACAATGGAACAGCGGTATGCTCGCAAAAATCAGTGGGTAGTGGAAGGTTGTCGCTTAGTCCGCGGATAATCCGTGCCCTTACCTGCTAATCTCTCTTCGCGACCGAGCCTACGCCCACGCGGCCTGCTGACATCGGGGATTCCGGGGACGTCCGGTCCGGAGTATCTGTGGTTTCTGAAAACTGCGAGTAAACGATTGTTGTATGGAAAGAGGCGCAAAGACGCAAGTCAGGTGGAGGACCCTGCCCCAGCCGATATCGATCCCGGGAAAGTGAAAAGAATTCGAGGCTGTCAGCCCGCGGCTGCGGTGCTTCGGTACTTAGCTCCTACAAGGCTCTGTCCTGCATGCTGCGTGTATAAATAAGTTGTACATCTCCTTATTTGCCGGATTTACTCTGTCTTTTCATGAGTACTGGGCTTCAGCTATTGATACTATCTGAAAGCCGAGCATCTCCCTCTTCAATCATCTGTCTATATCGAACATCGTTTCTGAGGCAGTCATCACCTTCACCATGGATACCCAGAATCCCATCCACGTAGTCGCAATCGGCTACCACCGTGGTGTCCTTGAGATGGGAATGGTTCAAGCATTCGCAAACGCGCCGTGTTTCAAGCTCGTCGCCATCCTCGATCTCGAAGAGTCGCCCCTATCACTGCAGTACACTCCGCAAAATCTAGCCGTTGTGCTAAATGCCCTCTATCCTCGCCCTCGAGTTCTCATCACGGGAACCGCAATTCTGGATGAGATGTTACCGCAAATCGAATCGGTATGGAACGACTACGCGACACGACATGAAGTCGACGGCCTTTACCTGGCTATGAGCAAGACACACCCCAGTCCAGGAGCACCTCCGCCGCCGGGAGCCATCGAATATGCAATTGCAACTTTGAATGAGAAATTCATGAAGTGAGGAGAACATGAGTCATGGCGAGCGCAATTTGGGGGAACAGAGAGTCTGTACCTAGGCAAGGTTGGGAGATTGAACTAGACAATATAACCAAGTCACACACGCGAAGGAGTACAGAAATTACAGATGAGTTGCGAGGCAGAACATATCACGGATTCACACAAAGCAAGCTCCGACATATTGTAACATGCCTGAACACGTAAGTTCAGGTCGTGTATGAACCAGAAATCATATTTTTCTCGTCATCTTCTAGCAGGAACCAGCCTGTCATGCCCCGAGCATAAAGGTATACAGACTATATCGTGAGCTCTGCAACCCCCAACATGAAGCCCAACATCGACCGTCTATTTCTCCAATACTTCATAGACCAATTCTAAATACGCCTGGGTATATTCGGTGTCTCTGATCTCCTATTGTGAGCTGCTAGGCTCAGTCATTGGTTGCCCTGATTCAGTTGGCAAGCTCATATGTTGTGTTGTTTGTTGCTCGTTGCCCTCTCTGAATAGTGGATGCGAAAGCAAGGGGGGTGTCTCAAGTCGGACACTCAGTGCGCGTTGGAGTCCAGCGGCTTCGTGCCAGCGTAGTCCGTCCTGACCTGGAGGAGATTTGCTGCGATGAAGCAGTAGCCACGTCCTGTCGACCGTCGCTTCTGCGCATTCCCAAGCTGCTACAGTCTCCCTCCGTGAAACCCTTCCCTGCTCAACATCACCTTCATCCCATTCCATGCTTCTGTTGTCTCCGTGCCAGGTTCGGGAGCGAGATCGAGGTGGGCGGGTAAGAGTCTCTTCGACAGCCATTGTGTCCTTGTAGTCCGAGGCTCTGCTCTCCTGACACTTTCGAATCATGACGCTTCGCTGAACTTCCTCCTCGAACATCAGTCGAGAGCGGGTCAAACGGCCTTTTCGTGCATATTCGTCCCATGTGAGACTGGGGTCGCGCAAACAAGCTAGTCGGAACTTGTTGCCATGTATCCGCCGACGTTGAAATTGTCGAAATGCAACCAGAAATGCTGTGAGCACGAAAACTCCTCCTGCGAGTGTGCTGACAGTCCAGACGACTTTGACATTTGTGGGATTTTTCAAGTCCCTATGGACCAAATTTTCGAATGTCATAACGGACATGTTGGCCAAACTATTTCCAAAGAGTTCATTGATACGATATCAGATTTGCATGCCTGATCTGACTTGTCAGATGTTCGCGCAGAGTTTAACGAAGAAACAATCCGCAGTCCTCGTTCCTGAGTGAGCCGACCTTGAGAAGAAATGTTGACACGAGCACCAGGAAAAGCAAATTGATAGGTCTCTCTCTCTCTCTCTCTTCAGACAAACCGGTTCAAACAGTACCTAGCCAGTTCAAGAACTGGGCGCGAATGCAGTTCACCGTGTCCCTGCTCACGCCAACACGGCTATCTGCATGCCATCTCATCTACTACAGCGCATCTGCGCAGAGCTTCAAACCGTTGGGCAGCCAAACGTTGCTTAAATCTGGCGACTGCACCGAAGAAGAAAACAAAAACAAGCTGGAGCTGTGCCACTTCACCATGCGCCGGAGCGGTTATTTGCTTCTGGGCTGGCCGGAACAATGTTGGATCGTGTCCCATGTGCAGCAGTTCAACGAACCAGGGGGTTGCGGCCGGTACGATTGGCTCTGGTCCGGGCGGCTCGTTTGGTGTTCCGAGGATGCCTGCAAGCCAAGGGGTCATTTGAATACCATGTCTGCTGCAGTAGACCGAGCCCCAGGCGAATGGGATGCCATGGTCCTTTTCACGTCGCGCTTGCTGACCGCCCTGTTTTCAACGAGCATTCGGCCACTGCTTTTCATTCATCTGCCCAAGGTTTGCAGCCGCATTCACGCACGCCTGTTTGCTCACCATTGCAGGGGATAAAGAGAGAGATTTCCCCAAGGTGTGTCGGCGGAGGAATGGTATAGTCAATAGATGCTTCCTTTAAATACAGGCGTGATCGTCCTGATTAAAAAAAAAAAAAAAAAAAACCGCCCCTTACAACCAAACGTGATACTCTCGTCAGTCTTACCCTGACAATTCGTTTAACCAAATACCTTAGATATGAAGATGGTTGAACCCCGGCAGCTAATAAGGCGGGATGTGACTGAAAGCGATACTGTGCAATTCAGTATTCTTTAAAAGCTTACGCTCTATGCATGCCTGGCACGTGTTTTCCAGGGATAAGGTCCACGTGCTATGCGACGGCAAGCGAATTCGAGGGATGACCATCACCTTGGCGAGAATTGGATGAAGGAGCTGAAATGATCGCATTGAATGGTATTCCACAAACAAATTCTGCTCCTTTATTATAAAGCACACAGTTGAAAATAGGTGTAAGCTCTAGCGCCGGACAAATCGTCATGGTGTCATCCCTGGATGCCTTGATTAACCATACAGCCGGGAACCAATTAAAAAGAACAATCGAGGCACGCTGTCCGGCCAGCGACGTCCTTCAAAGATTGCCCGGCTTGCAAGATACTGAAGCTTTTGTGATTTCAGCGATCGACACGTCAGCCAAGACGTCAAAATGCACTGGCTACCCTCTCGGAGATATGCTTTGGACTAGTGATGATCTTGCGGCTTGGGATGAACCTCCAATAAACTTCTTGCTCATGTCTAATCAACTATCTGTGATTGAGTGTTTGGCGGGGTATTTGTGGACTAGCGACGCCCGAGAAACATCGCTTTCGGAAATAAGCATCTTGTAGCAGGGGTGACGCCTTTGAGAAAGTTTCCATGCTTTCGGTCGAGTAAGATTGAGCCGTCGAAGGAGCAATTTGGTATATTTATTACAGAGATCAAAGGTCTGCTTGCAGCGCGGTTTCTCGGGGCTGTGTGAAGTTCGACCGTGTCTCAACCACATCGATCAAGCTGTCACGATGAATTTCCGTTGCTTGTTCGTCCTGGCAACTGCTGGTTTGTCCAGTGCGACTTACTGGGCTAAGAATATCAATTACCGAAGCCCTTCCGAGCACCACCCTTCTTTAGGCATTTCGATTCACAAAGTTGTCAAGCGAAATGACCCGCAAAGCCCTTGGGATCCTGCCGACTTGAACTTCACCCACGGTGTCGCGTCTGGGGACCCGTTTCCGGAGAGCGTCATATTGTGGACTAGGATCAGTCCTACCAGCGATAATGATCAGTCGAACGTTACCGTCTCTGGCTATGTGCCCCTGTATAACCATGAAACTCAGCAATATGTGTCGGTATCGAAAGCGCCAGTCTGTGTGGACTACGTAGTAGCTTCTGATGAGGATCTGATATCTGTGGTGGACTCTGGCACGGTTTATACAAGCTCAGATGTGGATTATACTGTGAAGGTAGGTAAAAAGCCTCCTGAAATTTCAATGAAGTCCACTCAAGAATTGGTCTGTTGCTGATCAGTGCTCACAGGTCGAAGCCAACAACCTGGAGCCATACACTACATATTATTATCAGTTCACGGTATGCGACTCTTCAAACAAGAGTCCTATAGGGAGGACCAAGACGACACCGGCGGCCGATGACGATGTCACAAACATCGGGATTGCAGTCTACTCATGCTCCAATTACCGTAAGAAGACGCGATCTGCTGCTATGTAAGGAATGCTGGACTAAGAGAAGCACAGCTTTCGGATTTTTCAACGCCTATGGCAACCCAGTCCGCAAGGATTCTGTAGACTATGTGGTCCACCTCGGTGACTACATCTATGAGTACGCAAATGGCGAGTATGGCTGGGGCCAATCTATCGGGCGCGTTCCTCTCCCAGACAGACAGATCTATACGCTCTACGATTACAGAAAGCGTCTTGCGACTTACCGCACGGATTTGGACCTGGTTGCCAACCATCAGCAATTCCCGTGGATTCCAGTGTGGGACGACCATGAGGTCGCAGACAACACCTACCGGGATGGCTCGTCCGAGCTGAACAATACGGAAGACTCGTTTGTCAGGGACGGAGGTGTCTCAGTGGATCAACGGAAGATGAATGCCGTTCGAGCGTATTTCGAATGGATGCCCATCCGGTAATGGCTCGTCAACTTCATCATCGTTTCAAGAATTATTGCTAATACCAAGTCCAATTGCAGACAAGTCGAGATGGATGATAATCTCCGTATTTGGCGGTGAGTCAGCCCCGGGGGTGTAAGACCTCATCTTTGTTTCTGGCCCTGACCAGACATTGAGCTTGATCTAGCAAGTGTCTTGATGTACCAGATCAGGTCATGGCTCATATCCTGAAGCACTTCCTACCTACTTCCAAGCATCACAGTATCAGGCAATGACTGACATTCATCTTTGAAGTTCTTTCCAACTCGGTAATCTCGCCGACCTCATCATGCTCGATACCCGCCAGTATGATCGATCGATAACAGATCTATACTGGAATACGGACTACGTACATGACATTTCAAATGACGCAGGACGATCAATGATGGGTTCGAGACAAGAGAACTGGTTCTACAACCAACTTTCCGAGTCATCCTCTCGCGGCGCAACTTGGCGGATTGTCGGCTCTCAAACCGTCTTTAGTCGCATCAACGAGTCCCTCGCCCTCGGGGACGAAAACCCATTCGATTACGATGCATGGGATGGATACCAGGCGAACCGCAACCGGACCTTCAACCATCTCTACAGCCAGGGCATTGGTAACAATATCTTCCTTGCTGGCGACTCCCATGCTAGCTGGGTATCCGACCTCGTGTGGCTCGGTGAGAAGGATTACTCACCAGAAACTGGAAACGGTTCTATCGGTGTGGAGTTCGCGGGCTCGGCGGTCACCTCGCCATGTCCCTATGGGGCAAACATCAGCCTCGATACCGCGAATAGCTACTCCACGTGGCTGCAGAACGCGAACCAGGAGCTGCAATGGCAAGACTTGTATTACCGGGGTTACTACGAGCTGCAAATTTCCCCGGAGAGGGTCTTGGCAAACTTCTTTGGCATGCCTACAGTGGTGAGTCGGAATGGTTGGGAAATTCCGATCGCGAACTTCACAGTCGAAGCGGGGGCGAACAAGTTGCAGAGACCTGTTGGTGGCGGCATGGTGGAGAGCGGCAGCTTGAAGGGCGGTTTGACGAAGCAGACAAACATTACTGTGGACACGAACAACGGTACATGGTTCGTGAGTGAGGCCGCCCTATCCGTTTTGTAAGGCGTAGAAGATAGCAATGGAGGGTCTGAATGAAAGATAGACGATAATCTTTGATTTGAGCATAATCGGAATCAATGTGTCTGAATCTATCTGTCCTCGACCTTCGGGTCGGCGACATCCCGTCTCCGATGGAATAGATCGCCTTACGGCCTAGCAATAGGGGCAGTCACGATGTTTTTGTTCATCAAACGGCCCACAACAGGCCAACCTCTCGTCTCAAATGAGCTCTCGAAATCAAGACGTCATACGGTTGCCTAATTATCTAATAACCTTGGGCTTACTGGCTGCTCACTGTGTACCAAGTAATTGTGAGCAACTCCCACATGAAAGCGGCAAACATTGCCAATATCACGGTGCCAGTGAGTCAGCTAGACCTTTGTCAAACTGAATCCATTGCCCTGTCGCCGTTCTGGCTTCGCTTCATGGGAAGCACTGACACGTTCAATTCTTAGAGATCGACCGTGGTGCACTTCACAACCGGTGTATGGGCCACTGAGACGGGTGGGTTTACGGCTTCCACTTGCCTGATCAGCCTTATGCATGGCACAGAAAGCGGTGAGTAACGTGCAAGCATAGAGTGTAAGCTGTCCCGTCTGTACTTGCCAAGATATCACGTTGATCGCTTGCCGATAGTGTATCGTTGATCATGATGGTCTCGCCACCCACCACGAATGAGATGTCGCTGGGCTGAAGTAGCACGGAATTCGACTGCGCTTGGCACGGCCGGTGCGCGGTGGAATAAAAAGGCGACGAAGATATCATCAGAGACATCTGCTATAACCGAAAGCATACGAGACGCCACCGTGAAGCTTGCGGGCGCCATCGTTATCAGTGCAGTGGCTGGCCTCCAGTAGAATCTTGCCCCGGTGATGATGCCTCGCGCCCTAAAGTGATGGTATCGGCAACTCTAGAACCCTATTTGGCTATTACATAGAATTACCACATGCCAGGAAGACAAAGCAGCCAGATGACGATAATGCTACGTGGTCGTGCAAGACATACTGACCCCCTCCGTGACCTGAAGACAACAGAGCGTGGGCTTCACTGAAACTGTGACTCCACCACCCCAGCCGAATTCCCCGAGAACAAGAGGCAGCAGCAGAACAATGCCGAGCTGAAACTGAAACATAGGAGTATGCATCCAGTAGAGGCCAAAGTGTTGTAGTATTCAGCATCGCATTCGAGCCGCGAATGGTGGATCAGGGGACCGGTGCCAGAGCCCATACGAGGGTGGAGAGATGACCAGAGACACCGGTCAGCCCACCCAGCCGGAGTCGGCAAGTCCGCAGATGAGGCAGTTGCAACATCTTTGCTCTTTTGTCGAGCCGAGCACCGATGCTGCAGAATTCTGTAGCCGCGGCCGAGAAGCCTGATCGGCCGCATGCATTGCGCCGCGATACGACTGGCCGAGAACATTCCGTTATCTGCATAATGCGACCTGCTACTGCATGGTTCTGATAGCACATGCTACTATGAACGATGGTAACTCTTCAGCGAGAATAGACCCATGAAGAGCTGATGGGATGTGCGGGTCCAGTACGGAATTGCCGGTCGATATCGTGTGTACTGACTGCTGCACAGTCCTTCGCCATGCGAGCATCATCTTGCATCACAGCAGCATCCAGTGGCAGAGGTACTGAGAGCACTATTGATCCACATCTTTGCTGGGCGACAGCTCGCCAACGATGAACAAGAGTTCCAGGCCTCGGAAACAATCCTGGTTGTAAGAAAGATCCAGACGAGCTCAATGGCACGTCGTCTAAATAAGCTTAGCTTTGCTGCAGAACTGGTGGGTCGGATCCACCCGAGTGCATCGCGGCACGCGTGGAAAATAGTGAGCAGGGACAGGGAGAGCCCTTGTCAGGGGAATCTTACTGTACATAGTAGAGCCATTTGTACAAGTACCATTAGTACATGAGCAGGTACATAGTACATAGGGATTTATCCTTCCAGCCACTGAACGGCCTATCTTTTCACATGCCCCTGGCTCTAATCTCAACTGTGGGAAGATGAGTGCATGTCAATAGGTATTTACACTGCGTGGATTACTTTGCCATGCATGCCAAGTGCATGTGGCCTTTACGCGGTGACTGACAGCAAACCCCGAGCCCGAGTGATTACGGGCTGAATTGCATTGCATCGGGGGACAAAATAGAAAGGTCTTCTGATACTAGGCAGATATCGCCGTCAACCAAAGGCCATACTCCATAGGGGGAAAAAACAGAACGAGCTTCCCAACCGGTAAGTAGTGCCAAGCGTTAGATTAAAGTTTAAAACTTGTGGGAACCACCACTACTATGGTACACGGGCAGCGACGGGCTAAATTTAAGGTTGCATGTTTAGACTAGCGCTCGTAGTGTTGGAGTCTGTGCGGCGAACGCCACAAGTCTAGCAAGAGAGTTTACCAGCCGAGATTCCATGATGAGTCTCTGGGGTTGTCGACTCCCTGTCTCTACTAACTTAGCTACCTGGGTACGTATATGTGCGATATAAATTGTTATTGCCTTATCTACCTAGGTAAGCAAGATCCAGCACTGAATTGGATTGGGCGACAGCTACAATCTTCGCCATTACCCGGAATATGCGTGAGAAACAGGGAAATTTCTTGACCTATCTGCTCTCAAGCATTCCTGATAAGCTACTTGATATCAATACGAGAAAGTCACGGACTCGCGGACAGTTGTTTTTGGATTGCCCAGGTTTCCGAACCCACGGATCAGCATTGGCAAAACTCAAACCTGTTCGGTTCAATATCTAAACTAACCTAGCTACGATATGAAATGATAATTTCACTTTGCACAAACATCGCTTCAGCTTCATTGGACATAGTGTTTAAGCCCTGCGCTTGCGTGCCTCGTGAATTGTGATCCCGTTGAACCATGGCCATTCAGATAGCGGCTTCGCCACACGTAAGCGGGAAATAAGACTGTCAGCACATCACGTCTCGTTGCCGCACGAGATGTTGCACATCCAGGGATAACTACCTCGTTAGGTCCCGCTATGATAGAGTTGCTGGATGGTGATTGACTCACTGCTCGTAGCTTATCGCGAAGAACAACACACAACGTAGCATCGTGCAATTTAGACGGGCTGGTGAGCCATGAGCTATGGAATAGACGGCACAACTTGCATATGAATACGAGACAGGCCTCAAATATGTGTGTATACTACGGGAGAAAGTTACAACGCTTGCCAAACGATAGAACAAAGACTAATTGGCCGTGAGTATCTAAATATATCTCGCGTCAGTTGCGCGTAGTGTCGTAACAAGCTCCTGGACTGCATGGGTATCTTTAGAGGCTGCAGAGTGTTGGTTCCTGAGTTCAAGATATCGGAATGGGTACCTCATGTGGCCGGGTACTTCAACCAGCCCATCACCTTATTTGCAGTGCCAGCCTTATGTGACGTGCAGCGTGCTTGTACTTCTCAGACAGTCCAACTTGACTGGCTACGAACTTTTGGAAATATCAACCATAGTGTAATTGCTGAAAAGCTGATAGAGCCTCTGCATCACCGGCTGAACTTCGGAGCGTAAGGCGTGTCGGTGGGTAGATTGTGGATCTGACATCTGCCAACGCACACAAAAAAGTACGCCCGAGAGGCATCGCAAGGCCTCGTCGATACTCGCTTTCATAAGCTCCAGCCTCTAACCTATATGAAGTCCAAGTAGAGTTCATAAAGCAAGCTGAAAGTGGATGTATGCTTCTTGAAGCGAGTTAGAAGAAGCAAAAGCCATACCTTCGAGACCCAACAGAGTGGGACCGGTGGGACCGAACTGTGGAAACCTACCCAGGCACGAATACTACTCAGTACGACGATGCAACACATATGGAGACTAGACATCCACACATTCGCTCGTCACATCTGAGGCTGTTATCTGTCATGCCTTTTTGCGACCCGGGGACTTGGATCAGCGGAGTTGATCGTCGATAGATAGCGGAATGCATGTTGCCGCTGCAGGTAACACTTGTCCTGCCACGATCTGGCCACTTTGGGAAGAGCCGCTGCGGACGAGTCGATAAACTGCAACAGCATGGAAGTGGCGGAAATTTTTGATTTTTTTTGGTACCCCCCGGTTCTCGCAGGGTAGGTAACGGCCATTCTGCAGCGGACCATTTTCGCAGGATTCGGCTTGCAGCCCATGTATCTCTGCGGGTTGCGACTAGGGTAGGTACTTTTCAACAAAGCTGTGTCTTCCACTCGCGTCAGGGCTCGAAAACTTATCTGGAAACTTGACGTACCACTGTCAGCTGAAACCTTTGTTTAGAGCTGCAGCCGGCGGCTCGGATTCGGGCATCCAGATTCTAAGACAGAGGTAGAACTACCTATGTAAGCTTTCACGTTTCGCAAGGCTCACTTCTTTGTTCAGCGAATCCAGTCTACTCTGCCTCTTCGATTCATATTGTCTATTATTTCTGAGCTACAATCTCTTCTTGTAGCTACTGTCCGTTCTCTGGTTGAGATATCGCAGAAAACAAGATGGTCGACCCAAGTTCTGGGCGCAATTCCGCGGCCGATGCAATGAGGAGCCGCAAGCGATTCGTCAGCTATCGACTTCGCGGAGAGTATGAGAAGCCATGGCTACAGGACCCCAAGTTCAAACGAACAAAAATCAACAACTACATAATCTGGGGATTCATGGCACTGGGCGTTGCAGCTGCCGGTGCCGTTGCCTTTTTACAAATCAGGGGCTCCTTGCCTACTGAGGTGAGTGCAAATCGTACTAAGATTCCCCAGCCAAAGTTCGAAGACTCAGTCTCCTTATCCAGATGTGTCCGGTATACGAAGATGAATTTCAGGATGGCAAACTTGATGACAGCAAGTGGAACTACGAGGTCGCTCTGGATGGGTTTGGTACAGGCTCCTTTGACTGGACTACCACAGATTCAAGTAACGTTTATGTGGATGGAAAGGGACTTCACATTGTCCCTACGTTGACGAACGAGACCACTTCAATTACGTCTGACCAGTTGTATAATGGATACACACTGAACCTCACGACCGAAGGGACTTGCACTGAAACTTCCGTAAGCTCTTGCTCGATCCGGTCCAACTCCACCCTGGGCAACATGATTCCCCCAGTGCGTTCGGCACGGATCAACACCATGGGGAAGGTGGGCCTCAGGTACGGGAGGGTTGAAGTGAAAGCCAAGGTTCCGAAGGGTGACTGGCTATGGCCCGCCATTTGGATGATGCCACTAGATTCAGTCTATGGCGAGTGGCCGAAGAGTGGAGAAATTGATATTATGGAGTCACGAGGAAACTCAGTGGATTACCCGGGTGGCCGCAACGTTTTCTATTCTACCTTGCATTGGGGTGAGCTAGAGTCCACCTTTTGCATTCATGGCTGCTCTTCATTCTGACGTGTATGCCTCCAGGAACCAGCTCTACCACTGACGCCTACTGGAAGACCCAGAAAGTCAGGACCATGCGCAGGGGGGATTTCTCGAACTCTTACTACACCTATGGAATGGAATGGGATGAGAAGTACAGTGCGTTCTCTCTACTCCAATAGGCGTCGCATCTCCCGACACTTTGTCACTATTTGGCTAACCGAGACTCAATGTAGTCTACACATACTTCGAGAGTCGTCTGACACAGGTTCTCTACACCAACTTTTACGCCAACGACCCTCTCTGGAACAGAGGCGATTTCTCAGCAACCTCGGTTAATAACACTTTGGCCACAAATCCATGGGAGATATCAAACTCTACTAGTGGAAATGCGCCGTTCGACCAAGAGTTCTATCTAATCTTGAATGTGGCGGTGGGTGCGAGAAACGGCTGGTTCGCGTAAGTACCTAGTCATGGATGGAGGCTTCGCCCGACGAACATGATTCCTGAAAAAGTATCGCTAATGATCACCACAGTGACAATAAAGGAGGTAAGCCCTGGCTAGATGACGCGACAAACGCTCAGTGGACGTTTTGGAATGATGCTGGGACGTGGCTACCAACATGGGGAGAGGGGGACGAGCGTGGGATGACAATCAAGTCCATCAAGATGTACTCGAGAGGTGCGTGTGGGTCCAACTCTGAATTGTGAGGTGGTAATGTGGCGTATGCTTTTATCCTTTTCACTAGATCTCATGCCTGTAGTCACTGTCATTTTTTCTATTCCCGAGCCGCTTCCTCAAATTTGCATGTGCTTCCAAAACACTCCGTCCTTCCTCGTCCTCAAGGAACCTAAGGACAGAATCACCAGTGATTACACATTGCCCATTGATGACACCTTACAATGATGAGTCTCTTCGCTATTTCATACTAAGCCCAGCCAGCCCGCCAAGTTGCTCTGCACGCTTTTCTTCGTGCAGGTCAACCTCTCTGTTGCGAGATTGCTTTCACTTGGTCGGTTGATGAGTACGATAAGGTAGGTAGGTACTTTTGTTGTCAGCGACGTCAGCGCAAGGCCCACGGTAAGCATTTCGAGAACACGGGACGGGGTCGGATTCGACCGGCCCCCATATCCCATGAGCGTTTGTTCAGGGCCCACCGCCTCACCCTTCTAGAAGCCATGACGACCTCAAAGGATAGACCTATTGTTCCCTTCGGAAAGAAAATCAATGTTGGTGTCGTCGGTAATTCCACCCTCCGGTCCACCCAACCGTCGTGATTTGGCGCTAGTGGCGTTGGCCCTGTCCCTTAGTATTGCTGACTGCAGAGTAGGTATTGCTTTTCTCATCCACCAGTCAGCAGGTTCAGAGAGAGCCCAGCCACTCCGCATCTGACAACTCAAACAACGGGATCTCGAACCAGCGTTGTGCGCCACATAGCATGGTAGGCTAGTGCTGCAACGCTGCCATGTACTTTCAACCCCGGAACGATTATAGCTACCTAGGCAGTCTAGCACGTCTAGGTAGGTAGGTAGGTAGGTAGGATCCTAGACAAGGAATTCTATTTGAGCTGCTTATCTCGTTCAGGCCCGGCATGACACCCGTGAATACCCTACTGAGAATGGGCTCGTTTGGTTCCTCCCCTACTTTCGTCTTCGTTCCTTTTTGGCTTGATTTTCTGACGCCGCAGCGCCAAGTTCACGCTAAGGTGATTTTATGAGCCGGACTGGTGGATTTGGACCTCCAACGTCGCTCAATGATCGTAGCTAAAATACCTAGTTATATTCCAAGACTTTGTCTTATTTTTATAAGGTGGCTCTTTAGATAGTACATCCGTTCTGGGGCCTCCGTATGACGTCCAGACGTTGATGGAAGACTTTTGTAGAAACTATACTATTTTTGGCGTATCATCTTCAGTTCCGCGAACCTGGTCACTACATAGAGGTAGGTACCTGGGTAGGTATCGTGGGGGTTACCCGGGAATAGCTGCATGTGCTACAGATGTACCTGAACTTGTTCCTGTACTTTGCAGGGGTGTCCAAGCAGTACCTCGGTACTTCCGCAGTCTTCGACAGGGCAAAGAACAGGGGCTTAAACATGGTTCTTTTGTGGATTGACTCCTCCAGAATCTCGACCGCAGAAGAGTCATGTAAGTAGTCTGGCAAAAAAAAAAAGCATGGTGACAAGCCAGCAATCAATGGTCATATACGAATACTTCATTGTATTCTCATGTAACCTACGGCGTCTGTTCGTACCACGGAAGACTGGTATCACTGGCGTGCTATGCACAAAACAATGCTGCTGACTATCTACAGGTAGGCAGGTATCTATGGTGCAATATGCCGAGACATTTCAGAGTGACCAACAGTCCTGAACCTTGATTCACTCGAGCAGCTCACACTCATTGGGAAAAGAGGTGGAAGCATCTGGCCAGGATCAAAATATTACTGCCGATTTCCCGCCGTCGACCCACGCAAAGAAGTCTAGATCTCGAGGTTTTGAGTTGATGCCTATCGCGGATCCACTCCCACGTATTTCCTCCTGCAGGTTCAAAATACATAGTACATCCGTCTGCGTTAGACGCCGGGTCTATGGCACAGGCACTACATCGGTTACAACGTGAATGTTGGAGTCCTCGTATCGAATTCTGGCTATCACACGCTAGCGCCTGAGTCTACCAATTGACCTGCATGAAAGTTGCGACGAGATGGGTAGATGGACTCGAACCTTGATGGGTCACTGTGGATGTTGAGGCCACTTTCGGGGAAAAACAGACTTCATGATGTATTCTTGACACCAGCTGGAAATATGCAGACTTTCCGCTAGATTTCTCAGTCTACAGGGCCAGACACATTTCAGCAGGTCGGCGCGTCCAAGGCGCTCAATAAGGTATGTCTATCCTCAATAGTGGAGTGGTAGCTGAAAGTTGCTATGCTGGTGTTGCCTTCGCTCTGCATGAGGCTCGAGGGTAATTGGCATGCAGATATCAGCTTGGCCGGGTGATTAGAGAGCATACAGCCCTGTCACCTCTTGACATATTCCACTTTATGAAGGGGCGAGACCAACCTTCGAGCAACCGTAGGGTCACCTTTCCTTCGTTTATCTTTACGTCTCAGCTCTTGGATTTGGTTTCCCCCCTTTTGAAGCGTCTCGTCATCAAGAGGACTTTGCATTGTTCTTTCGGTGTTCTCACAATTAGGCTGTCCCGCAACAAGGACGAAAAGAACGGCACTTTCTCCCGCTTCTCTTTATCCCATGCCAATTTGACAATACACCTTGGCTCGCTTAGCGGCCGGGAGTACGAACCACAAATCCATCGAGCGGAATACCACCTTGCCCCCGGAATTTGTTGCGACCTAGTTGGTGGTGGGTTACTTGTTACCGATAATTCCCATCAAGCCGAGTGATACACTCCCCCTTGGATACTGTGATAGACACCTAGGGTGACTTTCCTAGCAAGAAGAAATGGCAAGAATGGCTTCGCCTGTCTCTATGGACAGCTACATTGCTGAATCCATCGCGGCATCGTCCGATCTGTCTAACGCGAGAGCAATGCGAAACTCGCTCCCCGTGAATAAGGCACACGATCTCGACAACGATGCCATCCAGCCCGTCCCGCCACCCAAAATCTATGCCAGGGAGTCCTATTCCGGACGTAATTCATCGTCGAGACCGACTTCCAGACCTGTGTCTGTACATACCACTGGATCGTCGTCTGGTCTCACATACGAAGATGAAATACGCTATCGAACTGTAAGCGAAATCATTTTAACTCCACGCAGAACGATTGACCTGACATTTTCAATAGATGGTTGGCTATATAGCCAACAGAATATCGGCCCACGGATGGATTCCACAGTCCGCCCTCTTGGATGGGTCTCTGGGGCTTGGTGTCTGTCTCAGACAATCACGAAACAACTACATCTGCTGCCCTGAGGCAATCGACGACCAACTCCTCGAGGCAGCACAGCGGCTGAATGTGGGAGTTTTGGCAACCCTTCGCCTTCCTATGCTTACTCCAATCCTGAGTGGTATGCATGAAGGCCAAACCGGATTGTTGATGAGAGGCGGGTACCAACTGCAGGTCCTCGAGTCTCTCGCCTCAGTCTCATCTTCCAGCGTAAAAAAGTTTCAGTACGCTGCGATTTTGAAGAAGGAAGGAATATTGCTGGTCTGGCAAGACGAAGTCACCAAGATTCTGCCTCATTCTCAGCATATGGAGGATAAGCTCTTAACATACGTATGGGGAAAATCTTCATCCTTGGGCTCGCCCATTCAGTCCCCGTTTGCCGGAGTCAGTCCTCTGCAGTCACCTTCCCCCTCGGTATCCAATTATTCGCTTGGAATGGAGAAAGGGTTCGCAATAGCAGGAACACCAGAGGAGGTCAGCAGCGAAGACGGAGAAGGTTTGGACAGAGAGGCGGCCGAACCCGTGGAGTCTGTCAATCGCCCGGTGATGCTCCACAGCGCCTTCTTCGTAGGCATGGCTGTGTGTTTGGCTATTGTTCTGGTCTACGGATTCTCTGTGGGTCAGCTTGTCTCGGAATGTTTCCTAGATGGAAACTACACAAGACTTGCCCTCATAGCAGCTTGTCCATTCCTCATGTGTGCCGGAATGTTCTTCTTTCAGGTTATATTCGGCGATCTCTGGCAAATTGTCGGACCAATCGGGGGCCTAACAACAAACTCCCGGACGTTTTCTTGCATCAAACCAAATCTTCGCCAAGCTTATACTTTGGGCTTTCAACCTCCCCATATCACGATCCAGATGCCAGTGTATAAAGAAGGCATGGAGAGTGTCATCATTCCCACCGTCAAGAGTCTTCAGGCAGCCATTTCGTATTACGAATCTCGCGGCGGAACGGCTTCAATCTTCATCAACGATGATGGTATGCGAGCCATGTCGGAGGAAGAGGCAGAAGTGCGTAGAGATTTCTATCACGATAACGAGATTGGCTGGGTAGCTAGACCTAAGCACGGCGACAACGGGTTTGAGCGGCGGGGCAAGTTCAAGAAAGCTTCCAACATGAACTTTGCTCTCAACATATCACAAAAAGTCGAATATTACATGCAAGAGATGGTAGATGCTCGGGCGTCTCAGCAGCATGAGCGCAACGACTCGGAACCAATCATGCTAGAAGAACATGAACTGGACGACATCTACGACGATTGCGTAGCTCGTGTGCTGAGGGAGAACCCTCTCGCTATGGCGGATGGGAACATCAGAATCGGAGAATATATTCTCATCGTGGATTCTGATACTCGAGTTGTAAGTTTTCCCCTTCTGATCGTTTCAACAAGTGCGTTTCCTAAGAAATTCTACGTAGCCTGTCGATTGCCTTCTCTATGGCGCGGCTGAAATGTTCCTCTCCCCAGAGGTCGCCATCGTACAGCATTCTACGGGCGTGATGCAAGTCGCATGGGACTACTTCGAGAACGGCATCACTTTCTTCACGAACATGGTCTATACCGCCATCAGATTCTCCATCGGTTCAGGTGAAGTGGCTCCATTCGTTGGCCACAACGCTTTTATCCGATGGGCCGCTGTGCAAGACGTCGGGGGTGAGGCGGTGGATGGGTATATCTCGTACTGGTCCGAAAGTCACGTCTCAGAGGATTTCGATATCGCTCTTCGCATGCAAATCAAGGGCAGTATAGTTCGCATCGCAAGCTATCACGGTGACGGTTTCAAGGAGGGTGTCTCCCTCACAATAGTAAGTTCACTGACGCCGTACTGCGAGACCTCACCGCATTCGCCGCAAAGAAGCCCCTATCATCACAAAATTTCAGGTTTTTATTGTGACATGAGCTGATTGCTGACCTAGTACGATGAGATTGCGAGATGGCAGAAGTAAGTCTTATATAAATTACTATTGCTCGTGAAGTGTTTTGAGGGTCCATCGACTTATATTTGCTATAGGTATGCATACGGTTGCAGTGAGATGGTATTTCATCCTTTCTACAAATGGCCAACCAAGGGCCCATTTACTCCTTTGATCAAGACCTTCCTTGGGTCTGGGATGCAACTTTCGTCCAAGATCAGCGTTTTTGCCTATATTTGCTCATGTAAGCTGTCGGCCGCGTAGCAGAGCTGAGCTGAAGAACGAACGCTAATTAATTTCTAGACTTTGCTATTGGTGTCGGCATGCCCATGACAGTTCTCAACTACTTCATTGTGGGCTGGTTCAATGATAGCTTAGACCATTTCTACATGCCTTCTTGGAAAGTATTCGTCTCGCTCCTCGTCGTCTTCAACCTCGCCGGCGGCATAGCACTCGCTACGATTCGCTATCGTACAGGAGAGCGTGCGTTGCTCAGCTCACTGGTCGAGAACTTCATGTGGACTCCCATGATGGCAATTTTCTTTGGTGGGCTGTCTTTCCATGTCAGCCTTGCCCTGCTCGCCCATTTATTTCACATCGACATGCAATGGGGGGCTACCTCCAAGGAAAAAGAGAACTCGAACTTCTTTCAGGAAGTCCCGAAAATTCTGAAGGTCTTTAAATACCTGTAAGTCAATGCCCTCCGACTTGAACTTATCGAGATCAACATTCTAAGCCCTCACACAGGTACGTTTTTGTCATCCTGCTCACAGGTGGCATGATTTATTTATCTCACTGGGCGCCCCGGGGCTGGACCATCAGTGACTTCACTGCGATTGTTCCTATGGCTGTGGTCTTGGGCTCGCATGCCCTGGCACCTCTGGTGCTAAACCCATCGTTGATGGTCTTCAATTATTGAATATACGCATCGCGTCCGAGGAGTTCTGGGGGTTTTAGAGTCAAGTCCTGCGTTGCTTTCCTCAGTATATTGAGGCCTTTTGCGGCATACAAAAGTGGCATATGAATTTCTCAATGAATTTAGCGATGACTCACAGACCTATACATTCTTAGATAGACCGGCACCGTATACTCGCATGGCGAGGGTGCAAAATAACTAGTATCATACCTATTTGACAGGGCATAGTATATTCATGAATCAAAGTATGCCCCATCTGCGTCCCAGTGATGTAATATCAAGTGACAATAATAAACTGGCGTTCTATCAAAGTCTTGGTAATTTACAGTGTGCCATATTTCGGAATCTTTGCATCAACCTTTGAGATTGAACTTGAGAGGCCACTGTTTGTCACCAAGGTGACCAGATACAGATCCTTCACTGCTTCCTACGAGATCCAGCTCCACATACACGTCAAGATGCTTCTTTTCAGTCATCTCGGGATCAATTTGAGCAAGCGTTAGTGTACGTTTCCCATTCTGGCCGTTCGGTGCCTCGGGAACGCCAAGTTTCCATACATAAGCGTTTACAGAACCGTGAGGTCTTTGTTGCAATTCCTTCCCTTCCTCCCCTCGTAATGCATCATAAAAGCTTTTCAGCTTCTGGAATAGTTGCGCATCGCGAATCGCTACTGTCACCCCTGCGACGCCCAGAGCTCCACAGGGATGCTGAACGTTGCCCTCGACTTGATAAGGAACTCGGAGATCTCGCGGTGTGCGATCCAGACACCAAAATGGGGCCTCGCCTCCCACAAACTCATTCAGCTTGCTCGAATCGTCCGATATGGTCGGTGCCGAGGTCACCCACTTCAACTCTTTGCCGTCAGGGCGCACTCTGCCACCAGATTGAGGTTCATCGTATTTGAGTCCTGTGTCGGCAGATGCAACCCGACTCCGGATGGCTGCCAGATCATCTTCATCATGCAACGTGTTGGCCCAGTCGATGATATGACCTTGCCGGCGCTGACCCCATCTATGTGATTTTCTCTCATCGTCCTTTCCGGGAACAAAGGCTATCAGCTCGATATAGACGCCATCTTGGAAGAGGATGAGCTTATTTTCGGTCACGCCATCAGCGTGACGGCCACCATTCAGCACGGTGAAGGCTTCGTCAAGCCACGATGGCAGGTTGAGAAGGATGTCATGCGTGACAAGAACGACGATGTGATCTAATATTGGGGAGGCAACGGAGGCCATCGTTCGTTTTGAACTCAAAAAGAATCTGAATATGTTGTTGGACTAGAGCTCTCTTCCGTTCGTCTATCTTAAATGACTTTGGCTGCCGAGTCTTTCCAGAATGGACTTCGGTGGCTTGGTACCCTACAGATGTGAATTGATGCTCTCTTCTCAGCGAGTATCGGCGCCGAACCCCACTTCATCCTCGCCGGTTGCAGTATCGCGCCATTAGTCATCGGGATTACGAGTTCCAGCATCAGGCTTCTCAAAAATATACGCGAATTTATACATGAGGAAGAGTAAAAGAAGAAGATATCAAAGGATGAGGGCAAAGACATCGAGCATACGACCCCTGGGTGGTGGGAGGACTTCCCTGTGAAATGTGCGTGTATTTTTTGGGGATGACAGTAAAAGTAATATACAGCTCCTGATCTGGCGTCCGTCCTATATACAGTGTCCGGACCGCTTTTCGCCCTGGGTCCACAAAAGATAGAGAATTTTATACTACAGGTCGGAATATTCCCCTTATTGAAGTTTCTTGTATATTGACAATGCTTAGTATGCCGGCAGCTCCAACTCAAGCACTTCTCCACCCCGAGCAAAAGCCCATCCGGTGTGGCCGTCTCCCTTGAGCACGACGGCGGTGGGGCCCTCGCTAATGGCGGTATCGTTGATCACAACTTCCATGGCGCCCGTGGCAATCTCGACCTGGCAAATGTAGTTGGGGTTCATAGCACCAAAAATGAGACCGGAGGACTGAGCGATGGCCATGTCGTCCCAGTTGTCCGGGTCCTCAAAGGTGTCGACCAGCTCGGCGGGCCCGGTGGCAGCGGTAGCGTTAGCATTGATGGGCACACGTGCCAGCGAAAGGGCGGCCACGTTGGTGAAGTAGAGGTACAGCTGGCCAGAGGTTGTGTTGGTCCACAACTTCAGGCCATCAATGCCGAGCGCTGGGGAGAATGTGGTGTTGACGGGAACTGCCATCAGCTCGTCCTCAATGGGGGAGGTGATGGTCTTGGAGTCAAGGTCAACTCGCCAGCTGTACGCAGTCCAGAGGTTAGCGACAATGAGACTCGGACAAGAGTCAGGGTCTTCAAACACAGGGATCTGGCCGACCCCGTTTTTCTTTCAAAGCTTGTCTCCGGGATTTGAGCCGAAGTGGAAAGGATTATAAAGTATGGAGCACCTACACCTTGCCAAGTAGCGAATCACCGAGTAGAAGGATACTCGGATCCGAGTCCAGAGCAAGCAGCCCATTGAAGTTCTCGGCGGTTGACTCCGTCAGGACAAACTCTGGCACGACAGTGCCGTTGCTGCTGGCAGTCGACAAGTCGATTGTGAAGATTGACTCGTTTGTGTAGAGAGAATTTGAGCCCTCAATTCCGCCCGACACGGCATACTTGTCATCGCCAATAAGAGCGATGCCCTGCGCGCTGTCGACGCCGGGCAGTGTCGCAACGACCACGGCCTCGGGGGTGTCTGCCGAAGGATCAAGGTTATACACGTATGGCTCCGAAAGAGACACCATCAGGAGCTGCCCGTTGGGACGCAGAACGGCATTCTCCCAAGACACTGAGCCCGAGTAAATCACGGTAGCAGAGTAATTCTGGCCGAGTGCGGTGCCGGCTAGGGCAGCCACGGCGGTGATGGTTGAGCGAATTGTTGAACCCATAATGAATGTTTGCCGTCGTGGAAGAAAGTTGCTCCAGGTAATTGAGTTGCGAACTTGGTTGCTTCTTCAGAGCCGTTCTGAATATAGCAATGCAGCGGACACACGCAGTCTCTTTATACTTGACTCTTTTATGCAAAGGTCGTCTCAACACCGCGGCCACTGTATTCGAGGTATAACTTAGTACGCTACTAGATTGTCACATTCTTGTCCGTGAAGTTTCCTTTTTTAGGATCTTTACCCTCGTGATAGGCCTACGTGACGAGGCCTCATTTCCTCTTCCCCACAGTTCCACTGCCGATAGACTAGCTTAACGCAATCGAGTTGTACAAGCGGATCGGGCCGCAAAGTCTTGTCTGCTCCTATAAGCACAACCTTCTATCCGGATAAATCATTGATTCGTAATTACGAGCACCGAGGCTCTTGTTCTGGCAGTATACTCGCCAAAGCACACCGCCGGCTATAAGTCTATACATAGAGGACACACTAAAACATTAGATGTCCTAATAGGGCGAGACCTGTCTACGCTAGACAAATGTGGCCCAAAGTCCGTGGCATCTATTCCCCTAAATGCCAAATATAATCTCTTATTAAAGCACCTACCTGGAACCCTACGCATGCAGGTCCGTCGTTCAGTAAACACCGACGACGGACTTAACGGCGTATCGGTTCAACCTCCTGAGCTCTGCAGTGCAGGAACTTGCGCGGCCCCAAGTGCCCCGAAAAAGCAGGGGCAGTAGTTGTGTCAGTGCAAGGGTGGAGACAGCCAGCATAGAGAAGCTAAATACGACGATGGCCTAGTGCAAGTAGATGCGGCGGAGTAGATCTTCGTTGAGTGGAGAAAGGAGCACAGATCTCCTGAAAGATGAAAGTTGAAAGATGAAAATTGGCCGCAATTAGCGGGCTAACGTAACATTAAAAGTTCGAATGCTATGCTTAACGAAGTGGGTCTTCTTGAGTATGGTCCGCTGTTACGTGATCGCACTCTTCTCACAACAAGACTGAGCGCATTCGCGGTGAGCTTTGAAAATGCCCGGACTCTTCCTGCAGTCCAAGAGCCGTAATATATTGGACAAGCTTTTTCCATATATAGGATTCGACGAATTTCCGTGACTAATAAAGGACAAGCTGCCCGTCGACTGAGTATCTGATCCCAACACACTGATGAGTTGGCCTTGTTTTGCATCCCTCTCCAAAGACTGAAGGGGATAAGACTAGATCCGTCAGAGTCACCCTACCTTATGTGTACAAAGATCCATCTTGCTGCGCAACTAAAAGGGTTGTTCCCATAAGGGAAGGACGGAGAGAAAACAGACTCGGAACGAAGACGGCAGGACGGTGGCGGTGAAAGAGGTAGTAGTGGATATGAGTGTGGATTCTTCGCACACTACCTAGAGCATATACACTGTACTGAACATTCACTTGTAGCTCTCGTATATATCAGGTCAATACGCCTATAAGCGAAGATTTTCCTCCAGAGGCTTACAGTTCCCGTTTGCTACACCCAAAATTGCCATTATCCCCATTGATGAATTTCTTTGTCACCAGTCCTCTCGGCCGTTTTGAGTGGGAAGTGACAAGAAAAGAATGTGGGGATGAGAAGGAGAATGCCACAGAACTTGACTATGATTGTTAAGCGAAGGAGAAGATAAAAATAGAGTACCTTCGGTAGGTACGAACTCACCCCCAGTTAGGATAGGATATCCACCTGCGATACTGACTGGCATGGTACGTGTGCTGTATACGCACTTCCATCCAGGACGCGCGTATATAATATTTTCCTACTTGTTTGTCCACTGCCCTATTGGCAGGACGTAGCAGTGAGTAACATATTGAGTCTATGTCTGGCATGGTTCAAAAATGCCTTGCACAGCCTTGACGCTTCCGGCACTACATGTGGTCCGAAACAGAATGTTGATATTCACGATGATTCACTCTGAATGTAATTTCTAGATTGATAGGACTCGGGTAGGAAGATCATCACTCTGGGTGATAGTACTCGTGATCGTGTCTGTGTATTTGTGTAGCACATAAGATCAACGATATTTTGTAAGAACTCACTGCAGTAGGTCAGTCTGGAGAATAGCACATGCTCATCAGAAGGTGGAAATTCACGAGTGGAGATGTCACAACTGGGAGACATCTCCCTATCCTTCTATGTTATATGAAATCGGTAAGCCTACAGAAGGTCTGAAGCGCCCCCCTCCCCTTCTCTCCCAATATTTGAGCAACAAATGTGAGGCCTTGTAAAGTGGATTGTGGAGTACCGTACACGGAAGGGTCAAGTGGAGAGCCAATGTTCCTAAAAAGGCAATCATTTGTTTGGCGTACCGCAAGCAACTCTGGGCAGTGTGGCGATAAATTATTATGAATGGTATTTTGTCATCGAAATTGAAGTTGGATCTCTTTGATGGTCCCTCGTTTACTACAAAGACGAACCTTTTCTGACCTTACTGCACGTCTCTTCTTCCTGTCTGCAAGTCCATCTCCTCAGGCTTGACCATCTTCGTCTTCTTGAAGACCTTCCACCAGAGAATGTTGATAAGATAGACCGGTATTCCAATGTAGCTCGTCATGAACTTGTCGATCTTGAATGGCATGAAAGCTGCAAAACCGTTGAAGATGATGACGAGGACAGTGATCGCAAATGCCAAATATGCACCCCATGGCAGCAAAGGATTGCGGTATGGCATCACACTCCTCGGAATCCCCTGTGCCTTCATCCCCTGAAGCATGAAATGGTAGCTGACCAGAATAGAGATCCAGTTTAGTGCACCGAATACGGTGACAAGCGAGACGAAGTAGCCGAAGACGGTGCTGGCAGAGCTCGTGATGTTCATGAAACCCAAGACTGTCGGTACAGCTGAATTAGCACAAAAGGCAGCTCAATGCTTCAGATCATAAGGACTTACGGATGAATAGTGACGAGATTCCGACCGCAGCGACCGGGACACCGTTCTTGTTAGTGTGATGGAAAATTGCGGGGGCTTGTCCCTCTTTGGCCAAGGCCCAGATGGTCCTCGAAGCCAGATAGATATCGGAGTTGGCGGCTGAAACGGTAAAGACAAGGAGGAAGGCGTTGATGACACTGTCAAGCTTAGGAATACCCGCGAGCTCAGCTGCAATGACGAAGGGTGATGCTGCACCGCTCGTCTTTCCACCGCTTGCGCTAATCAGTCTTTCGTTGTTGTAGGGCACTGCCATGCCGAGGGCGATGACTCCGATAACGTAGAAGAAGCAAATTCGCATAAGTGTCTGCTTCACCGCCTTGGGCACGTTCTTGCGTGGGTCAGGCGTTTCGCCAAAGGCGACACCCACAAGCTCCGTTCCGAGGTAGGCGAAGGTGGCCTGGACGATCGACGCCCAGACGCCGAGAAAGCGACCGGTATCTCCATCAACGAGATATTCATTGAAGGCACCGGGGTTTTGCCAGTAGTAGAATCCACGTCGAGTGTGATCGGGACCGCCACCGAGAGCGATAATGAAGCAAATCAGAATCAATGCGCAGATGACGAGAGCCTGTAAGAAGACTTGATCAGCAATTTGAACAGGCTTTGTGGACATCTTTCCACTCTCGAGCCCCGGAGAGGGAAATTTACCTTTAGGAGAGACATCCAGAATTCTGCTTCACCAAAGAAGCTAACATGAACGAGCTGTGTATATTGTGAGCCACGGAATGAGTGCGACGACGGAGAGTACGTACATTGAGAGCTATGATCAGTACGCCGAAGACAACGATCCAAATCGAGACATTAAGATCGGGTCTCCAGTAAGCGATAATGATGCTATAAAGATTTGGAGGTTAGCGAAACACAGCCCAACGCAGTCAAACAAAATGCAGAATATATCATTCGCACTTCCCAGGCTTTCTTCCTGCAGAACTTACGCCCCGCGATTTGAAGGGAGTAAGGTATTTAGTAAGAAGGGGTGAGTCGAGCAAAGATCATGACTTACCCAGTTACGGTCAAGTTGTTCGGCAGCACAATCACATATTTGAAGAAATAGTTCCAACCCGTGGCAAAACTGTTTGGTGCTGTCAGCGAGAAGACACAAGCAACTTGAGGAGGTAAGACGCAAAAAGTTGGAGCAGCGAATGAAATGCAAAACCGAGACATACCCAAAGGCAGGGTCGACAAAACGAGAGGCATATCCCGAAAAGCTTTTCTTATGCGGTAACCATGCACCCATCTCGCCGAGCGCGACCATGACGATATAGACGATGAAACCCATGAGTAAGTAACCGATTAGAATCGAGCCCGGGCCGCCATTCTTCAGAGCTGAGCCGGATCCAATAATCAATCCCGTTCCTATTGCGCCAGCTATGGCCATCTGAGTAGTTTCACGCTGTTAGTCCCTTCTTTATTCTGATGAATACTCGTCCAGGAGCAAGAGACTTGCCATATCTAAATCGTGTGTTAGCTAAAAAAAAGGCTCATCTTGTCGTAAGTCTGCTTGGTACGCACTCAACTGCCTCGGCTTCATTCCACGATGCAGCTCATCGCCAACATCCTCGACCTCGACGGGTCCACTCTGGAATCTTTGAACACCATCCTCCTCTGGCGAAGAGGCCCGCTTCTCCTCGCTCTTTACAAAGTCGAGAAACCCCATATTGGCTACCACTGCCAATTCAATACCCGTCACACGATGCTGCCGATAAAAAGACGAGAGGTCGGACAAGCACGTCGGCTTCGTTGGAACAGTTCTATGACTGGGGAGGCCAACCTGGATGTGAGAGAAATTCCAACAGGGAAAGGGACGTGGTGAGCCTCATCACACTTGTTGGAGGGATCGGGAGTACTTATCTCACCCGTCCTTAATCCCACCTCTATTGGTAAGAGTTCCAGTGGTTAGACATGGAGGCTGCCATGGGTGACCCCAGACCTTCAGGGCTCCAATAGGATCCACAACGGCGCCTGGGCATGCGGCGTATAAGCCAATCTCAGTGGCACGACAAGAATTTGGACTCATTCAGCGCGCAACCCTTCGAAAGCTTGGCACACATGGACTGTGGATTTGCCCTCGTGCCAGAAGGATTTGCGTTGCGTGATGGCTGCACGTTCTTTTGAGATATTGGAATCATACATGTTCTGATGTGGAATAGCGCTCACCAGAACCGAGCACAGTTGAGTGGCTTTGGACGTCGCCATGTTCCACCATTTTGATTTCATTTGTTATGTGGGGCAACTGATCTAGCAGAGTATTGGCCAGTTGCTTCAGCTTATCGTGGCGCACTCCACAGGTGAGCGTGACTAAATGAACCACGTACAAGACATATTATACATTGGACGGCTCGCGTACACAGCCGGGCAACACAGAAACACGTTTCGGCACAGGGCAGACCAGGCCCTTGGCACCACTGACCTACGCCCTCGCTTGCTACCAAGCTGATGAATGTCAGCACATTTGTGAAAGAATTTTCCCCGGACCAAATCGAGAGCCAACAAACGTCTTATCTAGACCCCTAACTAGATGCCAAGTCGCTCGGCGAGCTAGCTCGCCGAAGACGCAATCACAACGTAGGTACAGTTAATTATATGCTTGGCAAGTTGGCAAAATTTGCCTTGTCCTAGCTTGGACTACGAGTAGCCAAAGTCTCGGCGCAGTGATACCGCAGATTGACGGCTATTCAAGGCCTTTCGTCGATGATCCCTGGCGGTAATTGGCAACGAGACGCGATTCTACGATAATTCCACTTATGTTCTGCATCGGCCGTCCCGCCACTAATAAGTAGGGGATTTTATCGAACAGGAAAATATGCATACCCAAAGCTGGCTGCAAAGACTTGTGTGCGCTGTAATTATGTACGATTTCGTTCAGTCAGTTTCAAGCAAGATGTAGTACGACAACAGCACTATCAAGGTACCGCGGGACCAGTTGAGACAGAGGTTAGACTTTGGCATGATTCGATACCTACTTGGTGCTTTCGGTTACGAGACTCGAATGCAACCAATTACAAACGGAGGAAAAGAGAAATATGTCAATAGTGAGAAGCTCTTTGTATTCAGTTGGAATCCCCTAGTCTGTCTAGGATGCTTCCAGAGAAATCAAACAAATGGGAGGTGTGGGTAGGTATCCCATATCAGCTGACATGTGGCAATAAGAATGCTGAGTTGACAATATCTCAGAATCATGCAATCTATGCGAGAAGCACTGCTTGACATGTAAATAGCAGTGATGGTAGAAATGAGGCTGAGAATAGATAGGTATCTACACGCCGTGAAAAGTGCCAAGAGTGGTCGTGAATCGACTAGGCAGGTAGGTTGAGCGGGTTAGTGTGTCTGCCCTTGTGAAAGTGAAGCTATGAATAGCTAGCTCTCTCTCTCTCTCTCTCTCTGGCTGTGTTTGAATTTCTCCGAAATATCAGCGTTGTCAGAATGTACAGGTCGGAGAGCATGCGGACGAACAACGCAAAGGCCGTTCAGGGGGGATTTTGACGCGGTAATACGGCTACGTTCCTACTGCTGATTCGCATGTTATGATTCGCATGTTATAACGGATTGCAGGTGCAGGGCCACCAGCTGAAAGGCAGCGAGCACCGAGGGTAGATCACATAGTCTCACAAGGTCGATCGGAGCCAATTCACTTTGTCAGGAAAGATCTGCGTATGCATTCAGCCCCGGGCAGAATTGGCTGACTGTTACACCCTGCAGTAAGCCGGCTCTGCAACACGAACGATCCCACATGCACATTATAGCCATGATTTGATCGCCGTGTTTTTTCTAACCGTCGACAGCTCGTGACTTGGTGGATAAACATGAGGGCTTTATTGAGTGTTGACACTGCCCTTTGGCAGGTTGTTAGATGCGATTTTCCAGGCTTTTGCTGATAGAATACCACAGACAGAATGGCGATGGTGCCATAGGCAGTCAAAGCTGCGCCCACAAATCGACCGCAATTTTTTACGGTTGTGCACGCAAGAGTTGAACAGAAGCTCAAAAAGCTTGCGACAGTCATCAGAAATATGCCTTGCTCGGGACAAGAGGTGATAGATTCTGAAAGCACGGGCATACAAAGTGCTCTCAGGTCTCCAGGAAGGACTCGGAATAGCGACGTCCTCGAACAGTTCGGGCACGGGTGATCCCTCACCATGCTCGACTCAAAGACCTCCTCCAGCAGCATTTCCTATTCCAGGGTCTCATCCACCAGCATATTGGACCATGATGCTCCTCCGGCTTACAGCCAGCCGTGGAGACAATTACTGCATCCAACATTATGATCATTTCGGCTCCTACCAGCAAGACATTGAGCCGAATTCATAGTTCTGAGGGAAGCGCTTTCGGAATCGGGAGGCCGACTGCTCATGAAAGTCTGATCAGAATGCGGCTTGGTTCGTGTCCAGTTGTGCACAAAGAACTGATATGTGTAGTTTTGGCCAGTTGAGGTGCTTTCTCTACCTAGTCGGGCACTGAAGTACAGATTATTATGTATTCGCGGGATTGGCTCTCAAGTCTCGGGACTGACACCAGACCTTGGCACATTGAGTTCTGCATCGCGGTCGACTCATCATTTTACTGATATAGTCGAGTTATCATGGCATCAAAGGTGGTTCAAGCCGTCTTGAGCGGCATGGAGCGAGATTTGATCCAGACTCTTGTCGGTGTCAATGGGCGTTTCGCTCCCACCGTCGTCGTCTGCTTGGGAAGTTTCCATGGTCCCGCCCCAATCGGTTGAATATCGTACATGGAGATGATAGCGGCAGAAAATAGCACGATCTCCCTTATGGCAAAGTCTTTGCCCAAGCCTAGTTGCTCTCCGTCGGCTGGTAACTCAGTTAGCTCACACCAACACACCAACTGGGCTCAAACGAGGGAATTTTCTTACTATAAGGTTCGAGGTTGCTCATGTCAACGTTGGCTTTCTTCTCCCCCTTACCTCCCGCAGCGCTCCATCTGATATGCCTCTCTGGCTTCCAGGACAGTGGGTCTTCATAAACGGTTGGGTCAGTATAGTGAAGGGAAGAAGCCCCAAGCGCAAAGGTCCCTGCTTCAAGAAGGATGTTGCCTGCAACTCCGGCACCTCCTTCAGGCTCTGTGATAACAGTATCTTTCTGAATGGATTCAAAGGCCCATACATCAACATCGAGGCGGAGTGACTCGATGTAGGCGGCCTTCAGATAAGGGCAGTTGGTCATCAGCCCATCCAGGTCAATTTTCTCTATCCGCGTGGCCGACTCAAACGCACCACCGAATCCGACAGCAGGCTTCTCGAGGATCACGTAGGGCTCGATCTCCTCTCGGATTTTGATGAGGAGCCAGGGGTCGGAATAAATCCTCCAGATGACCCAAAAGATTACACCATTGGCGTTGGCGTTCATAGCCCATATCAATGATAAATCCATGGCAGACCGTTGCTTGATGCCCACGTTGTGTTTATTCCAGACGTCGCACAGTCGGCCTTTTATAATGGGACTGACATTGTCGAGGTCAGCCCACTGCGGCCCAGGATTCTCGCCCTTTTGATGCTTCTCCAAAGCCGTCTCAAACTCATCCATCCAACCCAGCAAGAAACCTCTTGATCTCCGAGCTCCGATTGCTGAGTTGACAGGAAGAAAGACAGGTGTTTCAATCGCCAACGGCATGAAGCCCTTCTCAAGCCTCCATAGAGCCTGCCAGAAGCTGGGAAAGTTCTCGACAAAATCTGTACCGAGAAATGCCGTGTTTGCTGTGAAGGCGACAAAGTTTCGCACTAACTCGAAGAGATCTGCCTCGACTACCTCCTTTTGATCTGCATCCACTTCCAGACCGGCCTCTGCCAAACGCTCCCAGGGGGCCTGATCAATCTCTCCGCTGTTGAAAGTGACGAAGTCCGCGACATTATGCCGCAGTCTTGTAGTCGCCCTATCTACCATGAGTTTCATGGAAGCTTCAGAAGACAGATGTTCGTATTGATCCTCACAGTCCCGATGAAAGGTATCATAGAGAGCAAGGTCCGTAGATGAGCGCGGATAGCCAAAGACGGTTTGGACCAGGCGCTTCGAGGTTGAGCTAGTGACAATAGTCCCTGAAGACTGTGCAAGCAGTGACTTGATAAGATTCGGCTTGAATAATACTGTGTATGTACGGCCGAGGATGTTCAGAGAGAACACGCCTCCGGGGTACAGCTTCCTGAGACTGGCGAGAAAACCATCTTTGCTGAGGGTAATTTGGGGGAAATGGCCGAGAAAAGGGATCCAATATGGGACGGCAGGTGCAAACTTGGCATTCTGCGTTCGCGGTGATGCTTGAGCTCCGGCGTTGTGGCTAGTGACCAGGCGTGTCGTGATGCAAATGACGAGGCATGTGGCGAGGATGGCAGTCAGAGGCTGGGTTTGAATCCATGTCAACAGATCGTTCGCAGTCATCAGACTAGCCATGACAGCTAAACACTTTGGGTGTTGAATGCCACGGTAGGAATTTGAAGGCTAGCAGTCTGTTGCCACTTGGTCGTTCCCGATTATTGACGATTCCCGCCAGGGGTTGTGCTCCAGCGTGTCCACTACACGCGAGCACTCCGGATGAGCGTCCGGACAGCCTCAGCAAGATGGCCTGGCCTGTTGAATGCGTGATCAAGAGAATGCAAAAACCAGCAGTTTTATATTAGATGGAGTTGGAATCGGATATAAACTGACCTGAATTGCATGATAATTACAAGTGAGGTCAGGGGCCACGGCATGGGCATGGCCGTAGGATCTTGATGAAAAATCCGGAGATTTTGGCGGGCCGAGACGAAGAGGTACGTTCTGACAGGGGTCAACGATCTCACGGCGATCCGTGCGAATGTTCAAACAACGTCTCCTCATCGTTTGCCAGTATTTTTATTTTATTTTGGATCCTTCTTTGATGCTTTGTTTTGTGTTGGACGGAATGAAGGGGAACTATGGGTCAGTTATCTAGGCCATTGCTTACCAAAAATGCCCTTCATGATGCTGAGAGTTTCCTAGCTGGACGACATCCGGGGGTTACAGGGCAAGCTGCTAGGCCAGCAGCGTCTTCTTTCCGGCCGGTCCCAGATTTTGTGATTTGTGCGTGCTACAAAGTCAGGCGAATTTTCTTATTATGCACAGCGCTTGAGGCCCAATACCTCTCGGTATACACGATCCTTTCAAAGTAAGAATTGTGTGAAAGTCGAAGAACCTCAAACTTACCGTGATTGCATTCCTTCACATGGATACGTGCTGGCCATTTCAGGAGCTGTCAGCAATTGGTGTCCAACCAAGTCCAACTAGACGACAAATTTTGAACACATGATTTGATCACGTACCTGTGGATAGCACAATTGCAAGAAAGGCCATCAAGGTGCTCATGGAGATTCGCTTCGCATTGTTGCCAACTACCGAGAATAGACGGCGGACTCTGTTCGATTTGTCTGCACTGTGAAGCAAATTTCGGACGCTCAGGACTAAATAAGCTAATCGACAGGCTGAATAGGGCGACTTGTATGGTTTTCCATGAAACCTAGAGGCAGAAGACTCCATGATTACAGCTCTGCGTTTGGAATGCACCAAGCCCAATGGCCGCGCCTCCTTGCAAGCATGCTACCAACAGGATATTGTGAGAGTCATTTCGATATGAAACTAGGATCTAACAGGTTCTATGGCCATCTCCAGGCCAGCGAGCACCAGAAGCACCTGCAGTCGCTGTCAACCACCCATTCTTGAGTAAAGGCCAAATACAGAGAGGAAAGGGCGGCCACGCGGCATAGGAGGAATCGTGAGAACACTGCAACTCGAAGAGAGCTACCGGCGCTCCGGGAACTAAACTATTTGCTTCCGTCACCCGATATCCGGTCTTTTCTATTCTCCGACTATCTCCACATTGCTCATGCTCTCTGCTGCAGGTTTATCGGGCGTTCGTGGTGAGACAGTATTGAACCAGGGCCACGCTTAAACTCCGGCCCTTTATTGTGTAATCCCTGTCTCATTGTTATGCCCAGGTCGATTTCTCTGAGTATTCTTAGACGTGTTCTACCAAGTAGAGTGGAACACTGGGTCTCTATCTAGGGTTCATGCAGATGTGACTGGGGGAGTTGCCGTTGTCCAGGAATGATTCAACGTCGACGGAAGAACCCGAAGAATCTAGTTGGTTGAAGATCGAGACGTTCTCATGTCAGTGAGAGACTAAGATCTGATATCTTCTTACGCAAAGTCCCGTCGAAATGGTGCAACCTCCGGCGTGGGATGACTCTTTGGCCGATGACCGGATTTTGGGGTGGAAGACGTGATCGTCCAGCAGTTGTCGCCATCCGCTTCCCCACACGAGACTTACAAAGCAACATCTCGACTGAGCATAGTATATAACGACCTTGTAAACTTGGCGATGAAACCCCTAGCCTGTACTAGAATAAAAATTGATTGAGCAACTGGAACAAAATAAAGTCTTTTAGTTACTAGTCTCATCATCAACCACAGTCAAAATGGGGCCCGTCGAGTTTATATCTATGACCTTTCCCAATGCCTCTACGGAGCTCAACCCCATTCCCGGCGCCGGCGCGGACCCGGATCTCATCAAGCGGTACGCTCGCGGCCTAGACGACTATGATTTCAACTATACGCTGATCCCGTACGACTCGGGTGGCTTCGATCCCTTCACCATTGGCGCCACCATTTTGTCCGTGACAAGCAAGATCAGCGTCGTTATTGCACTCCGCCCAAACACCATGTACCCTACGGTGGCAGCCAAGATGCTCGCCACCCTGAACCATCTGGGCAAGGGTCGCGTGGTGGTGCATTTCATCGCGGGCGGCAGTGATGCCGAGCAGTATCGTGAGGGTGACACGCTCGATAAGGATAGCAGGTATGGTAGGCTCGAGGAGTACATCAAGATCTTGAAGCGGGCGTGGAGCTCGGCAGAACCTTTTGACTGGGATGGAAAGTATTACCAGTTCAAGGACTTTTCCAACCGAGTCCAACCTGTCGGTGGACCAAAGGCTATCCAGATTTCTGTGGGCGGATCGTCACCCGAAGCTTACCGCATCGGTGGATCGCTGGGCGACATTTTTGGTCTGTGGGGCGAGCCTCTCAAGGACACAAAGGACCAGATTGATAAAATCTACGCCGAAGCGGATAAGGCCGGCCGTGCCAAGGACGATCGACCACGTATTTGGGTGACTTTCAGGCCAATCACCGCAGAAACGGATGACCTGGCCTGGGCAAAGGCACACAGAACGTTGGACGCACTCAAAGTCAACAAGGCTGCGGGCCACTTGCCCAAGAACCCCGCCAATGCGCCTCCACCGCAGAACGAGGGCTCGAAGCGTCTGTTGGAGATTGCTGCTCGAGGTGACGTGCAGGACCGCTGCCTGTGGTACCCAACCGTGTCGGCTACCAACGCAAGAGGTGCGTCGACGGCGCTGGTGGGATCTTTCGATACGGTGGCTGAGGCGTTACTGGATTACGCCAAGCTGGGCTGTGAACTGATCTCCATCCGTGGATACGACAACATGAACGACAGTATCGATTATGGCCGATATATCCTTCCCAAGGTCAGGGAAGGCGATAAGAAGTTGAAGGCGGAGTGGAGCAATGGAACGAATGGCGCCAATGGCTCACATTAACTTTGGGAGCCAGGCTTGTCAATGTCTGATGATGTATAATGTGGCCATGGTTCAATTCTAGTTTACCGGCGACCACGCAAGCTCCTTGATGGCGCTCTGGATGTAGCTCAAAGTGTATTTCAAGAATGCCTATGATGTGAATCTTATCCATAAAAGTGCGTTGCAAGTAACGTTCTAGGACTAGTAAGTCTTTTTTCATTTTTTATTCTGATTAAAGGTGTGTTGCATTGTTTTTCATCAATATGAACAAGTGAATAAGTAATTATTTAGGGTGGCGCAATCAGATTTGTCCCGTCTGTACTTGCCCCTTAAATCCAATCCAGAGAAATATCCACTCCCAGAGAAATGTCCAAAGTCTCCTGGGTCTCTGTCTTACACATGCGACCATCCTCTGCAACAGTCCAAGCCTCACTTCCAACCGCAGCAGTGGCATAAAAGAGGTTGTCAGGGTCGTACTTTTGCTTGATAGAAAGCAGCTTGTCGTACTTGGACCCGAAGAATGCTGTCTGGAAATTCTTTTGCCTGAAGTCGGCTTCGTTCATGTAGGCTCCAGATCCAGGAGTGACAACCTCCAGCGCAGGAATGATAGTATCTGTCATGAGCGTCTGTCTCTGAAGCATGAGGTCCCAGTCGGATGGATCCCACGACCAGACTGTCGTCAATGTTGCGTGGACGAGAGCTTCCCGCCATGCTGGTATGACACCATTCTGTTCTACCGTAGCAGACTTGCTAACGTCGGTGCCCACTCCGATAAAGGTAACGTCCTGCTCAGCAACGAAGCGCAGAGTGTCGTAGAAAAGGGTGTTGTTGCTCTGCACGGCTGAGCGAGGGATCAGGCGGCCGCCGTATTGAGCGATGCCGACATCGATGGCACCATTTGGCAGAGGGCCGAAGTAGGTGTTGTAGTGATCGTAGTAAGTGGCTGATTCGGTATAGGCGGCTGTGTAATTCACTCCCATGCTGTCAAGTGTGGCAAGGTAGGGAGCCAGGATTGCCTCGACTTCGGCTTGCGTCTTGTCATAGGCGGTAAGGGGTGCAATCATGAAGAACTGCCTACCGTTAGAAAATGCAAACAACCATCTGCGAAGGTGAGAAAGCAGACTTACAGATGAGGTAAAATAATATACAACCATCGAGCCTGCATCAACCATAGCAGGCAGCGCCACGTGGAAAGCATTGATGGCCTGATAGAATGTGTCGTTGGACATAGTAGCGGCATAAAATGAGAGAGTGGCGGCTCCAATGGGAGCATCTGGATGCGTTTTGACCGTCATTGAAAGAACGACCGCATAATTGCCGGCACCACCTCCGCTCAAAGCCCAGTACAGATCCGTGTTCTTGGTACGAGACGCTGTGACGAGCTCGCCGTCGGCAGTGACAGCCTCCCACTCCAACACATTGTCGGCTGATAAGCCAAACGAGGTACTGAGAGCTGAGTGTCCGCCTCCTTGCGTATATCCACCGGTGATTCCAACAGTCGGACACTCTCCACCAACAACGACGAGGCCTTTGTCCTTGGTCGCATCAAAGACGTCGAAACCCTGGACACCTGCTCCGAGCTTGATGGCCGAGCCGTTGTAATACTGATCTGCCCAATTCATGATTTCGATATCCTTGAGATAGTGTGTCCATACAGAGAGAGACCCAGCGCCAGTCGATCGGCCTAGGTAGTCGTGCCCAGTGTTCCTGATGACCAGCCGAATGTTGTGCTCCTTTGCGAAGTTGACGGCCGCAACAACGTCACTCGATGTTGAAACGTTCACGGCATAGCGGACATAATTGCCGTATCCGCAAGGTTTACTCTCCGCTGTGAAAGGATCGCAGCTCTGGTTGGCAAAGAACGGTGCCATCACGGACGAAGGATCCGACATACTATATCCTAGTCAGCCTTTTCTATCTTAGAGTAAGGCTACTCGCCTGGGCACTAACTGGGTCGTTGGGTCCTCCCATCCATTCTGAAGCGTCGAGCAAGTCCCATTGTTAAAGTTGGGGTCATGGCAAACTGTTGCCAAGGGAACAGTCTTGATGAGATTGCCGCCGACGGTGGTGTTCAATGAGTCCCAGACTTCCTCAAGTGGCCAACAGGCGTCACTCGGTAGGCATTTGCAGGTCGAATCAGACGCAGCAACAAAGGATGTGGTCGGGACCGTAGCGTACAAGCCAAGGGTGGACGCAAGTGATGCCCTCATCTTGGCACGAGCGAGGGTCTGAAAAAGGAAAGCCCAAAGAGGAAACAGGTGACCAAGGTGTCGAAGGTGATCGACGGAGGTCACGACTTGTCGAACCTTGTCAGATTGACATGATATTTGATTGTTGGGAAGACAGAGGTTCTTGGCCCAAGTCAGTGAGAGCTGAATATTAGTGATTTATTACCACATAGTAAGCAAACCTCCAATACCGGCCCTGCGGTAATTTTCCCGTCTAGCTTCAGATAGTAGGGATCGTGGAAAGTGGAGATGACAAGCCATATACCGAAAAGAGAAAAAAGGTACAGTGGAAAGTGCCCACGGAACGCTGGCTACTAATCTCCAAATATGTGGGTGGAGGATCCACACCACCACCTCGGAAAATAAGGTAAGGTACAGGAGAGTGCCGCTTGTTCACGGGCGACAGCTACAGAGTAACGAGCCTTCTCTATACTGACATGCATATTGCCTGGATCGATATAGTTAAAAAAAGAAAAAAAAGTTTCTATTCGTGCAAGTACGTGAAAACTCGAAGTAAGGTTGCAATACTTCATCATCGAGAATCATCGTCTTTCTTTTGCTGGTGGGGATTGAAGGAAGCGCGATCCGGTGCCAAAGGAAGCTTGGCCGTCTCCTTACGTAGAGATATTAACTTAGGTAGATGGGGAACATTATAAATTCACCAATGCAGTATAGAAGCTTAAGAAAAAAAAGAGAAAAACGCTTGATTTCCGACCACGTTGTACTTGAGCCCCACTGGAGTGGATCCAAGCTTTCTAGTCTCTCAGGAGGCAGACTTGCCACTAGTCCTACTTCAATCGTCAAGTCATTTCGGTAATACGAAAGTTTGACATCAGAGGACAGATCTATGGACTCTGGTGGTATTGGACTACGGATGCCTTTTGATTTCCGAGGAACTTGCCCATCCAGTTCGGCCGCTATTCTATGCCCAGGTCGACTTTGACTACTATATGCGGTAAGTGCCTTCATCATCCGATAACAAGGATGTGGGTGGAGCAGCGGAATCAGCGATGTTCTTTGAGAAAGTGGCTCCGTCTTGGTAGATCTGATATGGTCCACAGCAAATCATCATACTGTGGCCTTGTATACAGAAATCACTTGACCTTCAGAGCCAAAATCACGTGCTTCAGGACTTTAGCTTACCCTAGCGCTCTGTTGAAGTGGTGCGCAATTATCATTAGTGACTTGGTATGGGTATTCCACTAATTCCCCTTACCACTAATAAGCAGTCTTGCTCAAATGCGCCAGGCTGGGACCAAATCAACTAGCCTGCATCGTGATGAACGAGCCTACGTACAAACTATTGCGGCGTCAAATCGTCTGACTCATGACATCTGTACTATATATCCAGTCGGTTGGGATCTCGGTGGAGCGACAAACTACCTAGGTAAGTACAAGCAATACGCGCATGTTACCAAGGTGGGCACCTCTGGGGTAAAAGGCAAAAATCCCGCTTGCGAAAGGGTGAAGGAAAGGTCCGCAGAACGATCTTGGATAAGATCAGCGTGGACAATTTCTTGTTGCTGTCTTTTTTCGGTAGCTGAAAGAGTCTTGAGGGCTGATCATAGAATCTATTTTGCAAAATCATGCTCGCAGACCCACACAGGTGTCCCCGAAATCGCAAAGTCATGCCCATCATGGAGAATGCCTGACAGCCACGTGAGAAAAGGTCAACAAGGTTCGATGGTGCAAGCAAGCATGGAAGTATATCAGTTTTCAGGTTAGGTGGAGTCGTCTCATGATATATAATCTACCAACAATGCCTCAATACAAGGCACATTCCCATGGGTATAGCAGGGCGGCCTCGGTTGATATGAGGAGGAATTTTACGTTGTGGAGGTCTTCCAAAGAGCGGTCGCCTGAAATCGACGCCCTCCGGCTAATGCATGGTGTGGGATACTGATTCCTATTTTAGCGAGCAGGGTTCCCATATTCGGATACTGGTCACTCTGCAAATCTTCATGACGATCTCCCACCTGAAGGATCCATAGCTGTCTGCCGGAAGTTCCGTTCGGTCGGCTTCTTCCATCTAAGGAGTCCCTTCTAATACTATTATCAAGTCGAGGACCAACTAGATTGGTCAAGTATCGGTGCGAACTGCTTCTTCCCCCAAATCTAGGGTATTTGGCACTCGGACTGTCAACATGACCTGGGTTTACAACATCACAAATTCCAATGCGCCCACAGACGCAGGGGAGATAATAGCCGTTGCAACTGTCATGACAGCACTGGCGCTGCTGATAGTGATACTCCGGATATATGTTCGATGGGGAATTCTCAACGTTTTTGGTATTGGTATGCCGCCAAAGCCCTTCTGCATGGCAATGCTTCTTGTCAGGTCTTGCCCAAAAAATATGCTAACCAAACCTATTTCCAGATGACGGGCTTGTAATATTTTCTTGGGTATGACATTCCAACAATCTTCTTTGGTAAAGCCATCAATTCGTGGTCTGAGATCTAATCATAGCTCAGTTTATGTCATTTGGCTTCACAGTTGTTACCAGCATACGTAAGTTCTCAAAATGATTCCACAGTCTTTGAAAATGCACGGAGCTAACCGCGTCCATTTTTTTCATAGAAACTCGATATGGCCTTGGCCTCCAAAATATCAATGACTTGCCGACTGCGAATATACAAGGCTTCAACAAAGTAAGTATCATTGTACTTCCAACGTCTATAAAGTTACCATCTGACAAGGAATACAGTTGCAATTCGCAGGCGCACCTTTGTGAGCACATCACCCCTTGTGGACTTTTGACAATACTAGTATATTGGTCTAACGCGCCTGTTAAAGTTACATTCTGGGGATCCTGGGCTTCAAGCTCAGTCTCCTCTTCGCCTATATGCGTTTCATGCCACAGGGACCGTATCGCCATGCTACTTACGTGGTCATCGTTTTGACAACCCTGTTTCACCTTTCCTTTTTGATTACTCAAATCAATTTGTGTAATCCTGTAAGACGAATCTTTCCGGGAGGGGAAGGGAGGAACTTGTGCGAGATTGCAAGCTGACACAGCTCGTCTAGATCCAAGCACAATGGGACAGCAGCATCCCAAACTATGTCTGTCTTCAAGCAGTGCCAGTTTACACGACCATGGCATCGTTGACCATATTCTTCGACATCATTGTGTGAGTGAGGTCTGCAGGATTCAGTGGCGGATGTTTTGGTGATATTGATTTGCTGACTCTCTCTCGTGTCCAAAAGTATGGCTCTCCCTTTCCCAGTCTTGCTGGATCTCAAGATGCAAGACCGTAAGAAGATCGTGATCTTGGGCCTCTTTGGACTTGGGATTTTCATTACCATTATCCAAATCATACGCATTCAGACAGTGCGACGACTCACCAATCTGACGGACAGCGCGCCGCTAATCACCTGGTCATCTGTTGAGGCAAACCTGGGCATCATCGTCGCCAGCATCCCCTGCTTGTCTCCCCTAATCAAGTACTTTCGGGAACGCGTGACGACTGCGTCACGAAGTAGGAGGAAGACAGGGACGGCAGGGTACCAGATTGGATCTCATTATGCTCTACACACCTGGGAAGTCAACCAGGACGGCACGAAAAGATCGAAACGTGAGGATTTGGGGATCGAGACGATTGCTGAAGGATGCAGTGGGACAAGAGGGTCGGTCAGCACGGAGGAAGTCGACACATTGGGAATTGTCAGGAAAACGGAAATTACAATTACGAGGGAATGAATGAAAATATCGGACTAGGATGAACTGCTTCTAGAGCGGTCGAGCCTAAGTACTTATGTTGACTAAAAGACAAACATGTCTAAGTATTATCAACGGATGACTGATGACATATTGGGCTGATTACCTTATTAGGTTCCTAGATAGCCTTAGTTTCACCAATAATCAACCCCCCCAAAAAATGACAGCTAAAAGTAATTCTGATGAGTGCACCAAGTGAATCTCAGTGTTGCAAAGCTCCATTATAACAGTCTAGCTGCAATATTTCCTTTCCTGACAACTGGGAAGTTGATATAAATCTGGGAAACCCGTGACACTTTTTCCACCACCAGTGTGTGTGTGTGCCAATGACGCCACAGCCATACCAACCAATCCCTTGCCTCGTCAACCCCTCGTCAACCCCCCTGTTTACTTCTCCAGAATCCTGCAAGATTGTTCAACCAGACAGAGCCAGATAGCCGATAGCCCCCAGACTTCCATCAGCCATTGAGATGCTAGTGCATGATGACGAGTGTATGGTGAGACGGTCCCTTCTTTTCTGGGGAGGAGGGAGTTTTTGCCACACATATGCTCTTCAAGCCCCCAGTTTCCCTTCCCTTCCCCTTCAAGCCACTCATGACTTGCCTTTTTCCTTTCCATTTTTCTCCACATGATGTCCCATTAAATGCTTACGCGGATCCACCACGCCGCGACCCACCGCGGGCAAAATAAACCCAGGTGTAATTATCCCTGGCATCGCGACCCACGCGCCTGACCAAACGACTGCAAGCCTGGAACATCCCCCCCCCACACTCCACGGCGACAACAGTAATTTCGGGGCCAGCCTCGGCCACATTGTATTGTTATATACATATTTTCCTTTTTTCATTGAGAAAAAAAAAACCGGGGGTATAATGGAGGGACTGAAGCTTATCGCCCAGTCGACCTTCGACAAACAACAAAAATTCCGCCCCAGCGCCGGGCCTGGGACAACAGGAGAAGCTGGCTATCGGTATAACGTCATCGAAATTGGAGCCTTTGGAGGGACGTCCACCAGCACAGCAGCAAAGCGCCAATCCGTGGGAAATGTGCAGAGCGGGAGCGGCGGTGGTGGCGGAGGCGGCGGAAGACAAAGTGGCTCGTCTAATAAAATCAGTTTGAACGAGTGGATGGTCTTTGAGGACGATCTGGGCTCATTTATGAAGAAAAGACCTATTGACTATGTTCCCACCGCGCCCTCGGCGGCTTTTGGAGGAGAGCTGGAGAAGCCCAAGACTCTGGCGCAGAGCACTACAACTGCCTCGTCAGGCCCGTCGGCCCCATCCAGGAGTGCCAGCATGCATAGCAGCAAAGTGACCGCCAACTCCACCACAGCAGCAACAGCAGCGACGACAGTGACTTCCAACGGCGCAGGGAACGAGCGATTTCGAAAGGACCGGGGCAAAGAGGAAGTCGAGGCCGTGGCATCACTCAAGCTGGTCTGTATACCGCGCGCTGGTGTCGACGATGCCGGAAACCCGGATACAGACTCCAACACTCTCGCCATTGGACGCGAGACCTTCCTTCGACTCTATGTCGATCACATGGACGCCGATCACTGCGCATTGTACTACGTGGCACGGGAGTACGACGGGTACCATGAGTTCAACGACACGCCCAAAGGCGTCGTGACCAAATTCATCGGCACATCAGAATATGCGCTCATCTGGACATTTAACCGGCGGACACTGGAGACTCGAGGACTGTTCCTGGACCGGTGTCAACGATGGCGTTCGAGTGACTCTAGCGCAGCGGCCGCTGCTTCCCATGGAGGAGCAGGAAACGACGGCAGCGCACCAGTAACACCCATCAAGAAGTTTTTCGGCCAAGGAGACGTAAGCTCACCGTCCACGCCGAGCAAGAGGTGGACAAAGAAGCAGACGGGCACCGTCAGCGCCAGTGACACATGGTCAGCCTTCCGGGAAACACTCAACATCTATCGCAAGTATGTCTTTGCTCCACAGGTATTGAGTTTTGTTTGCTGCGTCCAAATGCTACGTTCCTTTGACGACCAGGCCAACGAGGAAGACCTACCGCGCCTGAAAGAGGTGGAGGCCGGGATTGATGTGTCAAACACCTCAGACGTCGCCGTTGATGGGATCAGTCGCGCCGAGCCCACCTTGCCCACCACGCAAACCAGCAGTTTCGCCTTGGTGACCGACCAGAACCCATTCGGCCCATCCACGCCGCCACGAGACGACGAGAAGCTCGTCATACCCACAACTCAACCCGCCGGCTTCACCCGCGAGAAACTCGTGTCCCAAAGTATCGTCGTCAGTCGCGTCGATACCAGCCTGGCAAACAAGCTGCGCCATCTCAAAATGGCGAGGAACATACTCGAGGTCATTGCCCGCGACAACGAAACCCTCACCGTCGACGTTGTCGCCTCGACCTTCCTCGACCGCTACCACTGGGCGATGGAAGGCATGAACGAGGCAATACCCGCCCTGGAGCGACACATCTCGTCGCTCGAGGAATATCTACGGTATTTGAAGGGCCGATCAGAGAGACTGAGCGGGCTGGTACGTAGTCTAACCATTCTCTCCTTTTCGGCAACCACCACTTCTCGTACACAATCTGACGCGTTAAGCCTCAGGTGTAACGAGGCTGACAGCCGGTCAGATCGCAGTCTCGGTCGTCCCGTCGCCCCCCACAATAGTGGAGGCGGTCGTACTTCTACTGGGCCTGCGATCTCTGCCCTCCACCCCGACCGGACGCGTGGTAGCGAGCCTGAGCAAGAGGATCAAGCAAGAAAGCGTCGCATTCCTAATGTTGGCTTCTATGCTGGCTATCTTCTCCGCGGCAATTATAGCCACCGTCTCGCTTAGGTGGTGGTCATGGATTTGAAGTCTATAATGTATGAGCTACAAAAGGAAAAGGGAAACGCGTTTCTTCAATTCAGGCACAAAGGCGACAAATAGTCCTGCTTGTGTATGATACGACTTGGGTGACAGGGCAGGTATGGTCTTCAAGCATCCGAAGTTATAAATGCAAATTTATTTAATGATCTCGTATTCAATTCCTCAGCCATCTCGTACCTTGAGGGGCCCGAGCTAAAGAACCCTATACAAAACAATACAAAACAAAAATTGCGCTTCCCTAGGGACAAGAGAACGAAGGCATCCATCCCCCAATTCCCTTTATAACTTAAGACCTATGTATTGTAACGCCCTAGCGAGAGACAGAGACACCCAAAAGGACTGGCGACAGAGACGTAGATGAACATGCAATAGGAATTTTGAATCAGAAGCAACAGAAAACACTCTCGCAATGAACCCTGTCCTAAATGTTTCCCATCCCATGAGCCAAGCACCCCGAATGAAACCCTTCCAATTCCTTTCCTTTATGATCTTTCTTTAGTATTTAGAAAACCCCTTTCTCCTGCTCTACCACGAAACCTTCTATGCAGAGAGTTGCTTGAGTAGTGCCTCCTTCTCCGCGAGCGGTAGGTTCGACAAGGCTGCCCGCACACCCTCAAACGCATTCTTGTCCAGCAGCAACTCCGTAATGTGTGCCTTGGTAGCATCAGTCTTCATCGCAGCCACCCTCTCATTCACCAAACCGCGGTTTTCCTCGTACCACAGCGCAACCTCGCGGTCCTTGGTGTCGAATTCGGGAACCGCGCTCCACGCCTGCAGCAGCGCAAGGTGGTGGGCGCGCAGAGCAGTGGCGTCCTTGCCAGGCGCGACAGATGCGGTCGTAGCCGCCATGCGACGCAGGATGTACTCCTCATTGAGACGTCTGCGCACACGCCAGTAGAAGAAGCGACGCGAGTCGCGCCACTCGAGTTGGTCGCGGATCACACCCTTGGCCTTCATGCGACCAGATCGGTCGTGCAGGTCGGCAAATTGCAGGCTGATCTGAGAGTAGATCGGCAGGAGCTGTTCTTCGCGGTCGGCCATTTTATTAAGGATAGTGTCGATCGCGTCCTTGGATGCACCGCTGGACTGGGCGCTAGCCAGCTCCTTTTTAAGCGCGCCATAAGTCGGGTCATTGCGTGCCATGGTGAGGAGTTGCTTGTCCCTGCGGTACTTGATACCAATAATACCTTCAGGTTCAAGCACACCACCTCGGGCCTCGACATCGGCGTACATCTCCATAACAGTAGGGTTGATGGTCGGGTCGACGACGACCCATGATCCACCACGGAGCTCGCCGAAGGGAGGAATGTACACAAAGATGGGCTGCTCGTACTTGACAAGGGCATCGACGATGAACGAACCATACTTGAGGACCTCGTTATACATGTCACGCTGGCCACCAGAGAATCCACGCCAGTTGGCGAGGATCATCAGCGGCAGCTGCTCACCATGGTTGAAGTCGTTGATGGCCTGAGCAGTCTTGAAAGCAGAGTTGGGATACCAAACACCGCCGGCTTCTTGGCTGACCTGCTCGATAGAGTCAGGATTGGCAGGATCCGCAGGTGTGACATTCTCGATCGAGCGGGTCTCAACAGCAATGACACCCATAGGGATACCACCAAGACGAGCACGACCAACAACCACGGTGCGAGCCCAGCCACCTAGAGTCTCGACGAAAGAGTCCTTGTCGAACAGACCAGGCTGGAAGTCATCGCCATCCTGTTTACCGCCGATCATCCACCGCACGTCATGGGGTACACGAGGCGCAGGAGTGAAGACAACGTCGCGGTCCCAAGTGTCAGCGCTTGGCGCAATTGGCACTGGGTTGTTGCGCTTATCGGGAACGAACGACATCCACTTGACGATCTTGGAAATACCAGCCATGTCGTCCTCAGCGGTCATGTGAGACACACCGTTGCGGTACATGATCTGGGTGCCACCAAGCTGCAGGTTGGAGGTATAGACCTCACGACCCAGCAGGTTGTTCAACGCAGGGGCACCAGTCAGAATGATGGGCTGACCCTCAACCTGGACAGCACGCTGTCCAAGACGAACAAGGTAGGCACCAATCCCTGGACATACACGATTAGCATCAAAACAGTCCTATCAATAGAGTGGTTGGATGACTCACCGACAGAGCGACACGTAACAAGTGTGCAAGTGAAGATGTCGTTGTAGGCACGGCTGGTCGCACCGGCAATGAGACCCGAGCCACGCAGACACTCAACACCCAAGCCGTCCTCTTGGCCGACAATAGTGACAATCTTGTGCCTCGTCTCGCCGTTCTCGACGATCTCCTCAGTGATGACTGAGTTCTCAAAACGCTTCTTGGTCTCACTGTCCAAGTACAGATACTCGAAGCCGGCCTCCTGCTTCTCGGGGTCTTTGAAGGCGACCTTGAAGTGCGGCATCAGCTCGGTCGCAAGTCCGAGACGCGCACCAGAGTTAGCAGACAGGTAGATGCGAGGGATTCCCAGCTTGCGAGCCAGCTCGGTGCACTTGTTGAAGTAGTGATCCTCTTTAGGACCAAATGAACCGATCTGGTAGGTGATGTCGTTGGCAACGATGATGAACTTCCGGCCGCGGGGGTACTCAGGCGTGCGGGCATTGATCAGCCAGCCGACCATGCCACAAGTGTTGGTGCCGGGCTCACGAGAGACCTCGGCCAACTTGTCGGCGTCGTCGAGGACAAGCTCGCTGAAGTCAATGCACTCACCCACTTGAGGCTGCTTCTCAGCCAACGCTGGTGTGACCTTGACGGCTTCGACCCATGAGTTTTGAATTGCCTGGCGGAACAGCTCGGGGAAATCGTACGCGTACTGCGTACCCATCAAGTGAGCCTTGTAGCGCTTGGGCTGCAGGTGGTTCTTGGTGGGATAGGGTGCTGAGACAGGCAACAGGTGCATGGCGCCAATCTTGGTAGTGCCACCAAGCGAGTGGAAGACCCACTCGCCCTTCTCGGACTTGCGCTCAGCATACACCTCAACTTGGACTACGAATCCAGAGGTGTTGGTGATGATGACACGCAGAGGGTAGGGGGTGCCAGTGGCCGGGTCTGTGCAGATAATGCGGATCTCGACCTGGGCCACGCGCAGACGCCATCCTCGAGGTCCGAAGCGGTCGAGGAAACCTTGCAGAGAATACTCCACCTCGCGGGGCTGCAGCTGGAAGACTGGAGTGAAGTTGATGAAGAGGTGGTTCAAGTCTGAGTTATTGTTGCCAATAATCTCGAGAGCGTCGAAAATATCGTTGATGACACGGTCAGCCTCCGAGATCAAGTACTCAGCAGTGGGGATCTCGTCACGAAGTCTGCCAGGACGAATGACAGCACGGGTGAAGTAGCGCTTGTCAGCCTCATTCTCCTTGGCAACAGCTCCGTAGACGTGGATGTTCTTGTTTTCAGTGAAAACAGGCTTGATCTTGAACTTGGAAAGACGGTTCAGCTCCAGTTGGAAAGCGAGGGCTGGCTCTGTGTGACGGATGCTGTCGTCTTCCTCGTACGTAGGTCCACGGAACGTGTAGTAGCCTGGGTACGAGCCATCGGTGCGACCGCAGATGAAAGTGACACGGCGAACACCGTGAGACACGAGGTCTCCCTTGAATTGCTCCATGATGTCCCTGATACGAGCAAGAGTATCTTGGTCATCACCACTCTCAGAGTTGTGGACAGCAATGTTGACCACATTCGAAAGTTCCGGCTGCGCGGGTTGAGGCTTGCGCTTGCCTTCCAGATTGGCAATCAAAGTATTCTTCTTCTGGAAAAGGGGAAGTGTCTCAAGGGCCTTAGCGAGAAGGTCATCAACATCGTCGAGATACTTGCACGGGATGATGACACCACGGCGAACCGGGTCTTGCTCCGTCTTGCGAGTCAAGTAGGACATGTCGCTGATAGAGTGAATGCGGTGGAACCCGTAGTCTCCCTGCATAGGGGTAGCCGGCGTCGACGGCGTGACGGGAGACGAGGGAGCAGCAGTTTCAATGGGAAGGCCAAATTCGGATTGACCAATCTTCCTAAGCTGGAAGTCCCAAGACACGAAGGCTGGGTTATCCGAATCGTCACCGTGATACTCGACCTGCCTGAGGATGTACGCACGGTACGCACGGCGAACGTAGACCTCCAGTGCGGCGAGACCGACCCATGGGTCCTCGTGAGCGAAAAACAGCGGAAGAACGTCGAAGACGGTGTACTTGGAATCCACAATCTCCTTGATGACATCAATGCTGGGATTGCGGTGATCCAGACCAGCCTCGCCGTACCGCGACTCAACGACAGATGAGCGGAGAATGTGCTCCATCTGGGCCTTGCGCTCCTCGAGCGAGGGAAGGGCACACTGAATAAGGATCTCGCGAGCTTTCAGAGAGACCTTAGCGGTCTGACGCGACTCGAGGTCTGCCAACTCCCGAAGCACAGGTCGAAGAGTCTTGCCGACATTGCCAACACCGGGCTTGTTGGGACGGTACTCCTCGAGAAGGGCGACGACGAGGTTGTTCTTGGCGCTTACACGGCTGTGGGACAGAACCGTCTGCACAACCTTTGTCACATCTTCCTTGTTCGCATCACGCAGAGCGAGGATGATCTCCTCGTCCTGCAGCTTCTGTCCAGAGAAGACGTGCTCGACCTCGGCGTACTTCTCCAGCAAGCTTGAAATGCTCTTGAGCTCACGGACTTTCTGGCCCTCAGAGTAAAGGTCCAGGATGGTGGTCAAAGGCTCCAAGGTGGTCTTGAGTGTGTTTTGGTCACTCGGGGCAACGTTGTCTTCGAGGAACTTTTGGAATGCACGAGCAAGGGCCTTGGCAGGGAAATCGCCACCGCGTGACTTCGCCCGCTCGACCAATTGAGCGAAAAGATTATCAAGCTTTTGAGGCATGCGACTGTGCAGAGCAGAGAATTGAGCAGACCACTCGCTGTAGGGCAGCTCGGGGTCGCGCAACACCTGGATGAGGTCCTTCAAGGTTTGGGTCATCACAACAGTATTGTCAAAGCCCTCGAGAATGTTGGCCAGAGTACCGTACAGCTGAGCGAAGCGCTGAGATGCCTTGTCACCGTGAACCATAGGGGGGCCGAACACGGGGATCTGCCCCAAGAAAGGTTGAGCCTGCTTGACACGAGTAGGGTCGTCCAGGACGAGGATACCAAGGATGTCACCAGCTTCCAGAGTGGCACCAGGCTGCTTGATGAGCTGGACCACACCGTCTTCCGCGGCGATAAGCGGCATGTACATCTTCATAACCTCGACCTCGGCGAAGATCTGACCAGCCTTGACGTGCTCCCCGTTCTCGACCGAATAAGAGACGAGCTTACCGGGAGAAGGCGTGCGAAGCTGGGTAGGGTCGTTCTCTTGCTCGAGCAAGCAGGTCTTGCTGTCGACCGACACACGAGTGGCGCCGACCTCCTCCTTCCAGTACACACTGTGGCTGCGGCCATCGAGGAGGACCAGCAAGCCACCGTCGCTAAGTGCGCGCACAGCGACGGAGCACTTGGAGCCGTTGATGAAGAGATGGTAGCTATCCAAGCTCGACCGAGTGACGGTGAACTTGTAGCGGAAGCCCTCGTAGATGAACTCAACTGGAAAGACCGTTTTGAGAATGTCCTTGGAAGGAACCTGACCCTTGTTCAACCCCGCCTTATACTCGGCGAAGCACTCTTCACTAGCAATGTGAGCCTTGGTGACAGCACCGCAGACAACAGCAAGTGTTGAGTCTGGGCGCTCAGCGGTAAGCTTGTTGGTGATCAGCTCGTCAAGCCAGCCGGTGGTGATGGTGTTGTCTTCGAAAGCCTCTGTTTCCAGGAGTTTGATAAGGTACTCAACCGTGGTCCGAAAATCACCACGAATACTCAACTCTTTCAGCGCAACAACCATGTGCTTCCGCGAGGCCTGTCGATTCTCACCATACGCAAAGATATGGCCAAACTGAGAATCAGAGAAAGAGTGAATACCAGAGCCGGTACTGACAGAGAAGTAACCCCAGACGTTGGAACTACTCCTGAAGTTCAGGTCGTGCATAACACCGTTGGACGGCTTGAAGCCCTCACCGGGATCCTCGGAAGTGATACGGCAAGCGGTGGTGTGACCCTTGGGAGTTGGCCGCCGTTGGGTCTTCGCACTGGCCTCGTTCTTGAACTCAAAGTCGATCTCGGTGGCGGCCTTGGGGTCAACACCGTAGAGCAACCGAATATCACGGATGCGGTGCAGCGGGATACCCATGGCAATCTGCAGCTGAGCCGCGGGCAGATTGACACCACTGACCATTTCCGTGGTAGGATGCTCGACCTGGAGACGCGGATTCAACTCGAGGAAGTAGAACTTGTCATCGTGGTGCGAGTAGAGGTATTCAACGGTACCGGCAGAAACGTAACCGACAAGACGACCAAGTCTCACAGCGGCATCTTCCATCTTCCTGAAAGTGTCGGCCTTGGCGATTGTCACGGGCGCCTCCTCGATAATCTTCTGATGACGTCTTTGAACAGAGCAATCGCGACCAAAGAGCGAGATGTTGTTGCCGTACTGGTCAGCGAGGAGCTGGACCTCCAAGTGACGGGCACTGCTGGCAAGCTGCATGATGAAGATAGGTGAGCCAGGAATTTCGCTGGCAGCGGCCTTGTACAGCTGCTCGAAACCGTCCTCGCTCATGGCCTTTCGGATACCCTTGCCACCACCACCCTCGGAGGCCTTGATCATGACGGGGAAGCCGATCTCTCGCGCCTTTTCAAGACCCTCCTGCCACGATTGTACGCAGCCCTTCATATAGACGTCGTCTGCCACGGTCACAATGCCTTTGTCGTCGATAGCGACCTGATCGACGCCGGTACCAGACCAGGGAATGCAAGGCACTTCGGCGTGCTGTGCGACAATGGTCGAAGAGATCTTGTCACCGAGAGAGCGCATGGCAGAGCCCGGTGGCCCGATGAAGACGATCTTCTTCTTGGATGCAGCCAGCGACTCTGGCAATTTGGGGTTCTCGGAAGCGTGGCCCCTATTGACAGGACAAAGGTCAGTATGGTGGTTGTTGTACTTGCGCAGTGTACCCATCTTTTTAGTCCAATTGCACTTACCATCCTGCCCACACAGCGTGAACGTTCATCCGCTCTGCTACATCGACAATCAACTCCACGTTGGCGTAGTTGTGATTGTTTGTGCCACCGGGAACCTCCACATAGTGGTCTGCCATTCGAATGTAGTCTGCGTTGGCGCCAAGATCTTCAGGGGTGGCCATGACGGTGAACTGAATGGCTCGCTCGTCTCCGAACGTTTCGTAGGCCCATTTTCGAACGGAACGAATCTCCTTGACGGCCGCAATACCGTTGTTGGCGATCAGAACCTGTGTAAGGCGCAGCTACGGTCAGCTATCTTGTCCTTTTCCCTGTGCTTTTCGCAGCCTCGCGCCGCTCTAGAGATCACTCACATTCGTGATGACAGTGTGACCATCGTTGGCAGCTACAAAATCCTTGACCTTGGATTCTGGCGCATTCTCCAGCTTGTTACCCCCAATGAAGTGGTCCGCAACCTTTCGTAGCTCGGCATAAGTCGCCTTGCCATTCTGGTGAGGCACCAAACTTCCGCGCCGTGAGGCGACTCCGTGAAGTGTCGTCATTCTTGTGGTGTTGCTGATAAACTCGAGCGCGAGCTCAGAATTTGTTGGGATGTAATGCTGGCGGGGATAGACAGTGATATTCGGGGGTATCTAGGTGGTCATTAATGGTACAGAGAAAGAATGTCGAAGTCGGTCGTGTCGAAGCGAGAGGCCGGAGTCTCGAGTCGAGGGAAGAGTCGGGGGGAATAATGTGCTGAACCCGTCTGAGCGTGTCTAGAGAGACGGACCGCCGGAGCTAGCCAAAGCGCGGCGTGAAGATCCGAGAAGCTGGAAATCCCAGGGACCAATAATCGAAATGCCAGTGATCTGAACAAAACCAAATTGGCGTAAATCAGCCTCTGCTTGCTTCTCAAGTTGTGTGGGTCGCTCTTTTGCGAAAGAGTCGAGCACAGGGGGGTTGTGAGACGTCAGGCTTGAATGCAATAGCTTCATGTGGGGGGTTTTTTTTTTTTGGGTGCTTATGAGAATGTTGAGACTCCGCGATTCTGGATTCTGCTGCGTCGCAAGCATCCATCGTAGCCCAGAATGGTCCCAGTGACCCGGGAATCGGACTTACTCGTTCTGTACGAATGTCTCACTGTCTGGGAGGGTACAGTTGCAAAGGGAGCAAGGAGTGTATGTGTGTCTTAGTTTCAAGGGGAAGACCGAGGCCGTGACGGGACCTTTACTCGATGCTGAAGAACTGCTTGGTGTACAAATCTGAGAGAGGCAAGCTCTGGTCTGGCGGGGGGGAATATTGTGAAAAAAGTGGTTAGAAGGGGGAGTAAGAAGAGATTCCTTTCAAAGCCGACCGGAGGTGGAGTGGGCTTCGTGAGATGGGAACGGGCAGGCCGGAGGACTTGATATAGCTTCGGGGAGAATTGTCTACATGGAAGGTGGCATGCAGTGAATGGGAAGTTGCATTCAACGAGGCACAAGGTCAGAGCATTCGCCTTCCGTTCAGCCAGATGCTCTCTGCCTGTTCGGACCCTTGCAGATCAATGCGACCTGTGAGCCCAATGACAGGTCGGACCGGTGTGTTGGGGAAGTCGTTTTGGTGAGATGGTGGGGCCCAGCCTTATGCTTCTTGGGATCATGATGCAAGTACCGAGTACGAGTTGTCTAGGGATATGTATTTAACCAATCTTCCGGATGGGGCAATTCTGCTATCGATAAGTTTTCCCCATTGCTTCCCATCCCCCCCTTCCCGGGCTCCATGTCGGAACATTCGCAGCATTCGCTCAACTTGTTTTCTTAAATGAATATGCCGGGACATGGGAGACAATGGGAAATGCCACCTTCCCTCGACATGCTCCGAGGAAATTATTGGGTCTCGGGACATTACTTTCTGGAAGATTTGATTCCATTTGTATTGCCTAGACAAGATCAATCTGTCCAAGGGCAAAACAATGGAAGATCCAAGCCAGCCGCGGACTCAAACCACCTGTTCGGTGCCCGAAGTGTCCTACCTCCTTCCTCGCATAGTCGGCGTCCATGTTCCCGCGGCCTTTCTTGTCTGTCTCAGCCCCAGCCCTTCAGCCTTGCGTCTGACATGAACGTGCCGATGGATTTGGGAGACAAGGAGTACAACTAGATAATAAGCCCAAGGAAGTAACTTTGTGGCGATTGAGATGTCAACGTTGAATAAAAGGATATGATGATTCAATGAGTCCAATGTAGATTGGTTTCCCTCTCGGCAGTAAGGCCGCGTCAAGGTCAAATTATTCTTGGGTTGGCTCGATATGAATCAATCGAGGACCCCGCGGTCGGCCCAAAGGGGTTCCAATCTCAACAACCAAAATCAGATCTCAGCTTGCCCGCTTCCCCCGCTAAAACAGCCCGAGCCCCAGCCTAGCGGATCTCCGGGGGGGGGCACCGTCCACTCATGTCCCCTGCAAACGGCGTCTCGAGCGTCACTCTTGACTCTGGAAGGGAAAAGCCTAGGCCAACCAACAGAAAACAAGATACTGCGACTGCATCTTGCTGGGGTTTTCATGAAACCAGAAAGATTTTCGGGTCGATCTCTTTTCCACTCGTCCGGCTGAATTATCATCAGTTTGCTTTCCAGTAAGTAATTGCGGGATTACCCGTGTGTGGAAACCCCAGTAAGGATAGTTTAGGTTCATGTGTCCCTAATAAAACAAAGTGCAGTCCCCCCAAATGTTGAGAAAAGTGGTTGATCCAGAAGGACCATAGCATTCTAATGAGGATTGCAAGTTGTCAATCTTGGCCCTCCCCTGCCCCGACCAGCTTGGTCCCAGTGGCGCGGGCCCAAATAGTACAACTAAGTCTACTTCCTTAGCTCCAGGGTTCCGCCGCAGATCCCCAACATCTTCTCCGCGCACTCCGCAACCCGTCCGCCAGCTGTAATCAAAGGCTGGTGTCTGTTGTTTTATATTCGGTCGAATCCGGAACCATTCAAAAGTTATGCCTTGGGGGGGGGGGGGAATAAGAAGTCTCGATTGTTCGAAGCCACTCTGTGAAAATATGCAGGACTTATGTCAACAATGCTTTCAAAAAGTTCGTTCCTCACAACGCGGCTAGATATATTCAGGTCTATTTCATAATAAGAACAACTGCCTTGTCTTTTCAGTCATGTCGCGGTTGCCATAGACCTATCACGCATCCCAAGATTTGCCCAAGCTCCCAAGTGGGTCTCCTTGATTTTGATGCCATCTCAGCCTTACTCAAGCTCCCTGGTGCCCCACAACGCTTGCAACTAGCAACTTGACAGGTCAATAGCCCACGGCACCGTACCGTACCGTCTTGGCTACGACCCATTATGATTTTTCTGGATTACCACGGTAGTATACACGAGCCTCTCCTGCTCGCCCGGCCTACGTGCGGCAAGTTGAATTGAATTGCTAAAGTTACCGGTGCGTGACACTGACAGGGAGCGAACCTTTTTGGATTCCCGATCGGGCTTCGCAGAAAGTGTGGCTTCCCCCTCGCTCAGTTTTCTGTTCGATCTCCTGTCCAGGCCAATGCTCGTGAGATGAATAAGGAAATACTCTTGGTACTTGGCCCTGAGTCAGACTTTCTACTTGGAGTGGCATCACCTTTTCGTTCATGTAAACGAAATAAATGAGGGCACGTGGGAGCTATTCCCCAGATGCTACGTAGATACATGATAGGTATAAATGCCCATCCACGTCACTCTTTATCCTATTACTCTCTTTCGGGGACCTCAGCCCACCACCAGCTATATAGCGTTGCATGAAGTGCCACCTGCCCGAACGACCTGCTACTTTCTACCTCGTGCGAGCGGGTCTCGGTACGGCAGTAGGATGAGGGTCAGGTCCTGTGTGCCCGAAGGACCAGTGGGTGCAACTTGCCCTTCAGTCCCATGTTCGGGGATGCAAAGTCTTCCGGATGTCGGTATATTGGTTCGCTCGAGAAATTCAGCCGAGACTGGACCTTGTGGTGCCTTGCAGACAGACACATGCAGTACTTGCAAGACATATTGTGGTACCCTTGATGCATAGCATAGTAAACAGAAGACAAGCAAAATTGCACGAACCAAACACACAGCACAAATCAAAGTCAAAGTCGACACGATTGCGATGATATATTTAGAAAGGTGTGTCTCTCTCTATGCTCGTGGATGGAATTGAAAACCTCCAAGCACTTCCTCGCTCTCTGAAATATCACTACTCTCTGTGTGCTCCGCGATCATGGCCATCTCGAGACTTAAGCTCGTGCACCGCAAGCTCGCAATACCAGGTTGCAGTAAGTGCAATACTGCCTGTGCAAAGAGAAAACAATGCAGAAGCGGGCACTTGAGGTGCATTGAATAGCAGCCAACCCTGGTGAACAGACCAACGCCCTCCTGACCATGCCGTACGCGCCAAGTCCAAACCGTTCACGCCCACGCAAGATTCTCGACGCCTGGCAATGAATCGCGATGGTATCGTAAGACAAAAGAAACGGGTATGATGACAAATGGAAAATATGTTCAGTGAAGAAGTCAAAGGTGTAATCCCAAGCCACCGGGTCTCTCTACCCCATGATTTGGTTGATCGACAATCTAGTTGGGCTTGGTATCGAACCTCGCGTCGTTCATGCCTCCCGCCGATCGGATCTCGAGACTTAGAATGTCTCACCAAGATCGCCAAACTGCGTCGAGGCTTTCTTGACCAGCTTTGGCCCCATGCTGGGTCTTCTGCCGTAATCCGTAGCAACGCTCGCTACACTCGTCCTCCTGGTATGAGAGGGTGTCACCCCCGCAGCGCTCTGTCGCCTTGAGCCCGGAATCGGAAGACCAGATGGTGTAGGGATACCAGTGCCACCACTGTAGATGTTGTATGTGCCCCGCCGGCTAGGCGTCTGGTATTCTCTCTCTATAGGTTCCATATGCTCATCTTCTTCCGCCGTGCTCACGCTCATTGAATACCCATGAAGGCTGTTACCAAAACTCGCCCGACTGATCGGGCGGCCTAGGGGTGTGTAAGCACCTCCCGCCCTGCTGCCAGGCCGCGGTGGGGCAATCATACTGTCATTTCGTCCGTCAGCTCGACTCATTGGTCGCGCATAGCTCGTTGTACTGGCACGGCTGCTTGGTCGGCTGATATCAGAGACGGAGTCGTTCAGACCACGGTTCGGGAGTGGTCCAGGACCAAAGGACAGTCTGCTAACAGCCGAGCTACTAAGTCGGGGTAGATGCTTGCCGCCGTTGACGCTTCGGCTAAAGCCCTGGCCAGTCGGTGTCGAATCGTCGGGGGCGGTCGTGCTCGTACTGACCGACGAAACGGACCCTGGGCCCCGCTTGCGGGTTCGCAGCGTCACGTTGCTGCTACCAATTACTGACCCACGAGGCGAGGCACGGGGTGGCGTGGGGTTCGGCGCAGGTAATCTTGATCGAGCGTTTTGAACTCGTGCCTCCAGTTTCTGCATTTTGGCAGTAAGAGAACGTATGTGAGACAAAGATGTCGATGGCGCCACCCCCTTGGCAGCAGGTGTCCGGACAGGTGGAGGTCTTGGTGCCATCGGTTTGGCAGCCGACCCGGTACGTAAGGTAGAATTTGTGGCCGATCGGGTCGGTGGTCGCGATGATGCAGAAGACGACAATCTCGGCCTTGGGGTGGTACTGGTGTCCATCGAAGGCAGCCTCGATTTCTTGGGCCTCGCGGCAGGTGCAGGTGTCTTGACTGGCGACACTCTCGTCTTTGGTAGTGGCGGAGGCGCAGAGGCATCAGACATAGGAGGCGATGGTGGTTCGTTGACAGGCGTCTTGACGGACGAAATGGAAGAGGCTTCTGGTGGAGTTGTAACAAGTGGTGAGCTAGCCCCAGACATGGCGCTGCCATCGAATATGGGACTCTCCGGCATGGAGAGGTCTGTGAGCGTGGCAGACATGTGACGCTCTTGTTTCTTGAGCTTATCGTGCAAGATCTCGGCCTCAATCTTGAGATCCGACAGCTCCTCTCGCAACCGTTGAGCCTCTATCCTCAACTGTTCTCTCTCCTGCTCGCCAATCTTGATTTCCTCCTCCATCATAACTGCTCGCTCGATCGCGCTGTTGTACTTGTTTTCTAGATCCTCGAGGGATGAATTGGTATGACGTGCTTGTCGCTCGAAGTCATCGTTCGCTACCTCTATATCGCGCAGTCTGTGCTGCAGTGTCCGATTCGTATCGCGCAAGGTTGTGATTTCTTTCTCTAAAGTGTTCTGAGCAGCATTGGTTTCGGTCCTGGATTCCTTGTATTTTCTCTGCGCGAGAGACAAGCAGTTAGCTTCTATGATGCTTATGGACGACAACGGGGTCCATGTAAGGCGATGCGCACCTTCCATTCATCCACCTCATAGTTCAGGCTCTCGGCCTTTTCCCGGAGCGAATTCTCTCGTTTCTCTGCAGCTTCCAGGTCCTTCTCCAGCTCCTGTTCGAGTTCTTGACTGGACATCCTGAAATCGGCGAGTTCTGTTTCGAGTTGCTCATATTGTGATTTGTACCATGCTACTTGTTCTTCGAGCGACATCTCGCCGCCCATAGGCGACGACGGGGGCTCCGACACGGACATGATGCGCGATTGTTGGATAGGCAGAGGAACAAGTATGGAAAGTCATAGAGCGAGACGATGCCGTCACCCGACAAAGAATCGCATGTGGTGTTTGGATTTGAAGAATGAAGTGTCGTTCGTCGTCGTATTCGTGGCCGTGGACGTGCCGAGTCGTGGAATAGATTCTGCCGGTGAAGAAGTCGGTTGTCGTTGATCGATGGTTGTTTGTCGATAAGCGGAATAGGGGGGTGGCCGGAGCGATGCGATGCGATGCGATGGGGCTAGATTCGCGGCGGCGGGTACTCGTTCGAATACAGACGGGGAGTTGAAGAGAATACGACGGAGAGGAAAATGGTGTTAAGAGGTCCTGATGGCCGCCGTGGTGAAGAGAGCGTCGTCGTTATTGTTGTTGTTGTCGTCGTTGTTGTTGTTCTGTTTCAGTCGGAATCCGGGGTCATGTCGGTCTTCGTTGCGGATCATGCGCCAGGTGCCGCGCGATGTAGGTCGTCTGTCTCTCTCTCTCTCCAGGAGGTTGGGAAATGCACATGTGGAACGTCCGCTTGCGTAGGGTATCTCCTTGCAGCCACTGCAATCGTCTCGTGGTAAGCGCGGCCACGAAAATTGCGAGGGGCCTGGTGTCCGAGCCCAAGCGGTCGCTGTCCGATGATCTTGGTACTAAAGTCCGTCCGTCTGGTCGAGTGTCGAGTGTCGAGAGAGTTTGGCCGTTGCTGTCGACTAGTATCCGTTGTTGTTGGACCTCCAGTCGCGGTGTTGTCGGTCGGGGCGCGGTCCTTAGGCCTTTGCCCAGGTTGGAATGTGATCATTACCCCCTGGCTTCTGCATTATCCAAGCCGCTGCCATTTGATAGCCTCCGCTGCCGCTTCCCCTACGCTAGGCAGCTTCTGGATTAGTGCGGTGCTTGCCCGTCTCCGAGGAACCGTGCACTGCTTATGTCACACTCTTCCAAACATTGGCTATCACTCGCCAACTTTATTTAAGATATGGTTCAATTGCCTTTTGAAGCTTGTTGTCTATGGCTCTCGACTTGAGGATATATATCGTGTGCATTCTGACAAGCATATTGAAAGTTGCTCTAATTCAGTCAGGAGAACCTCCCACTGGAGCTTCTACTTCAGATCACCGCATTCGCCTTCTCCGCCCGTAGCATCCTCATGCAAAATGTGATGCTCTCCAGGTCCTCGAACAACTACTATCCGCCTATCAGGGTATCTCACTACTAGCGAGCTGCTGTTTTCGACATTCGTCCCACTTTGAACTATCACGGGGTCGACAATGTGGTTGTTCTTCCATTTGAAGCTCACAGTCCAGCCATTGCGGACGTGAAGCCGCGTCACTTTTCCGCTGGCCCATTCTTTCGGACAAGCTGGCAGCAGTGTCACACCCGCTTCATAGAGAGCTGGCTCCCACCTTCGTGCAAGGCACTCCAGAATCCCGATGCAACCTCCAAAGTTACCATCAATTTGAAAAGGTGGGTGATTGTCCAACATGTTTGGAAGCGTGGAGTCGCGAAGCAGAAGTTCCAAATGCTTGCCGCATCCCTCGGCATCTCTCAGACGCGCATGAAGGTTCAACAACCAGGCCCGGCTCCAGCCAGTATGACCTCCGCCATGAGAAGCTCGCCGATCAAGCACTCTTCTCGCTGCCTCAGCTTCTTCGGGAAACTTTATCGTATTGCCTGGATACAGCCCGAAAAGATGAGACACATGTCTATGGCCTGGTTCGACTTCATCAAAATCCTGCAGGCCCCATTCCTGGATGAGACCTCGTTTATTGATCTGCAGCGGTGGCAGCCTGGCTGCTTCGACATGCTCGGCAAGCGGATGGCTACCGCCATACAACTTGTCGACTGTCCAGAGGAAGTACTCGAAAGCCATATCGACTATGCTCATGTCCATGGTTGAGCCTTCGCAAAGTATACCTGGTTGTCCGTCTGACACGAAGCTATTTTCTGGTGAGAGGGATGGATTCGTGATGAGATACTGGCCACACTTTGATGGCACAAGGAAATCGATCAGAAATTCAATACAACCCTCGAGGATCGGCGCAAGACGGCGGTGCAGCTCCTGATCGTATTGCTCCCTCACTAGCTTCACCATGTCAATGCACACCCAAACACCAGCAAGGGGCCACAACGTTGCCGGCATCCACCGGTCTTGGGGATCCGTATCGGCCCAGATATCGCTAGGAGGGCTCGTCAGCGTTTTTTCTTTCTTTTTTTCGGCCCAGTTTCATGAGTCTTTAAAAGGACGGGACTCCACAGCGCACGTTATTTGCTGACTTACGTGTTGTGGTGTGCACACCATCCTTTGCAGCCATACATAACTCGAGCTGTATTCTTTCCCCTCTCGGCCATCCGCTCGAGCATGTCGATCAGTGGCAGGGCGCATTCGAATAGGTTGCTCGCGGACACGGGCCAATAATTCATCTGAATGTTGATGTTGATAGTGTACTTGGAGCCCCAGGGTGGAGCAAATGACGGATTCCATATCCCTTGCAGATTGGCAGGAAGGGCTTTGTGAGAGTCGCGACTGCACGAGACCAGTAAGTAACGACCGAAGTTATGGTACAGTGCCACGAGACCTGGATCTCTATGTTTTCTGATACGCTCATCTGTGGGTATTTGTTTCGCGTCTGGCCACATGCGCAGGCTGACGCGGTCGAACAACGCCGTGTAATCGGTGACATGCCTGGCAAGTAGTTCTTCCCAGGTCCGATGCAGCGCTTTGTCGACGTCACTCACAGCCGTCTTATCAGGGTCTTGAGCACGGTAGGTTGTCTGAGCTCCAATCGCGATTGTGCACTTGGTAGACTCCACTATCAGACAATTGCCCACAGCTTTCACAGAACCACCGTCAAGCTCGTCGTCGCAGCGGACGCCCAGGACGAGAGCCAAACGATTGCTGTCTCTCCCCCCGGGCGTGGCTTGCAAGACTAGTCGATGCTCTGCGGCTTTCAAGCTGTCCAGGAATTCGTTTGTTTCCCACTCGATCTCGCTGACGCGATTGAGGCGCACGATGAACTTGATCTTGCTGCTTGATGTGATTCTGATCAACAATGTCTGATCGGGGAAGCTAGCGACCACTTGTCTCCTGACATGAATCGGTTCTCCAGCATCGCCATCGGATCGTTGTTGGCTACGAAACGTGTAATCAGTCCCACAAAGTGACTGAGAGAGATCCAGCCATCTCCGGTAGCCTGTCACGCCAGCTTGGACTTCCGAAACGCTGTCGTTGGCAAGATCTCCATGTTGGAAGTCAATAGTGCAGGTCCCCAGAGGTTCATAGTGCCTCATGCTCGCCGGCGACGCGAAGAAGGCTGTCTGAACCAATTCTTCGGCTTCTGCATGCCGACCCTCTCGGATCAGCTGCCTCAGCAAGGGTAGGTTTTGCAGGGCATCCCGTGGCGTCCGATCCTGCGGCCCACCATACCAGACCGAGTCCTCGTTCAGCTGCAGAAGTTCTGTTGTTGTTCGGCCGTGAACCATGGCTCCAAGTCGGCCGTTGCCGACGGGTAGCGCCTCGGACCATCCTGTTGACGGTTTGCTGTAGTGCAATTGGAGATGAGTATTCTGCTCTGCTTTGTCGCCAGAAGGTGAAGGGCTGTCGCCGCTCTGCACGTCGCTTGCGTTCATGATGGGGTAGCCCGTTCTGCTGGGACAAGTCCGCACTGGTCTACCTATAGAAGCACCTATTTAAAAGAAACGGGATTTCGCGCCGCAAACCCGACTCTCAGGACATCGCGTGTTGACCCAAGGATCCACTAGTTGCACTGTCACGTAAACTGAAGAACATATGTGGCAATGATTGACCCGTCGGTTCATTCACATCTATTCTTCCCACGAACTAATTCCTGCCAAATCTACAAACTATCGCCTTTTTGGTGACAGGCCGGGGGCAGCGAGTGGATGGAAAATCTGTCCCCATGGGGCTTTGTGCAGTTTGTGGGGTAAATCCCGGTCTGTCGAAGAATACGGTACCATTATCCCTACTGCTATCTTAGCACCAGCACAAGTGACACCACTTCCATGACCAACAGTGAGGACGTTGACATTTTCGCACCGGAACTGGAGCCGAAAATGCACGCTACCTGGACCGGATTGGTCTAGGCAGTCTCGCTTATGCGGTTCAACCTCCTCAAAGCCATGCGGTACACTAGGCCACGCCATTCAGTATCAGGCCTCAAGCCTCAACAGAAGAATTAACGCTCACGCAGCAACCTTGAGGATCTAGAACGAATTGGAATGATCAGCAGGTCGAAAGGGGTACCGGGAGTCTGGGTCGAGTACCATCCTCCAAGGCTATATGTATGTCCCCCTCCCAACGTTCTTCCTCTATGACAATTTTCCAGCTGTCGTATTCTGCAACTTAATTATCGGCGAGCTTCGCTCGGATTTCGCTGTTCCTGGACCCTCTTACAGGTTTGGCCAATATGTCTGTAACAAGAGTCGACTCGATGGCTGAGGGGGACGCCGACGTCCATCACCAAGATGTGCGCGAAGCTGAAAAGCTTGGCGTCGAGGTTGACGAAGTAGTCGTCAATCGTATCTCAGAGGAGGACTTGATGCACATATCCCGAGAATGTCTCGACATCCGCTCCAGGACAGGCTTTCACATTGTCTTGATCACGCTTGTGATGGGATTCAACATGGCTGGGTATGTCCCGATTTATTCTTAATCAAATATTAGTCCACATGTTCACTAAACAATCTCGTACAGATACGGTGTGGACTGGGGTGTCATCGGAGGTATCAACTCATTTTCGACTCTACACGACTTCTTTGGCTTCTCAAATTCTGGCGTGGTTATTGGCACGATCAACGGTCTCATGACTATCGGTAACTTCTGCGGCGCCCCCTTCCTCGCGCTGGGAGATGTCATCGGCAGACGAGGCATAAACTTTCTCGGCAATTTCATTGTCATCGTCGCCGCGCTCGTCCAAGGTCTCGCCCCAAATTTGCCCGCTCTCATGGTCGGTCGTTTTCTCCTCGGCTTCGGGTCCTCGATGGCCTCCGCTCCCCAATACATGGCTGAGATCGCCCCCATCCATATGCGAGGCCGTTTGGTCGGGTTCTTTGGGACATGGTTCCAGGTCGGATCTCTCATCATTAGTGGAGCAATGGTGGGATTTGCCAAATGGAACAGCAATTACCAATGGCGGATCCCACTACTTTTTGAGGCATTCTTCCCGCTGCTCGTATGCATCACCATCTTTTGGTGGTGTCCCGAGTCGCCTCGCTACCTCATCCTCAAAGGCCGTCGCGAAGAAGCTCGACGCGTCGTTGCCAAATACATGACCACAAATAATGACATCAATGCGCCGATCGTCCCTCTTATTATTCAGCAGATGGAAGAGTCATTAGAATCATCCCAGGCTGGGTTGCGGAGCACTTGGGACTACCGCGTTTTCTTCACCAAGGCGGTGCGCTACCGCACAATTGTACTGGTGCTGTACTCGTGCTTTCAACAGTGGAACGGAGGCGCCGTCATCACGTACTATCTGTCCCCGGCGCTTGATACCATCGGAGTTACCTCATCGATCGACCAACTCGGCATCAATCTAGGATCCACATGCACATACTTCGTCTTTGAACTTGTCGGTTCTTTCTTGGTAGACATCTTTAGGCGGCGCACCCTCATATTCGCCGGCCTCATCACGTTCATTATAACGCAGACGCTAGTCACCATTACCAGTTGGCAATACACACTCCACGGAAACCGCGCGTCTGCGGCGCTGTCAATCCTCTGGGTCTTCATCTACCAGGTGTGTTCGGCTTCGCTGATCGCGACCATGCACAATCTTTATCCCGTAGAGATCCTTTCGCTCCCCCTGCGAGCCAAAGGAATGGGGTTCTACAATATGGTGCAGGGAGCCGCGGGCGTGGTGGCCACGTATGGAATCAGTGTGGGAATCAGCAAAGTCGGCTATAAGATTTGGGTCGTCTTCATCGTCTATAATACTCTGCAGTTGATTGCTGCGTATTATATCTTCCCTGAGACGAGTAAACTGTCACTCGAGGAAATTGATACCATCTTCGAGACGCCGGGGGCAAATCCGGTCACGCTAAGCAAGAAAATTTCGAAGGCGAAGACAGAGAAAGCCAAGCTAGATCGACAAGCTCGGGGTGCGTAGAGCTATAGAGCTGAATGAAAGTATCGGTCTAAAGCACTTGTAATAGCCATTCGAAAGGATCCATTGTGCACTAAACATTTCCCAACATATCTATAGCTCTGAGACAATGTCTCCTATATGAGCTTAACTGTGAAGTCATTCTACATCTCTTGATCGCAGCCAACGCTGCTCTAAACAAGATTCTGACATTGGATTTGTGACTTGTGAATTGTAAAATCACCTATGACTTGTAGTTTCGTGTCTTACCTGCAGTCACGATATCTGTCCTTCCGTTGAGGGTTGGAAGAAAGTCGTCGTGGGAAATTCGTTTTCTCCGTTGGGATTGTTAGGACTTTGCTTCAGGATGCTAGATTCGCAGGAGACAACTCAAATGACTCCAAGTGATCCATGTTTTCTAGATTACTTACACCAGTATATTGGAGTTGATGATCACGTTTTCATAAACACGAGATCATTCAATTAGGCACCTTGTGATAGTCAGCTAGGAAGATCTGAGTAGTGGTGCAATTCGAGGCAAAAATCAACACTAGTGTCCAAAAGGGAATCATTCGTCAATTGAGTTTCCTCGATCATAACACAACTGCTATTGCAACAGGCAGAATGGACTAGTCTCTTGATGGGTGCTTGGCCCCTAGCACATGACCAACTGGTCATGATAATCCCGAAGCTTGAATTAGACTCTGCCCAATACAACTTTGTGGCATCGTATAGTGATAAAATGGCTCTTCTGTTCCGAAAAAAAAAAAGATGCGGCACGTGTTTGCATGACAAAATCTCTAAACAAATTGCGCGTTCTAGCAGTACATTGGAACCTTTGATAAAAGTCAAAGCTTGCTCAAGCTAGCACCACTGTGCGGAAACGCAAGGCTGCGGCTTGCAACCTCTCGGCAGGTACACCAGGAACATCCTTGTGTGTTCATGGCTCATGGAACGCAGCATTACGAGTAGCCGCATGTCCGTGCGGGGCCTCAGCCTCGTGTTAGTGGTAGCCGCGCTGGCTGCTGGGAAGCGATCGAGATCTGTTTGTTGTACACAGGGGTACTACACTGTGTGACATGGTAAGGTATCATCTGCTCATCTGTACTCGGTGATGGTGCAAAGAGTTGCCTTCGTTGCGTAAACAAATTGCATATGGGTAGAAATCTCTAAAATCTAGCTAGAGTGAATGCTTGTTATATGTGATGTGTACAGCTTGCCAAATGATACTTTCGCTACTCCATACAGGTGCTCGAGACCTAGCATTCGACTATATCTCTGTTTTCTCGGTCCCTTCCCACAATAAACGTGAAGAATAAGTTTGCAAACAAAATGCCTCCTAGATTTTACTTTCAAGAACCGTAGCCAACCATACATAGCCTATTGCCGTTTCTTTTGTGAACCTTCTAATACACCAGCATCTTATCCATCATGGCGAGTAGACACCTGCAGCTTCTAATCGACGAAGTATTTGTCTTTCTGAAGAACCTAGAAGCACACACAGGTTAGCCCAAGGTCTTGGTAAAAACGCTCCTGCAATTCCCATGACTTACCTGGCCGCTCTGTGCGCGGTTGATGGGCGACCACATTGAATTGCCTGGTCGATCGCCCAGCAACGACTTGAGATACACCCGTCGCACTCGCAGATGATAGTGACAAAGCGCTAACAACTACATTGAAGGCGAATATTCCTTCCATTGAAACCGCGATTGGATTGAAGATGAAATAGAGCCATTGTTGGCTACCCGAGCGGCTGCTACTTCCACCGTTTCTACCAGAGCTGGAACTCTCTGTGACGACTTGGGCTGAAACGTTCCAATGGCCAACTAAGGCCGAAGAACAATCTTCCATGTTGGAAGAATAAAGCACCGCTGTTGCGTATATATGTTTTCCCCCACTTGAGTAGTCTTCGAGGAGTTGAGGGTCTCTTGTTCGAGCCACAATTGGCGGAACAAGCGATCGATTGACTCTAACAGATGGCGGCGGTTGGACGACAATCTCTAAACTGGCCTGGGACGAACCGGTCATTTTGTCTCTGTGTTTCTATATCTCCCTCCTTGTACTGTGAGTCTTGATGAGGTGTGTTGTCGATGTCGTCGCGAAGTTCTTTCGTAGTTCGGTGAGAAACCTCAAGCCTCTAATAAAGCGAGCCAGCTTTTTCAAAAGCGGGTTCAGTCATAAAGATGACGGAATAAGCACGATCATGGTCTGGAATGCGGGCCTTAATTACGGCTGGGAATTACCCATACTTGTAGTTTCATAAGAAAGTATGCCCGTATGGAGCCGATGAGGCTGATGAAGGTTACCACCGGTTGTTCTTCTTGACGTCCATTCAGGTGGCGTCCAAACATCCTGACCGCCCCATCATGTAACGGATTCTCTTGTATAAATGCACATTTTAGTTTTGAAGCACGGGGGTGTGATCCGGATGCGTGACGGCCTTGACCAACTGAGAGTGAGTGCACTTCCCGGGCGGCTCCAATATGTGAAAGCGCCCCTGGCGTTGATATGAGGCTCTCCTTAGACATTTCAAAGCCATATTGAGTAAGTTCCCCGAACTCTTTCGGAGATGCAGATTTTTCTCCGACCTATGGGACTCTATAGGTGCCCGAACACCAACGCCCACAGACAGGCGTTGTTTGAATACAGTCTCGAGATCCTGCTTTTTCCAATTAGAGTCCTATATGAATGACAGGACGATTTGGTTGGATCATGTCCTTGTGCACGCCCGAGCACAATCACAGCCAAACAATACACAACGAGGCATATTCTTGACCCAAAGGCGGCAGGTTATGTCTGAGATCCAAGATCGTACTTCGGTGACGAAACTGCAGGATCGGTTGTTTGGAAAGTGACATGTCAATTTCTGATGAAACTCTGCACCAAATCTTGCATATGCAACAACGGTTGCGGCCAAAAGCAAATCATATCCCTCAGCAGACCCTTGCCAGGCAAAATTCTCCGGCCGCGCCGACCCATGGACTCGGGTTACTGAAGAATAGAAATCAGATCTCTTCCGGAAAATTACGATTACGATTACGGGTTGCAATCTGGAGTAGATCGCAATCGATCTACCTTTGTGGGCTTGATGGGTCTCAGATTTGGGATCCACGGGGGCTTCCGCCGCTGATCACATTCCCTCCCCTATGTGAGGATTGGTGACATGCACTGAGATCTCTTATTCCTTACCGAAAGTGCCGACCTGTCAGCATGTCCACAGGTAATTTGGTATGGACGAATTCCAGCACCTGCAGGAGATATCCGATGGCGTATTTGGGCTCGCAATACATTGTGAGGCGTCAGGTCTGCTAGCCCAAGCAACCCACCCGTCCAGCTTTACCAGGCCCCAGTGGCTGTTCTTCCATGCGCACCTATCGTGGCTTCTGACGAGTAGTGTACTTGTTATGATTGGGCGAGAGCTCTTCTCCGGGTCAAGGCTGACAGTGTGGACATCGTTTTCCCATGAAAAAAAAAGCAATCAAAAGTAATGTGAGAGAACAGATTCTGGGCACAAGGCCGGGCAAGGGCCAAACGCTTATGGATACCTGGTAGGTAAGGGGGACTGTCCCGGCTTTCACCTCCGGACAGCTTACCATACTATTTTGACGACTTAGACCCTGGCGATTCGTATTCTGCATCAATTCTCCGATAATCGATCACTTGTAACCCATGGCTGAGAGCTGTGTCTCGGGTCAGCCTTTCCCACTCTGCACAGAGTCGGCAAGGAAGCCTGGGGTTGGGCTGCCCAGCCTGCTAAAGCTGCCACAAACGCAAGCAGGAAATGATCTCCATTTTTGGTAGCCTTCCGAGTGAGACCAGCTCCAAATACCCGTGATCCAAGTCAGATGTGAATTATTCGACTCCATTTTCAGGAAAAGCCGGACAGGATGGCGCGCAGGCTCAAGCCACCGAGAAATCTCCAGCACGAATCGGTGCGTGTCGCGGCTGAAGTGGTACCTAGTGGATCTTCTTCGGCACAAAGAATGATGCACACTGAAGATATTTCCACGCGACGCATTGCTTTTGCGGTGCCGAGCATGCCCCTGGCTATTACGGACCTGCGATCATGAATTACAACCGCGCGAAGCGAGATCAAGGAATGTGCTTTGAATCCCATAATGATCTTGACGTTTGCATGCATTGAAGTCATCGACGAAATTTCGGCAGGCAATTTACATGTCGTGACACCTCGGGTAGTTGTCCAAAATCTGACTACAGAATGAATAGCTTGTTTATGCAAGATGTCCATTTGTGCAATCAATTCAAATACTGGAAATACGTTACACTGTTCGTTCATTCATTTGCCAATGGCTGATTTGATCGGCTTCAGCGATCGCATGGCAAGTCTCGTGAGTCAGTATCAACGTCTCTCAGATTCGCGCAAGATTCGCGCGCAATTTAAGACATGCCCAGGATGCTAAATCAATGAGGTAGTCGATCTCTTATTCAGTGCAACCGCATGATCTGAAATGAGACAACAGTGCGGGAATTTGGGGAGTCTATTGTGATATTTAGACATTGAGTAGGGTTTGATGAAGCGGTAGGCAAAAGCGCTTTATCAGTACTGTTTGGTAGGCCCTGGCTTCGTAAATACGTATTTTTGACCGAAATGTAGCGCACATTTCACTTTCACACCGAACACGTTCCATCATATTGGTCAGCTTTCATCGACTCACGTCGCCTTGACAAGACCTTTATGGGGGCTTATCAATGATGACAAAACACCAAATAATTAACGACTCAGTATCAGATACAGCCCTGGGACTCAACGACCTAGGCAAAATCTTACCCGGTCTGGGACCCGGTAGCTCCTACACTAATAAGTTTGAATCAGGCCCATCGCGTATTTTAGAGGGCAGAGATATTCTTCTGTGATTCCCTTGCGTGTGTGGAGTCTTTTTGTAGAAACGCATGTCTCGCAGCTGACTGCAACGCACATGGGCGGGCCACAGTGGGACAGCCTGTGAGTACCCTTATTTACAGCCGATCATTTACTTCATTCGCGATACATTATATCGGAAACCGGAGTTCTAGACTCCACTTCTATGCTGTTCGTGAAGTCTCACAGGCCATCATGGTATCTACGTGGGTCAGTGTCATAGAGCACAATTTAATGTCACTGACCCATGATGTGGCCAAGGAGTCAGCGAAACAGTCAGCGCTTCGACAGATAGGCCCAAGCCATTCTAGAAATGTAGTGCAAAGAATCATTTCGAAACTAATTTCAAGCCCGGATCATTCAGGCCCTTGCTATATTGCTTACAAGACAGGTTTCCACGTACTGTCGACGGTGCAAGATGATGAGAGAGAAAACGAGGCCTGGGTCCCAAGCGAGACAGCCAAGACGTAATCAAAAGAATGCTGAACAACCAGGCAAATTCATGATAATTCAGGGCTCATATTCATATTATCTATGTGTATATACTGATAACGTCACTAAGAATTTGTGGTAGCACCAGTCGAACATGCTGTTTCATTCCTTGATGGGATGTTCCTCTCCAAGGCCCAAGTCCGATAGACGATACCTTGGATTTACTTTGTGCATAGCTATCATGCCCATAACTTGACGTTCCCATGACTCCAGATAATGAGGTCTGCCCTTCAGAATGAATCTGATTCGTCTTACACATGCCAGCGTCTCAACGCTGACCTTATCGAGGACAACCAGTGGGTCTTTTTGCTCGCACTTGGCCCTGTTGTGTATGTAGTTGTGTGTCTCTCCAACGGCCTCTTCTTTGTAGAATCTGCTTATCTCGTCAGTAAAAAATGGATGCAATTTATCTCAGGTAGTTTGGTCACTCACGATAAAACGTCGTTCACGATATTGACATAAATTGCCATGTCAGGTAATGCTTCGAGAAACAAGCCAAGCTCCGGGTACATTGTCTTTGGGTAGCTGAAGCACGCGTATGCTATGGTCAGGCCAGACATGTTCCGGAAGAAGTATGGAAACGACACACCGGCCTTTGTCACAACCATATCTTGGAACTCGGGGCGGGTGTCCAGCAAGTTGCTAGAGACGCAGTCCAGTGTTGATGTGACAATCATGTTTGCTAATATTGGATCCCAATAGTCCCAAGTTTCTTTCATGAGTGCTGCGGTGGCACGCAGAAGCGGTGTGGGTTGTTCCTCGCCTGCAAAGAATCTCCGTTGGTAACCCTCCACCTCGGCTCTAAACTCGCCAATCCTGTCATCAATAAGGACGGCAAGCCATGTATATATTCCGATGTAAGCTTGAATTTCGATTGGATGGCCATAATAGCATAACTACAAAGCAAAGTGGCGGATCCAGTTAGTCTCAGTCCTTTGGCCTGCCGGCACGGGTTTAGACCCATGTGATGCAGTTAAAATGAAAGAAGAGCTTACACAAGCTAATGATAACCCAAGTGTAAATCCTTCGGATGAAATAGGGTTGTTTATGTAGTCGAGACCAGTTGCATCTGCTTGCTGTTGCATAACTGTGTGTAGTTTGGCGACAGAACTAGTATCCAAAGACACAGCAGCCACATAACCAATTTCTCGGAGAATCGACTCGTATAGGGGTCGAAGGAATGTCTTGAGCTCCTCCGGGTTAAGTTGGCGTCGTGCATCATACCCGTTGATGCCAGTGATGAGGCTGCGTCCAGCTACACTGGTCATGCGCTGGCCCATGACTGTATATCCAGCGCTGAAGATACGGCAAGATTGAAAATTGCAAGGTCAAATCTCTGACATGTATTGAAACTTGTGATTTTCATGGCATGGTGGTAACCCGTCTTTACTTATCTACGTGTTCCCGGTATACAGACCCGCCTCGAAGCAGGATGTCATCTCTCGACTCCTGCTGCTTTTGCCAAACTCCCCATCAGCGGCTCCATCTCACATTTGAATCCTGAGACGGCAACAATTCCGGATGATAAAAATACACAATTCTACCGTATACATACCATTGATCTGGAGGCTGCCAGCCACGAACTACCGCATCGAGACTCAGCGACTATGTGATGTCTCAGTCTATTCAAGCTCTGTTCGGGCTTAGTGTGCAGGCTCCTGACCATTGACCCCCCGGGCCCTCAATGGAAACAGAAGCACGGTCGTCGAATGCAAAAAAATCATTCAGTATCGCATTCTTCATGGTATGAGACACTTCCAGAACGAAAGAACGGTTCCGGTCAGTCTTTCTAGAACAAGAAACCTTTCCGGGACGACCGATAGCTGTATAAATGATGACGGTCTATGTGTATACTCTTCCTGCCCAGTAATCACCCCACGGGTAGTTTTTCCCTCACCTTAAACATCGTTATTTTCTATTATTGGACAAGAAACTCTATGAAGACTCGTCTAAACCGTTGAAAAGAATGGCACGCCTTACAGCAACCGAAAGGCCCGGCGCCGTGCGATACAGAAAACTGACCAATCCAAGTCAGGATGTTCGCCTCCTGGAGATTCTTCCGTCCCGAGGGCTGGAAGACGCCATGATTTGCCGCCTCGTCACTGTGTCTCTTGATAAGCTGGAGGCTGAGATATATGGGCTGTCCTCCCTTCTCGGCGATCAAAACGTCACCGAAACGATCTACATCGACGGCAAGGCTGTGGATATCACAGTCCACCAGGCTGAAGGTCTCAGAAGCATGCGTAATCTTTTCTCTCCGAATTCAAAACAGCAAACCCGTCGAAGCTGGCCTCTTCCAGCATCGCAAGGCTTCAAGTCGGGATTTCCTCAACGCCTGCGTCACCTCCTGCGAATCCCCAAGGCAGGTCTGTACGTGTGGCTCGACTCCCTCTGCGTAAACTCTAACGACGAAGGAGAGACGGCTCACCTCAAAGATACCATGAAGAAGGTATACAAAAAAGCGAAGCTCGTTGCTGGATGGTTGGGCCCCGCAATCGAAACCACGACCGCGGGACTGTCGGTTTTCACTGCCATTGACGAAGCAATGCCGCGTTTTTGGGGAGACCCTGGGGACAGAGACTTGCATCCGGAGAATTACGCACCCACACACAAATGTTTCGAGAAGTTGAGACCCCTCTGGGCAGACGGCGAGAACGGCATGGTGGCATTTATGTTGCCGCACTGGGTAGGGGGCAACGACTTTATGCACCGATCCTATTTCCAAAGGCAGTGGATTCTCCAAGAACTATTCATGGCCAAAAATCCAGCCTTTATGATTGGCGAGCATATTGTACCATGGAAGATAATTCTCAGCATGAATCGGCTGTTCGAGGAGTTCAAAGACAACGAATCCAGCATTTTCCCGTCTGAATATCGTGCGGCCATCGCCGAGCTGCCCTTGGGGACTGTATACGAGCTCCTAGAAGAGATCATGAGACGAAAGTCAAGGCTGCCTTCTATTCCAAACTCTGAAGACAGTCGTAACGCCATCTTCCCATATTGTGGGGAAGAACCAGATATGTTGGGAGGCGTTGGAGGGAAATAAATGGAATGGTCCCGAACTTGAGCTTTTTTTTGTAATCACTTGGCGGGCAGTTTATGTATGATGGTCTCTCAAATACGAGCCTTCTATTTTCTTGGGGGAACAATAGAAGTGTAAGAGGAATTCCAGTCTAGGTGAATATCTAAGCATGTAATGTGAAATAATCTCATCACCCACAATTTTTTTTATTCGACCTTACGCATGCTTAGCTAGTTGATAGTTTGAAGACTCCGTGACTCATCTAGTACATGCAGGACTTCAAGATTGTAGTATCATTTTATAGGTACCTGTATAGTGTCCCGATTATCCCAACGCCACCGGCGAAACAATGTTACATACATAACGACATCCAATCGTGCCCATCTCTGGCGGGTCCTTCCTTCAGAGGGGGGGGGGGGGGGGCGTCTCAATCCATATCCTCCTCCTCTAACCCATCCAGCTGCTGCTGATGCTGCTGCTGATGCTGCTGCTCCCGTTGTCGCCGCTCCATCTTCCGGCGCCGCAGAAACGCCGTATTGTTCGCCAACGTCTCAAACCAGAGATGTATGATGATGAAGGTCAGCGGCACTATTAGCGTCACGAAAATCCACCACCAGTGCGTGATGGCAAGCAAGAGGCCGTCGGGGCTGAAGAAGACCGTGCTAAGGAAGGACTGTAAACATCAAAATTATCAGCTCTAGGTTGCGTAGTCAAAGTATTTGCTTGTAGAAAAGTCCTCCAGGGCCGATGCCAGAGAAGTCGGGGAAGATGAGGGGGCTTTACGTACAAGTGCAAAGGTGGATACGGAATTGCTGTTCCGTTGGAAGTGCACGGCCACCTCGATTGTGAAGTTACTTAGTCGTCTGTTCAGCTGTGGGAGTGACCCACGCCGCCGCAGAGGAATTGTCTTTGTAAGTCGGTATGTCTGATTCATTGTCTCGTAAGAATAGTGCCCTGATGTCTGTCCTTGGCTAACCACCCATCCCATATAATGGAGCTGGCAGAGGGCAATAATTCGAACAACTTACCGAGTTTCTAATACGGTCTGTCGTCCGCTCAAGATACATGTTCACACACCGTGCCCAGAACTCACATGTGGAATGTTGTAGCTTGAAGATCTCCGCAGACTGGGGACCAAGAACTTCACTGCTCTTCTGTCGCGTGTGCTGATAAGGGTTATTGCTCTTATGAGGAGAAGCAGTCATCATAGTGGCCTTCCTTTGCTGGGCCGCTCTGGACGCGGCTATTTCTTGGAGATGGTGTATGTGTGTTTGGATGTTATGAATATCCCGAAGGATTGTCCGCCAGTGAGTGGCTAGCTCCTCTAGCTTGATTGACGTTTCTGTGCTATTGTTATCATCCTCGTTCTGGCAGATACCTTATGTTAGCGTACTGCTGCCACTCATATCCCCGTGACGAGGAAGAATGAACGAACCACGGCTAGCATTTGTGTGCGGTGTACTTTGATGGCGTCTCGGTAGAAGTTGATTATCTCATCGATTATGAGTGTATCCATGAATAACGGGCTCTTTGCCAACGCTTCTAAGCTATGGATCGTCTTGGCTATGCGTTTACGAAGTTTCTCGGGGAAATCCATGCAGAAATAGGCCGTGCTATTGGACTCGGCGACAGTGAGTGTTGTTGAGCGAATGTATCGGGTCTCCCATGTCCAGCGGTTTGAAAACTGGTCTGAGGCTGAGGGGGAAACAGAACCGCACTGTCAGCTCTCTGTAATCGAATGCCTGCATTCTCTGTACGGCACCTCATCCTTACCTTGGTGTAGTTGGCTTTTGGCAATCCGGTCTTCGTGAACGGGACTCAGCGGGAATCTCGGATTGCGTGAGTGAGCGAGCAAGGCGGATCGTTGAGGGGAGCTCGAGGGTGAAATTGGGTCGTCATCATCGTCATTGGTGTCAGAGGCCGTTGACGAGCCAGTGCTTGTATGTAAGACGTTGACCAGATCTGGTAGCTGTGCCGTCTTGGGAGAGAAGTTTCCGCGTTCATGGTCTCGTGACTTGAGAAAGCTACCTCAACTCAGCTTTAGACTGTTCCGAGTGATATAAAATGTGAGAAAAAGAAAACAGAGCTTCCTTCACTCACAAAAGCTTCAAGGAGCGAGGCTCAAGATGTTGCGACTCATGCCAGCAAGAGTCCACCGTATCATCTGAGTGGTTCTGCAAGTCGACATACTGCCTCAGTTCCTGAGGACTAGAAATATGATGTGTATCTGCCAAAATGTTTCAGCCCTACAGATCTAGTAGCTTCACGCTGTAAGTGTACTTTCAAACTCACCGAATCTCCTCTGCCCTCCAATTTCCAGCACGGTAATCTCACCACCCCCTTTGCCAAGCCACTCGCGGGCCTCGGGCTCGTGAAGCGGACATTGCCGCTGAAATAAGGAATCTGTCAAGTCACCCATCGCATCTTGCAAAATACACCCGTCGACGCTACTGCTGGGAGTGTGTATTTCTTTACATGGAGCTTTGTAGCCGACCAAAGGGGGGGGGAGGGGAGACTTGTTGGACTGCACGGCGGGACATTGAAGTCGGTGAGCCGAGCGGGGATCAATTTTGGTTGAGCCAAACACAACCCCTGATGCAAAGTGGGCTTGGGCCTCTGTGGGCCTGAACCCCACAGGCACCATTCATTCGTTGGTGCTAGTTAAACGTCGTTCTTTACGCAAGGCTGATGCATTTTGAACACATCTCGGGGCAGAAGGCAGTGTATGCTAGAGCCTGAAAAAAAGGGTGAAGAGTCTAGTGGTTGGGTTTGATGAGTTGCCTATCGTACTTTTGAGAGGTCATCATTTCAACTTTTCTCGGAAGACGTGCCTCACGGTTTCACATCACAGAGCACTTCTTCGAGATAATAGAGGGTTTGGAATTTTAAATGATTTTCAATTTCAACCGCGCAAAGCCAGGTGATGGCAGCGATGTAACCTAGTGAGGAACCCGTCCGTCCTCAACGCCAAATAATGCAAGCACCACGTTCATATGGTCGTTTTCTGTATGCCGGCTCCCACCAACCGCGCTGTAATCCCAGTTGCCTTGACCCGACAATCTCAAATCCCACAAACCAAATATCATTGAACGCCAGTGATCCGTAGATCAATGCAACTCGTCCTGTTTCCATAGGAAACCCCATCCAAGATATCAAAAATGGTATCAGTGCGCCGCAAATCATTAACACCTTGCACAAAACCCAAATTTCTCATTAGAACGACGCCGACGGCGTCACCGGACTTGTGGAACGCCTGCATCCATCACTCAACTTGAAGTTATACAACCTCACTTCTCCATCTTCGCTTCCAGACGCCATCAACGCATCAGATACGGCAACTGATGTCACAGGGCCGGTGTGTCCGGCAAAGGTCCCGGTGCAACGACCTGACCTAGGATCCCAGGTCTTGACCAGGCTGTCGTTGGCACCAGTCACCATGCGCAGACTGTCGCACTCAACAGACCAGATTCCCTCGAGGTGGCCCCACTGATTGCGCACGACATTGGCATTGGAGGTATCCCAAAGCTTCAAGGAAGCATCTAGGCCACCAGACAGGATGTACCTAGCGGGCAGAGGCCGTTCTGGATTGTCGACAAAGCCAGGCCCATAGGCAGCCCGCAGCTCAATGTCGGAAGACTGTCCGGGAACTGAAGGAGAGCTGTTTCCGCTGGTTACAGACATGGTCTCAGTAGGATCCTGAGCCGCAGTGCTCGGATCCTCATCGGGCTCAAAATCGTGGGGCAGACCCAGGACCTGTTGTACGTGACCGACGTGGCCGACAAACTCCCGAATGACCTCACGGGTATCGAGATCCCAGAGCACGATTGTGCAGTCATCGGAGGCTGACAGCAGCGTCCGGCTAAGCATGTCGACTTTAACATTGTTGACCCAATCGTCGTGGTGGTTCAATGAGAAAGTAGTGCCTGTCTGGAAGTTATAAACACGGATGCTGTGGTCGATGCTGCCACTGGCAATGACTTCCTCCTGGAAGTGGACCGAGATGACACCATCGGAGTGCGACGATAGAGTGCGAAGGCACTGTCCCGTACGCCAGTTCCAGAACTTGACAGTTCCGTCCAGACTGGCACTCAACAGTTTGTGGTCGTCCATCTGCAGAGAGCGAATTCCACGAGTGTGTCCAGTGAGCGTCCTGACTTCCTCCCCTGTTTCCAAGTCCCAAATTTTGATGGTGTTATCGTAGGAGCCAGTGGCTAGGGTAGTGTCATCCCAGATCTGCAAGCAGGTCACACCGTTGCTATGACCCTTGAACGTCTTCAGAGAGTAACGCATCAGCTTCCAGTTAACACCAATCTGCCAGCGGTCCCTGTAGACATCCTTCCATGGCCGCCTGTGTCCAACCACGTCTTGACCAGATTCGGCCGAATCCACCCTCGAGACACATCTGCGCTTCGATGAAGTTGAGTCGCTGTCGTCAGGTGCTGTCCGCTTGGTCGAATCCGAAAGCTTGGGCGAGTTGGGTCGTGGCAATGAAGGTGGCGATAGTGGGTACCGGCTGGGCGATGCCTCCAGCTGTTTGGCCGAGGCGAGCTGTCGTCGACGAGTCCAATCGCGCAGCCTGTTCCTCTCGAGAAGAGGCAGTCCCCAGCCGCACTTCGTACACTTCCTGTCAATGTGCTGCTCGCACATTCTGTGCCAAACGCAGTCGGCATCCGCTAGTGTTCGCCACTGCCTCGAAACCTGGGCGGCCTTGCACAGTGATACCGTGTCCAGATATGATAGGATCTTGTAAGAAATCTCGACAGGAAAGGCAGAAATGAAATCGATCTTCAGTTGTGCTTGGACCTCGCGGGACACAAGGCTCAGCTGGGGAAAGCATGAGGTCGAGAGGATGCCTTGGATCATCAACTCTCTATGCTTGCCAGGCGCAGCAGAGAAAAGGCTCCAGACGTGGGTGATGGCTTGTTGATCAGCAGAAGTGAGCTTCTCGAGTTCCTGTTGTGTGCCATGTGGTCAGTAAATCGTGATCTTCCACGGCGCGCCGGGCGTGATACTCACACTTTGAATCATAGCCATCTTATCCTCGTCGGCGGTTTTCCGACATTTGAGGTCAGGTCGGTGGCGGTAGCAATACTTGCTGTTGAAGTTCTGAGAGAAGGACTCATGGTCGTGGTCATGGTTGTGGGCGTGGGAGGTGTCTAATTTGGAGACAGGAGCGTAGAGAGTGGGGACATGTTCTTTGAGGTAAGGGGTGACGGCTTGGTTGGCCAGGTTCGAGGGCATGTTGGTAAGGCGTGACCTTTCGTCCATTTCCTCTGGTCTCCTTCGGTCGCAGTTGAGCTCCTTTAGCCGGGCTCTGTCGACGGCGGCGGTGGCCTCTAGTTGACCGTCATCTGTGGCGGGAGGACTGGTGGGGTACTGAGTACGGATGTGATTGTGTTGTTTGGAGTTCAAAGCAGCGCCAGTCGCGCGAAACAGGGCTTCATTGTTAAGGGACGGACGGCGTGGGATTGCTGCAGAATAAGCCGAAGTGCGATCCATGGTGGGAGGTCGAGGGGGTGAGCGTAGGTCTGGCAAGGTATTTGAGTGACAGCAGATTCAGCCAAACGAACCGATTCGCGTGGCAGGACAAATTGGGACAGAAACAGGGGCCAGCAGGAGGGCCTTGCCAAAGTTGTCCAATGTAGATCAGGAATGATGGCGCCACTGCAATTCCATTGGAGTTTGCAGCAAGGTTCCCAGGATCTGCGGATGGTCGCCAAGTCGAGATGTATGCTGGAGCCAGAAGGTGTGAGATGCGCAGATGATGAGGAAGAGACAACGTAGAATGACGCGATGGCCTTGCTGAAACTTTGCTGTTACTCTCCCAAGACGAGAGAGGGCTTGTGGGATTCCCAAGCAGTGCAGTGCAGTGCAGGCAGGCAGAGAGAGGAAGAGAGAGTCTGAGCTTGTTGGGCACGTCGAAGATTGCTTCGATTTCGTGATCGAGGGTTGGCGTGACAAGGCACAGACGGGGGACTGATTCCGATTGGATGTCGTATTGTCGTTTTATTGATTCATCTGGCGGTCAGTCTCAGTCGAGCGGCTGTCTCGTTATGTTATGCGTTGTCGTTGATCTTGCGTGTCGTGATATGATGTGAAGTGGTGGTAACAAAAGAGGGAAGCGCTGTTGTGGAGAGAGCGAGGGCGGAAGACCAAGAAGAATGTTTAAAAGATGTCGGTGGTCGGGACGACAAAGGGGGTTCTGGATTTGAATGTCCAATGCGAATGCCAATGACCAATACCAGGGGGCGTGGTTGAAGAGCACTGGGTTTGGTAGAGGGCGGTCGTCCGAAGAGGTCAAGGTCCGTCTCAAAATAAGGATTGGATTGTGCAGGTGGTACAGAAAGAGAGACAGAGAGAGAATGATGAGTCTTGGTAGGTACTCCGCAATGCAGCGCAAGAAAGACGTGCTTGGGTCTAACTACTCCACCACGACTGGCACCTCCCTGCCAGGCCCCGGCCCCCAGTAAACCCCAGGCCCTGTCCACTGGATCTGCGATTTCACGAACAAGAACCCACTCTCGCACATGCACTTCTTTTTCGTTTGCGCTTCCTGCAACACTAAGACAGCACTACTATAGGACTGATATTTGGTACTTTGAAGGTCGTTGATTCAGTAATCCTCTTCTTTAGCTGGACTGAATTTGAGAAAAGCATTCAGTCACCAGGCAATATGTCTTGCTTGTCAGTGTCGATATGGCCACATCGTACCAGAGACCAACTGACGCGAGGACGGCGCAAATGTCGCCATTTGCCCCGGTCGATGCGCGGCCAGCCGGGGCCCTGTCAAGTGAGAATGTGATGGAGTGTGGGGTGGGAGCCTTGCATCTGGCCTTTGTCTGGTATCCTCGGTGTATCTGGCGGGTCTTATCCCGAGCGTCTCGGCCTATGTCATACAAGTTTTCTTATGCTATTTGCGCAGTGCTAAGGTGCTAGACCCGATATTCTCGGTGATTCAATACCTTCCCTTGACAGCCAGCAGACCCACCCAGCCTTGAGCACACCATCTTACACCTTAATTAACCCCTGCAGGTACTCGATACCCCCCCTCAGCCTCCAGCCTTACCATCGTTCCTCTTCTCACGAACAGACAATCCGCATTCAAACATCTAATGAGTCTCGGAAAGCACATTCTTTGGCTCAGACGACTTTCAGTCATCGTCAATATCGGTACAGATTGCGTGCGCTCCTCGCTGACTTGCATCTTGGAGACAGGCTACCAACGCAACCTCAAATGTCGACAGTACAGATTCGTGATCGGTTCGCGGGGAATCGTGCCCACCAACTCAATCTACGGCACCGACGGCCGCCACTGACAGCCGCCCTGCCGCCGAGATCCACTCGACGACCCGTCTCACCGGTACTCACGCTGCAGCTCGAGCCGCGGGCCGTTGCGACTGGCCATATGGAAGAGCAGTCCTGATGTGGCAGCTCGCTATCAACGCGATGCAGTGCTTCAGATTCGTGGTGTTCGGCCAACAACAGAAGACACACATTTTCTATCTCGATCACAACGGACAACTGCAACAACGTTTTCTGGGGCGCAAAAGTGCATCTTTCTAGCTGACTCAAAATCCCCCTCACTGGCGCCACGGCGCTGGCTCATGCAGAAGGCCCATAATAAAAATCCTACCACAAATTTTATTCATCATCGCTCCACGGCGGAAGTCGGGACTTTTCCTTTGGACGCATCCCAAGCGTGCGTACTGCCTGCCCCTTCCTAGCTTCGGCACCTGTCGCCCCAACATGGCATTAAAATCTGGGGAAAGCAGATGCTGCCCCCGTCGGCACAGCGGCGCTTCACCTTTCCCAGCCCTGGCCCACTCGCACTTTTATTGTTCAAACATGATGCCCTCTGCGTCGAAGTTCGATGGAAGATGGCGTGCTAGACTGTCGACGCAATTCGTGAATGGGTTCCCCCTTTGCCCCCACATGACCCCCGAGCGCGGTCGCGTACATAGTAGAAGGTCAACGGGATACGGCCCACAAAATCCGGGCACGCATCGCGGGTTTTGGGAGCCGTTAATTTTTCTCCATATTCGCCTCCGGACCGACAACCGCCCAGCCGTGTGCCGATAGACGCGGCCCGATATGTCGTGATTGCTCAGGCGGGTATGCCATACTCTCTTCGTCAATGCTTGAGAAGCCTCACGTGGCGTTGTGAAATCGCGTCTTCGAGAATGCTGGATAGCCTGGTGGCCAGTGCATTGTTGCATCATTCTTCGCTTCGATGGCGATGGCGATGGCTTCTCAGGAGCCCCTTCAGGAGGAAATTACGACAATGGAAAGCGACCGCATGCGGCCGGGGCACTGGCGGATGTCCTCATTCTTGTCACGAGAATTTAGGTCACGACTGAGGCTCGGCAGGACCGATCATTCGATGTACTCAGTTGCCGAAGGCAATTTACGACAAACCTATCGCGAGATTGATGACAGTCCGTTTGCGCTCGCTTGTCGCGTCTTCGGTCCACGATGAACGTACTAGCTGGCAATGACGAGAGCTCCGCAATGCTAATAACGGACAGCAGTACGTTCGTCATTTTCTTATACCATTGTCTCATCAAGACAATTACACCATGGGCGGTTTCCTCAAGAGAATATCATCCCACACATGCGTGCCAAATACCTGGAACGAGGGCGCATCGGGTGTCGGTCGGCTTGCCTCCTGCGGCCATATCAGGTAGGATTCTGGGGAAGCCCTTTCAATATGGAGCCAACAAGCCTGGCAGAGATGACATTCTAATGCAGGTGACAAAGATCATTCGGAGCTTATCTGGATCTTCCTTCCAACCTTGCACCAATCTGAGCCTCCGGCGCCGACATCGCCGGCCTTATCTGCCAGTATCCGATCCGCAGTAAATTTGGGCAAAGCTGGCGCATGGTAGAGGTGTCTGGCGTGCCGCGGAATGCATTGGCATCGCTGGGTCCTAGCTGATAATTGCTCTGTTCCTGCGGCTAAGCGACCGATTTTGGGAGTGAAGTCCTGCTGATAATAAATTCGCCCATGGGTTGATAGGGACGAGACTTGGATGCACGTTCCCAGCCTTTCAATACCTCGGTCCCCCAGACGGGCAATATCGACGCATACGTTGAATCACTGGATCACTTCTAGAAGTACATCGAGTCCCCTAGGATTGGTTTTCATATCAATATCGGAAATGTATCTGAGAAGCTTTAGCGTTCTTGAAAATTCCGAGATTCCTCATATAGTGACTGTAATGATGTATGAATCTAACTGCAGTCTTTGCTCTAGGAAGCCTTTCCATTCAACTGAGCTTCAGTGAGTATCAGATGCTCTGTTCCCATTCAACTAAATGAGTACCTAGGTACCTATCCGTCCACTCAATGTTGCTGTTAGACTGACTCCAGGATTTTCCTAAGTTGCCATGGGTCCGTTCACGCCGGATCCAATGTGCTAGTTCGTTCAAAAACCTAGATATAGTGCCTCTTATACCTGCTACTCCAATTTAAATATAGTCGTAACGTCCTCTATGCTGAGTTCCTTGCACATTTGTTCCTAACCAAAATTTACAATCAATGCTTCATAATGTGTATTAAACGCAGCAACTTGTGGACGTTTGAAAGGGTACATTCTAGTGCATCTCAATAGTCCCTTCTTACCGGATGAATTCAAGTGGTGCGCCCGCTTTAGGTAATTTTTTCATTGTGAAAGTATCTGGGCAATTGTCCTTTTGTATACAACTGCGTTACCGGCTGTATACTGGCCACACAGAATTGTCTGCCAAATATCTCTGGTTTCTTGCAATGGCGCATAATTGCGAAGCCCTCCTGCCAGTCCTCATCACATGTAAAAGAGCGTGATGCCTTGACGTACGTGTCAAAACGTCCAACTCACGTTCCACTCCGTGCCTAGTAAATACGTACCCAGGTACCTACCCAAAATCTATTCGCACTACATTTCCCACAGGCAACACGATTTTGAGATAGTGTGTAGTTGCTTGTAGTGGCGGCCATCCGGCTTATTTGTCGAGCGTGAATGATGTGTGGCGCTACTGCTTGACATGTCCAATCACATGGACGCCTTCACAATAGGATGCAACCTCACCACGAGCCATTACGATCACTCACGTTTGCTGAACCCCCATACTGCACTGGAATGACATCACCCACGTTTTCGAGGATGTTTTTGAAGGAGAAGGTCGCCGTTCATGAAGTGAAGCCAGCAGAAGATATGGTGGTTGTTCTTTCCGTTACTACTATGCGTCTTGTCTTTTCTCCAAGCTGTATGTTGTCCCATCAAAGAATAGCACGCATTGAGAAACAGTCGAGAATCGGACCCCGGTTTTGAGGCGAATCTATTATAAGCAAAAAAAGTCTTGGATTTTCACCTCGATACTCTCGTGACACGCTCACAAAAACACCGTCGTTGAAGATGGGCATCCCCTACTCACGTGAAATCAACGCCGCCTTCGACCAGGTGACACCCCTCATTGCAGCTGGTTTTCAAGTCCTCCAGACCACCAAGAACATCTCCATTCTCCTCGCCTGCATCCAGGTCCTGACCGTCGTCTACCTCTCCCTGATCCTCCTCGCCCTGATCGGACTTATCTGCGTCGTCAATCCAGCGCTCCATACAGAGAGAGATGCGCTAGTCACGCCTGTGGTGAAATGGCTTGCGAGTTGGGTGTTGTTGTATGGGTCGGGGGTGGTCTGGACACTGAGGATTGGCGTGGTGCTTGTGACGGCGGGCTTGGGGGTGTTTTTCTGGCAGGGTAGTCTGGCGGGGACGAGTGTGCCTGGGACGCCTATGGAGATGGACGGACAGGAGCAGGAGGCAGGAGATGTTGGGAAGTAATGGTTGAATCTCTTTGTGGGTGTAAGTGTATGTGATACCGGATATCCCCTGAGACGCACATTTGTACATTGTTCGCGGTTGCTCTTTTCCACATTGACACAGTTAGTTGCATAATTTGTTTGATTTTTGCCTTTCTCTCAAACCACCGTTGTGACGATCTTTCTCACTGACTCTCATTCTCTCCTTACTCTTTTCAGCAATTGTGTACCTGAGCCCCATCAGAGGCACCATTTGCAGCTCCGTCTTGCCCCGATGTTCCAGACTGGTTGCCACTCCCAGATTGGCTCCCTGCCGATTCTGTATTTCCGGCTCCAGTTGCAGCGGCTCCCGTCAAACCAGGCCCCACGCCAATATTCTGCGAATTACCAATTGCTTGACCGGCACCTCCTTGATTGATGCCTACAGAGCCACCTGCCACGGCGCCAGAGCCTCCGGCCGTGATAGTCGGTACAACCAGACCAGTTCCAATAGGGGAAATTCCAGAACTACGGGTGGCGGCAATGGCCAAGACTGCGGAAGACACGACAGCCGTCGACCCTGTGTTGCCACGGGAATTGGTCATGGTCAGGGCCTGAGAGGACGGAGAGCCCGGAGCAGCACCGACACTTGATGGCAATGTTGTATTTGATGCTGATGTGGGGATCGAAGCGGGCACTTGAGTGCCATACCTCAAACGAGCACCCCAAACACCGTTCGTTGCGTCGTACATCATGTCATTGATGCGGAAGAAGTGGCGGCCGGTGTTGAGCGAAGTCGGCGTCGTAGCGTTAAGTGATGTTAGAAGCCACGGTGGGGAGAGCGGTGACTGTCCTAGAGTGAAGGCAAACTCATATTGGTCCGGGTTCGTGGAGGAACCAAATTTGGATGTGACGGTATAGCCCTCTGTCAAATTTTGTGAGTGAGCCTGCCGCACCCCATTTGAGTCTGTATAGTATCTCCAGCCGGTGAGCCCATTATCAGCAGTGACCGTTGCGTAGCCTTGGTCAATGCCAGTATCGAGGAGAAATTTCCCCGAGACGCAGGCGCCAGGTGTAGCCTGACTGGTGGTGGTGGAGTCAAACTCGAGGCAGCCTTGGACTTGTGCCCAGTCGAATTTGGCATCAGAATTCCTCTCTAGTTGCACCTTGGTGAAGCCTGCGGTAGTCTGCTCTGTCAACCCAACGTGGAGACCCTCGTACGTGAGGGTGTAACCAAAGGTGTAATCTGCAGAGACAGGTGTGTTGTCGACAGACACAACATTGAGGAGCGGGTTATTGCTCGCAGGATTAGTCCCGCGAGCCCAGCCAATTCCGAAATATGAATTCTTGCAGGTCGTCCCATTGCAGACATCTGGACCATCGATGTATTGCTCAGGGCAGTAGTGCCCATCTATGAGTACCGTGTAATTCTTACACACCACGGTCCGGTCAACCACCAAGATTGGTCCGTGAGCTTTGAGAGGAAGAGTCGCGTCATTGAACTCGAAGTCGACATCCACAAAGCGACCGGTCAGAAGATTTCCAGAAGAAGTGTAAAGAATATGCCCGGGAGTGTTCCGTACGATCTGACTGTGATATTTCGTCCAGCCTGGAAAGTAATAGGCTCCAATCACTGCTCCTACGGATCCTGTATCCACGAAGACGGTACGAACAGCGGACTGTCCTCCCTCCCACGAGAAATTATATCTGATGGAAGGATCGTTGGTGAAGTTGAGATGGGCAGAGGAACCGTTGACAAAGGGGACTAGTACAGAGGCGGCAGGATCGGCTGGGTATCTTTGATGAAGAGTGTTCTGCGGTCGAGCGACCACTGTACTTGAAGTTGCCGCAAGACTGGCAGCCAACAAGGCGAGTGCTTTGGACAACATGGTATTGGCTCTCATTCGGAAAAACCTTATAGAGGTCATCGACTTGGGCTGAAAGATGGTAACGCGTCCTGAGAGCCAGTAAGATTCACACGAAATTAGAAACGATCGACAAGTATTATTTCTGTTCAAAGACGTTGTCAGTGTGACTTTATGTACGCGGGTGGCGGCCCTCTGTCGCGTGGTGAGCAACGTGTCTGCCGCGTCAGGAATCCGAATGTAGTCCAGCATTCCTGTAGTTCACGCCATCAATCAACACCGACCCGTCAAATCTCACATGTCTGCCGAAATAAAATCAGATTACGAGAGACTTGTGTCAACTTTCCCAGAGTAGAGAAAAGCCGGGCGACAATGAATTCCAACGATGCAAAGGGCCGCAAATCGGAAATTAAGTCTGCAAAATGGTGGCCACCAAATCACTTGGCTGATCCCAAAAGTCCACTACAACTATTCCAATCCTTTTCCCATTCAGTTCTTGCAAGGCAGGCAACAGCTGCTGGTTCACCCCTCCTAGTGGTGTACTCAAATTGCCCGTCCCCAGGGCCATGATCTGCGGTGTGACCGCGACCGGCACCGTTGAGACATGCTCCGCCGAGGCAAATGAGATGAACAAGCTTTCTGCATAATGATACGAATCCGAGGTGGCCTTCTGCAAGTGAGCCACCGTTGCATTGAGTTTGGCAGCAATGTTCGCTGCCGCTGTGGAGTTGTCGCCCAAATCGTCAGGCTCATAGTAATCTTCGACATATGCTGTGAAATTTTCGGCTGCGTTGTACGTAAGGGTGATGTCCTTGCTATCGTCTGTCCAGGCACTAGGCGAAAGATGAAGTCCTGGCAGTGCCGCCCCGTACTCGTCCGGCAGTTGGTCAAGATCAAATCGGCGGAAAAGGACTACCTTGCCCCGTGCTTCACCCAGGGTGGGAAGGGCATCGTGTGTCTGCTCGATGTACTGCGCCGCGTCCGTGGAATTGAGGACGTCACAGAGCATCATCTGGACAGTAGCATCGAAGGACGCATTGGCAGTCGTTGAGCCTTCATACTGAAAAGACAAGATCACTGTCTCCGATGGATGCTGATCCAGCCAAAAGTAGAATGCCATGACAACATCTTCCACGGTAGAAACCTCCGATAGCAGGGCCTGAGAGTGCCAGAACACGAGTTTGACGCCTAAAGGGTCAAGTGCAAAGCGGAGATCGAAGAAGCGAACGCCGGCGTTGAGGGATGCTGCGATGCTGGCGCTCTGGCATCGAAAGACCTCTGGTGGATACGTAATTTCTCCGTCACCCGCTGTGATGTTGGCGAGGGCATCTTGAACAGCCTGTGTATAATTCCACGTAGCAGAGTCGTGAGTTCCCGGAATATTTATTTGCTCTAGTCTGCTCTTATCCGAGTATGTCGACATCCAAGTGGCGGAGGCGCTGGTATCTTGGACATAGTGGCCGAATATCTCGGTTGCGTTGGCTGGAAAGAAAGCAGTGATTGCCCCCGCCAGGCTGCCGAAGCAGGCCGTGATGAGGAGGGTGACCAGCTTCATACCGTCTTACATCCTAGTAAGAAGGGCGAGGTGAATTGAGAGGAAATACGCCTTCCGCGCGGGAGTTTGTCGTTTTATAGACCCTTGGCAGTGGTTAGGTTGCATCGTGTATCCCACGTGCATGAACCCCTGGCCACGGTGGTTTGTGCAAACCAGAGCGCATCGGTGAAGTGGTGACTATACATTGACTCCCCCTTCTGCGGGCAATTTTCTTTTTTTTCTTTTTACTCAAAAAGGTCCGAATTGATTGTGCATGGCCTGATATAACGATGAAGGAGCAATGTTGGTGGTCGACAAGCGTGGTCTCTCTGTGAAGACTTATCGGAATTTCAGCAATAGCTCGCAAGCTTTGATTCAGCCTTTTGCGACAACGTAGTCGGTGAAGTCCTGAATTAAATTTGAATGCTGTTCAGAAATAATAAGATACGCTCGTGTTTCTCTGAAATGAGAGCCCATACAAATATAATAAAGATGATGAGACTTAGGCTGCTTCGTCAATTCCGGGCATTTCAAAGGTTGGCTCTATATCCCTACCAACGGCCATGGCGGTCAAACAGTAGCTTGTCCTACGCGGCCACCAGGGCTGCGCCATTGGACATTGATCTCATACTATTGCGGCAGCAGCTGGGGATATGCTTCGATCATTTGATGATATGTCTGAAATTGATTTGAGAGTTTTTGGAAGTCTGATCCTCCGTCTTGTGAGGCCTTCAGCCTGCCCCACCACCTACTTTCGATGACTCTGGTTCGGCTCACGCAGTTGAGACTGGCTTGGCTTTGCTGCTTCGACACTCACACTTGGAGGATGCATCACAGCAGACCGGTCATCAATGTTCCAAAGTCACGTTCAGCGTTGAATATTTCGAGCTCAAGGTTTCGAGCTGATTGCAACCGTTGGGCCCAGTTGCTGCAACTTGACTGCAGTATAGATGGTTCGAAAGTGCGAGGTCATTGGCTCCATGCTCACCAGTAGGCAGGTAGCAATTGTGGCACAGCCAGCCATCAGCCCTAACATCGATATTGCCCGAAATGAAGCAGCTCCATTTGGGTAATATACCTGCTTGATACCTCGTAGCTGATGTTTGACGCCAAGGATTTCGTAGTGACCACCAACGCGCAAAGGCAGCCTCCCGCGGACCCCAAGGAGTATTAATAGACTTTATTATCAGTCAGCGTAAAGCTGAATGACCTGATAAATGCTGTCCATTTCCATGGGTACTCACGCGATCATAATATTCGGGCAGTCTCTCACAGTTCTGGGTTCGCATAGCTGTGTCCTACAGTTCCAAAAAGAAATGCTCTCCATACACTTGCAAGTTTTATTTATGCTCACTGCCAGCATTTCTATCTCGGCGGCTGCCCTATTCGATTCCCATCCACTTGGATACTTCCCAAACCCACTTCCAGGTACGTCGCCTAATCCAAAATGTGGCTCAAAAATTATAGACTCAATCAATACTAAGAACCACGTTAGACAGCGAATGCTATACAACATATCGATGTCCCAATTGCCCCAGCGATTACAGCAGGTGTTGTTGGGCAAAGTACGACAAGACTGGGTCACCTTTTGATGCACCTGGAGAATGTGCGTGTGTCAAAGAAGGCCAGGTGGACATGTCTTTGTGTGTCAGCTGAATAACATCGGGAGAGGCCTCTTTGCACACTGATATGGTTCAAGAGCTAAAGCTGTTCCTGTTCTTGAGCAACCTTGGGTCTTACATAAGGGAATGGGGAGACCGAGGTGCCCTTGAGATATGCTGGCTATATATCGCAAAATATTTGGTGATTCTGTCAGGTTGTTGTGCCTTCTGCACCTCCATTGAAACGTACCTCAGTACCTGCTGAGAAACGTCCATACTACTTCGTATCACTACACACGATTTCAGACAGAGAAACCTAATCAAGCTAGGTACCTACCTTAGGTACCTAGTTAGCCCTGGCTTCACATGAGACTGCCTGCCTAATTCCAGGTGAACTTTGATGAGAGCATCTCCTTGGAAGGAGCATTTGTATAAAACTGCAAATTAGGTACCTACCTACCTGGGTGCCTAGGTTCCTACCAGGTAGGTAGCAACCAAGTTAACTTTCTCCCACCTTGACTGACTGCCTCGCTAGCCTCGAACAAAATCTGTGATCACTCTTCTCTCACCTTTTCTCGGCTTGTCCCAGCCCGTCCGAGAATTCATTCGAGAACAGCAAACATCCAATCGCTCATTGGTAGGACCCTCCTCTTCGAACCTTGCGCCCAAAAAAACGATACCGATCTACACTGACCTCTTTGCCGTCTTCCCAACTGTGGCCGACCAAGCTGTGCGTTCTAATCCTCGAGGTGACAAAATGGCGACCACTTGGCGCGAAGCAGGACAGAAAATGTTCTGCGGTGATCGTCTTTCCGCTACCGCTGGTGACATTGAGAGGATAATGAAGAAAATTCGGAAGGAAAAAGGCGACATGTGCAAGGACACAGAATACCGTGTCTTGTGAGTATCCATCCCCTTCAGTGTCCTCCGTTCATCACTCAGTCTGACTTGGACAGGCTGGCCACCCTCTGCCGCCTGAAACTCCACGAGAAAGTGAAGATTTACCCTAAAGAGTGGATGGAGCAACGGAAATTGGCCAGGAAACAGATTCCCGACCTTCCAGGCCCTTATTTGGACCTTGAGCGCCCGCCCACTGCCCCTTTCGAGCACAGAGGCAGCGACTGTGGTAAAAATTGTGATGTCTGCTTTCCCCAGTTCTTTCCAGCACAGTGCTCTGCGTCACTTGGGGACGCCCAGAAAGCCGCCACCGTGTTGGCCACCTCCATCAAAGATGACTACGAACACCTTCGACGCATCCTCGAGAACCACGCTGACGACATTTCGCATCGTTGGAAAAAGATGTCCCAGACGAAGCGCAAGAATCTTCTTCAAGAGAATGGGGAACTTTTCGATCTTCAACCCGCCTTGGTACATTTGACCAATACAAACATGAAACCGGGGGATGATCGTGTTTTCAGGCGCAAGGCTCGTGAGATGGTCAAGACCGACAACTCTGTCGACCGAATAGAGTTCCTGATGCGTTATTTATGGCAAAATTTGGCTCCATTGATGGTGGAGGCCTGTAAAGCTAGTTTCCTCGACACATGGTTTCTTCCGTACCTCGACCTTGACAGTTTGACAACATCTCCCCTGCCATTCCTTAGTCTTCTCAACAGCCGCACACAGTATCCACCCTATGAATGGAGCTTGTTCGACAAGATGAACATAGTGGCTGCAGAGCAGTCGCAGATCATTCCAAGTCAATACAACCAGAAGTGCATCAGCTTCCAGCCCGACGATTATGGCTGTTTAAGAGACTGGGACAAGACATTGGCACACCAGCATGCAATCCTCGGCTACACCCAGGGAATGTTCGTCCTTACTGCCCAAGGTCGTATGATGGCCTTCTTGAGGAAGGTCGTGGATGCACTTCTGTGCGACATCCGTAGTCGAGGTCTTCAGCCGGACGAATTGACAGTCAGGAGCCAGTTGGATAGCACCAAGCACACATTGGGCAAAGGCCAGGAGAAATGGCTCCAACTTGTAGGAAATGGCTTCTCGACCTTTGGAAGGCACCCAGTCATTTCGTGGTCTTCCTATACCAACCAGCATCTCGTCGCTCCTCCTCACGCCGATCCGGTAGTCCTGAGCAAAAGAATTCTTGCAGCTTATCAAGACTCTCTCGATGGCCTGTCAGCGCTGCAAATGGATCCCAGCTCGGTTCAGTTGGCTGTTAAGGAGCTTTGCTCTTGTCTCTACTTCCACTACCTTGACAAGACAAAGGAATGGGATAGGATCGCTGACGAGGTGATTCTCCTCCCTATGAAGCGAGAGATGCAGTGGCGCCAGACACTCAAGGAATGTGATAGGCTGATGACTGCCTACGGCTCTCTCAAGGAGAAGGATACCGAAGAGAACAGGCTGCGCTTCGATTTCTCACTGATAATTTTGCACGATTGCTGCTCAGAGCATCTCACTTGGGCAATTCGCGATCTCCGAGCCAGTCTTCCATACCAGCCTGGATTTGAGAAAAATTACGAATGGCAGCGTGGCTCAAGTGGCAAGCAGAAAGCTCCGCGAATCCACGCCAAAGACTGGTTCATTGAGGATCCACTTTTCTGGTCCCTAGACTGCTTCTGCAATGATCAATATCGCGAGTTCAATTGCGATCCCGTCGTCTACCTGCGGGTTTTCGACGATCAGCTGCGCCATGGAAGCGAAAGAGAGCGGCGACGCATATCATCATCTTTTTTGAAAGCGGTTGGTGACCTGGCCGCCATCGATGAGATCCGCACCGCCATCCAATGCACGCGAGGTATTAACCGAAATTCTTTGCGCGAGTTCACAACGGACCCACGTTTCAAAGCCGAGAGTAAAGAACGACTTGAATTCGCGAAAAATTTCAACACGATGCGGAACGATGTATTGAATATCTATGATCTGTGCAACGCAGCAGCACCTGGTCTCAAGGAGCTCTGCACCCGACACCCCTGGCCAAAGGGAAGAGTCTCTGCAGACACTGCACAACGCGCATCTCATGCTCGCGATGTGCTGGCACAGATGTGGGTGAAACTTCGCCGGGTGCTTAAGACAGGTGTGGTCAAAAACGGCATGAGCGGCTCACCCGTCAAAGAATATTTGGACAAGTGGTCACTCGACCTTTGCCAGGAGTATCAAAACCTCAGACAGGCGGAGCAAATGGAGATCCAAGCCTCTTTGCAGGCACAGCTCGAGGCCAGAAGTCGTCTGAAGTCAGTGAAATCAGAGCTATCTCTGAAACCAAGGGCCCTGATAGCCATTGAATCGGCAGCAATCGTCAACCAGCGAACGGCTGTGCTGCAGAATATGAGCACCAACAAACCGAAAACTAAGACTCATGGCGAAGGTTTCGATGCGGCTCCATATCCAGTGCCAGCTGTCTCGGCGATATCCGCCTCAATTGAGGGTGATATCGAGCGCATCAAAGTCAAGCGTGCCAGTCTCCCACTCCTGCGTCAGATGTTCCCCTCTGAAGGAGAGTTCAAGGACTCCAACACTTCAGAAACAGCGGAAACGGGACTCAAGAGCTGGAAGTGGCAGTACTTTGTGGAAGTGATGTTGGACACCGGCTTCGACGTCTCGCAGGGCACCGGCTCAGCCGTCTCGTTCGAGCACCCATCCGGTATGGGCCGTATCGTTTTTCATCAGCCGCATCCACAGCCCATCATCGACCCGGTAATGTTGCGATTTATGGGCAGGAGGATGAATCGGTGGTTCGGGTGGCAAAGGAAGACCTTTGTGGAGAGGAGTTGATTCGGTGCATCGCGTGCACGGAAAGCCGCTCGAGCTTACTTTGGCCCTGGTACATTGTAGGATGGGGGTTGGAATTGGTGATTGGGCGGGTCCGGCCACAGACTATGGCATTAGTAGCATACCTAAGGTAGCTTTGTGGGAAACCTGTTGCTTTTCGCCTATGGCTGTAGAATCGTGTCAGAGAATAAATCATCACCAGTAGAAAGGATGACAAGTTGAAACAGCGACTACGATCATGACTGGCTTCAAAACAAACTTGTTAGCCCTCGGATATTTGCACCCATGTTGATTGACAACTTTCGTCTTGATGGAGTTCAATCGTCTGACTGCTGTCTGGGTCCCACTGTCTATTTCCGTTGACCACAACGCAATAGGCAACGTTTTCGATTGACACGTGTACCTGCCCCTTGTTGTCCATACACCGCTGCTGCGTGTGGGTCTCATCTCGGCCTCGGAAGTCCTTCATCAGACTGCCAACAGCAATTTCGATGGAAAGCACTTTGGAGCGCCGATGTCAACTTGACATTCTGCGTCGCAAACTTCATGGGCTAGGTGAAGCATCGCCGCCCACAGGCCTGATACCTGGAATGAGATCCCCAGCTACCGGGCACTATGGAGTCTGTCTGCCCGCCCGCGACTAAAGCATCACCAGCGGCAGTTTTCTCCTTTGCCCGCAAAGCCTCACATCATCATCAGGAGCAGCAGCAGCAGACATCCAGCACCATGCGCGAGGAATCCCACGTCACCTGCTATGCCAAGATGGAGCGCGTCACGGCGTGGGTGGCCGAGTGCGCAGCCGCTCGACAAGCTGAAGGCACTGAGGCCTCTTTCGAGTGTGATGGCGAGACAGAGGACCTCCTCCTACAGGTCCTGATCGCTCGACCAAAGTACCAGGGCATCCCCACCGTGGAGGAGATACAGCAGTTTGCGGGCCAGCTGAGGTCATACAACGCCAGGTTATGGACGCTTGGGATGACGAAGGGGTTTTTTCGGGTTGGATCTGCGCCGGGCGAACTGGGCTGGGTGCCGGAGTATCCAGATGATATCGACAGTCTCGAAAGCATGAGTATGCATGAGGAGGAGGCGGGGATAAATTGGATGGTGCATGACAAGCGGGTGTTTGTGAGGAAGATCTCCCCGGCCGAGGAGGAGCTCAGGGACGAGATGATCCAGGAATACCGGAATATTAGGCGGCACAGTGTCAACGACAACGGAACGACGAAGCAGTGCCGGACGAGATCTGTGAGTGCGAAGAGGAATCCCGGGAAAATGGACGGCTTTGCACGAAATCAAATGGCTGGGAGAAAGGAGTATAGGGTGCCTAAGATGGCTTGCTAGGGGCGCATGTTGGTTTGCTTAAAAAAGCAGACCAGTAAGCTCCAATGAGCTACAGCATGAAGTAATGCGCCTCTCTACTTGGAAGTTGGAGCTGTATGATATTGGACAATCTGTGGGGACAACATCAGCAGGATGTTTTCTACCGAACGGGCGTTATGGGTTGTATAAGGTTTTCGGGTACCGGTGGTTGGTCGCTACAGTTCTTGATTATAATTTTTTCTCCAACGACCTAGCCGTCTCGCAATGTTTGCATAAATCGAGGCAACATATTCGGATGGTCCGGGATCCAGACACCTCCTCCCCCTCAGCTGAAAGAAAACAGCTGATTCTCGAGTAACACTGGACAATAAAGTGTCACTACCTACTTATATAATCTGGGGTGGCAAGCTGCACTACATCGGTGCCACCATATCCCGGCCTGACGTGAGTTCAGTATGAGGTTGTCCTGACCACATTCCGTCGCTCTAGGTCTGAAGCTTGGGACTAGATGCTTCTACAACTATCCGAATTTATAGTCCTCTGGGCCAGGTATCCTCGCCCCCAACGACATAGGATTACGTAACGTTTCCTATATATTTCAACGTCACTTGTGATCTGAACAAGGCTAGCTTTACAATAATTATAGCTCTCTACTCGATTCCTTCATCTTCTCAGCCTAGCTCGATAGTTGATAACTATTTCAAAAAATGAAGGCTCTAGTCCTCGATGCCGAAGAACGCACCGCCACCCTTTCCCCCCTTCCCATGCCCGCGCCAGGCCCCAATGAGCTCCTGATAGCCGTCAAAGCCATCGCTCTCAACCCCGTCGATGCCCTCTACACCTTCCAACCCCTCGGAAGCACCGGCCGCATCGTTGGCAGCGACTTTGCCGGACTAGTCGTTGCACGCGGCCCGCCCGCGCCTGCTGCTGGCTCTCCGGAGAGCAGCAGTAGCAGCGTTACCGCCGGCGGTAGCCCGTCTCGGCTGCGACGGTCTAGCACGGCCCTGTCGGCTGTCATCAACCGCGGTGAGCGTGTCGCGGGCTTCCTCCAGGGTGCGTGCAGCGTGAATGAGCGCCCGGGGGCATTTGCTGAGTATGTCGTGGTACCGGCGGATCTTGTCTGGAGGATCCCAGGGCATGTGAGCTTTGAGGAGGCGGCGAGTGTGAGTCTGTGCGGTTTGACGGCTGCTCAGGGGTTGTTCTTCAGATTGGGACTCGATGCACCGTTTCAATGGGAAGATGAAAGTGAGGAGGGCGTTCTGAGACGGGTGGAGAATAGTACTAGTCGAGATGGAGAAGATGCAGGGGCGGATGAGTTCTCGTTCTTTGTGGCTGGTGCGTCAACGAGTGTGGGGATGTATGTTGCGCAACTGGTCCGTCACAGTGCTGAGGTCAGTGGAAAGCGGGTGAGGCTAATTGGTGCCGCGAGCCCACAGAATTGGGATATGCTTAGGGCGGAGCCATATGGGTATGAGACTTTGGTAGACTATCATGATCCTACCTGGCCGGAACAGGTACGGCAGGCATCAGGCGGAGGCGTGCAATTTGCGTATGATAGCATCTCGGAGGGGTCAACGGTACGTGATGTGAGCAGCACCCTCAGGCAAGGCGGGAAAATGGCGGTCGTGAGGTCTCGAGAGGCAGGTGCTTGGGATTCGGAGGGTGTTTTGGCGGAGCCAGTGTACGGTGCGGTATGGGAAGGGCTGGGCGAGGATATCCAGTATCAGAACTTCATGGTGCAGACGTCACCAGCAAAACGGTCTTTTGCGACGGCGTTTTACAAGTGGCTCTCCGACGGCGGGATGCTACAACCAAATCCTGTGCGCGTGATGCCTGGTGGTTTGGACAAGGTCGTTGAGGATGGGTTTGTTCTGCTTGGCACGGGCGTTTCGAATCGGAATCATGATAGGACTGAAGAGCACATGAGACCCATCAGTGGCGAAAAGCTCGTATATGCGATCGAAGTGGAAAGGAGAGGGAGCACGAGCACCGGCGAAGGTCACATTGCTTGACAGCAGCAGGTCTTTGTCAAGACATTTTCTTTTCTTCATATGTCGTAGCGAGATTGAAAGCAAAACACCCATTCCCGTACTCGATTGAAGTCGATGTTGCTAATAATCAAATGTGCGCCCATCCGTTCGCAAGCCAGCCTCTTGCCGCTCCCTGTGTGTCGCGAAGCACGAGCAACTTGATCCCTTGCAACCTGACAAGCCTTAGCCATCTTTTGCCTGCTGCCCTCGTTTTGCAGTGTCTTCCATCCCTTGTCTATCTGTTCGGCATGGCGCGAACTTTTGCTTATTTCAGAGCGACCAGCGCCCCGAAGATGGCAACTACGGTGAGGCCAATCAACCAGTATTGCTGAACTATCGCTCCTATGTCGAGGTCAAGCTGGTTTGAAGCATGCTCCGTCACAGACACCGCTGACCCCTCGTCGAAGCGTGTGAGGTTTCTTAATGTAGCAAGCTCGTCTTCCCGATCCTGAACCTCCCTTTCTTTCGCAGCCAGCAAGAGATCCTTCCTCCTCACCTCCTGCAACAGCCTCTCCACCACAGCGGGGACCTGCTTCTCCTCGTTGCTGATGGGACGCTTCAAGTCGAGGTCCTCGATCCAGTGCTCGCAGCAGGGAATGATTTGGTAGGGCGAGGAGGCGTGGGTGACGCTGCTATGCACACGTAGCCACAGAGGGCAGTTGGCACCCGGTTCCACCTCAAGGACGTGTCTGATGGAGGTGTTGGTGATGAGTCGGACAATGTTACGCTTGGTATGTGGGTCGATTTCATCCACGAGGATGACCATCAGATAGATATTACCTGGGTCGTGGTCCGTGTAACGAATGGTGACGGCTTTGATGCCGCGCTTGTTGGCTCGTTTGGACGCGGTCGTGTCCAGCTCGGCGTGACCGAGGTGCTGAAGCTTCTGGATTGGCTGTTGTCGGTGGTATTGTGTCAGAACCTCCTGAGGAAAGAGGCCTGCGTTGACCGAAACCATGGACATGGCCGTTTGCCAGACTTTAGGCACCTCGAAAGGGGCTGGAGTGGTCATTTTGGTCAAGTGGGTGGTCGATGAGGCGCCAGCATCACTAGACCAGCAGCTGCGTGGTGCTTCAGGCTGCGTGGTATTTGATTTACTCCTGTCAGGGTACAAGGAGTACTCCTTTGGGCAATATTCATAGCCAGTGAGATGATCGTGAGGCTGTTTGGGAAGACTCATGGCAGGCCAAGGTGAGGTTGGGGAGGCCATGGTCAGCATATGGCTTGTACAGTGGGTTGTGCTTTGTTCAAGAATGAATGGAGGAGGTGGAAATAGACTCCAATCTGGATTGTTCGAAATAAAGGTACGGGCTCTGGCAAGTGACAGAGGACCCCAAGTCATTGACAAGACTTTGCCCGATTTCCCGATTTACTGTGAAAGTTCCGAATAGCTGCCAGCTGTAAAGAGAGAAGCAGCAGCAGCAGTTTCTGCAGGCAGATCAACAACATGCCATCAATACCTAGGTCATGACACAAGAGAACAGAGCTTGCACTCCTCTCTGGGGCTGTCGATGGCTTGATATGGTATGCTCTGGAGGTGAAGTCAGACAGCTTGACAAACAATGGTGTAAAGTGTATGTTTTCAAAGTTGCAAACTCAATTACACACACACACAATGCCTTCATGTCTTCACAGTCTAGGATGACAATCACTCAACTCCCAAACCGCTCATCATCATTGATCTGGACACCATATGAATAAACCCATCATACTCCAACAGTGGACTTCAATTACCTGAAATGCACATGTAAAATCAATGCTACTTCTCCAACATTTGTGATATTTATATGTGCACTCGCCAGTATAATGTACACCCATCTTGATGTCTTATCTCTGTTCTATATCATGGTAATGCTTCAGACTGGGATATGGTTATATGATTTACTGAACATTTTCCACTATACCTGTCTAGCACTTGTGGGTTGGTGTCGAAGCAGCTCGAGACAAACTTGGGACCACCTTTTGCTAAAGTACCTACTTAGATATCTCATTCTGTCCAGTTCAGTATATCCTCGCCATTGGTTTGTGCATTGGCACAATGAAACTATATACTGGGCCTGCTCCAAGCTCTACCTTGCAGTGCTCAGTGTCACTGAAGCCATTGCCAGATGTATTGCAAGCCTTTGGCTGTCCACACTTCTTGGCCCGTTCCCTGTCTTCCAGTAAGTTGCTGAAGCCATTGCCAGTCCCCAATTTCTTGCTGGTTTGATTTGATCTTCCTATCATTGAATCACTGTACCTACTCTGAAGCTCAGACTCCATCATTGATGCCCTTTCAACTTCCTTCATTCTGCAACTTTCAGCTGAGTTTTCAAGTCACAACCTCTTTTCTGGCAGTTCACACCCCAAACGACGAAGCCCTCTTTTGTTCACTCTTTCCACTCAATCAAAGTATCTTCTGAAGACAATATGGCAATGACCACTCAGAGTGCTGCCATGAACGCATTCCTCAGCAGCAACCCTCGGCTCGCCATAGTTGCTCAGCAGCGTGACAAAGATGCTTGGATTTGTCTCGGCCAAGTCATGTACGAGAGATACGAGCAGGACAGTCTGAAGGTAGTCGCATTGCGCGCCAAAGCCGCCGCCGCTGGCGAACCTGCTCGTTCTAGCAAGTGAGTAATCTCTGTACCCTTTCCAGGTTTCTCTCCACCCAAGGCTGACCCCACTGCTGCAAAGCCCCCGAGGTATGGTCAAGCGAGGCAAGCGACACTGCAACACCTGCGGCGAAGATGTTTTTGGCTTCACCCGTCACAACCGGACCAACCACATCCAAGATCCTTCTCAGATTCTCTTCTGCCCAGTTGGTACATGCGATTTTGCGGCTCACAGCGACCACACCACCCAAATGGACGATCATCTGGCCAATGCCCACCTGGATTTCCGCAATACTGCAGGCCGCGGAGGAGACCACCTCGAGAACGCGACTGAGATTTCGATATTGTCTCACTTGAACAAGGACACGGCATTGTATGTGTTGTCCGAAGACCGCCTGAAGGTCGAAGCGATCATGGAGGAGAAAGAGCGGCTGCTGCTCAAGCTTCAGCAGCAGCATGGTATCACCTGGCCAGCACTGGAGCGTGACTTCTCGGCTGATCTGACTCCGGGATCTGTCGACATCGACACGTCCAGCGTGAAGAAAGCGGAGGTTGTGACACTCATCATCAAGCTCCGCAGGGAAATGAAGAAATGGTACAACATCTTTATAGAGGCAGAAGATTTGATGGAGCCTAACATGAAGAATACCGACTTTCGTGGTGGCCACGACATGGAAGACGTTTCAACCGAGTATGAAGATTCCGATGTGGAGTCTGTGGAAGAGTGAGGGTTGTTGGTGGCAATGCACCAGAACACTGACATATCTTCTCACACGGCTTCTACATGAACCCTCACAAAGAGTAAGAATGGGACGGGTCGGTATGGCTTGAAAAGGAAGAAGGGGCCATCCCATACAGTGCCAGCTCTCGTCGAGTCGTTGTCTAGTATCACTCAAAGACGCACTTTCAAAGGATAAATTTTGTTGTCCTCTTCATAGCTAAATCTATGGAAGGAACTTTTCTTTGCAGACACTAAGTCTGGTTCGTTGGGAAGTCTTCAAGCACAAGCCTTTCCCTATTCGAATTGGTAACCCAAATGCAGGATGTCAGCTTCTGATAGTCCTTTGCAAAGCCTTTCTTCCCCTCCAGCAAAGCCAGGTGTCTTATGGCAAAGTGTAGCCTCCATCAATCAAGACATCACTTCCCGTCATGTAAGTGCTTGCATCACTCGCCAGATACAAGTACAATGCTTTGATCTCCTTGACATCTCCCTGTCTTCCCAAGGGTGTCATCCTCAGACCCTCATTCAATACCTTTGGACTCGCCCCCATCTTTGTATCGAAGAATCCTGGACTGACTATATTGACTCTCGCAAACTCCCGCCACTCTCTTGCCAAACTCTTGCCCAACTGGGTGACAAAAGCCTTTGTGCTGTTGTACACCGGCTGGTCCACTGGCACATTGACAATGTGTGCACTGATGCTTGACGTGATGATCAGGTTGCCAAACCCCTGTTGCTTGAAGATCTCACCCGCATACTTGGCGCAGTAGACCACACCGTCCACGTTGACAGCCATTTGCTTGCGGTACTCGTCGATAGTCTGCTCGGTGATGGCCTTGCTGATGGCCATTCCCGCGTTGGCGACAAAACAGTCCACCTTGCCGAAATCCTGCACCACCTGCTCCAGGCCTTTCTTCACAGCATCGGCGTCTGTCACGTTGACTTGGTACGCCTTGGCGCGGATTCCGAACTGTTTCGAGAACGTGGCAGCTTTTGAAATGGCGGCGTCATTGGAGTTGTACCACAGCGCGACGTCTGCGCCGGCCTCTACCATTCCCTCCGTTACCGAGTACCCAATGCCATCCGAGGCACCATTGACCACCACTACCCGCCCTTTCATGCTGAATTGCTCGAGGACATTGGTAGGAATGTTTGGGACCGGCTTGGCCTGGCGCGGCTGGCCAGCGACTTCTTCAAGGGTCATGGACATCTTGAGTGCTGAGCGTTGAGCGTGAACAATTGATAAGTGGGTTGTGAGATGTGATTTGCAGTATGTCTTCTGAATCCCAAACCAGGCTGCTGATGAGGCGCGGATGTGTCTAGTGTTTTCTTCTTCTTCTTCTTTCAAGCTTCTTCTTTTAAGCTAACTTCTTTTAAATTTTAAACTGTCGTCTCCTGACAAGATTCTGGTAATTGTGGATTATGGTCTGAAGTACGCTCAGACGTCACGCGGGGAACCTTGAAGGGGGACAGTCGACCCGCGAGTCGCCAAGCTCGGTCCTTTTTGGGCCGATCGTGAAGCTCTCTCATGCGACTCAAGCGCCTCATTGCAGTTCCTCTTGTAGAGATAACCAGTCCAATTGGTGAAGCCCACTCAAAGTAGTAATATCCAATAGCCGCATATACGCACCTCTTCAAAAATGTCCAACGTCAGAACTGCAACATCCTCTCACAACTTCGCACTTCCTATGCTCAGGCCCTGAGAGCACAACCAGCCCACTCAAGTACGCGTTTCCCTCGCGGGTATGGCCAAGCCACCGTCTTCTACTCCCTTTTACACATACAGTGACACGACACTTGCTTTCTGGTCTGTTCGGCCAAATTCCAGCTCTTTGCGCTCCTTGAGCACTGCCCCAACAACACGAGATGGCGCATGTCTCCGAATCAATAGCTCACAAGAGCATGATTGATTGATCGATAATGGCAGACCACACCTGTGCATGGCATGGAAAATCAATAACCTCCACGATGGTGACATAGAATCATGCCTCAACACAGAGGCACCTGGTAATCTGTTAAGCCCACAACCCCAGCTTATGGGCCTCTGTGGTCCTTGCGCAGGTCGTGAAGTAGCAAACGGGTCTGCGGCCCGCTTCGGTGGTTTTGCAACTTGCGCAGACTTCGCCCAAAAGAAAAAGAGAAAAAAAGGAAAAAAAGAAAAACCTCGGGTCTCAGAATCCTTGAGCGTGAGACTTCCTTACACGACGACATCCAAAACTCGTGTTGTCAAAGGGCTCCTCCGACCCCCTGGCTTTGATTTTATAGACGACGTAAGTATCATCCGCAAGCCACCTTAGTATTGAACATTGCTTCTCTTGCGCGGTCTCTAGCCTTTCTTTGTGCGAGATCCACTTGAGATCCACTTCAGAGTGTGAATGCGGTACGATAATCTCGACCATAAATTCCTTTTACAAAAGCGAAGATCGCGCGTTACTTGATGTAGCTCCTCGGGATTAACAGCCCATCATGCTTGGTCTTTCAGGGTCATGGACGGTGTGAAGTCGGGCGGATGAAGCCTCGGCTGAGATCCCAGGACGATTTTCACACTATGCCCCATCTCGGCTCACTCCGAAGATTTCGAGGGGTCTAGAGTGAATTTCGGAGCAGAGCTCAGGAAGTAAGTCGAACGTTTTGTCCGGGAGATCATAAGTGAGTAGTGCTCGCTACAAAGTAGTGGTAGCGCCCTTGTTTACGGAAGCACGGGATGGTAGAATAATGTAGTATGAGGTCGCAATGTCTTCTTGCAAAGTATCTGGAATTATAGCATGTATCTTAGGTGAAATGCGTATTCAGTACCTAGGCAGCCGTAGTAGTTTAGAATATTGTGTGGAGATTCCATATGGGTCTATACCTAGATCCTGACCCTGGCGGGCTGGTTCGCGAGTACCGAGGCACTGAGATGATTGCCGATTGTGTACTTTGTGAATATGATGCCTGCCACAGGGGATTGAGACTGCGGTTCCCTATCTATTCCCAGGCATTAAATTAAATTTTGGTAGTCATTTAATATGCTAAGTTGGGCTGGCTTGTAAAAGAGAGAGAGGGAAGAGAAAGACAGAGGCACAGGTCATTACAATGTGGCTAACATCCCACTTTTTTGCTCATTTGGCTCACCTCTCTACCTGTGAGGTCACAGTCGATCTTCCAATAGAACACTCTGGTGATTTATGCTCGGATACATTGTGTTTATGTGTTTGTAGACCTCGTGGATAAAGCATGGTATTGTTCGTTCAAACCCGGTCGACTTTCTTTGCGATCCACTGTCCCGGTACCACCCGAGCAGCTGGCATCTTGATCCCTGCGCCGTCTCAGCCCCAGACTGACGAACCCCTGCTTCCCCGCGAAATGCGAGTATCACAAGCTCGGCTCAGCAATCGGCTAACCCCTAAGCGTCGACGTCACTCGTCCGAATAATTCGAAAACATCAAAGGCCACTGTCACATGGAAATTCCCCCATTACCCAGCGCTCCAGCAACGAGCCATGATGCGGGTTTCGTGCTGGCAAAAGCTCAGATGTAGAATGTAGGCCCTGATGAGACAACAAAGGCCAAGATCAATTGATAAGTTCGGTTAAAAGCCAGCAGGTCGTCAGCTAATGCCATTGGAAAGGGTGTGTGTGTGTGTGTATTGGAGAACGCATGTTCCGCTTCGCCGAAGCCGTCTCCGTGTCCCTGAAGCCGGCCAAGTCCCTGCGTCCGGCCTTTCGATCTATACACGGTAAGAATAGGTTAGATTATTGTTACGGTGCCGCGGATGGTCACGAGTGACTTAACCAGGTCACAGCCGCGGGCCAAGGGCATTCGTCTTAGTGAGCCGACCTCTCCTTGACTCACCTTTTCTAATTTACCTTGGCTTTGGAAGTCTGTTATAATTATAGGATCTGGCTCCTTCCACCCATCCAGTTCCATTTCTTTCGCCCGAACATTGATTGTCACATGCTGAAAGTTGGCTGTTGATACCCATTTGTATTCTTTCTGTCTGCCTTTCAACCTACCAGTGCTCCTATCAAGCGTCGCACTCACAGTACTTTGTCTGCTCTTATGTCTCTTATCCTCGAAATCATTTGATTGGCACTTTGGGTGTTTACAAGATAACATAGCGCAAAAAGGTGTATATTTGATAGAACGTTAGGCGCAAGCCGCATATGCAGTTTTAGGACCACGACTACGCACACCAGACATCATGGCGACCAAAGTGCAAGGGAAAGACGGCAAAGCGCCAGCAGGTGCAGCAGTAAATCTGATAGCAGGCGGCGGAGCAGGCATGATGGAAGCAATGATATGCCATCCACTAGGTATGGCGCCTCTCCTCTTCCTGCATCGTCGGTTCAGTTCTTCTCTCTTAAAAAGGACTAACATTTACTTACCCCCTCCTTAAAAGACACCATCAAAGTGCGCATGCAACTCTCCCGCCGTGGCCGCGCACCGGGATCTCCGAAGCGCGGCTTCTACCGAACCGGCGCCGACATTGTCAAGCGCGAGACGCCCCTCGGTCTATACAAAGGTTTGGGCGCCGTGTTGACGGGCATCATTCCCAAGATGGCCATCCGCTTCACCTCGTTCGAAACCTACAAGCAGCTCCTAGCCGATAAGTCGACAGGCGCCATCTCAGGCAAGGGCACATTCGTAGCCGGGCTGGCCGCAGGCGTAACCGAGGCCGTCGCTGTCGTTACACCCATGGAGGTGATCAAGATTCGTTTGCAGGCGCAGCACCACTCGCTCGCAGACCCGCTGGACGTTCCCAAGTATCGCAACGCTGCGCATGCGCTGTACACAGTCGTCAAGGAGGAGGGCGTTGGCGCGTTATATCGCGGCGTGAGCTTGACGGCGCTACGGCAAGGCAGCAACCAGGCAGTCAACTTTACGGCGTACACATACTTTAAGGAGGAGCTGATCAAGTGGCAGCCGCAATACGAGGGCAAGACGCTGCCGGGCTGGCAGACGACGCTCATCGGTCTCGTTAGCGGTGCCATGGGCCCGTTGAGCAATGCGCCGATTGATACCATCAAAACGCGCCTGCAGAAGACACCTGCGGAGGAGGGAGTCAGTGCGATGAAGAGGATATCTCTGATTGCAGGAGATATGTTTAGGTGAGTCCTTTCCTGGCGTGGCGCGTGAAGGAGTTAGCAATGCGCCGTTGCTAATTTGACTTTCTGAACAGACAAGAAGGCATGCACGCATTCTACAAGGGCATAACACCCCGGATTATGAGAGTCGCCCCTGGGCAAGCTGTCACTTTTACTGTGTACGAGTTCCTGAAGGACAAGATAGAAAGGAGTTCATGGAGCTCTCCGGCTGGAAAGTACGAGGAGTAGGCGTAGCATCGAGGTTCGGTACTGGGGCCTACACTGTGTAAATAGCTGGACGTGAGAGCATTGTGGAGCATATCACCTGTGTTTAAAAAGAAGCATTGTTGGTTGTCGTCTGTACGGATTACATCAGACCTGTTGAAAGAGAACCTAATCCATGATCTGATTCTAAATTGCATGTTGTCAATTCCGAAATGCCCGTGGCTTCGGATGTCTGTAGTGTCATATTTCTTCCAATTCGAGCAGCTGCTGGGCTTGCCATGTACCCCTGGCAACATCAAGCAGGCTACCGTCCAGGTCTCTTGGGTCGGCTGAAGCCCTTCTTCACTTCAACCTTTGGATGCAAGTCGGCCAACACTGACTCCTCTGTAATCTCGCTGGGCTCCTCAACCTCAAATTTCTTTTCAACATTCAGCCCGCACTCGCCGCTGGCAAGCTCCAGCACCGCTCGCTTCATCAGCGGGTACATCATGCGGTCCTTGATGGCTTTCCGGCCACCAGTCACGGGACAGGTATATATGAATAGCAAGGGCGATGACTCGCTGCCGTCATGCTCGTGTGTAAATCGGTAGAAGGTGAATCGAGGTTCGGTGGTGGAGATGGATTGGACGAGTTCGGGTATCGAGGATGGTGATGAAGAGTCGGGCACCAGCTCGACCTTCTCGGTGTCTGGGTTGATTTTCTGTGAAACGCAAGTTAGTGTCACCCGTTTTCTAGCCGCTGGTGCATACCAGTACTGACCAGCATGACTAGACTCTTTCCCCCATCGGTCCCCAGCGCCTTTAATGACTCCAGCGCATCTTCATGCACCGGCATAGTCATTGTCTGACCAAGATGGATCTCTCTCGACCCAGTTCCTCGACTACCTTCCTCAGCCTCTGCCTTTTTCACTCCCTGCAAGCTTCTCTCCTCTTCAGTCAGGGGCGCCTCGAGCTGTTCGTGTTTATCATGCTTCGCGAACCCCTCGGGGGTAAGCTCCTCCTTGGCCGTAGCGAAGATGGTCTCCCGAAAATGCTCCCTCCCAAGCTCCCGTACAAGTGTCAGCCGTGTTGATGCGAAGAGCATTTTTTGCCGAACCTTGGCAGTATCTGGGACATAGGAAACGGCGATGAGCTTAGGAACGGTGTCGTACCGCTTGAGGAGGATGTAGAGCGGGTCTGTGTCGGTGAGAGTGGGGACGAGGAGGCTAGAGGTGTTGTCGGCGAAAGAGGCAGGTGAGGAAGGTGTAAGGAGCTTCACGGGAACGAGAGCTTCATTCTCAATCGTGACCAGCAGGCCGAAGGCATCAGACTGGAGAAGCTCATTGAACTTGGCGGTAAGCTCCTGCGAGGCTGCAACAACATCTCGATCAGCATGGGGAGCAGAGACTCGTGAGCAGCAACACAATGGGCGATCGAAACGTACCGGAGATACCTGACTGCATCGTGATGAGATAGAAGTATGATGTCGATCAGGCTGTGGCGGTTCGAGGCCTCGAAAACCGTGGTAGGTCCTTCTCAGGGGTGGCGGGGTGTTTACCTGTAGATAGGTAGGTGAATAGGTAGGTATGCAGTACAGGAACTGGCCTGCCGAGACGCTCAACCCAGTGACGCACCTCGCCTGGCTGCTCGATTAGGGTTCGGGTTCTTCAGGGCGAAACCGCCCGCATCACCAGTGTCTCTCGTTTCGGCCGGCCGGGATATTCCATGTCTTTGGGCTGCGAGACATACATGTGATATGGGGGGTATTGGAATTATAGATTAGCGAATTAGATATTATGAATTTTATGACTTGATTGTCCTCATCTTCCTCTCTCATCATCGTCCTTTGAACATAGGTTTCCTCTTCTCCTCAAACGCCCTCAAGGCCTCATGCCAGTCATCACTGGCAAATACCCTCTCGCACATGGCCTTTTCCGTATCCTCGCCCGGGTTTTTCAAAGCCTGTATTGCCGCTCTCACGGCCACTGGTGCTCCCTCACATACCTCCTCCGCCAGTCGAATCGACTCCACCAGCACCCTCCGCCTCGACACTGCCAAGGCGGTTGTCTTATCCAGACCCTCCATCTCTGTCTCGAGATCAACCAGCCGGCTGGCGATGCCGAGCGTGTATGCCTCTGGCGCAAGGACATTGCGGCTTGTCATCACAATCTCTCGTGCGCGCGCGTTGCCGACTAGATCGGCGAGGCGATGTGTGCCGCCAGCCGCTGGGATGATACCCAGCCCTGTTTCTGGGAGTGCAACTGATGCGTTGGAGGAAAAGACGCGGAACGAAGTCGCCAAAGCCAGCTCGAATCCGCTGCCGAGCGCGCATGAGCCGATGGCTGATATCGTGGGTATCGGGAGATTCGCTAATGCCTTGAAGGTGTCTCTCATTGTTGATAAGAATGCTGATGTCCTAAATTGCTGCCGTCAGTCCAACCAGAACCATAGTGCCGGTCTTGTAATGTCCAAGGAACTCACTGCTGAGCATTTAATGATATCAACTCTTTCAGATCCGCCCCTGCAGAAAAACACGAATCCACCGAACTCGCTATTATAAGCGCCCTTGTTGGACCCTTGATATCATCCTCTGTCCAGGGCATCTCCGCTCCTGTGATTTGAGAATACTGTGCCTGGATCGTCTGGATTTCCTTGCGCAATGCAGCGAGTAGCCCGTATGAGATTGCATTCGCAGCCGCAGGCCGGTTGAGCTGCAGCACACGGATATGGCCGCTGTGCGGCGCGGGCAAATCTATGAACTCGATCATAGTGCTAGATCTTTGAATGATCCCCAGTCCAACCGCTCCTTGCTCCTGCTGTAAGGACTGGCTCTGCTCGAAAGTCTCGACAGCCCCAACTCTGGATGGCGACGGGGGCAATTGCTTTTGTCCGTGCTGATGTTGCTGTTGCTGTTGCTGTTGCTGTTGCTGTTGCTGTTGCTGTTGCTGTTGCTGTTGCTGTTGCTGTTGCTGTTGCTGTTGCTGTTGCTGTTGCTGTTGCTGTTGCTGCTGTAGCAGATACTGGCTTGGGTCAAAAGTCTGCGCGGTCACAGACTTGGGGGGCGAGGGGGGTAATTTCTTGTCGACGATCCTGTGGCTGTGTGGCTGGCCTTGCGAAGGATCGGGAAATGAGGTAGTAACTTGGATAGGCCGTTGCGGACGAGAGGCAGCAGATGAGTGCGCAGGACCCGGCCAGCGAGTCTCCGGGCGCGCGTCTCCTGGGCGTGAGGACATTATTTTTATGTTGACCTGAGCAGTGAGCACGTGGAACCGCCTCGCTAACTAGGTACCAAGAATAACCTCGATGCAGATGAATAAGTTCCGAAAGCAGTGAATCACTTTCGGGAAAGGGAAAACCATCATTTCTCCAGGAAGATCCTCTTTCCTGTTGGAAATTCGATTCATTCCCATTTTGGAGCCCTCTTGGGGGGCCGGCCTTACGTCAAACACTACGGCGCGCACAACCTCGTACGCGTATATCCTCCGAGGTGAGGTCTCCACTAGCCATGTCTTCCATGTTTGATCACGTTTGGATCACTGTGGGGTAGCGACCCCCTGAAATTACCAGCGTAGCGGCCCTGTCGTTACTGTTTCAACTCTCTACTTGGCTAGATTGGCCAGAATTGTTCTAGAGATATCCTCGCCAAGTGGCTAGGGCCATATCCCGAGCCGGGCCGGGACGGCTTAGCTTGAGTCGCAAGTCCCACAATATATCCTCGACATTGAACTTAAATGCTTGACGGCTTCGGTAGCCAGATGGACCAAAAAACGTCATGTAATAAAGTTCAACAGCATGTTCCAATGATGACTCGCCCAGACAAATTACAACCCCTCGTTTCTTGGGCAGACGATCCGAATCGGTGAAGGGAGTTGGCTCTAGGACAAGAGGCAACTTTCAAACCACCGAAACAGATGTGCATTGAGTGGCACTACCATGATGAGGGCCATGAGTGTACGTCCGCCCTCCAGTATTTCAAAGATGCCCTGCGTGATGTAATTATGATAATGTAGGATGCTGAAACTGCGAGGTAATCAGACCACTTAGGCAGTACCTGATGAGGTTAGTTCAAACTGAAATACTCCCGGTCTGTCGTGACGGAGAGCGAAGGAGAAAGAGAAGAAGAAATGCTCTTAGGTAATAAGTACTCTAGAACTCGTAAAACTAGGCAGGAATTAAAGATGTTTGGACTTCGGAGACACTTGGCTATTCCAGTATTAAGGTGGCTATTCCATATATTGTGTTCTGTCTTTTTGAAGCAGACCATAATCTGGACATGCTTCACTCTCTTACCTACTTAGATGAAATGATCCCTTTCCAACCGTATTTCGACACAAGCAGTATGAATGTCTCTGTAAGATCACTTTTTAGCAAGATAGAGTAGTTTTCGGTCAAACACTTTGAATTCATGACAGGCACTGGTTCTGCAACATGGCTCCACTCCAACAGACAACAAGGTCCTTGCGCAACGCTACATCAACGCCAAAACTGTCAAACACATGCCAATTTTTAGGGGGTTTTACGACAGCGACTACTATTGGTCAAGGTTTCCGCTCTTGTTCTACAATTTTCCGCGGAAGCTTGCAGGGTCTCAGATGGGCTGGATCTAGTGAAAGTCGTACTAAGTGGTAATTGACATTTGGAGGGACTGACTGCAAGACAGAAAATAAAAAATCTCCCTGCGGTAATGTGACATTAGCTTTTCAGTTGAATTGCTGCGTTGAGGGTGTCGCTCAAGGCCAAGGGGCCTTGGAAGCGTGTAAGATGATTGGTCGAAACCTCAGTGTCTCGCTCCCTTGCCCGCTACATGGGATACAACGCTGCGTTTACCCGGTCCTCCGTCAACTCGGCCGAGTGCACGTCGTAGTGACTAGAGCAGCTAAGCAGGATAGCGGGATCGGTCCATTCTAATCGAATCAAATCTGAGCCGAAGTATCAATGGCTCTCGAGAGCTGAATGTTCTGACATTCAGCACTTCCAGGCCCCAGCTCCTTAGGATGATCATGACGCTGTCTGAGAAAGCTTCGCTGCGGTGTTTGGCCTTGATCCTGTCAAGAGTCCACGAGTTTTCATGGAGTTACAATCCTTCCTCTGTAACCCTCAGCACACGTCGTTTGATATTGACGACAAATCCACAAAACGTCCAGTACCTGACATCCTCGGAAGATGGATCGTATGAAAGCTCTGAACGACTACCTAGCATCGACAGGTCAGCCGACATTCGACTTCTTCGGACCAAACGCAAACTGCACATTGGACCTATGCTCGCCGAGATGGAGTGTGTACGGCTACCGACCAAGCCTAGGTGCCAATGCTTTCTACGCGGGTATTTTCTTTTGCGCCATGCTTGCCCATGTCGCTGTCGGTGTGAAGCGGAGGGCGTGGTCGTTCATGGCGTGCATGGTGTGCGGCTGTGTGGATGAAATGATGGGCTATGCCGCGAGGGTGTGGATGTTTTACGATTTGTGGAATTTCAGTGCGTTCATGATACAAGTTGGTACGTTTGGTAATGATCCACATGTATTTCAGCCACAGACGAAAACATCTGACTGCCACCACGACAAAGTTTGCATCACAACTGCTCCGGTATTCTATTGTGCAGCTATTTACATCGTCCTCGCGAAGACGTACGTCTCTCACCTCAAAACAATTCCCTTCCCCGAGGAGAATTTGAAACAATCCTTCATCCTGGCTCTGAGTGTGGACTGACAAATGCTTCCTACAAAGAATCGAGACTTTTGCCCCCAGTCTATCACGCTTCCGACCCTCTCTTCTATACTACATCTTCATTCCCAGTGATATGCTCTCTCTTGTCCTTCAAGGCGCCGGCGGAGCTCTTTCCGCCACCTCATCGGGTGTCAGCCACACCGGCGTCTGTATTGCGCTCGCAGGCCTCGCGCTCCAGGTCACAACGCTGATGCTCTTCTGTACGATCTATATTGAGTATATCATGCGCTACTATCGGTCAGGAGTGGCCAAGCGCCATGCGTTCCACAGGAGGAAGAGCAGAGGAATGACGTTTGGCACGAGGCTGAGTATTTTCTTCGTCTTTGAAATGCTTGCAGTTTTTGTGATCTTGGCGAGGTGTGTATTTCGCATGGTGGAGCTCCGAGAAGGGTATGGTGGTTTATTGGTCAGGAAAGAGGATCTATTCATTGGATTGGAGGGAGTGTGAGTGATGCTCCTGACTGGGCGACATGTCCACGAAGCACCTAAGAGGTTTGTTATTTGCTAACTCTTTTCCATCATGTAGTTTGATCGTGGGTGCCGCTTTCATGCTTTGCGTTGGACACCCTGCGCTGATCTTCAACTCTACTAGGCAAAGGGAGGGCTCAGTAGCCACAAGCAGCGTGGAAGAGGCTCAGCATGACAAGTAGACCGTGTTTCCCGGTTTGAGCTGGAGAAAGAAAAAAACATGATAGCAGACTCAGAAACACGACAAATAGGTATACTGTGGCCATCTCACTTCCCTGGACTGGTCAATCGAAGTGTGGTGCTCGAGCTTGAAGAAGGAAGGCATCGGGTCTGTTGACTACTGGCTCGTATGTACAAAACGACTTGCTGAATACTTTCTCCCTAACTCAGTCCCTGATCATGATTCCATGTTCAGATGGACTGCCTTGAGGCTGTAGTAGCTCGCAAGGCCAGCCTCGCCAAGCTCCCTGCCAATACCAGACTGCTTCACACCACCAAACGGAATCCTTACATCGGAATCGTTGCTGCTGTTAATCCAAACCATACCTGCCTCAATCTCAGCCGCCACCCTGTGTGCCTTAGCCAGATTCTTTGTGAATAGAGCCGATCCCAGGCCATATGTTGTGTCATTCGCCAATGCAATAGCCTCCTCTTCGGTCTTGAATGTGACGACCGACACACAAGGGCCAAAGATCTCCTCCTTGAAAATCGTCATATCAGGCTTGACATCTGTGAAGACGGTCGGCTTGATGAAGAAGCCCTTGCCCTTCTGTGGCGTAGCCTCGCCGCCCATAGCGATGGTGGCGCCCTCGTCCTTGGCGGTCTTGATGTAGCCCATGACGCGTTCAAATTGTGCCTTGGTGACCTGGGGGCCTTGGAAGGTAGTCTCCTCAAATGGGTCTCCGACAACAGAGATCTTCTCAATAGTAGACGTGAACTTCTCCACGAACTCCTTGTAGACGCTCTCCTGCACAAGCACACGCGATGTCGCGCTGCAAATTTGGCCCTGGTTGCTCATGATGCCGATGTGAGACCATGTGGCTGCCAAGTCCAGATCGGCATCCTCAAAAACGATCAGGGGGGACTTGCCGCCCGTCTCGAGAGTGATGTTCTTCATGGTTCCAGAGGCCATTTTCATGATTTCCTTGCCTGTGGCAGTGCTTCCTGTAAAGGCAACCTTGTCGACATCCAAGTGCTTCACAAGAGCGGCTCCAGCTTCCTACTGACAGGTTAATGCTGGGATCCCGGGTGGCCTCTCAAGGGAGAAGGAAGAAAAGGTTAGATGGAGTTACATACCCTGCCGTATCCATTGATGACATTGATGACACCAGGAGGGAAGCCAGCTTCCTTGATCAAGTTGCACACCACTAGCATGGACAGCGGGGTCTGCTCAGCGAGTTTCAGAACGATTGTGTTGCCACAGCAAAGGGCCGGGCCCAACTTCCACCCAGCCATGCCTAGAGGATAGTTCCAAGGAATGATCTGGCCGCATACACCGATCGGCTGCTTTAATGTGTACGCGAACTTGGAAGGGCCGACGTCGATGACCTGGCCAAAGTTCTTGTCGGCATAGCCAGCGTAGTACTTGAGCGCGTTGATGACCTCCTGGACATCCTCGTCCCGTGCGACGCTGTATGGCTTGCCGTTGTCGACAGTCTCAACGGTAGCCAGGATCTCGCGATTAGCATCAATGAGATCCGCGAGCTTGGTCATGAGAAGACCGCGCTCGGTGCCAGAGAGGCCTTTCCATGAGGGGTGCTTGAGAGCCTTGCGAGCTGCTGCCACAGCGAGGTCGACATCCTCAACTGTGGCGGCGTAGACGGAGCAGATCTCCTCTTCGGTGCTGTGAGAGGAGTCAGAAGAATATCATCCAGTGAGCTTGTGCTTCGGCAGGCAGTAGCGGGACTCACGCAGGGTTGATGGAGGCAATTTTCTGCTCATTGCCAGACTTGACAAATTCATTGTTTATGAAAAGGCCCAGTGGCTGGGTCCAAGTCTTCCCATTGGGAGCAGTGAGTTGAGCCTCCATTGTTTTTCTGAGAATGCGCGAGTGGTGGAAGGCTCTTGTTGTTCGGAATGCGTGTGGTAGACGACTGGCAGTGACACGACAAGATATCCGTAAATGAAGATTGACTTGGGGGAGAGGGGACAAGGACGGTGATTGTGACGGTAAAGGTAAAGAGAAAAGTAGAGACGGCCGCAAGGAAGACATTGTGAAATTATATATGCTTCAATGGTTGCAGGCCGGATATCACTAGCTAGCTAGGAGATAGGTGTGTTGGGACAAGCAGCAGGGAGCGATACCCCTCGTTTCTAGGGTCCCAAGTATGTTTGACCCCTCACTGCTAATGCACGACATTCAGTCACTTACGACACGCCGGCCAGATAGGGCGGAGCAAAGGCAAGCAAAGTGACCCAGATGGAGTGTCTCGGTAACCCTGACTCGTCTACAGGCCGCGTCTAGTGACTTTCCAGACTAACACCACGTTGCCCGTCTACAGCATAGCTTTATCGTTATCAGGGCAAATGGATGATAGGCACTGCTGTTGGCAGGGGTGTCCGCTTGCAAATACCAAGCTTGGTTGGGCTGGTTGGGGGGTAACCAGAGTAGCCGGCGGACGGGAGGAAATACCATAGTACATCCCACAGCCTAGGCTTTGCCAGGCTTTGAAAACCGAGATTCACAAGGACAGGGGCCAAAGGGTAAAGCTTCTTCCTTGGGTTTAGCTTTTCTGGTTCTACTATCATGGCACCACGAATATACGAGAGATAACTTTTACATACTATGTAGTACAAGTAGAATACTATTTGTATAGAGTAATCGTGCCCTCTATCTTGTGCTGTCTAAAGAAAAAACATACGTGGCATGAAGTCTATGGACTATCACTGTTTGGCACTTACTCCATACTGCAGACACATTGATTATGGATGGCTGTTGGGAATAGTTTTCGCTATATTTCCCTTCTGAGCACCTCTCAAGTACTACCCAATAACTATTAGGATTATTATTCCTCACGCCTGCTTGGGCTTGCTTCGGCCTGCTTGGGCTGGCCAGTCAATTACTAAGTACCTAAACAATTCCGAGACGTGGGACCAACTGTCGGTCTCCCGCTTCCCGAATCCAGACCCCTGCACATGTGACATAATCCCGCTTCTAGAATAGCGACAAGGCAACTTCGCAACTTTCCTTCATCTTCAATCTAAATTTAAACATCTCCATATTCACTTTCGCGCGCCCCGCCTAACCCTCTCCTTGAACCTGACTTGCGCCCTTTGCGTACAAGTTCCATTTCTTCCGAGTTCTGGTCCTTCTCTGATGGCCGCTTTTCCCACTTTCCAGTGCCCATCGTCAAGATGATAGCCGCTTCCGCATCAGCAGTCGGCTCCCAGATCTTCTCTCTCGTCGCATTGCTCGTCTTTTCCGTCATCACCCTTTTAATCCTGCGATTCTACCTACCACTCCGAACTACCCCCGCTTTCGTCCTTGTCACCGTATTCTTCGCGCTATGGTTACCAGCAGGGATTGTGCTGCTCGTACCGATCGATCTGGCATCGAGCGCCAGGACTGATGATGAGGCAACACGGGGTATCTGGTTGCCCGAGAGGGTCATCCAGACATGTTGGCGCATCGTATATTGGCTGATCTTTGTACTCACTTGGTATGTACAGATTTCTGTCGAAGATAGCTAAGCATGCCAGTCTGACACTCGCACAGGTTCATTCTTCCCATCCTTGCCGAATATGCCGACGCCGGTTATCGAGAACCCAAAGACAAGTTGATGTACTCGCTTCGACAGAATGCACAATACTACGCCATGATGTTTGGCTTTGGAATCCTTGCGCTGGTCTACGTCTTCATCACATACGGCGTCCACCTCGATTCCCTCAAGAGTCCTGTCATGGCTCTGGCCTACTGCTGGGGTTTGGTACTTGCCATCTACCTCATGGGCCACGGTCTCGTCTCCATCCCTCGAAGCTTGATCCGAAATGCGAGCATCAGCGGTCGGCTTCGGCGAATACAAGCAGCGGCGCCTAGGTTACATGAGCAGATGGAGGAGGCGATCACCAACCTCGACGAGCTAGAGTATCAGGTCTCGGAGCTGGGCAGACGCAAGACAGGAACGGCATTGGACTTCCAGGACTGGATAGAGGAGTTGTTGGATCTTACGAATCAGCCTGAATCTCAGCCTAGACCAGAGACAGCCATCGGGTCAGCAGCGACGAGGCGGGTGCCTACCGTCATCACCGAAAAGTATTTGGCAGAGCTCACCAGGGAGCTCAACAGGGCAAGACATGCCCGGTCCAGATATGTCAGCGAGTGGAATCGCTTGCTGCGACATGCTGCCGAGGCTCAGGCCATTCTGGACTGCGGTCCTTCCAAAAAGCTAGAGTTTGGCCGCACGGCGCCTCATGCCTCATGGTGGGACAAAATCTCGATACTGACGCCTTATACGAGATACCTCCTCCATTTCCATATCATGCCGACGTTAAGGCTGATGTTGGGTGGATTTCTGGCCCTGGCCTCAATATTCATCGTCTGGTCTGAAGTCATAAAGAGCGGCCCCGCCTTTCTCGCCAAGTTGTCGATCATCCGCTTGACTGTAGTCCACCACTGGACCGGCGATCAGGGGCAGGTCGGCTTCGCAGGTCAAATCATGGCCGCGTTTTGGATATCCTACATGTGTGCTGCAGCTCTGATTTCAATCACCGAAGTCAAAGTATGGCGCGGTCGAGCATTGGTCTGGCGAAATACAGCCCATGAGTCCGCCTTCTGGTATTCTTCTTATGTCGCAAGGCTCAGTGTTCCCTTGGCTTACAATTTTATCACCTTTCTATCAAAGGATGTGTACGAGAAGACAAGGTTCTACTACTTCCTCGGGCGGCTGATTGACTTGACGGCATTGGGTAGCTGGTTCAACAAGCTCTTCCCTCTGTTCATACTCGTACCGATCTGTGCAACACTCTTTGGTCTGTACGGCAAGGTGAAGCGTACGTTAGGTATGGCGGATATTATCGAGGAGGAAGACGACAGCGCCATTGGATATGGTACAGGCTCATGGCGTGAAGGCCGCGATCTCATTGATCGAGAGCTAAATGGAACCTCATATTCATCGGGATCTCACCCCGCGGTTGGTGGTGCTTCCGGGGACAGGACTGCACCCATTCGATCGATCCCAGGCGCCTCAAATAGAGTGGGCAGCCCAACAACGCCGCTTGGAACTTCTCCCAACATTGGAACAGCTTCAGCTTCGAACATTGCAGGCTCCTCCAGACGAATCGGGCAACGTCAGATACTAGATGACGAGGACGAGGACGACAACTTCTTCTCGCAACTGGGGAACCGCATCAAGAACACAGTGGATACAATCGACACTCCCAGATGGCTTCAAGACATCACCAAGCCCAAGTGGATGGACAATAATGACAGTCAACCCCGTGGGCAGGCGTCTGCTAGTGGCACACGCAGCGGAAATGGAAATACCGATTTTGATATCCGGCGCTGGTTCGGGGGCGGCGACGGAAACGGCCGGATCAGGCTGTAGATTGTATTGCACTGTATGGCAACATATGGCATGGCGTCCGGCGTGACTTTTGCATAATAGTAATACCCTTCGTAAGGGCTGGTTAAAGAGATAGAACAGGGCTTGGCTCAGAGAAAGAAACACATAATTTGCAAGGCCTCCTACAGGACCACCTTTATTGCCACTGTGCTATCGATGTCGGGTCTGCTCTATTTTTCTTTTCAGGCTGGGAAGGACTTGTGAAGGGCACTGCCCGCTGGGCGGCATGGCCGGCGACCACCGTAAGATCCATCCACGAGATGCCGTTCAGTCCTTTGGACATCCGCACCGCGACGGCCGACTTAAAGAAGCCGGTTCGTCCTACAAAATAACGCAACCAGGCTTTGAAGGGGTGGTCATTTCCAAACCGCCAAGGTACTGGCATGGTGGAGCAAACTGGAGGACTTGACAGGGCATTTGCGTCGAGCGGACGCATATACGCGGGTAGTTGCGCAGAGATTGCTGGCTCGGTCGAGCGCCGTGGACGTTCAGACCAGTGATCACTCAGTGAACGGGCGCAAGCTGCTGTGGAGTTTGCGACAGTAGAAGTCGAGGAAGGGCTTTCGAGCACCATCCTTCGATGCCCTCCAAGTAATTCCTGTGGATCGTCCCTGTCGAGTACTGAAAGAACCCACTACGCGCAAGTTCAGATCTTGTGAAGGCTCAAGATCACGCGTATTGACCAAGGAGAGCCTTTCGGCTCAAGGAATTGTGGATTAAGTAGCTGCTCGTGGTGTCTTTGGTATTAAGGGCAGCTCAGTATTGCCCTGCCTACAGGCAAGTTGGATCTTGATGCTGATAAAAGAGAAACCATCGGCACATCCCCAAACTATTCACGAAGGCAGCATGGACAGATCAGAGAGCTGCGTTTACAGGATTTGCACGAGAGCCTGGTGTGGGAGATGTGGCTGAGCGTATGGAGACAATGATGCATGAGCTCGCTTAGAAAGAAGCAGGAATCAAATTGACCAGGAAAGTTCCCCCATTGAAGTTCACACAAGATGGCAGTTCACATCACTTTACATTACAGGTGTCCGGCAAAAGGCCAGGGCGGTTGGCAAAGCACCGGCAGCACCACGAGAAGCAAGTCGCTATCGAATTCGCCCAGGAGAGTGATATTGAGGACGAGTCCAGCTTTGACTCGAGCTCTGAAGAAGATCTTCTATCCATTCTCCCATTCCGCTAGGATTACTTCAATGTGGTTTAGTCAACATCGTCGCGAGGAAGGCTATGGCACGGGACAGCTCATAGGATTGAATAGCGTCAATCCACCAAGAGGCCCACCCCCCGAAGAGCTCTTCCCACAGCAGGCCGCCCGCTACATATTCGTTTTGTACGAAGCACACATGAAAGATGGCGACGACAGATAATTTCCAATGACCAGCATTGAAGCGACACGAGTCCTCTCGCCATCAACTGCTGCGAAGCCATGGCAGGAAGGCCACCACCACGATCCAGACAGTGTGGGAGATGTGCCCGCCCGCACATCCACAACGAATCGGGAAATTCGATACCCAAAGATACAGGGCCTGCGTCCAGAAAAACCTATCTCCATGTACCCAAGAGTCGCTTCCAAACACGAAACTCGACAGTTGCAGGTAGATTGCGGGCGAATGACTCCGAATTGCCTCAACATCGCATAAACCCTCGTCATCACCTGCACCGTCCAGAAGATGATGCTTTGTCCGGGGCGGATGTAGCCTTCCATTCGACCACCGCCATCTGCGCCCGCAAGCCCGGAAGGTCTTAGTCAAGCAAAGCAGTCCCTCCATCATCGTCATCACAGCAAGCCGTTCCTTGGTCGCGTACCGTGGCTGCTACTCCTTCCAGCCCAGCGCTCATCGTCCGCCCTGAGGAGGCTGAAGCCAATAAGAGCACCCTGCCTACATACCATACTTTTCGAGCAATATACCGCCGTTGTTTAAATGCTGGAGGGAACATGGTGCAGGGCTAGGACAAGACAATCGGGCAGTCTCGAACAGCCTTACGGGGGTCTATCTCCCGAAGTCTCAAGGATACAGACATTGCAAAGACAGAAGCTAAAAGTAAGCGGGCGCATGACATGTACAGGGCTCTGTGACCAGCAGCAGCAAAATGTCTAGACTCCCCCTACCCCAGGTACTTGTGGTGCTACTTTTGAAACATGTTTTTTTTAAGGTTGAGAAGGGTGTACTTTTTCCTGGCGAAAGTGAAATTGGAACGCGTGCATATACACATAATAACCAAGTATATACACGATTTTAGATCACTGCCGCCCCTACTTTACGCTACTCATCGCCAACTTGTGCATCGATCAGAGATATACACATACGATCGAGCAGTGGCAAAAGTGGTAAAAGAATACGAGGGCTTGCTCGCGCAGGACCAAGTGGCAGCAGCAGTACCTTCTCTGCACGTTGACAAACTTGATGTCGTTCACCAGCCAGCGTAGCACGTGCCAGGTTCATGGTAATTCGACTTTGTTTAAGTTCTCTCCCTCTGCCAAGTCATTCTACAAATGCGGATAGCATAAATGTAACTGTACATTTTGTTATTCCGCCCCCCCCCCTCCCCGCCTACCTATGTGGTCAGGGCGTGGGAAAATCGACTCATTGAAAGACCTAGCTGAAACGAACGACGTTGAAGAAACACTTTTGCTGGCCAGCCTTGCCCTGCATGGACTAAGAGTGTCTCTCTATACATGGCCATACATACATAGCCAGGCCTTCATGGCATAAGGTCGTGCGCCTCTCCGAGATGACTGCGCAGCTGCTACTGCCGCAGAACATCGTGATGACCATGTCCTCATCCAAGAGGTCAATCACTTGGCATCTCGATCTGTGCACAGGCTCGACAGGTTCCGTAACTTTGCTCGCTAAAGTAACTCGGACGTTCGCAATCGAGTACAGTACAGTACGTGCCCTGTCGACGACAGCGGCCAATGAGGTGTTGCACGGACTTTTTGTTGAGGATCGACGCCCATCATGTGATTGAAAGGTTATGCATGCATGCCAATAGAAACACGGATACATCGTGAAGAAAGCCTATCTACTGCTATAGGCGGCCACGATGGTGCGTCCAGGTCGGTACCTGGGTTTTTGTCTGACAGGTACTTTGTTGAAATCAAGGCAGTCCCGCGCCAACGGTAAGACGTTTGTCTGGCCTAAAACTTTGTTCTCCTGACATGGCGCTGCTACCTTTATAAGCTTCTATAGCAATCTCGGAACTCCGTCACTGTACCAAAAGTCGGGGATGCTCGGGTTGCGTCGCGAACCCTGGCTTGTCAAGGTGAACCATGCGGAGACGGAAGAAGCCTCTCCCACAGGTTCGAGGTTTTGCCCCCTGCCGACCGTGATGATTGGTCCACTGATCTTCCCATCTTGCAGCCTTACTGTTACCTGAGGCAAGCCTCAGTCCTTTGGCTTGAGAGCATATGCCTTCACAGGGAACAGCTCTTTCGGGAAGCCTTTCTGTACCTCTTGCTTGACCAGCTTCAAGCCGGCCATTTTGAAAATGGCTTGGAACTTGGTATCTGTCCTAGTAGCGCGCGCCTGTTAGAATGGGCTCAACAATGCCAGACTCCGCTCCTAGTATGGATAGTGTTCGTTCCTCTTGCTCACCTCGTGACAGCACTATCCTGCTCGTCAAAGATTTCATTATCACCGCTTGTGATGTTCTCCTTGACAACAATGAGGCCGCTGTTGGGCGTAAGCACAGATTTGCACCGCTCCAGGAATTGGACGAGCTGGTCATCCTTGAGGTGGCCGAGGCACCACTGGATCCAGACGAGGTCGTACTGGTCGCCCTCGCTGGGCTGCCACTCCTCAAGACCCATGTTGAAGACCCTCCGTACGCCGGGCTTGTCCTCGAGCGCCTTGGTGAACTTGGCTATCGGCTCGACCACATCCACCTCCTGAGCTACATGGAGGAGCAGCCCCTCCGTGATACGACCTATACTGGACATGGGAGGATGAGAAACTGAACTTTGTAGCCGGGAACGGACCCGACGGGCCATGGCCAAACAGCATGGGGGGCAACTTACCCAGCACCGCCTTCGAGCGCAGAACCGACGGTTTTCAGGCCTGGTTTCGTCCCAACACCGAACTTGGCCAGAAAGTTCCGCGACCCCTGCAGGTCGATCCGGGACACGTAGGGGAAGCCGCCCAGCATCCCGTTCACGTCTGCGTCGACATCTGAACTCCGTCGAACGGGAGCCCGGGTCAGCATAATTTGCCAAAACTTTGTCTGTCTCAACAAAGAGAGGGACGGGTGCACACCTCGCCCAAAAGAAAAAGCTTACTTTGCCAATACTTCCTGCCGTCCTCGGCGCTAATCTTGGAGTCGACCGCCGGCGAAGCGGGCCGAATATCTTGCTCAGTCATAGTGGAGAGATACGCAGTGTTCGACTGAAGTTTGTGTGAGAGATCAACTTGGTAGCTCAGGTAGGGGGAAGGGGAGGGGGGGTTCGAACTTCGGATAGCTCTAGCCGGACCAAGGAGGGACCGACCTTGTGCTGAACCTTATTTCAAAAGGATGTTGCGCGTGACGTGGACGGGGATGCTTGTCTGTGGCAAGAAAGCTTTCTATACCAGACGTTCCTTTTTGCAGGTGTCAAGTTTCGGATTCTCTAGTGTTGGGGTGTGAGATCCACACCGAGATCCCAAGAAGAGGTGAAGGGTTTTTCCTTTTTGCCTTCCAGATCTTGTGACCCGAGGCGCGCGGTGTGTTGAGTCTTGCGGCCGTTTAACGTACTGAGAAGGAGATTGAAACTTTCCTTGATTTCTGTGCTGTGGATGATGAGTGTTGGGCAGAAGCTTTGTTGAGTATCAACTTATAGTTACTAGCTGCGTTGTACAGGGAGAAGTGATGACCGATTGGCTCAGCCACAGCGCAAAACCTCACCAGCCACATCTCGACTTCTTCCCCTCAACCACCACACCTGGATCAACACCACTTTCCAGATAATTTTGCGCATTTTGACTTGTTGAGGTATTTCATTTGATCATGCGGGGCAAGGGTCATTCCCAATGCAGATTGCTTTGAACCTTGAGAGAGGAAAGCCAATTGATGACTCCTCCTTGGAAGGAGATCGCATGACGGAGGCAACAAGTCGATCTCATAGCAACAAATACCAAATCTGCGACTAGATTTCGAGCGCATATCATCTCATGGCTCATGCGCAAATTGATTCGTTCAAATGTTGGGAGGAAAAATCAGACACACTCGCGTTGTATCTCCTTGGATCAAATTCATGGCACACATATTCAAACGACATCCATCTGCTGCTTGAATCCCCAGAACCGAATACGATTTCTCCGCCCATTCGGAGAAGGCTCGAGCCTAAACGAGTACAGTCCCTATTCTAACCAGCAAAGGGTTTTCCATCTAGATCAAGCACTGATCTTGAACTTAAAAGCTTTTAGTCCCGTCGTCCCAACATCGATCTTGAACAGCGCGCCACCCAGATCCTTGCTCCGGCCCTCGCCCTCATCGTCGTTCGCCGTGGTAATGTAGAGCTCCGTTCCGACAAATTCACAGCAAGTGATGTTCTTGGTGGGCATGTTGATCTGACCAACCAGCTTGCCCTCCGGCGAGATCTTCAGCACGCGGCTCTCTCCGTACACGGTGTGCCACATGTTGCCGTCCTTGTCTACACGGTGGCCGTCCGGCTCGCCTGGCCCTTCATGCTTGTAAAACACACGGTGGTTTGAAACACTGCCGTCCGTCACAGAGTAGTCGTACGCATAAATAGTCCTGGCCGTGGAGTGGGTGTAGTAAAGGATCTTGTTGTCCGGGGACCAGCTGATCGAATTCGGAATCATCAAGTCAGGGACGACCTTTTTCGTATTTGCGGGCTGTTGCCCGTCGAACAGGTAGATCCCTCCTGGATGAACACAAACTTTGTCAGCGCTGATTCAAGACAGATCGGATCTGGGCTGCGCGCACTGTTGGACGTGCGGGTGTGAGCCCTAGGCCTGTGTGCGGCGGATCGCGATTCGTTGTAGGAAATATTTAAAGTTTAGGGGAGGGTTGGGGAAGACGACAGACCTTCCGTCCGGAATTCTCCAAGGCCAAAGTCTGTCATGGAACCCAGCCAGAAGCGCCCATGGGGATCCACGGCACCGTCATTGCTCCGCAGACGCTCATTGGGCTGTCCATCCGCGGCAGCAAATTTGAGCAAATACTCATACTTGCCCGTCTTGCGGTCCAGCAGAGCAATGCCGTACTTGACTCCGATGAGAATCTTGTCCTGGGGATCGTAACCCTCCACGTCCGCCGTGACAGTAACCGGCACATCCAGCTGGATTGTCTTGACTGAGTCCGGCCCTTCAGTCAGAGACAATGCGTGCACCCGCTTGTTGATGATGTCCACAAAGCGGAGGCTGTTGGTCGCCTCCTCGTAGTACGGGCCCTCACCCAGCTTGCAATGCAAGTTCAGGTATGGCTCCGTAACTGTCCATTCTTGGAAATTGCTTCCAGCCATATCGCCCTGTCGGTTTACTTGGATGATGATGATCCGGTCCGTCCACTTGGAGATTGTGCTTGTGACTAGTCACGGGACGAGAGCGGCCGTGCGTGCTTGCGTCCGAAGTCTTTTGTGTCGCGAATAGTTGACTGCTGTTGTCCCTCAAAGCAGGCGGTGAAAGGGTCCACAGCAGATGTCAGTCCTACTGCCGTGTCACGGGTGATCTGGTCGCTGGTGAGATGAGCCCGGACAACCTGCGTCTTGCGTGATGTTCAACGGCGGCCGTCTGCGCACGGGAGATCTGATCGGCTCGGTTCACCAGCCGGTTCGTGACAGACTTGAAGGCGGGTCCTCCAACGGCAAGATGCCTGTTCTGTGTGACGGCTTTGTGCCTCTCACAGTGAGTGAAATGAGTCTATCGATCAGGAGTTCCTGGACAGCCACGAGATCAATCGTTTTTTGCAGTGAGTTATCGCGGCAAGTCGAAGATACCGAAAGCTTGATGAAACTAGGTGGGTAGCTCAAGAAGCGCCGTCTGTTCAGAAAGAAAAAAAATCTATATATGCAAGTCAGCGAGCGCTTGTGAGGAATTGATGCCACGCTGGCGCGGATGAGCGGTTCGCAGAGTAACTCGGCCGTTTGATATCCGCGGGCAAGCGGGCCTTGGTCCCGCTTCAAGATGCCGGGGAACGTGGAGCAACCTTGAGCACTCAATGCAAGCCGCAAATCTTCTCATCTGGATAAATCCGTTGAGTCGATACATCTCTTTAACGACGGCTCCGTGTTGACGACTTCCCGATTGAGGATACATGATGCCCTCAGCAGAATTAGTGAATTAATCTGGTCCTGGTTCCTTTGCCAACGTGCAGTCTAGCTTCGTGCGGCCCATCTCCACCCAAATCCGTGCCCGAGGGGGGAATGCGACGCCCGCCAAACCCGGGCTTCGCGAAACCCACGGGAAAATGAAGATCGCCTCCGTTGAATTTCGTGGCCTGATCAGCGCCATCACGCCCTCGTACAACTCCTCGGTTGCGTGTGACCACCCTATGGTCTCTTCGGCGGCAATCTGCTTCTGCATCGGAGACATATCTCGAAAGGGCGATAGATCTGTTGCTGATTCCGGGCTGGTCGACGAGGGTTCGTTATTTTATCTCGTCCGCACTTCCCTGTCAACCTCGTGCCACACCAAAGTAGGTGGCCCCTCGAAGGAAGACGGCCCGCGACAAAGTAACGTGCCTCGTGTCATACCTTGTCCTAAGTTACTATTTACTACCGTTGAATGGTGCAGGGGGGGGCTGCTAAGAAGCAAGCACAAAGGTACACAACATGGAATGAAGAGCAACACCATGATTGCGTGCACTAGAGATTGGGGCGGCAAATCTCTTGTTTTCTCTCGGGTCACCCGGGTCTCGCCACGCTGCACGGTAAAGCAAGGCCGCAAAAGAAGCACTCCAGAAACTTTTCGGCTATGATGTTCAAAATTCGGAATGGAAATTGGCCGGGGTCAGGGGCCTGAGGTTCACGAGATGAGGTTCACGAGATGAGGTTGACGAGATGCCATCATCAGCAAGGTCGAGGCAGTGGAGAGTCTCGCACTGCTGCCGCCAACCGTCAATACCGTACGTGACCCACCGATCGGGGGCCAACCCCTCGACGCCGACTTTCTGCATGACAAACATCAGCCGGAGGATTTTGAATCTGATTCCCATCCTCGTCCGCTCAGCTATACCCAAGCCAAGCGGGACGCTGTGTCACCTCAACGGTTGGCTGCAGCGGGTTCCGAGCCCAGAGAAGGAACTTGTGGCTGGACATGCGGTCCAGAGTATTTGAGCACACTGGGCGTCTTTGATTAGACGGATCGAGTCATCTATACGTCTTAGTGATAAGGGGGGTAAGCATATGGTGCCTGTGGGACGGTGAGCAGTTTAGTGATAGCGGGCAAAGAGCATACATAGAGCAAATATCTTGCTCATTGTGCAACTTGCCAGAAAATTACCGGTGAAGGCCTGATATTAACGAGGGCGATATAGTCAGGCACCCGTTTCGCTTCCTGTGCAATGCGGACGGGTCCCATCATCTCGTTTTTCGTGATCTCGTCCTCATGGTATGCATCATATCCTTGCATTGCGTACTGCATGCAATATCTGCAACTCATCGATCACACCCTCCTGCCAACCGACTCCTACCTTGGTGTCAAAGCACTGTTTCTGCCAGATGCTCCTGAGGCCATGCTCAAAATTCACCAAGTTCAATTGTGCTAGGAAGCATGAAAGCTCCTGTAATCCCCATTGCACGGTCGCTTGTTCGTTTCTCGTGTTTTGGCTCTCTAATACAAGAAAAACAGTTTTGCCCAAGTTGCCTGGGGCAGGGCCTCATGGGGAATCTTTGTGGAGCTATGTGGTTGATCACGAAATGCACCAAGGAAGTTGCTGGTATCTACCGACTCAAAACATCCTAGTACCAGAGGCGCCGGCTAGCAAACACCGTGAGGGGACGGCCCGCAGCATGTTCGTGAGCAGGGACTGGCATGTTCTACCTGCACAGCTCCATCCATAGCTATGGCCGGACAGGTGCAGATCTCAAGTTCCAAGTGGTCGTCCCGGTCCACCCGAGTGTTCATGCCAGCACCCGACGACATAGATCCTTGACGATAGGTACTCAGTGCCGCACGGTTGACATGTTGTGACAGGTCTGTATGTTGTGGAGTTCTCGATGACTTTGGGTTGTCCAAAAATTGAAGTTGCAATTTCCAACCTCGCAATCTTAACCGGGTGCAGATCTCGCTTGGTTGTGGCCAGCTTCAGTAGCCTGGCAGCCTGGTAATTGGTGAATGCAATCTCCGCGACGAGACCACTATATATTGCCTGAAGCCCAAGCCAGTACAAGCAACTTGAGGAAAGTGGAGACATGCTTCTGGGTCCCTGGCCACGCGACGCCCTGGTCATCTTTAGCTACGACAGTACACAGTATTAGGCTAATAAGTACGTGGTCGTTGATCACGATATGAGACAGTGTCTCGGCACAAGCTGCCTTTCTCAAGTGCTCGCGATGCGCGGAGCACCCTGATGAATAGACACTGCAGTCCACTGGGTAATGCAATGCAATCGAGCTTTTTTGAAAGCACTCCCAATATATTCTGGGTCGCATGTTGGGCCGCAGGCGGTCGAAAGATTCTCACTGCGGACAGCCCTTGCATAGGTAGATACAGGCAGGCCTTTCGAACTGCCAGACGTGCATTCCGGGGCTCGGCAACGGTAAAAGCCGGCATGAAACATGACATTGGTCAGCATCGGGCAAGCGGGCGGGTCGCACGTCTGCAGGTCATTGACCCCCGTCTTCCATGACCTGGAAGCGCGGAGAACGGAGGCAAAGCCGTGACATGGTCGAGAGATTGGCGCTCACAATACTATGTACTGCGGCAGGTATTCAAGTACACCAGGGTACTGGGGACCTGTCACTGAGCGCCAGGGGCGCGGTGAGGACCGCGATCCAGTCATCCGTTACTCATCAGCGGCATGTCGAAAAAAAGCAAGGGCATTCCATGAAGAGGGCCCTGAGCCGCGACTGGAGATGCTTGCTTTTGGAGACCGGATCCAAGCCGCTGGGATGGTCGGCAAGTCTAGGGTGCATCTGGGATGCAGGAGCTTTGACCCATTTGCCCATCCACTACCACGTTGGGTTGCAAAGCCGGGCGTCCATCGAATAGACTTCTGATATGGTAATGCAAGTGCTAGTGCCATTGCGACTGAACTGAGCTGGCTTCTCGAAAGCAAGGGTGCTACGTGGCAGCCTTCTGGCGAGCGTTGAGACTTGCGATCTTGCAAGCTGTGGCGACAACTGGCGAGTCGCGAGAGCTCTCTCACTCCTAGCCGACCTTGCCGACTCGCCGACATGGACCGATACTACCAAGCTCCAGACTGGGACTTAGTAGCAGATTATGACCATGACTTAAATAACCTGAATAGGAAACGCGACCACGGCAGGGAGCCTAGGAGTCTTGCCGAAGTCCTCGCCCGTGCAAGCACTTGTAGAAGATGTTCCCCTGACTGTATTAAGGAATAGATATATATATATTTGTACAAAAAGTCCGACAGTACACACAGGAGGAGAAATGAGATTGGTCGTACTCGGGTCAGGTACCGGGCTGTGACACGCGATTCCGAGGTAAACGAGGTAGCATCGTCTGTCCAGTGTTATAGCCAATGGATGTCGAAGTGTCGTGAGTTTGTGATTTGAGTGATCTGGAGGAGAGATGAAATGTGCTCAAATGTCGTTCTCTAGAAAGCACCAGAGCGACAAGAGGGAGATGGCGTGCAAGGGGGAAAGGGAAGCTCTCAAAGAGATGATACGTGATGTGAGTTGAAGTGACCTGATTTTACCTAGCATGTCAAATTGAGCTCATTTAGAAATTGTTGAAGTCTGGGAGGAAAAGTTGCCAACACGAGCAGCAAGTACTCTACTTGGTACAAAAGGTAGGTTGGTAGGTACGCAGGTACGAAGCAATCCCGAAGGTACGGACTTGGGAACAGCACAGTACAGCAATAAGCTATGGAAGCACCGGGAAGGCACGAGTACTGACAGGTACTGTACTTGGGTACCACAGAGAGATGACTAAGGCTTCGGAGCAAAATGGCGACCAGGTCTAGCCGCCAGGGCTGCCTGTCGGTCGTCCGCTGCAATTTCAACCTTCATCGTCAACCTTGCACACTCTATTGCAGTACATACATCATAGTATCGTTTCCCCCTCCAAAGCCCCCCCCCCATATGTCCGGTACTGAAATGTACTGTACTTTGGCTGTCTGATACAGGTACCCATCGCATCGCCAACGGGCATATTTGCACAATCGTTAATACACACGCGAGCAAGCGAATATAGCAACACCATGGTGCGGCTTGCTGTCTGTCTCTGCGTGGGGATGGAACATGATGCTACCAGCTCGATGTCATCACCCTGCCATCACCCCCAAATCTTTTACCCTCACCGGTGCGGAATTTGCTGAGCATGGCTTGCAAGCCAGGTGCTGCCTTGGGTTGTTCCCAGTCGTGCTCTTCACCGCAATCGGCCAATGTGCCAAAACGCCATACGTACCGCTACCACGCCCATGCAACACCCCACGCCTCCTCTGCTGACGTCCTTCACCGTCGTAGTGCGTGGTGTGTGTTTCTGTGACCAGCACAGTACGAAAGAACACCAACCACCCTGCGCTCCAAGCGATCAAGCCACCAACAAAACCCAATGGAAATCTCTGGACCGCTGCAGCCGAACGATGGATCTGGGTCTATGCGTCTTCTCTGCGTCCGATGTTCGTCAGTCCTGGACCCACGCGACTTTTACCTTTTCCGGGCTCCGCTTTCATGCAGCCCTTGACGAACAACGACGAACAATTGCCCCATCTTGTCCATCCAACTCCATGTCCAGCCTCACTCACCGTCTGTCTGCGCACATACCCCGTACGTCTGCATTGCGCAGAACCGCACTTGTGTCGCCTTGTTTGCTAGCAGAAGCCTGGCAGTGGCCAGCTCCGCGCCTAGGAGAGTCGCTGTTGACGTGTCGTTGCTTTCCGAGTTGCCGCGGCGTCAAAAATGCAAGCTGTGCAGTCATGTCCGCCGCTCCGTTGGGCTCCGAAGGCACTTGCAGCCACTGCCTCACCGACTCCTACTCTCCGCCCTTTTGCGCTTGTGGTCAGTTGCCTCTACGCCATAGCTAGCATACAGTGCGATGGCGGTGTCTGACCATAGTGCACGACATGGTCATGGTCACCGCCCAACAAAGTCACAGAGGGTACCGCCAAGAAAGTACTATTGTGCTAAGTACTAGTAACATCACTTTGGCCGCTTCTCAGCAAACTCGATCTTCCAGGTCTCGTTACGCCATCGCCGGCTAACCAGGATGACCATGTGTCTGTCGTCAGGGCCCTGGCCGACTACATCTCCGACCCCTGTCTCCATGTTTTCCGGACGTGGGCCCCGGACGTGGAAGTCACATTTTAATTTCCTCCCAGGTTGATTTGGGATGTCGCTTTGAATACGCACTTCCTCACGGTTCTCGTCCGAACCAATTGTGCAATTGCACACCTGTTTTTGATTCTCGTCGGTGTCGATACTTGCAGCCAGGTGGAATTTCCAGGTATGACGCTGCAACTCAGTGTTGCGTTCTCCGGCCGAATAATGGCGTTCCCAGGATGGGCTATTATCGCAATCTCTCATCCGCAGGCTGCCTCTCTGGCGCTCTACTGTCACCTGCTTTTTCACTTCTGTCCGCATCTGTCCCACTGTTCCTCACCTTCGTACAGAGGCACTGGGGCGGCTTCTCAAGAGGGGACAATGCCCATACAAGCTGACAGATGATGTTGCGCCAATTCGGCGCCCATGACTCAATTGCATTCCGGCAGCCTGGTGTTGATGCTGGCTTCGGCCCAATACAAGTGTATATACGAAGGTACTCTAGACCCGGTCAGACTCAGATTGGACCGTATTGGTGGTTTATTTTTGGCTTAGCTCACTCAAGCAATGCCAGCAGAGGTAAAGCGGTGCACATATCATCTTGTTCTTGTTTGCTGGTATCGAACTTACGCGAAATGAAAGACATGAAAGTCTTGCGGTTACTGCTGCATTCATCGCACGCTGGAGCTCGCAAATCTCGCACATACGGCTTTCGCTTTTTCTATCTGCAGACCGAGCCCATGACCAATCTTGATGGCGCATGGATATCTACTTTTCAACGCTATGCTTTTCGTTTGGTAGACAAGAAAGCCGATGGCGATGCCACGCTTCACATCGTCACCAAACACCGCCAGCCTCGTTGAGTGGCCGGTGGAGCGTCTAGGAACGGACCTGATAGACCCAGCGAAAGATGCCGCACTGTTGATCGTAACGATGGGCTTGTCTAACCTTTGTGAGAGTCGGACATTAGGATCACATCCAGTGGCCTCACTACCTCCGGGTCTCTTCTGACATCATTTACTTCATTCCATATGTACAAGTACATTCTGTCCTAGTGAGCGACAAGCCGCCGCCTTCACGAAGACAATCCATAACTTCTGGAAGGTCTATTATTAGGGCGCGCACCCGAGCACGGAACATTTCATTCTAGCTTCCCCAGCTTCTAAAAAACCGACTCTGACCTGCAAGGGCCCACTCCGTGCGGAAGTACTTTGTATAGGTACATTGAGGCACAACTCATCCCGGATCGCCACGAGCAGATCACACATTTGCTCCCACTTGACAGACACCACGCTTCAGGTATCCACTCTATAATAAGTCGCATGTTAATGCTTCAAAAGGCGGCCTCTCTTCGCCTTGCTTTATACATCAATAATTGGCTATCAAAGGGTCAAGTATCTGCCTTGGCTTTGTGTGCGAGACTTGTTGCTTTCCCAGTATCGCCGCTTGAAATCATAGCTGAGCAGGGCAGAAAGTGCAAGAGGTGGTCCGGCTGACCGACGGAGACATCACTCAGCAGCAACAGTCTTGCAAAGAGAAAAAAAAACGTTGCGCGTGGGCTCAGCACGCCCCAGTATGCACACTGGCATGGTTCCACCTTGGCTGCAGGAGGTATCCCAGTTGTCACCACACATCCACCAACTCCCCTCGTCCTTGGGCTCCACTCCAATACCCCATCAGGTATCCATATCCCAGATAAGCATGGTGTAGGAGCAAGCAAAACTGCAAGCATAGAAGGCAGGACTACCCATCAAGGCATCCTGTTCCAAGATTCTATCTTGCTCACATTGACTTCCTTCTAGAATCTTTGCGGAACGACTTACCACTTGGTAGCAAAAGTGGAGCTGAGATTGAGAGACTAGTTTTCCAAGAGTGAGTAACACACACGAATATAACCAAGTACGGCAATAGAGACTGCGCAGCTCGCAGTGCACCCTCACAGCGGCTGAGACCGCAGAATACCTGGTAAGTTTCTTGCCTTTTCACAGTCACATCATGACTATTCCTGTCCTGCGCATCCAGCTTTCCCACGAGCCACTTCATGTAAATCACGTTGCTTGTATTACACAAGAGCACTCGCACTCTCATCTGCCAAGTCTTCGGGCAGTATTCTATCATCGACAGGAAAAAACTCTGGCCGAAGTATGCCCATCCACCACAGTCAACCATATCTAGCGCAGGAGGGTCACAGTGACCATCCAGTGCTCCAAGGCGGGTGTGAGGGCTATGACTGGCTCCTGCGAGGCTCCCCTGGTCCGGCTCATGCACCTATCCTTACTTGCCAATCACCTCCACTTGGGCTCCCAGCCTTCACAGCACGCATATTGCAACCGTCACCCCTTCCACCTCAGCTAAGCTCATTTGGTCTCATCAACAGATCGTGTCCTTTTATATATGAAGCAAGCCACCGACCACCACTACCATTAGCCACCAAACGAGCTTTCTCGCCGGCGACTGCTTTGCCCGGCATTGACGTAAGCCCAGGATAGAAGATATACCCGGGCAAGGCTACTTTCCTTGTCAGCATACACGCCTGTTCATCACCTTCTTTTATTTCTAGATCAACCTGATTCGGTTGAATGCGCCAAGAAAAATACCAGCAGCGTCCAACAGTGGCTGCGTCTTGGTCGACCAGACTGTTCTTCGTATGACCGGTGAGACGACAGATGGTTATATCTTTACACACCCAAGCAGTCACAAATCACCGCGCGATATCCACAGACGTCTTTCGCCCTGGCTATCCAAACCATTCCGTGGTGTCCCACCAGCCCTCCGAGGGGTCGGCTTGACGGAGACTATCAGGGAACCTCAGCCGGGACACACGAAGCGACTGAGGACAGTAGAACAGGACTAACCTCTTCCTCCTACCGACCAACTGTAATCAGCTTTGAGCCGGAATTCTCATTGTTGTTGGAGTCTGGTCGCAGTGGTCAATGTTTGGGCTCGCCAGATCCTCCACCCCCAGGCGAAAAGGTCTCGATGTCGCAGAGAGGTCCTACCTCTCGCCCGTCTTCTCGTCGCCGCTCTTATTCGCAGTCGACAGATGCACAAGCCTCGTCTTCCCTGCAGTCGGGACTCTCAATCGCACATGACAGTGCAGCGGGATCCCCTCGAGAGCCTGGCGGTGCAGCAATTTTTCAAGGTCACGAGCCCCCGCGCCAGGCTACACCAAGGAGCCTTGGTGTCCATACGATTTTGAACCCGTCTGATCCAAGAGATCAACAGTCTGCGTCCTTGCCGCTTACCCAAAGGGTGTTCGAGAGTGGAAGCTCTCCGTCAAGTGCAGGTACGAGACAGTATGGCGTTTCGGGCTCGCCGTACCAGACTTTCGCTCCAAGGCCGCCCTACGGCGGACCAACAGGATCAGGACTCCCCACTGCTCCAACGACTTCGGTACCGCTCTCGACTCAGCAAGAATCGCCGACACCCGTTCGGCCTTTCCCTCCAGCTCTGGGTGCTGCGAGGAGAATGTTGACTCCCAGATCACCCAGGCCGCCTAGCCTGAGCCGTGTTGCGACTCCGTCAAGTTTCGCCGATCCTCAGAATCCATTTGATTACGCACCACCCTCGACGGGTCGAGCAGGCGGATCGCAGGAAATGCCACCTTTCTCGGGACCTCCTCCCAACGCACCTCAGCATCTTTCACGAAATAACCCAGTCCCCGCTGCGCCGTATACTTCAGCGGCACCTCGCTCGTACTCACAGCCAGCTTATCACTCCAATACGCCCCCTTTTCAGTTCCCCCAACAGCCTTCTAGGGCAGGACAAGTAGAGCGAAGTCCGCAAGGCGCCGCTCCTCCGTATCCACAGGGACAGTACGGGCTGCCACAGGGAAGAGCGAGTGGATACACACCATCACCAGGTGGTCCATCTGGGGATCCGAACTTGTCAAATGCGATCATGAGCGCTCTGCAGACCGGCGGTAGCGGTGGCAGCGCACACCGAGGGCAGGAGTCGCACCCGCATCTTACGCTCCAGACTAATACAGGAGAACAAATTACAGTGCCTCTGGATGTGCACCAAGGCTCTCGGCAAGCCGACGAAAAGCGACACCGTAACGCTGGAGCGTCAGCGAGGTTTCGAGCTAGGAAGAAAGAGCGGGACAAGGACATGAGGGACACCTTGAACCGGCTGGAGAGCGAAAGTAGAGACGTGGCCAGGCACAACCAAGAACTGCAAGTCGAGGTCGATTTCTACCGTAGTGAACGGAACAGATTACGAGACATTGTTCTGCGCACTCCAGAAATTAGGGAGCATGCGGAGAGAGCACCACCAAGTCCTCGCTCTTCGCGTCCTGCGGCTCCTCTGTCACGCCCTGGTGAAAGGCCATTTGGAAGCTCTTTCATGGCTGGTAGCAGTTCTCCTTCTACGTCTCCAACCGGACCGCCGCAACATCCGGCTCCGTACTCGGGAGACCTCGAAAGGCCAACAAGGAGGCGAAGAACGGATCCTCCGTCAGCAGACTTTGGCAACTCCCCGTATCCGATGCGACCTGCACAACCAGCAAGCACTCTTCCTCCGATCGTTACGCAAGGTTTCGGCGCGCCAATTGCGTCCGCTACACCTAGTGCACGACTACCACCACTTCGCTTCGATCAGCCTGGCTCGGGCAACTCTCCGACTGCAGCACAAGCATCGGTGGCCGTTGGAGCTCATGTTCCGCCTCCGCCTGCTTTGCAGACACAGTTCCCACCTTACGGAAGACCGCCGCACGAAATGGGCTGGGCGAGTAATCCCCGCGATTCTCGCGAGGAGCAGCTTCAACAACAGCACCATCATCATTCTCCTGGACCGTCTGGCTAAGATGTTTCCTTGATGGTGCTGTTGCACTGGGGCTATTGGTCGATAAGCAGTCGGTCGACATCACCATTTTACAACATTTTGTTTTTCTTTTAATCAACACTTTTCACAGACTGCCAAAAGTATTCTACTTCGAAAATACCCACATCCGTTCGAGATACCCATTTGGCGCTTTGGAACTTACGCGTTTTTCCTCTAAGACTTTTCTTTCCCGATCAACACTAGAAGAGGTGCATAGCTCGGGCGACCGATGAAGGGTTTTCCCTTTTCTTCTGCTTTTTCCACTCCTTTGTTTCTAGGCCTCTTTTGTCAAAGCTTCGCGGAGTCTTATTCTTCTGTCTTGCGAGACCTCGAGGCTTCCTTAACTGTTCAGATTTTCGATCTCGAGCAATCGATGCGTCACATTTCCTTGTTCTGAACAATTGTCGGGTACTACCACTGCACCTCGTACCTCAACCTCAGCGCAAAAGCTCGATATTTCGACCTTGGACGATGCTATTTTTCGCCGGACCTGCACGAGCGATCAGTCAAAGTCCTTCACGAAGCAGTGTTTCTCAGCATCTGAAGTACAATCTGGCACTATACCAATTCAAAAAGAAAAGGCCCCGGTTTAGGGCAAGATGGGAAGGAGTTCACAGGGTCCCAAAAAGACCATACGGTCACAGCATGTTTCTTTAATTACAAAAAGGTTTAATCGCGCAGCCATGCATAGCGAGGGAGCGAGAACGTCAGAGTGTTTTTGCAGGGGAGCGAAAGCGGAACTTGTAGGAAAGAGGTATACTAGGTGTGACGCCCACCATTGTTCTGGGTGACAGCATTTGTTGACATATATGGCTTGTAATCGGTAGCATTATCATTCTTCTTCTGCCCTCATTAAGCTGACTTCGAAGAAAAGAGATCTCGTTTCCTAGGTTCTCTTATCGTGTTGTCCATGCCTGCGGTGTATCTTGCCACTTCCGACGACGAGTGAATGCTTTTGTGTTGTTTCTCCTCGGTCCACAATAATGCATGAAACGAATATTATCATCAAGGCTAGCAGTATCAGTCCCCTAGGATTCACCGGCACAGGCGGACAGTGTTTTGGGGATCTACGCGAGACCCATACATTGGTTATGAGTTGGGCCTTGGCCCCAAAACGTCCTGATGCTGAGCCAGACGGCAGCAAGCTTTATGGAGGTTTACCCGCGAGTCCGAAACGGCACTGCTGCAAACTTCGGCATATACTCCGTCGTCAAGAAGATCTTGCTTGAAGTGAGAAGGACGCCCGTCTTTATGAAGCTGCAGATCCTTGGATTCGCTCCGGTACCGGCAATCCCAGCTCTAGCTAGCCCCCGTCTCCGACGCCAACAGGGACAAGCTCATGGACGCGACGTAGACCTTCGCGAAGTCTTCAGTTGATATCTGTTAACACATGATCGACTCATGGGACTTTCTGTGATTCCAGCTACCTAAGTCATCAACAAGACGCAGAATGGGCCGGGGCCTGATCCTGGTGCGGTTACTTGTTTCCACAGCGTGTCATCGGCTATCAGCGCTACCAAGGAGTTCTTGATCAACCAGTGACTCACATTTTGTGTCTCTGTATGGTACTTTATCACGTTGAAATTGGTCACACTCCTGCTTGACCAGGAATTCTTGTTCAAACGACTAGAGCTCTAAGGTTCGTCTGCGCTGAATGAATCAGCCTGAATATGAGCAGGAACCACATTCCAAAAAAAAGAAGAAAAAAAAGAAGAAGAAAACAGTATAGTAGTCTCGATGTGCTCAAAAGTATTGCGACTCCCGCCGCCATCCGAATCGGGTTAGTGAGGTGTAATTCCATGCCAAGTTGGCGATACTGGCGGGTTGCTCAGACGAGGCTGAGATTTTCGGCCCCGCTTGCCAAGACAAGGCTGTCACCCACAATTTTCGTGATACGATGGTTGGCGACATGCGATTTGATCATGAATTAACCAGCCCCTCAACCACAGACGGGATAAAGCGGAAGATTCGTTTTGAACGACTTGAAAGATGAAGCATGTAATCAATATGGTAATCAGAGAAGCTAGTCCTTGGTCATATTTAGCAAAGGGTAGCTCGAGGCTAGTACCTTATACGCTGGTTTTCGCCAGTTCAATAGAGTACACGATGAATTACTGGCGTTGCGCTACAGTAATTGGGCATTTCATTAATGAATGATTTCTATAGTAGGATAGCTCGCTTTCCACAGTAGTCAAGTAGGATGCACAAGTTGCTGGAGACCATTCAGGACATCCTGCTGGTTTCTTCAACTGAAAAGTTTCCAAGAATTCGAAAATTCAGACCGTTGCGCGATAGTCCAACAATCTTCAGAATCCGTTCATCTTCAAAATACTGGAGATTCAACGTGCCCCACCATCACAACTCAATCCAATCTTCGTGTCTTCGTGTAAAGGGTTGATCTTCTTTTTCTTTTCTGCTTCCACTTTATTTTTGGGAGAGGAGAGAAACCAGGACCGCAAACCATTTCGCAACGAGCCCTAAGAGATACCTGGCCCAATTCATCTTTCAACCCTTTCTTTCTTCCCACATATTTCTCTGAATCAACTTACTTAAGACTCGTTCTGTCCTACTTGTCAGTCTCAACGAGTCACTCACTCGCTGAACGAAACATTGACTTCGGACTTTATCTCATCATATCGGTTACCCACCTCTGCCTTAAAACCTCGCCTGCAACAATTCTACGTCTCTCTGCTACTGCGCACCACGATCGACCTCTACGGCTTCGACGAGCTCTTCATTCACGCTTGTTTGATCCTCGTACACTGACTTAGTTGTCATCATTTCAATTTGTGTTTCGATTTCTGTTGCCCTCTAGCCACCAAGTCATCACCCTCAAGCACATTCACGATGCCTAATTCAGACAAAAATCCCATCTCAACCCCATCTCCACCCTCCCCAAGTCTCACCGACCTGTTTGGTGACTCTCCACGGCCCACCACATGCTCCACCTCCACCACCATCCCAAGCCTCAACTCTTCAGAAGCGATGCGCCAGCCTCAGCCCCCAGACGAAGAGTCCGAGATCGACCTAAACTTCAACGACATGGATCTTGTTCACTACATCTCTCCTAAGGGCGAATACAAGACTTGGGACCGCAACGACCCTGAAGATCACGAAGCCGCTGACGAGGTCAAGCTTTGTGGCTCTGGAAAGCAGCGCCAAGATACCTTGGAGGCTTGGAAGGCTGCTCGCACTCGTGAGCTCATCCAGGAAGAGGCCCAAGCTAAGGCGACCGCTGAGAAGTCGGAGAATGACTGGTATCTGGAAATATGTGGTATGAGTGCCGCTGAGTGGAAAGCCAAAGAAGCCGATAGGAAAGCTGCCGAAGAAGCCAAAGCAACTACTCTCGTTGCCGATCCTCCTGCTACTAACATGAACCCTACTATACCCACTACGGAGACTGCTGATTCCAACAAAAGCACCTGCGTCCATGACGCTAAAATTGATGAGGAAGACGGTAGCCTGGAAGCTGCGTATTGGGCATTTTACGAAGCGGAAGACGCGGCAAAAGCTTCTCGTGACGCAGATAGTCATCACGATGACAACAACGATGAGTTCTATATCGATGACGAGGAAGGTGGTGCCCAACTGGACTGGGGGAGCCCCGAGCCTCCCAACAGCGCCAGTGGCTTGAATACCAACGAGGAAGTGCCGACTACCAACACATGTGTTTGCAACTCCTACAAAGTCGGTAGTTCCCAAGCCAGTGACGAGGAGGATGGCGCCTCATTGGATTGGGGAAGCCCTAAGTCTCCCAGCAGATCTGATCACAACGATGCACCGGCTGCTCTTGACTTGGAAGCCTACGATCACGAAGATGGTGGCGCCTCACTGGATTGGGGAAGCCCGGAACCTCCTGCCAGCACCGAATATCCCGAGATCGTCAAGTACAAGCCTCGAGTCAAAAAGACTGACCAAGCTCCCGCCCAGGAATCGCTTGTCACTGCACCTGCTGTAGAGACCGCCGAGGAAGACAGTCGTCTACAGGCTGAGTGTTGGGCAGAGTTTGAGGCACTTTGCGACGAGGATGGCGGTGCCTCATTGATCGAAGAAGAGAAGACGTCTTCTAACCCTCCCACTCCGGCCCCTCATATTCGAGGTAGCTCTCCAGTCAAAGGTAGCGCCTCGACCTTGGCCAAAAACTTGACACATGAAGTCGAGAATGACACGGATGCTGGTTCTGATTTTGGATCTGATGAGCCTCCCAAAGAGAGTGCCGCGATGGTAAATGGAAAGTCACCATCCACTTCAGCCAGAGCAGCCGGCCGGACCGGTTCTAGTCCACTCAAGAACATTGGAAAAGAGAGTAAAGCCAAGCGCGAGCTGAAAGAACGCAGCGAGGTGATTCGTATGCTCAGATCGGAAATCCTCAACCGACAAGAAACCACCAGCCTGGACCAAGCCGTCAACTATATCCACTCAAAGCCTCCACAGAAGGCGAATGGGATTTCCATGGAACCGTTGCTGCCCGACCTTACGAATCATGGCCGCAAGGAAGCTGAGGATATGACGACTGAAGATACTATGTCTGTTCTCCCGAAGCTGTATCACAAGTATTGGAAAGATGGCCCTGAATACCGACTACTGGCGAAGCATATGGATTTGAGTAAGCTTCCCTGTATACTCACATGTTCTGATCAACAGGAAGGCGAAGCACATACTGATATACTCAAAAAACAGAGGTCGACGTAAACTTGAATGACGTGTACGTTTCAATGGGTCTCAATATTGGCCGCGGAAAAGACCTCTTCGCGATGATCCAGAACCTGCTCAAGACCCCCGGATGCTCTCTGAGGATTGATGGCGACCTCGTCGAGGAGCACAAGGTCATTGTCGGCCAGCGAGCTCATGAATTGCTGGCGACTGTTGGCTGGGGTGACGAACACTTTCAAAGACCCGTCGTCTCTGGTAGAGGCAGCAAGGAGGAGCTGTGTGACAAACTTTGCTGGTCGAACGCGTCTACCGAGTGAGTACCCCATCGTATACTTCCACCCTTATTTCTACTTTGTAAACCCCTCGTATTGACCACGCATGATAGCATCTTCCTCGGATTCTCGAAGCTTCTCTACAAGGCCGCCAAAATGCACGAAGCGCGACGAAAGGGCCTGAACAGAAAGATACACCACGTGGAACCAGCTGCTCCACAGGCGGCCAACCAACAAGCGTCTATGCTTGCACCAAACTTGTCAGCTCTCAAAGCACCCATGGCCATTCCGACAGACCCAATTTTCACTCTCATTCCCGACCAAGCGCTTCGTAGTCCTGGGAAGCGAACTCACGCTGTTATTGACTTAACCGGTGGTGTCGAGCAGCAAGTCGATGCAAGTCCTAGTAAGCGTGCGCGCCTCTCCTCTCAACAGGCTCAGCAGACCCAGAATGTGCAGCTTCCGTTGCAACCAATTCCTCTGCACCCTCATGCACCGGTCCAGCAGATAGAGAGTCAGCAGCGCCCTCAATTCGACTTGCATCACGATCAAAATCCGCAGCATTTCGGAGCTCTGAACTGTCAGAATCCATATCAACATCTGTACCAGCATCCTCAAGCTATGAATCCACAGGCTCAGAACCTACAGTGGCCTCCGATGTTGCCTCAGTACCAGAGTCCGCAACGTCCTCACACAGTGGCCCAGGCCCAGACACTACAGTGGCCTCCGATAATGCCTCAGCACCAGAGTCCGCAACGTTCTCACACAGTTCCTCAGACCCAGAGTCTACAATCCCCTCAGATGGTGCCTCCGTATCACAGTTCGCAGCGCCCTCAAATAATGCCTCAGCATCAGACTCCGCAGCGCCCTTGGGCCCATCTACAGACAACACATTACAATCCGCAGCATCCTCAACTGCAGCTAGGACAGAACTTGAGCCTAAGGCTGGAGCAACAGCGATCCCCCATACCACAGGCGCAGGTCCAACCAAACTGGGCACGATCGGTGGCGGGTCTTGATCTACAACAACAAATTGAGATACAACGGCAAATTGCAATGCATCGGCAAGTGGACTTTCAACAGGCTGAGGCTTGGAGTCATCAGCTCCAGATGCAGCAGCAATCTCAACGCCACGTTGGTCCTCAATACTTGATGAGTCCGCAGCCCTCTCAGAGCTGGGAAACTCAAACACAGGGGCAAGAAAGTGATGTATTTTGGAGTTGAAAGACGGACTATGGATAGGCTCACGTACTATGGTTATGCAGCCGTCTGGTGAGAGGGACTTGATCCATGGACGTTCTATACTATGGTAGCAAAAGTGTCTACTGTTACCAATAGAACAAGCTGGATCAATATGTGCTCAGGTGTTTTTTGTGTCACGTATAACAATATCTTGTAATTCACTGCATGTATTTCGGAAATTCTATGATTTCAGTGAGGTTTCCTGCAAATTTCTTGCTGTGGAATTCAGCGCAAAAGTTGATGCGAGTCGAATTCGCGGTTGTTGGTATATATAATGCCAAGAGTGTGAGGGTATCCGATAGTGTGGTTGAATAAACGACCCTTCACTACTATGTTAAATAGGGGGCCACTTGGGTAGGGTATTTAGTGAGTGCGACGTCATTTTTTGTGCAGCGGAACCCCACGGGCCTTCAACAACTCACAACCTTGTCGTCTGTCACATTTCCATCTACAACACACGATATGAAAATGTGCACCTTATAACCCAGCCCGATCCACGCACCATATCAGCAACCATGCGTCCAGTCAATCGCCTACTCTCCAAGCCCCTTGCGGCCCCTGCGCCGTCAAACTTCGTGTGTGCAAGCTGCCGAACTGCCCGGACTTTTTCATCCGCCACATCCCGCGCCTCATCCACACCCTCCGCGCCGCCGCCCACCGGCCTCGTCGCGCTCTCCTGCCGGCGCCTTATCTCTATTTCCGGCCCAGATGCACCCAAGTTCCTGCAAGGCGTCATCACGCAAAACATCCTCGCCCCGCAGTCTGCCGCGGCCGGCGCCGCGGGCACCAAGATTCGCGACGACGGCTTCTACAGCGCCTTTTTGACCGCAACGGGCCGGGTTCTCTACGACGTGTTTATTTATCCGGATCGCCGAGCGCCAGGCGGAATCGCTAGGGCACCAGCGCCCGGTGAGAGCTTCCTCATCGAGGTCGACGCCGCCGAAGCTGTGCGCCTCGAGCGGCACATCAAGCGGTACAAGCTGCGCGCCAAGTTTGCCGTGCGCCTCCTCGATGCGGACGAGGTCACGGTCTGGCATGGCTGGGACGACGACGGGCGCGCGGCGCTGGATGCAAGTACAGCAGGGGTGGAAGACTTCCACCGATTCGTCCATATGCGCGATCCGCGTGCGCCGGGACTTGGGTGGCGCATGCTGAGAACGGGCGATAGCGAGCCGCTCGTGGACTTGCCGAGGGTGGCAGATGAGGAGGTGTATCGGGTGCGCCGGTACTTGCATGGTGTGGCCGAGGGACAGAGTGAGCTGCTGCGGGAGAGTGCGCTGCCGCTCGAGGGCAACCTAGACGTCATGGGCGGTATTGACTTTCGGAAGGGGTGCTATGTGGGACAGGAGCTCACGATCCGGACGAAGCACCGTGGCGTGGTGAGGAAGAGGGTATTGCCGGTCATGCTTTACGATGGGGCGGAGCCTCCTCAGCAGCTGACATACGACTCAAGCTGTGCATTGGATGCGGCTGCTGTCCCTGTCGATACGAGTATCGGGCGGTTGGAAAAGAAGGGACGCAGTGCAGGCAAGTGGCTGAGGGGCGTGGGAAATGTCGGGCTAGCATTGTGTAGGCTGGAAATTATGACCGATGTGGTCTTGCCGGGCGAGACAGCTGCAACGACATACAACCCAATGGATGAGTTTGTAATGGAGCGGCAGGCGAGTGCGGAGGGGCAGGAGGGACTCAAGGTCAAGATCAAGGCTTTTGTACCTGATTGGCTGAGGCAAGGGTTAGAACAGCAGCAGTCCGGGCATCCTTAGTGATGATGACCTTAGCATCGAGAATGCTATATCATCAGATTGTGATCATGTCGTCGCTCATGGGGAGATCAAAGTGCTTTCTTCACCCGCTTCGTAATTCCTCGTCGCTGTATGCAGGGCTCTCCAAGGGACAGAAATGGCGGTCATGAATAAGGTCGACTGATAGATTGATGGCACATTGCGAACCATCAGCATCGCACTCAGGCAAGCAAGCCACTTCGGGACAGGACGTCGGCTTGACTGCTGATGAAGGTCGTATATGGAAATTCGAGGGTAACTCATGTCGATGGCGCGTTCCCGAATCGAGGTTCTTCATCCTTCAGTCACCAACATTACTGGCTTGTAAATCTGTCTATTTGGGTATCATGAACAGAGAAAGAAAAAATGCAGCACTGCCAACTCAAGCTGCCGTTTGCGCCTCCATCATCCTGCGTTCCTTCGTTGCCTGAGCAGCTAGAAGCCGCGCCTTTATCTTGGGCCATTTCGTGTCCCAGTACTGGATGGGGTCATCGGACATTTGCACCTCTGCGGCCGGGATGGGAACAGACATTGGGCCGGCAAGCTTCGGCTCAGGAGGAGGAACAGGCCGCGATGACAGCATCTCCACATCCTCGTCGACTGCCACGCCACTCTTCCTCCCTTCCCTCTTCGCCTTCTTCTCCGCGCGCCGCTTGGCCTTCTCCGCAAGCCTCTCCTCCAATTCTCGAATCTTGTCATCCCGCGCGTCGTCCTCTCTCCGCATCCTCTCCCTCTCCATCTCCTCTGCCTGGGCCAACTTTCTTTTCCTCTCCTCCATATAGGCTCTACCCTTCTCTGCCTGCCTCGCTCTCTCCGCCTCCTCCTTCGCCATCCTCTCCCTCTCCTCCTCCTGCATGCGTTTGCTGTTTCCCTCTGCGCGCTCCAACTCCTCCGCAAACCGCCGCTGCTTCGAATTCATAAGCTCGCGCTCGCGCTGCTTCTGTAGCAACGCTGTCCGCGCACCATCGTACGCAGCGCGCGCCTCGTCCGACGCCAGGATGTCGCGCGCCAGCCCGAACTCTTCCCATTTTTCCTTGTCAAAGGCCGCTCCAGCCTTGTCAGGATGGTATCTTAGTGAGCGTTTGCGCCAGGCACGCTGTACGGTATCGCGCGTGATGGGCTCGGTGGGGTCGGAGGAGATGTCTAGAAGGGCGTAGTAATCGACGTTGCGCGAGGCGGCATCTCTGGCCGCCGCGAGCAGCTCAGTGGAGGCGGCTGAATCGCCCATCTTTGAAAATAGAATGGGTGAATGCGTCTAGAGGAGGCTGGATGTGTATCAGAGTGGTTGTGTGCTGATATTGCTATTTGACAACAAGTTGAAATGCAACGCTTGTAACGAGGCTGGAATACCTGATGTTGAATTTAGCGGAACCGCTGACATAAGCTAACGCCCTTCACCCCCCTTCCCCAATCCCCCGGCGCGAGGACCGTCATTGCAACTAAAGCACGATATTCCAAGACAAGAACGAAAACTCAAGGCGCCACTAGAACTATTCTGCCACACTCAGCGTGGCTTGCAAGCAGTCCCATCTTGGCTCTCTTCACGCAAGCTCTTACAACATCGCTGTCACTGTTTTGTTATGAGACTCCGAGCGAGTTCGAGACACTGTCATACTCGAAGCGAAGATTTGGAGAAGCTTGAGCGAAGATTCGTAGTGCTCAAGATGCGAAGAAAAGTATTTCATAATTCCTCAACTGGCTATGTGAGGGGCTATGACCCCATCTTCCCCAAGCAAATGCAATACTCCAGACTCCTTCACAAGCAATCTAAATTGAACAAAAAGTCGCTGGGCCAGCCCAAGCCTCCTACGGATGCTCCTCCCCCCCCCCATATCAATACCGCACACCATACCTGATCCTGGGCTGACTACCTGTCTAGGATCGGTTGACGTTTATGTAAAGGCCCAAATGTCCTCCTCCATTGGGATATGTATCTCATACACCAGTCTCACATTCGGCGTCGTACTCTGTGGCCACGACGTCGGTAGTTCCGACGGTAAGCACAAGCTGCCAGCGTTTTGTGTTTGAGGCTGTGGCTGGGTTGTAGGCGTACGTCTTGTGGGTCACCAACTTTTTCAGGTCCGTGCCAAGAGCCGTGACAATATCGTTGTAGTTGGTCGTTCCCCCTTCACGCGTATAGACTAGGATCGTCTTTGGAGTAAGCTTCTTCGCTTTCTCCTGGGCTTGGATGTACGTCGCGGCAGATTTGGCCAATGTCGCCTCGTGTCCGGCTGTGATGTGAAAGGTGGTGGGCAGGCCATCGGCACCGATGACGAAGATGGCAGAACAACCGCTCAGGTTGTACACCTTGATCTTTTCTCCAGCTTTGACCCTTGACGCGTCCTCAAAGGTATCGCCTCTCATGTACCACACCTTGTTGTATTCGATGATGTCGTCGTCGTCGAAACCCGCAAGACCCTCAGTCCTCTTCTTGAGTTTTCCGGCCTTGGGCAATTTCACACAAGTTGTTCTGGTCGCGAGCGGTGAAAGATCAGTGGTCACTCCGAAAGCGTCCAACGCGGTGCCATCTCGATCTACGAAATCGGCCAAATCGTTACTGCCAGGGGTTCTGCGATTTTATTCAGCTTCAGGCCAGTTGATACGTCACTTGGGTCATGTCAAGTGTATCGACTTTCGTGTGAGGGTAACTTACCGGATGTCGACGGTAGGTAGGGCGCTCGCGATGCTAGCCACGACACCCAACACCGTAACGTATGGAGTGAAACGCATTGTCGAAGGGATTTGAGTGAGGTTTATGGGGCTTGTTGATTATGTTCAAAGGTTGTCAAGATGATTTACTTGAGATATGATCGTGTTGAATTCTTCAGACAGCCTTTGAGGAGCAACGGCGAAGACTTTATAGCTCCAGCGCTTCACAACTTTCACGCTCCTTCGGCCATACTCTCTCGGATCGATTGCAACTTGGTTGGATCTCGTACCCAATATCGAAGGGCCTTTCAAGGCCATGAGGCCATATACATGCTCTCCTCAGCCATGGCCGCCAGTCTCGACTCAGCTTAGAAGGCTAACATGCTGCATACGATACTTGCGCATCGCCGCTGCTGCTCAGAAAGCCCTGCATGTGGCCTGGCATGCGTTCAGCGCAACCGCGACAAGAATAGCAAAACGCAACATGGCCGCGACATCTGACAAAAACATCTGCTGAGGAATGATGACCATGGTAAAGTACCCAATAGCTTGACTGAGACTGGCGTTCCTACCAGGTCCCGGCAGCGAGGCCTGCCTCCGAATCGTTATATCCGTCTCGTCGCGATAACCAGAGGCTGTAGCTGGCTCCACCAGCTCCACTACGGTGGTCTCAAGACTCCAGTCGACATGTCACTTGGCTGACCAACGTGCTTTTAAGATCCCACGAAGTCCATATTTGGATCACAATAGGCGTGACCTTGAAACCAATGCAATCGCTTGTGCATGTCTGCGGGCCATAGTAAGCTAGGTCATCGGTTTGAACTTCCAAAAAAAAGATCTATACTGCAGACCAGAGTCACTTCCTGACACAGGTCGCCGGGCCTTGGACATAAGACTGTTTTGCGATGGAAGTCGTAATAGCATGCTACTCGCTGGAAGTCTAGATAGAACTCAGACATGCAGCAAGGGCTCACTCCGAGAAATGAAACGTGAGACTATACAGGTCTGTGGAAGCGAAGATACACTGATCATCGTCTTGGGAGGCATTGTGGATACCTAGGTATCTAAGTGGGTTTTGTTGGCACTCGACATTGCAAGTTGGCGTCGATTGTGCCCAGTAAGCAACAACTTGAGTACTTCCAGCTGGAGTCAAATTGTGGCCCCCAGTCTTATGCGTACGCAACTCCACGAGGCTGGTGTGTCTTATTGTGTCCCAAGAGCAACTAAAAAAAATCTCGGTTACTCCTAGTCACCTTGACCCCTTGCCGCTCTAACTCCGAACTGCAGGCTGCTGGGTGTTTTGCCCAGCATAGTCTCACTTTTTGCCTCGCTCTCTTTGTATTTCCGTTTCCCAGCTACGAATACAAGCAGTGTCGAGCGCCAAAGAGAAGAAGGTCCTCTCGTGTCAGGACTCAGCAACGTCTGTTCTTTGAACAACCCTCATGCCTCCCACCATGGCTCTGCGCAACCTGGTCGATCTGCCCCTTGAAATCCTGCAGCAGATTGCGGGCCTTGTCCACGATACTCACTGGCCAAGCTTCTATGCTTTGTGTATCACCAGCAAGTCCTGGCGCTCGGTGTGTACGCCTTTGAACTTCCAGGAGCTTCGAATTTCAGTCAATGATTGCAGTGCGTTGCAAAGACATGTCGATGGCCTTCTCAAGTCCTTGTTGAGTCCTGTTTGTGGTGGAGACGTTACCCAATACGTCCGTCGTCTGTGCATCGAAGGCGCCTTGTCTTTGACAGAAGGCAGCGGCTGTGAGGAGACAACAGCTACGGTGGTCGAAGTCGAACGAATTGCGGAACAAAAAGAGCAAGAGCAACAATTTCGATCAAAGGGTCTGAACGAACTCCTGGATGAAAATGAACCGCTTATGGATACCATCCCGGGAGAGGAGGACCCTTTCGTCACGCCTGAACAGGATGCGGCGTGGACACCAGTCGTTAACTTGATCAAAACACTACCCAATCTTACAACACTCATGTACCAATGCCGCAACCAACTTCCGCCCAGTCTACTCAATGTGCTACATACATATCGCCCGCAATGCCGGCTGTATCACCATACTTTCCGGCTTCGAAGTCTCAGATCCAAATTTGGTCATATCGATCCTCACGAATGGGCAATAGCGACGTCGCCGTGTCTATACAGTGTCAAACTCAGATACAGTTTCTACAACGAGGACGCGGAGAGAGACCAGAATCTAACAGCCATCTTGGAGCTTCTCACAGGCCTCGCACCGAATCTGAAGGAGGTCTATGTTGTTTCCAGTACCGATATAAAATACAATGGTATTGTGCCAGAGCCTCATTGGTACAGTCTGCCGGGTTTCCATCGCGGCCAGACCGGATCATTAAATTTGCTCTCCATCACTGGCAAAGTACCACCGCTTCATTGGCTGCCAAACATATTGCAACCAGGGGTAAACCATATAGATTTCAACTCGTTGCGGCACCTTAGTTTGGGAGGGGGTTATGATGGTGACACTCGTGAGTGCCGTCAGGGGCTCACCACAAACGCACTTGAATTTCTAGCCAGGGCTTGCTCTTTTTCACAGCTAGAATCCCTTCACATCCTCCTATTGCGTCTCCATCATAGGACTGAGAACGTTGATCCGCACGCCAATGCCAAGCATATAGACGCAGCGGTCGCATTCTTCGACAGTCTCCCACCTCTGAGGAAGCTTTCTGTTGCAGGCTCGATTCTCCCTGAAGTCTTCGATACAATTCTCAGCCGACACGGGCCCACAGTGGTCGATCTCAAACTTTGCCCATTCGAAGATACCTGGGCAGCTACACTATGGTACATCCCTTATGTACCCATGACATTCACCAAGTCACATTATCTGCAGATCAAAGAACATTGCCATGTGTTGCAGAGCTTGTCTATATACGTCAAGCGGACAATGTCTGACCCGTCCGAGGTTGAGCTTTACGCAAGCCTCGCTCGAATCAAGCCACTTCAATTTCTCTTTCTTACCCTCGATTGCAGCAATTGGCGGGTGCGACGTGACCCCGATTTGGAAGATGCACCATGGTTCGACGAGGTTGACAAAGAGAAGCTCGACCGCAGGTGGTTAAAAAGAGGCCATGTACGACAAAACCTGATCAATTGTGCCGTGGACGAGACGCTAGCACGATCCATATGGGATGTTATCGCCAAGCACAAGGATGGGAAACGTTTACTTTCCCTCAAGCTACATACTACTGGAGCCATGAATTTTGGCTGGCCTGGACAAATTGGTCTGATGGCCGATGTCGCGCGTCATTTAAGCCGCTCGTGGCTCATTGAACGAGGTCCGCGAGATGACGGACAAGATGCTCTTCATGTCAGAGAACTGGGTGCGCAGGCCAGAAAGGCCCGTGATCAAGAACTGCTAAAAGAGCTTGAAGATAAGGAGGGCGCGGAGGACCGTGGCTATGAAGGCGTACAAACTTTCCGACGTATATGGCCGGAAAGAGAGGTTGGCAAACCCTGGATTGATGACTGGAAAAGTTATCCTCTGCAGACATGATGTACTATTATCTGGATTTACCAAGCACAGCTTATTACCTGCGAATCATCACCAAAATCAAAGCCGTACTGAAGAAGCAAAGCGGTTTGATCTACTTTTACGCCCAAGCTTCACGCCAAGGGTCAACGCGCCATAGGTTGCATCGCAAACTTGATTTGTGTACTTGTAACTCGCTCAAATGTCGCCTCAATAAGTCGCAGCTAGTCTTTGCACAAGATAATCACCCGTATTCACACCCTTATACTTCTTCTCCGTCTCCGCTGCGAATGTCCCAGGAATAGCCTCGATCTGGCTGTTGAAGTTCGGGTTGCAGAAGTATCTATGTCCTCAGTCAGTCTGCCGGTCTTGATTCGAAGTCAAGGGAGAGTATCAAAGGGGCGCTTACGCAATGGAATATCGAGGGGGGTGTTCAGCCGTCTTCCTCGGCGGCTCAACAACGCGGTGGATAGTGCTCTTGATCGTATCATTACTCCACCTCGCCAGCAAGTCTCCCGCATTCACGACACAAGTATTCTCAATCGGCGTGGCGTCCACATACTCGCCACTGGGACTCTGCACCTGCAGCCCGCCCGCGCTGTCCTGGAACAGCAGCGTGATGCTCCCGTAGTCGGAGTGGGCTCCCGCACGAACTTGGCCCGGGTTGATCTTGAAGACCTCGCTCTTCACAGCCGGGTAATGCAGCAGCCGCAGCGTGTTGTCGCCGTCGTCGACGAAGCTATCAAAGTACCCCTCATCCAGCCCCATGCCCACAGCGATGGCCCGCATCACCTCGACGTGGATATCCTTGCATTGATTGTGGAAATCCAACATTGTGGATTTGAAGCCGGCGACCTTGGGAGCGCTGGCCTCGTCGGGCCATTGATTGGCATAGGCTGGGTCGGACTCGCGGCCGATCTCAAAGGATTCCTTGATGTCCGGGTTACCCTGCTTGAGCTTGGCGACCTCGTTGATATCGGTGAGTTGGGTAACCTTCTCACGCCCTGGTGCCGAATAGCCTCGGTTTGCCTCAGGCGAGGTCCATCCCAGAGCGAGTTTCTCCTCGAGGCTCAGCTGATTGAAGAAGTTGGCCGAGGTGTCGAAGACATGCTTGCGCGTCTCGGGTGAAATTGGGAGATTGCTCAGATAGATGAAGCCGGCGGTCTGGAAGCCCTTGAGGATAGCATCGGCAGTCTCTTTGCGCTGGCTGGGGCCGCCGTTAAGGAATTTAGAGAAATCAATGAGCTGATGGGATATTAGTGAAACGTTGTAAAGCTTCACTCTTGAGCACTTACTCACCGGGATCATAAGACCCTTGTCCTCTACAGCTGCTTTTTCCATCTTGGCTTTTTAGTATGATCTCGTAGCGAGGATGTCGCATTCAAGATTGATGTGGCTATAAGCGATGTATATATATATATAAGTGAGTGCGATGATCAGAGCCTGTTCCATCAAGGCGCTCAGGAAGACACTTGAAACTGAAAGATGAGTTCAAACCTTGGGAGATATAGATATTTAACAACTCAGTGGGACGATACTATGTCAGGCGGGCATCTCCGCTTGACTAGAACAAAGTCTAATAGCCGGCCGGAGAACTTGACACATTTGTATGTATACGTGCCGTGGTGAGATGGAAAAGTATGATAAGGAGGGTATCGTCGAGATAAGCGGCCGCGAAATCGAGCCGGGGTGTAGGTAGGGATGTAGCCAGGTAGTAGAAGTGGCTGAACGAAGGAGGGGCATTTGGCGGGGTACTTAGTAGTTCATCTCAAACAGGTAGGTAGGTATCTATAAAAGATGTACCCACCATTCAAATTGTTCCTCACTGCAAATACCTAATTTCAGCAACATGAGGGGCCGGGATCCAACCCGACTTTCATGTTGTTCGAGTCGCCATTGCTTTGCCAAATTCTGCTCATCCTTTGTTTGAGTTCCATAGACTTCAAGTACACGACAGATTGCAGCCATGGCCGACCCCTCAGCAGCGGCAGGATCACCAGCCAAGGTGGTGGACATTCACACACACATGTACCCTCCTTCATATGTTGATATCCTCACCTCCCGCAGCACCATTCCACTAGTTCGAACATTCCCTAGCTCGCCTGATCCGCGCCTCATTCTCCTAGAAGCCGAAGTGCCCTCCTTGAGCGGCGCCGATGCTTCGGCTAAACCCCCAGGACGACCTCTCACCAAGCACTATTCGTCCTTGGCCCAGAAAATTCACTTCATGGACACGCATCATATCGACATCTCCGTCATCTCACTTGCGAACCCATGGCTGGACTTTCTCGAGCCTTCTGAAGCTGGTGGCTTCGCCAAGTCCGTCAATGAGGAGTTCAGCACCATGTGCGCTGCGCATCCAGGCCGGCTCTTCTTCTTCGGCACGCTGCCCCTTACAGCACCTCTCTCCGTTATACAGGACGCCATCAAGCACCTCACAACGCTCAAGTACTGCCGCGGCGTGATCCTTGGCACCTCGGGGCTGGGCAAGGGGCTTGACGACCCGTCCCTGCTCCCCATCTTCACTGCCCTGGCTGATGCCGCTCTCACAATCTTCCTGCACCCGCACTACGGGTTGCCCAACGAGGTATGGGGGCCGCGAGCTTCAGAAGAGTATGGCCACGTGCTCCCGCTGGCGCTCGGCTTCCCCATGGAAACAACCATCGCCGTTGCGCGCATGTACCTAGCCGGGGTCTTCGATGCCGTGCCCTCGCTGCAAATGATCCTCGCGCACAGCGGCGGCACGCTGCCATTCTTGGCGGGGCGTATCGAGAGCTGTGTGCTGCATGATGGGCATTTGGTGCGCGAGGGCAAGGTACATGCAAAGCGCCGGACGGTGTGGGATGTGTTGCGGAGTCAGGTCTACCTTGACGCGGTCATCTATTCAGAGGTTGGCTTGAAGAGTGCGATTGAGGCGAGTGGCGGGGCAGAGAGGCTGATGTTCGGAACGGATCATCCGTTCTTTCCACCGCTGGGAAGCGATGAGGACGGGGAGTGGGAGAGTGTGGGAACGAATGCTGATGCCGTCCGCAAGGCATTAGGAGACGGCTCAAAGGAGGCCGCCGGTGTGATGGGGGAGAATGCTGTGAGGGTGCTGAAGCTGTACGGAGAGTGAGGGTGTAAGCACGCAATCCCATGAGTTTTATGAATAGATGAGTTGAGTGACGATGCTACAGCGACTGCAAGTGGATACTGGACACAGGATTCGTAATCGGTCAACTTGGCACTGGTCAGTCGGCCCGGATTCCATCTCGTGAAGTTGGTCGGTCGCGCGATCTCATGATGCCCTACATCGTAAAAAAAAATTGGCTCGGGATCGAGCTCGGGCACCTTAGAAGAACGAATATACTGTATAAGGACTATTGATAAGATGGTTTCCAAGTTTGGAACAGCGTTGCAGTTCGCTGGAAATACGGCAATTACTGCTGCATCGGACCCGTCCACTGACAGCCTTGTCCCTGAATGTCAATTACCAACCCAGCCTCGCCGATTCAAACAGCCAACTTTTCAAAAATACGCTTGCCAAATTCGTTGCCGAAGGGAGACCCTGATCGTCAAGATCTGACAGCTGGGGTCAGGGCTGAAGAAGCACCGCTACCCTGTGACATCACTCGGGGGGTGATTTAGCGGGTTGGTGGGGTATAAGGCAGCTGCGAACACCTTACTACAGTAGTTGGGGGGAGGGGTGGCAGATCTGGATGCGTACCCCTAGATACTGGTGTTAGACAGCCTCGCCACTGTTCAGGGTCTCGGAGGTATTGAGTATTCCTCATACTCTGGGTACCTAGTACAAATATACTCTCTTCATCCTTCCCAAAACCCCCCCCATTCCTGACTTTGTTACAAGCTTCCCCCTCACCGCATGCTGATGGGTCCGCAAGATGAAGAAGACGCTATTGCTGTGCTTCATCCACGGCTTCAAGGTAACCCAAATTCCATCTACCCTTCCCATCCTGCCCCCAAAACTAACCATCCTCGTGTCCGTCTCAGGGGGGTGAAGAGACCTTTGGTCACAAATATGCCTTCACCGAGGATCTCCGCACACGCCTCTCCGTGCTCCTTCCCAAGCTCGATGTCCGCGTCCTCGTTTACCCCAAGTACGAAACCCGCGGTGACCTGGCCGACACCGTCTCGCGCTTCCGCGACTGGCTGCAGGAAAAGGTCATCGATATCGAAGTCGAAAAGGGCACCGCCTCGCCCACTGTCGACCCATCTGTGCGCGTGGTACTCTGTGGGCATTCCATGGGTGGCATCGTCGCCGCCGAGACCGTCATCGCCCTGACCTCGGACCGCGTAATTCCCCCATCGTCGGCGCCGGGGCTGAATGGCAAGGGAGGGAATGATGGAAACCACACGGCCGCACCAGCCGAGGGCGACAACGTCACGCTGAACAATCTCATGTTCCCGTATGTCCAGGCCGTGCTAAGCTTCGACACGCCCTATCTCGGCATCTCGCCCGGCGTCGTTGCGCACGGCGCCGAGACGCATTACAGCACAGCCAGCGCGGCGCTTACGCAGCTGAGCGGGCTGGCGTCGTTATGGAGTCCGGGCTCGCCAAACACTAATCCCTCGAGCAATAACGGGGCCAGATCTCAGAACGAAAAGCAGCCAGTCGGCGCGGCACCCATGGCGGAAGCTGCCAAAGAAGCCAGCGAAGGCGGAAAGACCACGGCCGCCTCTCCGTGGGGCTCTTGGGGCAAGATGGCCATGTACGCTGGCGCGGGCGCTGCGCTCGCCGGAGGCGCCGCGGCAGCGTATCTCAAGCGCGACCAGCTGACCGAGGGCTGGACGTGGGTGTCTTCGCACCTTGAGTTTGTCGGATGTCTGGCGCGCGGAGAGGAGCTGCGGCGGCGAATGGCATACATGGTGCGCGTGCAGCGAGAGCTCGGGGTTGGATTTGGCAACCTCTATACACGCCTCGGCGCCGGAGCGACGGCGCGGCAGCAGCAGGTCGCCGGGCTCGGAGGGACGAACATGGTCGGGACGGTGATGGGCTCGAAGCGGACGTTTTGCAATCTACCGTCTATGAGGGCGGGCCCAGACCGGAGTGGGGTGTGGGAGGAGGCTGTGAATGAGAAGGCCGGGGATGAGACGGGGGCCCATATGGGTGAGTGTCTTCTTTTCCTTTGCTTGCTCTGGTATATGTTGGAGGACAGGGTGCTGACTTGCAGCATGCAGCGATGTTCGAGCCGAAGGAGAACCCCGGATACGACAAGCTCACCGACGGTGCAGCGCAATTGATTGCCAAATGGACGACGAACGACTGGTATGAGAGCAGTACGGAGGCAGACATTGATGCGGACGCAAATGCCAGCCAGCCGGAAATGGCTTTGGGCTGAAGAATTACAGGACGAGCTCACAGTGCTCAGAAGTTTCCTTTTCGGGTGCGCGGTCTGTCTACCTTTCCACTGGCTAGAAAGCCCTGGTACTAGAAATGGTTTTGGACTCGGGGTTCTTTTTCAAAAAAAAAATTATTGAGTATGGTTTGGTAATGTGCAGTTGAGGTGGGCGTCTTCGTTCGGATATATTCCCCGTTGGCCGTATACCCTGTTCTGGCCATGTTTGTAATTCGACGCAGTATTGTCAAATATACCACTTATTCGTGCCCTCAACGCAAACAAGGGGTGTGAACAAGCCAAACTCGCGCTTCACCACCGTCCCCTCCTGTGCACTAGAGAATCCCATGCGCGTAAAAGTCTTCGTGGAAAGCGGCATTGACCTCGCCACACCTACTGGGTCTTCTTAGCCCCACCACCAAGGACCTTCCTCCTCTGCCTCATCATATGACCATAAAGCTTCGGTGCACCCGGCAAATACGTAGCCATGACCACTGCTATGACCGCCCATTTCGGCACATCCTGCTCCTTGCGCGCCAGACTGAACGCCAGAAACAGCTCCCATAGCTCACTCGAGATTCCCACAGGATACAACACATAGAAGCCGCTGTACCGAAACCACTGCAGCACAGCTGGCTCAATGCCCGACAATGTCAGGGCGAAGAAGGCGTAGCGAATGACCTCAGTGATGGACCAAGCGAGAAGCATACTGCTGTAGGCGGGGCTAGCCGCCACAGACGGGTAAAAATGCACGGCACCCCAGACGAGGGCAAAGCGCGATGAGACTTGCATGAGAGTTGTCATGAGTGGAGCGCGCACGACACCTTTTTGCAGCAATCATTCTTGTGGTTAGCCAAAGGGGTGTGCAACAGCAGGCTCCCCGCCGGGAAGGGGGGGGTTTTAGGGAGAAACGAACCTAGTACGGAGTGCACAATCTCAAGACCTGCTAGAGTCTGAGTCCATTTCGTCCATTCGCCCACGGCGGGATAAACAGCCTCCGGACCTGCGGTGGTGAGCGTCTGCGCGGTGCGAATGAGAACAACAGACCACAGTGCTGCAGACAATGCGTTGTAGGCGATCAAATAGGTGCGCTTGACAGAAGACATGGGCTTGGGCCCAGATTTGGTGGCCATACTGTCTGTCTGCTCGTATGAAAACGTGGGGTTTCAGAGAGAAAGTACGAGAACAAGAGGCCCGTGGTTCTTCGGGGTTTGGTGGTAGAAAGAGAGGTTGGCACTGATCTTGATGTTGATGTTGATACCTCGGCCTCAACAACTTTTAGAAGCTTGAACCCTGTAAATCCACTTCGTTTCCAACTGTAGTTAGCGCCCGTCCAGAGCTAAGGTTGCCAACTCAGCAGGGATCTAGGGCTTCCACGAGTGGACGTGGACTATGAGATGGGGGTGGCAGTGCTTGAGTTTTGTTCCTGGGAGTCCACACACGTTTTCAGCCCTATGAGGATACAAATGTCCAGGTGTCGGGTCCCAGAGGGAGGTAAGCTGTCAAGGTTTCGTCTAGGCAAAAGTGTATCTATCATGTACTTCAATTTCCAAGGTACTTCTCTCTCGGCTCCCAATAGCTTGAAGTAAAACCGCAACACGGATGCCGAAAACCCAGAAAGTTCAAGCGATGGCAGCAGAATCATAAAACAGTCAAAACAAAACGAACGGAATGCGGCTGCATATGGTCAGGCTGAAAGCAGTTTTATTGGTATCAAATTTCATATTAAGGCTGCTATTCTGCTCATGGGATATCATGTCTACTGAAAACAAGCTCGTAACTTCATCACCAATAAGCGCTCAACGCCCTAGTTCATCGTCCCCAGCAAAGTCATAATACATTGATAGGGCCTGCGCTGTCCTCACTGGCAGGTCCTGTTTGTTCTCTTGAAATTTCAATCTTTCTGGCGGCGCCAATGGCGAAGAAAGTGAGCGGTATTGATGTGCTGGCACTTCTCGGCCGATCGCCCGTGCCAGTCTCAGTGCTTTCTCTGGTGGAAGACACCCTTCACGATTTCGCCCCATCCACCAAAGAGGTATTGATCGGAGTGTCTGCCACAATACGAATTCGCATTAACGCTGCCCGTCGAACCTTTCCGGGAATTCTCGCTCATGCCCCGATAAGATACTGTCGAGGTGGAACTCGCTGTCGATGTGTTGGAGTCCGTCCTCCTGTCACGAATGGTTCTTGTGAATGAGGCTTCTGAGTCCATGGTGCCGGCCGAGCGTGGAGTCTGAGAATCAATTGTTAGTAAATGATGACGACTAACCCCAGGGTAGTGTAGAGGGGTTACGATGACATACGGCGTAGGAGGTAGTTGGTGAGGCCATTGCCCGGCTGCTGTGGGAGGTTGTATATAATGGCTCTGGCCGTGATGGTCGAGAAGAGAGGCCCATGATGATTGTGACGTTTCTCAGAATGTATTTTATTTGTAACACCAGTCGTAGTCAGGTCTTTGATTTTCGAGCAAATTGGCGAACGCCTTGTGAGGAGATTGGAGTGATCGAGCCCAGGAAGTGATTTATTGTGTATCCAGCAATATGCTAGAAGCCGATGGTGCTTCCTTGAGGACGGCCAAGCGCAATCTTCATACGTCAAGGCTAGTATCAAAATCCAACAGATAACTTGCGTTGCCAAAAACACTTGTTCCGAGGAGGTGGGAGGGGGGAGAAGTGAAGCAAGACAACGTGATAGAAATTCTGGCTATACAAGAGGAGAAATAGGAAACAGAAGCAGCCAGAGCATTTGACCGCCACAACGTCCTACCGTTTGACAACAGGTCTCTGTTGTCCCGCGTCATGTACATATCGGTAATGTATGTCAGAGTCACCCGGCGGATATGATTGCCTGCTCCGGGAAACTTACGTAGCTAGTACGGAGTAGCTAGGGAGGTTGGAACATTGGGAGTAGGCTGCACCCTTGGCAGCAGGACAAAAGGACGGCATTCGCCCTTTAGGGCTGAAGAACGCTGGGGGTCCAAAAGTCAATGGCCCTGTGGGTATTCGGCAGACGGGGCGACTTGATTGGACAGAGAGCGTTCGTTGCTGAGCTGGTCTTACATGCAGACGGCACATGAATCAATTACTTGTTGTCTCGGGACAAGTCCTACAGCGCGATATCTGGAAGTATTCGACAGGGATGCCGATCCTGTCATTATCAGGCAGACAAGCATTGTTTTATGTCTCACTGTGAGGCTCTCGTAGTTGGACACGGCCTTGGAATTCTCGCAAATGGCGCAAATGTTGCGAGATATCTGTAGACTGTCTGTGCAAGTGTTCGGTCAATCCATTCAATTTGGGGGCTGCAGACCACATGGTGTCGTGTTACAGCCCTAGTCTCACTGCAGCAGCTCTGTGCCTTTGATTGCCCCGTTGTTCGTTGCATTGCATCGGTCGGCCCGCGGGCAGACCCTTTATATTGTTCGATCGAGAAGAAAACAAGCCAAACAATGGACTCGGTCCTGCGACCAGCAAGCTATCGAGGTCATGCGCGGCGCCAGAAGCTGCACCATGCGGACCATGTGTCAGGTGAGCTATGCAGGAAGCCAAGGCAACCGACGAGGCAATTCTGTAGGCAACCAGTTTCAATATCGAACCATGCTACAAGGAGAGAGTAAGGGTATACGAAATTGCCGGAGGACCGAGGGCGAAGTCTTCCACTAATTAAGCAAGTTAGACCCCCGAAGAAAGGTTCTGTCTCGTGACACTCTCTCAAACCACGCCCGAGAGCTTGGTGAGAACGTTGGGAAGGAGAAAGCTCGAATTTCAGTTCCTGGAAGTATGCATTCTCCTACCAAGAGCCTCCGCTTCAAATGGAAACGCCAGCAAGAAGGTCGAGGATTTCATCATTTTCTTTAGGTAGAGAGCATGCCCCCAAGTGGACCAAAGCCTACAAGATCATTTGATCCAAAGCTCAGAGAGCACTGGCCGTGTGTAGCTTGAGACGCTGCCTTGTGACACTACATTATGAACACAAACCTCGGAATAACTTTAGCGATCCATTTCACACTTTTCCTTTACGCACTGATTTTCATCACATGTCTTCTTGATGTTAGAGCAGTGTTTGTTGGTCGTTTTCGCTTGAAACCTGATATACTAGGCTTGGCAGACCGGTGGAAGGGGGCCAGATGGAAGCAAAAGTTTTCTGGCAGGGGATACTCCAATGATAGCAAGTCTCACAGCATCAAGAGGAGGTCCTTCGATATTTTGACAGCATGCGGGAAACGCCTGTCGACTGTCGGTTGCGGTCTACATAACCATCAATTCTCGACCGGGTCAATACCTAGTTTTGGTAGAAATCCAGATCAAGCCTGGGGTCGACTCCCAATAACCTTTACTCTTGGTGCTAACCAGCCTCATCTCATTAAAAAATTGACTATGCTTGTTTCCCCCAAAGTAGGGAATCTTGACTGATTAACATCTTATTGTACATTGCCCTCTAGCAGTTTTGCTCCCACTGTCGCTCCTTTCATGGCAATGAAAGGCAGAGCTGTTAGAGTATGTCCCTGTGTATTGCCCGGGCCTTCTTTGGATTCCTCAAAGAAACCTTACCCACTTTGATAAGCTTTCATCTTTGGGCAGTCACTTGCTTGCGATAGCCTGTCAAGTCCACCAAACTCACCACCTGTGCTATCTTGCCATCTTGGAACCAGTAGAATACTATCTCATTGTACTTGACTTCCTTGCGCACACACTCCAGCGGCGTCACTTCTGCCAACTCCCCTATGGGCGTTCTCAAGAAATCAATCTTTGCAGCAAGTATTTGCTTATCGGCGTCCACCAGAGAGTTGGCGATACTGAATTCAAGATCTGGCATGAGGGCTTGTGCATCCTCCATGAGCTTCCGATACTCCACAAGAGGCAAGGATTTTCCGTTGTGTATGACAACGTCGTGGCAGAATTCATGCAACGTTTGGGACATTTTCCGTCCGTTGATAGCGTCTATGTAGGCCTGGTACCTCTGTTTGAGTGTGTCAGAGTTCATGTTGCCAACATGGTGCGAGATGTTCCGAGCAAGTAAAGTTGGGGGTTTCGTGGCCCTTGCTGCCTCGCGGAGCGAGTCTGTGTCGACAATGCTTTCGCTTGACTTGATATTGGGAGTATTATTGGGTGAAAAACCATCGGATTTGAAACCAGTGATGAAGACATGAGCGGCGGTGCTCCGAACCTTCAAGTTGGTTTCGAGGGTCGCAGTGAGCTTTGGGAAGCAGTCGATGTGAACGCGACCGGCGTAGTCACTGGCCAAGGCTGAGCCATCATTGCTGAGTATGCTGATATCCTTGCGCACAGCAATGATACAGAATACTTCTCCATCTATTTCAACTTCTGGAAATTGGTCCTTGTCAAAGTTGAGGATGCTAATATCGTCGATAATCATGGGCACAAGAATGCTTTGGAGGGTGCTATTGACCATCTTGCTTGCTAAACGAGATGTTGTGTGGCAGTAAGTCGAGATTGGTCTAATAATTATCTCGTAGGTGCCGCCTCTTCACAGATCTAGAATAAGCTTTCGGTTGTGATGCTCAGAGTTTGGGAATTTGGGCCATGGGTAGTATCAAATTGACATTGACGATGGTGGAATTTAAAAGCGGGGAATGAGAATGGACATTATGTGCCGCTGCGCCCTGCCTGTTGTCTTTAACGCCCTGTCAATCGGACTCACCTGTCGGATTGGTGACGGTGATTCTCCTATCATCCACTTTTGCTGCTTCCGGCTGGAACGCTAATTCTAAATTTATCGCTCGCGAGGGTTGATGGGGGAGATGCCAGTGGGAATGTTGGCTTTGAGAACCTCTCTCTAAAGGGAACAAGTCACTGTTGGTTGGACCAACTCAGAGGGTAAGTCAGCACTGATCTTGAGCAGCAGAAGCTCGCCTCGACTCATACTTTGTATTGGTGTGCGAACCTGCAGTCATTAACATATCAAAAAAAAAGAGCGACTTCGCGCCTCTGCATTAAATCATTGTATCACATAAGCCTTATGTACATGGACCTTTACCCACAATGCAATAGGACCGGCGCCCCTAAATCCCGGGGCTTGTTGTCAAATATGCTTCCTGGCCCTCAAACGCCGCTGCTGAGTCCAGCGCCCCATTCCCGCCTCGTCTGTCCGCGCTGTCGTTTACCATCGAGGCGTGAAAATCGACTTTGACGCGTGTAAGGGAGCTCTCACACTATGATTACTTTACTCTTGGGAGACGGTTTGCTGTGATGTGTTAGCAAGGCAAAATACCGGGGGCCCACAGCACTCGAGACATACCACCAACCAGTCCATACCCTCCGATACACCACTGCCGTCCACCGCTGAGCATGCCATGATGCTCCAGTTCCTATCCCTCAATTCTCCCAATCGTAACGCTTGTGAGATATCCCCTGCTCCCTTGGCTCCTGGCTGATCCTGCTTATTGGCGAAGACCAGCAGCGCGGCATCTTTAAGCTCCTCCTCGTTCAGCATAGCTGCTAGCTCGTCCGCTGCTGTTTGTAGACGTTCTATATCGGTCGAGTCGACGACAAAGATGACTGCCGCGGTGTTGGCATAGTAGCACCTCCAGTAGGGCCGAATACTTGTTTGGCCTCCCAGATCCTTTAGTCGGAGATGTTAGCGTTCCAATATACCAGCATTGACCCTAGGATAAATGATTCAAGGAGGACCCGCATACCCAAACGTTGAAATTGAGATTCTTGTATGTTACGGACTCGACATTGAAACCGATGGTGGGAATCGTGGTTACAACCTCTCCTATCTGTATTGTGTCAGCGGCAGCCCGTGAAAGGGACATGCAATCACCGGGGCGAACGGACCTTGAGTCTGTACAGCAGTGTGGTTTTGCCGGCATTGTCCTGCAGTCAAGATCATCAGCAATGTAGATCACCCCTGAACACAGTGACGGTCTGCGTACCAAGCCAAGAATCAGTATTCTTATCTCCTTCTTTGCCCAAAGGAGGCCGGACAGCCATGACATGCCCTGACCCATGTTCGCTGATGCCTCGCCTCCGAAGGCTGCCCCAAGGTCTTCGCAGGATGAGGGTTATCTAGAGGCGATGTGGTGTCTTCAGGGAGCTGTGCCGAGCTGGAACGGAGATGTCTGCGCCGAGTCCGTGTCGCGATTCGGAGTGTCTCTGGAAGCAAGAGGTAGCAGATGGTGAACCAAGGGAGGGTTGTGATGATGCGTAGGCAGAAGGGTGTTCGTTTCTGGGATGTTTGTTGAGAATTATAGAAAGGAGAAAGGAAGTTCAGCTGGAGTGTGATTTCTAAGAAAAGTTGTCCTTATGCTTGGCAAGTTGCATCACAAAAGGCAGACATGCAGGTGGCTTTGAAGGGTCGTTGCCAGCTGACACATATCCCTCCCTGCCGGCCATCGCTTGCTCCGACCCGGCGGCCGACTGGGGGTCACTTGCCTGAAGTCACCAAACCAGATCTCCACTTTTCAGCGGTCCCAGTGACCAATCATAGGTGCCTTACGTGAGCCGTCCACACAACAGGAATTTCGTCTTCTCGTTGCTAACAATCGCCCCACCGAATTCTTTCCCACGGATCAACTCATCAAACTCAACCACCACCCTCGTCATTCGCGACAAATAAGTCAAAATGCCGGTATGTGATCTCCTTGCTGAGGGAAATAATGATGGAATTTGCGAAATCTGGACGATTTTAGATGAGGATGCGCCCCGTTGCGGTGCTACGCGGATTGATGGGGACTGAAGGCTGATGATCACGATTTTTCCTCGACGAACAGAGCCACAAGAGTTTCCGGACCAAGGTCAAGTTGGCCAAGGCCAAGAAGCAGAACCGCCCCATCCCTCAGTGGATTCGTCTCCGAACCGACAACACCATCCGGTACGATACAAGCGCCACCTCTTCTCCCCCCTAAAACCGACAGTGATCATTGAGGCAGCAAGACGCAAACCCTCGATAGCTGTGGGACGATTGAGCGAATGGACATGGCTAACAAATCATACAGCTACAACGCTAAGCGGAGGCACTGGCGCAAGACTCGTCTCGGTATCTAGATGCATCGACGACCGGACTGCCACTTTTTGCTGTTCCTTTTCCCTCGTCACCAAACCCAATTTTACGATACCGACTGCCCGACGACAAATCATTCGGCCGACCGACTTTCCGACAATGCAATGGACGATGGGTGGAAGGGCTTTTTGAATGGTCGGCATAGGGGCAGGGACATACGGATGGAATTAGGAATCATCACGGGCTTGGACGACTGATCAGGAAAACAGATCTCTCTTTTGGTCCCGGAAAACGGTGTCGGTTTGCGCCTGGCTTTTTGCGGCGTTGCATTTAGGGTTTCTCATGGGGACAGCAATCGAAAGAAGAATTGCAATCGGATTTCTCTACGCTTTGAAAGGATAGTGCCCTGACGCCTGCGTGATATGGAGTGCCGGCCATGACCCGTTCGTTTTCCCTATCGTGACATGGCCCCTAGCCGGAGGACGCAGCTTGTAGGATTGCGAATGAGCGCTGTTCAAATACGCGCAGACGAGAGCCTCGAGTAGTGACGCCAACGGGTCTGCGGAGCTACCTAGCCTGCGATACCTGGCGCAGAGATATTTCTGAGCGCAAAAGCTGCAATGCTCCCAGGCCGCTAGGAGCTTACCTTGCCAGCAGGACTTGTCCTGGGCACGCAGGAGCGCTCGTGGCTTCACCAGCTCAACTGAAGTGCCGTATGTCTTGCAAACTGGCCAGTCACTGTGACGACCTCTGCCAGTCCGACCTCGCTGTAGTCACTTCTCTTCATCCTACTCCAGCTCGTCAGCTGGGGCTCTGCCTTTGTACGGCTGTGCGCGCGCATCAAGTGTTTGTCTGGTGCGCCTCAGTTCACGGTCAAGTCAGACAGCCAAAGCAGCTTCGAAATGTGGCCGCCGTAATTGTTTGACTTGCGATACGGTGCTCCATTTCATTAGCCTTGCCGAACAGCTCAAGGCGTCTCACCTAACCCACCTCTCGTGAATTGTTGCTCTTTCCCCTTCAGTCCTTCACGCAAGATCCAGTGAGTGCTGGTGCCTAAGATGACTTCGTCAAGCCTCCCAACGCCTTGGGTTCTACCCATCCACTCACAGCACGCACACCAGTGTAGGCATCAAGAAACGCAAATCCCTGCCAAAACCCAGAAAAGGTTCAGTGCCATTCCTAATTATACATCGCGACATGGAACGACGAAGACTCACGCTGTGCTGAAAGGACGCGCGCGATACGCGATGATTTTGCGGCACAGTCATTCTGTCATACGAGATGCAACTGTTGCCTGCGTACGGTGGAGACCGTGTGGCAGCTATCTCAACCAGGCAGCCACCACTTTTCCGCGTCAGATAATTTGGGAGGGAATGGGAGGTTGGCAACATGGTTGCAATCGTGCATGGGCAGTGGAGGGCTTTGCCGGCACAAGGGCGCTCAGGGAATCAACCTACAACTTCACATGAAACATCATCGTGTGTGCCTAAGAGAAAGTATGGGTTTAAGTGCTCAATTCGGTCTTTTTGGTCTAGACGCAACGCTTAAGCGCAACGCCTAAGCGCCACGCTCAAGCGAACCTTAACACTGGGGACCATGTGTAATGATGAAGACCAGTGAGAACTTTCTCCAAGTCGGTTTCTAACGTGAGCGAAGCCTGTCCTTCGCAACCAAAATTGATGTCCTATCCCTTTTCAATGCCAATGCAAACAAAGTAAAAAGGCGAAAAGCCGCAAACGCGCGAAACCGGAGACCCCAACGCCTAGTGACATGCCGCAGTCGTAAGAGGGTAAATGAGCCATCACCGACACGAAGGCATAAAGCTACCGGTGATGATGACATGAGGCAATGAGCCAAGGGATTGAGGGTCCCACTCAGCGGTCCTCAGCCCACTCGTTCTCGCGGCGGATCTGCTCCTCCTCCTCAGGGGTGAAGTCGTTGGTGATGTTGAACGTCTTACGGATCTCCTCAGGAGACTTGCCCTTGATCATGTTGGCGACGGTCTTGCAGCCAACATCAAGCAAAGCCTTGATGTCCATGTAGTTGGCCGCTAGGATGATCTCGAACAGCATCTCCTGGTCGACCTGCATGTACTTTTGGTCCCACTCATCAATTTCGGTGGTCTTCTTGCGCGACTCGGTATCCTCGTCAGCTGTGGGAGGAGGGTCGTTGCGGTGGTGCTCGCACCACTCGAGGATCTTCTCCAAGACAGGGCCGGAGACGTTGGGCAAGGGCACCGGCTCGCCAGTAGCCATGTCCATGCCCAGATCCTCGATCATGTTCTTGATGAGGAGAGAGCGGATGGCAACGTCATGATCGACAGGGTGAAGGCTGGAGTCATTGGCCTTCAACGTGATCTTGACCGAAGAGTTATCAGTGGTGCTGGCGTCGGCCATTTTGATGACTGTTATTTTGCTTTTCGTTCGAAATGGGATAGAAGTTTGATAGACCGATTACTGTCAGAAGTCTGTGGTTGCAAATGTCGTCAGTATCGATCGTGTTGCGCAGTGAAGATGATTTGTTTGACTTGTTCAATGAAGCAATGTGCAAGAAGACAAGTAAGTACCTTGTTCTGAACTCGAAGAGATGTTGGACTGAGGAAGGTTGGTAGCTGACAGATGGATTGATGGATTATAAGGAAGGAGGGAAAGGATGTAGGGAACCAACGTCAAGCGTGGAAGTCTAAGGCAGGCGCGCTGGGGCTTGGTGGGGTTGCCTGAATGTGGAATGCACGGACCACCAATGCGGTATTACAGTGGGTCTAGCACCCACTGGCTACCTAGCAGCTTCCACTACCCACCTCGTCTGACAGCTCTGACATTTGGGTAGCGTTCAACTTGGCTGACTATTGGAACTGGAACACTCCAGGTGACTTGGGAAGCTATGTGCGCCTAAGGAACAATGGAAGGATGTGACAGGTGGTATCGTGAAGGTTTAGATTGCACACAGCGCTTGCATCAGTTCTCTCTGTATCTTGGTGAAAGGATGATGACATGAAAGGTGGCGGGAACTAAGGTACCTACTGAATGGATCAGGAGAAAGGTTTCAATTGCTGAGAGATCGATGATTATCTTGGATCTCTGTCAGAAGAAGGAAAGACTGGTGTGGACGAAGATATCAGAATTTGATCCAGAGGTGGCGTGATGTGCCCAGGTTGAATGGATAGAGGTCAACTCGCTATTTTTGGATAGCCCCTGCCTTACCTACGGTAGGTAAAAAACCAAGCACTTAAAGGTCTCTTACTGCAGGTGTTGGGATGGACAAGTGACTTGGCGGATTGACTCAGGTAGCTTGATTAGACGGAAGTCGATCAACTTACATTGAAGATTGAAGGATAGCCATGCTACTATTGTCTTTCTTGAAGATATGTAATTTGCTAGCCACCATAATTGTCTGAGATGATATGAATCCACGCTTGTTCTAAATTCAGTGTCACAAAGCCCCCCGTTGGCAGCATGTGCATAAGCTGTTGGGACAGTCAATCTCACTTGCATTGTACCTGTCAGACGAAATGCTGATACTACTAGGTAAGCATTCCTCCCAAGGTCATCACAGTCCACTCCCATTTCCTAGATACATAGAGATGAACTGCATATACGAATATATGGTTCCGAGTTCGCTGATAGGAGCTTAGAGCTGTGACAGAGAAGAAATAATATTTCTTCAGTGTCGCTACACATTATACAACCTCCGAAACAGGCATAATAACTGCCATGGACGGGGTGCTGGGACTGTTCCACAGGGGGTGATCACTGCATACTAGATTCAGAAGCAAATTCTTGAAGACTTGGGGAATCTAGAAGCAAATTTGTTCATTGAGTGGATATGACAGTACTAATCCTGTGCACGTATGGGTATGCATTCTCGAAGCTACGATGAAAGTTGCTAAAGGGATGTATTTCAAAGACTTCGCCATAGGTAATGAGTACATCCCAAGGCCGGCGAATCTTCCGAAGAGAAATGCAGCAAGGCAGTTCAGGGCCCAAGTTCGGCGGTACGCGGGTCTTTCCACCCGCAAGCGACAGCGCTAAACCGCGGTAATCGCTCGTGGGTGGGACAAATCGCGGACCCAGGACCCCTGCACCCCAGAATCGGCATTCCCAGCAACCCTGGTCCATCAATTTCCCGTCAAGAAAACATGTGGCCATACCAGGCGCTCCTGACGTTTTCATAAGAGATAAACACCATCCATCCGGGATCAGATGATCCCAACCTCTTCCTATTTGTACAAGAGATAGAGATACGACTCCTCCGGGTGACCTTTTGACTGTCCACAGCGTTTATTCTTTCTTGCTTTCTTTAATTTTCAAGCATCCACCACCGAATATGCCGAATGCATCTTGCTTGCCAACGGTTGAGCAACCCTCCCCAAAAGTAGAGACAAGGCCTCGCCGATGCTCGACCTGCGTCCACTGAATAGAAAGCGACTTCAACATGTGGCGCCGTACCTACCTGCTTTTGCTCCTGGTCCGTCTCTGGTTTGCTTTGTCCCCAAGCTATCTCCATCCCGACGAGAACTTCCAGGGCCCCGAAGTCATTGCCGGTAAGACCTGTTCCGCAAGCTGTTCGTCTGCGCGCCGCAGTATCGTCAGGGTCCGCGAGTCCGGGTCTTTGCGACTGGGCTGTGCTGAAGATACCACCCCTGCCTCTCACCCTGGTTTCGAAGCCCGCTGACCATGAGCTTTTATCGCCAGGCGAGATTTTTAAATACCCTGTGCGACTCACCTGGGAGTTTACGACCGATCACCCGATTCGAAGTGTCTTCCCACTATGGCCAATATACGGAATGCCCATGCTCCTGCTGCGGTGGCTGTGGATAGGAAATGGAAATGATGGCGAGATTCCTCCGATCGCCGTCTTTTGGACATTGCGCGCTCTCATGTTCATCTTCAGCTTTGTCCTCGAAGACTGGGCTATCCATGAGCTGATACAGTCGCCCCGGCATCGGCGTGTTGCCGTGCTACTTGTGGCCTCCTCCTACGTTACCTGGACCTACCAAACACACACCTTCTCGAACGCGATCGAGACTTTGGTCGTTGCTTGGAGCCTGGTCTTGATTGAGAGGACCATGGCGGTGCCAGTCAACACGGTATGCTTGATGAATTTGAGAAGTGACACAGAGGCTGACAGAACACAGCATCATACTCCTCTCTTGGCGCCGACGTTTCTGGGCATCATGGTAGTGTTTGGATTCTTCAACAGGATCACGTTCCCGGCGTTCCTGCTCATACCGGGTTTGCGGCTAATCCCCTACTACTGGAGATCGCAAGTACCCCACGTCCCCATCGAGCCCTGTTGTGTCGCGGACTAACATCTGGGCTAGGCCTCTGGCACTTGCTGCCACCGCGTTGGCAGCACTCTCCACGGCCTTTATCGCGATTGCTCTTGATACAGCGTTCTACACATCACACCAAATCTCATGGAGCGACCTCTTCCACCACCCCGTCATTACACCTCTCAACAACCTCATGTACAACATCTCTCCTTCGAACTTGGCAGAACATGGCATACATCCCTGGTACCAACATATCGCTTTCAATCTACCGCAGCTCATCGGGCCGGCTGCGATTCTACTCTTCACGCGGCCGCACCTTTCTTTGAGACTGTACTCGGCAATCTCGGGCATATCTGTACTGTCGATATTTCAACACCAGGAAGCTCGCTTTTTGCTCCCTACAATCCCTCTGATCCTCTCATCTGTGCGACTGCCCCAGTCGAAGAAGGTTTTGAGGATCTGGGTCACGGCTTGGATCATCTTCAACCTCATCTTCGGCGCCTTGATGGGCATATACCACCAAGGCGGCATCGTTCCAGCACAGACCTTCATGAGCAAGCAACCCGACGCAACGAAAGCGATTTGGTGGAAGACCTATATGCCGCCGATCTGGCTGCTGAACGGCAAGGCCGAGACTCTCGAGACGCGAGATGTAATGGGAATCCCTGGGGAGGAATTATACGCACAGTTGGAAAGGATTGCAACGTGCGATACGCCAGCGGATCGTCGGAGTCGGGAATATCTCAAGGAGAAGAATGGGACGTACCTCATCGCGCCAACCTCGGCCGCCTGGCTTGATCCTCATTTGAAGAATAAGGGCTTAGATGGACTGCGGTTTCGAGAGGTCTGGCGGTACAAACATCATTTGAATTTGGACGATTTGGATTTTGATGACGGCGTTTGGAACACTTTGAAGAGGGTTGTTGGGCGTAGGGGTCTAGCAGCCTGGCGAGTGACGAAATCCTGCAAATAATGAATTGGAAAGAAATGGATAGACATAGGAGCGAGATACCCCATCACATTCATGATCAAATTGTATTTTTCTATATGGTCCTTCGCTCGATCAATCGGAGATTATGTTTGGTCTCTGCGGCGCTGTCCGCGGCATGTCGGGCACCTCAGCGAGCACTTGTCTTTGGCCTACTTTTTGCGTTTATGACCAGGCGGTTGGTTCTCTGCCCGCGACCTTCAGACACTGATCGCATGCCACATGAGTAGCTCATTAGAGAACTTGCTGTGGTTCATTGGTCAGGTAAAGAAGTTGGCACGGCCATAGACCTTGCGTACTGCGTCCTGGCTGCTCAGATCTCATGCAGTGAATTACTTGAGCCTGATATCAGCCAGATCTTCATGCGCGGACCCCGCCAACGGGGACCCTGTGCAAACTTTGCTTATGGATCGCGATCCTTAAGCTAGTGGGACAGCCGATCCTAAGCCGCTGCTTCGCCTCTTTGACACGAGCAGCGAAGCGTTGAAAGTATGAGTTGATGAGAATATGACACAGGGCATAGCGAGCGGACGTACATTGATTAGGGACAACTAGGTACGTTTCTGGTACAATCAACTTTCATTTTTTAGGCCGGTCCGCAAGCCGAGGCCAGTGCCGCCTCAGTAGGGCAAATTTGAAAAAAAGAAAAAAAAAAAAAAAAACCCCATGGGATTGTCCAGCCCAGCTGCCTGGTAAAGCTATGTACCTTCACGCGACGCGACTGCACCACCCAACCATGTTGATTAGCCTACCCTGAGCAAGGCGGACGATCGCAGTCTTCTTCAACATTCCACCCATTCAAGGATCAGCTCTAGACCGCACCGCGATGAAAACCAACCGGTGGCAAGTGGTAAGTGAGGTCCTTCTTCATCTCGCCTGCAAGCAGTCGATGATAATGAAAGGTAAAATCTCCGCAAGAAGAATGAAGGGTTCCAAAGATTCCCTAGCCGACCGAAGTCAACTAGGAGTGGTCATGTTATAGTTTTCAACTAGCAAAAACGCATACTCAGGCGAACCTTCACTGTATTGCGTAAAGCCCCTAAACAAGAGATATCAGTACATGTGAATGCCAATCTTGGGGTGGGAGATGGCTTACATGCACTTAGATGAAGAAGGGAAAGAAAGGAAAACAAGAAAACTTGGCCGGGGGGCAGGCCAGTATATATACCCGAAATTGACCGTGCACGGGCCAGTTGCTGATTGAAGAGGCCCACTTTCGATGAGTCAGCCCATCTGCGCTTCACTCAGTGCTGTTTGGCCTGGCGGGAGCTGAAGTGAAGCTCACGGTGGAAAGGGACAGCTGCAAAAGAAGATAATTATCAGTCCCCATAGAAGGCATCTTAACGATTACTGCATAGGCGAGGGAAGAGAGTCCCATGGCGACGGTGGTGTCTCGGCTGGTTTGAGATCCACACGCACCTGAACTGAGATAATAATATATCTGTCTTATGTAATACGCCCCTCCATTCGAAAGTCGACGGACATCATGCGCTCAAGGTCTTTGGTGCTTGCTCACTATCATTGAATTCCTACCTCCACTGTAAAGTAAAGGCAGACAGCGTCAAGATGGCGGGCTTACCACTTGAGATGTTCAAGGTATGTGGCATCTTATAACACTCCACGACGAGACTTACGCATGCACACGGCTAACCTTGACTCTGTGTTTAGTTCGGCATGTATGTCTTCTTCCCGATCGCCTTCATGGGCTACTTCGGTGTCAATCTCGACGAGCGCTTCGCCGTGCCAGACTTCTGGCCCAAACCTGAGGAGGCGAACAAGGTGCCGACAGAGCGGGATGAGATCAAGGCGGAGCTGGACAGATTAAGAGCTAGGAGGTTGTATTTGAGGGACAAGCGGTTGGCGGAGGAAGCGAAGAGGCAGGCAGAAAATCCGGCACCAGTACAGGACCAGCAGGATTAAGTGCGGTAGCGATATGTCACTGCCGAAGGCTTGAGGTTTTGGAATTCGCTATATCCGACTGCTTGAATCTGCCATCGACGACAAGCGAACTCGAGCACTCACTACCACCTTGCGCATCAACGGCGTTGTTCATTACTTGGGTTCACTGGAGGTTATTAGGAAGGCGTTGGCCAGGAATATAGGGCGGCAATTGGACGACTCTCGACTCCCAAAATTTGATATACGTGGCGAAGACGCAATTTTTTTTAAAATTTGACCAATTGCAAATTTATCGCAGGATCTACGAGTCTATGCTCTCCTCAAAGGATGCCCACTCCTCTTCTGGAATGCCATCACCTCTAATTGCATTGCAGTAGATACCCTGGACTTCCGGTACCTCTGTCAATGCCCCCACGAAGTCCGACAACTTCGTCACGTCCGCGACGTTGTCAACCTTGGACTGTGTCTCTTCTTTTGCCGACCAAGTAATTTCTGAGTCGAGGATTTTGAGGTCAAATTTGTTGGCCACACTCTGCGCGATCTGAGTTGTCTGCGCGGGCTGACAAGTCACGATTATATTGCCCTCCTCATCGGCTTCTAGATCCTCCGCTCCAGCTTCGATGGCCTCGTCCATGATGTCGTCCACGCCAAGGCTTTCATGCCGCTCGAATACCACTCTTCCTATTCTATTGAAGAAGAAATCTGTGGCCGTCGTTCGGCCTTTGTGCTTGCGTATTATGTTGTTCACCTCTTGCAGCGAGCGCAATTTGTTATCGGTTTCCACCTCGAGTATGAACGCTGCGGACGGTGGCATCATGACCTCAAATTTCATGCTCTCCAAGGCGGCGCCGCTAAGAGAGCGGCCTTGGCCTCTAGCCACTGCCTGCTCGATCACATCTTTAGGCATGGAGGCTTTTTTTGCAATTGCGATGGCGTGAGCGAGAGATGAATTCATTTTTGGGTCTGGCCCGTACATGCGAGAGTATAATGTAATTGCCTGTACATGCTGTGTGCGTTGTACGGTCTTGACCTGGTCTTTCCTCCCTTTGTCGTGCTTGATCTTGCTCCATTTGTTGTGTCCGGATTGTATCGAAGGAGTAGTCGCGAACATACGACAGCACCTCAAGCACACAACCTTTGACCTTGTGCGCCAAAGCAGCTGTGGGCTCATGTTACCCAAGCTCCCAGCCATGGCTGTAGGACGAGGTGTCTATGAATCCGCCGAGACGAAAAAAAATAAAAAAAATCAACAAAAAAATTCAAGACAAGATCAAGGGCTCTATTCCATGGGATACAAAGCTTCAATGACGAATGTGATACTCAGAAGGAAGATGCTGTTGCAAATTAGAGCTGTTCTCGGCGACCCACGGCGGCGGAACTGCCGTTGCAAACCGAGTCCATGGTCGCAATCGATTGGCTAGCAAGCTCCACTAGGCCAGGGGTAGAACAGTCGCAGTGACATCTGTCAAGGGTCTCCCACTGCACCCCAAGGGTAAGCATCGATGCGGACAGCTGGAGTGTGTGGAACTTCTTGACAACCACAGCGACCTCCTCCTCCTGGCTTCCACTATACCGCGCAGACTCGAGAGATAATATTCTGCCGGAGGAGAGCTCACACCATCTCTCATATTCACAGATCGACCTACATAACAAACAGCCATGTCCTCCGGACCTCCCCCGGAAGCTCCTGATGCAGCTGCTTCTGGCGCCGACACCGCAACCGCGCCGCCACCACCTGCATCTTCAGCGACCTCGACGCCTGAACTCGACCTCCCGAAGCTGCAGTCTCTCCCCGCCGAGCAGCAGGACCTGTTCCTCCTGACTTTTGTCTCAACCCTGACCAAACATGTCCTCTCCCTTGCTGCGGACGACTGCACAGCGCAGCAGTTCTATTTGAAGAGAGAGATCTTTCAGATCATAAATCTGACCACCCCATCCCCAACGCGCGTCGTACGGAACAGCTTAGGCAGATGCCTTGCGCACATCTTCGGCCAGGGCGACCGCAAGCTCCTCCTCGAGACCATCAATGATCTCGTCGCGATCATCACTGCCGGCAAGAACAAAGGCGACACCGAAGTTCGAGCCAAGCACGCGGCTGTCGTGTGTCTAGGTGATGTCTTCGGCGCGGCGGGCGACAGCGCCATCAGCTACCATCAGATGACATGCACGACACTTGTAAAGCTGTTGAAGAACTCATCCACCCATGCGGGGTTGCGCGCAGCATGCTTCGGGGCACTCGGAAAAATCACGAGAATGGTTGGCCAGATGCTGGATGACACTATCGCAAGGGACGTATGGAAGCAGGGTCGGAGCTACGCTGCGAGTGATAAAGGTGCCGTGGTGGTCATTGCTGCGTGTCGCTGCTTGAAGGCGCTGATGAGGCACACGAGTTACTTTAAGAACGGAAGCGACTTTGACAAGATTCAAACGGCTATGTTCAAGGCATTCGAGAATGGGTCATCACAGGCGCGTCGTGCGGCTGCTGAGTGTCTGGCTGAAGGACTGGGAAGAGGATACTCGGAATTTGTGACCGGAGACAATCTTCAAAGCCCTACAACTTTCAAGAAGCCCAAGTCGAAGACACCAAAGGCGTCGAAGCGAATGTCAATGGGTCCAGGGGCACTAGAAGACGAGGACGGCATTCCATCAAGACCTGGGAGCCCAGCACCTACGAAGAAAAGCTATGACCTCGCTTTGTCTTTTGCAGACATTCTCAAGGTTTTGTCAAATCAGTATGGCAAGCTGAGCACATCCAATAAAGCCAGGTCAGCCATCGGAATCTGTTATTCGACGCTACTCAAACAACTCGGGGAGAAGACGATCGAGCTGCACTACTTTCAGATTATCGAGAACTTAACTTTGGATTTGCTCGGCAACCCCAACATCACGAACAATCGTTACCGCTTGCTGATTTCTCGCCGCATCGTGGACACTTTGCTGCAGGACGTGATCGGCAAACAAATACTGGGTGAGACTGGGCAATTACACGCAGCGAAAGTACTGATCAACAACGTTCTCAAAAACTATCCACAAGCCCTAAAGGAACGCCCTGAGCCGACGAAGCACATGCTGATCGCTTCCATGGGAGCATTAAGCTCTCTCATGGGATCTCTCGGCTCTGCCTCCAACTCTTTTGCTGAGACGGCACGCGAGGGTCTGTTGCAAGTCCTCCAACACCCTAGTTACACCGTCCAGGTTTACACGTCTGCTTGTCTCAAGACCTTCGTTCTAGCTTGTCCACAACAGCTACTTTCCTGTCTCTCGGTATGCATGAATAGCTTGAGCAGAGAACTTGGTGTGCTTGGAACGGGCCGCAACTCCACCAGGAAATGCATTGGCTTTGCTCACGGTCTGGCCGCGACGCTGAGCGTCAGTCCGGCACGGCCTCTGTACGGCTCCGTGGATATCAACAGCCGGGTCCTCACCATGGCCACGAATCTGCTCAAGTCTAGTGGAAAGCTCGAATTACGAGTGGCTTGTACCCAAATTCAAGTTGCCTGGACCCTGATCGGCGGCCTCATGTCCCTGGGGCCGAACTTTGTGAAGATACATCTCTCGCAGCTCCTGCTGCTGTGGAAGAATGCCCTGCCCAAACCTCTCGCCAAAGATAACACCTCTTCAAGGAACTATACAGAGGCATCTTTCCTTGCCCATGTCCGTGACTGTGCCCTTGGCTCGATTCTGGCCTTTCTCGAGTTCAACAGCCGGCTATTGACTGTCGACGTGTCGAAGCGAATTGCGACCATGCTACAAAGCACCACAGCCTTCTTGAAGACTCTACCCAAGAAGAAAGTGTCTGATGATATTTCCGAGCGGCTTGCGCCTGCGCTGCAGCTCCAAGACATCGAGATGATGGTGCAGCGGCGTGTTATGCAATGCTACATCAAGCTGGTAAATACGAGTCCTGCCGGGGGCAGCGAGGCGTTACTTCAGTCGAATTTGCTCACGTTGGCAATCTCGCTGTTCGCCGACCCTGACAATTACTCCCCTAGCTCGTTGAGTGCAGCAATAGCGAACTCAGCCGGCAACTTCGAGACTATCTGGGATGTAGATGACAACACGGGTTTTGGCGTTACTGGGCTTGTGTCCGGATTTAGGATCAAGAAATTGCCTGGACAGCATGAAAGTTCAATCGAGCCTTCCCTAACGCAGGACAGCAGTCCTGAAGATATCATGGAGACGGTTTTACTGTCTCCTGTCTGTGGGGCTCTGGAACATGACGCATCTGCACTGTATATCGGTGGACAGGACGCTTTCAGCTGCTCCTCCGATCCACCTGCGACTGAGGTCGTCAACATGGGCATTCAATTGTTCGCCTTCGCCTTTCCTCTTACACCGTCTAAGGTGCAAGAGAGTATTTTGGAGCAAATCGCTACATTCATGGCAGCTGGCACTCTCGAGCGTGACAACGCCCGGCGGGCCGCCATACATGTCAATGTCGCAGCTGCTTTCCTTTCGACCCTGAAGGTGACTGTCAAAGAGACCCAATCACCGCACGGCGATGTTACAAATGTTCAGGTCGAAAAGCTGCTTCAGGATATGATCAGAGGCTTCGTGCTTGACGCAGATCAGTACGTACGAAACTTAGGCTACACAGCCATCGCTCGACTTTGCCAAGCTTGCGGCAATGCTTTCACAAACACCGAAATCAAGTTCCTTGTCGACACCATTGTGCAGAACCGAGAGCCAAGCGCACGAGCCGGATGTGCCATGGCACTCGGTTGCATCCAGGCCAAGGTTGGTGGTATGGCTGCGGGTTACCATCTCAAGACCGTCCTCGGCATCCTCATGTCGCTTTGCAATGACCCCCACCCGACAGTGCACTTTTGGGCGCTTGAGGCCTTGGCACGGGCCGCGGATGCAGCAGGGCTGGGCTTTTCCCCATACGTCTCAAGCACATTGGGAATGCTTGCCCAGCTATATGTGTCGGACACGCACAATCCTGAAGTGGCCTCGGCTGTCTCGTCCAACTTGGAGCTGGAGCTCTCTACAACAGCAAGCATCACCCGATGTGTGGACTCGCTCATCAATGTTCTCGGACCGGACCTGCAGGACATTGCCAAGTCGAGAGAACTTATACTCACCCTTGTCGGTTACTTTCAATCAGAAGATGACACACAAGTGCAGAAAGAAAGTCTCGCATGTCTGGAACACCTGAATCTCTACGCTCCAGGACATATGCACTTTGCCGATTATGTTAAGCTGCTCCAGAAATATCTGAGGTCCGAGGACCCAATTCTCAGGGATGTGGCCATCGACGGCTTATACAACCTCATGAAGAGAAACCCTTACGATGTGATCAGAGCTGCTGAGCCGGGCTTTGAAGAGCATTTGTGGCTTGCTCTCGACACGAATGTTGGGCACGACGGCGTTCGGAACATCATACAGAACTGGATGCGTCAGACGTCCCTCACAGACACGGCAGAGTGGCTTCAGAGGTTCCAGGCCGTCCTAAAACTGACGAGACCTAAAGCCATCGCCGATGTTGAGACTGGTGGTCCCAAGAAGTCATCCGCCGTCGTGGACCTTCAAGATGAAGAAGTGGCTGGCTTCGCAGCTGCGGGCGGTGTGACCAAGGACGAAAAGGAAAATGGGTCTGGTTCTGATGTAGAGCCTGTAAGGTGGCAGGTTGTCTCCTTTGCCATGAGCCTTTTGCACGACATCTTCAACCTCATCAACAAAGATGTTGTAACAAACGGCGAGTCACCTGCTCAAGCAGCGTTGCAGAGCAAGATCGCAGACGTTGTCCGCATGGCCTTTTCGGCGTCCACCTCCGGTGTCCTGGAACAGCGAATCTGGGGCCTCAAAATTGTCGGCGCCGTACTGAAGATGTTCGGCAAGACTCCTGATCCAGACTTCGATGAGGCTATGCTATTAGAGCAATATCAAGCCCAGATAAGCTCGGCACTCACGCCAGCTTTTGCCGCAGACTCGTCTCCTGAGCTAGCTTCTGAGGCAGTCAACGTGTGCGCTGCCTTCATTGCAACAGGCATTGTCACTGATGTCGACCGTATGGGCAGGATTCTTAAGACTCTTGTGACCGCCCTTGAGAATTTCTCCACACAAAACGACAATGCTGGTATCGGAGACCTCAAGGGCCTAAGTTCCAATGCCCAGGTCATGGTCAAGATGGCAGTTTTCTCGGCCTGGGCGGAATTGCAAGTTGCTAGTACAGAACAGACTTACCTACTAGAAGTCCTCAAGCCACATGTTGGCAAACTAACTCCGCTTTGGTTGGAGTCTCTCAGGGAGTTTGCGAACTTGCGTTTTGAGCCAGATATTACAATGACTTTGGGACCGCCTTCGCTATCTGGCAGCTTGGACACTATCTATGCTGCTCTGAACAGAGAGACGCTGCTCAAGTTCTATCAGGATTCATGGCTAAAGCTCGTTGACGCGATCGCCAGTCTGATTGGTCAGGACAGCGAGTTTGTATTTGATGCTCTGGACGGGAAGGAGTCTGGCGCCACTCCGAATGGCCATTCAAAAGGCTCTGGCTCCATCAACTATCGGGATGAGCCGTTGGCCTTTTTCTTTGTGCTTTTCGGTCTTGCGTTTGAAGCGCTCGCCGCCAAGCCCGGCCAAATGGACTCTCTGGCCAGCCATGAACAGACACTCGAGATTCTGCAGGCTCTCAGGAAGATCCTTCACCCAAGTGTCTCCGGACATGCCATATACCGTGAGGCTGTTTTTGCTGAGACAATGGACCTCTTGGACCGGCAGGTCCTCACAGAGGGACTGGATGTGCAAGGCGTAATCGTCGAGATTGCCAGAGAGCTCTGCGTTAAGCACCCGGCTGCTAGGAAGGGTGCGGAGCCTGACAATGGAGAGCTGTCTGAAGACGTTGATCAGTTGTTTGAGCTCACGAGGATCATTGTCCTAGTGTTGGCAGGACTCTTGCCAAACCTGACCGAAGCGAACCAACCTGTTCGTCATGTTTTGACTGAAGAGGCTGTACTGCTTGTGCGGAGCTCATTGAATGCTCTGGTGGATGCTGCTGAGGTCTTCCCAGCAGTCATCAAAACAGACCTACACGCCTGCATCATTCACATTTTCGCCACTATTCTTGCTACACCTTCCTGCCAGCAGATCATTGTGCCGCAGTCCTTACCAACACTCAAGCGTTTTATAGCGACAATGGCTTGCCCACGCGAGGGCAACACTGGGTCGACAGATGTGCAGCTACAAGGCTGTCTGAGACGGTTTCTCTCCATCTACCTCCATGGGCAGAAGAGGGAGGCCCCGACTGACCTCCAGAAAGTCAAAAACGCTCTCTTGGCGGTCACCATCTTGTTCACGGGCGGACAGAACCATCTCTCGGCGAATGATCCCATTGTGGCAAAGTTCCTCGAGGAGCTGGTGGACTGTCTTACTGATCGCATGGTAAGTTCGCTCTATATAATCTCCCAAACATAGAAATTTGCGTTGCTAACAACATGCAAGACCGCCAAGATTGCCGCCAATTGCGTACGCTCGCTCCTCCTGCAATCCAAGGGCACCGTTGCCGACGAGACCATCGCGCGCTTCCTCCTCCCTCGCCTTATATCCTTTGTTACCAACACCGAGCCTGAAGACCCCGAGCAGGCTCGTGCCCTCATCGCCCATACGTTAGCTCAATACGTAGCCACTGTCTCGGCCGACCACAAAGCCATCGCCATGAGCCTTGTCGTGCCCACGCTACTGTCCCGTGCAGCGAGCGAGGGCGGCACTGACACGAATATCCACCGGGAGACGAGCGCACGGCTGCTGGAGTTGGCGTCGGCCGATCAAGCGAGTTTCAGAGGTGTCGTGGCGAGTATGAGTGAGGGCCAAAAGGCATTCATGGAGGAGGTAATTAGAAGTGGGCGACAGAGTGAGCATGTCCAAAGGGATACGGATGCCGAGAGTGGGCAGCCCAGTATTGCGCTGAAGATGGACTTTGGTATTTGATAAGGCTGGTGTGGGCCCAAAAAGCATGAGCACAGTCCGTCTAAGATGCTCCAAATTTTGAGCTGATACCTATCAATGAAAGAGAAGTTATAATCACAATCACAAAATCTTGGTGTATAGACATAGCATGCTACCCGGTAGCTTGACGGGTATGCCCGTCAAGAGTACGAAGGCTCGCGAGCTGATCGAGGTTCACAATGCTTACTACCGATGATTTTGAATCAAGATCATCACAAGAAGCGTCAAGATTAATAGAGTTCCACCAGTCTGTCATGTCTGCGTCCTCACTTTCAAAGAATTTGATTCCACGATCATTTTGATGTCAGATTCTTGTTGTGCAATTGGATTGTCTCAAGATATGATATTTGTTGGCCATGAACAATCCCATTCTATTTCAATACAGCGCCGCTGTTGCGCACCTACGTTGCCGCCAACGTTGTTCCGGACAAGGTGGAGGAGGGGCTGCGGGGGGGGGCAGTCACCCAGCGCATCTGTCCAAGGACATGCAAGGTCACAAGCATCTTGACGAATGATCGAAAGTCAAGCTCTCGCTGTCAGTCTATTGGAACGGGGTATCTGTCTGGTTTTCTGTGCGATCTAATTTGCTGCCAAAATCTCGGCCGCGTCGGGACCCATCGCGCCGTCAATCTTGCCGCCACTCTTCCGGAGCGCTTCGTGTTCTTCTTTCTCCCGCTGCGCCTCCTTCTCGCTCGCATGCGAGACATAGGTGCTGTAACGAAGCGTGGCCAAAGATACGGCGACCATGAAGACGAGACCCAGCACGGCACGTCGGGCGACCACCCATCGCACGGCCTCGATCTCAGACCGGGAGTCGCTATTCAGAGTCACGGTGATTTTGTAGGCTATTTCTTGAATCTGTAAAATTCGTTAGTCTTGCAGTCTTTTGAGCATGTCGAAGCAACTTTTCTGAAGAAGAGAACGTACAGCACTCTCTGCGGCCTTTTGCTCTTCGCGCACCGCCATCTTGCGATCATTAAACATGCCGCGCACATTGTCATTCAGCGTCAACAATTCCTGATTCAGCATTTGTGTTGTGTTGTCAACCTCATGCTGTAGCATAGTCCGCTGTTGGCGCAGCGCCTCGTCGGCAATCCGGCGGTTATTCTGGACCTCGGTGCTCAGTTCGGCGCACGCCGCGCGGAACAGGTACGTTTCATTCTCCACATCGCTCTTGCTGATCAATCCACCCTGCGCAACCTCGAGGTTCTGTGCCAGCAGCGCGCGCACAGCCTTCATGGCTGTGATGGCCTGCGCGTTCGTATATCCGCCTTGTTCGAGCTGCTTGACCAGCGAGTAACTGTCAAAGTGGTGCACATACGGCGGCGGCTTCAGGTGCGGCGGCTTCTTGTTTGCGGGTAGATTTTCAGGCGGCTCCATGTGCAACACAGCATCCATAGGCCCTGTGGCGCGCTTCTTCTTGGGCGGCGCACCATCGCCGTCCTCTGAGTTCGGGCTCTTGCTCGGCGCCGTGGTCGTTGCGCCGGGCGCGCTGGCGGCGGCGGCCTCGGCGGCGGCTTTTTCTTCCGAGGACACACCCGGAGAGCTAAGGGTCGCGTTGAGGGCATCGGCAGCAGGATCCAGGGCTTTGGCAACCTGCTTGCGTTCCTCGGGAGTAGTCTCAACGGTATCCGGGGGCGAGGCGGTGGCCGCGTCTTTCATGTGAGACTCGAGAGCGGGAGCGGCTTGCACCTCACCCAGGGGCTTGGGCTCAATACCCTTGCCTACGCGGGGCGCGAAGCTGGCTTTGGAGGAGACGGTGGAGGTGCCAAAGGGGGCGGCATGGTGCTGGCAGCGGTGCTTGGCTGGTGGTGAGGGTGTTGGAGGTGCTGGTCGAAGGGGCCGACAACGGCCAGCATTCGTTGCAGACTCGCCAAGGCGCGCGGTGCGGAAGAGGTGTGGGTAGAGAAAGGTGAGCCGCTGTGTGGACATGGCGATTTAGGTGGGGAGAGGGGGGTTTGGTAAGTGCGCGTAGTGGTGCTGTCTATGCCATGAGCATTGTGTCCTTTTGTGGAAGATGTTCACGCTCGAAAGACGCTGTTGTACAGGAAAAGAGGGACAGGGACAGCTGTTCAAGCAGGGAGAGAAACTGCAAGTGGATCAGACATGATGCTTGAGTTTCTCGCACGTGGCGTCGCGGTGACAGTGACAAGGACAATACTTGTACTACTTTAGTAAAAGTGACATAATTTTGGAGTGGAGCCGGCGGCAGTTGCGGCATCCCTGCCACACCGCAGCATGTACGGAATACAAGGACTGACACCCTGAACATGGTCCAACGGCCGCCAAATCCTCTGAAAGTTAAAAAAGGACCCAAGAAGAAGTTGGAAATTCTAGCATGAGAATTGTAAGCTCATAATTAAACTGGACTACCTAGATACAAGATTACAAACTTCGTCTTTGTTCTATCCCGAGTACCGTTGACACCCTTCGATTGCCTGTTCCTCATCAGACTTTTGTCACACGCCGCATTCACTCGGGCCGCCTGGCTCCAACATCCTCGCTCCGGCTTTTTTCCAGCTTTCCAAGATCAACTTTCTCCGAGCTCACAAGCCTCACTCCTCCACGAACACGCGTGTGACCAAGCTCCGTGGCGGGCATATACAAATCACCCAAACACACAAGAGGTGTCCAGGGCTGCCCTCAACTATGGGCTGGTGGTGGCGGCGACCCCTATATCCTCCATCTTGAGGAGCGACCATCATGCGCCTTCAAGTCCCATGCTCGCGGTTCCTGGCGTTGGCGGCCTTCGCACTCCTGGCCTTCGCCGACCCCTTTGCAGGCCATGCCCACGAGACAATCTCTACTTCCACTGCCTCGACCGAGGTCTGCGAGTCCAAGACCATTAACTACATTACACATACTCTACCGCAGCAGTGCTTGCGCACAAATTGGTCCTCCGCAAACTCCACCGACCAGAACGCCACTACAATCGCTACCGATACAGCAATCCAAACCCCAGTGGTCGAGACGGCGTCAGAAACAGGGCATGCTGCGCCTGTAGAGACAGGAGCAACACATGGTGGGACAGCAGGAAAGGAGGAAGATACAGCTGCCGAGGACAAAGAGGCCAAAGCCAAGGCCAAGGCAGCAGAAGATGACGATGAAGACCTGGCTACGAGCTCATTCATGTCCTTTGAGGAATGGAAGGCGATGATGCTCAAGAAGGCTGGTCAAGACCCGGCCGATTTGAAGGAAAGAAGACGCCGAGAGGGCCTGGAGCGGGCCGAACTAGGACCTCATGATGTCTTGGACAGCTGGGGCGACGACGGCGAAATAGCCCTGGACTTCGATGTCCTGTCCGGCAAGATCTCCGACATGACTGCTACGGCCAGTGCCAAGACCGGCGAAGCCTCTGGCGATGCATCCAATAATGAGGACAAAGTCCCGGCTCCGCCGCTGGATGATGATGGGGTGGCTCGTTACCGGAGGCCCAAGGACGCTGGAAAGACTTGCAAGGAGCGCTTCTCATACTCTTCTTTTGATGGAGGCGCCACCATCCTCAAGACAAGCCCTGGCGCCCAGAATCCCAAATCGATTCTGGTGGAAAACAAAGACGCCTACATGCTCTTCACCTGTTCCCAAGAGAACAAGTTTGTGATTGTGGAACTTAGCGAGGACGTCCTGGTGGACACCGTTGTGTTGGCCAATTTCGAGTTCTTCTCCAGCACTATCCGCCATTTCCGCGTCAGCGTCAGCGACAAGTATCCCGTCAAGTTGGAAAAATGGAAGGATATTGGTACCTATCAGGCGAGGAATACGAGGGACATCCAGGCCTTCCTGATTGAAAATCCCAAGATTTGGGCCAAATACATACGGATCGAGTTCCTGTCACACTATGGCAAAGAGTACTACTGCCCCGTTTCATTACTTCGAGTACATGGCACAAGAATGCTCGACACGTGGAAAGATGTCGAAAACGCAGTCCCCGACGATGATGAGACAGACGAGTCTGCTTACGAACTGGAAGCTGTGCCAGAGCCAGAGTTGCCTGAGCCTCCTCCCGTGGCGCAGCCGGAAGCGACTCATATTGCTGCATCGACAGTTCCTTTTGCAGCCAACGATTCAATCAGAGCTTATGGGATCTCACCGCGGTATCCTCCTTTATACAAAGAGCCTCAGCTTGAGACTTGTAGCATCATCACGCCCACCACAACAGGAACGGCTACGATGGAGCTACCGATACACGCTGCCAACGACAGTCAGAGGTCAATGGAATCTGTCTCAAGCTCCAACATGGGCCAACCAGGGCCGACAGTGCATAACATTACAGTATCTTCCACAGCGGTTGTATCTCCGTCGTCGACTACTTCTTTGTCTCCTGCTTACACATCGACCAATACCTCAACCACAGCCGCGTCGCAAATGCCCGATTCTACTGATAACGTGTATGGAAATTCATCTCAGGCTGCCGAGCAGGCTATGAGGTCCTCTGTGACACCACCGAAACCGCCCGCTGGAACCAAGTCTGACGATGCACCTAACAAACCCACATCAAAGTACCCTCACACAACTCACCAACACAAAAATGTGACTGGCACTACGTCCTCTGCTGCAGCCTCGCCCACCATTCAAGAATCATTCTTCAAATCCATCACCAAACGCATTACATACTTGGAAGGAAACATGACGCTCTCCCTTCAGTACATCGAAGAACAGTCCAAATTCCTCCAAGACAGCCTCCAAAAGATGGAGCGCCGCCAGATCTCCAGAATCGATAACTTCCTCAGCAAGCTCAATAACACTGTCTTTGACGAGCTTCGCTCGGTCAAAGCCCAATACGACCAACACTGGCAAAGCACTGTCCTCGAACTGGAAAGTCAGCGCGAGCACTTTGATCGCCAGATCATTACACTCACCATGCGCGTCAACCTCCTCGCAGACGAGGTTGGCTTCCTGAAACTCATGATGATTGTTCTCATCATCCTGCAGGTCTGCTGCCTTGTGGTGGTGCTCTTCCCCCGCGGCCCTCCAGGTGGCGAGCAGTGGACCACGACGGGCCAGTTTTTCAACACCTATCTTGGCTCCCCGCGCCTGCCGCCCGGTTCGCCCCAGTCCGTGAGGAACGGCAATCTCACACCCACGCACCAGCGGCGCATGGGTCGATACGCAATTAGTGGGCCATTGCGCCCTGGCGTCATGCAACGATCTGTTTCTGGTCCACCTGCCGCCTCATTCAAGGACAAGGTCCTCCCACTGACGCCAACGTCTGAGCGGTCGGAGCCATTTGACCGCAGCGACAATGAGAATGACTCGCCAACGCCGCCGTCCTCACGAGCGCCGCGGTCGCCGCCGCAGATACGTGTCAACGAGCCGGAAGACCTATTTGATGATGATGACGATGATGATGATGATGACAACAACGATGACGATAGTAATGACAATGATGATGACGAGGTGGACAAAAGGGCAAGGCCGCTGATAGAGGAGCTGCCTTCGCCGGGAGAGGAATCGTCAGGAAGCATCACGCCGAGTTCCAGGAGTAGCCGCAAAGTAGCACCCGAGCAAAAAGGAGACCAAGTGTACGATGACGAGGATGACGGTGAATCCAATAAGCCGCCATTGACGAGGTCGCCCTTCTCAGAGCTGGGCGCATCCTCTAGAAAACCTCTCCCGGCGCTGCCCGAAGATCCGGTCTCATAGCATAGCACCGGAATCGGTAAATCAGAAACAAGTCAAAAATAATGCCTGCAGCTCTCTGGATACACATTGATCCGGTCCCCCGTAATCTTGATCTGCCGTCGCTGTCTTCGTGCACCAATTTTACAAACACCGGCCTCAGACATTTTACTATGAACAGAGATGACTATCTGGGTATGATTGTAATCAAGAAAACATTCCAGAAGAGACTCCCAGTACCATCTGGGATCACGGTCGAATTTTGCTCTGGTTTGGTCTTCGTTGGCCTGGTCATATGTCAAGAAGCCTCAGAGACATGGCATCCCAATATTCCAGCACTCCAGCCATTGTTGAGCTTCGGAAATACTATAAAAATTTGCGTCCAACTTTACATACTCATACGATGTAATGCCAGATCAATCTAGCACAGTTAGCATTGACGATGTTCGCGAGTGTGTGAGAACGTCTCTGGATGCTCTAGAAACATAAGGCGCGATCTTATTTGCAGTCGTCAAGTGTGACTACAGCCAATGTGGCAAATCCATTTCATCAGGACAGCGATTTGACACATGTTGTATCTGAAAGTCGAAGGAGAGACAGCAACGAGGATGTCTAACTCCCAGAAGGCTTCGGAAGATCGCTCAAGACCACGACAACCGCTTCTTAAAAACACAATGCAATCAGATTCAAATTGAAGTCAGTGGGTTGTTATATTGTGGTGAGTCTTCCAACAGGTTGCCCCAGGACTAGAAGAAAGCCGGCGAATATGTCCTTCCAATTCTCATGGTCCTATCAAGACAGGACATATATCCGTCCATGCCTCTTCAGGGACCGCAAACATTTCACCAACTCTACCTGGCAACCCTAGCCAATGTTCACAATGACCTTCCGTTTCCATCCTCTTACATTTCCTGTTGATTCCACGGAAGAATAGAGGAGCCAGCTTGTATCGCTGCAAGATCGGTCCCGGAAGAAGAGCCTGTTCATACATGTGAAAGGTGCCAAAATTTGCTGCACTCGCAAAACATCGTCCGTCGAAACATCGCGCAAGCGGCCTCGTAGATAGCAAAGAAAAAGCTAAGCGGTATTTTGCGGGACGCAAGTGACTTCTTTCTTGTCCGCCTGGTGCGGGACTCAAAACTGTCTTCCCAAAATATATTTTTCTTAACAAAGCGAGGGAATTGTGTGTCTAGAGTCCTTAGATGAAGGCATCTAGTGCATAGGTTCCTGGTGAGAATATATTCCGTAGTCATACTCCTCGAGGGCTGCAAGACGAGTGCCACGGTCGTACTGGGAGCGGCGGCGACGCTGCTCATCGCGGAAATGTTGACCGGCGTTGGGAGTGAAGAGACCTTTGGAGATGTACCACACGTCAGCAGACTAACCAAGCGGAACATCGTTTCCTAGGATACTCCAGAACTTACCAACGTGCTCGGCATTCTCACAGCTTCTCTTCATCTTGGACTGGTTGTCTGGCTCTGGGAACGGCTCCTCCTGACCTGCCATGTCTGGAACAGGCCCGTTGGAGGTATAGTAAAGCTTGGGTCGATAATGAGCCTGCTCCAACATGACAGAGCTGTTGCGGAATTTCTGGACGAGACAGTCCTTGCCCTGAATGGTGGCATAGGAGATCTCGGCCACCTTGTCGCTCTTGAAGCAGTTCCAGCGCTGGTTGCCTCGCGCGTTCACGAAGTCGATAATATCCAGAGGATCAACAAAGTTGATGAAAGAGTAACCAACATTACAATCGTTTGCGAAATCAATGCGAAGATACATGAAGTCATACTTTCCCCAGCTGGACTCGTCAATGATGTTCTTCAGCATGGCCTGGTCTACCTTGTTTGGGATGTTTCGGAGCATGATGGTGGTACGAACGTCGGTGCCTTCTCTAATCTTATTGATGTCGACGTGGTTGTGATGGGGGCCCGGTGGACTGAAATGGGCTCGGTTCACACGCGTGGCATTCTGCCGGCGATCATTCGAGCGGTGAAATTCGCTTGAACGTTGGAAGCCCTGGCTTGGTCTGGGGCTCGAGAACGATATCCGCCCGGACATCGGTCCTCCCAGGGGAAGGGAGAAAGAACCCACCACGGAGTAAGTCTGGCTCATTGGACTCATCATCGAGAAGCCTGTCCCCGAAGAAGCCGGGGTGTGCCTCCGGCTGAAGGAGGGTTGACGATCGAAGGCACCAATCCGGGATGAATGGCGGCTGACACTCCACGAGTCTGACCATTGAGACCCTTGAGATGGACTGCTGAGATCAAGCAAGGACATATTGGGGGGCCCAGGTGATTGCATGGGTAATTGGGAGCCGTACAGAGACATGTTACCGAACGAAGCATCTAGGCTCAGGAGAGTGTTGTCCGGATGAGCTGGTACACGATAGTCACTGAACGTATTTCGTATACCCGTCGCTTGACTATCTGGTGAAAAGGGCGCCAAGAGAAACGAAATGAGACCCTCGTCCTGTTGGCTTGTCAATGGTGCCCAAAGTTTATGCAGAAGCAAGGGCAAGACTCACAGTGACCCAGCCAACGTTGTAGAGGTAAGAAGCACAGCTGCGGGTGGCATCGGCGTCTGACCATTCAATAACCCACTGCATGGTACCAGGGATGAGGGACGTTGGCTGCTTGATCATGGCGAAGAAGTCGTAGTGCTTGAAATGCTCACGAATCTTGCCCTGAACTTGGGCGTCGCTAAGATGGGCGTTCGAACAAACTAGCATAGTGTGCAGACCCTCGTGCTCGTGAGCGAGGGTATTACTCTCAGTGGCCTGTTAAAGGCCATCAGCTTGATAATTAAATTTAGAGACAGTGGCAGAACAAACCTTATTGATCTCTTCGGCAGAGACTGCCTCGACCGTCCAGGTATGGGGCTTGAAAGTGGTATCCTGGAGGATTCTGGCAGCGTCTCGGACATTCGTAGCTCGGATATAAAATGCTCTGCCGATAGGAAAAACACCAGGAGTACAGTGAAAAGCCCCGCCGTGTGCCGGTGACTGAAGGCTCTATTACTGAAGTTAGCAGATGTTTGAGAGAGATCAGATTAACATTGTACGAACCACAATGTATTGAGTTATGGTCTCGGCGTCCAGACGTCCAGATGAAGCAGTGATGCGCATTGAACGGGAAAGCTTCAGGTCGTGGCTGAAGGCAGAAGATAGGGGCAGGTCAACATAAACCTCGAAACCGGTGGTGGGGCTTCGAGCAATGGTCTCGGGGAGACAGGCAATAGGTCTAGGGGTGGTCGCATTGTTGGTAGGCCCGTTGCTGCTGACCAGATTGGTGGACGAGAGACGACAAGTTGATGGCTCGAACGCTGAGGCGGTAGCTGACAGCTTGGTCGAATTGTGGATCTTCTCTGGAGTAGAACTGATGAAAGGGTCCTTGTCATGTACGACAGAGGTGATTGAGTCCATAGAGGCCATGCGATGAACCGAAGATGAGGTCTGGACACCGAATTTGATGGGCTGGATATTATTGTTCTTTGCAGTGTTTAGGGTGAGGGCGTTGAGAAGACGGGAGGACTTGGCAGAATCATCCTGAGGGGAGAAGATAGTCAAACGAGTGTCAGGAGTGTCTTCATACTGATAAGACTCAGCGCCGCCCTCACTGGGAGGTGAGGATAGGTGAGGTGCCATATCTTGAGGTGGGGGCATGATGGCTGGAAATTGGGTGGGCTGTGAAGTTGATTGTGTGTCTTTGCTGTGTTCAGCCTCCAAGCTTGATTCAGAGACTGTGGAAATTAGAAGAAGGCTGAGAACTTGACAAACAAATCAAAGAAGGATTACTTTAGGTGATGGAAATGGTGTGAGATGATTGTCCAAATAGACTCCACCAAAGCAGACCAGAAAGAAGGTGAAGGAAGACAAGCGTTGGTCGCCAAAAGGAGAAGTGAGGTAGGCGTGGGAGAAGAGATCAGATGGTAGATTGGGTGGAGTTCAAGGTGAACGAAAAGGAGAAAGTAGGAAGTTGTGTTGCCAAAGATCTGCAAAGTTGTTGAGCTTGGGAAGGAACTTTGCAGTGTGAGACGACGAAATGGTCGCTGGGTGTAGTAGCAGGAAGGAGCAGATGCAGTCTGCAATGCCAAATATCAGCAAGGAAAGAGCCTTTGCCATGCCAGTTATTTCCATCAAGCAGCCGCTGAAAATTCTAGCTGAGATTGTCCAGACCAAGCCAATCCAGTCCCATCAACGATTCAACAGCAACAACAACAACACTATCATCTCAAGGTATCATAAGATGGCTCAAGAGCCAGAATGGAGATCCATGGTACAAACACAATCTGTATCAGTACTGTGGCTCTGTGCAGGCCGAGATTATACAGCATTGAAACGCAGAGAAAGAGGCTGACATTGTAATGCAGCTTATACTTGACTGTGCTCTGGGTGGTTCCTATCAGGATGTTAATTATGGTGCAATACAGCCCGACTACTGGGTTCATCTCATTAGTGGGTGCCATTCATATCGTGAGATTTGGGAACATGGGCTTGAGGATTGATAGAACACTAGCTGGTCACTTCAGACTAGCTTTCTAGCACACTAAGGACATATCCTTCTTCTGTGACTAGGTACCTAGTGTGGTGATGTACTCATCCAGCAGAAGCTTTTTTCTGAGATATTTGAGCAACCATCGAAGATACAATCGGTTGCATATTCACTCAAAAACATCGAATTTGGACTCTGCAAATTTGGTATTGGATAAACTGCAAATAGTAGCCAGTTGAATGCCAGTTGAATTTCACCCTTGAGTTGCTCCAATGCCTGCAGGCCTTGACAAAGTTTATAGGCTGCAAAGAGAAGTCGGCTAATTAGAGAGACAACATGAGATGCTACATATGGTGTAGACAATCTTGCCACAGATGGGGGAGTCAAGCAATTATGCTGTAAATGTAGCAAATATAAATGGGGCTTTGTATAGAGAAAGACAGTATGAGAAGAGAGAAACAAGAATGGAAATAATGCTCAGCATCGCCCTTAGGAAATGCCATAACTCCTTGAAAACCTAACAACTTGCTTTCCACCCAACAATTTTGGAAAGTCAATCTCGAAAATTTGGGTTTCATGTTCAAGATACCAGTCAAATCATGGATCATCTCTGTTGAAGATTATTACTGAGAGGCTCGTCTGGTATACGCATCCGGTGGCCTAATTTCAAGACTTGCTACTTGTATCAAAGCCCTGCTTTGTAAACAGAGGACCAAGTACTGAAGCCCCCATTAGACGATCTTGGATAACTGGAACAAAGCAGGGCTGAGGTGGTGCAGCAATAATGCAGAAATCATGTTCCTAATTAGTAGGATTATCAAGATTCGAATGCATCTTCCTCTTAGGCCAACGATAAATGGAAGAAAACTATCCCAATGGGCTAGGGGGTAGAAAAGTAGAGCTCTTGTGCATCAGTCTCAGTAGAGAGAGGGGAGGTGAAATCTCATGTTGTTGCTGCAGGAGTAGTTGTAGGTTCAGACTTGTATTAGTAAGTAACATCAGGGACCGCGGGCGTGACCAGGGAGCCTTGTCAGAGCGACGTAGCCTTGCAGGGCCTCGAATTGTCTCAAGATCCAACGATTATCAGATGCAAACCAAAGCTACTCTTCAACCTGCCAAACTGTTTTCGAAAATTACTGCTGCTGCATCAGTGAAACTCAGTCATTGCCTTGTCTTCCAAACCGCTATCAAAACCGGCGTGTCTTGTTCGAGTCCATGACTACAGCCTCAACCCCCATCCCTCGAGACTGAGGGCACCGCAGCAACTCTCCAAGCCAAATCGCTTGCGGCTCTCCACCACAATGCCTCCTCGAAGAGCGCAAACGTATGACGACTACGGCTCGGCCGTCAGTCAGGTCAGTACTATCAAATCCTGTGCTCGTGCTTGCGGTCGACTAAGAAGCGTCAACAGGTCATCCTGGCCGCGTCCGACTCAGATTTCCTCGACCAGCTCATACCCCTCCTCAAAGACGCAAGCATTGGCAACCGCACGAACTCCCTTATCCAAAGCCTGAGCTACTATGCCGAAGACCGCGAGGCCGAGATCGAGAACATCGGTCTCACGAAGCACGAGGAGTTCCTCCGCTCCGTCAACCAGCTCCAGAAGGTCCGCGAGGGCACTGTGGAGCTGACCGCCGAGATTCTGACCCTGAATCAATCGATCCAGTCTAGCACGCAGGAGCTGGCCGAGCAGAAACAGAGGCTGGTAGACAAACGGGCCATTCGACAGAATGTCGCCGACGCGTCCGACGCGCTCAAAGAGTCGCTCAAGATCCTCCATGCTGTCAACCAAGCGCACGAGCTGGTGCGGAAGAAGCAGTACTACGCCGCCCTGAAATCGCTGGATGACCTGCAGAACGAGTACTTGGTGCCAATAATACAGAATAAATACGCTACACAGCAGCAGCTCGCGGACTTGATCCAGAAGTCCATTCCTGCATCTCAGAAGGCGATCGCGGACGCGGTGATGCTGGATCTCAATACCTGGCTCTACCGCATTCGTGAAACATCACAATTCTTGGGCGAAGTCGCATTTTACCACACCGAGATGAGAAGGACAAGACACAAGGAGCGCACGGAGAACGATGCGATGCTCACCGGCTTCAAGCTGAATTCGGCGATCGAATTGGTCTACGAGGAGGACGACGAGTTCGATGTGCTTGCGAATGAAGAGCTTGAGGTCAACTTCAAGCCCATATTCGAATGCTTGCATATACACCAAGCCCTCGGGCAAAGCGACAAGCTGCGCACCGACTATTCAGCAACAAGAAGGCAGCAGAAGGACCTTTTAATGCCAACATCCATTCACCTGGACGGAGAAGAGGAGCCGTCGCTCAACAGTCTGTTGGAGGGTATTGCCGGGTTCGCCATCATTGAGAAGGCAACTCTGCAAAAGGTGCCGCAGCTGCGATCGAGTGTCGAAGTGGACGAACTATGGGATTCCATGTGCACCTCGGCTATTGCGCTTACCAATCGCTCTTTGGGCGATGTCACCAATGCCGAAGTTCTGCTCAAGATCAAATCCGTCTTTGCTCTCTTCATTCAGACCATGGAAGGCTGGGGCTACTCCGTCACCATGCTGGATAACTTCCTTCTCACACTCTTTGACAAGTATGCCGAGCTATTGAAGCGCCGTTTCAGCGAGGACTTCCAAGAGATAGTATCGACGGATGACTACATGCCGATGGCCATCAACACGGTAGAAGAGTACGAGAAGGTTGTCAATGTCAGCTGGTTCAACCAGGACAAGTCGGTGGCCGAGCTCACGTTCCCATGCGTCTTGCCATTTTCGCAAATGTACCCTCTGTGTTGCATCGACATACGGAACTTTCTCAACCAGTTCTATTTTTTTGCTGATGATCACTTCCAACATCCCAACGTCATTGACGACACGTTAAGAAAGGTAAGCAGATCGAGGCTTAAAGACAGTTTTCGTTGCCTATCTGACCACATCTTGCAGTCCCTTGACGAGCTTTTGACACAAAAGGTGTGTCAATCGCTTGTAGAACGGCTAAGCTCCCAGTATCTGGGTCAGATAGTACAGATCTTGATCAATCTGGAGCATTTCGAGACTGCCTGCCAAGAGCTAGAGCAGCTTCTCATCAGAGCACGTTCTTCCACATCGGCTGGTGGGCCCGTCACCCTGGCCGCCACCGAGGAATTCGCCAACAACAAGAAGACCGCAGAAAAACGTATCTTTGAGTTGGTCAATTCCAAGATCGATGACTTGATTGACACTGCGGAATATGACTGGTGAGCTCAGACTCGAAGTTCCCCTTTTCCAGGTTGATCTGCCATGAGCAGGACATGTGACTGATCAAAACACACAGGATGGCCATCACCCCCATTGAAGAACCAAGCAGTTATATGCAGACCCTGACGCGCTACCTCTCCAACATCATGAACTCCACCCTCCTCGGCTTGCCCCCGTCCATCAAAGAACTCATCTACTTTGACGCCCTCTCCCACGCCGCCGAGCGCATCCTCGCCCTCCCACTCCTCCCCGAAGTCAAGACCATCAACCCCAACGGCGTCGCCGCCATTGCCAAAGACGTCAAATTCCTCGTCGAGTTTGTCAACGGCCTCGAAAACTCGGCCATGCTCATGAACACGCTCGAGGAGCTCGAGCAGACCGTCGCGCTGATGCAGGTCGAGAACCAGGATGATTACTATGACATGACGCTGCGCAACAGGCATTACTCGCGCGTCAATGCCATGAATGGACCGATTTTGCTGGAGAAGCTGACACATACCGTCGAGGCGCCGAGTAGGGCTGCGGCGACGATGGCCAACTTCTCGAGTCGTTTTGGCTTGCGATGAGAAGGGGGAGAGACGATCCAAGTGGAATTCCATGGCTGGCCATAATGTTCTTTTGGTTTGGGAGCGCGTGCACACGGCGCATTGCTATGAGCTCGGCGTCAGGTGCTATAATTTCGAATTTGAGGGTATCGTGTTACAAACGGGACGTAGGGCGTTTTGGTGTGCTCAACACAGCCGTGATTCAGGGCCGCTTGAGAAATACATTGGTCATTCCCATCCAATTCAGGCACTAGTATCGATGAACTATTTCACAAACTGGCCGGCGCGAATTATATCCTGGCCGCATCTCGCATATCTATCGGATGAATTTTACCTTGGTCTCCCTTTTAAGTACATGGAGCTAGGCCAGAGCGCACTATTCCCTAAGCCTGGCGTGTGCTTTGTAGGTCAAAAAACGGTCAGTATGTCAACTTTGAGCTGGGTGCTCTTGTCAAAAGCTTCATACTGGTCAAAGCTTCCCATCCGTGCTGGTAAATCCTTATCCTAGACGTTCAAACCCAATATTGTTGGCAAGGAAGCGCGTTTCAAAAGCATAATTCATCAATTCGCTATCAGAGGTATTGTACTGCACTAGAAAGTATTTCAAGTGGGAGTATCATAAGTAATCATGTACACCCTTGGACCTGCCAATACGCCAAGCCGTCACGCGTTTTCCATGGTTGTTAGTCATTCTCCATAGCAGACGCAGGTGACTGAGGAAATGTTCTTCTGTTATCAGTGCCCTCTATGTCAGAGACAGGTACTCCGGCAATGTGGGAAGCTCTTTTCTTGGTTGTAACCCATTTTGCCGTTGGCTATGGCGCCTGCAGCCACGACGTAGATCGACCATCTTAGGGATTGTACTCCTCGGGAGGCTGCATTTGGGGTGCCTGTGTTGGAAAACGCGTCAGACAAGAGATATCCTGAAAAAGTTCGCGAAAAACGTTCTAGCAAGAGGCCAACTTACTTGCTGCGTTTGCATGGCACTATAATCGTACATGGCGGGCATCTCGCCGTACATAGGAGCTTGCGCCTGACCATATGCCGCTTGCTGGGGAGGAACCTGGGCTGCATACATCGGTTGGCGGTAGTCTGCCTCGCTCACCAGCGCATGGCCCGGCATGGTGTAGTCGGTAGCTGCCATGGGATGTTGGTGATTGGGCGCCTGGACATGCTGACCCGGCATCGCCTGGGGAGCGCCCTGCGCACCCGAGGAGCTACCAGGCTGTCGCTTCGAGTGCGTTGCAGCCTCCTCACGAGGCACTATGTCGATAAGAAAATCAAACATGTCAGACTTGGCCAGAGCGGAGGCGATATCGCTGCGCTGCAACGTGCGCCGCTTATTCTCCTCTGCATGGATCCACGCGCGCATGGTCAACTCCGTAATGAAGATGTCGCAACCCTTGGCGAAGAGGATTGGCGCCTCTGCCGATATCATCTTTACTTCTGGGTCGGCTTTCATCACCTTCTTTATCCGTGCGAGTGGCAGCTGATGTAGCTTATAATCGTGGGTATCACTCTCGAGATGATTGATAGTCTGCTGCCAGTAGGTCGTGAGGATGTCCTTGTATTGCCCGTTGAGCCCTTGGTGAACATTTGCCCATGGACCAGTGTACAACTCTGCCGGCGCATAGCCTTGTTGTGAGAGCTGGGGAACCAAGCGCACGTGTCAGTAGGATTGTTCATGGCTGAAGGTCGTGCAGAGGTGTCCTTGTGAAGGATACTTCTTTCAGGAAAAGGGAAAAAACAAACCGCTGCACTGGCACCTGTTTTCAAGGGTCGCACGGTTAGCATCTGGGTGGTCGTATAATATAGAGGCCAAGTGCCATGTAGCTTACCATAATGTCCTCCATGACTGGTATCGTACACAGGCCTGCCTGGTTGCTGTTGCGCTTGCTGTTGATTCTGAGAGGGATCCATGGTGAAATAGAAAGGGATGAAGATCTATGCGATGCGAGCTCAAACTCGTGTTGCAAACACAAAAAAATTAAAAAGGTTCGGCTTTGGGGGTGGGCGCAAGTGGCGATCACGAGTTGGATCGCACAGAGAGCGGGTCGTCGACTAGGCGAGAATCGGCTTTCGAGTCCTGTGTGGCCCAAACAAAACAATTGTCAGTGCGGAACGATACGTAGATGGAATCAGAGTGCCGCATGGGGCGCGCTGGTAGAGGAGCGCGCATGATGGCGATGATCTGGAGCAGCCGCGCTGGTTTGTTTACTAGACGGTGGAGCGAGCGAACGGATGCGATGCGATGCGCGCGAAAGGGCAGCTCGAGCTCGACACAGATTTTCCCCCCGAACCGTGTCTGGCCCGAGGTTGCTCGTTTGCTAACAGCATGCAATAGGTGTAGGGGCCGAAACTGACCTTACTCGACGGCCGCGATCAAAGGCCTTGTTGATTGGCTGGCGCGGAATTGAGTTGCTTCACTTTTTGGGCGAATGGTGGAGTTGGATCTGAGCCTTGTCGGAATCTGAGAGGACGAACGAAGGAAGCTCCAGAGCGCGGACTTGTCAATTAAGGAGCCAGTCAGCTTTCTCTGGGGTACGGAGCACGTAAGGTGGGCGGCGGAGGCACTTGCAAACCAACGCCCAAATGGGGGAGGTCGATTGGTAGCCAACTTACTAAGTTTCTCTCTCTCAAGACTGCGGAGTACAACCTGGAAGTTACTGGATTTGGACAAGGTTTACCTAGGTACCCGGGGCATCTAGAGGCACCCGGTAGGCAAGGTAGGCCTAGGTAGGTAGTGAGTGGGTGGGCTTATATACTTTTCTTTTGCCCTCTACTATTTTTCATCTTGTAATAAAACACGTCAAGACAAACTCCCAAGGCAGAAGAAAGAGATGACGGTTGAGACCCGAGAGTACGGTCAGGAAGGTGACAAGAACCATGAGACGGGACTGGTCGGGTTGGGCATCAACTGCCTCAAGTCGCTGACACCTGGTCACCCTACTTTATTATCAGGCACAAGAGCAAAAGAGCCTCCGACATGGCTACGTCTTCCACAACGCATCATTCCCAACAGCATTCTACCTAAAACTGTATGGGTATGACGCAGGCAACCCAAAACTGAAGCAGCGTACATGCAGACTAGAGCAGCTTATTAGAAGCTCGAATATAGCAAAAGACGTCCAGTCCCCGAGGTCAGAGAAGGCTGCCCCTGGTCGACCCTGAAGTGTGGTATTGTATCGTACATACCTGGTATACAACACCACAGTGCGTGTGAAGAACTGAATGAAATTTCGAATTTGCACGGATTCACAAGTTATCAATCTGCTCTTCTTTGTTCGATCTATATAGGATATCAGAATACTTACAGTCACAATGAATGCCGTGCAAGTGATAGGTCTCGTGGATCTGACAGCCTGCCGATCTCGGGACCGAGCTTGTCTTCTTCACCTAAGCACAGACAGTCTAGCGCGCCGCGCCACCCTAACCCGATTCCACTTTCACGCATCCACGCTCGAGAAAAAAGTTCTAGCCGACCGACCTTGATTTTCATTCATCTTCTTCCTCTGATTTTCTCGCCCACGACAGACTTTTGTCCTGCGTCACCACATTAGCCATCCAGCATGGCCGAGACGATCCCCGATCTGACCGATGCTCAGATCGAGCTTCTCTTGAGTGCTGCTGAGGTGTCACTCGCAAACAAAACCCCGGACGACAAGGCCGTCGCTGTCAAGAACAAGCAGCAGAGCCTTGCCGTGACGGCCCCCCCTCCAGCTCTCTCCTCTGCTGCCCAAGCTGAAGCGGGAAAGGCCGGTCCTGATGTTGTGAAACATTCTGAGGAGCTCACGCTTCGTGTTCCCCAGCTGAGGGTCAAGAACAAAAAGGTAAGCTACATCCCAAAGCAAATGTCACTCTCCTTTATGATGAAAACAATATCCCAAATCTCGAATGACGCAGGACGAACCTCCGTTATGGCGGCAAATCCTGCACCACAATGATTCTTTATTTGTCATAGTTACACTGACTGGATCTTCCAATCCTTGTTTGATCACATCATTCTTCAATGGTCTGTTGCTGATTACAAAGTATAGACCGTTCCGGACAATGCTGGCGCCGACTGGAATCACATGCCACGGACCAACATTGAAGACCCAAAGGTTAAGCGGGAGTTCCAACTCTTGCGTATGAGAGGTATTCTTGACAGCAAGAAGCACTTCAAGAAAGACAATCGAAAGGATGCCTTTCCACAATACTCGCAGATGGGCACCCTGATCGAAGGTCCTACCGAGTACTACAGTGCTCGCGTGGCACGCAAGGATAGGAAGCAGACTCTGGTCGAGGAGGTACTGGCTAGCGAGGCTTCTAGCAAGTACAAGGGTCGCTATGACAAGATTCAGGAGAAGAAGATGAGCGGTAAGAAGGGCCACTACAAAAAAATGATGGCGAGACGAAAGCGTGGATGAAAGGCTGTTCGCATGGCTGTTATTAGAAAACTGCATGACCGCATCAAGGACGTTTTGCGACGAAAGCACTATGTGCGTGTGGTATTGGATCCTGCACACGTCCTGTCGATCAGCGAGGAGTATGACCACAGCCCCACTGGAGGAAATCCAGTGACGACACTCCAAGTTTTGGGGATGCGGCATACTCTGGGGAGGATGACCATGACTAGTTCGCGAGTTGAAAATACTTGCAAAGTCGGCCAGGTGGATTTCAGGAAAGGCTTAAGACTATGTGGAACGGGTGGTAAAGCTCACCACTTGCGCATTTGCTATTCTCCTAACTAAGTACTGGTCTGCCAAAGGCCGACCAACCTCAAGGCCAGTGAAATTGATAAAAAATACAACATTTGGAAAAGTTGATCTGTTCTGGATTCTTGCTGTGAAATTTGTTGTCCATGGTGGTGATGCTGTCGAAATTCTCCTCGACTAGACGCTCTTATCGATAAGCAGTCCAATTCGTCAAGATTTCTCGAAGCTCGGCGGGTCTCGCGATTTCCAAACCCGCACCTTCAAGCTCCAGGAGATCATGCAGCAATGAGTGCGCCACCGGTATTACGGCCACTGAGGGCCATTTTGCAGAGGCGGCTGGTATGCGCAACCTGAACGAGATCGATTTGAGTCGATTGAAGCTGACAAGCCCACCAGCAAATCGTACCCTCTAGCCCGACCCGAACGCCCTACTACCTTGGAGCATCACACTACCGCTCACAACTTCGTCACAACAGTTCAATGTACGCGTCAGGCGCTTGATTGCGAGGAATTGAAGGACAACGTGGCTGACTGTGCGATTGTAGACCACCAGACCAACCACTCAAGCCCAAAGACTCCGCACGAGAAGCACCATCCGAGCAAACCCCCGAAAACAAAATCAAGTCCACCACGAGCTCCCCCGAAGGCACCCAGAAAGGCACCGCTGGATCATCCACTCGAGGTTCAGAAGGGAGCGTGACAACAAATTTTGAAATTCCTGGACAGGATGCGATCATCGAAGCCGCCATCCCCCGGTTGGACAACTCGCTCGTAAAGTCAGCCTTCCAGCAGCTCAAGACTACAGACGCAGAAATCCAGGCCGGCATTGCAGAGGCCCTGGCGCGGCACCTCGCGGCTGTTGAGGCGACTACAGTGGCTGTGAGCGACGCTACGGAAAGGATTGCGGAAGATGCAGGTGGTGCGCCTGTGCCGGTGATCTCAGAGCCTACCGTTCAGGACAGTGCCAAGACGAAGAAGAAGCAGCCCGAGTTTGTTATTTCTCAGAAGACCGAGTTCGCAAGTCTGCCGGCAGAAACCAATACTGCAACAACAGAGGCCCCTGTGGAGAAGCGGCAGGTGCCGGAGACAGTGGCAACCAAGACTACGACACCTGCATCATCGAGCGCTGACGCAGTTGCAACAATGGCTAAACCGACTCAGCCCACAGTGCCGAAGTCCGCGACCCCAGCTATTGAACCAAGACCTACAGAGGACGAGAGCAAGTTCGTGGTGGATCCCATCCCTGATGCACTTACTCTGGAGGAAGAGACTGTCGTGGCTATGACTCGGGAACTCGAGCGCCTTGAAAAAATGCCAGAGACTACAGGTACGGAGCCTCAACATCCATCTGTGCCGGAATCCAGTGAGCGCTCTGCGATTGAGGATGCCTCAAAGCAGATTCAAACGCTTGAATCTACTGTTGCAGCAGAAAGTTTGGCACACAACCCAGAGGAGGTTTCGTCCGTGGACAACAGCCTTGGTGCTATTCGGGACGAGGAGCTGGCGAAGCGTGACCGAGACGATCACGCTGAGCAACTGGACATAGACTCAAAGACCGAGGCCATCATGCGCGAGGCTCTGGGCGATACCGGCGAGGAGGGCCTGTATCAAGGCCCCGAGCCATCGAGGATACCGCGCAACGTAGCGGCCTACTACCTGCAGCCTCTCCGTCGAGTGGCAGAGTATGGCGTGCCTGCTTGCGACTTGCAACTTCGCTCCTACAGCGTCCGGCCTCTCGAGTCCTTCTGCGACTTTGCGCTACGTGCGGCGTACTATCTCGGACTACCTGCGTACGGCCCCGTGCCCCTGCCCAAGATCATCGAGCGGTGGACAGTGCCCAGGGCCAGTTTCATCTTCAAGAAGTCGCAGGAGAATTTTGAGCGTATCACGCGCCGCCGCTTGATCCAGATTAAAGATGCAAACCCCGAGACGGTGCAAATCTGGTTGGCATTCTTGCAGAAACATCAGCAGGCGGCTGTGGGTATGAAGGCCAACATCTGGGAGTTCAGCAGCATTGGTAAGCTCTCGTCTTTTTTTCCACACCGCGTATCTCGATATTTTTTGCTAACTCAAACTGGAAATAGATGTGGCTAAGGAGCTGGACGAGGCCTTCAAGGAGGCCGAGCCTCGCATGCAAGAGAAATACCGACTTCTGCATCAAGCCAAAGACTTCGAGACTGTGGAGAAGGTCGATGAGTTCCTTCAGGCTACGAGGTATAGAGTGACTGGAGATCAGGTTATCAGAAAGCAGTAAATTTTGCAAGATAGGGTGTTGTGCTGTTGTTGAGACAGCGTCATGTACAAGATGTAAATCGCTCAGATGAGCAAAACAGCACAGCTCCATAGAAATATCAGAAATCATACAAGTTATACAAGTGATGATGAATCTTCCACCTAATTTGTGACTGTTTCAAGAAACATCGCGTGAAGAGCCTTTCCCAGATTGCTCGTTTGTGTGGTGAGTCCATTACAAAATTTCGATATCCCTGGCTCGCATCTCACACCTCCCAAACATTGCACCTGGCCGTCTCATCAAAACCCTTAAGCCTTGAGCTCCGTCCACCTTTTCCTGTAAATACCACAACACAAATGTTTTCCTGTGCAAGGAGAAGATCCTACCAGACGCTTTCGCAGCTTTCACAATCCGGCCTCCCAAAGCACTGCCGCTATGCGTCGTCCACAGCAAGCAACAAGCCTGCCGGGTCCAAGGTGATCTTCTCCGGCATCCAGCCCACCGGCGTCCCGCATCTAGGCAACTACCTCGGTGCTCTCAAAAGCTGGGTGGCACTCCAGAATGATGCCGTAGCGGCTGACACCAAGCTGCTGTACTCGGTCGTGGATTTGCACGCCATCACGGTGCCGCAGCAGGCCGACGCGTTGCGGAGGGGACGGCGCGGGATGTTGGCGGCGATGTTGGCGGTGGGGTTGGATCCGAACAGGAGTACGATTTTTTACCAGAGCTCAGTATGTGTGAGAAACGCGTAGGAGGGGGGAGCGTGAGGCGAGGAAATTTGGCTGACTGAGGGTGTGGGATATAGGTCCCGGCGCATGCTGAGCTTATGTGGATATTGAGCTGCACCGCGTCAATGGGGTATTTATCTAGGATGACACAGTGGAAGGTAGGCTCTTTATCTTTCATGCCGTGTACTCATATCGTATCTCTGGGATCGACGGGCTGATTGTTGGTGTTGCAGAGCAAGCTCTCGTTATCAGAAGACACGAGCGCTCTGGATGAGAAGGCCAAGGCCTCATTGAAGCTGGGGCTTTTCTCTTACCCGGTCTTGCAGGCGGCGGATATTATGGTTCATGGGTATGGATGACTCTATTGAAAGAGAATTTGATTGTTTTTGTTTTGCTACAGACATTCGCTGACAATCTATGATTAGGGCTACGCATGTCCCTGTGGGCGAGGATCAAAAACAGCACATTGAGTTCGCGCGCGAGTGTGCCTCCAACTTCAACACAACCTACAGCAAAGCAGTCCTCATACCACCAGAGATAATTTTATGTACGTCGCTGTGACTTTGTCCATTCTTTCTTCGGAACCGTCACTAAAGTTGGACGCCTTTACTGACACAAACCCCAAGCACCCGCCCGCCGCGTCATGTCCCTTAGCAAGCCCACAGCCAAAATGTCCAAATCCGATCCAAGCCCCATGTCCCAGATCTCCATCATTGACGATGCCCAACAAATTCGCAAGAAGTTCAGTCGCGCCCTGACCGATTCCCTGACCGACGTTGTCTCATATGACCGCGCCGAGCGACCAGGCGTATCCAATCTCCTTGAGATCCTCTCGATTCTCGAGAACCGGACGCCGACCGAGACAGCGGCGCAGTTTGATGGGATGCAGCACCCGCTCAAGCTGTTGAAAGAGCGAACCGCGGATGCGGTCATCAACGAGCTGGCAGGCATAGGGGAGAAGTATCAAGAGTTGATGACGAAGAAGGATGGGGAGGCGCTGGATGAGGTTGAGGCTCTTGGTGCTGAGAAGGCGAGGAGGAATGCAGATTTGACCATGAAACGTGTAAAGGATGCTGTTGGCTTCTAAGCAAGAAAGTGTGCCGGCAGAACTTGTAGACTGTAGACCAAACCTACTTCACGATACCAGCATTGGGAGTAAGACCACGTTGAAATGGGTATTAGACCCCGACTCCATGCTATTTACCCTAAGCAAACCATCATGCAGACTGTGCTGATATCAAAATCCATCTTACTATGTGTAGGCATACTTGATCCCCCGACAAGTCATCCAAAAGTCCTTGACCACCGTGTTAGTCTGTCGTGCCCCACGGAGGCTAATGATTTTCTTCAGAAACATGGACTTGTCTTGCTGCGATGCCTCCGAACCAGGAAACGAGGGATCTGATAGAGCCGCCTCCAGCCAATCCTTTGATCGCGGATGCTGGACGACTAGCTTCTTGAGCGGCTCACTAAGCTTATCCAGCTCGCTACGAGAGGCGTTGCCGCCTACGTTGTTTATCAGTGATCGAGCGAGAGGGGGACCAAGGTGTTCGACAGCGATAGTGAAGTTCGCCTGCACCGCAGGGTCTTCAGATCTCAGAGTCACAAAGGCGGACTATATCAATAGTAAGCCAGACGTATTCGTGGAGGTTGCAGAGAGGTAATTTTGGGTGACTCACCCAGAACTCGCAGGCACTCGCTTTGGGCAGAGGCTCCTTGCCATCCAGCACCTTGAGGACGAACATAAAAAAGAACTCGAGGTCACTTGTTGGCTGAATCTGTAGAAGAGCTTCAGGGTAGCGGGACATAACACGAATCACGAAGTCGATGGCGTTCTTCGTCAGATCAGAGTCGTTGTCGGGTTCTGTCAACTGTTAGCAAAGATGGTGATTCGAATAACTTTGGAAAGTATCGCTTACCTGCTATCTCTTTGAGAAGGTTAAGCACCCACAACAATAAGGAAGAGAGACAAGTCAGGATCTCCGCCACAGGATGACCATGCATAGAGCTTACAAATGAACAAGCTGTACTGATCAAAGGCCCTATCCTTGGGGCCCTGGACGTGTTGCCTGTGAGAAACTCGATAACGATGCCGGGCGAAAAGACGAAAGGCCCCTCTTCCGTCTCAGAAAACCCCGCTCGGAAAATATGACAAATTGTCTCAGTCACCTCCCCGCTTTGACCAAAGACTTGGTGCAGTTGAGTTATGATGTTCATGATGTGGGTTTGAATGACAAGAAGACGCTCGTTGCTCGTTGTGAAAGGCCGCTTATCGTCTGTGTCCAACTCGATAGGTCCTTCTGAGAGGCTTTGTAAACCCCGAGCCAAGCTCGCCATCAGCCTCAGTACCCTCTCCGCGATCAGGAGCGAGGCTTCATCAGCAGACGTTGGTGCGTTTGTTTGCGTTATAAGATCGACTCGCAACCTTGTTTCCAACCACTGTTTCACGTCCGGCTCATTTGCAAGCGCTGGCTGGGCCTTCAGCCGTAGACAATTTTGCGCATCAGAGCTGAGTAAGGTGATGAGCTGTTCAAGATAACCGAGCCTGTGGGCCTCTTGCGGAATCGCCTGGATGATACAGGCAATTCCATTCATAATCCTCTCTTCCGCTGTCGAATCAATGCCACGGCTGTGAATTCGGTGCAAATGCTGAAGAAAAGCTTCAACATGGTCCTTGAGCAAGGACCGACATGAAGAACATAGTGTATAAATTGACTTGGAAGAAGAGCCCCCTAACAGTCCATCTTCGCCGACGAGACTAAAAAGAAGCTCGAGCGCCGTGGGGAGATACTGCTGATGGCGTTCAAAGAAGTCCGAGTATCGCTCTATTGTAGACAAGCTTGTCTGCAAAAGGCGAGGTGGTATCTCGGCCCTGGCAGGCCCAGGCCCGACGAGTTGAAATAAGTCAGAAGAGAAGACTTTGTGCAGATCTTGGTCAGACTCTTCGCTGTCTCCAACACCGTCACTGATGGCGCTTAGGCAGTACAGCGCAGCCTCGATCTGCGACCAGTTTCGCACAGGCAGGGATTGGAGCAGCAGGTCGACGAAAACGCTCACCAGGGACTTCCCCTTCAAAGCATAAACAGCTTGTAAGAAATCTGCAACATCTTTCCTGGCCTCGGTCCAGCCAAACCTGTCATTTGAGTCCATCTCACTCCATGTCGCCGGGTCGACCATCTGGATTTTCCGGTAGCAGTGCGAGACGGCATCCATGACTTGGCTCATGGCAAATGGCAGCCAATTGTATGAAGTTGCCTCATCCATGTAGACGGTGTCTGTCATGGTCTCGACAAAGGTAGCCCAAAACTCAAGCGCGGGGACAAAAATCTTATCCTCTGCCACCAGAACACCACGGCAGTTTAGAAGACCACAAAGTCTTTGGAGCATCTTCTGCGCACCGCTATCCGTGTTCTCCATGATGGCTGTGACCTTGGCGTCACCGGCAGCAAGTAAAAGCTCGCCGTATTGAGTCTGGGGGAAATCGAACTCCCCTCCAAGGAGTTCCATGTAGCGGTCTCTCGACCAGTCACTTTCAAACAAGGAGAAGAGGCCATCGTAGTGTTCATCCTTCAAGAATCCCGAGTAGTTTTGTAGGAGATCGATGAAAAGCTCCATGGCGGTTTCTGACAGCGCTTCCTGCTGGATGCACTGCATGGCGGGTAGGACCAAGTCTTGGAGCGGTACTGTCAGAGTATTTTCAAAGCTGGGAACCCTTTGTTCGTAACGTAGCCAAACCTGCAGAAGTGTCAATATCCCTGTTTTTGAATGTAAAGACCCATGTCATGCTCAGCTGACGCAGTTCGAATTCAGAAAGCTCACCTGAAGGGACTTGATGGTCTCTTCTCGTATTTGAAGGTCGCGAGGGGATGTGTTCGACAATCCATGTGCCAGGAGGGAGGTCACGTCGTGTGCGTTCTTCACGAGCCGTTCATGTATACCTAGGCTATAAGGCGTCAGCGGGGTCTATTTCAGACGTAGTTCCTAAGGGCGGTAGCTCACTACTTCTCCGACTTCATCTCCAGCCTAGAAATGTCCTCCACAAGAGCTGTGATGAACCAGATGGCTGCAAGAAATTGAGAGTCGGACAGGCTCGACAGCAAGTCTGGGGTAGAGGCGGGTTTAGACTCGTCCCTCGGAACAGCATGGCCGATATCCAGGCAGTACATTAGGTGGTGGACGCAGTCAGGCCACAGGTGGGAGAAGTGGATGAAGAATGTGACCAGGGCGGAGGCGAGTTTGCGAATAACCAGAGCCATGCTTTCGTCGGAAAGAGAACGCACAAACCAGCCAATGACGCTCTGCAGTAGCTGCCTCGCATCATCTTCAGACAAGGTCGAGCTCTCGGTGTTGAGCTTGATGATGATAGTCAGGGCGCCAAAGAATTTTACTTGGTTGTTGTCTCGTTCAAGCATGCCATGAGCAAACTGCCATCCTGCAGGTGAACGTTGCAAGCGCTGGAGGGCGTCTTGAGTCCTTGCGATTACCTCAGGAGGCGCAGGTGAGTACAGGGCCAAGACCAGCTAAGAATGTGGTTAGCACTTGACTCATTGTAAAAGCCAGACGTCCAGGAAACTTTACCGTCTCGGCCTCGTCCATGTTGGAAGGGAGTGGTAGAGGATCCATTTTGTCCCGCAATCAACATGGCGGCGCCTTACAGCCTCGGCCAAAAAGGAGCCCTGGCAGGTATGTGGAAGCTGATCGGAACGTCGCCGCGAAACTGGAGACACCTGCGACGCGGGGCAGAGGGCGGAGAGAAAGGGTGAGCACAATGGTTCTTGGTTGGAATGTCCCAATTACATGGTCAGATGAGAATCATACAAGAAGTTTGTTTTGACCCGGGAAAAGGGGCTTCTTCAAGGGATATCTTGTCACCTGGCTAGGTATGTATTGTGGTTAACACATGTCATGGTGAGGCTATATATTTGCTTCAATCTTTATCGATAAGAGAGCCGTAGAGGGACTGCTCCATGGCTGCCCGCTTTTACCTACCTAGGTACCTAAGGTAGGCATTCCACACCTTTGCTTCAGAAAGTCATAGTTCTCTCTTGACACATTTCTAGTCCAAACATGTTGTTGAGCTCTGAAATATTGTAACATTGGCCTTTCAGTCTGCTCTTTCACTTGGGTTCCAATGGGCTTTTCTTGTCCTCATACCTTTACCCGGGCTTGAAGCTATAATTAGTACTTTTGAAAGTGTGAGATCAGCCAAGCTTGAGAATTGTGACAAAAACAAAAAACAATCAGAATTGCAAAAGGCGTGTAAGATAGAAAACGAAACACTGTGGAACAATTCTAGATACGATCATTGTTACCTGATAAGACATGATAATATCTCGAATTTTAAACCGATGCAAAACGGCTGTGACTGCAGGGATGGAGATCATCTTGGGGGGGAAAGGCCGAATTTATTAGTTAGGACAGGGTACACTGAAGTGGGGTCTTGGAGGCACTTGACAGAGGAAGGTAGGTGGTGCACGGGTAGGGTGGGGTGCTGCGCGACTTGACCCATTTCTACCTACACTACACTCTCCAATGATTTCGCTTTGATACCTATCAAGGTAGGTACTTGATCTCATCCAGTGCCTCTTTCCGGCCTTCCTCTGTCCTTACCTCCATAGCTTTATTAGCCTCACTTGTACTAGGCCTTGATGTTCTTCGTCCTCTCACAACGCCTGTTTGCTTCCACATGCAAGGCTTCATCGTTTCCTTCGACAGTATTCCGGGCCAAATACACACTTAGTGGCTTTATCGCTTCTGGCTTTGTGCCTGTGACCACATCACTTCGTTGGACATCCGCATATAGCAGTGCAACAGCAGACATGGAAACCGTGGACAGTAGCAACCGGCTCTCGGAGCTGCGTAAACTCATGAAGGAGCGCAACATTGACATATACGGTACGTCCTCATGTTTCACGTGAAGCCTTGCCTGTTGTGGTTTGAAGCTCACTATTCTTACGCTGCAAGTCGTTCCATCCGAGGACAGTCATTCTTCTGAGTACATTGCGCCCTGCGACGCCAGGAGAGAATTCATTTCGGGCTTCAGTGGCTCGGCAGGATGCGCAGTTGTCACTCATTCCATGGCGGCATTGGCAACCGATGGCAGATATTTCAACCAAGCGTCTAAGCAGCTGGATAACAATTGGACTCTTTTGAAGCAGGGTCTTCAAGATGTACCGACCTGGCAAGAGTGGGCCGCAGACCAATCCGCGGGTGGAAAGACGGTTGGCGTGGACCCTACCCTCGTCACAAGCTCTACCGCAGTCAAGCTCACTGCCGATATTGAGAAAAAGGGCGGAAAGACGCTCGTCGCTGTCACTGACAACCTGGTGGACATTGTCTGGGGGTCCGATCGACCGAGTCGTCCCAACGAGCCTGTCAAGTTGCTTCAACATCAGTACGCCGGCAAGGACACCAAGGACAAACTCGTCGGCCTCCGGAAGGAGTTAGCCAAGAAGAATCTTGCTTGCTTCGTTGTTTCCATGCTTGACGAGGTTGCATGGCTGTTTAATCTGCGAGGAAACGATATTCCATACAACCCTGTCTTCTTCTCTTACGCAATCATCACGGCCGATGAGGCGACTCTCTACGTCGATATCGCGAAACTCACGCTTGAGTCGATCAGCTACCTGGCCGAGAGTAATGTTACAGTGAAACCTTATGACAGCCTCTTCGGGGATGCGAATGCCCTCAGCAAAAGTCTATCGAATTCAGAGGGCGCCAATGGTGAGAAAGCGGCAGCACCGAGGCAATACTCGATCTCCAACAAGGGTTCATGGGCTCTGCAACTTGCTCTTGGAGGCGAAAATCACGTGGAGGAAATCCGGTCTCCTGTTGGAGATTTCAAGGCACAAAAGAACGATACGGAATTGGAAGGCATGCGCCAGTGTCACATCCGAGACGGCGCGGCACTGACGGCTTATTTTGCGTGGTTGGAGGATCAATTGATCAACAAAAAGGCCGTACTGGACGAGGTGACCGCAGCCGACAAGCTGGAAGAACTAAGATCAAAACAGAAGGATTTCGTTGGCCTTTCCTTCCCGACAATCTCGTCAACAGGTGCCAAGTAAGTTTGTATTCCGGGAAGGAAATGTCCCATAAATCCTCGATTTAACAAATGACAGTGCTGCTGTGATTCACTACCAGCCAGAGAGAGGCAACTGCTCAACCATCGACCCGAACAAGGTCTATCTCTGCGACTCCGGGGCCCAATATCTCGACGGCACAACTGACACGACGCGGACCCTGCATTTTGGAACGCCCAGCGCTAAGGAAAAATTAGGCAACACGCTTGTGCTCAAGGGTAACATAGCCTTAGACCAAGCTATCTTCCCCAAGGGCACTACCGGTTTTGCTCTGGACTGCTTGGCTCGTCAATTTCTTTGGGTATGTCACCCACCACCTCACAATGCTCCTTTTTTTGTTCTTTTTTTTTTCATCTCCCTTTTTTTTGGAGGGGGGGGGACCAGAAAGCAAAAACAAACAAAAACAAATTGGGGCCTATTGACGACTGACTCGTTCCCGCAGAAAGAGGGTTTGGATTACCGTCATGGTACAGGGCACGGTGTTGGTTCTTATCTCAATGTGCATGTGAGTTGGCCCCATTCTGAGCGACGCGGGCTCTTCGCGAGGAGAGCCCCTGGCTAATCGCCTTTCTCTCGTCCAACAGGAAGGCCCCATTGGTATCGGTACTAGGAAGAACTACGCGGACGTATTCATATCGGCTGGCAATGTGACGTCCATCGAGCCAGGCTATTACGAGGACTCTAATTTTGGGATCCGGATCGAGAATATTGCGATCGTAAAGGAGGTGACAACGCCATATCAGTTCGGCGAGAGACCATTTCTTGGGTTTGAACATGTCACGATGACGCCCTATTGCCGGAACTTGATCGATATCAACTTGTTGACAGAGGGGGAGAAGGCATGGATCAACGACCACCACAAGGAGATTTTCGAGAAGACCAAAGACCTACTCAAGGACGACGAGGTCGCTCTGGCGTGGCTAACGCGGGAGACTGCGCCTCTATGAACGCACGCAAACATCATAGGGAAAGACACATGCGATGGATTGGACGGAGTTTGTTGGGTTATCGGCGTTCATGACCGTCGATGGTAGGCAGGTGGTTGAAGCGTGTATGATACTGTTGGTCTAAAATTGCATGAAGGCTGCCAGCGCAAAAGTTGTTCCAAAGGCCATCTTGAACGTTGCGTTTTTGCTGAGAGCAGACAACACGCGCGAGGACTCCACCTTCTGTCTTATCTTCAACATGCCCAACAAGTCAATACCGTTTCGAGAAGCAACCTGGTAAGCTATTAGTTCGAGCCCACGCAGCCCAGCATGGACGAGCAAAGACAGCAGCTTACCTGAATGGCCACAATTGCTATGCCAGTAAGCAGAACTAGTGTCTTTGAGAAGAACGACACCAGTACGCCTGTCACGAAGCCTGTAGTCCCTGGTCAGAGTGTCTACAGTTCCTCAACCCACGCATCTTCATCCATACCTGCAAGACTTCCTCCCGACAATTGTCTGATGACGTCAGGGTTCAACCATTCCTTGGACTCTTCTACCGCACGCGACGCCGCTGGAGAGGGGGATCTCGATTTGGAAGCCTGCATTGCATCCAGACGGATGGGTTGTTGGCGACTGGTGAGAAACATGCCCGTCGAGATGCTGAGAGTGAGCGGAACGGCATGGCGCCGAAGCGCACCACGGCAGAGCGTCATTGTTGCCATGACTTGGAGAGTAATATGGTTGAGACTTCCAAGAGATACGAAGATCTCAAAGCTGACAATTGGCAAAAGCACAGGCTGCTCGGGGATTATGGGTGAATAAAATACGACAGGATGAGTACATGTACTGCCAGGTGCGCTGTATACGCTGACGTAATAGCTCATCCCAGTAAGCGACGTCAATGTTCAACTGCAGGGATGTGCATCAGGGTTAGGGTGGGCCAGTTATTTCCACCCCCCCTTTCCCCCCTTCCCTCACAGCGACCAGTACATTTTCAAAAGCCCGCTCATCCTCTTTATTAATTTGAATTATCGAAACTCCCGACTTGATAGAATTTTAGATATGGGTGAGCTGGATAAAGATATTTTTCAGATGGATGAGATACCATAGTGTCCAACTGGTAGCCAAGCATAACTACACACATGACCAAGCCTCCCCCGTATGGGGGTCTCCCCTTTGGGCAGGAGCTTTTGCTACCACGAAATCTTTTCGGTAGGAAATACAGGCACCAACAACTAACTAGCTTACCTTTCCTTTTCTAAACGGAGCTACTATTCTCAAAACTTTCTCGAGACTTTTCAGCCTGTCCATGGTGGTCTTTCTCATTTTCAGTTTCACTTTCCTTTCAAGGACTGTATAGATTTTAAAAGAAGAAATCCAGGCCAAATCTCTTCCCAATCTACCTAGGTATTTTTCACCACTATCAGCACTCTTTCGATCATTCCACAGGCTTCTTCTCTCAGTCACCAGCCATCATGATTTTACCTCTGTCTCTGATTCTTTGATTGTCATATCTTATACCATCTCTCTTCCAATTCACTTCGCACGATCCTACATTCATTCTATTGAAGGATCATATCAATATCAACTTGTGATTAATTTGTGAGGTTCCAAATTGACGTTCCCGATGACCGTCATTCGAAAAGATCCAACAAGCATTACTCCTTTGTCTCTTGCGCCCTTACGAATCTAGCACCGCCCACGAAACTCGAGTGAGCATGTCGTCTTCACCTGCGTCTTCGCCGCCGTATGGGGCTGTTGCAACGCTGGAGTTCGAGAACGATTCAACCATACCCTCCACCAAAGGTAAAGTGAGCTGTATGGGAGTCCTTGTGCCGCTAGAACTGACCTTAAATACAGGTGACTACTATATCTTGCCTGGCCAAACACTGAAGTTCGGCCGTGACACACAGTCCAAGTTAGACCTATCGAAATAACAAGCCCCTTCGCTCTGTTTGTGTATTGATACATGTTACTACAGCGACTATTCTTTCGATAGCATTGAGTTCTCCCGCAACCACCTGGAATTCTACTCCATCATTATCGATGAGGAGGCAGAATCCATGGTCTACGTTCGGGACCGCCAGTCCGCCAATGGCACGTTCGTCAACGGAATTCTCATCGGCAGAGGCAATGGGATCACCCCTGGAAGGCTACTCGAGCACCGAGATGTCGTCACCAGCAAGGCCAACTGGCACTTTAGAGTGAGACTCCTGGAAATGAAGAGGGCACCTCTTAATGGTATACAATTAGCTGAGGCCAAGGTGAGCTGATTGGTCCATTAAAAACTACTATGATGCTTCTCTAACTCGTACTAGTTCTTCAGCGACCAATACAGCATCTCAGATGTCGTCCTTGGCTCTGGAGCTTCGACGACAGTCCGCCTTGGCCACGATGTGAAGACCGGCCAGCAGCTTGCCTGCAAGGTCTATAACCTGCGGGAGCGGTGGGAGAAGGACCTTCGTGGCCAGATCGCGGCGATCATTCACACTGTGAATCTGACGAAGCGGCTTGACCATCCCAACATATCATCCTTAAAGTGCGCCTACAAATCTCGACACACACTGTTCGTGTTCGAGGAGCTGGCAGCAGGCGGTGATTTATTCTCGCTGGTCTGTGGATCCATCCGACTTGCGGAGCTCGAAATCAGATGGATCCTGCGTCAGGTTTTGTCAGGCCTGAAATACTTGCACGCTAAGAGCATTGCCCACCGCGACATCAAGCTCGAGAATGTACTCCTGTGTGACTGCCCAAATCCTGCGGTAAGCCCTTTTTGGACATCAACTTTTCAAGAGGAAGCGTCCTAATGGTTGTCCCTCAGCACCGCATGGCACTCACCGATTTTGGCCACGCCGAAGTCGTGCCCAAAGGGGGAAGTATAAGCCGCACCGCCGGTACACCCGGTTGGCAGGCTCCTGAACTATTTCAAAGAAGCGGGTCTCTTGGTGTAGCCGTCGATATGTGGTCCATGGGCATCATGACTGTGCAATTGTTGATCGGCAGCTCCGAGTCAAAGATGATGGCCAAAATAGAGCAAACCCTCCTCGCTAAGGCACACATCAAAGCCCTTGACTTCAAAGACATCTTCAACGAGATCTACGAGGTCCGTCACGAATGCGGTTTGGATGGGAGCCCACGCGAGAACTTCATTCGACGTTGCCTAGATTGCGACCCGAACACGCGCATGACGGTCGATGAGGCCTTGAAACATCCCTACATCAACGAGCCTGCTAGCCTTCGACAGCAATTTGAAACGAGTGAACAGGAGACCAATGCGGGCTGGAAGAGCCGCGTAGCCGAAGTGGAAATCAGAAATTTGCCTGATGTTGTGGCTCCTCCGTCTACATCTACGATCGGCAAGAAAGAGAAGGCCAATCCAAACAGCTCCGTCGCTGTGAAGAAGAGTCTCCTGAAGAAGGACATTGAGACTTTGAGGTCGCCTTATTTCAAAGTCACCAAATCTTTGGGAGTCAAGCGCGCCCGTGTTGATGAGACTACGAACGAGGTGGAGAGCCGTGCGAAGCGAACCAAGTTGGTAATGAAGAAGACGACATAGCCAATGCAGTATGCAATCTGAATGGCCACACCTACGGGCCTGGTATCAATTGATAATGTAAATTCATTCACTTACGACTACTTCCATTCGACGCGACCTGATCATGCCTGTGAAGTGAAAAGGCTAACTTTCTTCCCTGGTGGAGGGGGGTGAACGAGGAGGTAGACTCTGTGGGCGGGCACACCACAAGTATCTCAAGCTATCTCACGTAGCCCCACAGAACGAGCTTGTAAAGCAAAAGTGGTCTCGAACACAGGTAGGCTTTAGGGCCCAAAAATAGTTGGAGAACGGTTCCATGCATAGTCTTTATTAAAAGCAGTATTTTCTATGTCCATTTTAGTCGCCCTGAACGCCCCCCAAAAACAAAATCAAGGAAATCACGCAGCAAACGCCGACAATGCGTTGATGAATATCCATGTTGAAAATGCGCACCCAAAGACATCTCATGAGTTGACCTCGGCAAACCAGGTCCTCAGTAACCCAGCCAAAGCACCTGGTAGATCCTCGAGATTGTGTACAATAAGATAGTACTGGAACGGGAACGTGTCCAGGTATCTCTCAATGACAACCTTGCTCTCACCGTCCGCCGACTTCAAGAACTTAGCCTCCTTAAGCTCCAGCACACTATCACCCTTTTTGGTGCTCGAGTCGTCCATGATTATGAACACCACCATGATCCTCTCTTCGAGCGCCTCACGGAGGAGCCTGCGAATTCGCTCGTGCGCTGAGCTAGGCGTCAAGCCATCAGACAGGATAAGCGCCAACTGCCAAAGGTCCTCTCCACTCCCTGAGCGGTTTGTATTGCGCGCCGTGCGGAACTGGTCGATCGTCTGACGAATGAGCAGGCTGATATCCGTACGATCCTGTTCGAAGGTGAAGTTCTGCAGGACCTTGGCACCGGCATCGTGGGAGTTGAGAAGCGGCGCGGTGAGATCGTGTGCGGTGAAGACATCGGCACCGAAGCCCAGCACACCGACTTGTCCGACCTCTAGCATCGCCAGTGCGCGGGAGACCATGACCAGCGACTCGAGGGCCATGGTCCCTGAGGTGGTCTCCCCCATACTGCGGGAGTCATCCACGCAAAGGAGGATCTGGTATGTGCGTTTGGTAGGGATGGCGCGACGCATCCAGATCTTGTCGCGCTTGTAGGATGAAGCTATGTAGGGGATGATCTTCTTGATGTTGAGGCGCTTGCCGGTGCGGTACGAACCGGAGAGCTTGGTGGACTGAGAGGGCGTAAGGATGAGACGTAGCTGCGAAGTGAGGGCGAGTGACAGAGGATGCGTCTTTGTCTGGAAGGTGGTCCAGGACTCAAGGGAGGTAGCGTAGTCTCTGAGAGGCCGATCCTCGTCAGAGATGTGCGTGATTGAAAGCTGAGTTGAGGCTTCTTCAACAATCTGTTCCTCTTCCTCTGCCTCCATCGCTCGGGTGGGAGACTCTGACCGCTCCTCATTGAAGGCGCCACGTCGTGTTGCAACCCCGGTTCTCGAATCATCCTGCTCAGGTTTCTCTTGCTCTTTGGACTCATCCTGCTCTGCCTCATCAAAGTCCTCATCAATGTCCTTCATTTCCTCATCGCCCTGCTGAGGCATCGCGCGGCTCTGTGGGTCCTGAGCTTCCTCGTCGATGGCCATGGACTCGTCAATGGGCTGGACTTCGTCTTCCGCCGCGGCACCGAGAGCCTGCGCATCAGGGGCGTCGTCGTCGTTCTGAAGATGCTGAAACTCTTTCTGTGCCATGTCGGCATCTTGTTTCTGGCGCTCTTCTTGTTGCTGGTCCATGGCCTCCTTGATGTCCTGATTCTGCCTGTACCAACGTTCCAGAGCGTCTCCAAGTTTCTTGAAGGGCTGTGATTGGGACGACTCGCCCTGCTTGTCAGCTTCATCAGCTTGTTTGTGGTCGTCGTCTTCTCTTGACATGGCGCCCTCATTTCCAGCAGCAGTCTCCTGGTCCTCGGCATTTTGGCCCACCTCTCCATGGTCGCGCTGTGCTGCCTTGGACTGGGCGCTTTGATCGTCATCGCCCTCCATGTTGTTTTGCTCCTGCGCAGCGCCACTCTTTACATCGCTTGGAGCAGCGTTGTCCGGGTCAGCATGGGCATCGTCGTTGGGGTTCAAAGGCGGCTGTTCCTCGTCTTTGTCACCTTCTTCGGCACCTTGTTCCTCCTCCTCTGGCTCCCGGTCCTCCATTTCCGTATTTTCGCCTTGCATGTCCTCATCAGGGTTTTCAGGATCGATCTCCTGCTCAACGTCGTTTTGATCCATGTCGGCCGGGTTGCCATCTGCTTCGTCCGCATTTTGTTCGTGTTCCTCTTCCTTTGCTTCCTCCTCAGCATCATCCTGCTGGACGTCCGATAACTTGTCCAAGTCATCGTCCGATATAGCGGACTCAGCGTCGTCGCCATCGATGTCCATATCGTCCGGCAAGGCCAACGCTTCATTTTCGTCGACATTTTGGTCTTGTCGATTCAGCTCTTCTTGGGCTTCACCTTCATCTTGCTCTGGACCAGCCTCTTCTTCTGGCTCCGGATTGGTTTGGTCTGGCTGATCTGGGGGCTGAGCTTCATCGTCTTTGCCGTCGTCATGGTCATCAGCAGCGACCTGCTCGTCCTCTTTCTTTTGGCCCTTGGACTGGTCGCCCTTCTGGTCCTTCTCCGCGTCATCGCCGTCTCCGTCCCACATCTTCTCGTCAACAGTAGTGGGATCAAGATCGTCAACATCGCCGGCTTCTTCGTCCATGTCGTCCTCCTCTTCCTCGGCATCTTTATCATCCCCCTCTTTGTCGTCCTCGTCTCCAGCGGCGCTACCCATCTCACCCTCCATTTCCTCTTGGCCCATATCGACGGCATCTTCTTGATCCTCAATATCGCCGTCCTTTTCCTTATTTGGTTCTTGAGCAAGTTCTGTTAGGTCTTCATCGGGTTGAATGTCCTTGCTGATGTCTTCGGCACCCTCACCATCGCCTAGACCGGTGCCGCTCTCGAGGTTGCCTGTTTCTCCAGATGTTTCGTCAGATTTCTCTTGCGGAGTACAAAATCCCCTGGACGCAATCTCCACGAATGCCTTGCCAAGGTTGAGTGCCATCTTCGAGCTGGCACGGTGCAGATCCGCTTGGTTGGCCACCGTCTCGTGGCACGTGTTGGCATATTGTTGGAGGACTGGCACGATTACTGCGAGAAGTGAGAATGCCGCAGTATTAATCGTTGGATCGTGTAAATCCACATTTTTGAGAAGAGCAATGATTTCCTCAATGCCGCCAACGATCGTATCCATATGCAGAGACTTTGCCAGAGTCACCAAATTGTCGCTGTACTGGACCAACCACGAGGGCTCCTCGGCGGTTGTCGGCATTGAAGCTGCAGCTTTTTGAAATTTCTGCACGGCATCGAGGACTTTCTTGGAAACTGTGAGCGTCTCGTCGAAGAACAACGCAGAGTCTTGTCCTTTACCAGTCTCATTGAAATCACAGGCTGTAATGGAAGCCCAGCGCTGCAATTGTTCGAAGATGAAGGCAAGGTCTGGACGCTCTGTTTCTAGGAGCTGCAAGTCCGCTTCAAAATTGGCGAGCTGTTCCTCAAGCTCGTCACGCAGCTGAAGTTGGGGTCTTGAGTCAAACCCACCAGGCAACTTTTGACAGGAGGCAAAAGATGACTGAAGTTTCGTGAACCTTGTGAGCCATCCTTGGAGCGCTGATCGGATACCGCTGTTGTCCAATTTTCCAAGCCTGGCGTGCACCTCGAGCACATGCAGGCCAAAACCCAGGACGGGGATTGCCCAGCGCAGGACCTGTTCATGGTTGAACGCTTGCCGTTTGATCGTCAAGTTTTCAGATTGACCGTATGAAGCAAGTATTTGAACGTTGATAAGAGAGCTGTCCAACGAAGCCAGCGCAAGGCTGTTCTCGGCGAGAGACTGACGCTGTTGGATGAGGATATGAATAATGCCCTCCATATATCCAGTGCTCCGCCGTACAACTTCATTCGTCAAATCACCATGATGTTCATGCAAGGTAGCTCGGACTTGCGGCGATAAGTCAAGGACCTTGTGGAAATAATACTCGCATTCTGCCAAGTTCATGTCTCCCCCAGAGGACAAGTGTCGTAGCTTTGCCAACACAGCGGCTAGTTGCTTCTGATTGCGCAGATGCGTCTCATTTAGGTTGCGAGTGAAGCCCATAGTCCGGAGTGCCTTGACTGTCTCCTCGAAAAGGCGGACCTTTCTTGTCTTCAAGTGCTTCACCTGCTCCTTATTTTCATCGTTTAGGAATGGGGGTGTCTCGCGCTGTAAAGACGACATTTGGGACATAGTATCCGAAACGAAAGTATCAAGAACGTCAGCTGCGTTGATCGCGGCCTCGGGGAGTCGAGAAGCCGTCGACATGATATTGATGATCTTGCGCACATTTGACAAGCGCTTGGTATGCGGATCCTCGAGCCAGCCAGGAATCAGTCGCTGGCATACCGCGACGGCTGCTTCATTGGCCTCTGGTTGAGTTGAAGATACCTTGATGGCTACAGTTGATTGCTGCTCATTGGGAAGACCCTGCTCGATAACGGATCTCATGGGCTGCCCTAAGACGGCGCGAAATTTCCTGACGAGTCTAAAAAGCTTCTCGTGAGATTTGCGAGCGCTCTCCCGGAGGGCTGCAATGTTCGTGTCTCTCCAGCTGGCAAGCAGCAGAACATCCTTCATGCTCTTCTCGATAGTAGTCCGGCCCTTCTGAATTGCCTCGGTGACTTTGCTCTCGTAGCGTCGGTAGAATGAGAGGAAATTCAGCACGGCGTTTTCTATGACGGCCAATTCCTTGTAGTCTAGTGAGAGGATCTCAAGTTGCTTACTCAACTGACGCAACAGCCGCAAACGGCTGTGAAACTCGCCTAGAACAGCCTCGGTGAAGAACATTTCAAGATCGCCTACGAGTTGAATGGCGTAATCCTTGAGATCTTGACCGAGTTCCAACTTCGACATGGGTATGGCAATGACTGCGTGATAAGCCACGAACCACCAAGACTTGGCATCATTCTGGCACTTGTGCATCTCTTGATCGAATAACTTGGCCCACGTTCCAAGCTCGAGTCGGCGCCAGCTGACGATCGTCTCGGTCAGCTTGTTGTACAGGGCCGGGGCGCCGTAAATGTGACTAGCCCAGCCGCCGTGTTGCCACTCATATACAAAAGCATGAAGCTTCTCAACTCGATGTATCATCTTTGCCAACGGGTCACTGTGACTGAGTTCGAACACGTGCTCACAAGCGCTGAGGACATCTGCTATGGGCTGCAAATGTGCAATCTCATCGATGCCTTGGAGCTCTCTGAAGCGCAGACGAATGGTGTGCACCAAGTTGACCAATTTTCGGGCTTCGAAAAGATTGGAGCTGACGTAAAAGTTGTAATCGACAGAGGTCAAGCTTGACATGAAGCTGTCCAACTTCTCGTCTAGAACAAGAAGTGTAGTTGGAAGCAGAGCTCGGTCTCGGCCTGCATCGAGGGTTGCCGAATGTGCAGCTTCGCTGGAGATCTTGCGACCCACGGCCTTGCAGAAGCTGACCATACTTTGCTGAGTCTCTTGAGCTTGAGAAAATATCTTCTCGTGGCGTTCAGCGAGCATCATGGCCAAGCTACGCGCAGAATGAGTGGCGTCCTGTGGCAACGCAGAAGTCACGTCTTCTGTTTCGTAGTTGGGGAACAGCTCGTTGAAGTCTTGTTGATCGACCTCCTCTTCATCTTCAGCGGCGCCCTTGTACCGATACAAGCTGTTATTGATGGCTTCTTGTCGCTTGTCCGCGTCAAGCTTTTTGCTCCATTCCTCGTAGAAGTAGTGGAGCGATTTGGCCACCTTCTCTCGCATGGAGATATCAAGGCTCGAGACACCATCGACGCTGACCAGGATCCCAACGAAGGAAAGGAACTCGAGGTTCTGATGAGACATTACAGTTGTCGAATTGACGAGGGAGCCTCCCAGCAAAGGCGCGACGCCGAGAAGCCAGTTTGACTGCGAGTCCGGGTTGTGAAGAGGACCTGGAACAGTACTCAAGGACAGACCGACTTGCAGTGTCCGAAGAATGGTCACTAGAGGTACTGTCAGATCTTCGTAGGCTGCGAAGCGAGTTGTCATCCGCTCAATGAGATGGGTGATATTGTCTCGAACAAGCTGTACTTCTTGCACGCCCGATTCAGAGGGATCAGATATCTGTCGGTAAATTGTCGAGATGATGTCGCTCTTCACAACGGCACTCAGAACATTGTTGAACTCTCCCTGAAGCCGGATCAAGTCAGTGCTAGAGGGTCGGTACATGGTGATCGCAGCTGCCGGTGGCTCTCCTAGATCTTCGATCTCTTGTCGCAGCATTTCCGACCGCAAGTTAGAAGAATGTCCAGTGAAAGACTCTTCGAATGCGGAGAGAGCCTGCCACTTGCGCTTCAAAGCAGTCGTAAGCTCTTCGTGGTAGTCACGCTCTGTCTGAGCTCTTAAGTACGGGTCAAAGATCTTGTCTGGGACGTAGAGCTTGATGCATCCAACTGCAAAGTTCGCCCACGCAACGGCGGCTAGGCTGCTCTTTTGGGTGTTGGACTTCTCAGATGCCACAAGCGCAACAACAGCTGACTGGAAGTGTTGGTTGATGACCAGTCTGAGATGCTGGGGCACGGAATCTTGACAAAATTTGAAGGGCAAGGAGTCGTGAAGTAGACCGTTGTCTTTGACAGTGACATATCCCAGGTTGCGCGACAACAGCCCATGGAAAATGTCAAAATCATGGAGCAGGGACAGTGGCTGAAAGATACTGCGCATCATTTGCAAGAGCAGCTGATTGAGGCAGGCGACGGAGTCGGCAGAGACTGCTTCAGAAGATCCTGCGAGTAGCCTGCCCATGGCCGGCAACTCTGTCTCTAAAGACTGCAGAGAAAACAGAGTTGCTGATGCCGTAGAGTCGTACTTGTGAAGCAGAGATGACATGAGCCGACCGGACCAAGGGTGTGAATTAGTAGACCGGCCAAGCACGTAGTCCAAGCAATGCAGGAGTCTTTGCGAGTGGCCCATGCCATGGAGTCGCATTTGCGAGAGGGTGGGGATGTTGGCCAGTACAACGACCTCCTGCAGGTCTGTGAAAGCAGAAGACTTGCGTGAAGCATGGTACACCACCAATGCTTGTCGCAAACTTTCGAACTCCTCTTCGAAGAACGGGGATACCTCGCGAGCCTCATCAACATTGGATTCCAGGCGGTGTACCTCAGCTTGCAATGCAGCAAGAAGATCACCCGCCGCTGCCGCATTTCCACGGACAACACTGTATGCTTCAGACAGAGACGAGATTGCCTTGCCAAGATCGGCAACGGTGGCATTCGATTTCCATTTAATGGCATCAAATCGAGCGGACAGCTTTTCCATCTTTGAAACTGCTGAAAATGTGGCTTCATCGGCAATGGGCGTCTGTCGCAAGAGCTGCCACAACGTCTCCATCTCGAGGCCCGTGGTCAACTTGAATCCCACGGTGAAGGCGTCTTGAATGTTTTGCAGCACGCTCTGCATCATCACTGAGGCGTGATCCCCATCTAAGCGATCCAAAATACCTTGGAAGAGATCGACACCCTGCTTGAGATGAGCCTGAAACCTGGCCTCCTCAAACGAGGAAGTGGTGACGAAGCTGAAAGTCCTCCACCAGTAATGTACCAATGCACCTAAGCATGACTTCACTTTTGTGTCAGCAGGCAAGGCACTCAGAGTCGAATCAATAAAGATCTCAATGAGTTGGACGACCGAGTTGAGAAAGCCGACCACGTTGACAGTCGAGTCCTTGGCCACAGTGGCCACAGTACTGGATACAAGAGATCGCTGGAGACGATTTAATGATGAAGGCTTTGTCCTGTCAGATGTACGAATTTGTACCTGCATGGCCTGTTGCGTGCGCTGGATTTCTAAGTAGAATTCGTAGCAGATGCCCAGCCACTCAGCAGCATTTGGATGAATTTTGTCCATCAAGTTGACAATTGGAGCATTGTGTAGAGTGTGCACTGGTTGAATACTCGTGAGCGTCTCGTTGCCTGACAGCTCTTTCGAAAGTGTTGAGTACAATTCAAGAATAGTCTGCCTTGTAGGTGACGCCTTGGACGAGCTGAGATACGAGATCAAAGCAGACAAGCCCTCCTGAAATTGGGTCACGTGTGCATATCGAGGTGCCAAAGTACTACTCAGCATTGTCTCGTATCTCGACAGTAGCATAGAGTCTCCGAGGCTGAGGTTGTCCAGAGCTAAAGTAGCGGCCTCAATGGCACCATTTGAAGAGCTCTGTACCAACTCTGTTGCATGCGCATACCTCGCCGTTGAAGGTTCTATATTTGTGATTCTCGACTTGTAGGGAGCCAATTTCGTTTCGACAGCATCAAGATAGATCTCGACAGAACGGTTGCGCATGGCACGCGACAACTCGCCATAGCGAGGGTCCATAGTCAGAAAGATGCGAAAGTCAGGGTGTGGCTTGATGATGCGTGGCTCACCATCCGGACCACTGTGTTCATTAATGCTGAGGAAGCCATTAGGCCGTTCGAGCAGGGAGTTCAGCCTGTCAAGAACGGATGCGTTACACAAGTTTGCGTTGTCAAGGACGAGCCACTTGCCTGACTCCATGGCACGCACGATGACACCATCTAGCCACTCGAAGCGCGGGTTCGCGAGGATTCTGGGCCCATGAAGCAGGTCGAAAGCGCGTGACAACCGTTGGCCCATGACAGAAGTTGCAGGTACATCTGATGCCAAGCCCTGAATTCCCACTGTAATCTTCTCCAAGTCATCCTCTGTTTGATGATTCTTGAGCAGACTGAGAAGGTTGGCTGCCGGCCGTGACGGAGCTTGTGGTAGTAGTGATAGTGAAAATTCTAAGAGGGCCTCACGGAGTTCATCTAGACCGGCGTGTAGCTCTCGTAAGGGATCAGCCTGCTCAAAGCCTCCAACAAGGTCCATGGCGTCTACATCGGCATTAAGGGGAAAAGCGACAATCTCTTTGCCGACTGACGCAGCAACATGGCCGAGCAAGGACGACTTTCCACTTCCTGATGGCCCGACCAGAATGCAAGGGAGGTTCTGCTTGACGCAGATGAGGAGTGACTCTATCTCTGCTAATCGAGGCACGACATCGATCGTGGGGAACCGGTTCGGTTGCAACAGCGGATTGCGCTCGAGCATAGCCAGCCCAACTTGGCAACTAGCGGAGCTGAGGTTGTTATACAGACTGTGCGATTTTGGTGGCACGCCGAATTTCTCTGTGAAGAGGCAAGCAACATGGTGCCTGTCAGTCCCAGAGCGGAATCGTTGAGTGACAATGATGTCCAAGAAATCGGAGGCTTGCGCGGAGGTGAACAATGGGTCTTTCGAGGCAAGCAATTCTAGCCAACGAAGAGAATCTCGGAGGTTGAATTCCCACGGAGATCCATGAGAACCAAATGTCTTGCGTATTGACGTCTCGTAATCCAGGCTCGACACGAATCTGATCATCTTCTGGATAGTCTCAGTTGGAACATGAGCGTATCTCTTGCCCGCGATGAGCATAAGATCTTGCTCAGTGAAGACATCGGCGTAGACAACGATGAAACGGTTCACGAAGGAGCTTGGTAGACCTTTGCGACCACCCCCCTGTGAATGAGGATTTTGTGCCGCGAACAACTTGAACTCTGGGTGACACTTGAAGACCTGGTCTAATTCGGAAATATAGACCTCTCCACGATGATCAAGACAAGCATTGAGACCCTCAAGGACAGACTGCGAGGCAAGATTCATCTCGTCAAGCAGCACCCATTCGCCTTTCTGCATAGCTTGCAGGAAAGGTGCGTCTCTCCACGCAAAGTTACCGGCCTCTGCACCCTCGACAGGCACATCGGTACCAAAGAGATCCATCAGATCAGTCTGGTCAGACAAGTTGATTCTAGTCAAAGGTCTGCCGCAAGCTTTGGCCAAAGCGCTTACGAGTGTAGTCTTGCCGACTCCCGGATTGCCCTCAAGTAAGATAGGCTTCCCGACGCTGAGAGCTCGAATGACGCGCATCAAATTCATCTTGGTCGTCGGTGCGTCAAAGGCAAAGGCGGCGTCATCCTCGCCAGCAGACACACGCGCGACTGAAAACTCTCCGATTTGAACGGCATCGTTGCCAATTGTAAGCTGAGGCTCATTCCGGTAGAGAGGTGTGATATTGACATCATTTCCTATCAACTCGCTCATCTTGTCCAGGCACTTTTGCCTCTGCTCATCCATTGTCTTCGGGTCCAAGGACAACAAAGCTGAGGGGTTGGCACCGAGAGTGTCGATGAAGACTGTGGAAGCACCATGTAAGAGAGCAAGAGCCGGCTCCATTTGTTCCATTTGGTTTACAAAGTTGACCCAGACCAGAATGTCACGAATGGAGAAGGCGGTAGCTGTTGACGAACGGCAGTGTCTGCCAAACCAATACGAGAAGTCCACGATGATATGTGCAAATGGCTTGACTTGAGGCATGAGTTTGTCGACCACAATGTCGAGAATGTCCTGCCGACTGGACAGCGGAGGGACCCAGATCTCCGTAAATCTGTTGCGCAGCGCCGGTGACAGCTCTTTCTTGCCAAAATCGCCACCAGGATTCATGGTTGCGAAGAATTGGAAGCCGTCCGCGGCCCGGACAAACGAGTCATCGGTTCCCTTCTCAGCCAGAAGCAGCGTCCGTCCAGGCTCAAGCACGGAGTTGAGTCTCTCAAGTACAGAATCGTCTGCCAATGAGATCTCATCCAGTAAGAAGAAATGTGCGTTCTTCATGGCATGCACAAGACTGCCGTCGGACCACTCAAACAAGGCTTTACTCCGGATTTCGTTCGAGTGGACACTCTCCAAGAGCTCCTCAGGAAGCTGGCTCATGTCCTCCGCGGTGAGGCTATTGTACCGCACCAGCAGCTCATCAATGCTGCCTTCGGCAGGTTGGCCAAGTTGCCGGAAAGCTTGCACGAGACCTTGCTTCAACGCATCTGATATTGCTCCTCGATTCCGCACTGGTCTCTGAGAACCAATCAAATCGCCAGTCTCGGTATTTTGGTGAGCATTCACGATAGCAAGCTCCTTGCCAACAGCTTCGGCTAGCAGTTGGCAAATTGTCGTCTTGCCACAACCAGTCTCACCCACAAGCAAGACCGGCTCATTGTTCCGAAGAGCCTGCGAAACGAGAACGTACAGCCTTCGCATGGCATTTGTCCAAACAATACCTTGTTTGTTATTCTGCAACCCGGAATCTCTCTTGACCTTGTTGAACTTTTCCACGTAGAGTTGATCTGGGTCAATTGTCACCTTGAAAACGGTCTCGATGATCTTCCGGACTGCGACGCGCTCTTCATCGTCTCTGACGCGCTCCGCTAGAAGCATGAAGCCATTGTTGGCGATGTCTTCCCGGGTCTCCGCATCGCGAAGTGCCCATCGGAACAAATCTCTCAGCGTCGCAAAACTGTCCTTCTGTTCGAAGACTCTGCTAGTCTGACGAAGACGTGAGAGCTCTTTGTAGACAGATACGATCCTCCTGCAGTCAGAAGGCGCGGTATTGATACTGCGCTTCTGGAGGATGTACTCCAACTCGTCTTCAGGAATGTCATCGTAGTGCAGCTCCAGGAAACGGTTTCGGAAGGCACGCGAAAGAACCTTTCGACCTCCATACAGGCCAGGAGGATTTTGGGTGGCGAAAAGCATAAAGTTCTCGTGCGGCCGCACTATCTCCTGAGTCTCCGGGATCAGAAGCTCCCGGTTGTCGTCCAGAAGACGGTTCAGTGCTTCAAGAATGTCGGTAGGCGCCAAGTTCAGCTCGTCGAGAACGATCCAGTGGCCCTGTCGCATGGCTTGCACAAGCAGACCCTCTTGGAACTTCAGCTTGCCATCGGAACCGGAGATGTATGTGCCTAGATACTCTTGCAAATCCGTATGCTCGTGATTATTGATACGCACAAACTTGTTTCCACTGTACTCAGCGAGGTACTCGATCATGCTCGTTTTGCCGGCTGAAGTCGGACCTTGGATGAGAATTGGGAAGCGTCTGGTTGAGGTAGCCCGGACTAGGTTAAGCAAGTTGCGCTCAACGTAGGGAGTCCTGATATAATCAGTCCGCTCTTTAGGCTCCTGCAAGCCTTTTAATAACCAGTAGACACGATTGTTGTCCTTGTCCATGAACTTGACATATTCCCGCCCGTCATTAGGGTATTTGGGCGGCGTCGATAAAGTGCGACTCGAATTCTTGCCGAGTAAATGGTCAGTGATTAACGGCATCACCAGCTGCTCCGACGCCCGGCTCAAATGCGTCAAGAAGCCCATGCAGAATCCTTCGTACAATGATCTCTCGAGTCCATAGAATGGCGCCACATCGTTGACATAGGTCAAGACCCGTGTCAAAGTTCGCAGACTGAAATGAGGCACCTCATTCGCTCCATCAACGAGTGCTTTTGCATCAGCGAGCTCCTTGATGCGCATGTAGAGACTTGCTACTTTGTCGGCAGCCTGGTCGATGCGAGAGCTTTGCCCACTCAGGTAGGATTTGATTATTACGACCAGGTCTTTGAAGTCCTTGTCCGGGCTCGCAACATACAGCTCCGTAAATCGTGAACGGAGACCCAGAGGCAAGTCTCGCTTGCCGACATCTGTTGCTGGATTCATTGCCCCAAATATTCTGAAGTTGGGGTGCGCCTGGATCCTCTCGATCTCCCCGGTCTCAGACAGAAGAATCGAGGGTGTTGCATCCGGTCCAGACTGGAGCAGATCCGCAATGCTCTCCAGGGTGTCGGGAGACGCCAAGTTGATCTCGTCCAAGAGCACCCAGTCTCCATTTCTGACAGCCTTGACGATGTTGCCCTCGACAAACGCAAATGCAAAGCCTCCAGACCCACCTGACAATTGTATTTCAAACTGCTCCAGGTTCTTCGAAAACTTCTCCCAACGGGGTCGCAATTCCAGCAATGCCTGTAATGAGCCCTCGGTCTTCCGCCTTTTGGCGGGCTGGCCATCGTCCCGCAGGCCGTCGCGCTTTTGTTCGTCTGCAACTTTCTTTTTAAGAATATCGGCAAAGATCTGCGGCGCTTGCTTCCACAATTTCGCAACATTGCTCCATCTGCCCTTGGCAATATTCTTGCCGATCGAGTCGAGGTACTTCTGGTTCTTCTGCTGCGATATTCCAGTCGACGCGAACAAGTCTTCGAATTCCTCCTTGAGGGGAACGGCTAAATTACGCACGTTGATGGGCTTGAACCCTCCCAAAAGATCGCCGACCTCGCTTTGTTGAGACAAGTTGACAGCAACAAGCTTGTGACCGAGGCTGTCGGAAAGCTGTTGTACCACGGTGGTCTTTCCAATACCAGTCTCTCCAACGAGTAGAACTGGCTCCTTGAGATCCACTGCAACTGCAATTTGCTCCAACAATCTCCTCGCGTGGGTCGTCGGCGCAAACGGCCGCTTGGATTTGGCCACACGATTTTGTCGTTTCACTTTCTGCAATCTCGACCGACCGACCGTAATATTGGTCTCGCTCTCCTCCATCTTTGGAATGTGTATTGTGAGGTGGTGCTCTACGCGCTGATTTGACCTGCCCATCATCTCGCCTATATGTAGGATAAGCTTGTCGCGAACACGAGAGTCCTTGATGCCGCTTGCGAAGCAATCGATAGCCTCCATGAACATTCCATCGTAAGCTGTCTCGCTCATTGGCTCATCACCCGTTCTTGCACCAGTCGCTGCTACTATCTTCTCCAGACGTCGGCACCACTTGAAGAGGTCTCTGGTGCTGATTGGACGTTCCGATGCTGATGATGTGCCTGATACCAATGATGGCCCACTCAGGAGGTTACAGACTCGGTCGAATACCTTTAGTATTGGATCTGAAACAAATTTATGAAGAAGCGGGTACTTCTCGTGGATCACAGTCTGCAGCTCCTCGTGCGCCATGTTCTGCACTGGCAACATCTGCCAGAATCGCAGCCCGAGCAACGAGGGAAGGTTCTCCTGGCCATTCATTCCTCGGGAAGTCCTTACAGTAGCCAGAATCCGGAAGCTGCTTGGTGCTTGTATCCGCTCGCCCCGGTTGGGGATCAACAATTCCCCTCGCTCGATGAGAGGCAGCAACGTACTCATGACCTCGGTCGGCGCCCGGTCGAGGTCTTCGATCAATACCCATCTTCCTTCCCTCACGGCAGTGGTCAAAATTCCCGGCCGCCACTCGAAAGAGCCGGGCTTAGTGCCGGTGGTATACAGGCCAATAAGCATCTTGGCGTCGGTTTGCTCATTCAGGTGCAGAGTCACAAGGCTATCATCCATGCCGAGTTCCTGTGCCAATTCGAGAACCAATGCTGTCTTTCCGGCCCCGGAAGATCCATGGAGAAGGATGGGTCCCGGCTCTTGGAGAAGCTTGGCCAGGTACTCGAGATTTCGGAAGGTGGTCGGTGTGTCAACGAGGGACGACGGTTTATTGGGAGGGCCCCGCGGTCGTGGTAGAACCGTGCTGCCAAATTTTACCACAAGAGTGCTGAGATTTTGTGGCGGTATTCGAGAGGAAGGATTCTCTTGGTGTCGTTCTCGAACATCAAGAACATGCCTGTGAATGTCCTCCGCACGAGAGCGCTCAAGCAGTGACAAGAATACAAAGTCTATTGGCTTGCCATCAAAGTCTCCAGTCATAGCCTCTTCCTGAAGAATGTGGTGTTGTACGAGGGTCTCAAGTTTAGAGTCAGACGCGCTCAACAAGAGGCAAAAGATTCGTATTGCTAGATATTTGACAGGACCGTGGGGATGTGAAAAGAGATCTTGAACATGGGAGGGCAAGACCAAGGACGCATAAGCCTTCCTATCGAAGTTGAGAAGCCTCCATACTGCCAACAACCTCTGAAGAAGTATGCCGCCACTGGAAGTTTGGGAGACACTATCAAGGTTAAGGTATGAGGTGAGTTGCGCTCGTGAGCTAGGGGCCGGGGTTGAAGTCTTGAGGTAATCATCCAGGAAAGTTGAGAGGTGTGGCGCAAAGGGAAGTATCCTGGCAAAAGCTGATATGATGTTGTCGTTATAGCTCCCATGTTGTGTGTTGATCACCCATCTTGCGCAAATGTCTGCAAAAACAGCCTCGAAGTGGGCGTATATGCGGCCTGTAAGTCGAGGTATGAGCGCCGCTTGTGAAATGGCGTCCAGCAGATTTGTAGGATTCTGGTCGCGAATAATTTGCAGCAACTCGGGTGGCAATGATGCCACTGTGGTCGCGTCACTCAGCAGAGATTCTCTCTGTGAGCTGACATCGTACTTCGCCATGGCCGGCGAGGTACTCGAAATGTGGTGTCGCAAAGAGGCGTTGATGTTTATAGGAGTTTTTGCAGGTGAACTTTTTCTTTTCTGCCGCCTTTGAAAGTCTCCCAGCAGCAAGGGTCTGAACGGTGCCATCCCTGTCCCTGCATGAATTTTGACCCACTTGGAGGAGCACTGGCCAACACAGTCGACATGGAATTTCTAGCTCTTCAGAACTGAAAAGTTGGAGCCCGTCATTGACCGCGCGAGATCGCAGCATCGCAACGCTCACCCACGCGACATTCCGATCTCAACCACCTCTGAGGTCCCCTACACACTCCTTCGATCATGTCGCTTTCTTGCAGATATGCAGCACAATGCTGCGCCCGTCAGATCCGCTCCACATCCTCCCTCCGAACTACCGGTGCGCTGGCCCAGCAGAGGATAACGAGGCGATACCAGTCGACTGAGGCGGCTGCCGCCCCTACGAACCCAAAGATTGCCGGAATTGTGGACCAGATCAGCCAATTGACGCTTTTGGAAACTGCGGACCTCGTCACAAGTCTGAAGGTGAGAGAGCATGGTGTAAGGGCTGGAGCTAGAGCAGGAGGCTAACTACGCATTACTCTACAGTCGCGACTCAACATCCCCGATCTGCCCGTTGGCGGTTTCGCTGCTGCCGCTCCCGCAGCACCAGTGGCTGCAGTGGAGGCTGAGGAGGAAGCAGCCCCCGCTGCGCAGGAGAAGACCCTGTTCAGCGTGAAGCTGATGTCGTTTGACGCTGGCGCGAAGCCCAAGGTTATCAAGGAGATCAAGAGCCTGTTGGGGCTCAGCTTGGTGGACTCGAAGAAGTTTGTGGAGAGTGCGCCCAAGATGATGAAGGAGTCGGTACCGAAGGATGAGGCTGAGAAGATCGTCGCGACCCTCAAGGAGCTGGGAGCTGTCGTTCAAATGGACTAGACTTCCCCAGCGAGGTGTAGAAAAGAAATAGGCAATGTGCTATGATCCTAGTGGCCCATTGGACCCAATCACGCATTGGCATGTACAAATGCACGTGTAACAGTATGCAGTTGTAGACGGAGACGAATCACCACCTACTTACTCGTGCATTCCAACGGCCCAAACTTCTCTCTGGGCAGATCTTGGAAGCAAATCAAATTGATGAAACTCTTTGGAGCAACTGGCTCGCAATGACTTGTTTTGGGGGTATATTCAACCACGATGTCGTGACACTGGGCCCTCGTGCAAAAGACCATGGTGCTTAATTGCATCACTCGCCGTAATGTCCACCCAGGCTCCCTCTCTCATGCATTCTGCGGTGAAGGCACAGCAAAGCACAGCATGATCCTGCCCTGCACCAAAACCCGCCAAGCTTCTCGAGACGCCTTGACGCACCTCAGTAAGCTGATATCCTGCCAGGGCTTGGTCAACCGGCTCACACTCACCTCGTGTCGTTCAGCGAATGTACTTGTTCCATGTTCGCAGCTTGGTGATCGCTTTCAAACTCAGCCACTCTCAAGGCCGCGCCAGCACGGATTCTCAAGTCGAATTACATCAGTCAACCTTATCCTGGTGAATAGTTGAGAAAGCCCCTCAGGTCTTTTAGACTTGCGTGTGCCTACCATTGGCTGTGTGCGCATTCCGTCGCCTTGTATCCTCCTCCTGGCGATGTAGACAACTGTCCACAACACACCGCTGCCTCTCCTCCTCCTCCTCCTTCGCCAGAAGGAAGTCATCGTCACCCAAATCGCTTGTCTCCTCCCACATTTTCCACATTTCAGCGTCAGCAGACTCGGTAGGAACAGCCCAGATGCTCTCTCTCAGCCGCTTATGCCTCTCGCGATCCTCTTCGATGCGCTGTTCGATCTGCTTTTTGTCGAGTCGATGGTGCGACGGTATGCGATTTGAATTCCCCGGCTTGGGGATTGTCTGCGAGGCAGGCATGTCGCCAAGGGCCGGCTGCGTGCTATTAACTGGCGACGACATCACAGCGTCCATATTGGATGTCTCGCGCTCGCGCAGGACTTCGTTGATCTCGACAACGGTCTGGGCCTGGAGGAAAGATTTGGACTGGAGGCCTTGGAGAACCTGTGTTGGGCGTCAGCGGGAAGTACTCTGGGATGAGCGCGGGTGTGATGCAAACAGACCCTTCGGACGACCTTGACATTAGCTGCACCTGAGCCGTCATCCGGGGCGACGGCATCGACAACTCGTATTATGTCGCGCTGGATCATGCGTACGTAGTCGACATGGCCGTCCTTCTGTGCCATTTCCAGAAAGTGTTCGATGAAGTACATGATATTGGCGCGGGTGTTCATGTTATTCTGTAAGGTCGTTAGCTGCAGAGCCTTAGAAAACAGACGTCCAAGAATCAAGAGCACCAACCCTCTCTAGTTGTTCCAATATGCAAGAGTGTAAATCTTCGTCCATATCTTTGTACTTCAGTGCGTACGACGCCGCCTTCTGTGCAGACGTTACCGATGCGTTGAGGTGCTGCAGCTGTGATGAGAAACGCATGCGCACCTCGAATGGGTCGGCCATTTTGTGAGATGAATATCCTCCAGTTCGATTCGCCCTAGCTGACGAAATTAAAAACTTGAGGTTGGTCAATCAGATCGTTGTTGCGTGAACTCCTAGGATTTTGTCTACGAGCATGAGTGAGACTGAGCAAGATGTCGGCCGGCCTGCCAAGTCCATACAGGCAGGCATGATAGTGTGCACAAGACCCTTGAATGCTGAGGCTCTTGCGCTAGACTGCTTTTGTTAGGCGGTGTAGCCCTGTGCCAGGACCTTTTGATCTAGATCCTAGGTACCTACCTACCTTACCTTACCTAGGTAGGCAATTCCTCTTCACCAGACAGACGGACCTGTCGCGCAGTTTCTGGACCATGATCACTTGGGGAGACCAAAAAGGAAAAAAAAAAAAGAGCACTTGCGCCTCAAATGGCTCATTTCTCTGTGAGTATCAACGGATACTATTAGCAGCGGCGACTTCTCAGACAAACAGTGATCTTCAATCAGAGAGAAGGCACTAAGGAACTCGCTTGTGTAAGGTAGAAATCACTGAGAATTTCGCTCCCTTGTGAGGAACACCATTATATCCATTTTCCTCTGGAGTGAGTCTTCCGACCCCATCCGACCAGACCAATGACCATACCTTTCACGACACTATAAGCGCATGTTGCCGTGCACTCATGGAAATGCCACAAGTGCTATTGTACAGTGAGTGAACGATACCTGCGCAGACCCCAAGTACTGAACTCTCCACCGATCCCAGAGCCAAAGAAATGCCATCTTCCCTAGGCCCGCAGTCTGCCTGCATGTTCCCATCCACTATCCTAGTCCGAAAGTAGGTCGATTTCTGGAGCCTCCGGCATCTCTTCCACAAATTCCTCGTGTTCCTCGTCCTGGTTCACTTCTTGGGCCTGTTCAACCTCCCCATCCTCTTCACCTCCCCGGTCTGCGCCGGCTCCGGAGGCCTCGCCCTCAATCAACACTCTTCTCTTCTTGCCATTTTGCGTGCCTTCAATCTCCTCGGCTTTTCCGCTCAGCTTCCTCTTCTTTCCATTCGAGTCTTGACTGTCGCCACGGGGCTCGCTCATCGAAAGTAGGAGAGAATATTCTAGCTCCACGCTTGTCAGCACCTCTTTCAGCGCCTGCACTCGCTCAGCAGGTTCAAGCGTGGCGAGTTGCTCTTTATTCTGCGCATTTATCCTCGACTTGGTGAACAATTTCCATAGTCGGTACTCGTGCTCCTCGGCCTTCGTTGCGGCCTTCTTTCCCTTGCCCTCCACTTCAGCCTTGATGTCTGTGCGCACGGATTCAGGTAGCTTTGACATAAGGTGCATCTCGGTGAGCCGGGAGAACTGTCGAGGAGCGATCTTGAACTTCTTGCGTATTGTTTCGAGAGCCGTCTTGTTGACGATGTTGCTCGGCAATGGACCCTCATCAGGAAGCTGGATGCTTGTGTTGATCTGAATTTCCTTGAACTCGGGCTGCTGCCGCAAGAACTTTAAGTCTGCCCTGTCTCTGAGAACATCGAATGCCTCATTTGGATCCTCCACGGTGATCTCAAAGGTATTAGGGTCCTCAAGCAGACCCTTGTAGATTGTACTGTAGAGCCGCTGACCATTGCCCTTGTGCTGGAAGGGCTCGATAATGATGAACTGGGATATCCTTGACCTGCAAGGGAACTCTGTGAACGGGATGTTCTTCTTGGGGAGCTCAAGCTCAAGGTCACTAGTCGTTTGACCAGGTGTCTGTGGGCGGAAGATGTAAAATCGGTAGACTGTAGAATAGCCTGCGAAAATGTAGGTGAATTTGCCAGGCTTCTCCTTTCGTGGTCGCTTCTGGTAAAGGAAGTAGACTGTCCACCTATCCAAGGGATCCATCTCACGCTCTTCGGAAGACTGTGTTGCAATAGGTGTTCCTCCCTCGATGAACAGCGAAACCAGGATCTGAATCCTGTTGACAAGTGCCAGAACCAAAGGGTCAGCAAGACTGCCCTTCCATATCTCATACGAGCCATCCTTGTCGCCCGCGAGCGTTTCAATTAGCTCTCCAGGCGGGTGCCAGTCATCCGAGGTGTTCTGGACAGCTTTGACGAAGTCGGCTTTGCTCCCGAAGGCGGCTGCAATTCGATTAGCATGGTAGACATTGGAGAGCAGGGGAGGGTGCTAACCTGGTGGAAGGTGCGGTTCGAATATTTCACGGACATCTTGTACCTCATCTTCATCACTCTTGAGGCGGGCGGCTGAGGTGTGGAATAGGTGCGGGCGCATATCAGATGCGTTGTATCGCAGGTATAACTTCAGCTCCTTGTGGCCAAAAATAGTCTCCTGTTCGCCAACGATTGGGTATGTCCATGTAGGTCGAAAGGTAAAGAGAGTATTGACTTCTTTCTGGTTCTTCTCTGCTTTCGTGACCATGGTGATGCTCATGGCATCATTGGCCCTGACGGTCCACTCGTCCAGACTCTCCTCTGCCATGGTGCTTGTATGGCAGCGCAGTACTTTGCGACGAATGCAACTGAGCTGTCTAACCTGGCTGATCTGGGGATTGACTTGTGGTCCCGTTGCAGTCCTGATGAGCGCGTACAATAGAAGTGAATGAGAAAAGCCGCGAGCGAAGATTGTTGCAAGACTAATTGGTCGCGCGTGAAAGAAATCAGGTCGCGGTCGACGCGATTTGTTGCTAAAGTGCCTGTGGCCGCGGTCGAGTTTCCCAGAGTGGGGCCGTTTCCATACCGCACTGCGTACGCAGGTCCCGCTAAAATCCGACCTTACCTACCTAGCGTTTGGAGGGTCCAGGGCTACCACCAGGTCGCCAATGAGGTGGGGAACGCCTACCAGGGGAAGCTTAGATCCACGCCTACCTCCCGTCAATTGGAAAGTAAACGACGATCCCAGTCGTCACAGGTTTATCCTGTAGCTTGGACATTTTTGTCTTTCCCAGGAAAGTTGGTATTGCTTTTTTTTTTTTTTTTTTTTTGGAAACTGTTTGCGCATTACCATTCTTTCAACTTCGATTCCTTTCTTACTTCAAGGAAGCGTCAACCAATTGGACGTGATCAACGGAATAAGGGACGTCCATTCGACGTGAATTGTCCCAAGAAGGGAGTCTGACTTTCTACCACCACACCTACCTTTAGCTCGTACGACCTTGAGTCGTCTGCCTCGAGCGCAGTCTCCTGTAGCTGCGACTCTACTCAACCAGAAGCAAATTGCGCCCTCTGCCCATGACTTCGACCAGCCCGAAATAGTTTCGACTTCAAGATGGGTGGGCTGTTCCTGCTCCTCATCCTCAGTGTAAGAGCTTCCAAAGCCCCTGAATCGACTCGTCAGGTACACCACAGCTGATATAAATTTACTTCTACAGGTGGTGATGGCTTTGGCCTCGTTCCTCGCAGGGGCGCTTCCTCTTTCCATGACGCTGAGCCAATCGCAACTACGTTTAATATCGAGCATAGGGATTGGAATCCTCGTTGGCACATCACTGATAGTCATAATACCGGAGGGCGTGGAGGCAGTCGCAACGACTGCAGAGTCGGGGGAAGTCCAAGGCTTGAAGTCCAGATCGATCCTTTCAGCTCAACATGTCCCCAATATCGTCCTGGGTCGAGATATCCCAGCTATCGAGACTTTCGAGAGTGACGTCGGCGCAAGTCTGCGCAGAGCTTTGGGAACAAGGGAGGATGCGCCGCCGGCAGGAGAGGAGGCACCAGTCGAGCCACCCAAGGCAGAGGGAGACCAACATGACCACAAAGACTTTCCGACGTTCTACATTGGATTGTCCCTGATGCTGGGCTTTGTCCTTATGTTCCTAATCGACAGGCTACCGCAACATGCAACAGACGGGTTGAACAGAACTCCGGCGACAAGACACATCAGCCTGGACAATCTCGGTTCTGCGAGTGTGAATGGCGATGACGAGGACGATAGCTTTCTCGGATCATTGACACCGACACCAAAACAGTCCAGAAGTCTCGCCACGACGACGGGCCTGGTGATCCATGCGGCGGCTGATGGGATAGCAATGGGCGCATCGGCGACTACGAGCGACATGAAGTTGGGACTCATCATCTTCATCGCCATCATGTTCCACAAAGCACCCGCCGCATTTGGGTTGACGTCGCTTCTGCTCAGGCAAGGCCTATCAAAAAGGGCGGCACGTGGCCATCTGATAGCTTTCAGCCTGGCAGCGCCGTTTGGTGCGATCGGGACGTTTCTCATACTTTCAATCCTTGGGGGTGGCAATATGGAGGGTGCTTCGGGGCAGTGGTGGACTGGCATGCTGCTTTTGTTTTCAGCTGGGACCTTTTTGTGAGTCTATTCATCTCAGGTTTGTAGAGTGACAAATACGTTAGCTGACCTTGGCAATCTAGATATGTCGCCATGCACGCCATGCAAGAAGATCAATCGCACGATCATCACGACCATCACTCATCCATGAATGGTTATGCAGACAACGGTCCACAAAGGAAACCTGGGCGACCTCAGATGCGAGATACGCTGGCTACCGTGGGAGGCATGTTACTACCACTTTTGACGCAATTTGGCCACCATCATTGAAGCTGTTTGCTTGGGGTGTACCGGATGTCTTTTAGTGATTATTGTTTTGATTAAGCTTTACCAGGAGTCGTTTTGTGCAAAGTCAATTTGGCATCGGTGGAGTTTGGTCGCCGCGCATGTGGTCGCACACGCATGTGCTTCCTATCTTTCGGACTCACGATAAAGCCATCGATGTGGCTTTTGGCCTGGAGGCCTTTCGGGTATTGTAACACTACGACATACGAGGTTGAGGAGTGGCACGAGGCCTAATGCCTGTGCGCACAGGCTTCATCAATGCTGATCATGGGTGGCGTCAGGCCCGAAGAAAACCCTGCTATGGCAAAGGGTGTGGCTGCTTGTTGGTAGATAGTTCATAAGGAATCAGATGGAGCTGGCATATAAATCCGTAGGAAACATCACATCATTCACTAGGCAATATCTATCAATTTACCAGCCACCTTCGGCAGCGGGAGAGGGAGGGTCAGCTTTGCCGCAGCCCGTTAGCAACATGCATCCGTGCAGTGTGCGGTTCTGAGATATCGTGTATGGTAACAACATCCTACATATTGCATCTGACCTGTTTCTTCAAGTTCTTGCGTGCTGAGTCATGGACCGTCGGATTTTTGGTCTTCGTGTCTCAGCTGAGACGTTCGACAGCAGTTGGCTGGCATGGCCCGAAAATTCGGTCGCCTAGCCATCACTACGAAACCTTTTCTTTCCTACTTTGTCTTGATGCTCTTTTCTATCAAGTAAAAACGGACGTAAGGTTACGGATTATGAGGTGAGCACGTGTGGGAATCCAGCCTGCTGGGTTTTGCTCTTCTCTTTGGTAGGATGAAAACCAGCAATTGATCGGAATTCATACAACCGCCTAAAACACAATCCTGTGGGATGAATGTCTGGTGCATCCCTAGATCAGTCTATTTTCTTTCTCAACCCGTAGTTCTTACTGGCAGCCGTCTCTCTCGATCTTCAGATTCTCAGGCGAGCTGCTGACGTGTGCTACTGACAATTGAGATTACAGCAGGTGCTTATTATTGACGACACTTTGGCAGGACCGATAGTCTGTCCAAGGTTTTTCTTACCGCGGGGCTCGAAGCTCAACGAGCTCAGCTTATGATAAGCAGTATAAACAGGACACTAAAAATCGCCTTGTATCCATTCGCTAGCAGAGCCGCGGCTATGATCATCGTCGTTGGTCTCGGCGCAGTGCTTTGACAGCGGTTGCTCCACTGATCTATGCGTTTGAACCCCCGGCATTTCAGGCTGTCACATGCCTAGTCTGCTAGTATAGCACGGAAGAGTTTTGCCTAGTCAAATTTCAAGTACACAGAGACTCTACTACGCAGATGCGAAATATTGACGTGCCAAATCTATGGGGCTGAAGTTCATGGATGCGACATACTGGGATCGTATCGTGGTGCATCGCTTGATCCCGCGGTCCCATTCTCACAGGCCTGACGGCTAAAAATACAACAGGCGTGCCCTACTAGGAACGTCATTGAGATAAATGTGTTGGGATAGCCAGAACCTCATATTGCAAGACCTTAACACGCTCGTTGTCATTCTCGTTCAGTTCTGGAGAGGCCTTCTTTCTTTGTATGCTTCCTCTAAGGGACTCGGCCTAGACGCTTACCACTTGTGCTTTGCATCTGTAGAGAAAGTCGGCCGGGTTTACACGTGGGATGACGATCCGATGATATCTTTTTATTTGTTTGGAACACTTCAGCTCAGGGTAGCACTCGTCAGCAAGTGTCAAATTACACGTGGTTTGGCCGATAGTCCCCCAATGAAGAGACGGAAGGGAACGACCGTCGTCTGATGTCTCAGTTTGGGATAGAAAAGCACACTTCATCACACTGCTGGCCAAAGCGTGCCGCATCTAATAGATTGGCGTGGTCTACCGGGTGAATATCAGACGTGAAAATCGCGTGTTTGATGTTGAGGGGGAGAAGTGGTCCATTTTCGCACGCACGATTAAGAGCCTAGCCTGACACGAGTTTGACCGATCATCCGAAGCCAACGAAAAAGTCTAGGAGAAGTTGCTTGCAGTATTGCTCTCAAAGTCGTGGCACCAGTGAGCGCGTAACGAGGGCCATGCCTTCTCAACATCCAAAATTCATACGTTACAGGCTTAGATGGCCTCTGTAGTTTGGACCGAGTATGGTCTCTCTACTATTCTCCCTGTCTTATTGCACAGTTTGAAAGCGGGAAACAGGAAAAGGGCCCTGCTACTTTGTCGACGACCCCTTCCGTACCCTACTGGGTACTTGTACCTACGAAGGACGGATCCAGATTTCGGTTTCGTGTTTTCTGGGCAGGATTTGGGGAAGAGACTCCTACCCCCCAGTCCAGTTTGCCGGTCTGCCCCTGTTTTAGCTATGACACGGCGCGCATCTGTGGAGTAATTCTCCGGGAACACACCTTGGCGTAGACTGTAGAAGATGTCGATGCAGGCAGATCTTGAGAGTACCTCTCTAGGTACTTGCCCGTCACGGCAGCCTAACCCTTGATCATTTCCTAATGACACCCTCTCCCATCTTGTCATGCGGCTCAGCCCTGCTGACTGCTCTCATGTCTGAAGAAGTTCAAGATTGAGGCAAACGAGGAACAAGTGACAAATTTTTTTAATTTTTTTTTTAAAAAAAATCTTCTCTTTTTTTGCCTCTATGATCTGGTATGCTTGTGTGAGTGTGGTTACCTCGACTATCGTCTCGGCCAGATTTCAAGTTTGAAATGCTAGTCTCCAAATTCCTGAAAAACTCAAAGCAACATTGTCAAGTTCCAAGGTTGGAAGCGTCAAACGCAGGCTTTCACCTTACAAGCCGGGGCAGACGGTGTCCAGGTTGGCCAGGCAGGGTTACCAGGCCGCCCTTTTCCGGGAACAGCAGACACGGGCACCCGTGGGCCACCACTTCATTCCGCCAGGCCCACCTACCGCTGCTGACCCACACCCACACACACCCGGCGTGCAGCCTGCCTTGATCATCCTGCATCAGCTTTCTGAGATTTCCTCTTAGGCTGTCTGTGGTGATCTTGCAACAGCCCAGCCCAGCCCAGCCCGGTGCATTGAACCCCAGTGAATCCACTCGAGTCGATTCCATTTCCAACAGTCCATCCCGTCCCCAGGAGTCTCGACTCTCGACTCTCTCTCACCGTTGACGGCACACTACATCCCGCCTTCGCTGCACTACCTTACCTACACCACGGCAACCAGCACAGCACAGTACAGCGCAGCATAGCACGGACGGACGGACATGCCGAAAGCATCACCTTGTTCCGCACGTACTTTTCCCTCTCTGAACACACCAGGAATACGCAACTTCTCTTCATCTTAACCTTGGCACTGTTGGTTTGACTCGGCCAGTTCTAGACCTGGTCGTCCAGCACACTGATTGACACCACTCGCTTCCATACACTACACTGCCGTCATCTATTTGACTGCTAGTTTATGACGTTCTCGTTGATGAGAGCGATCCCCGTCTTGTACGATTACGTCTGATGTGCGACTCGTTTCTCTCAGACAACCTTCTCCGCAAAGCCGCCTGCATCTGCGCCTCTTGCCCCATTACCAAACACACGGGGTTGATGGTCTGAAGTTACACTTTCAACTCGGACAACTCCTCACCTCCGCATTTAGGCCGCCCTAATCATTTTATCCTTCCCCTTCTACCCGCCACCTTTCGTTTTCAACCTTCTGAGTGCCATTGCGACCCTCAAGGTCTTCAAAACACTCGTTGTGTTCCTCTTTTGCCTATTGCAGCCGCAATATCCAATCGCTGTCAACGTGACCGCCTCGCGCGTTGCATCCCGAAGCAGTGGTGACACTCCGAAGTGCGGGAGCATTGTAATTACTACGACATCCTGGTTAGCGCTGCCGCCAAACTCCTCCCCTATTTCCGCATCGTACAGGAGCTGGAGACTCTCAACCTCTCTCCGTCCATTTCGCCAAGCATCACCCGGCATCGACTGCACTTGTCGACTCAGACCCGACCGGACTGACAAGACCCCGTTCGAACCAGACTCGCTCGTACTGGGCGAGACCAACGCATCGACCTCGATTCCACGTGCAATCCATTGTCCTGATCATCCCTCCTCCCTCCCTCGACTGCCGACTCTTCCATCGAGGCTCCCCCCAAAACACAATAAACGACAATCCAAATATGGATCCGTACGGCCATCGGCCGCTCAGTTTCTCGGACAGGAGAGCGAGCCTTTACTCGGGCGAGGATATTCTTATGAACAACGCTGGCCACTCGATCAAAATTCCTCAGCCAAGGCCCCCAAGAGGCCCTCCGACTCCGAGTATGAGTACTCCTGCTGCCGACTTCGACCAGACACTGACCGGGTCACCACCTCCGCCACCCACTCCGGCAGCCTCTCCTGGACCAACCAATGCACAGCCAGATTGGAGCGATGCTGGCGACGAAGAGGATATTTTCCTGGCCAAGTGCCGCCAGCATTTCCAGTCATGCTCGGGCCCTCAACGAACCCGTATCTTGGCGGACATGTTGAACCTATGTACGAGCCAACAGCTATCATTTGTTCATCAGTTTGTCAGCCCTCTGCTGAAGAAGGACCCTTTCACCAGCCTTCCCGATGAATTGTGTCTGAGGGTAAGCCCACCACATCCCGCTGACTCTATTGTCAGAGGCTGACCAATGCTGACTTGACTAGATTTTGTCATTCATCGATGACCCCAAGGTACTGGCGAGAGCATCCCAGGTTTCCCGCCGATGGCGAGACCTCCTCAGCGACGACATGACATGGAAGAATCTGTGCGTCAAGCACGACTACGGGCGTCGGCTATCAGAAGTAGGCGCGGTACTACCTGCTTACGCATCCAGGCCCGGAGTACAACCCATCCTGTCAGCCGATATGCAATTCGCAAACCACAGCTTTCCGGGCGCTCTTCCATCCGTATCAACCATGTCCGCTTCTAGGAGTGTAGATGGCTCCACAGCGAGCGTGCGGCCCCAGCTCAAATCCTACAAGTCCCATTTCAAACAGAGATACCTTGTCGATGCAGCCTGGCGCACTGGTGGGAAGTCGACAACTCGCGCCATCACGCAAGACGGTGGAGTCGTGACGAGTCTGCATCTCACACCCAAGTACATTATTGTGGCGCTCGACAACGCCAAGATTCATGTTTTTGACACAGAGGGCAACGCGCTTCGGGTGCTGCAGGGCCACGTCATGGGCGTTTGGGCTATGGTCCCATGGGAAGATATTCTAGTTAGCGGGGGTTGCGATCGCGATGTCCGGGTTTGGGACTTGACAACTGGGTAAGGACTATTGCATCACTATGTATGTGAAAGTTACCGCTGACAACTCTATAGCAACTGCCTACATACTCTCAGGGGACATACGTCCACTGTGCGTTGTCTTAAGATGTCGGACGCCAACACAGCCATCTCAGGCTCGAGAGATACTACCCTTCGCGTCTGGGATATTCGGACCGGCCTTTGCCGCAACGTCCTTGTAGGTCATCAAGCTAGTGTACGGTGTTTGGAAATCAAGGGAGATATAGTGGTCTCAGGCAGTTACGATACAACGGCCAAGGTCTGGAGCATATCCGAAGGTAGATGCCTACATACGCTCCAGGGTCACTACAGCCAGATCTACGCTATTGCCTTCGACGGTGCGAGGGTCGCCACTGGTAGCTTAGACACCAGTGTACGCATCTGGAATGCCAGTACAGGGTAAGATTGCGCAGCTATTCTGCTCAGCAGCAGACTTTGGCTAACAGACCTCACAGCGAATGCCAGGCAGTGTTGCAGGGTCACACCTCTCTGGTGGGACAGCTGCAAATGCGAGGCGATACACTTGTGACTGGTGGCTCGGACGGTTCCGTCCGAGTTTGGTCCCTGTCCAAATTTGTCCCTATCCATAGGCTTGCCGCACACGATAACAGCGTTACGAGCTTGCAATTTGACGACACGCGTGTTGTTAGTGGTGGTAGCGATGGACGAGTTAAGGTCTGGGATTTAAAGACTGGCCATCTGGTCCGCGAGCTCATTGCTCAGGGAGAGGCCGTTTGGCGGGTGGCTTTTGAGGACGAGAAGTGCGTCGCGATGGCTCTGCGTAACAACCGGACCATCATGGAGGTACGTGAACGATCTGCTGCCTTTTGAGATTGTAGCCGTACTGACGTTTAAATCACAGGTTTGGTCATTTTCACCCCCACCCGACAATGATAGGCCTTTTCTGAGGGCGTTGGATGATTCACCTCGGCCCAAGAGCGCTCTGGCTCTCGACTTCAGAGCGTCCCAGCCAACAATACTCCCCGGATCAGTGCCACGTAATGATGCAGAGGATGTTGATATGAAAGACGCCGGCCCCTCGACAGCCCCTCTCCAAGGAGGCAGCAGCACATTCTTCCATGACTAAGTCGGATATCCGATAACACGGTGACAATATTCGACACGAACACTTACGACGCATTTCATCATTTCGCAATCGAAGTTAACTTAATGGGGACGACACTCATGTCTTCATCGGAGGGGAGACGGCGCAGGCATCTACTAGAGTACCACACGCAATCGTGTGCATAGCATCGGGCGGGCTGAATGCTTCCAGACCCCTTGACCGGAACGACTACACCATTGCATCTGGGTAGGAGCCGCCTTCAGGCTGCAATCTGGTCCTTGCACTTGCTTTCACAATGCATGTCCGGGTTTTTATTTCTTCCACAAGTACCTGCATGGCTTAGGCGTTGATCGCTATCGCGAGCGTTGAATTTCGGGTTTCCCTCAAATGTTCAGACAAGGGAAGGCGGATTCATGTGGCGTATTGTTCGGAAGAGCACCATGGGATAATAGAACATCAATTGACTTAGCGTTTTGTACCTTATCCGCGGAGAATGCACCGAGACCATGTCAACTTTAACGTATGTGAAAATGTATGCACTCGTGTGCTCTTGTGTACCTAACCGGAGGGGCGAGTATGCTCAACTGTATCTTAAATGTTAGCTATGCATACAGTACATCCTTAGCAGAAATTGTAGTGCATCCATTCTAGTGAAAGAGGTCGCATTACAGAAGACAGGGCAATGAAATTTTCATGGTGACCAATTTTTCGTCGTCTCGACACATGCGAAGGTAGCTGATTCAATTACTATGACAGGTATTGCAGAGCGGGATTTTTCCCATGAGGGGGGGGGGTTGTGGTGGGTTGTTTCTTGTCTGGCGAAGTTCGGAGCTCGACTTTGGGTGGGACCTTGCTTGCTGACCCAAAATTTGGCGACCCCCGACAGCCCCCGACTAGCGCAAAACCCGCTCGTCTGCTCAACATTTCCGTCTCCCGAGATTTTGAGCGCAAACTCCGGCCTCGACTTTCTCTCTTCCTGCAACAAACCTCCTTCCCCACAACTCCACAACCGTCGCCATGTTCTCGCGGGCAGTCAGACGTGCGGCACCTATTGCCCGGCCCTTGAGGCCATCGATGCCTTTGGCGTCCCGGCGGACTGTCACCACCGACGCTGCTTCGTCCAGCGTGGATAAGAGCGCAGTCCCCAAGGTACGTCGACAAAGCTCAACAAGCACCGCACATGATCCAATGAAGCTATTGAGAGCATGCTCGGCGATAGCGAGGCGTCCGTATGTTTCATTTAGGGTATTGAAAGCTGACGGAAGCTTGTGTAGTCCGACGATGAGCCCTTCTCCGTGAACCTGAGCGACGAGAGCTTCGAGACCTACGAGCTGGACCCTCCTCCCTACACCATCGAGGTGACGAAGAAGGAGCTGAAGCAGATGTACCACGAGATGGTTGTCACCCGGTATGCGATTCCTACCTCGTCGAATAGCTTCTACGAAGCGTAACAAATTCTGACGGACAATGCAGGCAGATGGAGATGGCCGCCGACCGATTGTACAAGGAGAAGAAGATTCGAGGATTCTGTCACCTTTCCACCGGACAAGAGGCTGTCGCCGTTGGTATCGAGCATGCCATTACTAAGGACGACGATGTGATCACGGCCTACCGCTGCCACGGCTATGCACTCATGCGCGGCGCCACCGTCCGGTCTATCATTGGCGAACTTCTCGGCAGACGCCAGGGTATTGCCTACGGAAAGGGTGGATCCATGCACATGTTCACCAAGAACTTCTACGGTGGAAACGGAATCGTCGGTGCCCAGGTCCCCGTTGGTGCCGGTCTTGCTTTTGCCCACAAGTACACCGGCCGCAAGCAGTCCTCCATCATCCTCTACGGTGATGGTGCCAGCAACCAGGGTCAGGTGTTTGAGGCTTTCAACATGGCCAAGTTGTGGAAGCTGCCTGCGCTGTTTGGCTGTGAGAGTATGTGGCATTCATACGGGTGGAAGTGTTGAGTGGAGAAAGTAAGCTGACATGGGTGCAGACAACAAGTACGGTATGGGCACGGCAGCCAACCGGTCGTCCGCCCTCACGGACTACTACAAGCGTGGCCAGTACATTCCCGGTCTCAAGGTCAACGGCATGGACTGCCTCGCCGTCAAGGCCGCCGTCAAGTACGGCAAGCAGTGGACCGACGCTGACAATGGCCCCATGGTCCTCGAGTACGTCACCTACCGATACGGAGGCCACTCCATGTCCGACCCCGGAACCACGTACCGTACCCGTGAGGAGATCCAGCGCATGCGAAGCACCAATGACCCTATCCAGGGCCTGAAGCAGCACATCCTCGACTGGAATGTGGCTACGGAGGAGGAGCTCAAGGCCATCGACAAGGAGGCCCGCTCGCACGTCAACGAGGAGGTTGCCGCCGCTGAGGCCATGCCCGTCCCTGAGGCGACCCCCCAGATTCTGTATGAGGACATCTACAACCGTGGCTCCGAGCCGCCATTCATCCGGGGCCGTGTCCCTGAGGAGAACTTCTACTTCGCCTAAGGTGGAATAGGGTAATTGGAGGAGGGCAACCTTGAAGATGCTGCGTTCTGAACAAGTCGGGCATCGCGTTTTGTATGTATAATACCAAAAACAGCGACGGTAGAATGGGAGGGGGAATGAAATGCGGCTGCTATAGAATACCACTGAAATATGGAATATTTCTCAATCTCCGTCTCTCTGGTTGAGATTTTCTCACGATTTCCATCCGTGTATTATTACCTCACAGCCTGAAGTGAAATCGTACAAGTGAAAGAGTATCAATTCCCACAGTCAAGCTTGTTGTCACCGCCATGTTCCATACTGATTCTAGCGCAGAGGAAAGGGTATAGAAGCTCTGGATGTAGTGCGGCAGCAACTTCACAGAATCTCGCATATCTGCGAGGGTTTTTTTTTCTTATACAGTTAGGAAGAGGGGGGGGAATAATGTCCAGAATATGTTGCCCTTCGAGACGAAAATCGCTTACATGAGCTACTCGGGATAATTTGGGTTACGGGCTATAACACTTTGAATAAAGTTGTCGGCTGCCCGGGGTCCACGTGCGACGCGTAGCTTTTGCGCCTAGGACATATTGGCTATCTTTCCGGGCGCGTCATCTACTAACGAGAAGTCGCGTCCCGCCAACCCGGACATCCTTGCCTGGACAATCCATCATCCCCCACTGCTGCCTGCCTACCAGACTCATTATTTCTGTGACCATCATACTTTCACTCTTTTCTTGTGGTACAATTCGATCCGTCTTCTCAGGTTTCTTTGTTCACTCAGAGAATACAGCTAGCCAGTGTGGCTTCCAGGCGCGTCTTCCAGCTCACGGCGCGTACATCGCTCCGGCTGCTTAACATGGCGCCCAAGCAGGCAACACTCGGGTATGTCAGACCATCGCAGACTACCTTGGGGTGTGTGATATCTCTCCATCCTGGGCGTGGGATCCAATACCATACACATGTCCTTCAATACCATCCGGGCCCTAGTCTCCATGCTAATTGATGTTTTTTTACCTTTTATGCAGCAAGTTCTTCACCAAGCCCGGCGATTCCAAGCCTGCTCCTCAGCAGACAAAGCTGTCATTTGCTTCCAAGTCTGCAGATAAGCCCAAGAGACAAGAAGCAAAGAAGCAGAAAGACCATACGCAAGTCAAAGAAGATGAGGCTGAGCAAGAGACCAAATCCTCCACCCAGTCGAGCCCGAGTAGCGCGAGCACCAAGGAGAACTCAGCTCCTGCATCAGGTGAGTCTGCCTGGATGATATGTCTGCTATGAAATTTGGCTGATACAACCTGGGCAGAGTCGAAGAAACGCGGCCGCCCTTCGAAGGCTTCAAAAGCGCTGAAGTCACCGGAACAAAAGGCTGCCAATGGCAAGGTTAAGAAGGAAGAGAGTGAAGCGGACGACCTCGACGATGATGATGATGCGCCGGTAACCAAGCGACCTCGCAAGGGTCGAACAGTCATTGAGGATGATGATGAGGACGAGGTTATGGAAGAGTCTCCTCCACCCCAGCCCAAGGTCAAGAAGGAGACGAAGGCAGCAAAAGCAACGGCACCAATTTCGAGCAAGAAGAAGGCGGCAAGTCCCACCCCAGCAGACGACGGCGACGCAGTGGCAACTGAGTCTGCTTCCGACGCAGAGCAGGAGGCTGAAGAGAGTGAAGAGGAGAAGCCCGAGGTCGTCGCGAAGGCCCGCAAGACCGTCCAGACCAAGCTGACCAGCAAAGCCAAAGATCCATACCCTGACTGGAAGCCCGGAGAGCCAGTACCGTATGCGGCGCTTTGTAAGACATTCTCACTGGTCGAGCTCACCACCAAAAGGCTCGAGATCATGGCCCACTGCTCGCTCTTCCTGCGTCAAGTTCTACGGCTTACACCAGACGACATGCTGCCGACGGTGCTGTTGATGATCAACAAGCTTGCTCCTGACTACGCGGGAATCGAGTTGGGCATTGGTGAGTCATTGATCATGAAGGCAATTGGAGAAACTACCGGACGTAGCCTGCAAGTTATCAAGAACGACCAGAAAGAGATTGGAGATCTTGGTTTAGTGGCGGTCAAGTCTCGGTCCACACAGCCAACAATGTTCAAGCCCAAGCCTCTAACGGTACAAGGCGTACACAAGGGGTTGATGGGCATTGCAACGGTCACTGGAAACGGCGCTCAAGGCAGGAAAGTAGACGCGATCAAGAAATTGTTGTCTGCGGCAGATTCCAATGGTACAGGCAAAGTGGACATCACCAAGGACAAGGGCGGTCCAAGCGAGGCAAAGTATCTTGTCCGCTTCCTGGAGGGCAAGTTGCGACTTGGCCTGGCAGAGAAGTCCGTCCTAGTGTCTCTCGCCCAGGCCATGATCTGCCACGAGGCTGAGAAACAGGGCAAAGTCCCCAGTACAACGGAAATGGAGCAGGCTGAAGCTACTCTCAAGACAGTTTACAGTGAACTCCCAAGCTACGACGTCATCATTCCTGCGATGCTGGAGAGTGGTATCCTAAAGCTACGGGAGGTCTGCAAGCTGCGACCTGGTGTGCCGCTCAAACCCATGTTGGCGAAGCCCACAAAGGCCATTACTGAAGTACTGGATAGGTTTGAGGGACAAAAGTTCACCTGCGAATACAAGTACGATGGAGAGCGAGCGCAAATCCACTTTGTCGCAAAGGACTCGAATCAAACATTGAGCGCAGCAACAGCTGGAGCGTCAAAGGCTGTGGGTGGTGATGGCGTTGCTTCAATCTTCTCGAGGAACTCAGAAGATCTTTCGAAAAAGTACCCGGATATTCTCGCCAAGCTTCATACTTGGGTCAAAGACGACACCAAAAGTTTTGTACTTGATTGCGAGACTGTAGCTTGGGATGTGGTGGAGAAGAAGGTTCTGCCCTTCCAACAACTAATGACTCGGAAAAAGAAGGACGTTAAGGTGGAGGATGTCAAAGTTAAGGTGTGCGTCTTTGCCTTTGATCTGCTCTACCTCAATGGCGAGGCTGTGGTGGAGAAGCCACTTAGAGAGCGTCGGGAGCTACTGCACAAGGCATTTAACCCCACCGAGGGAGAGTTCGCCTTCGCAACTTACATGGACGGCCAAGAACTGGATGAGATTCAAACATTCCTTGACGAAAGTGTCAAGGCGTCCTGCGAGGGTCTCATGGTCAAGATGTTGGATGGTACGGAGAGTGGGTATGAGCCAAGCAAGCGAAGCAGGAATTGGCTCAAGGTAAGATCAAATTCGGCACGCCCTTTTCGAGCTCGTGTACTGACTTTTGGGCAGATCAAGAAGGACTACCTTTCTGGTGTAGGCGACTCCCTCGACCTCGTCGTACTAGGAGCGTATTACGGTAAAGGCAAGCGAACATCCGTCTACGGCGCCTTCTTGCTCGCCTGCTACAACCCTTCCACCGATTCCTATGAGACAGTTTGCAACATCGGCACAGGCTTCTCCGAGGCTGTCCTCGAGGAGTTGCACACAGCGTTGAAAGACATTGTAATTGACCGCCCGAAGCCTTTCTATGCTCACTCATCAGGCGGTCAGCACCAGCCTGACGTCTGGTTCGAGCCGCGATTCGTCTGGGAGGTACGCACCGCGGACTTGACGCTGAGCCCGCGATACAAGGCCGGCATGAAGGAGGGTGTCGACCCGAGCGGAGAAAAGGGAATCAGTTTGCGATTCCCAAGATTCATCAAGGTGCGTGATGATAAGAAGCCTGATGAGGCGACGAGTAGCCGGCAAGTCGCAGAGATGTATCGCAAGCAGGAGAGTGTGACAAAGAGCAAGGGACCGGCGGTGGATGATGATTTCGAGTATTAGGCGACAGCACTCCTAGGAACATCAAGGTCGGTTGGAGGGATGGGGGGCTCTGCTTGCTCTGCTTGCTTTGCTGGACTGGGCCGCGCCAAAAAAAAAAAATCAGTGTTGCGGTCCAGAGCTCACACAGCAGATGTATTGCGCTAGGAACAATTGCAACATCTCAACGAAATTTGATGTACAATGAGTTTGTGAACTGCTGAACTTCCAATGCTGGTGTATAATCTATGTCGTCTTCGCTATGCTCCGCCCATAGGAATGTGTCTTTCATAAAATCGAATCAGTCTCCACGCCAGGACTTGAGGCATCACCCACATCGTCCCTTGAGTTCAACAAGCCTCTTTGCTCGCCCTCTCCATCCTCCCTTGTAATTCCCGTCTGCACTCCCAAATTCCCCGGCGTCCCCGTTGTTCGTCTCGTCTCCTCCGCGCCATTGAGCACGAACCACACATCCTTCTTGGTCAACAGACCCTGCAGCACACCGCGGTCGCTGAATAATACATAGCGCAGCCCGAGCTTCTGGAAGTAGTTGATTGCGAGATGCACGCTCGATAGCGACGGCAGCGTGATGGGTGTCTGGTCCATCCAGGGCCGCAGGTCGAGGGTCGTGCGCGGGTCTGCCAGCGGCTGGTGCGCGAAAAAGGCCTCTGTCTCGGGTGGGAGAGTCTGCGCCGCCGTGAGCAGATTGTAGCTCAGCTCGGCGCGGGAGATGTAGCCCAGCAGCACGGCCTCGCGCGGGTCCGAGACGACCGGGAAGCCGCGGTAGGGATGCGACTCTAGGATGGAGCTCAGCGAGGCGATGGTGTGGCCTGTGGCGGTCAGCACGACGAGGTCCTCGATACGCGTCATGATTTGGGCCGAGGGGATGTCGGCAATCTGAGCGAGTTGGTCGTCGCTGTTGTCGAGGAAAGGGTATTCGTTGAAGTGGATCCAGCTTTCGTAAATCCCGCGGCGACCGAACCAATCGCCGACCCATTTGGAAAACATGACGGCGGTCATGATGGGGAGAACGTAGGTCAGCGCACCGGTCAGCTCAAACATGATGACCACGATAGAGACGGTCATGCGCGTGACGCCGGCGAGGGTCGCGGCGGCGCCGATGATGGCGTAGGTGCCTGGGTTGATACAGGGGACGTCCGGGGCACAGTAATACTCAAAAGGTCGGAAGGTCGGGTGGTTGGCCACCCACATCTCCATGATGATGCCCACAGCGCGACCGGACAGAGCCCCGATCGCCATCGAAGGGAGGATGATGCCTGCGGGGATCTGCAGGCCAAAGGTAATGGCGGCGAGGAAGAAGCCAAGGACCGCGGCGAAAAGGAGCAGTACGATGGTGCCGGCTGAGGCAGCGCCGGTTTGGCAAAGGCCGAAAGGGTCGTCGGGCAGTCTGGCGCATTCTGCGAAGAGGTTGGCGACGAGCTCTGATGATTGGGCGCGCATGTATAGATTGGGATAATTGATGAGAGCTGTGAGAAAGGCCACGGCGATGACTTGCATAACGGGTCCTGGTAGCCACTTGATGGAGTTCTTCCACTCTGCGATTCTAATGTTCAACTTGATGAACAGGCCGCCGTATAAGCCCTGACATGTATCAGCAACGTGAACAGCATGCGTGCTTGTCATATTTGCAACTTACTCCTAAGATGCCCATGAAAATGAAAGGCCCGATCTCAAACCCATGCCAGTCAGTATCGTATTTGACGTGGTAGAGTGCCGTCTGTCCTGTGCGGAATGGGTCGTAGGCTCTGAGAACCACCGCAGCAACACTCGCGCACACAAAGCTCTTCCACATGGTTTTGTCAGGGAAGTAGTATGATATTTGCTTTCTGGAGTTAGCTACCTTTCCCCTTCAGAATACACGAGATCTTGATTGACATACTTCCAGACTGAAAAGCACTCCTCCTATGGGTGAGCCGAAGGCCACACTAATCCCTGAGGCGGCAGCGGCCGATAGTACTTCTCGTTTTCGAGCTGTATATAGTGTCAGATCACCCTGTCAAAAAGCTCTCTAAATTTGAGAAGCATACCTTCATTCTCATCAATGATAGGGAACAATTTGATGAAGAGATTTGCGCAACAACAGGCCACATGCACCAAAGGACCTTCTTTGCCCAGCCACATCCCAGACGCCACAGCCAGACACTGCGATGAAATTAGAAGATTCTATCATAAGGTGTCCATCAGACGAGGAAACATACCAATCCAAGAGACTTCGTAACCAAAGTCCATATTCCGAGGAATTTCCTGATGATAAAACCCCCGAGCACAGTCTTGATCTCGGGTATACCGCTGTGCTTGGCATGTATCGCAAACTCCTTGACTAAAATGCTGGCGCAAAAAGCAAAAAAAACCTGCTAAGCTTCAGAAATGACCATCCAACCCAAATTTGGAAATGACCATCGACTCACTGAAAATAAAAGGAAAAAGAAGTACTCCATAATGTAACTTCCTGCAGCTGAAGTGATGTGTAAAGCCGTTGCCCATGGACGCCAACCCGAGCACTGCGCTTCCTCGTCGTAACCCAAACAACAGAACGCCTTGTTGAGGTAGAACCTCCCACCGTCTTCGTTGGTGCAATAGCCAGCCTTTAGATCAGCTAGCCAGTCTGTGGTGATGTCGATAACGGCCGCCAAGGTCCCAACCAAAATGCCCGTTGCAACAAGTATGATCCATTCTTGCGCGGAATCGAAGCTCAGCTGGAGCTTGCCAAGGAGACCCTGGGTATTGCTTCTCAACACCCGCAATCGAGTGCGCTCTTTTGTATACTCAAATATCCAATCGATGGCCGTGAGGTCCTCGTAGCCTACTCTCCGTCCTGGGCCCTCGACATACCAGTCCAGTGGCGCACCGTCCTTGGACGCTGCGCCGTTTGTAAGTGCTCTTCTCCTCGGCGAGTGCGGTGAAGAGTGCAAGTTGTCCCGGAATGGTGACCCGTTCTCCTGTGCACTTCGGCCCTGTGCTGCACCAGATCTGCTTCCCCCGTCCGAATCTGAGGGAGACCCCGTCAAGGATGCGAACAGCCTGTTCGATTGGGCGAGCTCCAGGAAGCCGCGCCTCTTGGGTTTGCGCTTGAAGGATATGGGTGAGCCGAGGCTGGCATTGAGGGGATCCTCGGCGAGTAGGTCGTTATCGTCAACATCGGGGCGGCTGAGATTGTCGTCGTCGTGGTGTTGCGTTTGCGACCGGTCTTGGGGCGAGTGGGAGGATGACGACGCCTCTGGCTCTGTGTCCGCGTCTGCAATGTCGCCGTGATTCATGGTCGGAGACGTCGCGGTGCGTATCGTTGTTCAGTAGTGACCAAGGCATGCGCCATCTTCTGCCTCGAAGGGCTTGTTGACCTAGAATTGCATGGGTGAGGGCGGCAGATTGTATGACTGGTCGAGACTCTGGTTTAGGAAGTTGAAAGTACATGCAATACCAGACGCTGAGATGGCCCTGGCCCCTAACGCCGGATCGGCGGATCGGCCAATATTCCCAGGGGGGGCATACCACTGAAACTGGAGCCGCGCGCAGGGCACATGCAACCCGTGCACGGCTGGGACCCTTGATCAGCGCTAGCAGGGCTTTAGGCATCGCTGCCGGAAACGGGACGCGAGGTTTACAATTGCTGTAACCTCTTCAACTTTCTCTGGATCTTGCTTCGATCCACATACATTGTGTTTACACTTACTGCACCGACTGCTAAGCCTATCGTGTTCCTCAGCTTGCAGGCCGTAAGGTTCACCAGCTGAGTCCACAACACAAGTAGCTGAAATACTAAGGGCAGTGCCCTGATTACGCATGCCTGGTTATCAATGATTGTCGGAAACCCTCGAATATAAAAATGAAACTTGTTTGAAGCGAGTAGTCTCCAAAGGCCAATAGTCATGGAAGCTTGTTCTCATGCTGCACTGCAGCAAGATAGATCTTGATCAATTATCAAGATTTTTCTCACTGTTATGACGTCCTAAGCAATACCGTACACTGTCAAATTGACTTGAGAGGCTTTCATTCTCCTTCGATATGGGCTCAGGTGGCCTGCTGTGCACACTATCGTAATGACCCCAACGTACTCTCAACATCCTCAAGCGACTCCACCAGTACCGGATCATCCCTCACCTTCCCTTTCAACTGCGCAGCAATGCCCAATACAGCAGAGATCGAATGGACATAGCGCCTTTGCATAGCAGTATGCGTATTAGACAGTAAGGCCGTGACCAATTGCAATACTGCAATCTGGAACTCGAGTATTGTCGATGCCTGCTCAGCCGTCGGTACGTCCCACGCAGCCACGGCGGTAACGACTGCCATCCACGCTTCCCTACTCCCAGGCTGCTCCCTCTCCACCACCGGCAGCAGCACGCGTACAATCTCGATACCCCGTCCTGCTTCACTTGCATCGTTGACGGATGAACTAGCTTCAAAAATAGCCAGCATGTCTCGAACCAATATCTCCCACCCTTCATTCTCAAGAAAGGCAGCAATGCCCTTGTCTAACGTGACTATCCCCTCCAATGCCACTAATACAGCTCCGCGAAAGTCGAAGCGGCCGGAGGGACTATTCTTGTACAGGTCTAGCATCATATCACTAAGGCCCGAGGCTTCCTTGCGCAACGTCTCGTTGTCGTCCTCACGCAGCCAGATAGCGAGGGCCCTGATGGCGGAGAGGATGAGAGGGTCTTGATTCGCCATGTCCGTCTTGGAGTCCCACGCCAACGTGTAGTGTGAGCCGCTCGATGTTTTGGCAGTTCCCACACGAGCCTCTGGGTGCAAGCCCATGGCACCTGCGACGGAGGCGTCCCAACGATCGCGGAGGTACTCGATAGCAAGAGACATGGTCTCTGATATGGAGGTTCGGAGCTTCAAAAGTAGGTCGGGAGACAACATGATGGATGCAAATCTCTCATCCGCATCTTCGTCCTCCAAGAAGCGGACTAAAAATCCAAGGAACGCCGAGACTATGTCGAAAGCGGACGCAAGACGTCGCGAGATGTTCTCGTACTCGGGGCTGTTGAGCTTCTCGAGAAGGGCAGGAAAGGCAGACCGGAGATCAACTAAGACCAAGTTCATCAACAAATAGAAAAACGGCTTCTCCACGCCGACGTCGTCTGAGAAGAGGAGTCTCGATGTCTCCGCGGGGTAAATCTGCAGCATCGAGGCAGTGAGGTTGGTGTAAGCCGCACGTCCAGCTGGAGTCGGTTTGCTCGTTACCAGGTTCCGAATAAAGGCTACCACGGATTTCAACCAGGATGGATTCGCAGGTGTACTCTTATGTTTTGTCAGCATAGGTTCTCAAAGAATTCCGATGGGGGTGGAACAGCTATACCTCAGGATCAAGTCTCCTTAAGAGCGAATCAAGGAAGGCCAGGAGTGTGACAGCATCGGTTCCTTTGAACGAGACGACTAGCATCGCGACAGTCTGATCGATCTTCGACTGCAGAGTTGTACTGTCTCCCGAGGATATAACACATTGCGCATAGGCATGTAGAAAGACGTCCAGGATGAGAGGCTGGGACGGAGCAGCTTCCACGAGAGGGCTAACATCATCGATGGCAACGAACGCCTTGGCACCTTCTGGACTGTTCACAAGCGTCAAGAGCGTCTGAATAATAAGCAATGTCGTCTCATTGGAACTATGTACCCGTTAGCCATATGTCAACTTGCGTGAGAGACTGATCGTCGTGAGTGGGCAACAAACCTGTGCAAAACCACTGAAACCAGGGCCGGTATCCTGTCGACTATGCTCGAGTCTTTCCTGACGTGTTCCGGAAGTAGCGTGGCGAACGTATGCAATACAGCTACCGCAATATCTATCATGTCTTTCGCATCTTTACTTGACTGCTTCGATCCACTTCGCAGCAGACGGTCCAAGAACTTGGGTGAGATACTCTGCCATAGTCCGGTGATACTGGACTCATCTTCTCGAAGTTGTTGTGAGTTGTCGAGGACAGACTTGAGGAGAGCAAGACCAACGAACCTTGATGTATCGTTCTTGGTCTTCAAGAGTTCCTGGATTTTCTGGATTGTGACCGTCTCATTTTCACCCTCATTCAGTTTCGAATCTTGGACCACGTCTGGCGGGTCAATATCCATCATGCTTACGGTGCTGTTCTCCAAGCATATTAGAATGTCAAAATGCAACTTCGGGCCATATTCATCAGTGCCTGTCGACTGTGCGAAATTATGAATGTCCTTGCTCAAGGCACTGACTTGACATAGGTACCTTAGTCACCTAGGCGAGGAAAGTTCCAGGGTTTTCTCGGGGTTAAGAACCTAGCCAAAGCGCACCATTGGGCAGCCTTTTAGTGATGTCACATGCTGAAAGTTGCACCTTGACCCAACAACAATGCGCCTAGCAATTCTTCCCTCCGCCCAAACTTTAAACGTGACTACGCGACTGCATGTACATGATCCTGACTGCTCCAATCCACAACGCAACGACACGCAAAGTTGACGTTACGATAATGACATGAGTTTCATCTCATATTTCGGCTGATTCCTGTCGCACCGAGTTGCGCCGACTCACACTACAATCACGATGGCGACGGATGGTGACGAGCCAAGAGAGGCTTCTGAAGCCGTGTCCAACGCGGACAGCATCGCAAGTAGCAGCGACTCTGAAAGCGATTCCGGAGACGCGCCTCAAACTCCAGTAGAATGGTTGGCCACAGGTCGTTCAAAACGGTCGACTGCCGGCAATCGCATGAAGTCCCTGCTTGCGACCGAAACGCCCGCCGATGAAGACTCCGATCTTGAGCTCCTGTTCCAGGAAGATGCAGACGACGTTGGCTTCACAGACAAGGAAGATGATGACGGCTCCGATGCGGCAATGGAGTCTTCAGATGACGAGGATGAGAACGAGGCTCAGGATGATGATGCAGGGGAAAAAGAACTGGAGCGACAGGCAAAAGAAAAGAAGGCCGCTGCGCGCAAGCGCAAAGCCCAGGAGGCCATACCCGCCAAGTTCAGGAAAAAAGTCCGGATTAATCACCCTCCGGATACCTCGAGCGCAGCCGCCGCACCGGCACCCCGACCTAAGAAGAAATCTGAGCGAGCAAGCTGGCTGCCGACCGAGGCGGAGATGCCCACTCGAGCATCTGGGCGCAAGACTACGCAGTTGAGTAAGGAGCAGCTGCATCAACAGATGATCGAGCGTGAGGCAAGGCGTTTAAAGCAAGTTGAGGCGATGGAGAGAAAGGCCAAAAAGAAGGAGGCCATGAAGAAGCCGCCTATGACACAAGCCGAGAGGCTCAAGGAGGCCGCAATAGTGGAGAAGAGGAACGCGAAGAGCCTCAACCGCTGGGAGGAGGCGGAGAAGCAGCGAGAGGAGGAGCGTCGTGCCAAATTAGCAGCGCTCAACAACCGACGGTTGGAGGGCCCGGTCGTCACGTTCTGGACCGGCATCATCGATTTGAGTGAAGTCCAATTGAAGCATGTCGGCAAAATGGTGTCGATGGAGGAGAAACCCAAGAGGAAGAGACCATCTACAGCGATGAGTAAAGAAGCTCCGGCAGCCACAAGTCTCAAGACAGAAGAGGGTGGTTCATCTGAGCTTGCGCAAGCCACGACCAGCACCCAGGATGCAAATGGCTTGCCGCTCAAGCCGGAGACTCCACAAGAGCTTGAGGCACCCAAAGTTGAACGAACACCAGTGACTTCAGAGGATGTCACATCACCCGCTCCTCTGTCTGCGGCGCCTGCCCCTTCTGCTACTTCAAGCTCGGCGACTGCACCGTCGTTTCCCGCCATCGAGACGCCGGGACAGAAACCATCTCTTCCTCCCCAGCCTACGCCACCACCCGCGTCTCTACCAGTCTCTCCGGCCGTCCCGACCGCGTCAAGCATGTCCCCGTCTTTGACGGCACCTTCACCTTCACCTTTGCCCGCGTCCGCTGCACCTGCGAATCCAACGCCGCCGGTGCCATCACCAATAGTCAAAACAGAGCCACAGAGCTCCAAGCCAATGCCTCTGGCATTACGACCAGATATTGGTCCTCGATTCATGCCACCGCCGAATCCACATTTCGCTCAATCAGCACAGTCTAGTCCATTGCCGGTTCCCGTTGGCATACCCAACGTTTCCAATGGCCAAGTACCGGCATTGGGAGGATATGCAGCGACACCCGTTCCCCGCGCCTCGAGCCTGAGTGCCACTGTTCCGGCGTCGCCTCGCCCGTTCTCCCCTCTTCATCCATCGACGTCTGTACAACTTCCCTCTATCTCTCCGCCTCCGTCGAACCCCAGTCCTCTTGCTGCTTTTCCCCCTCCTACGAAACAGCCATCACCTGTACACACGACCGCCTCTTTTGAACCTATTTCAGCCACCGCGCTGCCGACAAAAGCCACGAAGAAGCAGCAGACAGAACAAGCAGCCTCTAAGAAGTCTACCTCCAAGACTGCTGCAGCACGCAAGCCTCCTCCGCCGCCTGAACCTCCAGCGCCGGAACCACCTATGGAAGGCAAGGTCACCCGCGCTTGTATTATCCTTCAAGACTTCAATGAAGATGCGATTAAGAAGCCAGACGTGCAGACGCAGATCCTGTTCGGGTGGAAGATGAACAAATTAGCTAGTATGTCTTTTCACATTTTACAATTCCTTACCATAGTCGTGACTGACCACCTGTGCACAGAACCTCCTCAGCCTCCGCTCTGCGTCATCACAAATCACCCGGCTCGCTACAGGGATCCCAAGACTGGCTTGCCGTACTACAATACCTATGCTTTCAAGGAAATTCAGAAGCTCATCAAGCGTGATTTCAAGTGGAGCAAGGCGCTGGGTACGTGGGTCGGCAATGGTACTGACGCTGCGAAGGGCGTGCCGGATCGCTTCCTTCGGCCGGAAACAGAGGAGGAAAGGAAGGAGAGGCTTGAGCGCAAAGAGCAGGAGAAGAAATCGGCCGCGGAAGAGGAAAAGAAGGCTGCGGAAGCTGCGGAAGCTGCAAAGGTCTCTGAGCGTAAGGAAGAGCCGGTATTTGCTCCTATTCCTGGTGCCGATGTCGCGATGCCCGATGCAGTTCCGATGCCAAGTACGTCAGTGCCAGCACCTACTTCTGCATCTTCAGACCTGCCGCCACCTATTTCGCCAGGTGGACCTCTGACAGTGCCTTCTTCAAGTAGGCATGAGCCAGCGATGTCCAATCCAGCACCTGCTGCGATAATGGGTGGCGAGGCAGGTCAAGGCCTGTCCTAGAAGTTAGATAGCTTTAGATAACTTAGGAGACAACGGTACAAACAGATATCGGCAGATTTCAGAGCTTATCAAACAATCTTGAATGTTGGAAAAGCAACCTAGCTCGTGCCGAGAGCGAATCAAGTAGGATGGTGATAGCGAAACTTCAATGTGAAGGGCTTTACAGTCTACAGGAAAAGTCGCGCTCTCTTCATGTAGTCAATTCCTCATTGCGAATTGCCGTTCCAAATCGCTTGAAAGAAAGTCCTCCTGACAAAGAGGTACTACCATCAAGTACAGAGTATGCCCCAATCAAAGCTCGCATCACTATTCTTCCCAGCGCGAATATCTTCTCTTAGCGAAGGGGGGTGAGCCGCTCAACACACTTAGGTAGGTACCTAGCTTATCCCTGCAAATCTGCAGGGGTGCACAGACACCCCATTAACGCGCTTGTACTTTGGCGAGCTTTACAAAAGACGCGCCTTCAAAAACCCGTACTTGATTGCGACCACCGCGTTCCTCGAGACTTGCAGCCAACACCTCGATTCACACAATCTCGCTTATTGAACCAAGATTGAGCGACTATTGAGGATGGAGAGCTTCGACAATATTTACCTGGATCTGTCCAAGGAGAACGGCAAATGCCGGTTTTCTGAGGCTGGTCTGGGATGGAAGCCTGCTGGCGGCGGCGAGGCCGTCACTCTCGAGGCAGGCAACATAGCTGCCGCCCATTGGAGCCGAGCATCGAAGGGCTACGAGGTCAAAATCCTTCTGCGAAACTCGGACGTCATACAGTTGGATGGCTTTCAGGAGGAGGTACGAGCTTTAGCTGGATTTCAGCCTGTTTGCGCAAAACTGACACAATGCGATAGGATCACGAGCGCCTGACGCGGATCTTCAAGAATTGGTACGGTCATGCCCTGGAGACCAAGGACCACTCGCTTCGAGGATGGAACTGGGGCAAGGCAGAATTCACCAAGGCTGAACTCACCTTCAACGTGCAAAATCGACCTTCCTTCGAAATACCTTATTCCGAGATCATGAACACCAACCTCGCTGGCCGAAACGAAATTTCAGTCGAATTCGCCTCGCAAGATGGTGAGAAGGCCAATGGAAACGCCACAAAGGGACGCAAGGCAGCTGCGGCAAAGGATCAACTTGTCGAGATGCGCCTCTACGTGCCCGGCACCACTACCAAGAAGGAGGCAGAGGGCGATGAGGCTGGCAGTGATGCAGACGAGGAGGAGATACAAGCCGCGCAGCTCTTCTATCAAACCCTCATGGACAAGGCCGACATTGGAGATACCGCAGGCGACACCGTGGCTACCTTCCAAGATGTCCTGCACCTTACACCCAGAGGGCGTTTCGACATCGACATGTACCTCACCTCCTTCCGTCTACGTGGCAAAACATACGACTACAAAATTCAGTATGAGTCGGTCAAGAAATTCATGGTCCTCCCGAAGCCGGATGAGATGCACTTTCTGCTGTGTATTGGTCTAGACCCCCCTCTGCGACAGGGTCAAACGCGCTACCCATTCGTCGTGATGCAGTTCAAGAAAGACGACGAAAGCACGATCGAGCTCAACATGACTCCTGAAATGCGCCAAGAGAAGTACGAGGGCAAGTTGGAGGCACACTACGAGGAGCCCATGCACCAAGTGGTTACGAAGATTTTCCGTGGTCTTTCTAATAAAAAAGTGTCGACTCCAGCCAAGGACTTTGAGACGTATGTGTTCCTTTTCATGCGAAGAAGCAACCTGACAGCATCGCGAACTGACAATCATACTAGACACCGTCAACAGCAAGCCATCAAGTGTGCCATCAAGGCCAGTGAGGGGTTCTTGTACTTGCTGGAGAAGGCTTTCATGTTTGTGCCGAAACCCGCCACCTACATATCATTCGAGCAGACACAGTCGATTACATTCTCTCGTGTCAGCGGAGCCGTCTCTGCGCTTTCCACCTTTGATATTACTGTGCAGTTGAAGGGTTCTAGCTCGCAACAGTTCAGCAACATCAACAGAGATGACCTCAAGACCTTGGAACAGTTCTTTAAGCTAAAGGGTCTCCGAGTGAAGAACGAAATCGACGAGGACGAGAAGATGCTCAAGCTGGCTATGCGCGAGCAGGAGCTTAGCTCGGATGAGGACATGGCACCTGCGGCTGACCGAGGTTCTGCAGATGAGGATGAGGAGTCCGTTGACGAAGATTTCCACACGGAGTCGGAGAGTGACGTTGCTGAGGAGTTCGATTCGGACCATGAGAGCTCCGGTGCTGGCAGTGGCTCGGACGCAGAGAGCGGTGTCAACAAAGATGACGACGATGATGATGATGACGATGACGCCGAGGGACCACCCAAGAAGAAGAAGAAGTCGGCGTGAGGCAAGCATGAGTCCATTCGCGAGTGACGGTTCGGGCCTGGAGGATGGAGGATTGCAAAAATGGAACGGCGTTCAACGGTGTCCTGAGGATGCTCCCAAGGGATTTTTCACATCAGCATTTTTGAGGCTAATATTACATGTTCTTCTTATCGGTCTCTAATTTTGACATGATCAATTGCATGGTTTGATGGTTTAGTGAAGCTATAGCCTTTAGCAGATAGCGGATGACTGCAATCAAGTCATTTCGTACCCCTACTCTCTCCCTCTAAGCAGCCGGAGCAGAAGAAATGCAAGGCTCCTTGTTCCTACATAGTACGTGTGGTTCTACGAGATGGCAGATTGTCTTCACAGATTGGAGCTCATTGAAGACTTCCAGGGATGCAGATTGTGTGCTGTTGATTATATACCAATAATAAACATATCATGCATTCCTATTGTCCATACATACCTAGGTACCTAGGCAGCCTTGGTTTCCTTGCTTCTCTTTCAAGAATCTTCAAGCCTTGTTCTCAGCTTGTGGTATAAAGTGAAATTGGCATATTCATGGAGAAATATCCTCATCAAATTGAGAACAAGGTTATGCATACTGCATCCAATGTCTTCCATCAAAGTCTTGTGACACTTGTGGGGTACTTCGCTTGGCGTACCTTTGTGCCCCACAAGAAGGACATCCTTGCAGCGTTGGGTAGGTACCGCCTAACCGAAAAAGCCCTCGGCGGGATTATTTTATCACAACAGACAGACCTTCCTTTTCGCACCTGTGACGACAGCTACCCACAACTGCAGCCCATCACTTCTGCCAACCTGTCCGCCTATAGGCTCTGTTGCATGTATTGAGTTTGATCAAGTCTGCTTTTTTCAAAAGCTCAACCATTTAGGCTTCTTTCTGGACTTGTGCACAGCCTTGCCTGCCTAATTAGATACCCAAGAAATGAGCCATCGGTGACTCGATCTGCCCCGCTGCCAAATCACAAGCGATACGATGCTGCATGCTCGTCCAAACCACCCAGACAACACCATTCACAAGTCATAGCAGTCTACGAGCTAGAGACGTACACTTCTAGAAGCACTTCCTTCCACGGACGAGTCTCCTTCACGGAGCTTCCGTCAAGAACGAAAAAAAATGGAGAGCCAGGTATGGCATTCCTACGATTTCTTCGCAGATCATTGCTGCCCCTCCCTGCTGCCCTGGGGTCTCTCGTGTGCCCTCCTCTCCTACGAAAAGCCAGACACCCTAGCTGACCAAACAATACATGTCCACAGATTGAAAATGCCATCTCCATAGCATGGCAGCCTCAAGCCGATCCAACGCTCAAGCAGCAAGCATTCCAGTTCCTCGTCAACCTGAAGTCGGACCCACAAGGATGGCAGGCCTGCGTTGCTATCTTTATACGTGACCCTCCGGCAACAGAGGTCGCACGGGTAGTCTGCCTTGAGGTCATCAACAATGCTGTCATGATGGAGAACGACCCGAACCATTTGATGGCGCTGAAAGATACCTTTTTCGATTACGTTCGGAGGAGTTATGCCAACAACCCCGAGCAGGTCGACAGCTCTACCATCCAGAACAAACTTACACAGACCCTGACTTTCCTGTTTGTGCGTCTGTACAAACAAGGCTGGGAATCATTCCTGGACGATTTCATGTCTATAACCAGCCTATCGGGGAGCGATGCACGGGACAACCAGGTTGGCTGTGTGCTATATCTCCGTATCCTGCTCTCGGTACATGACGAGATAGCAGACCAAATGCTCTCCCGCAATTCAGACGAGGCAACCCGCAATGTTGACCTAAAGGACCTTGTCAGGGAAAGGGACATGCAAAAGGTGGTCCGCTCGTGGCAGGAGCTTCTTGCTGCGTACACGGACCGGGACGATAGGATTGTCGAGATGACGCTAAAGGTTCTGGGCAAGTGGGTACAATGGATTGATATCGGTCTGGTCATCCAGCCGGATCTCATCAACCTCCTGCTCCCGTTGATTGGACGCACCGACAAGGGCGATACCGACAAGGTCAGGGATGCTGCGGTGGAGGCCTACACGGAAATCACAGGCAAGAAGATGAAGCCTGGCGACAAAATGGAACTCATTGCTTTCCTTGGACTGAAGCAAATCGTTTCGGAACTCGTCAACAGCCCTCCGCTCAACCAGTACCGAGGAACTGCAAAATACGATACGGACTTGGCCGAAGCTGTTGCTAAGCTCGTCAACGTGGTCATGACAGACGTCGTCAAGGTTCTCGAACAGTTCAACCAGGATTCTGCTTCCACGGCTGAGCAGCACCTGCAAGACTTTATTCCTCTACTATTACGTTTTTTCTCGGACGAGTTTGACGAAGTCTGCTCCTCAGTCATCCCCTCCCTGACCGATGTCCTCACTCTTTTCAGAAAAGTGACTCCCCTTCCGCCTCGATACAGAGAGATGCTGCCTAGTATCCTCAATGCTATCATTTCGAAAATGCGATATGACGAGACTGCGTCGTGGGGCAACGAGGATGAACAAACGGACGAGGCCGAGTTTCAAGAATTGCGAAAGCGATTGCAGAATCTCCAAAAGAGCGTGGCTGCCGTCGATCAGACTCTTTATCTAGAGACACTGAGTAATCTTGTGGCAAACACATTCCAGACGCTCGATCAACAAGGCTCACAGATGGACTGGCGGGATTTGGACTTGGCCCTCTACGAGATGTACTTGTTCGGCGAGCTCGCCTTGCCAAACTCGGGCCTGGCAGGCAAGACTCAACCTTCTGCGGCTGCTGCTGAGAGATTGGCACTCATCATGTCGAAGATGGTTGACTCAGGTAAGGTTACAAAGTCGACTCTCTGACCGCAACTGATGCTGACGATAGTGAACAGACATCTCCAATTTTCCCCACCCCGCGATTCTTCTGCAGTATATGGAAATCTGCGTTCGATATGCAGCCTTTTTTGAAAGCCGCCAAGAGTATATCCCACGCGTTCTCGAGAATTTTGTGCGCCTCGTACACCACGATCACATGCGAGTTCGCGTTCGGTCTTGGTATCTATTCTACCGTCTCGTGAAACAGCTGCGAGCGCAGGTACGAGAGATGACGGAGACTGTCATACAGTCTGTTGCCGATCTACTCACCATCAAAGCCGAAGTGTCCAGCGACGAAGCTGATGACGACATGTCTTCTGATCAGTCGGACAACTCAGCGGATGCGGTGTTCACCAACCAGTGTTATTTGTTTGAGGCTATCGGCTGCATCTCCTCAACTGGTGGCACTCCAGTCGACAAACAAGTCATGTATGCACGCACAGTCATGGAGCCCTTGTTCACCGATATGCAGAACACACTGCAACGAGCCAAAGCTGGCGATGTACAAGCTATCTTGCAAGCCCATCACATAATAACGGCCCTTGGCTACTTTGCCCACGGATTCTCCGATGCTCAAACTGGCAGCAACCTCGCCAAGCAAGGCCCACCAGCCAAAGAGATTTCTGAGGTTTTCTCTCAAGTCGCAGAAGCCGTTCTCGTGGCTCTCAAGGAGTTGAACTCTAACAGCGAAATTCGCACAGCCTGCCGGTCTGCTTTTAGCCGCCTTCTCAGTGTGCTCGGGGCCACCGTGCTGCCCCAATTGCCACAATGGATCGAGGGACTGCTCTCGCAGAGCTCGTCAAACGATGAGATGGCCATGTTTCTCCGTTTGCTGGAGCAGGTGGTATTTGGCTTCAAGACAGAGATTTACGATATCCTCAACGTACTTCTTACTCCCCTTCTTCAACGCATCTTTGAAGGTCTGTCTCAACCGGCTACCGGCACCGACGATGATATTCAACTAGGTGAGCTGCGACGAGAGTATATACACTTCATCCAAATCATTCTTGCCAACGATCTTGGCGGCGTTCTGGTCAGTGAAACGAACCAGTCATACTTCGAGACGCTCATCTCCTCTATAATCACACTGGCCAGAACTATATCTCACGGCAACATGTCAACAAGCCGATCAGCCTTTGGCTTGCTGAGCCGTATGACTGCCGTATGGGGTGGACCAGATGTTGCCACCATATCGAACAACCCTACTCCTCCTTCAGGCTCCCCGGCGCCTCTCATCCCAGGCTTTGATCAATTCGTTCTGTCGCGCTTTCACCCTCTGTGTTGGGAGGTTCTGCGTGATGCCCAATTCAACCCTTCCGATGCCCAGACCAGACAAGTTATGAACGAGATCGTTCAGTTGGAGCAGACCATTTATCAAAAGACTGGAGAAGTCTTCATCCAGGACCTACGTGCATCCTTATTTCCCTCTCTCGGCATCGATGGCACCGAGTTTCTTCAGTACCTGGCCACAGATAGGAAGGCTTTCTTGAACTACCTGACCAGGCTAAGCGGGGGCAAATAGGCTGCCGATGGACAGATTGGCACGTCCGACCTAAAGCAGTGCGCCAGCCGCGGTGGGGTGCTGAAGGCTTTTCGGTGCTAACACGCAGTCGTTGTCAAATCGACGGTCGGCTTGAGTCGATGGTCCTAAAAGCCGGCATCTCAGTATCTACTTGGTCCGTGCACAGTATATCCGCACATCTACCATTCAGGTGTGCGGCAGGTTTTTATATGGACTTGGACCACCAAATAGACAAAGATTCCCCCAAATTAAGTGATTATAGGCATGCTGCATCTGTTCCCACTTTGAGCTATCATATGCCTTCAAGTTGACTGCGATGTGCACCTGGTCATATCGATTCCTTGCACCTGTAAGCTGCAAATCTACATCTACGAAGCTACAAAATGCTAAGACCGGTACGTACACACACTCAAGGCAAGCTTTCGGACAAGACGATCCTCAACCTGTCCTTGTATGAAGATGGCGCCCCCTTTCTTTGAGCACTAGCTGTCTACGTTGCCGAGTTACACGTGACCACCCTCTGGTCTTCTCGTATGGACCCGGTTACTTTGACTCGACTTCCTTCCATAAGCAAAGACTAAGAACATCCTAATGAGAGCCTAAAGTAGGTAGTCAGCCAGATCCACGACCGGATCCATGATTTGCAACATCCCGCTTGTTTGCTTCGCGTCCACACGTGACCTTGGTTGAGTAAAATCTACAACCTAGGGAATGGTAGGGGAGTTCCTAGTTCCGCTTCATGAATAGTAGTTGGCATGTATCATTGATACCTTAGTCAAGCCGGGACATATGGCGCGCTTGATTTGTGAAGGCTGGTCTACGCGATGAATTGGTAGCGTGCTTTCGTGACTTCGATTTTGGTGTTTGAATCTATATAAACCATCCTCGATTTCTTACATATGTCTATTTTAATTATCAGAATTTCATTGATTCATGGCAGTGATCATCTTTTTTCCAATCTACTCACACTCTCGCTCAGTTCCAAATTGGACTGAGACTTTCAGAATACCACATTGTATCCTTCCAGAAGCTTTATACTCTCTTCACCGTTTTCGAATCCAATCATACCCTCCAGGAAGACCAGACTACCTTTGCTACTTATCCCTCTCTTCCCCTACCACATTGCTTTACGAATTCCTTTGCGGCCCGAGGTACTGAGACTATGTGTGTCTATAACCCTTCCGTCATGACCTGGACATCCAGTGATTCCAATGGCAATGCATCGCTGTCCGAACTCCGCAAGAATGCCATTTTGGACGTGAGAACAATCCAGGAACTATTCGGACTTGAGTTCCCCTATCCAGGAACGCTCTTGAACTCACCTAAACATGACCCGTGGTATGCTCTCCAACTCAGCATACAGCACCAGTTCCACGAATTGCCATTACTATACGGCAATGCTGTCCTCAGAAATTTAAGGGATCTGTGCCACTTCCTTGGAAGAACTTGTGATGGCTTCTCCGAGAGCCCGATCCTTGACCAAATGTCTGCCGTCGCCAATTTCTTCTTCCGCCTATGTGGCTATCAACGACGCCTCGCGATTGTCGAGCCATCCTCCGAACTTGGTCTCATTGCCAGCGTGCCACACGAAGTCCACACCGTCGGCGACTTTCGCCATATGCCAGTCGTGTGGGTCTATTACGATGATAGAGCCGGTGATGAACCTGGCAATGTTATCTTTGCCGGAATGTGCAACCCAAACTCTGTCTACTCGCCTTCGTACAACGGAGGTCTCACCAACAGAACTGCACCACCTGTATGCACTCATACAGAAGACCTTGCACAAGACGACGACTTGATTTCAAGTATCTCGGTATCAGGATCCGATTCGGAAGATGACGGCTCTGTCTCAGTGATTTCCGCATCAGCGGACATTTTGGAAGAATCTGGTGCTACGAATCCTCCACAACCCATCAGCCACACACCACCACCTAACGCCCCCACCGGACCAGCCAGTCTGTGCTGGAACTGCGGTGGCAGAGGTCATCGGTCAAGTAAGTTTCTCCCTCTTCATCAGTCTGATCAGTATTCAGCGTAAAACCCACCAAGACAAGTTATTAAGAAAAAAAAATAAGAATAAGGCTAACCACCATTTCGCTGCGATAGACCAGTGCGCTAGTCGTCCCATTTGCCACAATTGCGCCGGCACAAATCACGTTGCCCGCAGTTGCAGCATTCCCTCTAAGGAATGCTTCGGTTGTAAGGAGCGAGGACACCTGCAGCAGTTCTGTCGTGTACTGGCGGCCTCTCGACAACATAGGAACGTAGCCGGGCAAACAGACCGACGTCGCGATGTGGACCCTTGAGGTCGCTAAGTGAGAGAGCGTATGAAGGAAAGTGGGCAGAAAGGCGACATTTGAGCTTATTTCGGGTAGGAGGAAAAAAGTGAGGTCAGCTTGGAGATTGATTTGAGCTATCTTTCTGGCGTTGTGTTCGCTACTTCTTACTGGGTGTGTGCCCTGCAGGCCGAGGAGTTTTTTTTGGTAGGCGGCAATTGGGTGTTGGGACTCTGGGCACGGAAGGCGTTGGTAATAAGTGCACACGACTTGGTTTACTTACGATCAGCTTCAGAATCGTACATTTCTATTGAAGAAAATGGTCTCTGGCAAAGTGCCTGATTTTGGTATAATTGTAAACCTGTTTTGCATATTCCAAAACATCCAGTATGACAGCACGGCGGCTCAGGCATTGCAGGATACCTAGGTCCAGTAAAGAGACAGAAGCTGGCAGCTGAAAGAAAGCATGTAACTTGCCTCGATCAATGATGAGACGCTGATTGTGCTCCGGAAATTTTTCATTTTGTTTTCTGTTGAAGTTCATACAACACAAACTGAATTTCGACCAACCTTGTCTCTTCAGGGAGGGAGACAGGGCACGAGCCTCCAGCCTCCATCAAGGTTCGCACAAGCCTGGAATTGGGAATGAACCTTTGAATTTCTTGGACCATGTTGCCAGCTATTTTGATACCAAAGGGATATGCATGACAGGGAAGATCTTCTATTCTTCCACATACAAAGCCCCTACTCAAAGCGAAGTACCAGAACGCCTCACATCCCAGAACCGCTCGTGATCTAATCCACCAGGATCTTGGGCTCCAAGTCCGAGTAGTGCGATAGGAAGGCATCAAAAAGCTTGATTCCGTGCTCGACATCGTAAGACCCACCCGTCTCGCGGATAGAGTGCATGCTCAGCTGCGGGTTGCCCAGGTCCAGAGTACGGACACCCATCTTCGCAGACAGCATAGGACCAATGGTGCTACCGCATGAGCTATCGTTGCGGACGACAAACAGCTGCAACGGGACACCGGCTTTCTTCGCTACTTCTTGAAGGAGAACGATGCCCGGGGAGTTGGTGGCATATCGCTGGTTTGCATTGACTAAGCATAGTGGTCAGCCATTGGCCTCTTTCAGAATGAAAAGATAAGAGGAAGCGTTCAGGAGCTTACTCTTGATGACAGTGCCCTTGTTCATCTCAGGGCGGTGGTCCGACTCATACTTGGCCTGATAGTTAGGATTTACGCTATGGGCCATGTCTGCCGAGACGAAGAAAGACGTCGAAAGGGTCTGCTCGAACGCCGTAGCAATGTCATCGGCATTGACGTGCTCGTACGACTTTTCCGACTCGGAATCAATGAAACGAGCCGCCGGCAAGACGGACAGACGTCGGAGGACGGCCGGCAGCAGGTTGGAGTTGGCACCGTGCGCCGTGAGAGAGCCGATCTCCTCATGGTCGAAGCAGGCGATCAATCGGATGCTTGACTCCGAGTCGAGGCTGCTTTCGGACTTGACTGATTCTATCAGGCCCATGACGCTGCAGTAGGTCATGCCGAGATTGTCGAGCCGAGGAGAGAAGATCAGCTCGTCGTTCAAGCCGCCTAGGCAGCTCTTCTGCGTGTCGTACAGCACCAGCTCGAAGTCGACCACCTCTTCCGTCTCGACGCCCGCATGCTGTGCAATGACTTCCAAAAGATATGGGTGGTGACGCTGGGTCATGGCCTTCAGAGGCTGAAAGTCGCCACCCTCCGCATCAGCCTCGGCAGACTCGTCCTTCTTGGCCTCGGCAGCGCTCTTTCCAGTCCGATTGAGCTCAGCCGCAGCAAGTCCACAGATAGGAAACAGCTCGGTCTCCTTGTTTGGATCGAAGTTGCTGGAGCGGTCCAAGTGAATGGCCAATGTTGGGATACGCAGAATTGGCTTGTCGACCTTGATGAGCTTCTGGACAAAATTGTCCTTCTTATCCTTGACAAGGACGCGGCCGGCAATGGACAAGTCACGGTCGAACCACGTGTGCCAGATACCACCGCCATAGGTCTCGACGCCAACTTGCAGGAAGCCGGCGTTGGTCTTCTTGCTCACAGGCTTGATACGTAGACAGGGTGAGTCGGTGTGGGCACCGATCATGGAGATGGGGTTACCAGGGGCCCATTTTTTGCCAATGGCGAAAGCTACAATGGAGGAGGCATTGCGGGTAAGGTAGTACTGGGAAGAGGTTTAGTACTATATACACCTTGAAAGAAAAGAATGGTGAATAGTCTCACCTTCCCACCGGGTAGCAACTCGGAAGACCAATTATCCCGCTCCTTGATGCCTTTGAAGCCAGCAGCCTCGAGGCGTTTGACTGCCTCGGCAACAGCATGGTAGGCTGCCGATAGACCTGATTAGCCACAGCCACAGATTCATGAATAGAAAAGGCTATCTGTTTGAGAGAGAGAGGCAGCTGCATTAGAGTGGCTGATTGGCTTACGAGTGGGTGAAGCGTTGACAAAGTCAATAAACTCCTCGGCAGACTTGGGAGGGGCCATGGTGAGAGTAGTGGATGAGAAGTGGCGGCGGCGAAAGACAGTAATTGGTCTCAAGATCGAGCTAGATCGGGCCTTGAGCATAGGAGCAAGAAGTGCAGTAAGCTCGACGCACTCAGAGAGGTTACTGTAGCAAGCTGTCAAGGTAGGGACTGTTTGATGTGGACGAATATCAGCGATGCAATCAGTCACGGGCAGTCAATCAGTGCTGTCACGAAGTGCTTCGGTGCAGCAGACCAGACACTAGACCAGACCCATGTCAGCAGGCGTCCCCGCTGTTACATTGTATCGAATCTCGGAACCGAGTCGGCTGGACAGGGGACATTGATGCCCACAAAAAAAGAAGAGACATTAAGAGCAGACACTGATCCTCCTGCGGAAATATACATTAAATAGTATGCAGCATAGCTTTGATTCTTTGGGGGCAGATACAGATATGAGCCCCGGTCACTGTGCTTAGACCTACTTCACGTACACCATGTACTCGCTACGGTGCCCAATATCTATTTGGCTGCTAGAACCCTTAGGTACCTAATATTCCTTCTCGGCCCCCGGTCGGAGTAGAGGTCCGGTAGCAATGCGATCCACACTTTGCGTTAGGTGCCGACAGGGGGCTGCTCGTCCCCAGTCCTGTCATTGTGTGCAAATGCCACTCGCTATGTTAATTCTACTCTAGTATGTGACATCTTACCTAACCACAGTACACAGTAGATCCTTAAGATCCCTCAGCCTTACGTCTCACCAGATCGGACAAGGCAAGGTCTCTTGAGGAACAGACGACAGACTGTACTGTTCAAACCTGACAGCACGTAAATCCCCAACGTCAGCTTTGCTTACCCGCTTGGCTGGACCTGAACCGTCTAATGACTTTTATTACCAGTCTGTCGCCCGGCTGTCGGAAAGGCTTGCATGTGTTGTCAGGGGGTGCCGGTAAAACACGCGTCCCCGTCCCTCCATCAATCCTCTTCCTCTGCCTCTTTGACTCGACCGTCTCGATTGGGCGTGCATAAGAAAAGAAAAGCCAGGCAAAGTTGCCCCCAGGGTGGTGTGTAAGGATGTCATCCTATGGGAAATACAAGACGGGCTGAATGATGCCACCTCCCTCGTGATGAGGCTGTTGGCTCGAGCCAACGAAATCGTTCACAGCTGCTTTATGTGCCGCTTGCCCATCCACGCCATGCAGCCGATCAAGAGAACGATGACGGCCTGATGGCCTGTTGCACGCGGTCTTTTGAATTTTTTTCAAGGTAAGATGTCTGAGGACCGACTATCCTCACCGTCATTTGTATTGACCCAAAGCGATTACTACGGGCTGAATTGTACTATGCCAAGCCCAGCGACTTGGCCAAGGGTAATAGAAGTTTAATTGACCACTGGAGAAAAACGAAATCAATCCACGGCGGGAAGCTCTCGTTTCAGCAGGGTTCTGCGGGCCCGGCACAATCCTCCGACTGTCATATTTTTTCGATAATTTCGTCCAACCATGTCCACCGTCTTTTAGCTTCCTCCCACATGTCAGAGATCTCACCGCTGCCCATGTGTGCATATGCATTCTTGCCATGAGGGGACTTTTTTTTTTTTCTTTTCTCTCTATCTCTTGTGCTTACTACTATGTAGAGTACTCAGCCTACTTGAGGCACCTAGAATCAATTGACAGCCATCATAGCACAAACCTCACCTTGCGCCTAGAAGAGATCGACAATGTGGGCCACCTATCCCCCGGTTCCTGGAAACTATTGACAGTCTGGCAACCCTGCCCTGACCGCCACGGAGACCGCCCACTGTGTGCGAATGGGTAAATTTAGGTAGTATACAAACTTCACGACGATCACGCATGGCAATATTGCAATGTGTATCAGAAACCGATTCTTGGTGATGGTAACTCATGATGAAGGTTAGCAGTCAGAAAGAACGTTCTCTTCATCTGGGTCCAATAAAATCTTATATCATTTTGAAATCAACGCTTGAGCGAACCTCTGCAGGACCGATGAGACTATGCCCACTACAAGTACGTACAGTGTTTTCCGGCCTTTTTTGATAAGACAGGGCCTGCAGTGGAAAAGGGATCTACTACAGTCACCTCAATCTTGGGGCCTAGCGTCGGGAAATACCTGAATTATGACAGCCTGTCTTGGATACTTACATCACGTTTCTATTATTGCCTTGAGCCTTCTTGTTTCCAAGGTTCTATGCAGCCAGCTGCCTTTGATTGAGTCGCGCATGAGAACCCATCTCGAGCGGTCCGCCAACAGCTGCTCCGTTCCCGAGCAATGGCCGCGATAGCTGGGATATCCAAAGCAACGGATTGCGCGATCCCTCTTGGGGGAATGCTTCAAAGGAGCTTGTGCATTGCAATCGAGGTAGCTGTCGGGATACGTTGCGTGCCATATCATACAGCCAAACCCGATCAGGTAGGTAGGTAAGTGTGTCGGTAGATAGCCGCAACAGACTCCTGTTGCAAGGATAAGCGAGGCTTGGCTCTTTTTTTATCTTTTATTTTTATTTTTTTATGAGTACTGTGATTGAGACTGAACTTGTCGAAGCATTGAGCTGGAAAGTCAAAACAGGGTAAATTCATTCGGATCGCAAGTCTTCTACTTGAAATGTAGTAGATGAGACTGAACTATTGGAATAAGGTTCTGCAGAGACGCCCCTCCTCACCAACGACCCGTGGCCGTTCCTGCGTGACAGGTGGTCCCTGATCCGGCATAGCGCGCGTCGCCAGCTAAGTAACAGCTGCAGAGCAACGCCATCATCGTTCGTAGGATTTGGATTGGACGGGATGGCGGGCATGGGCAAGAGAGTTGGGCAAGCCACTTTGTGCCACCCCCGACTCGGGAACTAGACGTACCGGGCAAGTTCCCTTTCGGCCAGTTAAAGTTCGAGCTGGTCCGTGTGAGGCGACAAGCGAAATGGCCCTTGATGATGGCGTCTAGTCTGTGGGTCAAGGCGTTTGGGTGGACATGGTGCCAAGGGTGCTAAACAGTATGCTAGGACGCGGGTGAGCTTCTTAGTATTGCCCTGGCGTCGTGAAGGGTTGCTGGTGCTTGGACCTACGGGTCGCGTAGGGTTATGAAGTGCCGTTTGTCGATCGAGGGAGGGATCGAACAATCAGATGATGAGGAAATTAGATACAGTTTTTATTTTTTAATTTTTTTTTGGGGGGGGGGTGAAGAAGTTCACTGGTAAAGAATTCTACCACCACGAGTTGTTGAATTGGCCAAGACAAGAAGCATTGCAAGCCATAGTACTTTGTTTGATAGCTACCTAGGTAGAGAGAGGCGTAACAAGAAAATGGGCGGCATTGCCGGGGATATTTCCCAGACCCTGGCATACCATTCCTGGTATTTTCGAACGTTGCGCAAGAGAATCGCGATCCCCATGTCCCGGCCCTGGCAGTGACAAGTTCGTGCTGATCCCTGACAAGGCCCGCGACAGCGACAGGCCCGTCAGTCATCACATCAGTCTCCTCTCCTCACCAGGTCAGGGAAGGTCGAAGGTTATTGTCATTGCCGATCAACGTGGAGGAGAGAGCTTGCTCAAAATCTCGTTCCTATCCCCACGCCGCAAGAGAGCGTCTCTCAAACTTCCCTTTTCACTAAAGTTGCCCCAGCGAGTTCATCACGTCGTAGGTATGCGCCGCCAAGATTGCGCCCGCCCCTTCCTCCTGGGTCTCTCACCCCAAATGAAGAAGAGACAGAGAAATTGTTATCGGAGTCGAGGGACAGCCCAAAAAGCAAAATGAAAGAGTTCTCGATTAGCGACTGGGGGGGAGGGCTCGTCACCCATTCCGGTCTGGCACAGAAAGCTTCGAGCCTTTGCAAGGGGGCTCAATTGGGAATAGACAATCTGCAGCTTACTGGGATGATCCTTGCCCTTGCCAGGCTTTTCCCACGCAAGGCTTGTCTGAGGGTCCAGGTCTCCGGTGCCAGGGACGAGGGACGAGGACAAGACGCATAGAAGCAGAGGGAAAGGGGGGGCAACCATCTTTGATGCTGGGCTCGAAACATATTTGTTTTCGAGTACGGCGAGTGCGCTTCTTGAGACGGTGCCGTAGATATGGTGCCTCTGTTATGTTTTGCATTTGCGACATGGCCCCCTGAAGCAGATCAATTCTAGGTACCATACCTGGGTAGTCACTGGTAGCTTGGAGCATCGCCCATGCCATCAGTATTTTGCAGGATGTTAGGCCCATCAATTAATCTTACTTTTAATGATTCAACAAGTCACTCGAGACGTTTCGTACACACTCGAGTGACTTTCAAATTTTGAAAGCCTAGCTTCTACAATTTTTCCTCCAAGATGTTGTGGTCATTCTTAGTTGTATACCTAGTCACCATCAGGCTCTGTCGTCATCCAGTTTGCACATGCATGGCTGAGCCTGAAGCTTGTTTGGTAGGGTAGCCGAAGGTGGCGACCGACTTGCGCATTGCCCAGTATCAAACGCCCGTACAATATGCAAGTTGCAATAATCAGCAACAGCCTTGTATCTGGCCTTTTGAGGTTGACTTCCTGCTCGCCACCGCAATGTTGTGAGGTCAAGTTCGCTCAAGAGAGGCACCAATTATGAGGCAATTGGACGCGAATGTAGACGCATACCGTCCACTGTTACCATAATACCAGATAAAGAACCACAAAGATGCGACTCTGAGGAACGACACTCCGGGCAATCTTGCCAATTCAGCTCGCGAGATCGATAGCGGCTCCTACCTTGCCTTTTGACAGTAGGACCTGATATCGTGACATGTTCCGCACGAAAGTGGTGGTCGGGCAATTAGGCGCTGGAGGGGTGGCATTTAGACGCCCTCCAGCGTTGCGCCTCGTCCAGTAACAGTATGCCTTGACCCCTCTTTTTGATAAACCTCGTTTTTTTCTTCTCTTTTTTCTTCTCCCTCTGTTTTTCTTGTTGACGCAACAGTGGGATTTATGCTGCCTTTGCCCTGATATTGGTGAGTTTGTCAAAGAAGACCACCTTATTGCACCTGTATGTCTTCCAAGAAAGATCGGGCTGTTCTAGGAAGAGGCACGGATACATCAACTTGACCCAGATCCACGTCAAGGATGTATCTAACCCTGTCCGTTTCCGCAACGGGAAGAAAAGTAGGTACGCCTACCTTGATGGATCCTCATAGCAACAGGTATGCCACCAAGCTAGAGGGAATTACTGGTCGATCATTACATTTTTAGGGCGAGAAAACATCTAAGTAACAGTAAAGTCAGGTCATCTGGCTTACTTCACTGTTCAGGATCAGGCGAAAAGAAAAATAAAACAGAGCTCTCGGTCGGGCAAAGGCGAGTGTCATGGGACAGGGACACAGCAGCACCTGGGCTGGCTGGGCAGGCCACCCCTGTTGCTCTTGCCCACCTGGCAACTGTGCAGGTGTGCTACCTGGGTAATGGGGACCCACAATACATCGACGGTACTCTGCAGATTTGGGATGTCATCCCGCTGTCTGCTTCCTCGCATGCCTTGTTTACTCCTTAAGATTGACCTTATGGTGCGCGAAGCCTAGAAAATGCATGGGAGGGCTCCGAATGAAGGCTAAGACACATGTCTTTTTCCCACTGCAAATTGCCTCTTAGTCGTCGAGATACTCTCCATACAAATTGGCGTGGAGTATTGGCATATTGGGGCCAAGCTTGCTGACGACGTACTAAAGGTCCCTGGGGTTGTACTCTACACACGGCACTTATTACGCTAGGCCAACACTAGACGAGGGGCGTCCCTGGTCTCGTTTCCGCCGCGTCTCTCCACTGCCCTCCCACTTGCACCTCTGCGCTCTTGCGCTCGTGCACTCCGCTCCTACCACCAGCCTTCGTGACCCGCAGCCGCCTTTTCTCTCCTGCTTCTCCCCATGTCCTCAACTCTTGCAAGCGGTCAACCTCTCTTCCTCCCCTCCCACACAACGCCTTCCCACCTTTCTCCCACCGTGTCAACTCTGCATGCCGATGCAGCTGGGAGATTGCTTCGCTTCTTCTTCCTATCGCTCTACCATTTTCTTTCTTGGTGAAATTTAGTCGCTGTCTTGTACATGCTCTCCAAATACGCTGTGCTGCGACACGACTGCCCTGGCCTGCACGAGTTCTGTTAAACCTGGTACCCACGCCCGCTGCGACCTACTCGATTCCTCGCCTCGCCTTCGCCCACCCGGTCTGTGAATCTTTGACACTCGATCCTCGACTGCGACGGCTACGATTTGACGAGGGAAAAGTAAAGAAGGATCTGATTGCATGCATTCGAGCCGAATATATTTATGTATACATCGGCCCAGCGACGGCGCCATCCGTACCCGTCATTCCACAGCAAGGTTTTCCGCCTAAATCACAAGATTACAATACCACCACATCCGCCTTCGAGATCCGATTCCGTTCTCAAATCGACCACGATCACGCCTTTTGCCCCGATCTTTGGATTCGCATTCATAGCCTCGTGCAGTAAAACTGTACCCAGATTTCTTGGACGCTTTGGTAGACACCGAGACTTGTACTTTTCAGTAGCCAGGCAACCTCATACCCACAGCCTCGACCGTCTATTATCGCCGACTCAGCCTGGCAAATAATTCTCTTTGGACACCAACGCCGGAGCTTCATTTTGTGTCATACGCTTGTCAGCTTTGTCAAAGCAAGTGAGAGGAGACTCTGCTGGATGATCGCTTGCAATCCTTCATTGCTTTGTCGACGCGGACAACAACAACAACAATTTGTAGTCTGCCGCTACGAGCGCTGCACCTCCGAGCCATCTTCTGGATTTTTTTCCGAATCGCTTTCACGAGTGTCATTGTGAACACCGGTTGTGAGAACTTGGGCACCCCAGCAAGGATCACACGGCCCCCGGCTTTCCCATGCGGCCCTGCTTGAGACATACTAGGCAACCTGCAGCTTGCTGGTGACGACTCTTCAGACTCAAGTCACCACGCCATCCACGAAATCACCTGGACTTGACCCCACGTCTACCCTATTGGCCGAACCTGGAGAACCAACTCTACTTTTTGGCGACGATCCTCTCTATAAAAGAACAACGGAGAGGTACCTGCGCATAAGCGCTACGACAGGACAGCTTCATTGCGCCAATAAACCTAGCTTTTGATTCTGGGCTGCTTCTCAGGACCACCAAGCGGCAATGGCCGCAAATATGCAACAGATGGCCGCAGCCGGCCAGTTCATGCCGCAGCAACAGAACCGAATGGGCATGGGCGGCGACCCAAGGATGGGTGGCGGAAATATCGGCCATTACATCTTCAGCTCCATATCCAGCACGCAAATGAGCATGCCCCCTGGCTGGCAAAGCACAGTACCCATTGCAGAACGTGTGCGAAATGTCCAAATGCTGTAAGTTGAATCACTTGTGGACGCTTCTCTGGCACCCTAATGTTGCCCTCTGTGAAGAATCTTGCAATGCTACCCACTTGTCACTTCTGGGGGATTCCATTGGGCTGGGCACATGTCCTCTCCAGTGTATTCACTAGTCTGCCCATTGTGTTGAACCTTTATTCACATCACATCGAAAATGGCCTTCAGAATAACTGACTACTTGATTACGCAGTGTCACGTATATGGCTCTTGCAAGTGGCGAGACCAACACCAACAATCAAAAAATTGTAGACCACGTTCTCGCCCTTGAACTTGACATTTTTCGCTCGGCACCTGAAAAGGTAAGAATCTCAAACATTCTACACTGTCGATACACCCACTAAGTTTTACAGACCGCATACGACCGGAGAATTCAGGAGAAGCAGCAGGACTTGCTTCAGAGACGCCACAATCAGACGCCCCGACTTCAGGAAACCATGAACATGCAGCAAGCGCAAGCGCGACAGCAGATGATGATGAATGCGCAGCAACACCAAAACGCCGCCATGATGAGGGCTCAGATGGCTGGAAGAGGCGTGGGCCCTGGTCAGCAAGGATTCCAACACCTGCAGAATCCAATGCAGATCTCTCAACTGCCACAGCAAGCTCCGCAAATGGGCCTTAGTCTCAGCAACGGCATGACACCACAAATGAACCATGCGCAACCTGGATTTTCTATGGCAGGCGGACCCCAGCAACCCCCTCATCAGATGCAGATGTCTGAGATGGATAAACGGAGAGTGCAACAGGAAGCTGTGGCCATGTTTTCAGCAATGCCACCAGAGCAGAGGAGAGTCATGACTGAGAACCTTGCGAGGAACATGAATCCCCAGCTTGTCCAACAAGCGGAGGCCAGTAACAAGCCCATCTTGCTGCAAGCCTTGATGCGGCAGGCTCAGAACAAGCTATTCCCACAACATGCCCGACAACAGCAAATGCAGCAGCGGCAGCAGTCGGGTATGCCTACTAATCCTCAGGGGATGTCAATGCCACCAGGCCAGCAGCGACCTATGAACCCGAATATGATGAGCAATATGGGTCAGCCTGGTGGTGGGATGCCTTTCGGCAATATGGAGACTATCCTCAACGAACAGAAGCAGGGTATGATGGCCGAGCGGCAAGGGCAGGTTGTCGTACCAGCGAGCTCGGGCCCTGGTCACAACGCGACATCCCAGGCTCCGATTGGCAATATGCAGCATCAGAACATGTTTTCTCAAGGTCCCGGTCAACCACCTCGGCCACAGGGACAAAACGCATTCGATATGCAGCAGCAACAAGCCATGTTGAAGCGACAAGCCCAAATGCATCAGGCACGACAAGCGAATCTTCAAGGTCAACCTGGAGGCTTGGGCGGACCCATGCCTGGCTCACAAGCCCCTGGCATGAATACACTCAACGCACCTGGACCACCGCCTGTTGCCATGGGTCAGATGCCCGGCGCTCAAGGTCCTCCTGGCAATCCAGGCTTCGGGTCTGGTTTGGATCCTCGCTTCAACCAGCCAGGAGGACAACCAGGCTCCACGCCTGGAGCTCAATTAGAGGGACTTCTTGCTGCCATGCCACCTGAACAGCGACAGAGATTCCAAAACTTGCCTCCTAATCAACTGAACAGCATTCTTCAGAAATTTGCGGCGGACCAACAAGCTCGTCAACTTCAGGCAGGTCTACCCATGAATCCCGCAAATAATACGAATCCAATGGGTATGCCGATGCAGCAAGCCAACGCAAACCTGCCTCCGGAGGTACGGGCCATGATGCAACAACAACAGATCCAGAACCGCCAGAGGCAGGCTCAAGCCAGCGCATTGCAAAACCCGCAGCTCGTACAAATAATGGACAACATGGACGTTCCACCGCAAGTCTTTGCAGCATTGCCTGGAGTGCCCCAAGAAGCGAAGAAATGGGGCCAGCTCAAAGCATGGCTACAGCAAGCTAATGGTGTTCCGGAGCCTATCAAAGCGAAGCTCAAAAGCTTTCAAATGCAGCAATTTATGAATGCCCGACAGGCCATGGCGGCCGGTCGAGGTGCAGCGGCTAACCCACAGCAACCTGGGCCTGCCAGACAACAGCCACAACAACAGCAACAACAACAACAACAACCACCACCACCACCAGCAGAGTTGGCTAGCATCGTTGTCACCCCCCAGGAGGTGCAACAGGTGCGTGCGAACCACCCGCAGATGCGGGAGGCTCCAGAAGCGCAGATCAGGACACTCATTCAAAGAATGAAGTGGGCGCAGCAGCGAAACGGCATCCAGGGTGGTCCTAGGCCTCAAATGGGACAAGGGCCTCCTCAAACCATTGCACCGCCCACTTCACAACCTGGTGTACCTCAGACAGCCCCACAAGGTTTCTCACAAGCTCAGTCAAGCCCGGCTGGCGCATCTGTAGCAGAGCCTCAGTCGATGGCTCGGGCTGCTTCGCAAGCAAATAAGATCAATCGAGCACCCCAGCAGCAGAAGCCAATGCCACCAAACCCATCGCCAGCAGCGGCACCAAAGAACCTGAAGCGTCCTAATAGCGATGACCTCGGAACACCATCGCAGGCGACTACAGGCGCTGCGAAGCCCTCTCAGGCTAGTCAACCTCAAATGGAGCCCCCCAACCTCTCGGAAGCGCAGCTCGCAAGCATGACACCCGAGCAGAGACAAGCATGGGAACGGAAAAAGCAAATGAACAAGCAAATGCAAGAATGCACCATGCGGTTCAAAAGCTTGTGGTTCGAAGAGACACGGAATTTTGATCCCTCCAAGTATCCAGAGGTTCCTTGTCCCGACAACGCAAGAGAAACACTCAAGTCGCAACTTCTCAACATTGCTCAAGGTCTTGGCAGGGTAGCCCAGCTAGCGGTGATGATTAGGTGGTTCGCAGCGATTCGTGACGAGGGGCGGGTCAGGGAATTCCTTCAAACGGTAAGTGTAGACGCTCACGCACTTCTCAAGTACATGCTAACGAGCCAATAGCGTTTGCGCGTTATAAATCAATTTCAGGACGGCGAGAAGATGCAGGTTCTGAAGGAGAACTTCACGGTGTCGTTACAAGATGTTGGCAGATTCGCATTGATTGTACAGGGTCTTTATCGAGATCTCGCCTCAAAATCAGGTGCCAAACCTGCCGACGGGCAGTCAGGACGGCAGCAGAATCAGCCGAACCAGCCAACGTCGACTGCCACTCAGGCACCGCAGGCGAATGAGGCGAATTCTGCCAAGCAGAACCAGGCCGGGACTCAAGTACACAACAAACTGCCACAGAGACCCAACAGCAGAGGCGTTCAACCCCCGGCAGCTCCCACTTCGACTCAGCCGCCGTTCCAGTTTGGCGCCAATTCGCCAGATGGGAAGCCAGTCTATGCTGCTACTCCACAATTGACGCAAGAACACTTGACGCTGCCTCGAAAGAAGATCAAGACTGGTGTGCAGACATCCTCGCCAGCAGGCGGCAGCCAAAATGCCTCTCCCCAAACGAAGGCCATATCTCCAGATTTGAGGAAGCAACAAGAGCCAAAGGCAGCGCCAGCCAAGCCCACATTTCCTTGTACGGTGGCGGATTGCGAAATGGGAGCGCCGACGTTTGCTTCTGAAGCCCTGCGCAAGAAACACATTGATGAGTTTCATGTGCAACCATTCCAGAACCCGATGCAGTTCTTGGAACAGGCAATTAATGAAGCATACGAGAATGTGAACCAGGTCAAGCCTGATGCATCTGTGCCACAGCAACCTACCGCGGCCGGTGGAGCGGCTGTCCAGAGCAGGAAACCGGATGACAAGGCCGCTTCCAAGGCCTCCGATAACAGCACGCCAGTGGCTGAACCACAACAGCCCGCAATGACCGAGGACTTCAGCATGTTGAACGGCACCATCGATCCTCAGAGCTTATTCGCGCCTGCTTTCAGCTTTGATGCCATGGCCGGTGGTGTCATCTCCAATACGAACTTGTACAGATCAGCGACTCCCACCGAGGACACCCCTGAGTCCAGCAAAGATAGCGGCACATCCGAACCCAACAGTGACATACCTGAGGCGGGTAGTCTGGACATTGACATAAACTTCATGCCAATCGAGGACGGCCTGTTCATGGACAGCTTGAATCTAGAATACCCCACGGATGGGGCCTTCATGGGCGCTGTCAGCGACAACTTGCTCTCGGACTTGGTCGCTAGCAAGTCTTACGAGATCCAGTCACTAGACATGTCACTGTATAGTATGGACTGCTAAGCGTCAGACTGTCAACTTTCCTTTGCCGATACTGCTGTATTTGTGATGTCATCTCCACGAACATCCATCACAATGTCTTATTCTTCTGCGTTTGGGTTGGCCAGCTGTTGGCGTTTCGGTTAGGATGGGAGTCAAGAGGCTGAGGGAACGCCTATCAAAATTGGGGTTTCTACGGGGGCTTCTTTATGGATGATACCCGCAAGCGACTTTGTGTTGTTCTGGCATTTATTGTGCACTAGATAGTAGGTCTGTTTATGATACAGTGCTGCTCACGGCTTACTTGCAGTTGGGTTCAGTTGGCAGCTGGTGGAGGAGCAGGACCGATATACCTGAGGCAGTAATGAAGAGCATGCTTATGAACCTTGCTGACCTCGCATCATCGTGGTGAAAATGTATGTATGGGGCAGCAATTGCGCCTTGCTGAAGACTGTGCATGCATGTGGCTGGAGGCGTGCATTCGTGGATATTCACGTGTGCTGAAGAATGCGTGTGTCTAATAATGCCTGTCTTTATGATCGTCGTTGAAATCCCTGTGACGGCCCGGGACCCTGGCCCAGCGCGGTACCAGAGTAGTCGACGCGGCTGAGAAGGGGTTCCACAGTCGCGCTGCTATACCTAAAGGAGTATTAAAGTAAATAAATCGCAGAAAATTAACAGTGCATACTGTGCCTTACGCGACGTGACTTTCTTGCCCCCCCATCCCAGGCATGGTTCGCGACCTGCCTACGCCACCTCTCATTTATATGCGCCTGTAATTCCACCTTTGGGATTTTGTTAGTTCATGCACACCTTCAATCCTGGGTGACAGCACAACAACGCGTGTCAAGTCATTTTTTAATACTTGTTTCCACTTTCTTTCTGCCATCTCCCCTCGCTGTGGAAACTTCACGCTTGCATCTTGCATTCTGCCAGTCAATCACCGAGACGCGCTGTAAACTCTCACGACCCCATTGATTGTGTCCTTCATTCTCCACCCAAAAATGAGCACGGCAACGCCCACCAAGAGACGCGCCCTAGGCGCACTAGACGTCAACGTGACGAGATCGCCGTCATCATCGTCGGTCAACCTACTCGGGAAGGGTGGGAGTCCCCTCAAAAAGACGACTGTCTCGAGACACGCGACTCCCTCTCCTGCGCGTAGGGAAACGCCCAAGAAGAGGTCTCTGGAAGACGCCGAGATTGCCTCGCCAGCATTGAAGAAGCTGTGTTCTGCGACTGCGTCTAATGCCTCGCCGGTAAAGGACACGAAAGTCTTGGCCAAGCCAAAGGCGTCTGTTGAGGATGCGGATGAAGTATGCCCGCTTTCTAGCTAGATCCCGCCCTTGTCGCTAGCTAAACCTGCTGACGCACAACAGGACTCACCACCAGCATCACAGCCCTCGGCCAGGCGATCCATCTCCCCGGACGCGAGCTCCCTCTTCGACAACTCGACCATCAACACGTCCCAGCTCACCAACATCACTGAACCAGACGCCCACGCGCCCATCACAACAGCGGCGATCACTACCACCGGCGCAGCAGCAGCAGCAGTAGCATCCATATCCGCGGCGAGCTCAGCCATGCTTAACTTGCCACCGCCACGACCGCGTCGAGTACCGACGCGTGAGGAATTCAGACAGGTATGCTCTCCACCCCGACCTCCGCCTTCACACGTGAAGGCCTCACTATTAGCGTGACTTGGCTAACGCTTTTTGTCCGTACTCGCAGAAAGCAGAGATCCTCAAGCTCCGACTGTCCCTGGCCACTTACAAGGTCAAGACCAACCAGACCGATGTACCCCTCGACAAGCTCCAAATCCGGCCCGTGCCGGGCATGATGCAACGCCGTAGCACGCCGCTGCCGTCGATGAGTGCGCATACTGTCCAGCAGGCCACGCCAGCGCAGTATTGGTACCGGTCGCTGCCGTCTTCTCAGGTGCTTGACAAGGATAGTGATGAGGAGAGCGTTGGGATGCAAGAGGAGGAGGAAGAGACTCATCGTCAGGGTCACGGTGTGCTGTCGAAAGTAGGTGTGTTGTCTACGCCACCGAGACGGAGAAACGTGGATGACGAGGCAAGGTTGACGAGTAGTGCGTTGCGAGGCGGTGCGGCGAAGGGATTGTTGAGTTTGAGCCAGGCTTCCTCATGATGTATGACTGGACTTGGAGGAGGCCGATGTGGCTGTTTGGAAGTACTCACATTTTGAAGTCGTTTTCTTTTGTTGGTGATGTATGGGCTGGTGCCATGTGTTGGGTAGTGTGTATAGTGGCTTGAATATGCAGCCGTCTTGGTGGATAAAGGATGATAGATACCACGCATTAAAGGTAGCACAAATGAGGATGACCCGGTGTGCCGGGAAAGAACATCTCAGGTTTTGGATTTGTGAATCGAGGTGAACTTGGCTTGTACACAGACATTGAGAGCTATGTCAGCTCCAGCCTTTGTGTAACACAATTTTACTTGGTCGTTTTGCAGTATCTGCATCTTATTCAATTGCCCTTTTCGGACCGTTCTGCGGACAACTATCTGGCATATTCCCAAGGATGACGGTTTTCACTCTCTCATATATGCATGGAAAGGAGAATCAGACGGAAGCTGAAATGGTCAAGGTGGAAGCGCCTTTGCGAGGAATCTACTTTCCGGAATGGCAGTCCACTCCTAAACTCATCTGGGTATATTGTCTACCAAGATCCAGAGGCCCCCTCCAGTAGCTCTAAGCCAAACACTCAGCAGAAATTGATGAAGACTTCATTCTGCAAAGTTGGTACGTTAGTTATGGCAGCTTTTGTTGATATCACATTAGACGTCTATCAACTTTCAGGCTCCTTCCTCCCTTTCAGTGTCAAGCCCCATGAAGATGAGCATCATGTACTGTCTTATTTAAAAAGTGTCCAAACACAGTGCCAGAATAAACACCTTTGTTGTCTTCCCTGAATCAATATTCTCCAACCCCACACTTGCATGCATATTCGAAGACCGAAAGTGTGCTGCCAAGAACAAATAATGAGCAGGGATGAATGCAGCAAGGGTCCAATCTTTCACCAGAAACCTTAATCTATTTTCAGACCTGTCAAAATGCAGTTCAGCCAATGAGCTGATGCATTACATACCCCAGATTCTCGCTACCTGGGGAGTTCTCCACTTTCAACAACAGCCCTACGTTTGTTTACTCATATCTTGAATGTGTGACGAGGACTGGTGCCAAAGAAATTAATTACACCCATATAATCATCTTTGTTTGAATATTATGATTGGTCTCATTTTGAGTGTCGAATTTTCGAATTAGATTGGATACCTTTAGCCTTAGTAGAGCCTTGCGTGTTTTGCTATGAACATTGCCTGGGTGGGTAGTTGTGATAGTTAACAGCTAGTTTCAACTTCCAGCACGTATTGCAAAGATGAGAATACACGAGAAATCCCCCTGATATCATTGACAGAGTACAAACGTTGTATGGGTTGCTGCTTTGTCTTGACAGCAAATGTTGGATTTATAGCAAGTCCTGGCATTTGCTGATGCATACCAGAGTTTGAATTCCAGCAAGACATGATGGATATCTAGAATAATCGAATTTGACCCTTTGGGGGAATACTTTTCGGGCCACCGCGAAGGGCGTGTCAGGAACATGATCGACTACGAATTGCATGCTCGTGATCTGCATATCAGGAAATGGCAATGTCGTTGGGCTTATGTGATTTTTCACGAGTTTCGCGGCTACTTTACTTTCCGTATATTCAACGTGCTCTTGACGCTCACTTGGTCGTGGATACGGGGTTGCCTTTCATATCGAAAAGATAAAAACCCCAAGATGTTTATTGCTCTACGCAGACTTGGTCGCTCAACCCTGTCTCCTAGGCCTTTTCGCCCACTCCCCACTGAACTCGTCCAGGTCCACACACATCCTCAACCCCTTCATGGTCATGGTATTCCAAACGGACCGAAGCTCACTGCTCTCCATCTCTCTAAGTAGCGTGTTGAACGCCTCCATCGCCAGCTCCTTGGACCACGGACACGCACCAAGCGCTCGATAATAAACCTCCTTCGCCTTACCACGTAACCCTTTCCTGTTCCTCGCGCAAAAGCGCACATAGCTGAGCCACAGGCCCACGTTGCCCCTACAGACATCGCTGTCGAGAGCGCGCTCGAAGGCCGTACGGACGGAGTGGATGGAGCCGAAGCTGTGCATTTCGTGTTGGATCGCGAAGAGGCGGCTGGTGAGGCAGTCGTTGGATTTGGTTAGAACCTGCGTACGTAGGAGGTCACGCACGGGATCTTTGAGGAGGAGGCTGGTGTCGGCCCAGGTAAAGAGGGTGAGAAACATTGTGTTTGTGGGAAACAGGACGATGAATTTGTGGAGCTGCTCACGAAGGTAGGTCGGTCGGAAGGGGCCCCTCGTGGCGTGAAGATAAAGGAGATGCGCTGCCATTTGTAGGAGCTTCTCTAGAGGCATGGATGATCCGTGGCCTCGGCTTACGGCCTCTACTGTGAATTTGTGAATGACGTCCATCGAAGCCTGTATGTCTCCCTGCCGGGAAATGAGCTCTGTAGTGCCGGCCACCTGTGACACATACTCAAGCAGCGCCAAAGTCTCGGCAAATAGTGTGGCTTGGTGTAAGTCTCCAGTCGAAAGGAGGAAATCACAGCTTGCCGAGAGCGTCTGTCGTGCCTTCAAAAATTGGCTGGACGTTGCGGACAACTCGGGATCGGCTGGCGCGCCGGCTTTGGACGCAGAGATGCACCGAGCAAGAGCGCCTTTCATGTCGCCTGACTCAAGCTCTAGCCAGGCCCAGGTAGTGTATAGCCGTTCCTTGTCACGAAGATCCTGGCTTGTGGCAGACATGAGAACATTTCTAGCAACGTCTAGATGTCCATTTCGCCACTCGGCGACAGCATAGGCATGGTAAAGCCGCGAGTCATTTGGCCACTTCTTCAGCAAAGCTTTTGCTGCTTTCTTGATAGTGGCTGGTCTCTTGTTCCACGACAACCCGAGGCTATACTCGGCAATTGGTCCATATTCGAAAATCGTGGCCAGTTGAGTCGTCGCTGTGAGAGCTAGGTCGGCTTCTGGTGATGCAGCGTGATCAAAGTGTCGGAACCAATTAGAATCCGAGTAAATGACTTCCACGGAGCCTGCAAACCGATGACCTGGAGAGGAGAATCTCGGCGGTTTCCTCGAATCATCTTCAGTACCATCGCTACGTCCAGGATTTGGTTGTGCGATTCGTGCACTATCGCAGTATGTGAATGGGTCAAGACGGGCGGCCGAAATGGTGTTCCCTGTCTCTATCGGAGGTGCAGGAAGTTGGCAGAACAAGAGAAAGCTATGCAAGATGGCAGCCTTGACCCTTGACGTCGTGGCAATAGGAGAGGGAATGTGAAAGAGCAGTGGCTCAAGATCTGCAAACACGACGACCCGGAACGGGTCTTCCTCGGTTCCCTCGTCGAGGGTACGCGCGGGCATTGCCGCATTACGACTCCTCTGCGTTTCTACAGAAGCCCATGCTTTGTATACGTCCTTTGTATCGGGCACAGCCGGAGCAGCTTCTGTCTTGGCTTCCGGCAAATCAGCCATGTCCTCGGCCTCGGTGAAATGGCACCAGCCCTGAGCACCATCCTCTCCGATGCGTGGAACTTCACTTTCCCAAAAGTCTCTGAAAGATGACATAAGTTCGGCATTGTCTGGGTCTGTGTCATCCGAAGGGCGAGCGAAAGTGAGCTCCAACAAAGCCTGCCACGCTGCTACAGCGAGCTCAGTATATCCAGCATCGCGGATGAAGCTCGTAAGTCTCAGGAAGACGTAGGTCATCTCATCACAGATGCTGATCAGCGACTCCAAAGCATCGCTCCGAGTATCACACACCTCTTGTAATGACCTGCCTGCATGCGCACGTATCGTAGCTTGGACAGTCTCGGTTAAATCCTGTTGTAGACGTTGCAACTGCGCCACATGCATTTGCTTCAGCCGAGAAAAAGTGAATGTTGTCATGTTGCAGAGTTCGTGATCCAAATGTGCTTTCCACAAGGCAAAGCTGTTGGGCTGGAGACTAAGTTCTTCCCAACGCTTTGAAAGGACTTTGCCGCTCCAAACCCGCGCACCTTCGCGCATCAGTCTTAGAAGCACTTTCTGCTTGTCGGCCTCGGTCGTTGCATGTGGCAGAGCCTTCTCCAAGAGGGCGAGTCTGATGCTAGCCAGCCCTTTGGCTTCTTCATCCGTCCGTTCCTGGCGAGCATTTTCGTCGAGTCGCAGCAAGGTGTCCTGTAAATCAACGAGCTCAAGCCAAGCTTCGATATCCTCTGGGTGTTCCTTGACTTGGCGAGATAATTCGATTGAACTTTGTTTGTTTGGATTTTCATGGTCGAGATTGGCTTCAACCTCTGAGTCTGACGTGTCTGCCGACTCTAAATCGCTGTCCACAAAGTCGCGGGCCTTGGCTTTTCCCTGAATGGATCGATAGTTGGGTTCGTCGTCTATTGACCCCTCATGTTCATCATCCTTGGTGTGGCGAACTTGCCGGGAGGCTGAAAGGGGCAGAAAGTCGGGCTCGTGTTCAAGTGCGTTAGTTTCATTTGCCCCAGGCTCCGAGCGAAGCCTGAAGATGCGTGTCTTCTTCCGAGCAGCTTTGGACAAGATGGCCCTGTCACGAAAGGCGGATGGGCCCTCTCCAGGTTTGTTGCCCAGACTAAATAGCTCTCTTGATCCATCGTAGATGAATTTGAGACGCCCGTTGGCTCCCATGACTCTGCTAGCGCCAAAGCGGCGATAATAAGGAGTCTTGGATCGTTCATTGGATCCATAACGCACAATCATAGGGTCGCCTCTCTTGTCGAAGACATACAAAGGGTCCTCTCGAGGAGCCAGGGCCGGGGCTGGGGCCGGGGCCGGGGCCGGCGGCCTCTCGGTGCTGGCACTGCGGGAACGCTGGCGGCCATGGCGGCGATGGTGTGAGTGAGATTTGGTGTGGCTACTACGGGGTGTGCCATGACGTTCTATTTCTGGATGGCGATCGTGACCTTTTTGGCGTACTTCCCTCTCAGGCTGTTGTTGAGAAGGCTGTGAGGGTGTGCTATCGTCACGTTTTCGTTTGAAGGAGGCGAATTTTGGCACGGCGGGCTTGTCAGTGTCCATGTCGCCTAAGTACCTATGCTGGCTACAACCATATTAAAGAGCGCAAAGTGAGACTGTATGATACTATGTTGTTCAATCCACCACCAACGTTGGACCATGTTGCAATCTCAATACCTACTCAAGGTAAGTCGCTGCAAGATGCTGTATTGAGGGTCCACGATCATGAGCACGGACCAACTAGGCCCTGGCAGGGCCCTGGCAGGCCCTGGGAGCTACCTACAGCAGTCCTGAAATAGCAGAGGTTCCCAAAGTTTTGGTAGCGGGCCTCGGTAACGGCCGCTAGGAGCTCATTCGGCTTAGGCCCTCATGTTTGATGATGGATGACAGCACGTTTGACGCAAAGCACTTACATCAGTATCTCCCTTAGGCTCTATTTTCTGTGCTCACTCAGGCTCATGTGCTCACTCGGGTCCTTTGACCAAACCAGTCACACGATGTGCCAAATCTGAATCCACTCAGCCTCCCCAAGACCTCCCAAGACCGCAATCGATTTGCTGTCGTTTGCCCATGTGAATATGCCGCAGACATGGGTTGCGACACGCGATATGCGCTATCCTCTCCTCTCTTCTCTTCTCCTCTCATATCGATAATAATAAAGCAGTAGCGGATACATTACCCAAACCTGGACACGGTCGTTTTATATCAAGGCCCCAAGCCATTAATACTCAAGCCGAAGGATCGCCGACATCTTACTTTTTGGCTTTCGTCTGTTTCTCCATGAAACTAGATTGTACTGTATTTTACTGCGTGCATTCTTCCCACCCGCCCAGGAGGATTCGGACCCGCCAAGCAACCTAAGCAATTGCATCACCGGCCCTGCGCTGTCACGGGAAAGTGGGCCTCTCCTCCTCCTTCGATTCGACCGGCAACTTCTACTCCTACTGCATCTCGCAGCCCCACGCCTAATCCATCTACGATTTCTCGAAAGTGCTACAAGTCTTAGCACTACGACATGTTCGAAGCCTATCCTTGATCTCCAGGAGCTTGTTCTAGCTTGGACCCTCCAGCACATTACCCGCCATGGACCACCACGATCGCGACGACCATGCGCTCCTCAACCCACCCCACTCGCCCGTTTCCCATCGCAGGCGCTCACGACCAGCCTCGCGCATGCACAGTAGAAGACCCTCCATGTCCGAAGATATGTCAGAGAGAACAGCTTTGCTGGGCGCCCAGCGAAATCGCGTCAAGATTTCGAGCGATGTCGACTCTCCACGAAGCCCGCGTCTTCCCAGCCTGTCTACAAATAACAGCTATCTAGGTATGGCTGCTACGTTGCTTCCAATGCACAGTCCCGATTCTTGTTGCAGAAGCTGACTGTCTGCTCCACAATTCACAGGTACCCCGTCGAAATATCATAATCGAGGAGGATCATGGGGTGGTCGCTTGATACAGGCACTGGCTCAACACCAAGACGAATCCATGACCGATTCCATGACCGAGTCCAAGCGATTCATGTATCCTGACGACCGTGTATGGTACGATCAGTTCACATCTACAGATTGGGTCCACGACAGCATTGCCGATGCATACCGAGCAAAAGCCCTCAGGAGCAGAAAGGACTTCTGGGGCCGCATATACCTCATCTTCGACGCCGGCCAAGGCTGGATCTTGTCCGCCCTGGTTGGTTTTAGTGTTGCCGTGATCGCCTATATCATCAATATTTCCGAACAGGTCCTTTTTGACTGGAAAGATGGCTACTGTGCCACAAAATGGTATCTGAGCGAGTCAAGGTGCTGCCCGTTGGGCGATTGTACAGACTGGGTGTCCTGGTCCGATGTCACCGAAGCCCTGCCCTTTAGTGACAGATGGAGGGAGTTTGTCCTTTATGTATTCTGGGTTGGCGCCTTCGCCTTCTTGTCCTGTCTTCTGACGCTTGCAACAAAGACGACCGTCGCCTCGGCCTATAGGCTCACCACCCTCGACGAGAACTTAGGCGCCGAAGCGGTTGCTATGCCTGACAATGAGCCACAAGAAGGTGATGGCGAGGTCAGTCCACCGCTACAGCAGGGCCAGGGGCAGCAGGAGCAGCAGGAGCAGCGAGCAGAGGTCGCAGGCGCCCCTGTCGCACCTCCAATGGTGTATTACTCTGCTGCTGGTAGCGGAGTAGCTGAAGTACGCGTTATTCTCAGTGGCTTTGTCTTGCACGGCTTTCTGGGCTTCAAAACCCTTGTCATCAAGTCTGTTGGTCTAGTGCTCAGCGTTGCATCCGGCATGAGCCTCGGAAAAGAAGGCCCATTTGTGCACATCGCCACGTGTATTGGCAACATTGCCTGTCGGCTTTTCGAGAAATATGATCGAAATGATGGGAAAAGGCGTGAGGTTCTGTCGGCGGCTGCGGCCGCAGGTGTAACAGTGGCTTTTGGTGCTCCCATCGGGGGTGTCCTATTCAGTCTCGAAGAGGTTGCATACTTCTTCCCTGCAAAGACCCTCTTTCGAACCTTTTTTTGCTGCATCATTGCGGCGCTGAGCCTCAAATTCCTCAATCCGTATGGAACGCACAAGATTGTCATGTTTCAGATTCATTATGCTGTTGACTGGGAATACTTTGAGATTGTCAGCTTCATTGTCGTTGGAGTACTCGGCGGGGTGCTTGGTGCCATGTTCATCAAGGCATCTCGCTTTTGGGCAAAAACTTTTCGAAAGATCACGGTCGTCAAGCGGTACCCCTTGGTGGAGGTGATGTTGGTGGCTCTCGTCACCGGCTTGGTGTCATACTGGAATGGACTGGTCAAATTGCCTGTCGCCAAATTACTGTACAACCTTGCAGCTCCTTGTCATTCCGATGACGATACTCTGGATGAAGTCGGCTTGTGTCCGGAAACGAAGGACGACATACCTCCTATTTTGCTGAACCTTCTAGCCGCGTTTCTGATCAAGGGTATTCTGACTGTTATCACTTTTGGCATTGTAAGTCCTCAGTACCTTCAAGTAGAACCTCTGAGTGTCGAGTGGCTTCGTTTTCCGGACTTCTCGGAGACAACGATCAACGAACGAGAACTAGGCTAATGGATCTACCTCACAGAAAGTACCCGCCGGTATCTACGTCCCTTCCATGGTGGTAGGTGGCCTGATGGGGCGGGTCATTGGTCACATTGTCCAATGGCTTGTGTTCACTTTCGATCACTGGCCTGTCTGGGACCGTTGCTCCAGAATGGGAGACGCCACATGTATCCAACCCGGTGTGTATGCATTGATTGCAGCCGGTGCGACCATGTGTGGCGTGACTCGACTATCTGTCACGTTGGCTGTTATCTTGTTTGAGCTCACAGGTAGTCTCGACTATGTACTGCCCTTCTCCTTGGCTATCCTTGTGGCAAAGTGGACTTCAGACTTCCTTGAGCCGCTGAGCATCTACGTAAGTCGCTGCCGCGCTTGCACCACTGGGGCTTTGACTAATCAGTAGACAGGACCTTTTGACGGAACTTAACTCATACCCGTTCCTCGACAACAAGCACAAGCCGATCTTCACTTCTGACCTTGCTGACATCGTGCCTCGTGTTCGGCGCGAGAGAATCATCGACATCACCAATGCTCCAGTGGTTTCCGCGGCAAGCCTCCGCCGAAAACTTGAGCGCATTCTTGCGGCAGGTGAATTTGACGGCGGTCTCCCTATACTACGAGACGGTGTTCTCGTAGGCTTGATCCCGGCTCCGGATCTGGAGTATGCGCTCGATCAATTACCTGAGGAAGACTCCGCCATGTGTCTGATGACGAACGTTCCATCCATCGATGACTCGGATGCTGAAGATGGACCAGATCCGAAAGACTTCACAAAATATATCGACCCGGTAGGCTGTCCCTCGTGGCTACTCTGATAAATCCTAGTCTGACATCTTGATAGGCGCCGGTAGCTCTCGATATCCATTCTCCTATGGACCTTGTCTACGAGTGCTTTGTGAAACTCGGACTGAGGTATGTATGCGTGCTGCGCGATGGCAAGTATGCCGGGATGACGCATAAGAAGACATTTGTGAAGTATGTCAGAGAGCTTGAACATTGAAATGCGCCATGAGTAAATGCACACAATTTCGGGAGGTTGCTCAAACACCTGGTCTCTCCTTTGTATCTGCAATTATGGCCCACATGATGGGATCGAAAAACAAGGCGCATGCAGCATCTTTGGACGGTTAGATGGTGATGTTTTCTTTATATTGGTTCGCATTGAACGGAGCCGGGGTTGGTTACATATTGCTGTTGCGTAAGATTTGACAAGTCTCAGAGGACGTTATGATACCTAGGCAGCATATTAGATTAGTGAAGACATTTCTTCCAATGCAATGCCATCTTAGCAGTGGCACAAGCTCTAGCTATCCTACAAACATCATTACAATGTACGCTCGCCTAAAGTCCTGCAACAGCGCTACTAGGCCTTTTGCTTCTTAACGTGCCGGTCCATGGGGCCTTTGGCACGTTTGTTGCCGTTGGATTTCGTCGCCCTTTGCCCTGCGCCGCTACCAGCATCATCGGCATCTGCCCCATCATCACTTCCATCGATAGGCCCCATCATCTCTTGATTCTCACCACCGCCTTCAAACAAAGATTTGAAAGTTCCGTCGAGCACCTTCTTATCGTGCCCATGCAAGCCAACTTCGTACGCTTTCTTCAAACTCGCGATACATATCGTCCTCCTCTCACCAAAGTCAAACATGGGCTTCGGGTACGTGCCTTTCTCCATCTCCTTATCCAGACCCGGAAATTCTACCAGTTTGACGCCCGCCTTCTTGATATCCTGCACCGGCGCCTTCCATGGTTCGTAAATGTACTTGGGATTCAAATCCTTCAGCTCAGGGCACCAGCGCTTGACAAAGGTACCCTCCTTGTCCCACTTCTGTGGAAAGCTTACGGGGCTATAACAGCGGTAGTATTGCGCAAAGAACGCCGTGCAGCTCAGCCATTGCCAATTACCAGCATTACAAGCCGGTTCGTGGTCAAGCAGCAGCTCCTGGAATACTTCTGCGCCACGCTCCCAATGCACATAGCATCCGCCCCGCGTCAGAAAGCACGCCACTGAATGTCTGCCCAGATGATGAATCCAACCATCGTGTCGTAACTGGCGCATCAACGCATCAATCCACGGGAACCCTGTTGTCCCAGCAGCCCACCGCTGGAACCACTCATCCGCCTGCTTGGAGTCGACCACGTACTCGCCCGGCACGGCTATCTCCTTGGTCTTCAAGTCCGTCACGCTTGCGCTCTTTTCGAACTTGGACGGCAGGTGCCATGGAACAAACCTCACGACGGAATTATACCCCGTCTGCGTCATGGCATGGCCGAGCGCCGCCTGTGCGGCAAAGTACATGTCGCGGAACAGCAGCTGGCCCGTCAGGCTCTCGGGCGGCTGCGATGAGCCACCCTTGTACTTTTTGACGGCGTCCTCTGCGCGGTGATAAAACAGCCGCACGGAGAGCGCGCCAAAGTGCAGGAACGGCGACAATAGCGTCGTGCTTTGAGGCTCGAATGCGGCTGGGCTGGTCTGTGGCTTGCGGAAGGTCGCGGCGTATGCCACATTGGCCATGACCTCGTCGAGCTTCTTGAGGGCGAGGGTCTCGCCGCCGCGGTGCGGCGTGGTGGCGGGTGGGAAGCCGAGCTCTTCGAGCGTTTCGATGGCGAAATCGCCGCGGGGCCCGGCGATTTTGGTGTAGCCTTTGTCTTTGAGGATGCGCCATTTGGCGTTGAAATCCGGGTTAGAGGGTGGCTCTTCGTGCTGTGAGGCCAGATCGTCGACAGGCATCTCGCCCGGGTCCGGGAGGGACGTGGGTGCCTTGATGGCCGGGGCGATCTTGCCGACTTTGTGACCGGCGGCCTGTAGCTGATTAATGCTCATGGTGGGCCTGCCGCCATTGGCTTTGACGACGGCGTCCGAGTCCCATAGAGTACGGCCGGACGCCATGATGACCTCGACGCCGGCTTTCTTGGCGGATTCCAGTACGACATGGTCGCGATCGCGCGCGTAGGCGTCTGTGTCCTTTTCGAAGACGAGGTGGGTGACGTTCCAGGCTTTGAAGAGCTTTGGGAAGAGAGTTTGGGGTGCTTCACGCAGGACGAAGAGTTTCGATTTCTTGTTGAGTTTGGTGATGGAGGCGGAGAGATCATTTTGACAGTCGAGGCTAGGGGGAGGGGGAGGGGAGAATGAGTCTCACACTTTCATATTATACTGAATTAGAAAATGAAAGAAAAGGACTTACAGGAATTGCCATCTGTTGGTTCCTCCCTTTGCTCGGTAGACATAGTGAGGATCCCACGTGAAAATTGGCCAGAGACATTCTGGATTTAAGTCTAGAGCTGCCTTCAAAGCTGGAGAGTCGTGAAGCCTAAGGTCGGTCCTGAACCCTACAAGAGATAATGACTGTTAGCACATTGTTCACTGAAGTTATGAGTTTGAGAGGGACTGACAGTATATCACTCTCGCAGTCTTCGCCATGGCGTATTTCTTTCAATTTTTTTAATTTTTTTTAAAACGCAGTGAAAATGTCTCTGAATTGTTGGTGATACAGAAGAAAGTCTTCCTAAAGAGTAACGAACAAGGCTTGATATTTCCCAAAGCGGGCCCGAGAAATGCTGCCATGATGTCAAGACTCAAGACCAATGTGAGACCCCTGTTTAGAGACCCTTGTCCCATCTTAAATCTACACAGATCTATCAGATCTGGCTTTAATGCAGGGACTGCTCCACCCATCCACTATGCCTGCATCATATTATCGACAATACGTGAGCTGTGGTCCCCCCGCAGCAACGTATGGTTGGAGTGCTCATTCATCTTATGGAATGCTTGGAATACACGCCGACCTGCTTCTATCTACGCGTCTATGTACTAACTCAATTCGTCAGCGTCACCAACAAATGCTCAAGGTGTGACGATCGTCAGGGAAGTTTGCGGGCCGTGCCGAGATCTGGGCCCGTTATTATCTCCCAGGTCGTACAAGTGATCAAGATCCGGAGGTGGGGCGACTTGGTGCAGTGGGACAATGGGAGGGTTTGGCGGGAGTCAGGTAGCATTCTAAACATCTCCTCACGTTGGGCGGCTTCAGAAGGTGACATCTTTCGAGAATAGGATCCATTTTGCTAAAGAAAAATTCCCCGGTCTCGCATCATTGAAAACAGCAAACATGAGAGCACAAGAATTCTATACCTTGATGGTAGGGACCACTCATATCTAACGCCGCAACAAGCCTCTCCCCCCCCCTCACGTTCGTATAACAGTGACGGCCTTGTCATTTGGATTTTTTAACGGCTTCAAGCTATTCGGATTCAGTCTAACATGCGCTGCAGTATATCCTTCGGGTGCCATGTTGGTGAAGTCGACGTTTACCATCATACTAGCCGCAAAAAACCTGTCTGGACACAACCTGAATTTTAGCAGGCTTTTCATGAGTATTGCATTGGATTCTCCTCTGGATACAATAAGCTGTTTTCAGTCACTGCTTTCATAGTGTCGTCAATCTCATAAGTCGTAGCACGGGACCTTCAAAGCTGCTTAGGTGGCTGGCTTGCTGCACTCGAGACCAAGCCTCACAATTCATACAGATGTATGAAATTTCAGAGGAAGTCAAGACAGCCATCTGAGAAGAATTTCACCAAAATTCCTTTCTTCCTCAAGCATCAATTCTCTATGCTTCCCAGAAAATCCTCTATGCTTATTATCTACCTAGGTAGCCAAAGACGATCGCGGATCAACGGGCCGGCTTCCGAATCTCACCGTACTGCCGCTCATGTAGGCTGACAATGGCTCAGAGAGCCGAAATCTTTGTGAGCCTGAAGAATGGCCACGGGTGATGAGGCCGAAGAGTACCTAAAACAAAGACAGGCTATCTAGGAGCACTGTCATCCTCGAACCAGTTAGTTTACCTTCCAGTTTGGCTTTCCCCATCGAAGTCTGGCCAATAGGGGTGAGTGTGAGACCTCTCAGTCTTTATGCTGCCCATGTTTGGCCCACTCCCGCAACACATTCTTCCTTATCTTACCCGTAGACGTCTTCGGAAGCTCCGGGATGACCTCCACCTCTCGCGGGACCATGAACTTGGATATTTGGCTTTGGTGCTTAGCCCAGTCCACAATATCCTTGCCCGTCACCTGCTTGCCCTGTTTGACCGTTACATAGGCCCTGGGCCGCTCACCCCAGTGGGAGTCTGCCACGGCTACTACTCCCGCCTCGAGGATTTCGGGATGTTTCACCAGCATGCTCTCCAAGGCGACAGATGATATATTTTCGCCGCCTATGTACAGTACACATTAGCATCGTGTCAAGTTTGACGAGAACGGGAGGGGGAAAAGAGATGAGAGCCACACATACCAGAGATGATGATGTCCTTGGCCCGATCCAGAATCTGCACACTCCCATCAGGATGCCACACGGCCAGATCTCCCGAATGCAACCCTCCTCCAGCAAACAGCTTCCTCGTCGCCTCAGGGTCCTTGTAATACCCCTTGGCGCAAATGTTGCCAAACAGCACAATCTCCCCAATCTCCTTGCCATCCTTGGCGACATCCACCAGCGCCTCCTCCGGCTGGTCCATCTTGACCACCCGGACGGGGAGACCCGTGACGAATCCGTGGCCCTGTCGCGCCATGAGCGCAAACTTCTCCTTTGGCTCGAGCGCGTCCCACTCTGGCAGGATGTAGCCTTTGGTGATGGGACCGTACGTCTCTGTCAGACCGTAGACATGGACTGGTCTCAAATTGAGGTTCGTCATCTGCTCGAAGAGGTGTCCTGTTGGCGGAGAGGCAGCTACGGTGACATGGCAGGGTTGCTCAAGCCGAGCGGCGTTGCTATCTGCACAGAGTAGTGTGTTGACCGTTGGAGCTGCGTTAAAGTGAGTGACTCCCTCTTCTTTCAAGAGCCGCCATATCAACGGGTAGTCGATTTTGCGAAGACAAACGTTGGTTCCCCGGACTGCCACTACCGACCATGGGAACGTCCATCCTATAGCGTGAAACCTTGTGTTTGCAGTGGATCAGTTCATAGGTGCCGTTGAAAGGGAAATCGGGTAACACCTACATGGGCAACGTCCAGAGGTACTTGCACCGGCCACCATGGAAGTTCAGGCCGCTTTCAATAACATTACCCAATGCCGCTAAATATGCCCCACGATTCGTGTAGACCACCCCCTTGGGCCGGGAAGTCGTTCCAGATGTGAACGGTATGGCGAGCATGTCATCCTCATTCTCGGCCTGGGCGTGTAGTCCTGCCCAGCCTCTGCTTCCCGTCGTACGGTCATACGTGAGTCCTTCTAAGATTATTTCATCAAAGGGTCCACACAACTCGCCCTCGGTGGCATCGGTGTCCTGATGGGATGTATTAGAAGATGCTTGCTGAATAAGGATAGGTAACATAAGAAGCGCGCTCACGGTATCTACCACAATCTTGACGGCTGGCCTGGCCGTCCTGAAAGATTGCAAAAGGCTCACAAACTCCCAGTCTGCCAGAATGATATCCACCTCACTGAAGCTGAAAATGTAGCTAATGTCGTCCTCCTTCAGTCGATAGTTTACGGGAACAATGACTGCCCCGCCAGCCACAATCCCATATATGCTTTCAAGAAAAGCAGGCGTATTTGTCATAAGCACACCCACTCGCTTGTAGCCATGGGTTTTGATATAATAAGCAAGGCCGCGGGCACGATCCGCAAACTCCTGGTAGGTCCGACGCAGGGTGGCCCCGTTGGCAGTAATGTGTACGATAGCTTCTGCATGGGGTTCGATTGCTGCGGCGCGTGGGAGAAAAGACGTTGGTGAGAGGGTGTGGAGGTGATGGGTATGTTCATACGTCTCTCCTTGGTTCACGGCGGTTTGTGAGTTGGGCGACTCAGAGGAGGACCAAATGTGCCCAAGAATACTCTTCAAGCGAGAGGTAGGACCAGACATTGTAAGGTTCCACGACGTTTCCCTGGCTGTGCTGTACTCACAACGGATTTTGATGAGTACGTGATCTCGAGGTTCTCTGGCTCTCGAGAAGGCGGAGGAAGTAGTAGAGCCAGAGGTGTGTGAAATGATGTTTGGCAAAAAAGCCGGAGATTAAAGCAAGTATCCAGAGCTCAGGTCAAAACCCCCTACAAAGACTGTACTACCTATGTAATGAGTTTAATAAGAATTCGTTTCTCGTCCGTTCGGGGATGGGGACGATGCAGTTTGCAGGGCACCCAAAAAGGCCGGAGTACAACGCGCCGGGGAAAGCGGAGGCGGCTCCTTCAAGCCGCCCTCTTGTCGTATTCTCCATGTATCACCACCCCGATTTTGCCCCCAATTCCTGTGTAATCCTGTAGGGGTATATCCCGTATATTTTGGAGCATTCCGTACACGTAAGTAATTCTTAGTACCTAGTAAGTTGATTGGAGTGCGGGGAAGTGGAGACAGCAGCTTGTTGAACCCTGGATGAACGCAGTCCCACGTACTCCCACGCAGTGTCTCTTCCTCGGTAATGTTTCTTACATAAACATGCACAATGACTTCGATCTCCGTTCAAGCGACCCATTACTACAATGCAATTCTCAATTCGAGCCTATTTACAGGGGAAAGTGTGTATGCCATCATAGCTATCCCATCTGTGAAGCCTGAGTGACGCCTTTCACTCACGCGTTCTCCGTCCGGTCTAAATACCAGAAGAGATTTATTTCGTTCAAGCTTCTCATTGCTACTTCTCCACACCAAAAGACCCCAGACGCACCCGAGACCATGAGTGGGATCAACAGCTACAAGATCAGTCCTTCTTGATTAGACTGTCGAACAACGGCTTCAGACTCTTTGCGCTCTTCTTCGGGTAGCGCTTCTGGTCGTTCTCATAGTCAACGTAAGTGACTCCAACTACAATGCCAAAGTCAGTAAAGGTAATCGTATGTTGGTTGTATCACAATGTTCCCAAATCGACGACTTACATCTTGTCTCATAACCCTCGGCCCACTCAAAGTTGTCCATCAGCGACCAGGCTAGATAGCCCTTGACATTCACCCCATCCTCCTGCGATGCTTGCGCCATGGCCTTGACATAGCCGTCAAAGTACTCCACGCGAAAGTCGTCTTCCACAATCTCCTCGACCTTCATGTCATTCTCTCCCTTCAGACTCGTGCCGTTCTCGGTGACATAGATCTTGGGGAAGCCATAGCGCTTCGACAGCCACACCAACAACTCTCGGAATCCTCGCGGGTTGGGCCGCAGCCAGAAGCTCTGCGTCTCGGGCCCGATACATTCGCCCTTCTTGCTGTAGAACAGCGTCTCCAGGTTGCCCAAGAAATCATCTGCTGGTGGTGTGCCATCAATGTGCTTGATGTAGTTTGCGGTGTAGTGGTTCATACCATAAAAGTCGTTGCTGCCCTGCACCAACGCCCTCTCCTCCTCTGTCCACGTCGGTAGCCTGTCTCCGAGCTGCTTGAGCATGGAATCCGGGTACTTGCCGAAGTAGATAGGGTCCGCAAACCAGCTAATGGCAAACTCGATCTTCCGGTCTGCTGCCTCCACGTCCTTCGGATCCTCGGGGTCCCACGGGTATACGCCATCGCCGTTCAGCGTGATTCCAATCTCACCCTTGTCCTTCGCTTTGAATTCCTCGCGGTACACCTTCACGGCACGACCGTGTGCGACCAGGAGATTGTGGCCCACAATCCAAGGCTCACGGCTGCTGTCACCCACAGGCGACTTGCTCCGGTCGCTGCAGTGGCCCGGCGCAAAGTACCCAGTCGAGTATCCCAAAATGGAAGAACACCACGGCTCATTGAATGTGATCCAGTACTTGCACTTGGGAATGGCCTTGAACACCACGCGAGCATAGTTCTCATAGTCCAGCGGGAACTCCGTCCGATTCAGCAGTCCGCCATAGCGCTTGTCAAGCTCCTCGGGCAAGTCCCAGTGGTACAGCGTAATGAACGGCTCGATACCCGCAGCCAACAACTCGTCGACGAGGTTGATGTAGTAGTCAAGACCCTTTTGGTTGATCGGGTCATTGCGGCCGCCAAGAGGGATGATGCGTGACCAGGACAGGGAGAAGCGATAGGCGGTGGCCCCAAGCGACTTGAGCAGGGCAATATCCTCTGCCGTACGGTTGTACGAGTCGCAGGCTATGACGCCTGAGCTGCCGTCAGCAATTTTTCCTGGGATCGCGCAGAAGGTGTCCCAGATTGAAGGTCCACGGCCGTCCTTGTCGACGGAGCCTTCGATTTGGTAGCTGAATGATTTTTAGTCTGCGCTCTCACCCAAGTTCATACGAAAGCAACGAGAATACTAACGACGCCGTGGCGAATCCCCACTTGAAATCTGATGGGAGAGACATCTTGACAAAAAATACACCTGTTTCCTTTCCAGAAATGCCTTGTAACAGCTTTTGAGAGCAAGACTCTACGATGCCACAGTCAAGCAAGTAATTGAACCTGACAGAAGGAACGATGCCCAGGGGCATAAAATGAAACGACTATGCCTTCAGTCTATATGTATGAAGCGTATGTGATTGATATCGATCGACGCAGATCACAGCACACAAGACGTCGGCAATCAGTGTGGGGGAAAGGTATCAATAGGACAGCGGCAAAGGGGCAGCAATAGGATGTAAAGCTATTCGAGAAGGGGACAGTCTGAATATATATGTACATAGATGAATTGTCCTTGCTTAAATGCCTGCAGCAACAAACAGGACACGCTTTTTCATTAACTGCAATTGGTCACACATCCGCCGGTTTTGTATGTTTAGATTGTCCAGAGTGGATAATTCAAGCATAGCCAATTCTGCCGCATTCTTAACTTTGTTCGGACCGTAACGACCGAAAAAGAGCTTACCGGGCATAGCGCATAAGCTCCGTCTCGTTTCCTATTTTTGCAGGCACATCGTTGCGTGCTTATTATTTAGTCAAGATCTGCTACTCGCCAGACATCACCTGGCCTCTTTTTCCTCCCCGGGGACGGAGGGACCCCTACTAACCTATCCCCACTCACACGCGGGGTAAAACATGGGAAAGGGGTCCTAGAATCCCATCTATAAGAATCCCAGACTTACATCCATCCTCCTTCAACCAAGGACTTTCTGCTGTAAACCTTTTCAATAACAAGGTAGCGCAGCAGGTGTATATTGGTACACACACATACCACCATCCTATGCAGGCACCTCTTTGGCAACGGAAAAAAAGATCTTGGAGCGAAAAGTCTCGTCTGGCTGTACGCACCCTAATTTTTGCATCTGACATTGTCAGCCTCGTCCCGGGCCGCTGACCCGCTGGCGGCGCTTGTCCAAGTTGAGCCGCCTAAACCTCGGCAGAAATTATCTAGTAAGTCAGGGCCGGTATTCTGGTTCGGTCAGCCACCTGTGTAACTGTTCCTGCAGTGCAAGCGGTGAACTAGCAAAGGATGCACTCGGCCGCTTCACATCGTACGAGAGAGTTACTATGGTACAACAGTGTAGCATCCGCAGGAAGACCCGGCGCGATGGGCTTTGTGCGCCGTCCCGTCCCGTCCTCTCCAGCCTCATCTTTCGGCTCGCGGTGCCCCTGTCTGCCGTCGTGCCGCCGCATTTCTGACCGACGGCTGATCCTCGGACACTGCGTTGCCTAGGTACTGTGTAGGAAGGAGTGGGGGTTGTATCGGATGCCTGCTCCGGACCGGCCGATATGTTCAAGCCGATGAGATGATCTGGCTGTATTGCATTTATAACAGGTGAATTTGATTGTCTTGGCGAGAAAGCCGATGTTGTGCCTGGTCTACTAGCATACATTCCTGCTGCAAAATAGCACAGCTTGTGTTGCTAGAGTTCCCTTTTTGACCCCTCCCCAACGCCTTGCATTCCATTATATGGATTTAATTGAAGTCAGCGAACCTGGCCCCTTCCCTAGCCTGCGACGCAATTCGGGGATGACCAGCCCTAAAACAAGGCAGATTTCCTATTCTAGTGAAGAATCTCCGTCAACGATTTCGTTCGAGGTCGACAGGTGAGGCAAGTCAGAGTCGCCTGATTATCCTTCGACCATTTAGAAGGACCTCTGTGCCGTCTCAAAATCATCCCGCCCCCCCCAACCCTTTTGTCACAAGAGCCTATCTGCATGATAGCGTTGGCATCTAACATAGAGAACACTGTGCATACCTAAACGGGTAGCCAACGTGGTCTCTAGCATCTTCGTGGTTGCTTTGTCAATTTTACTCCTGGCTGATACCCTCCATCTCCTCAACGTCTGTCCTGTCACCCAGCTTCCTCTTCCCATTGTTACCAGAAGATTGACTAGCCTCGGTGCCATCATCGTTGAACTCGGTGATCTCGATCTCGAATTTGGTCAAGCCATCCGCGCTCTGCCGTGTGCCCCGCGTGGTTCTGAGTCGACCGCCCAGGCTGCTACCCTCAATGATACTTTCAAACCACGGAACGCCAACAGTCTCCCGGTAGGTACCAGTCGGGTGCAAGGCGGTTGAAGTTGTCGCAACCGGGTCCGAGGTGGCGTCACCGGGACTGGTAGCTTGTCGTCCAGCAATCGCAGGGATGTCAAATTGCGGCGCCTCAATTGGAGACTCGGGTATCAGGCCTAGATCCTCCAAATCACCAAGGTCCTCGCGACTCAAGCTGCCCATCGTGACTTGGATGTAGTCGGCCTCGGTCCGGGGTTGTTCAGACCAATAGGTCAGAGGTGTTCCGCAGACGCCGCAGAATGTGCGTCGTGTGTGCCGTTCAAAAGGATTCTCGTAGACGCGCCTTATGGAAGTGGCTGTCTCGTCTGGGAACTCGGCGAATGTGGCAGAGTGATACCATGTCAATGGGATGCGGATGTGGGCAGAAAGTGGGTTGGCTTGGGCGATTCCTGAACAATCGATGTTAGGCGGTAGGAGCTCCAACAGGGACGTTTTTTTATGAAAATTTGGGTATTTCTCTTAACGTACGATGAGATTCGCCCGTGCTAAAGAGGACCTGTGCGACCTCTGTTACCCCTTGGGGGGCTCTGATATAGTATTGGTTCCTGCGGCAAGCGCAGTGACCTCGCAGTGGTCGTTGAAGACTCATGATGACCGGGTCGGGTTGAGGACAAGTCCAGACGTTGAGAATTTGCGAAAGTAATGACGTGCGAGAAGAATGAGTGGTTGAAGGTTTCCGAAGCGTGGCGAACTACGCAACGAGGAGTCGAAGAACTCATTCACATTCAAAAAAGAAAACGAATGTTTGGTTGCATAAGTCAACAAACCAAATCCGAGGAGAGCGACCCCCTCCACCCGAAGGCGGCAAGTGGGGACTATGTCCAGGTGAAGTGATTGGTGGGTCAGTAAGCTCAATCCCTGCAAATTGGCCCAAAACCTTGGTCTCAACGTCTTCTCGATCCTTCTCTGCGGGCGAAGCTTCTACAATCTTCACTCTGACGTTTGTGCGGCAGTGACAGCCTCACCTGATACACATACACAGTAATCACCACCTGCAAGTCATCATCCATCTGTAATACCCAACTACCATGAAAGAGAATGATGCATGCAGTGTTGCCTCTAATCTCATGACTCTAAACCCTCCTTCTGTGAATGTGCAACTGTATATGCACTTACAGTATGAGTCCACTTTGAAATGAAGATGATGAAAACCAAGCTTCCATCCTCACCTCTGGTGTCTGTCTACCTAGGTACCAAAGGTATCAGGTAGCATTTCGTTACTTGCGAATATCCGGATCCCTTGAGCATTACTGTTTGCCTCGTTCCACCAATCCGTGTCAAGATCCTCTCAGCTGGATAATGTTCTTCTTGAGTGCCTTTGTCAGCCTTCTTCTTGTTCTGCTCGCCAAGTTTGCTTCAACATACGAAACTTACGCCTCCATGACTACCAATTGAATCATACCATAATTGCATGTCTCTACTTCCCGATATCTGTACAACCGCTCCTGAGTGCTTGCTGTGAGAAATGTTTCTCTTGGACATTCGTAAGCTTGACTTGGGGTCGAATTTCGTCTATTTGGTCCCACACTTTCTTACTTGGGGAGCATGCAGTATGGTAACCCCCCTCAAAGAACTTCGGCACCTGAATGTTCTGGACACTCTGGAGCAATGCAGCTCGACATGTCGACAGACTTGCCTTGTAAGCTGTTGGGCATGGAATTGGATAGTAGCCCATCCCATAGAGTGCATGGATCATGCTCCCGAGGTAGAAAGACTGACACTCTTCCAGACGCCTGACAGGCCCTATGCCGGTGCAAAGCATAAAAAGGTCGGTAGTCAAGACGAGGTTATCAAGCATGCCCTGTACCTTTGACAACATTGCTGTGATCGCCTCGACTCGTGCGTCTGCAATTTGCTCTGAGACTTATCAGTGGAATTTCATGCCTGCAGGAAATCTCTCACAATGTAGATAAGGTGTACTTGGAGTGATGGGCAAAAAATTCAGGCTGGGGGAATGGGTGGGGACTGGATGGGGGGTGACCACATACCCAAGATACCCAATGATACAATGTGGACATTATCCTGCATACGCTCAATATGCGGACCACACAACCTGGACTCCTCATCCAGATAGCAAGAATCAAGTGCCTTCTGCGATACATCCACAAACTTTCGTTGGAGACCCAGTTCCCAGCAGATCCATAACAGCTCTCCTTCGCCTGTGTGCAAATCTCCAGCCTCTTCCAAGCCGTCCACCCACTTCTGGGCCCACGGTTGCAGGATTTCCGTCATATCATACTTGTCCGTCCAGATGGTAATTTGGTATAGTTCGTCTCGACTGACAGTAGGCGGGACCATCTTAAAGTTGCTGTGGACAATCTGAAGGATGATAGCAAAGGCTTCAGGATCATCTTCAGGAAGGGCAACTGTCCAGTCTGGAGCCACTTTCCGGGAATATGATTCAGCGAATGGACCATACAGCATGGCGTTGAAAGGCTTCGACACTCGCGCCAGCGCTCTGGAGCAAATGACAAATGACCGCTTGCCCTCACCCTCTCCCACCTCGAGACGCAGGTCGCCTTCAGCGTCGAGACACATGGCCGAGGGTTGCTCCATGGCGTTTGCATCGGCCAATTTCATACTGACTTTGCTTGGCGACAGTTAGCAGTCTTGTGGTCTGGTTCTATTGAGCTGAAAAGAAACGATGTGCTGACACAGAAACAAAAAACGCGTTATTGTGCCAAACCTCCGTCAACACAAGACGCGTCTGTCTTGGGGCCCCTGATGTGCCACGTTAGATAAGGTACCCAGGTAGGTAGGTATGCAAGCCTGGCGAGGTATGCTATCTCCATTCATTGTCAATCTAAGCCTTTCCCGAGGTCTACATAGTAGTAGTATTAGGGCCGGGGACCGTGGTATATAGTTCAACTTTACCCCAGTTTCTACCAAGTACACCAACGTAATTTCTTCACTTTGATATATTCCTCCTCAATCGATTGTGAAGAAAAAACACCTGCATTATGTATCGAAACACCATCTGGATACCGCCTGCATATTTACAAAATTGATGATTTAATGTGTCAGTCGCGCTGTCAAGTTCCTTTGTAGCAAGTATTCTGGCTTACCATACGAGTAAAAGAAGTTAGCCTTGCTATCACCCTCTTTGCCGAAACTCTGCCCCGAGGAATCGAGGCTGACTCCCATTTCTCAGAACTGAAGCCAAAGTCAAAGCCTAAACTGATAGCCTACGTCCAAGATGCTTCCCGGATGGGAAGTCGGCGGCACGCGGAGGCAGTTAGAGAATGTCACGTTCAAGGTGAGGGAAGACGCCACACCAAGACTCTTCCCTGTCTGCCCCCAGTATATTGGTTACCGAACGATGATGTTTCAGTAGCCTTCTTGGGTATTCGCGCGTAGCTAATGAATTTAGTCCATCAGGTAAAACATCCCGAATCCTACCTACCAGCCTGCCTACCTACCTACCTACAGTTCGGCTTCTGTGCTGCAGGCGCTAGCACAAGAGTGTGGGAGCTGCCATCCCAGCTGCTTGGGAGGCCATGCCGCACAAGGATGCGCCCGTCGTGGTAGTGACGGGAGGGCTGACCTCAACCACCCCCACAATACCACCTAAGGTAGGTACCTTAGGTAGTTATATACTGCCCTCTACCGATGGCTGGTCTGGACTAGGTTATTGATTGACAAGTTTGCATATTATGCATCTTCTTTGTCTTCGTACGGCAATACAATTGACAATTATCGAGATGCCCAAGTCCAGTCGAGCCGACCCGGGTCGATCAATTTCCAACCTCATGCATTTAGGACCGTGCGTACTATGACATAGTAAACTTAGAAGGCGAACATAAGCATAAATAGGCGAGGAACCAGGGATACTAAGATTAGATCTGTTGCCAACGCCTTAATTGGAGATCTTTTGATGCTTACCCTCCTTGTCTGACCCGGTTCGTCCCCAATGCGTTCTTAGACGCAATGTTATGAAACTCAGCGGATGCAGAAGGTGTTGTTTTCCTCCGCCTCCTCCTACACGAGAACGACGACTCGGGAAGAGATGCTAGACATATGCAGGGAGACTATGTCAGGCCGGATCAGCACTATGCGTTCTATGCAGCCGTTTTCTCCGTCACGGGAGCCGATCGTGCCACGTGCCGCGGAAGTTGTCAGTCCCGGAAGAGCTAGAAAAAGGGCTGCATTAGAGCCAAACCTCCTCTCATTCACCGGTACTTAGAAATGCGATCTACCGTTCCCTGTAAAGTCTCGTCACCGCCAAATGGAAATTCAACAACGAAGCTCCTTGAACTGCCCATGCCAAAGGCTGGCTGGCACACAGACAGGCAGGAAATTCGATGCTCGGCTCAACCTTCACCTACCTATATCTGTGGGCAGCTATGACCGGACCCTTGGAAGCAGAAAAGGCCGAGGGGGGGAATACCGTATTTGGGACCCTGCATCATAAGCTTAAAACCTTGTTCAATAACATAGGGTCACAAACGTAGATGTTCTCTATGGGCGGGGGGGCTGGCAGGGCTGGACAGCGTCTGTCACATTTCCTTCCTTCAACAAGATTCTCCATTGTTTCGTGCCCACTGTCCGCCGGTCATGGAATGCCAGACGACCGCAACCCCCGGGATCCGCTAATGCAAGCCTCATCTGGGCCTGTCATTGAGCAACTACCGTGACCTGTCATCCTCTGATCCCGCAAGTAGGTAGCTTGCTGGCCGGTTAATTGAGCTATCCCCTGTCGTGCTCGTGTCCTTGGAAATCCTGGCCCTGGTGGCCGAGGAGATGGATCTCTACAAAAGTAGCCGCCGCGCTCTCCCCATTGGCCTCGTATTTTGGCTTTGCTGTTGCTTACTTTGCTGCTGGATTGTCACGATCACTACCTCGCGTGCATCGGTGTCTGTGTGTGCTCCATGCTCGTGCGTTCGACACCGCCGACGTTTAGTACGTTCCTCTGTGGCAGGACGTACCGAATGTGATCACTCACGCCTTTGGGTCAAGGCATTACGAAGTCTATATAAGCGTACAGCCGGTGGTCTGCTAGATGTTTCCTGCTTTGGAAAGTCAACATACCAGACATACATATATTTCTGGGAGCCTACGCCATCTCCGGGTTCACACCCTCCCGCCTTCATCATGGTCGGTCTAGCTATTTTAGCCGTGCCTCTTATAATGCGAACCTTCTCGCCAATGACTGGTTCGGGGGACATTGCCAGCGCTGCGCCAGCTGCCTCGATCGATGCCACAAACGTTGCTATCAAAGCCTCGCCTGGGTGCACGATAGATCACTCCGTGTCCCTCGACACGACAATGAACGTCACCTTGGGAGCTCGCAGATATCTCCTATACATCCCCATCAACTACAAGCCCGACAAGCCAGCGCCTTTGGTCCTCTCGTACCATGGTGGAACCCGGACCGCGGAAACGCAACAGGCTCTGGATCTGTTGAGCACTACTTACTTTAACCAGGATCACATAATTGTTTATCCCAACGGTATAAATGTAGGTTGATGCGTTTCCCCCCCCCCAAGCTAGAGTGCCCGAATATTGATCCTTTCTGCAGATGACCTGGCAAGGCACGCCGAATGTGACAACCAACGATGTAGCCTTCACAGCGGCCATCCTTGATGAACTTGAAGGACAGTACTGCATCGACGTTAACCGCATTTACGCCACGGGTAAGAGCCAAGGCGGAGGGCTGGTTGGGGTACTGGCTTGTGACTCGGTCTTGAGTACGCGCATAGCAGCCTTTTCACCCGTATCTGGAGCTTTCTATCAAACGAAATTTGGACCAGTTTGTGATGCCAATACGGTCAATATCGCATGTAATCCAGGGAGGTCGGATATTCCGATGCTTGTCTTCCACGGACTAGTGGACGATACCATTTCTTACTATGGAGGCAGTAGGAGGGGCGGCTGTTTGCCCACGATCCCTCATTACTGTAAGATCTGGGCGGATCAGGATGGCCTGACAGGACCGAATATGACCTCGAATGTACCCGGTGCGCTGCCCAACAGCACTGCTGTAAGATATAAGTGGGGTTCGGGGAGGGAACAGGGTCTTGTAACCCACATCATGGATGGCACAGTGAGTGAATTCAGTTTAGTGAACAGCAGTTGGATCCAATCCTGTCTCCAGCCTCTGGCAAATTCAAGACGAGGCAATGTCACTGACGAAATCCAGGATATCGGCCATGACTGGCCTTCGACTCAACCAAATAGCGACAATTTGACGCCAGGTCGTCACCCAGCGAGTTTCAACGCCTCAGCTTTGATCCTCGATTTCTTCAAAGAATATTCACTGAGAGCTTGATAGTTCATGAGCGCTAGCGCCAGCTGGACGCCGAGTAGGGCAATGCCTCGTAATTAAACAATGCACATTATCGCTTTGGCAAAATAGATGTATCACATCACGCGATCCTCATGGGCACGTCAGTGAGATCAAGCTACTTGGCCCGCAAGAAGAGAGACAAATTTTGAAACGAGAAAAGACATGAGGATAATGTAGAACCTCGAGACTCCAAGCCTTTCCGCGCAAGAATAAATGTGAAGATCGTTATGGGTGTCATATATTGCATCACGGGGCTCGCAATCCAGTTCTTGCTTGCAAACGTACCAATGCCAACCCTTCGGGACTGAAGCTACTGGGTCAGCATTTGCTCAGAGCATATAGCTCACGTTTGTCTCGCGATTTTGCCCATTTTGTTGCTACACCCCGCGTGCAAGATCTACACCTTGACGCATACTTCGAACTGCCCCAGTCCTACAAGTAACGAGGAAGGCAAAGTATCTCGGGATCGGCTCAAGATGACTAATTTCTGGGCTTCTGAGTTGGATGTCTCCTGCTGTTATAGCTAGCCGTATAGCAGCGGCGATGTTTGGCCGATAAATATCAGGTTTTACCTTGCAATGTCACAGAAGGCCATTGAAAGCTAGGCATCCAGCTGTCCATTTCACGGGACTAACCCCCGGGCCCGTCCTAGACAAGTAGATAGACAGTAGCTGGCTTTCACTTGAAGCATTAATAGCCTTCCACTTCTTCTCGGGAATGGTTTGAGCAGGCAAGCTTTGCCCATCCTTTCATCGACGGTAGCTGCAACGACCATGGCAAAAGTCATCCTCATCATTGGACATCAAAGAGGACCCGAATACGACGCAGCGGCAGTCAGACGTTTTGCTGCGGAGAAGATGGCCATAGCCAAGGAGGCCAAATTCTACGATGGGTGCTTATCATTGAGGCTCAAGGCCCTCATGAAGCGAGTCTGAGTATAATCGACGAGAGCGTGGGTGCCAGAAAGTAGGTGGCGCGCCGTCATTATATGCCTATGGGGTACGCGGTGACTAGGGCCTGAAGGTTCTTCTTCCAAAAGACAAACAAGTCAACATTTGTGTTGAAGAGGTTGGGAAAGCGCAATTTGGATTCAATCTTTGCCGAAAGACGCTGTAGAGGCTGTGATTCGAACTTTCACGGCTTGGAAACCGGTAGGTGACGCGTCCTTTGCGTCTTATTCAGAAGCTGTCGATGTTGTGGAAATGCCAAGCAGCTGATGCTTGAAGTCGCTGTCAAGGAAAAGTGTCTTTGACATGACACAGTATGTGAGCCTGATAATCCGTCTTGTCGTCGGTGTTATCTTGCAGGACTGGAGCGAGCTGGGCGTCTTAAGGAACATTAGCCGGAAAGGAGGAGCTCCTAGTCGCCCACACTAGATATCTCAGGACACCTTCGATATAGGGTTACTTTTCAAGGACATGCTAGAATGCTACATGCGATCCGTCGGTGCTTGATAAGCTCGAAGGGTGATTGGCAACGAGTTGCGCGTTCCTGATGATCCCGTTGCTACTGTGTAGAGGAAGAACCTATAGGACTGTTGTGTACTTGTGGTTCTAAGAATAGAAGTACAGCGCTGCAGGTTCCCGGGAGCCGCTGCGAGTGTTGCACAGCCTCGAGGGCTCCATACTGCTCGAGATCCACTATGGCCAATAAGCTTACAGGGGTTGAGCGGCGTGATTGTGCCTTGGCGCGGGCCACTCAAGAACCTGGGCCAGCTGAGCGAGTCTGAAGACACCGTCACCACCCGCTCCACGGCGGCGATCAGGCTCATCCTAACCTCTTTCTCCCTCTGTCCGTTTCATGTGCTCTCCAGTTTTTTGTGTTTCGTTTAAGTAGGTACTTAGTAGTCGCGGGTTACTCTATGTAATAAAGTATCGGTTTTTATTCGCCTTCTTTCCCTCGAAGGGCCCTTGACCCAACCCCATTCATTACCTGAATTGGGCAGTCTTTCTCCTGACGATCGTCCGTCCCTTTTCAACCATCCGACCATTCTGACCAGACGCGAGGCTGTGCCAGTAACACTAAGCAGTGACTACGTCTTCAGCGTCGATTCAGCCTGGATCTGAAGATTGTCTCGACGGTATCTCTGCTTACCTGCTGGACCCTGCGTTAATCCAGAGGCGCATGAGAACTCTCCCGCACCCGAACCGCAAATCTCGACTACAAAGACAACAACTCTTTCGGAACGCACGAGTACTGTCCTGCAAATCGACACAAGATCGGGTGCCCGTCCGCAACGGCACTTTGTTTAGACATGCTCGACGAAAATCTACCATCCTTCACTTTCAAACAGTCCCAAGACGACCCACTCCAGAGTCCCGTATACTTCACCCAAAACGGCTCCGAGCCCGCTCCAGAGTTCATATTCGAGCGCGCGCATCCCAGCAAAAACCCCGCGGCCGCCAGGAAATACGCCGTCGCCCTAAAAGACCCCTATCACCAGGATGTCGTCTACGCTGAGGTCGTCGTCTCCCCAGAATGGTCACAGCCCACCCTGTCCGCGGCCGAGGTGCGGACGCAACAAGGGCAGAACAACGGCGCGCGTCTTCAGCCTACACCCTTGATACCCGACTCCTTCACCATCCAGCTCTACGATCCTGACCAGACCGTCACCGTCCGCTTTATCCCGGGGTCGCTTACAAAGACCGACAGCTTCGAGTTTGAGATGCTGTCCCAGAGCTTCAAGATGCCCACGCCCTCGCAGCTCGACCGCCAGTCCAACAAGCCCCGCGCTGATTTCCGCCCACGCATCATGTTCAAGTGGAAGCGAGATAGTAGACTATCCAAGGACATGACGTGCTACAACGTGGGCAAAAGTTTGGGAAAGCACAAGAGCAAGGAGCCGGACATTACCGTTGCGCTTTTCAAGATGAGCCGCGAGACTGCCATCACCGTTTACGAACCCAACTTGCAACGGGTGGAGATGGAAGATCGCAAGGGGCTGGACATCGTATTGGTCCTTGGAGCTGAGGTCATTCGTGATCTCTACCTTGCCCCGGAGAAGAGGCCGGACCTATTCAATATGGGTGGCGGTGCCCCTGTGGGTGTGGCAAATGGTAGGCGCAAGAACTCAAGGCCAAGTCCACCACCAGCTGCCTTGCCTGTGGCCAGGCCCGGAGCGAACGCGCGTCCGCAGAACAATGGTTCTTCGATGGCAATGTCTGGAGCTCTGGGTGCGGCACCTGCGGTCACGTCAACAGCGAATGTAGCCGCCACGTATAACAAACGACCAGATGCTTCCGCCGTCGATGCAGAGACAGAAAGGTTGAGGAGGATGGTGGAAGAGGAGGAGCGAAGGGCTCGGAAGGAAGCTGCAGAACGAGAGAAGAGGGACCGGGAAGAAGCCAAGCGCATCGAGAAAATGCTCAAACAGGAAGAGGACGAAAAGCGCAGGCGACAAGCGCAGGTCGATCAAGAGACCGAACGGCTCAAGCAATTATACGGTACCCAAGGGCAGGAACTTCCCTCGAATAGACCACGGCACAATACGAGTCCCCGGCTGCCGGCCCGACATGTACAATTTCAAGGGGTACATTCACCGCCACAACAACAGCCGGCCCCACAGTTTGCGGCCCCGCCTCAGCGGCCTCAGAGTGTTGGTCCTGGCTCTATGGGGCCGTTCAATTATTCGTCCGTGTCCAGCTTCTTCGGCCGTCCGTCTGCACCCCCGCAGCAGCCATCCGGACAAGCGAGGCCAAATGGGAGGCCACAACAAGGGCCATATCAGTCTGGGAATCCCATGGCGGCAGTGAGTGGTTTCTTCCAGAATGTGCTGGATCCGAAAAAGAAGCCGATCACGAAGAAGAGGAGTATGCAGTGGTAGTGAACAATTGGTGTGGATCATGACTCCCGCCTTTGGTAGCACTGTGGCATAGCACAGGGTGTTTGGTGGTTCGAAATGGCTTTCAGGGTTGGCGTTTTCATACTGACTTGGAGCAGTAATGGCCTAGGTAGACAGGCTACGTAGATACCATGGTGCCTTACGATGAAATGATCATTTTCTCCACATTTATATCTGTCTGCTTCCCAATGAACGTTGTGCAACCTCAGATTTACAAAAAAGTCTAACTGTACCAGAAATGGCAAGATCTTTACGAGATTGACTCTTGAAATGTGTTGCGCCCGTGGCCCGTTCCAAATCTGGTTACGTGGACAGCGACCCAAGGGCACGCCATCAATATTTCTACATGAAAGAACGCTTCCTTCTTATTATCCGCGCCATAATGTGGGAGTCCCACAACGAGTAGAAAGTGGCCGTCTGCCGCCTGCAAGTACGTATCCGACAGAATGCATGCAGGACAGGCACGGGCCGAGCGGGAGGCCAAACAGGGGTTGTGCGACAGGGGGTATCCAGACTGTGGGGCCTCCCAGACTTCACCCTCTAGCTACCTAGGTATTAGGTAGGTAGGCAGGTAGGTAACGACGTGTGCTTCTGCATCATCATGTGGCAGTGCAATAATTTTTAGGATCGCACACATGCGTCCATCGCTTTTGCTAGTTCATCGATGGATACCTAGCTCCTTAAATCGCCTCCTTGTAAATTATTTGCTCTGGGCCACAGCATAATGGCTTATGACATGGATGAATCCCTGGGCAACAAAAGGTCTATGGTACATCGTCTATAGGATTGGGACTCTCCAGGGTTGATGGACTGTGGAAATCGACGGCGTAGACCATACCAGGTAGTCACTAGGCAGGCACACGCCTAGTTTCCAAATCCAGGGTCCTGAATTGAATTTGCCTCTTCAACACATTGCGACTTGTATTATTACAGTACTTGATTTTGTATCAGTATGACGGTAGATCAGAGACGGAATCACGCAGATAAGCTCAGAGTATTGCACACAGACTTACCGAGCTACGATAGCCCAAACACGTGCTTGACGCGAATTAACTTTGGACTTTTGTCTGCCAAGCTTACTGAGCCAAGGACACTTCATCTCATCCCGAGGTCCGTCTCAACCAAGCTGAATAGAAGAAGTGTGCATTTACTGATGAGTTCGTTTGAAACGGACCTTGTTTGATGAGTTGAGCAGAAAGAAAGCGTTCGCAACAATCCACACAAGCAGCTGCTGTCCCTCCAATATACACAACAAACCACACTTCTCCACTATACCCGACAGACGAATATCGGATACCCAAGGTCGTTTGTGGCTGCACCAAGACGACAGCCAGCTCTCAACAACACCCCACCACAACAACCACGATGCCTACCCCCTTACAGTACGCCACGGAGGTGAAAGGCGTCGTAACTAAAGACCAAGCCATCGCGGTCTTCCACGACCACGACTTCTTCATGGAAGTGGACCCCAACATGATGACCTTCAAAGCAGATGTTGAACCCCAAGGGGGAAAGCTTCATGACCTTCCGCCAGAAATTCAAGCTGTCAAGACAGGTGACACCCGTTGCTACGAGGTCACAGACCGCGTCCCCGGTGTGGCGCTCTTTTCAAAGTTACTCCCGGGCTTGAGCACCACCACCATCTACTATCAGATCACCAACACCAAGGACGGTGTTTTCATGTTTCTTCAAGCACCGCTGGGCGTGACGGAGGAGAGGCGTTGGGTTGCTGAGGATGCTAGTGGCGCTGGTGGTGGTGTTGGGGTGAGGATTGTGGAGTATGTCACGATTTTCTGCTCTCGGTTGTTGTATGGCACTATCAAGGGCCAACAAGATCAGAACTGGAAGGAAGTACATACAAAGTATGCCAGGAAGATGGGAGGGGAGCCGGGGACGCAATCTGCAAGCTAAGCTCACCCGTATCGAACTTCTAAAAGGTTGCGTTTTTAGGGGCGTCAAAGAGCCCGCAGAGAATATGATCATCAATCTCCTGTTCCATGGATGACCTCTCCTGGGACTTTGCTCTTTTGGGAAATTGAGTCAAAGCAGCTCCATGAGCAACTAGTCCACATAAGATCACACCAATAGTCACACAACAAGATGTTATAATAGGCCTTGCATTGATACCTCGGATGACATGGTTTGGTGTACCAGATACCAAGAGACTCGAGTGTCTTTGCACGGAACATACCCAGTGACCGAAGCTTCTCCCCCAAATACAAAGGTTGGCATGCGTTATGGCTGATGGTTGTCACTGCAGGTCAGTTGTGGAGCACCGTCTTCTGACTTGCTGCATACTGACAAGTGGAAAAGTTACGCAATCCTCTCAGTAAGCACTAGCTGGGATATCCAGATATCCATGTTGCACTTTACACCATTAAGTTTTCCTTTGGCCTGCTTGCCTGAAGTCCTCTCTGCCCTTCTCCACCGCGTTTCTCTCGTCCGCCCCATCTAGGTCATATAATCCAGTCCTTCCACTCTCCACGTCTAAATCGCTGTGAACGTCGCGCTTGAGGTACCACTTGAAGATGTACACCAGAACCTGCGCCATGAATACCTGCTCTATGGTATATAGCAATACAGGAATGGCAATGTATGCACGCGTGATATCAGATTGTTCGGCCCACATAGCTGCCACAAGTGGGATCCCGACGCCAGTTGTTTTTGCCGCACCGCAGAAACACACAGCAATGGCCTGCTCTTTCGACATTTGCCTTGGCGTGATGAGATTGCGTACGCAGCGCGGAACCGACCGTGTCGCGAGACGGGATGCTATCGCTCTCTTGACCAGATCATGGGGAGGCCGGGCCATGACAAAGCATATGACAGTGAACAGGGCATAGAGACCAATGTTCATGAAGATGTTGAAGAGTATCGAGCTCTTGGGCATCGTGTAGATTGCTCCCGTTTTGAAAGCATTCGAAAAGGTGGTCCTAGACCGGTATTCAGCAAATGTGCATTAACGAAAAGAGGCAAGATACGAACCACACCAGCGTGCACAGCAACAATGTCGAGATCTTTCCCAGGTAAAGTTTTGTAACACACCAAACGACCTGCTTTTCAAACAGGATACGCACTCCCTGTCCAACTGCCAATGGCAGGATCACCGTGAGAGCGAGCTTTTGTGCCACATTTCCATACATCTCTCCTAGTTCACTCGGCTGGGCCGGAGTCCACTGCTGGAACTCTGGCCTATTAGGGATCAAGACGTAGATAAGTCCTGGGCTTAGGAACGATCCAAACACGTTCCCGATGACCACCTCGATGATGGCGGCCGCGTCATCGCCTCCCGCATTACGGGTCATGACGATGTTCGAGGCAATTGTTGTAGGCAAACAGCTTGTCACTAACATGCCGATGAGGACAGACGTATCGACGACTTGCGTGCGAAGGTCACCTGCTGCGATTATGATCCACATGATGGCTTCGGAAGGGGCGTCAGCCTATACACTAACAGCATCAAGGGGAGAAGCACCAACGTACTAAGCCATATCACAGGGATAATGATGAAGCTAATCCCCTGTACGATGAGGTGAAGTCTCCAATTGAACAAGTTCGCCCGCAGCTTCTTGGTGGACAGTTGCAGACCACTTATGAGGAAGATGATGGCTACGGATCCGTAGAGGATGCTGAACTCAGGCCTGATGGGCCCCCCAGTCGCAGCAAAATCTTGTCGAGATATTCTATTAGAAACGATTCCAAGTTGAACAAGGTATGAAGATCATGTGCCAGAATTATTCTCACCGGGCCATCTCCAAGCTAACAGGGTCGCCATGCCGAAGCAAAAGACGAGCCATTGCTCGGAGAGGAACTGAAGGTATTTGTTCCGAGGTTTTTCGGTTTTGTTCTCTTTTGCAATTGATTGATTCTTGCGGTTGTGATTATTGTCTGAGTCGTCTGGGGGGATTGTAATGGTGACGACCATCGGGTATCATGGCGTTGCCGGTTAATACCAGCAATCGCGTAGCAGCAGGTAGACGGATTCAGGATCGTAACACAGCAACAACACCAGGAGAACTTTGTGTGATTGTAGAGAAATTGAGTGAACAGGTAACAAGACAGTGCTCAAAAATGGGATTTCAATTTGTGCGAGATAAGCAGACACAGTGACGGTGTAGAGGAGACGAATGGCAGCAGACAGTCTAGCACGGCCCCGTTATTATTGCCGTTCAAGCAGCGATGACCGGCCCATCTTACTCAGTTGGCAGGCGCTTCCAGTGGAGACATCACAGCTTACAAGCAGATTTCGGCCGAAATGGTCCGAATCTTGCTAAATGATTGTCATGAACACACCCTCGCATGGCTGTGGAGAGGTATTCTTCCATGAGCTTTGCCAATAATTTCTTCGTCAGCCACCCCATCTTCACTGTTCATCATTCCCGAGAGCACTGGAGCAAGATCAAAGTCGGCTCAGGCCAAATCGGATGTGGAAATTCTCGTAGCCGACGTGATGGTGGTGGTGGTTGTTGCGGGAACAGCTGCCCTGGAGCGACGCACGAAATTGGCATAACTTAAGGGTCATATAGAGACGCAAATGATGCAAGTGAGACTTGATAAAAAGGGCAACTTCTCCAGTGCGTGAACTGTCAGGGCATCCATACAGAGCTGTCGCATGGAAATGGGGCTAGGGCCTCAACGTTACCTGTTCAAACCGCTACACCATGGTGGTCCAGGAAATCAAAACGTCAGGGCAGTTGAAAAGTCATGAACAAAGTCTCGAAAGCCACAACGACCTCAAGTCCGGACCTGAACCACACCACGTTTCGCGTACATACGTGTAACAGGAAGGCTGACTGAATCCAAATGGTCGATGTCTTTGTGTTCCAAGAAAAGCACACACCTTGCTTGTCATTTCATCAAATCTATGAGACGTGAAATCCGAATCGTAACCTCCTCCGCTCACTCGTGTAAAAATTAAAACTTCAATCGTGACCTTGGCTCCTATCGTGTCTTCTCGCCCTGTCACTCCGTGTAGCAGTATACACCACCAGGCTGCAACAGCCCATTCGAGAAACCCAAAACGCCTTGCGCTTATGCACTGTGCAATGATATACATCCGAGAATAAAGTTACAAAAGTATTAAATATAAAAGAAAAGAATTTCGGGGTATTGTCGTTATATCATTACCTCACGACCGAAGTAAAGGGTGTAGACATTGGCCGGAGGTGGAAACATTGGATGCAGTCGTACTCGCTTAGACAACTCAGTCTGCTTTAACCGCCGCTGGAGGTTCGGCGGGCATATCTGGATCATGGTCTCGGGATTCGCCTCGTGTGCTCTGCGCCGTCTGTATTTCAGGGTCGAATATTTGGATATCAAGCTAAATCGTCGTCAGCTAGGCTCGATGAAGACCACAGGATACGAGTCCACACAGAGCATTAGAGCATTACTCACACTCATGTAAGCCGTCTGCCTGAGAGGCACAATTTTTGGTGGAATCATATTTTCGTCTCCACCAGTCGTTTTCGCCGTCTTCTCCATCTCCTTGTTCCATCGTTCAATCCACCTCTCGAGTGCTGCCAACTTTGCCTTGGCATATGTGAAGCCCAGATCGTCCCACAACCAGCCGGTTGCAAGACCCATGATGCTGTCCAGGATATTTCTGACGTTGGACGGGTTGAAAATGGTAATGAGTTCGGTGTTCAGCTTGTCAATAACCCTGCGGAATTCCACTTCAGACAAACCAGCGGGATCGAGAATTTCGGGGTACATGTTCGAGAAAGTGGGTGCCAAGTCGCCCTTCACCAGCCAGTCCCGTTTTATCCTTATAATTCGAGTGTTTACATACTCTGGAGAGTCGACTGGGACATGCGGATTCAAGTGTGGGAAACATGGGTGCTGAGGCCCCCATTCTTCATCATCTGCTTGTCCATCAGGGTCTCCCATGATTGACGAGTTGCTGGAAGAAATGGCGGACCCTATGCCATCGTCAAACGAGCCGATGGAATCTCTCCGGTGCGGTTCGGGGCCTTGCTCGAGGTCCCGATCGAAGGATACGCCCGCCTTTTGCGACAATTCTTCGTTGGACGCCATGACTGCTCTGCCCTTTCCTTTGTCTACCTTCGTGGTGTTGGCGGCCTGTGGGCTCCACTCGGCAATCACCTGCTGTCCGGTAGGAATGTGTTGGCGCGTGCGATTTATGCTGTCAATATCTGGGTCACACTCAACCTCCTGCACGGGTGGAGGTCGCCGACTCGATGGCCCTGCTTCGGGCTCCTGTTCGCTAGGGGATGGTGCAATACTGCTCCTGCTCCTGCTGCGTTCGTACGAGTGCCTCAAGGACCGAGGTAGGGAGATACTGTCTCTATTTGCTCTGTCGATATGGAGACTGGTCCGGTCACTGCTAGAATGTCGCTTTTCCTGGGCCGTGAGCAACGAGTCGTCTCCGGCAGCTGCAGCGGCAACGGCACCCGCGAGATTGACGGATGAGGAGACGTCGAGAGATAACCGGGGAATGGGCACTGGGGGTGGGAGCGGAGTCGATGGTCTTCGTGGGCGAGGAGGTGTCTGCAGGAGGAAACTCCGCGTGGAGTTGGTGGGGTTCCACAGACGGGAGCTCGAGACGGAACGGCGATGGGTGTCTTCTGAATGTCCACGGACGCGGAATGGCGACTGCTGCTGCAATTGCGACAAGTAGGAGCCCTGGCTTGGGAATCTCGTATGTCGAGATTGGTGTTGGCTATACTCCCAAGGAAGCTGTGGTGGTGTTGTTGTGGTGGTGATGGTGGTGTCGTCGTTGGCGGTAGTGATTATACGTGGGCGGGGTGTCTGTGCCGGAGGTGGCGACGTCTGACGGGGATATGGAGCGGGAGTGGAAGGATTCCGACGATGGAAATGGATGGGACGAGTCTCTCGCGGGGCATCGGCATTTGCGATGATAAGGTTGGCAGGAGCTAGGGTGGATGGTTCAACTGGTCGAGTGTTTGGTGGATCAGCGTGTGAAGCCGTTGGAACAGGCTAGCAGCCGCCGAAACGGCCTCGATTGGAGATTCGGCTCGGCTCGTATCCTGGGCCGTGGACGTGGGATTGAGACGGCCGCACAACAGACGCTGAGTCGAAGAGGAGGACAGAGGTAGAGGCCAAGGCAGAGGCCAAGGCAGAGACAAAGGTAGTGGCAGTGTCCGTGGCAGTGAGTGGTTGTTGAGGTAGCAACGAGCTGAGATTTGCGGTGTATCTGTATGTGTCGTAGGGCGCTTTGCAGGTGGGGAAGAGACCGAAATTGAAGAGCAGGGGCAGCCACACTGCTTTGGGCAATTGCGATTCGCGGTAAACGGGCTCCTCCGCACGTTCTTGTTCTTGTTCTTATTCTTGTTCACGGTCCAAGTCCAGAACTGGGAATGAGAATCATGCAAAACGTCGATGGGGAGAAACAACGCTACCTGTATCGCCTGCAGTAGTGTGCCTGGCCGGGTATGCGGGCGGCGCGGGACTGAAGAAAACGTGGGTGCGGAGGTCAACAAGGTGTGATGTTGTAGGTCGAGAAGGTTGCAGTTCCCAAGGCAAATCAGGGGCAGATCCTGGCACGCTACCACCACCATAGTCTCGAGCAATGAATGGTTCAATACTCCCTCGCGCCAATACTATGGTACCCTCAGGCGGGCGATTTGTCTTGGTGCATAGCTCGGTGTAATTGTATGGTTGGCTTCGTTTTCTCCTGTCACCGTGGCGCGTAAGACCCCGTCAGGGCTGTGCGTGCTCGGACCCCGAGCTCATGCAACCTTGCGTAGAGCGAACAGTAGTCGTGGTGGTGGAACCTCGAATTTTTATTCTCACAAGACGATACTTGTTGTTGTTGCTGCTGTTGTTCTTCCTCTCGTCGTTGTAGATGATGATGATGAAGGGAAGATGAAGGGAGCGTGGCCTGAGGCGACTCACTCTTTTGAGGCTGAATCTGACTTTTTGACACTCGGGGCTTGGGGTGGACTGGGCTGGCAATAGCCAAGGGGGAGGACCAAGTTATAAAATAAATCCCGATATCGTGATATACGCAGTGATCTTGTTTATGAGATCCATTTTTCCCTTTAGCGTCGGGGATGGCATCTGTCCTGACAAGGACTGACTTGAGAGATACGATGGCATTGCATCCCTGGACGGACAAATACTTTCTTGAACCCAGCAGCAATGCTCGGGCGGTAGGGCTGGGACCTGCTCGCGCACCTAGCACCCCGAATATTGAACTTTGCATGAACGCCACAAGGCTTGGTCTTCGAATGAATTCTTCTCATCCACTCCTTGGTGAGCCTTGGCAAGGTTCAGTCTCCATGCCAGAGACAGCTAGGGCCATCTACCGCTCTACCTCCTGCTCCGTAGGCTGATGCTGTTTGCGCGATGGTGTCCGCCAAGGTATTGAGAAAAAGTTTGGAGATCTGCCCGACAAATTCTTGGCTACTAAAGTATATGCATGGGGGACAGTTACTAAGTAGACGCAAGAGTCCCTGCATGCTTTGGCCCGAGTACTCTGTACAGGGTACGTAGTGCACTCTTCCCTCTACCAATCCAGGGTGGTGGGGTGTGTACATTCGGATATTTCCGACCTGTTGTCCACAATCTGATCAACAAACATGCGTAATCATTGTACTGCAGTGTATAGTTACTATGTATAATCTCGTCGCACTACAGTCAGTCCACTTGTCCAGGACACATAAATATCAACTAACCTGCCCAAGTTATACTGGGTTAGGTATGGTATATATACCTTTCAGCTCCTAGGTATACTTGACTTCGGCCGAACATTTGACGTCCGCTTTGGGTATAGTCCCCTCCATATATGCGCGGTCCTGCATGCTCTACACGTAGGTATTCTTCTCCAGCTTTTGTACAACGCAGCAGTCAGTCTCCGAAAAAAATCCCATACCGCTTCGTTCCTGCCCACCCAAAATGCTGCTAAGGGCGGCACCGCATCCAGGCGTGTCGCGTGTGGCATTCTAGTCCTTGTTGGGTCTGACGACTTGTTGACCTCATCATATCACTCGACTCTCCCTCCATTTCTTCTCAATATCTCATCTACACTCATCTATTCTGGTGGCAGATCTGGCTGTCGACCCCTCGAGAAGATCTATTGTCAGATGACCCTCTTCACTACCTCACCAACATGGAGGGCTTAGAGCACGACGCGCAGGCATCTCGCCCTTCCTCCCCAGTGCATCCTGCTTCTCCTCCCGCTGCCTACGCCTCCGCCTCCGCCTCCGCCTTCACATACCCACCAGCTGGCCATGCTCTCCGCCGCTCCGTGACAGTTAACGATGCTCCGCCGGTACGCCGCCGACCTACGTCTATGATCTCTCTTCCTCCTTCTGACCCCGGGGACCCGTCCGCGAATGGAATGCGACGACGCAGTTCCACACTGTCCGACTTCAGCATGACCGAAGCTCGGAGGTCCTTTAGAGATGGCACCCAGGATATCCTGAATCCCAGTGCAGCGAACGATGCCCCCGCGCGAGATGCTTCCTCAATCATGTCGAGCTTGCCTCTTGCCTTTGCACTTTTGCCTGCGCTGTCTGGGGTCCTCTTCGAGGGTGGTGGGGCTGTCATTACAGACGTGATGCTGTTAGGGCTCGTCTTCATTTTCCTCAGGTATACCATCACTCAGCCATGGCAGTGGTATCACGAGGCTCAAGAGGTCCGGATTCGACAAGAGGTTGGGTTGGAACACGTATGCGAGGAAGACAGCGAGGTAGATGGACCATCTAAGATGACTGCCTCTGTCGTTACTCTTGATGAGGTTCCGGAGGAGAATCCCCAGGAAAGCGAGGAAGGCCCACGGGCAGAATTCGAGCACCACGGAGAACGAGCGTCAAGGCGCCCAGCGGACAAGTCAAATCGCACAAGCAGTCAAGAAGCGGCAGTCAATGAGCTTTATATTCACGAGGTTCTGGCACTGCTAGCTTGCTTTCTTAGCCCTATCGTCGGCGCTTACCTACTGCACACCATACGCGCGCAGTTGACTCGGCCGTCCGAAGGCCTGATGACAGATTTCAACATCACCGTGTTCCTCCTCGCTGCCGAGTTGCGACCCATGTCTCATGCACTTACTCTCATTCAGGCTCGGACCCTCCACTTGCAGCGGATCGTTCAGTCGGTGCCCGTAAGGCGGTCCACAACGGCGCAGCTTGAGGAGATGCTCATCCGTCTGGCACAGCTCGAGCTGCGCGCAGATGCCACAGAGGAGGCCACAGCAATCACGCTAACTACCTCAACGCAGCAGGCGCAGCAGAACGGTGCAAGCGGGACGGGGAAGAAGGATACTGTAGTTCGCGAGGTTCGTAACGCTATTCAGCCGGAGCTCGACGCGTTGAACCGCGCGGTGCGCCGCTACGAGAAGAAGGCCACCGTCTTGGCCATTCAGACGGACTCACGGCTCAATGCTGTTGACACGAAGCTAGACGACGCCATATCACTCGCAGCCGCAGCCGTGAAGCAGAGCAGTCGAGCACAGTGGGGATTCAGTGCGATGGCAGCATGGATCGTGGACAAGTTCTTCACCATCTTTACGATGCCCTACCACTTGGCCATGTTTGTCATCATGTGGCCATTCAGGACCATTGCTAGCCTATGCTTCAAAGGTCATCGGCCACCCAGAGATTCGCGATCCACGTCTTGGAGATCAGGTCGATATTCTGGCTTGAAGGGATCTAGGAACGGTTCTGACGCAGACAAGGATAGGTATAGAGACCGCGTACCGTCGCGAATATCCAGACGGTATAGCCCCTGAGTCCTTGGTCTCATGTCACTCATAATTTTTTATGTTTTTTCTGGCGGCTGGAAAAATATGGTACCAAGATATGTCTTGAGTGGTTTACACGGGGCTGGATTTCTTGCGGCAATGAGGACCACGAAGACGAACCCTTACCCAGTCGATTTCTGGAGTGCTCCGCTGGTCTCTCTTGGGATCACCTGGAACAATCCTTGGCGTCTAGCGAGCTTTGTTGGACACTGGCGGTGGCACCTCGACTCTTGGCAATACGAATTGGGCAAGAGGTGCGCGCAGATACACGGAATTTGCTCTCACGGTTGCTGTGGCTTGAATGGGAAGTAACCAGACACTTCAAGTCGTTGAAAGGAAAACAGCGTATACATTCGCACAAGTCGGATTGCAGTTCATAAAGGCACAACACAGCTCACCTACAACCGCAGGATCACAGGCAGGGCGGAAACCTACTAAGTTCCGCTTGAAGGGATGCTCTTGTTCGAGCTGCCGGTTCTACTCCCACAGGGGCTGGGAATAGAGACGGGACATGCAGACAAACAAGTGTATCTATGGTCTGAATCTCCTTGGGCCTGCCTAGAGGCATTTGTAGATTGTCTGGCAAGAGTGATCTGAATCCATCGCGACCGTGCCAGGCGCGAAGGCAGTGTTAATTTGTGCGGCAAATTGTCACCATATTTTGCCCGCTGTGTTCCACACCAAATATCATAATTCTGTCTTGTCTCGTGCCCGTACGTCGAAAATCGAGATTCCTGATATGTGGCAAAGAACTAAAGACGGATTCCGTGTGTGCACCGCTTGCAAACCTGGGGAGACTCTACGGGTTGAATCAAAGCAATGTCATGCACACTCCCTACTCCCTCTACCACGACTATTTTTGCATTTCTCCGCTCGGGACAGGCCGCTTCCTTCGGTCCCAGGAGTACAGAGCATCCGGCCTGGCATCTCCCCGCGAACCATGGGCCACTCCACGCCTTGCATGAAAAGCCCCGATACGGCGGCGGGCGAGTAACCAGGATCCGCTGATGGAGAGAATGGGGAGCCAGAAGACGGTCCGTCCCTGTGCGCCACTTTGGCAAGGCATGAATAAATCAGATGGAACTTTATTGTAATTTGTTTCCAACAGACGAAAAATCTCCGTGCCAGCCCTATTTTGTTTTCAGTTCAAAGCCTACTGTTTACCCTGATCGAAGTTGGCCCCATGGCAACTCGACGACTTTTGGGAGTGCGTGAGTGTGCTGGGGTTTGTTGTTCATTCCTCGGGAGATATGCCACCCCTTTGTGTCTCGCAGGACCAACACGTCATGATCCTGCTACAGCCTCGTCATAATGCAGCTGAGCCCAGAGTTTCACACAGATTATCACCAATCAAGCGGGATAGCTCAGGGGGGCGGGATGCGCTGGCTCACAGGGAAACGAGAAAAGGGTTGCGTGGGCGTCTTTCGAAACCAGCTTGTGTTCAACCGCATTGGACTGTCTAACTGGCTTGTTGGCCGCTCAGTTCCGGATCTGCTGGCGTTCAAATTCTCGGTACCAGCAAATTCCTACTCCAGCCGGATCAAACTGTCCACCCCGGACGATGTTATGGAATTATCTCCGGATTTGAATGTATCTTCTTTCCCCCCCCCCCCTCGGCGAGCGAGAAAGCGGGGACTAAAACAAACATGGGAGACAAATAAGAGACGAGAATTCGATCGTAGTCATTTGTCAGATATCAATTGTGTTCGGCCTTATCTATCTGCGCCCCCTATCCCGAAACAAAAATTTGGCCGATCGTCGAATATTACCGATTTGCGGTATCGACCAGATCGAATGTGGCTTGCGGTTGTGCACATTACGGATGGTACTTGACCTGCAGTTGATCGACTATTGTTTTCTGCTACCCACACTACTAGTAGTTATGCTCTGGATGCGAATAAAAACTTGCTGACCCACACTACCCAGCCAATCTACCAAGTAATTGTTCCGAGGACTTCCCTTGCTGGGTCCGCAAGCCACATGGCAAAACGGCGATGTGAGGGCTACAGTGAGGGGAACTACCAATATGCACGGTGTCCTTTTTTTTTTTTTAACCCCTCGAGTGCGGGCTCCGAGTCAGTGCGCCTAGTAGCTTCATGGTTGGGAAATTAAAGCACGAAGAAAAACCCAACGTTCTGTTCTATTGGAGAGAGAAGGAAACAGGGAAAAGAAACAAAAAAAAAGAAAGAAAAAAAAGACGATCCAACGGTGCGCTGCTATTTTTGTCTTCTCACCTGGTTTGCTGAAACCGAAGTCTCCACCGTATCACCGAGTACTTGGTAGGTTGCGCAAGCGGAGCCCGAATGCAGGTTGCAAGTTTATTTACTGTATCTTGTTTTCCTCTTTATAATGTTGGCATGATGAGCTAGAAAAGCACAATAACCGAATGTAGAGATACAGGTTATACGCATTGCACGAACGTGACAAGAAAGGTGATCTTTTTTTTTTATGCGAACGGAGAAAATGTATTCTTCAGCAATAGGTCTGCCGTTAAAGATCGTCAGGCTATAGTAATGATGGTTGCAGGATGGGCGGGGAGCAACGCGTCGGCCTTCTTGTGTGACCGGAGATGCATTCATCACGGTGAGCAAGATCGTGCCACGTCACGCAAAAAGAATCCTGGAAAGGGCACGTGTTGTGGGATGCGAAGACGATCGATTGATTTGCTGGCCAAGTTGATCGTCTTTTCAAATGGTCTGCAAGCAGCAAGAAGAAAACATCTGTGGTATGTAAACTGCGGGCTGAAAATGGGATAGGCTTTGAAGTTTGACCTAACTGAAATGGGAGATTCATCGACCAAGCAATTTAGCAATCAGCTATCTCTGCATACATACCCACTTTTCAGGTACCTAAGTACATATAGTCTTGTTGACGAAAAGGCCCATGTCCCAGAGTGCATAACTCGCCGATATGAGTGGCAGAGGTTAGCTGGCCTTGGAATTCTCGAGCTGCTATGGCTACCAGGTGGGCCGGTTGACAAGAGGTACTTAATAGCAGCAGCATTGTGCAAATATCGAGTATGGGAGTAATGGCATAAAGAACAATCATGACCCTTATTAATGCCCCTGAGGCTGAGTAACTCTTGCAGCTCATGTGGATGAAAACGTACAGGAGTTTTCGCTAAATTGGAGGGGTGCGTTCCAATGCAGAACACATTCTCTTGTCTCTCTCTGTGTCTCTGCGTATGATGCGTATGATGCGGATGATGACACCAAGGTAGCAACAACCGATGAGTGAGGAGTATCATCATGACCTGTCTCCAACCTTGAAGCTTTCATGTTCTTACGGTTCTTGGCTTATAGCACGGACATGATGCGAGGTCCTTCTTGTGTGATGTCCGCGGGGCCAGTATCTTCAGCAGCAACCTACAAAACCATATTTTTTTCCCCCAAAGTTACACCCGGCCTCGGTTACCCCCTGCAACCTTACCGGAAGGCACGGGCAGACCCCTGTCTTGTACCCCTGTCCAGCCCGGATTTAGTATGCAGTAGCCTCAAATGTCAAAGTTAATGCCCCACAGGCCTTGCAAAAAGTAATGGCTGTGGGTATTTCCGGGTCCATGCTCGGGCAACTACGACACTAGACCAGATTCACTACCCAAGTCAGGCCAGTCAGTCGAGTGTGGACGACAATCTGCATCCCATCATCCCATTTTGATCTTCTTGAGCCGAAACCCACTGACACGTTCATCCCGATTCTGTACCTGCTATACGTCTCTTGCTGCAGCTCCTATCTCCCCCATGTCATGTGGGCAGAGACCGCCAGTCGGATGGACCACAAGTGGCTAGCTTGGCTGGGTTTCTTGGACAACAAGAGAGGATGCCACTGTCCTGTACAGAGGTATGGTATGGCAACCAGGAGGACATCATTGACAATGCCGTGCAGGACGTTGCCCGACGTGAAATTGACTTTTCTTTCCGGCCGCAGTGCAGCAGTTGACGATGTCATCCAAGGTAGCGTCGCACTCCGAATGCAGCCATACTAGGCGCAAGCAAAGCATACTGTGTAGGTAGGTACCCACCCCAGGTTGGTCGATGCAGTACAGCCTATGCGATATTGGCATCATGGAATGATATTACCATGGAGTATATCCTTTTTGCCATTTCTCCTGTCCTTATGTCCCCCCGCCCTCCTTCAGCTGCTCCTAGGCCTGCACCAGAAAGACTCCACTCCACCTCCTCACTCCACATTTATTGTCATCAAATGCAGTCTTTTCTATCCAGCACACCCCTTCTCTACACTTCTTGGTAGAAGTCGTCATTGTGCTCTCAGAGTTCGGTCGCCACTCTGGTCGAATCACTTCCCACGACTCGACCTAGCCGTCCAAAGCTGATGTCGTTGGTGTGTTCGGTCTTTTCCCTAAGGTCCAGCTAGACCTGTCCATTCTTTTGTCACTGTCACAAGTCGGCGCTTCCTCGCCTTACCATACCAATACCACTTGGAACCGGTCTAAAGCTTTGACTACGCGCGGGCACATCAGGTCATCTCATCGGGAGCTCTCCTTGCATATTTCTCAGCCGTTCAAGCTCAAAACTCTATCTCACGGCGGCCAACCTCCTCATTCCAATACAAGCTACATCCAGCTGATGAAATCCGGGAACACCGTCCAATAGCTATCAAATACCTTATTTTTGTGGCCATACGAAGAAGCTTGCTGGCTGTTCCCTCCTGTGTGCTTATGGCGATTCATACCAGCTTGTTCGGTCACACCCCGGAAGCTACAACAGACCTTCGTCGTCCTTCACTGGACTAGGACTTGGATAGTCAGTTGTGATAAGATAAACACAGGCTATTCCAAAGTCCCATTCTTACGCTCGCCTGCACAAGATGAGGGTCACTGCTATGGCCCAGCGGACTTGGGCTATTCTAGCCCTGCTATTGTGCCTCAATGTCGTATTGGCTGGAGTGATGCGCCCGCTGCCCCGACAGGAGGATTCTACCTCAATTGAGCCGACCTCTACCAGCTCTACGCCCGCTGCCTCGACAGAAGCGAGCGATGATGCCTCTACCTCGGCGTCCGCATCCATTACATCAAGTATCGGAACGGAGACGGCCACAGCCAGTACCACCACTGGATCCTCCACTGGCTCTGCCACATCGGCTATCATTTCTGCTACTCCAATAGCCCCTTCTAATAGCACTCAATTCAACAGTAAGTCATCCTACTATCATTCGACAAGTGGGTATTCTAACGACGAAGCAGCCACGGAACCAGGTCAACTGCCTCTGACTCCCACGAGGACTCCGGGCTTCTACGTTGCCGGCTTCATTTTGATGATATCTGGTGCTCTCTATATAATATTCGGCATGAAGAGACAATGGATTCACTGCAGCTTCTCGTTTGCCTATCTCGTCGCAATCGCAATAGCGGCGCTTGAGCTTCTACTTGTCCCGTCGCCTATTAGCGACGGTGTGCAGGCTGGATACATTGTCGCCGCAATAGTGGGTGGAGCCGTGGCTGGCGGCCTTGCGACACTTAGGCCCAAGTTCTTCTATTTCTTCGGAAGTTTTCTGGGAGGCTTCTGTTTTGCGATGTGGCTCTTGACACTCAAGGAATCAGCCTTGTTCGGTCGAAATGTGGGCAAAAACTGCATCTTCCTCGCCGCCTTTTCGTGCGTGGGCCTCGGCTTCTACGTCTCCACAAAGACCAGACATTATCTGATTATGTTTTCTTCTTCATTTGCTGGCGCCACAGCCTTCATCCTGGGCGTCGACTGTCTTACTTGCGCAGGCCTGAAAGAATTCTGGGCGTGGATAGGGAATTTCCCGAACGTCGACTTATTTCCGATCGATGCAAACACTTATCCTCTGACAACGGGCATGAAGGCCGAACTGGGTCTATTGGTTGTTATTTTCCTTCTCGGTGTGGTATTTCAGTGGTCGCAGTTGAAGACCATCAAACAGGAGCGCATCAGGAAAGAGGCGGAACGCGACGCTGGGAGGGCTGTAGTGCACAAAGCGGATGAAAAAGCTGGAATGGAGTTCGAGAGGAGAATTGCTAATGAAAGGAGACACTTCGAGAGAACATACCGCGGTTCACGTGGCGTCATTTATGAGGGACGTGGCTCTCGCACAGACAAATTTCTCTCTCCGATTAGGAAGCTATGGATGTCCATCGACGGTAAACACGCAAAGACGGAGACCGAGCATGGCGTTCCTCGGGAAGTGGACGCTGACAACGATGTTGAGAGCGTAGGCTCTGGTCAGGCGAGCGAATGGGCTTCGGTACGTGACGGTCCGAAGCACCAGGCCCGAGAGAGCGTGCATACTGCCTGTGACTCTGGCGTGGGAGATGCAGACAACGAGAGGAAGCATCGAGCTAGTGGAAGTGCAACCACAGTCACGCGAGTCTCGACCGGCGCTGGTAAGCAAGAAATTGAGATGGAAAACATCCGGCCAATGGCATCTTCGCAAGCAAAGACTGCGGCGGATGCCATGATGATCAAAGACGAAGTCGGCGGTAGAGTGACAGTTCATGTTGCAGCAGATGAGAAACACACTGCGGCAGGTGCTTGGGCTGCTCAGAACCCAGTCCCGGAAGTGGTTCCTCTGCCATTCAAAGTGCCTTCCATGGAAGATGACGAAGACGTGCAAGAAGACGAGGGAGATTGCTCTTCAGTCGCAGTCATGACTGAAGGGTTCCTGAATGATGAGGCACTAGAGACACGCAGCATCGGTAGCAAGAGAAGCTCCTTCGCAAAGCGTCTCTCTACAGGCTCTGCTGAACTTTTCCGAAGATTATCGCATCACTCGCTATCAAACCATCTGGACAAAGTAGCGATAGGCCGCGGTGAGAGCACAGAGGATTTAGCAGCCGGCCAGCATGATAATAGATCTTCGATCGCGGCTACACGAGACGACGTCAGCTCCGTCAATGAGGATGACCTTCCAGCATCAAGAGGTCTGACTGGGGAGCGGCCGTACAGTGTGGAAATCAAGGCTGAGCTCGCAAACAACCCAACAATGGAGACAGCGCAAAACACGCACAGCGTTAACGAGTCGGACGTAAAGAAGACAGCTGAACAAAAGCCAGCTTCCACGGCAAATGCGGCATTGGATGCGCGGGTATCAGGGGCAGAGCATGGTTCAGCCAGAGAGGACCATGATATTTTGGACTCTACAAAGGAAGAGAAAGGAAAACAAGTCACAGCAGCAGCCAGTGAAGATGAGCAGTCCGTCAAACCTGCCAAGACAAACACCTCGGATGCTCCCTCCGGCCCTCTCAACCTGGCAACGGGCAAACTTGAGAAAAGAGTCTCCGAGATTGTGAAGAAATATCGGATCAACGAATGGACGAAACATCAGACTCTTGCCGAGGAACCAATACTGGACAACCCCGACCTTGCAGAGCTCGAGGACCCTTCGAAGCCTGTTCCAGTGAACGTGGAGGAATTGGTAAAGACAGCAGAAACCGCTGTCCCAAAACTCGCCAAGCCAAGAACGGAAGCCCTCCTACAGGCGCGCGCTCGGAAGGCTTCTGCCCAGCCGCAACTCCGTCCCTCACTCAACTCCGAGAATGACCGCAATGGCTCCATGGGCAGCGAAGAGAGGCAAGCCGCTATACAGGCCGCTGCAGATGCTCTCGTAGGGGGCACTGGCCACCGCGCATCACCTACTTCGCCTGCCGCAGATGCGGTCCGCTCGAGACCACCAATTCCCGGCGTAAAGTCTTTCAACACACCGCAGAGTCTTGTTGCGAAGAGGGAGACAATGCTCCGCATGAAGCAGCACGCCCTCCGGCCGGACACCCTGCGAACCAGCTCAAATCCCGCCTCTGGCCAGATCTATCCCTTGGCTCCGAACCATGGTGAGGGTTACGGCAACGTTGCTGCTCTGGGCCCTCCTAGTCTTGCAAGTGCGCCCAACAGCACGCCCAGCAGCCGCAGAAACTCTGGCACATACAGACACACCAACATGTCTAGCCCGCTGCAGATGGAGCCCGAGAATGACGATATGCCCCTGAGCCAACGTCAAGCGATCATCCGTGCACGCCGCAGCAGTATGGAGTCGGGAAATAGTTCTGGCAACCATACTGGCAGCAATGGCTCCACACGCCGTAGCTTCTCTGGCTACTCACCTGGAGAGTACGGGAGTGCAAGTTCACTGGCAGTCAACCAGAACATTCCTCATACCCAGCGCCGCTCGTTCACCACGGGCAGCCAGGCTCGCGAGTCCCAGCTCGCCGGCTTCCGCTCAGCCGTCCAGGCTGATCTCAGAGCGAGCAATACCGGTTTCCCGGTTACCAATATGTACCAACAGCCCGGTTTTGGCGGAAGCTACATCTCGAATAATGGCATGGCCCCAGTCCAAGGACCACTTATCAACTCCGTTTACTCGATCCCAGGCACGTCGTCGGCGAACTCGCTCCTGCCGCAGCAGACGCAGCCGTGGAATGCGGAGGTGTCGATGAGTCTCGAAGTACAGCGACAATACATGATGGCACAGAAGGAAAATGATGCCAGAAGGAGGGAGTCGCGAAAGGCTGAGCGTGAAAAGCAGAGTCAGTTGCGCCAGTCTAGTATGGGCACCGCTCGCTTTATGGATGCACACTCGGCGGCGTTGATAAATCTGCAGAAGAAGGCCAGAGACGCGCTGTGATGGATCCAGAGGCACAAAATACTCGGTAATTGTTCAAATTTCTAATGTTTGATGACAATGGGCACACCCAATGAGGCAGTGGGTCGGGAATGGAAAAATGACAAGGGAGAATAACGGCGGATAAACGGCGGCTGGGTATCTTTTTGGGTTTTGTGATATCCAAGATCTTCCACGGTCATTATTCTTGAAAATGCTGTTTTTCGTCATGGCGGTATTTCGGGGATACTACATGTCATGTTGCACATTTGGGCGGGGACATTATAGGGACTGAGAGACTCACAACGGCTGATTCAGCATGATAGTATTCTTATGTCTAATTGTCTAATGCCATCAATGTTTACATTCGCTCTGTGCGTTGCGTATCTACGTGCAGTCCTAAGCGCCCTCATGCACACCGCCCCCCCTCTTCTTTTCTTTTTCTTCCTGTAGAATTATATTGACGACCAATGTTGAATAATGGCGACAACTAGATGCCGAAATTTCGGGCTTGACGCTCTCGCAATGGCATGCCAGCAGCGGAATTTCTTCCGGCCAGGTACCATCTAAGTTTGCCAAATACTCCGTTCTACAACGAATTTCTTCAAGAGGTGCCGCTCTCCCTCCTTATGACTCTTTTGCGGACAAGAATTCATCGCCAAAGCGAGACAGCAGGAATGCCCTCGACATAGTCACGCACCTTTGCCCACAGCATGCGAAGCACACCACTCAGCCGTAGTGTAGGCGAAGGCTCACAAAATAGCGACGTGTCTCGGCCAGGACTTGCAAGGCATACTGCTCCAGCACCAAGCCGGTTTCCTTGACGAATGTCCACACAGACTTACTCACAGCTCGCACGTGGACGTGAGGAATACATCCCCCCTCGGCGGCATTGTCATCCTCCCTTTCGTAAACTTGGCCCTGCCTTGTCCTGGGCTTCTTCTCCTCCTTCCCCCCGCCGCTATGTATCTCGTCCTCGCTCTTCTCCTTGTTTCTCGCGGCCCTCTCTAGATCATCCTCTGCCTCCTCCATGAATCGCCAGTATTTAAGCTTCGAACACTCCCCACAACGCTGCCACTCTCTCGTCGTCCTCCCAAAGATGTCGAAAAGATCATCGCAATCATACACACACCGCGATAACCCTTCTACAAGGGTATCATATGCAAGCCGCAACCTCGCGAAATTCGCATTCGCCGTCTCCCAACTCACCTCCTCCTTGAGCTTGTCCGGATGGCACACGCGCGCGAGGGTTCTATATGCAGGCCGGATCAGGTCCTGCGAAACGTCGCGCGGCAGATCGAGGACTTGATAGTGGTCCAGCGCCCTGCTAGTGAAGGTGAAACATCGCCCTACCTCTTCCCGACCTGCGGAATGGGGAAAGGAAAAGAATGTTGAAGGAGAAAGGTGGGACTTTGTAAATTTGTAGGTTTGCGGTACGTCGCGGAGGAGATGCCCATAGCTGCCTACTTGAAGAACAAGCGCAAAGAGAAGAGCCAGGAGGATGATCATGTTCCGGCTCAGGAAACGCGAAAAGGCACCAAAGCGCGAAGCATGCCTCGCGTGGCCAAAGGTATGGCAGCCTATCTCCATGGCTGATGATATTGGCGGTCTGAAATCCGCAAATGAGTATCGAATGAGCGACAAGGGCTAATTTCCAGAAAAGCACTAGAGGAAAGAAGAATAAGAAATAGAATGAGAATACATGCACGCCAGACGCACGACGACAGACAATTCAGGACGTAACAGAGTATCCAAAATATATAATACAGAGCGCCTTTGTCTGTTGAGCAGTGTTGCAGGCTAAGGCGACAGAGGTATAATTAGCAATGGAACAAGGAGTTTGGCAAGATAATACAGTTATATTCTGGCTTTGTTCAATAACCAGCACTTTGTTTCTATATTTACCCCCGGAAACTCCAAGCAAGCAACTGCAAATCATCGTATCGGATACTCATTGAGACATTCGTAAGAGACGTATTCACGTCTTTCCAAGACCATTCCGTCCAGCCCTCCTAGAGTGGTCCGCCTCCGTCCATCGGATATTGATCCATCGCCATGTAGTCAAGCAGATCCATGCCACCCACATTGATACCCTCCGCCGACATTCCCACTCCACTGTCGCCTGGTCCGCCTACGTTCTGAAAGAAGGCCGGCCCAGCAGGCAGGAACCACATGTCATTCGCCGGGCCCGCCGCCCAGTCTTGTCCGTCACCACCACCAAACATGTCAGACACCATGCTTGTGCTGTTGGCGCTGTTCGTGTCAGGCGCGATGCCTGCGCTCAAGCCCGGCGCAGCCGGAGTTGCAGGTCCAGGCCCGGGGCCTCCGTTGAAGTTACTTGGCATAGGGAAATTGCTGGGGATGTCAAAGGGCGTGGCGGAGATGTTGGCGGGTGTAATGGCACGTTCTAGGTTGGGCATATTAGCAAGCGGATGGTCTGCGCCAGTAGAATTCTTCGTACCCGGCGCATGAATCCTGGGCCACCCGATATGATCGTGTCCGTTGATACCCAGTCCATGCTGCACATGCAGATTGCCACCCAATCCAGCCTCTGGTACCGGACTCTTGCCGTCCGCCGAGTTAGCCTGGGTCTGGCTGGTTGGGTTGGCCACATAGATGAACCGATTCCGCAGCCGCATGGTCAGATTCTCAAGCAGATCCGCAAACCTGATACCGAGATGCACATCGTCCACGACGCAGGTACGGAGCGCCTCTACGGTGCTGTCCATGAGACGGATCGACACCTCGACATCGTGTCTAGTGGCGCCAAGTGCAAATGTTTTGAGAAGAAACATAGCACCACTGATGATACGGAAGTAGGTCCTCACTGGTGCATGCTTTAGATAATCATCAGGTAGTAAGCCTTCCACGACGGTCCGCAAGAGGTTGCGGCTACCTTCCATGACCTCACGGATATACTCCTGGTCTGCAGCGCTGACACCGCCGATGTTACCGATCGGCATCTTGCCGTAAATATCTTGCGTCTTCGGACTGAGCTGGTGGACCGTGGGTGCCGACGAAGCAGCGTTGTTGGGTACTGCACCCGTCTGCCCGGAAGCAATGTTGGCACAACGCTCAACGACGGCCTGCAATGAAAGTGAGTTCACATATATTCGCACGTATTCGTACTCGATTGTGAGGATGTGTCGAATGTAAGGAGGCAGCTGATAGCGCTCGAACTGAATTCGCCATTCTTGCAACATAGGCTGGAACTCCTTCAACAATTCGACGTATCGTCCCGTCGTAATGATCTCGGTGGTGTGCTTTCTTGATCCGAAAAGCCTCTCATTGCCGATGTGCATGGCGTTGCTGATGCCAGCCCAGCAGTGGATGATAGCATCGTCTAGCTCTAGATTAGGGATGTAGTTGAAGGGGGCAGAAACAGATGAAACGGTTGTACCGGGCGTAGTACCCTCAACAGCAGAGGATGTGGGCCTTCTCCGTTGCATCGTCGTTGTCTTGCGAAGATTCTCAGGCACCATATTCGTCCAGCCGAGCCGCCCGGCAAGCTGGCTCAAGTAAATAAGTATTAAACGTTTGATGCGGTCTGCCCGCAGTCTGTAAGTCTCTTCCAGATATTCAGGCCGGGAGATGGCCTCCGAGTCGAGAAGCTCGTCAATATTGTCAAATACGCCGAGCTCGTAGGCTAGACCCATTGCCGCGTTGAGCAGCATCCAACACATGCGGTCGCTTCTCCATGCAGGCTCAAGCCAGCTCTCCACCCTTCTGCCGCCCATGCTGATGGCGGGGTGGCTAGTTCCATCAGTTCCGGCCGGTGGACCCGCCTCGTAGACCGGGATCATTAGTTCGTCGATGGCTTCTGCAGGCGGGAAATGCAGTGCTCGTGGATGCCATTCTGTCAAGATCATCAGTGACTCAATGGTGCCCAACGTCCGCAAGCTACCCTTTCGAAGCCCTCGCCAAGGAGCTGTGCTGGACGTCTGAGACTCATCAGCACCCGAGCCGCAGAAGCCACCCCCGAAAGCCTCTTGTCCCCATATCACTCGCTCGATCATGCCTCGCAGATACGTCCATAATTGCTCATGAATCGCATTTGCTCGGCACAACCCTCCCGTGCCAGGCAACTTGCGGTACCTGGAGGCGATGGTCAAAAGAGTCACAGCTAGTATGGGCTCCTCGGTCAGGAGTGTGAGGTGTGTTGCAGGGTCCTGGAAGGTTGGTGGTGATATGGGCGTTAGAGGCGAGAGGTATTTGTAGTAGCTGGGAAAATTAGCAACCACTTCCTTGTATGCTGATGCGACAACAATCAACTTACTAGTCAACATAATCAACCGCCTCCTGCGCTGTGAACCAGCCCGCCCTGACAAATCGAAACCTGGTCCACGCCCTCAACGCATCCGCGTGCGCCGGGGCTGGTGCCGGCTCCGAAACCCTGCCCTCCGCCTTCTCCCCGGTAAGCATGGGGTCAATGGGCGCATCATGTACCGAGCCACGCTGGTGGAGAGCTGCCGCATGTTGCGCGTATACCATGCCATCACTCCCCCTTCCAGGACCACTCAGGCTAGGAGTCTGTACGCCTACTTGTGGGCTCGGACCTTGTGTATGGTGATGTGCCGTCTCGTGCTCGTGGGTCTTGTCCGTAGCAGCCTTATACAGCAAATCCAGAGCATCGTGCGGGCCGTATACCTCCTTCCGCATGACCGTCCGCGCTTCGTAGTTCTCCAGTGGTGTATTCGGCTCCTCGCCGCCCCCAAATTCGGTGCCACTCCGTCCTCTCGACGCGCCGGTGACACTACTGCGGGAGTCACTCCTGGTATGCTCGCCGGGGCCGGGACGTCTCAGCGGCTGGTGACGCCCAACGCTACCACCGGGGGTCAGCGGCTGGTCGCTGTAGATGCGGCGGTCGAGGACTGGCGGCGGGCTGGCGTCCGTGTGGGGCCTCTTGCGGCCGTTGCGGATGATATAGGCATCGTCCTCGCGGGCAGCCTCTTCGGCCTCCTCATCGTCGGTCTTGCGCTTGCGGCGGGTGGCACTGAAATAACACTCCTTGGACTCTCGGCGACAACGTACGCAAGGCGGGTCGTGTGGGTTGTCGACGCTACCAAGATCGCAGCGAACCTTGCGACGGCGGCATGGGATACAGGCCTGGTAGACACGCTTGTGTTGTTGAGTGTTGGGCGCGGAGGAAGATGTGGTAGGTGCGGGCGCCGGAGGGGGGGAGGCGTCGGTATAGTGAGCGGATGGTGCTGCTGTTCCAGCTCCAGCTTGAGCCGATGCCTGAGCCATGGTGTGTGTGGCGCGGAGGGCCTCACGGGCCACAACGCGTGAATGCGTCTATCAAGGAGGGTGTGCGCACAGAGGAATCCAAAGGCTGTTGAGCCAAACAAAATGCTGGTACGGCTTGAAGTGGTCCTTGGGAAATATGTCAATTGCGGGCGGGCGCGGTCTTCTTCGGCTTGCGACGGTTGGGAAAGGGCCTTATTATGAACTGCCTGTCAAGAGCGGGGTGCGCTGTAGTCAAACTGACAGAGGAAAGGCGGTCGGATGTGCTGCTGGGATGGGGCTTGTACTTGGGGACCGCGGGGTTCAGTAATAGGCTGTCTCCCATAGGGTCAAGCTAGCAGGAGGACATTGGACAGTGATGACGATAACAATCATGAACGGGCGTTTTTGGCAGGAAGGTCTTGGGTTAGGATCGGATTGAACTGTCTATTGAACTCGACGGGACTCAATCCAGCCTGGACAATGATAGCTCGAAAGAGAGGGAGAGAGAGGAGAGAGAGTGTGTGTGAGCTATCATGTTTGTACTATGTACTGCACCTGCAAGCGATAGAAAGATTACGTATCGCCGAGGTACAATACAATTTAAGGGCTTTCCGACGTGGTAACCCAGCCCAGTAAAAAAAAGAAAGGTAGCTGCTACAAGAGTACTACTACCACTCTCTGTCAAAGTATTCCTTCATTCTGACCTTTGTAGTTGATAAATAATAACAAGGGGCTGTCCTTGAACTGTCCGAAAGCTGTCAAATTCAACGCCTTTACTTCATAAACCGCCTGAAAGGCTCCCTCAGAAACATTGTTGTATTGTAAACCTACACATTCGCACCTGAACTGCTGTCCGTGCAGTGGTAGTTGCGACAATACAAAGACCCTTCGGATCCCGGCTTTCAGCACCAACCACCTAGGCAGTCCCTTGATAAGAGGCATTACTACTTCTACCCACCTGCCCGTTTCTGACCTACTTAAGGTTGGCATTTGTCAGGCCTCTGCAACCTGCGCCGTAATAATTTGACTTAGCGGGTCTCTAATAAAAAAGCCGCAGACATGAGACCTTAGAAAAAGGGAAAAAAAGCGGGTGCTCCGGCTGGAATGCACAGAGTAATCCGGGGTGTCAGACAACTGCATCGCTGTGCGCCTGGCCCACAGCTTCATCGTAGTCACGGGGTCTGCTTTGACTGGTCACATTGCCTGCTTCTTGGACAAGCCACTCATGCTGCCTCTGCCAAGATAGAATAAGGATAGCAATCGTAGTGAAGAGGTGAAGAGTGGCTTAGTGGGCATAGCCGAAAGCACGGGCAGGATGCAGTCCAGAGTGTAAGGTATCCGTTTTCATTACCAAATGCCCTCAGTGCTCATGATGCTAATGCAATGTCTGCAGACAACTTTTTGGTGGGTGTTTTGTCCGCCGTCCATCGAGTAATCCCGGCCCTCCGTTGTCATGAGAAGAAACCCTGGGTATCAATCCACACTTGTGACTTGAAAGGTCCAACAAACCCCGACGAACTGTCCCTTGTGCCAAGGCCTCTTGACGTGCCATTCCATCGAGCACCCTATGTTGTTGCTGAAGTCCCATTCCTTGAAAACCAACGCATCAACGGCGTAGCTCGTCAAAGCGTCCATCTAGCACTGAACCAGTAAGGGCCAAATCAGCCCCGTTTGCTCTAAAACGCGGGAGCCAAGCATTTTGAAAGCAGTATTGGTTCTTTTTAGAACCTCGCAAAAACCATCCTCACTAGCAGGAAGAGGTGCAAAAAATTGATGATCGTCCGATTGCTAAGGTAACAGGCTTCGAAAGATGCCAAATCAGTTTCCCCAGAGGAAAGCGTCGCGTGGAAACGCCACTCATTTTACGAAATGTGATGCAAACCGTACCGCCGGCTAAGTCCGGCTTTTGCGAATCCGACTACGCCTCAACGAGCGACTGCTTGACCTATGAAGATGTGTCAGAACGAGATGTCCCTGTTGCCATTGAGTTTCATCACTTACCAGATAGTCCCATATCATCTTGCCAAGCGTATCGGGAAGGGTATAGAGGTCGACCGAGAATTCACCGGCTTGAATGGAGCCGCTTGTCAGTGCATGTTGAACAGGTACCGACTTGTGAGGTCGGTTAATTGGATTTTGGGACGAGTTCTCACCATCAAGGTTGTTTTGGACGAACGTGTCGTCAGACTTGTGGTCGTGGATCAGCTGGATAACTTGCAGCAGGTCCTCTTCCTCAAGCTTCACCAGAGCATCGGCCATCTTCTCGACATCGAATGGCTTCTTAGCCTTCTTGCTACTACCATCGACCTTGCGTGCCTTGCGATCCTCATCGCTGGGCAGTGGTCCAGTCTCACGCAGGATTTGCTGCAAGCTCTGAGAAGGGTTTTTGAAGGTCACAGTGTGGAGTTCCTCGTAGCGGTTCTGCTGGAAGTTGAGGTCGTGGGGGATGGTAATCTTGCCGCTCTTGTCGGTGTAATAGAGATCAATGTGCATCTCAAACTCGCCCCATCCCTCGTTCTCGCAGGTGAAAGGAGGAGTTGTGAAAGCTTGAGGCCAGTTAGCAAAGGAAATCGTCGAAATCGCAAACGGACAAAGGCGCAACATACTCTGGACGGGGTTGGCGAAGGAGGGGTGGAGATTGAAGACAACCTTGGTGAAACAGTCCGCCTTGTGCTCCTTACCCGCTTGGTCAACGATGTAGATCTTCACATTCCACTTTCTGAATGGGAAGCCCTCCGAGGCAGGAGGCTTGTTCTCACTATCACATTTTGGTCAGTCTGAGCAGCGGGGCTTGCCGTTATGGCGAGTACACTTTGACGAGTGTTTATTTTGACCTACACGATGTGCTGCTCAGTAACGAGCTTGACGGTACGCTGTGTGTCGCGAAGACCAGGCCTGTCAGCTTTGTATTTCGCTTTTTTGGAGGTATCCCAATGAACCGTTGTGTTTGGGATCCGAGACCGAGTTCCCATACGAGGAGCCATGGCTGCTGCAGGATATGTGTAGAAGAAGGATAGGAAGTAAGAGGGTTGAGTTGGACAGAAGCGCGTAGATTCAGGAGGAATAATGGAAGAAAGGTTGGTCTTGAGGAAGATAAGAACAAAACAAACGTGCCTCTTGGTGTATAGGGTAGAGGGAAGTGGGTTTGAAGGGGAAGGAAGCTGACAGCTCCAAATCCAGTCCAAAAAAGCGCAGCTCGAGAAGGTGTACAAGAAATCCAGACCGGGGTCCAATTTGAAGTGATTTGAGTGTTGTCCTTCGAGCACCAGCAGCGACTAAGACGTGCTGCAACAACCATATGATCCAGAAATCTTTTCTTTTTTTTAATGAGCTGTCCCGAGGTCACTTGCCTCCCAAGCCATGCCATTCCATCGCGCTGAAAGCACAGCCACTCCCCCAGGAGAATGACACTGGTCCAGGTATTGCAAAATGCATAAAGCACAAGTAGGGTATCGCTCACCTCGACAATCATCTTGCTTGCAAAGTCAATTCTCAAAAGCCAGAGGTTACAAACACCTCGTTTTAAGTCTTCCTTAAGTCTTCCTGATCCTAAGCCCGATGATGAGGCTTCCCAAGCAGCGCCTCAACAGGTCTCTGCAAAGGCAGCAATCACCTTCTGCAAATGGTTGGAATATCGTATATGGTCGCAATTGAATTGTTGCCGATCACTCGCTGCTGCCTCCCTGAATGTTGACAGCCCCCTAGGAGTCTTCAAACACGTAACAACGAAAATACGATTGACTCGTCGCTATCGCGATCAGACACAGACTTTCAAGTATTTGCCCCAGGCGTGTTCTCGACCAAGAAGTTGTACTCGCACCACGGTATGCGCGCAACTCCTTCCCAACTCACGATGCTGTCGCCTTGAGACAAACTTCAAGCTCTTCTGTCGAGTTGTACAACAGTCGCGCCGATGAGTATAGCAAGACGGCGGGGATCAGGAGTTCGAAGCGAAGCGGAGGCTATGGTGATGGTGGGAGTAGTTGCCACTGTCTCGTGGGGTAAGTCTTGCCGGTGGAGGTTGCTACCAATGCTGATGTGGCGGGCGGAAGTAGCTCGGGGGCTTTGTGGGGGAGCTAAATAGAGAGCAGGATATGCTTCCTATGCTATTGAGAGCTTGATGTTAGATTGCTGGTGACGAAGGATGCAGTTTTGAGTGTTGGGGGTTAACTTACCGCTGTAGTAGCAGCTTGGAACTGGGCGCATGTTCACGCCTGGCGGCTCTGTAGCCGCGAATGCTGAATGTGGCGGTGCTAGTGGCGCACCATAGGTGTAAATCCCAGAGGCCGCAATAGTACGCTCTAGTAAGAACCCTGGGATAACCTCCACCAAGCTTTGGCTAGATTCCAGACATTTACAACTCTCAGCATCACATTCTATTGTATGTTGTCAGAAATGTACAAAAACTTGACTAACACTGTAATTTGAAGTGGCCAAGCCCCTAAAGCTACGACCACGAAAGTTTGGGCGCGCACATCGACTATTCGCTACATCAAGACAGGTATTGTCACGCCACATTCGTAGGGATGGGGAAACGCCCACACGGCGTAATAATTCAACTATGACAACGATATGATTGGTGTTTCTGGGAATCAAGTTCCAAAGAAACCCTCATCAGGAAGACAGCCGAGGTGTTGGTGTAGAATATGACTCGCTTCGTCTCGGTGCATCATGATCGCATTGCATTGAAGTGTTCTTCTCTAAACCTCACACTCACGCCCAATCTTCCCGCTTTGGAGGTCTGACTAGATCGGACCAACCCCAGGATTGTTGTCGGTGCCTTTTGGTCGTCTTCGTCCGGACCGCCTTGGAACACACAAACCAACTGGATCGGGGTAGAGGGAAGAAAGAGGAATCATCACTCGACGATCCCTCATGTCCACAAAACACACTGGACGTATCGCAGATTTATTGGGCTTTTCCATCGTTTGCATTCATCTGTCTTTGGTGAATGTCTGACTATCTAAAGGGGGTTTTGGGATGGTTGGTGTATATTGTTGTGGGGAATCTTTCTTTGTTGAGGTTGGGGGAGGGTATGTTTGGTGCTGTGTCGTGTGTTGTCGTGCTAGATGGATTGAGATGCTGTGTTGATTGAGAGAGTATTAGTCGAGACTCCAGGGCTAAGCATCCGCGGTCACGACGTCGTACGTTCGCTCATTTCTAGTCGGTCGTAGCCATTCGACATGCATGGGAGCTAAGCCGATAAAGAGGATCTATGAGCCTTTACGCAGCAGCCTCTGTCTCCTTCGCCTCCTCCTTCTTCTCCTCGGCCTTCTCTGTGGTCTCAGCGGAAGAGCTGGCGTTGAAGATCTCCTCGTTCGCCTTCTGCGCGGAGATGAACGCGTCCTTGAAGAGGTTTGCATCTGGAAGACTGTTAGCAACAAAAGTAAAATTAAGAAAAAACAGAACAACATACTCTCAGAGTTGGCAAAGCGAATAGCCAGGGTAACAGCCTCAGCCTCGCCCTCGCTAACATCGGCAGCAGCGTTCCAGACCCAAGAACGGTCGGAGCCGACGTTAGGCGACAGCTTCATCTCGGGCACGATGTAGTGGTTGGCGCAAACCTTGAGGGTCTTGTCGCGGCGCATGACCAGACGCGTCTTGCCATTCTCCTTGTGCTTGAGCAAGCGAACATCGCCAGTGCCGCGCTCCTTCCACTCTTGGTTCTCCTTCTTGAAGACAAAGAGCTTAGCGCGCATCTTGAAGAGCTGCTCCTCGGATTCCTCGTTGGTCTTAGTCTCAACCTTCTCGGTCAGGCGGATGACAGGCTCGAAGTGAACGTCCTCGGACTCCGGCTCCTCATCCTATGGCAGAAGCTGGGTTAGCATTGCATTCTCTGGGACACAGACCAGGTGACACCCATCATGGCGCGCCGCCTGTTCCAAATTTCCGCTAGTGCAGAACAATACTCACATCATCACCATCCTTCTTGGCTGCAGCGGCGTCGCGCTGGGCCTTGGCGCTGCCAGAGTTGTCGCCACGGTCCTCATCATCGTCCTTCTTCTCCTTCTTTGCGCCACCGCCAAACATGGAAAAGACGGCAGACGAGGTGACGGGGGCAGAGGTCTCGCCCTGTAACAACGGTAAGCTTTCCGTTCATATAGATCCCCAGCCGCGATCGAGTACGACCAGTAGCTGGCTTCCTCCGCAGGCTGGCGGTCATTCGCGCCGTTACCATTCCGCTGCCAGGCAACGAGGCAGCCGCTGGTGCAAGCGCCACTACGACTGTTGAAATGTATTGTGTGTACGAACCTTGACCTCCTCACTCGGCTTCTCGGTATTCTCAGCAGACGACATTTTGGCAAATAGCTCTGAGAACTTCGTGTGTTGGGATCGGATGGGTTTTTTGGAAGTTTGATGACGCTGGACCCTAAAATCTGGAGAAAAACAAAGCAACAGCGTTAGCAGGGTCATGCGGGGTACTAAGAATAGCAGCCTGGGTAGAGAAATGTAAGAGCAACACGACTCTGACCTTTACTTTGGTGGCAGGCGTAGTTTTGAATCTGCGATGAAGATATATGCAGTGATCTCTTCTTTGGGTATCAACGTTGTTGGGTTGTCGTCAAGAAGAGGTGCAGACAGGCGGCAACACTGCCCCTCATCAAACAGAGCCTGGAATCAGCGAGCGGGTCCAAGATTTGGGCGGGTTAGAATGCAGAGGCGCACGGGCCAATTCCAGTAGTATGAGTGAGACAGGGGGTGAATTTATAGCTCCGGCGATACTACATACTGAACGCCGAACGCAGTGGCATTCACAATGATCACATACGATGTCAAAACTGCAGTCTGCGTTCAGAGGAGGTATAGCAGTGTATTCGTCAGCTTTAAGAAAGGTGCAATTACGACCCGTCAAAATCCCTATCCCGTCCCGTTGATGGCTCGATTGTCCCTTTCGCCCGTCCATCCAGCCTTCATTCGCCAAACACCAAAAGATAACTGACCAAGACCTCCTTTACTCCTCTCACCCCAGTGCCACGCACAACATGATGACGAAAAAGCACGACGTGTTGCGGCTGGATGTATCTGAAGCCTTCCGCGTCTGGTGCGGACAAGGGCGGCTGAGTGTAGCCGCAAATAATACTGTTTACCAAGCAAGTCCTGACAATTCCACCGGAGCGCACGCAGTCATAATTACAATCCGTCAGAACGATCAACCAACGCCCATTTACACCATGATGTGCCATGAACCTGTTTGAGATGCCACTCCTCTTGAATCAGAACAAACTCCAGTCAAGCAACGCGGCCGAAAATCCGACGGGAGAGCAAGGCCTCCTAGACCTTACCCAATCCCTTGGCCTGGTCCTTCATCTTGGACATATCACGAAATCTCTTCAACATAAAGTTGCGGGCCTTGTACTCGTATTCGTGATACGCTTGGTCCTTCCCCTGGACCTTAAGCCACCAGAGTTTGGACTGGATCTGGGCCTTGAGTATCGCCATGTCGCCGTTGTGTCGGATCTGGTCCATATGGCGTTGTCGATCGGCAATCATTTGCTGCGCATTCTCAACAAATGCGCCAGCCTCTGGGAGAATCGAGTCCTTCATCATGTGGAATACTTCGTCAGCCACTTGGGAGGAGTAGCTCTGGACGGCATCTCTGGCACTGTTGATCTTTGCCCACAAGGCCTGAGACTTCTCTAGGACAATCTCCTCTGCTCGGGGTACGATCTGACCTTGACTGTTCTCAACCATCCGGTGTGCGCCATCCGCGAAGTGACCAACTTGCTTGGCGGATTCACGCAGAAGGCCTTGCGTGATGTCCCAAAACTTGTTGAGAAGCGGTGTACGCGAACTGAAGTCAACTGCAAAAGTCTCGTTGATCTTTGGCTTGCGCGTGGTGACGACAGACACATTCAACACACCGTGAGCCTCCTCGCCAGGGATTTGTATGATGATGCCCTCGGTGCTGCTCGACAACCTCGATGGGATGGGGATTGCGCCCCGGAATACATCAACGTCGATGGCCCCTTTGGCCAACCACGTTTCTTTGGTTCCAGACGGAAGCTTGATCAAAACCTCCGAGTCGCCATACAGCTCGGCGGAGCACACGGTATTCTTGGGCCGATCTGCGCTCACGGTATGAGCAATATCAGACAAAAGGCCACCGAAAGAAGAGCTCTCCACGGACGTCATTATGATTGTCTTCGTCGAGGTGTAGTTGATGGTGACTGTTGCCACGCCAGCCGATGTCGTCAGGCTCGGGGCTGCAGAAGGCGTGTCCGATCCCGGCTCCGCAAGGCCAGATAGATGCATCAATAAGGCGCGAGACAGGTGAGTGCCAAGAAGCATGAGTGACAGGATGCCTATGACCACAAAGAGTCTCTGGACGAGGAAATTGATTCTTCGCCGGGTCTTGACATCTACACCGTTCATAACTCTTGGCGCACCAGACAACCAGGGGAGGTAACGATCATACATCCACTCCGCATTCTTAGAGCCTGGAAGATCTTGCTCACTTCCATCGAGTGAGATAACTTCCTTCATTCTCTCATCAGCCACAGAGACCGGCTCCTGAAGGCCGGTCAGGTATGCGAGGTTCTGATTCATCTGGCGATTGTCGATATTGATGAATGAGTTTAGATCAATGGGAAACCTCCGCTCAGTGGTCCAGTCCCTGGACTCGAGGGAGAGGCAGACGGCATGCTCGTTGGTGTAATTTTCCCAGCAAGCTGCGATGATGCTGGCAGCATACACAGGCTGGTCCGATATGAACAAGGTAGGAATAGCATGACGCTCACAGAACTCAAAAGCTGTGTGCTGAAGACGCTGCATGTCATCATCGTCATTGTCGGAGACGCAGAACACAGCGACGTGAGGAAGGCTCCAAGCAGGCTGAACACGAGCTCCCTCAGGTCCAGGGGCTGGGACTGAGGAATACTTCTTACCACCATTCCCTCCATCAATTGTCAGGGAGTAGATGATATCTCCATGGAAGTATTTCGAGCCAATGGACGACTTCTCAGCATCTAAGCAGGTATCTACTTTAATCTGGAAGCCGGACGCCTCCATAAGCTCCACGTCCCTATCCTTGCGGGTTCCAAAAGGTACTGTGACAATGTTGTAGACACCTTCGGTGTTTCTGCAGAGGGTCTTGTTCTCGTTGTAGTCGATCGAGGAGGAGCATGTGATGGCGCGGGAGAGCTTCAGTATTATTTCCCCCTTGTACTTTTCGTCACCAACGTATAGAACACGGAACGCCTCATGGGTAGATAGACACCGTTGCGACATAGTTTGGCGGATAGTAGCAGAGACACGCTGAGGTGCTTGGCCGAGATCAGCCAGCTCAAAGAAGTCGGCGGCCTCATTGCGAGTAAACTCTTTGATGGTGTGCTTGACAGAGATCTTGTCGATGTGAACATCGAGATCTTCAGGCTCACTGAACTCGATGGAATTGGTCGACAGGTTGGTTGTTGACGTAGGAGCGAAGATGGTGGCCACAGAAGTATCGCCTAGCGGATCTTGCAAGAAGTCGTGTGTGTGTGCATCTTGACGAGGGGGCAGGGACCGATGAGGGTGGGTAAGGTCCTCGTGTTGGTCTTCCTCCTCCTCCTCCTCCTCCTCATCTGTAGCTGCCTCAGAGTCTGTAGCGACACTGGTAGTGCTGTTGCTCATATCGTCGAGGATACCAAAGGCGCGAACCTCGTCTGGGTGGGGGTATCGCTCGTAGTCTGCGAGATCTTCGGACATGGAGTCAACTCGATCGTCCAAACTGCCGTTCTCACTGCTCACTCGTGTGATAATTTCGAAGGCAGAGTCGACCAAACCATTCTCGTCGTCGCCGTGGGAAGAGTGGGGAGACGGAGGAGAAGCCATGATGTCGGGGGAACTGGTAGATACCCAGTTCGCAAGAACCTGACTGCCTTGAGGGCGCGGGAAACGTAACGTCGGCACAGATCTCGAGACCGATTGGACAGGACTTGATTGCCCCGGTGACGCTGTCGTAGTAACAAAGTTATCTTGGGTATCTTGGAAGCTGTGATGCTCGGTCTGTTCTTCCATCACGGAGGGCAGGATGTCAGCGTGGGCAACTCCACGTCATACCCTCGGTAACTTGATTCGTTGATAGGAGAAAGCGTGACTGAGACAAAATCGGCAGGATGATAAAGGAAGACTCCCAGATACAGAACACCTTTGTGAATAGGTAGTCAGGCAACAAAACGTATGCCAGGTGTAGTGGAAGTGAAGTGAAGTCGAGTCAAAGCGCAAGTGGGTTGTGTGTGGGTGGGGTGAGGGGTTCAAAGGAGGCAAGCGTCCCTAGGCTGAGACTGGACTGAATAGGCAGGCCAGCAGGGGGAAAGCTGTTGGTAGCCTTAGGTAACCCAGCAGCCAGCTGGTCAGAATGGTGAGTGAGACAAACAAGGCAGCCAGAGGTGCAAAGAGGTGGATTATCTTTGTTTCCAGCAACGGCCAAGAAGAACAGGACGAATGGCAACAACAGGCAATAAGAGAGCACTGACCGGAAGCTGGGACTTGGGGGTGTTGCCCTGAGCCTGATTCTCGTCGTCTTGTAGATGCTGAGACGGTTGCTCTTGCTGCGTAATGAAGCTGCCCTGCTTGACAGCGCAAGGTGGGGGATTCATCGACCAGCACGAATGAACCTGGAGTACGGTGCGGTGGGGTTGGCCCAGCTGCTCTGGATGGTGTTGCTCTCGACGAAGGAGCGCCGAATTCGAATCCTGAGCTCCGTATTGCCGTAATGACGATGACGATATTTGGTCAAGAGAGTCGTGCCTCCCAGATAGGAAACTTCTAAGGTTGAAGTGAAAGAAATGGCGGGGTAGGAACAAGTCTGATTCGAGGATGGAGACGACGAAGTTGCTCAATGACAGTAGACTAGTCCGCTCGAGGGAATACGCGGTGTTGTCTTCAGGCAGGCAGCAAGACAGGCAGACATGCACTTGACTCCTGCAAAGGTCTCCGATCACAGGATAACGACCGTGAATGGCAAGACAGATAAAAAAGGGCTTGTCTATACCAGTCCGGTACTGAGCTTATTCGACCGCTTCCACGGAGCGTATCAACGACAGTCTTAGGCCCGCACGTCCTGTCCTGTAAGTGGATGCAGCCCTGTCCGGCTAGCATGTATTCGATTGTAGACTCAACGCGATGCAGCGTAGCATGTGCACGCAACATAGAAGTCATCAAACCACAGAACTCTTCGCTGACACCGCTAATGTACCTACGGTATACCTCACTTGGAACACAGAGTTGCCCATCATCAACGTAGCGTGCACACTTTTGCATCTTGACGATAACATTACTCTACTCTTTTCGTCGGCGCTTGGAAGCAAGTCCCGGAGCTGTCATGAACAAGTTGAAAGATGATAGTGGGGCAGTGGAAGTGACGGGTCCCAGTACCCACTTACCCCACGCCTTATCAAGGGCCGAGGTGGCCCGGCCGTTTTATCCATCAATCTTGGCGCCCGGGGGTTAAAGTGGTTTTGGATGGTGTCGATGTCGGTGCCACGCTATACCACGCTTCAAATGCATTTTTGCCTCCTCCTCTTATAAGAATTCCTCCAAAGTGACTATTGCTGCAAGCGACTTCATTATGGTTCTTTGACAAGGAAAGATTGCTTCGCGACAAAGTTGTTCGACACCACATGGGCTCCTCTTGGTATGCGCGACACAAGTATCCGGTTTCCGCGCCCCTTTGGCATCTGCACTAATGAGTACTCCTTCCGAGCACTGGACTATCGACTACACGAGCTTGGACACCTCGTAATTCGAGGAAAATCAAATAGCCTGAACGCAGTCTGAGCATCAAATCAATCGCGTTGCTATCATCGACCAGTTTCAGATCACGATCTTCGGACCAATAGCGAGTGTTGCCCACGGCGGCTATCATTCACAATTTCAAGACTCGGATTTCGGCTTTCAATTCGTGCCTCAATTTGTATCTGCATTGCCACTCCTAGGTATCATTTCCAATTCACCCTTCTAACCCAATGCCTGGTTGCCCACGAGGATTCCCTAGATCGCCAAATAGGCCGATGCCAGTAGAAGCTCTCTATGACCTGAATTTTTTGTTTTTTCAAAACATCACCCTCAAAATAAAATCCTCGAGTGTAATCAATGACCACGCCAAGATCCGATATGCTCGCGCTGTTCCAAATGCAACTCCTTCGGCGGGGGAACACACCACCAGTAACAACCAAGATGACGCCGTGACTCAGTAATATCGTCGTAATCATGAAAGCAGAATAGAAGAAAAAAATATGAGATACAAAACACGCTCCACGAATGAGTCAGAAATTGGCGAAAATGAGGACAGCACCTTGTCTGATATGTGCCAAGGTTTTGGTAGGCGTTCGTGAAAGCGATATGGTGGCAAAAGACAGCCGTGGTGGGAGCGGAGTAATCGACCGAAAAGAGAAAGGCAGCATCGTAGCGCCGCTCAATCGTGAGTGAGGCCTTGCTGCTAAATTATTTGGTTCTTCTCGAACAGATTCTTCAACGAATCGGTGTCAAAGTCTTCCTCCTCCGGGATCATGTCGATCATAGCCGTCAAGTTTGCAAACAGGTCGCCCTGGTTTCGATATGCTAGCACGGCAGGCACGCCGGCACTGTCAAACTCGATCTCGTCATGGTGGACTTTGACGAAACGGATCGAGGTGTGTTGAGTCACCAATGGCCTCATGGCTTGCTCAATCAATGCACAGACTTCTGACTGTGGAGCGAGTTAGCATGCCATGCAAACATGATTGGGGTTGAACAGGTAGCAAGACGACGTACCTCGGGATCATAGACGAATACAACAACTGTGGTGTCTCTCGAGACCTTTTCGATGGCGTCCAGGTACCCCATGGCGTCCACCTCCTCGAAGCGACCATATGTCCGCATGGAAGGTGACGTCCTGCGATTCCGCACTCGCGACCGATCCTCAGCCTCCAGCTCGCGACGTCTTGTCTCGCGCCATTGACGTAAAAAGTGCTCCTCGTCTTCCTCGCCACTGTGTTCCGAATCGCTGGTCTGGCCGTTGGTCATCTTCATCGAGGTCAAGCCAATGACACTCCGACGAGCGCTCCGCATCTTCTCGCTCCATTTTGACTTCTTGGCGTTCTCGTAGTTGCGTGCGTCGGCGATGACGCCCTTGACGCCAGTGGCGCGGCCAGCGTCGAAGCTGGCGGGTGGCAGATTCACAGCCGCGGCCCGGGGATCTCCTCCTGGCATGCGCATGGCTTCGTCAATTTTGGCGGAGCGAAAGCGTTCTTCTTCGTCGTCGCTGTTGTCTCTCTCCTGGTTGTGTCGCTCACGGGCAATCTCTTCTCTGTCTTCTGGATGGATGTGATCGTCGGCGCCGGCAGTATTTCTGGCAATGAGGTCGTCGAATTCCTCCTGAGCAGCAGTCTTGGACATATTGGACAGAAAAGGGGAAAAAGGGCACAACTGGGGCGCGACAGGCTAGGCTAATGTATAAATAGAGAAGAGTGACAGGTAGTGTGCAAGAGCAAAAAGTGGTAGGTACTTGATTGGGAATCTAGGTATGGTGGTACTGTGTCAAGGGTAAGGTCTGATAGCAGTCCAGAGTGGCAAGGGGCTGGCAGGCTCTGTTTCCAGGAGCGATGTAGGGATGGACGTTGTTTTGAAGAAAGCGTAGCGAACCACAATTGTGGATTGACAAGCAAGGGGCCTTGTAATGCCCGATTGCTCGAGGAAGAGACCGTGGCCCTTGAACGACACGTGAGGTCGCAGGTTAGGAAAGCAGGGAGGAGGTGGTTGTTGTCGGATCAGGCAAAACAGGAGACTGGCAAGCAGAGTGATGTGTTGGCAGGGAATGATTGTGTGGTTTGTCGCAGTCGAACGGGTCCGGCTTCAGATCGCAAACACACAGTTGTCAGTCACGAGAAGTGAAGATGAGAAAGAGCAGATCGGGGAGACCAGGGGCTTTCGTTGATGGTGGTGTGCAGGTCCAGGTTTGTTGATGGAACTGCGGGCAACGATGCGTGATGCAAGAGAGTGCAGAGAAAGTATGCAGGTGTGTAGGAGTTGCAGGCGTCTTCCCGGGGGGGATCAGGATTAGCGATGCAAGCGATGCGGTGTGGGGACAGGCGCTGCCCGAGCAGCACAGGGCGTCGACAAGCGGCGAGACTAGGTTTAGGTAGGCTCGTAGACTCGACACCCCTGCGTTTGCATCGTTGTGTCAGGGCTGGTTTCAGATCCACCACACGCCCTCGAGGGGGTGTGACTCTTTTTGCCTTTTAGGTATTTCCCTCTTCCCCCCCTTCCTCAGGTTGTGGCGCAAGCAGTGAGCATTACCGACCGTCGGGGACAATGCTACAGCGGTTGGGTACTTGGTACTACCGCGGATGTCGCACTAGCCGTGAAATGGCCTATGCGGATCAAAGGCCCACACTTTGACCCTTGACCGGGAATGTAAAAATATCTATCCTAGCTGGAAGGCCGCGGCGAACAACAATAAGGGGTGGGGGTGGGGGAAATGGCATCGTCAAGTCACTTCATGCGACAAACGTAACCCTCGGTCATGCACGATGATTTGCAGTCTCCCAAGCCCGATGACTCCGGAGGCATTTCAAGCTGTTCGGCATTGGCGATGGGGGACTCATGCAGCCCAGCGAGGGGAGGGGCCTTCGGCTAGATCGATACCTTGATAGTAGGTAGGAGTAGAATTCAAGAACATGGGTTGAGTTGGCTAGTCGGTGGGTGACCTTCTTTCGATGCAAGGTCGGCCTCCACCTAACACCAACAATTTTGTTTTCTCGACTTCACCACCTGCAGATACCAAAAGGCGCGTCAGGAACCGCGTGGCTGACATGGATTGGGACCAGCCTGTAGCCAGGCCTCTCATGTACTGAATATACTCAGCAGGGATCTTCCCCGTACAAATCAGTGTGTCCCTCCCCAACTCGCCCGCAACCGTTCGACGACCGCCGGAAAGGAAAAGGGAAAGAAATTAGTTCGAAAATCAAGATTGGGTCCCGGACATGTCTAGGCGCATCTCTCAAAAATAGGTCGCCCGGTCGGACATTTTGATACCCATCCTTCTTTGCAACTCTCTATTCGGAGATCTTCCGACGACTCAGACTGCTCAGTACTTGTTGTGTCGATCTATGGCTCGCCCCGCAAGGCGCCCACAAGGCGCCCGCAAGGCGAGTCATCAACACCAACGCTACAGGCTTTTTTATTTATTTATGTTACGGAGGGCGTGTTCAGTTGCACCGCATCGGGGCGTGTAGATGCATTGCTTGACAGCCAATCTGTGCACGACCGGCTCTACAACATCAAGGCGGTGCAACGTGGAGATATTCCCCCATTTGGACGTCTTCGTCAACATCAACCCCACATATAATCAGGGCAGTACTGTCGTAAGCCATCTGGCCAAGCAGGCCAAGCCATCCACCCGCCTGGATCGCCAGCGACTCGGCACTATTAAAAAAGAAAAAAAGTTTCCGTCACGTCTACAAAGTTTCGTGCGGTATTCCGTGCGGTGCCGACTCGTGGAAAGGGTGTGTAAAGGGGGGTTCTTTTTTTTTTCTTGCCGTACTCCCGGCCAACGGTTTGAGACCTGCCATACTTCACACCCATTGTGATCAAATGTGAAGTCTGCTGAATTCTGCTAATGTTCCAATGTGGAGAGAGTGAGGAACACCACCAGCTGTTTGAATAGGTGCCCAAGACCCACAAACTCGAGCCCCGAGGTACCACACATGTTCCGTCCTTATGGGTTGCGCCCATACGCACGGTTCTTGGGAGCGCACGATTTGTACTAAGTGCAGGAAAACACAAAGAGAAACCTCGTCTCAAAACCTTCTGTATCGCATGTTCGAGTCATTCTAGAACTTTGACATCTTATCCACACTCCACTCAGCGCGAAGCAGGCAAGGGCCGCAAGGGCGGGTTGGTTATGAGGATCTACCGAGAGCTGACTGGCGAAGACAGTAGCTTGCCAGCCGTGGCTTGGCTGAGCTGAAAGATACAATTCCTACTCTCTCAAGAAATTTAGGAGGTATTTGGGTTTTGGCACTCTCGTCCCCATGTGGCCGCGCGCGCTGTTGGCGCCCGCGAGAGTCAAGCCCCCATTTTCCGGAACTTTCCACCCAGCTCATTGCCCTTGCCGTGTCCCGCTGACTGACTGACTGAGGTGAGCAGCACACGTGGCACAGAACCTCGTCGCGCTTGTTTCAAAAGACCACAAGGCCGCATGGGGGCATGCATAGAAGGATTTCCTGGATCCCAATCCTTTGATGACAAGGCTCGGCACTGTGGTTCTGGGGTTGCAAACCCAAAAGAACGGTCTGGGGGAGTAAGGCCACGAACACGGCACGTCATCCCAAAGTCAAAACGATCTCCACATTGTCAGATGTATTGTGAGACGTCAGGCAGGACGTGCTCAGAAAGGTCTTGGGTAGTTTGCTATCAAGTGCGACATGCGATCGTGAGGTCAAGGTTCAATCTGCGACTGCCCGGCTCGTCTCCACCACAGTACATCAAGTGCAGCCTTACCCCATATTCATGGGTCATTCCGCAAGGTCCATCAGGATCACATGGCGCAAAGAGGCGGGGCAAGGCGCCTCTGTGGACTCATGGGCCTCGAGGCTGCGGGCATAACTCGAAGCCGTCTTAATTCAACGTCGGGTTCACGCGTGTTCGTGTCATCTGACGAAATGCTAGGCTCGGCCTGTTTGGCCGCTCTGGCCAAGAGTCGCCTTCGTAGAACTTCTTCTGTCTGGCTTTACCCGTTTCAGACTTGGTTGTTGTCCGTCCGAGATTGGGAATGCATACTGGGTACATGACCAAGACCATGCATTCATTCCCTTCTCTCTCCCTTGAGACGATCCAGCGTTGAGGGCACTTATGTGTCGAAGGTGTGCGCTCTGGTGACGCTTCAAGTGTTGGCCAAGAACATGTTCGTCTTGACATCTTTGAGACCCGATTCTCTCGACGTTCTTGACCAGGACCGAGAGGAGAGGCGCACGACACGGTCTAAGTAGACCAACATCGATATTCCAACTCATAAGTTTTTTCTTGCCCTGACCGGCTATAAGCTAGAATGCTCTATTTTAGCGGTGCCATCTTAGCTGACCTATTGCAAAAACATACAAGCTTTTAAAACAACCCGGCTGTAGTTGATCTGATGAGGATCTCGATAGACCGACCCAGCTGCGGAAAAGACAAGCGCTACAACCAAGCTAGGTTGGATGAAGTCAGGCAAGACATTCTCTTCTACCATTCACAGGCTAGTCCCATCTTACCAAGGCTCCACTAGGTAGTCGGTTCTTTGTAGTTCCTCGATGCACAACAACTTCTTCTGCCAAGCACATAGCAACAGGGCTTCCTGCTGCACAAGTAGCCAACCCTCATGAGACAAAGCGGAAGATTTGTTAGAGCCCAGTTCATGCAAATTCTCACTCAGCCCTATAGAATCTTCAGTGTGCATAACATGACCAAGACGGGGTTAATGTATGAAACTTCAGATCGGCTTTCGCCATGTGGATGTGTTTATGCCTGTCCACTCAGTATTCCATGATCACAACTCTCACAAGGGCCAAGACATTTCCAAGTGGAAGGTGCCCTTGTAGACTTAGCCTACCCACCCACACACTGTTCCTTAGATTTTATGGAGAAAGTCTGGGTTGCTGGTCTGGATGAAGTAGGTCCGATGAGGCTGGCATGTTCTATGGATGTTTCCCTTGGCGGCCTTCCTGGTGGAGGTCTTCTACAAGCAGCCATGCAGTGGAGACCGGGCATGTGTCCAATTAACCTTTTTACTCAGTAACTCATACACAGCTCTAGCATGACAAACGATGTTGGTGCAGCGTTGGCTAGGAAAAGTGTTCATGGCCCAAGAGAGGTGAACTCAAAGAGATGGAATAATTGCTATTGCCGTGCGTCTGCCCGCTATCAACACAAGACAGGTTGGCAATGCAGAGTCAATCAATCATGCACGGTCGTTGGAGGAGGTATGTTTACTGATACACTGTCTGGCTGATAATTGCAAAAGACTGCTGGGATTTGAGGGTGCTGCTTGTTCATGTCCTTCCACACTTGGGCAGACCACAAAGATATGGCAAGAAGAGAAGGGACTACACGAATGCTGGCCCTACGCCATACTCAGCCATGTTGAGAAACAGGGCATTGATTTCACTTCAAGTGGATGTAGCCGAGAACTACAAGATGGAAGCATACACATTGACCTTCGTATTGGGGAAATGTTAAGGAGGAGGCTTAGAGCAATTGCGTAAGGGATCATATATACACATCAGCACTCAGCCACCCACCTTGTTTGCAGCTGTGGGTCTGTACTCATAGAAGTACCTATATCCTGAGTAGGTCTTTCATTGAGGCTGAGGCCCTCAGGTCCTGCTTATTACGTGGTCCAGCTAAGTACACGACCCTTTGCTCCAGCTATCTTGCCCACATAGGTCATGGTGAACAATCTCCCCACAATCTCGTGATGTAAGCATAAAACATCTGCAATTGTGAACAGAGTGGAGGAGCATAGAATCATGGCGTAGCATTACAGTCGAAGTCAACCGTTGCGCACTTACTTGTGATACCAATAGTGAGTATATGTTATCCATTAGCTCTAGCAGAGTGCTTCCCATGTGATGAACATCACAAGAAAGATCAATTATCTTGCCATGGCCATAGAGAGATAAACATACTCGAGTCCATTCGATCCTTTCTACCTGACAGTATTGCGTACATCACTCTTTGTATCCGCCTGTGCCACTTACACAAACGTTCACCTGCAATCCACTTAACCTCGCACATCATTCTTCTTGCGCACTGCCTTTGTATCACATCTCCCGAGCCCAGCCGTCCCTCACTGGGATGTCAGAAGTGGGTTACAAGATGCACAATAACAACATAACAACCGCCAACAACGCTATTGATCTATCCTGGGCTGCCACAGGTTGATCTGATGGCTGTCCAAACTTTTCCTCTGGTCGACAATATCGTCGGCTCCTCTTGTAGTCTCTCGAGATTCGCCAATCAGCCGGAACCTACTATTTACCTACGGACTGACCAGGAAGCAGAGAAGTTAGTAGATGATCGACCCACGACAAGTCCTTGTAATAAGTCGTTGTTGATAGAATAGGAGAAATTATATGCAGCTGGCCCAGACCCAGCCCTGTGACACTAGGTATTCACTGCAAATGGATGTGAAATCATCAAGAGTGACTGCTGGGCTGAACCATTGGTGTATCGCCCGCTACCAACCCTGAGGGAGAAGCCCTTGCCTTCAACATGTCAGCGAAGTAGTTGTTACTTGCATCTCCCTTATTGGGGCTTTACTACCCCCTAGATGCTGCAGGGTGGGGGACGGGGGATGTGAAGGAAAGAAAGTCTGCAGCTCTTCTTCGCAACTCCAGCAGAGCATCCCGTCCCCTTTGAATACCCATCATTCCTCTCCGCCAACTAAAACGTTGTAATACACACAATCATCAGAAGGCCCTTCTACGAGGGGCAGACCGAGCGAGACGTCCTTTATCTGGACAAGACTGATGTCTAAGTCCAGCCATTCTAGCAACTAACTTCTAGCTACCGCCCTTCATCAGACACTGACATGTCTTAATTCAGCACTTCAAACTTGATTCAGGGCTCCTAATCAACGTAATCCAATCACATTATAAGCAGTGTAGGTAAGTCGACATCTGAACATAAGAACACAGCATTCCAGCAGTGGATCTGAATATAGTACAAAAAGCAGTTGAACAGGCTATGGTCTGAGGTATCTCTAGTGGCAGCCCACCACCATGAAAAAAGGGAACTTCGGCCATCCATACACCACCTCTCGCTGTACTCTCCTACACAAGCGTCAACTCGGTCATCCACCAGGACTCCCCCTCTCTTTCGGCTGTTTTCCAATCCGGACCTGTTCGTCGTATTATCAGAGTCTCCTCCCTGCTCCTCTCCCCCCATATCTACAATGAGCAGAGACAGGAAATTGTTGGGAGAGAGAAAAGCAGAGGAACCGGCCCGAGGCTCTGTCGTCAAAGTAATAAAAAAAAAGGGAAAAAGAAAGACCATGCCGCAACCAAGACCCTCCGTGTGTTTCGTTCCTTTCCAAAGAACGCGCATCCTATAAGACACCAAATACTGAGAGACACGAGACTCCAACTCAGTTCCTCTGCTCCCCAAAGATTGTGCAAAAATCGACATGGGCGGTGAGAGACGCGTCGACTGCCAATCACCAGCTCCCAGGCTGTTCTGTGCCATGGCAAAGACCAGTCGGCCAATCTCCTATTCTCACACCCAGTCGAAAAAAAAGGCATGAACTCTTCCATCAGTTCGCATTGACTAACTTTTTGTGTGGACATTCTGGTGGAAATGTCCCTCAACTCCAAGAACGGAATCAGCAATACGATCAGGTTGCGTGGGTCGTGGGCTTTGATTCCATGCCGTGACGAATGTCTCCTTGCTGCCAGAACCACCCGTGTACAACCTCATGATAATCGGTAGTCTGATTGCTTGCTGTCAGGCTGATCAATCGCCAGTGAGTAGGAAAAGGCGTTTTGGACCATGTACCAGATTGTGACAAAAGGAAATGTTGACAATGTATTATGGAAGCCGAAAGCAGTATGGTTCTGAACATGGACAGAGAGTGCTTCCTCGGGACCCGATCGGCTTGCCCCTGGCGCCTAGGAATGACGAGATTTGGTAAACCGGAGTACTGTCGTTTTTTTTTGGACTCAGGGGGGGTCGTCGGATCGGAAGCTGAGATTCGGAAAGTTCGTGACTTCGTCCCGTATGCGCCGGCTCGCGTCTGAAATTAAAATGCGTACAGAGGTGAATTAAGAGAGCCATAAAGCAATCAAGAACGCAAGACGGCCTGAACTGGACTGTATATCGGCGACCGTCGTAGAACCGTCGAAGTATTGTTTTAGTACGCCCAAATTTTGAGCTGCGCAAAGATTAGTACACCGTTCGAGAACTCCTGTCATTACGAAGGCCATCGTGGAAAGCAGAGAACTTACGAGTGAGTCCCAAGATCCAGTACACAAACTTATGCCATCGTTGCTCACGCCCAGACAGCTCACGCGGTTCTCGTGGCCGACCAGAGAACCCACCCTCTCGCCCCGGGTCACATCCCAGACCTGCCGCCGGTTAGTACGGTTGTGAAAGCGTGATAATTGCAGAGTAATCAGACGTACCTTGCACTCGAAGTCATCGTAACCTGCAAACAGAAGACGTCCAGAGACAGACGTGGCGACGGACGTGATACCGCAGAGAATAGATTCGGACTAAAAGTTGGTGTCAGCAAGCTATGGAAAGCCTGGAAGGGAGAAAAAGAAAAAGAAGGAGGAAGCCACATACGCCGTAGACGTTCAATTCCCTGTCGGCGCGGATGTCAAAGAGACGACAAGTTGCGTCGTCGGAACCGGTGACAAAGGAGTGTCCATCTGGGAAGAATTGAATGGCATTGATGTCGGACTCGTGACCAGCAAAAGTCTGCACAGCCTTGCCAGCTCGAATATCCCAGAGCTTGGCGAAAGCATCGCAAGCGCCAGAGATGAAGGTATTCTGATTTGTTGGGTTCAAGCTGATGCTCATGACATCGCCTAGGTGGTCGGCGAACTCGATTTGTTTTGTGCCGGTCTCGATATCCCACTTCATACAGGTCATATCTCCAGATGATGTGAGGATGCTCCGATCGTTGATGAATCGGCAGCAGGACAAGTAGCCGGCGTGACCGGACAGCTCGCGCGCGACGCGAGTGGGACCGTCCCTGTTCTGATTGAGATTGTAAATGGAGCAGATGTTGTCCAGACCACCGCACGCAACGTAGTTACCGCTGGGGGCATATGCACAAGTCATGACCCACGAGGACCTCAGGGGAATGGCGTGGACCTTATTGGTGGTGTAGGCGTCCCAGATGATCAATTTGCCATCTTGCGAGGCGGAGACCAAATGCCTCCGGTCGGTGGACCAGTGCATGGCATAGATCTTGGCCAAATGACCCTTGAGCGTTCTCTTTGTCTTCATCAGCTGGTTCTTTGGTATCGCTTCGTGTGATCGATGAGCCACATCGCGAACTAGAGATGATTGCGTCAGCGATGCCTGTATTACACCACGATAAAGACTCAATTGACCGGACGAGCGACAATTGGCGCGGATGTAGTTAAGACTGGAAGGGGGCTGGGCGGCGGTGAGCCATTGGAACCCGACTTACGTGAAGTGTCGGCGAGCTCATCCTTCTTCCTCTTGATGCGGTCCTTCAGACCTTCTGCTTCCCGACGCGCCTGTTGGATACGCGCCTGCATGGCCTCCGGAGAGACATCGTTCGGTCGTTGCGAGTCCATGTTTGGCGTCGCTCAGCCGCAGTGAGGTAGAGACGCGGCCAATGCACAAGGGGGTGATTTGGAGGAGTCGGGTTGGATGGGAGGAGCGCAGCGGGCGACCGCGACGGCGGATGAGGGCGACTGGCTCGAAGAATCGACGACGAAAAAGGAATTGATTGAAATTGTTGTAGTGTCTCAATGGACTTCGTAGGCGATGGGAATGGATGGCAGAAGTGGCCAATTTGATGATGGAGGGTGACGATTTGGTTGAAGGGTGGATGTGGCAGCAAGTGGATGAACGGTCCAGGACAAGAGCTGGGATCGATGCTGTGGGAAAGGAAAATGCAAGGCACCAGACCCAGAAGAAGGAGCTTGGTACCGGCGCAGTAGTAGCCAATTCCAGGGGTGCAAGTGGCAGTCGGGTTAGTCGGGGGTGGGAAGGCCTGTGCAGGCTGCAAGTACCCTATGGAGCCTTGCCTTAGGTGGTGACTGGAGTCTCTCGCAGCGGGGGGGGTGCTCAGGGCACAGCTAGCAACCCGCTGAAAAAGTCACCCGCAAGGCACCGTGAACCGGTCAAAACGGGCTAGGCGTAGATCCGTTTACTGTACTAGTCTCCCTTTTTCCTGGGGGGGTTATTGAAAGGACAAGCCTTAGGAGGGAAGTATTATAGCTGCAGGATGCTTGCAACGGCCTGCGACGGGGTGCTTAGGGAAAGGAGACCAGTGCAGGTCAAACCGGGATTTGGCACCGTACTGTCGCGGGATGTACAAGTTTGATGATGATGATTCGTGTCCTTGGGATAAGGTTGACAAAGGATGTGAAAAGCTCAGGTACTCAATAGGCTGAAAGTCGAAGCAGCAGAGCAGTGCAATACAAAGTAAAGACGAGACGAGACGGTCCAATTTGCAGAAGCAGGTCGATCCCGGGGACGATCCGAGGTATTGGCAAGTCGACCGAAGTGGAGGAACGGGGACGAGGGAGACTGGGGGGGTGGGAGGTAAGATGTGCAGAGTGGATCAGGGAAGTTCCTGGAGCACAGGGCTTCTCACCGAAGACGAGAGTGAAGGCGGTCGAGCACTTTGTGTTTGAGGAACTTGGCTTGGTCGGCTGATTACGAATGCGATTCGAGGCAATTCGATGCGGGTGACGGGTGGCCGTAGCGGGAATGTTGGATGCCAAGTGGAGGAAGACGATGGAAAGAGATAACAACACGGACAGTGGAGGACTGTGAATGGAAATTGAGATGACTTCCCAGGGCTTGGGTGATTGGAAATTGAATTGGAGAGGGGGTAGCCGGTGGATAGTCCATAAGTGCACTCCGTAATCACTGGGGGGGGGGGAGAGAGAGGAAAGAATGTAGGAGACCGCCGAGGATTGGAAGGCCAGGTCCAGGTCCAGGTCCAGATGAAGGAGGGGAAAACGCCGAACGAGGAAAACGGAAACAAAGGATGCGACTTTTTGTCGTTCTCAGGTCCCAGGTCATTTTTACTTCTAGCTGAGCATACACAACCGGTAGCTGCCTAGGTACCCTCTAGTATCTTACTATATGGACAAGGTACACGCCGGAGTCTACCTAGGTACCTACCTACCCAGGCATCATCTAAACCTTGACCTCCCGGTCCGGTGAACACAAAGCAGACCGCACATAAGTAAGAGAGAAACTGATTAAACCACCCACACTCGTTCACTATCCTTACTTCACTCAAACGGAGGCCAACAAGGAATAGTCAAGTGGATCCCCCAGATGGCAAGGACAGACTCAAGACAAGACATTCGGACATTGAGGACGGCGAGCTGGAGCTGGCCTGGCTCGCCTGCTCAGCTTGATTGGATCTTCAGGGTGAGGGCAAGGAGCAGGGGTTCTCCCAGGGGGGAAAGTAGTGCCACCTTCAAGATTACAGAGGCCCGTCATGCGCATTTTGATTTGCAGCCAGACGAAGCTGCATGTAGCTGGCGTCCTGCCGTCTTAACGTTTGAAGCCAGTTTGTCGATGTCTTTCCTCCTACCATACCTAAATTACTCTTCTCAGTCGGTGCTGCCGATTCTAATCAACCAGCAAGTATTCTTGGGTATCCACATTACCATTTTCTGGCCGCAAACCAAACCTTGAACGCTGATTCTACCTGACTTGCTACTAAGTTTGGCCCACGTCGGCTATAGAGTTGATGACTATCACGAGATGGTTCCCCAATTACCTGCGATGCAGCCACCTGCACTTGTGCAATGTCACACAAAAACAAAAGAAAGAGCCAAAATAAAAAATAAAAATAATAAACATCGAAAATCAAGAACACCACCATCAAGCTGTTGTCCATGCGTGGGGTCCGAGTCATCGACGAATTTCAGTCCATTTGTAGTACCCAATGCAGAAAACCCCCGTTTTGCCAGCATGGGCAATGGAATGGCGCAAGCGAAGAAGATTCTCAACTCGAACAACATGATCTCGTCTCAAGTTCGATAGTCCCTCTAAAAAGTCTCCACTGCCCACCCGAGATGCTAAACCCTGTTCGCCTCTTTCTTCTCTCTCTTAGCGTTGGCCTTCCTTCATTCGGGACCAATCCCCGTTGCCGGGAATGCTTCTACAAAGCCCACTCAAACTGCAATATCTCCGTAGTCCCATCGCCAAAAAAATTAAAGACACCATACCTAAGCAAAAAGCGCCATGGAGCCATAACCAGTCAATGAATGATCAAAATAACTCAACAGCAGGCTGCAGGCGGCAGGCGGCAGGAGGCACAAGTTCTGAATCGCAAACCCTGAGAATTTAGAGTTTCTGCTGAGGCTCATCTGTTGCCGTTGCCAACCCAACCCTCCTCCCAGAAAGAAGCCTCCCATGCCCGGGTGGTTGCACATGCACGACTCTGCTGACTCTGCTCCACCTAGGTACCTAGGGCAGTAGGCGTTGTGGGTGGATAGGCTACTAGGGATGCTTGAGACCGTTTTGAAGATCACCGCGCAACCTCGTTTCGGGTTCTCTCGAGAAGGTCGATCCAGAGAACCCGTTCCACTGGAGATTACCTCAACGTCCCGCCATTTTATTGTTCTCCACGGCCTTTCGCAAGCACGGCACATTTCGTTCCGACGACAATGCCCTGCGAGGCCAGGTCTCCCTTCCCCGAAGCACATTGCAGTATAACAAGCTCCTAGGACCTTTCAGACGATAGATACTAACCCCATTGCACACTGCTTTAGTAAAAGGCCTGCTGCTGGATTCGGTGGCCCGGTCCGGTCAGCAAGGTCCGCCCTTTACCCATCCGAACACACTTTGTAATACGCCCAGGTCACACGCTCCACACTTGGCTTATTGTTTCCCTGTCCTACAATAGGCATGACAACGTACTTCATTATAACCATTCCACCTCCAAAGAGAAACTCGTACAACAACAACCACAAACTACAACCCCGGGGCCTGTCTTGAAGACTACCTTAGATGAGGCGAAACAAAAACAGAGATGACCTGTGTGGTTCCTCGGCTCGCGCCTAATTCGCACCAGGCCTCTTACCAGCCGAATGCAACAACGCAAACACCCGACGGAGCTTCATTTCGTCCAAGATCCATGCATTTTTAGTCGAGTGACACGAGCTCATACCTGGTTATTCGTTAGGCAGGGCGTGAGGCTCCTTTTTGCGCTTTGTCTGCAAGGTCGATTCTGTCCCCTAAGCCAATTCGATTCCCAAATCGTGTGATAGAATCGTGCATATACGTGTTGTCTAAAACAGGAAATGCCGTCTATGAAACCCCTACCTGTTGCTTTCATGCAATGCCAATCGAAGATAGAGGTCCTTGCTGTTGCTCACTTGATCGCGCCTGGTTGTGCGTTCGGACTTGGTCAACGGCCACCCGGCAGGTAATTACTCGGTCTGCTGAAGATGTGCTGTGCTTGCTGTGCTACGCAATAGTACTGGGTGTGTAATACACCATATCATTAGAGGGTACATCTTATATGTAGTCTGGCATTTCACGATTGCAGTCAGTCTCCACATCCATTGACTCCTGGTTCATGCGGGTTCAGGGGGCTTTTAACATTTCAATGAAGCGGCTGTGGATCTACATGGTACGATGACCAGTGCGAAATGGAATGAAGATTTAAAAGAAGCGGGTACGGATGCTTTGACTCCTCAAATATGCCGGTCGCCTGCGTTACCTTGCTACGCAACCACGATACGTCTCTCTCGATTCGCCTGATTTACACATGGGGCACACATTATTCCGTACAGGTAGCGCCATCTCGCCTTCTTACATCTGGTAGATCTGCAGGGTATTTACTGGGCAGCGCCAAACATACTACTAGAGTATGGATAGCCATCGGAATACCCAATCCTCGGTATTTCATTGTCCCTGCACCTCTAGCGACGAGAGTGCAGATAACGTGGTCTATTATTTTCAAAGCCATGATCTTCGATCATTCTGAACCAGATCCTACGCCTCTTGAAGGCTGTCCAACCCTGACACCATCAAGTCATCCAGCTATGTGGTATGTGGTATGAAGTCCTCGCCCTCAAACGCCATGCAATGCCAAAACGAACAGATCCATCCCCTCCAAAATAAGAAAGCAGCCTTTGTTTCCAGATGAACGGAAACGAGGCAGGGTATCGGCGCATGTTTCGATAATAAGTCACCCATGCGCACTGCGTCACTTAAGCCAGACGTAGCCGGCTCACTCCTGGCTGATATCCGGGTCTTTCCAAGTCTGATTGGTTTGCTCTCTACAATTCCATACGTGGGTCTCCGGATCATAGTGTCCAGATGTTCTCTCAGACTAGTTCCGAACTTGAGCACTTCGTCCGCCCAAAACGGCCAACTCCTATTGAAAGGGCGGATAGCCGGCGCCGGGGCGATTGAATTGTTGCCGCTTTGGAGGTGGTTGTGGGTCATCATCATCGTCGTCCGACAACGTCAGGTCGATCACGTCGTGGCTCCGCTTGTTGCCTCCAGATCTCGACATCGAAGAGCCCTCTCTCGAGGCCTCAGTACCAGGTGTCGGAGCAACAGTCGGTGGAGCAAGATTGGCAGGGGTGTGTGTGCTTCGGTATCCTCCAGGAGTAGAAGTGCTCCGGCCTCCAGTAGGGCTGACTTCCGAGATTGAGAAATCATCATCGTCGAGGTTGTACGCATCGTAGCGAGGCTCTGGCTTGACTTCATCCTCTTCAACAGGCCCGTGGGCCTTCCAATTACCATCTGGCTTGATATCAACCTGCTCGACCGACTTCGGGGTCCTTTCCAAGATGTCTCGTACATACCTAGAGGTGATTAGCAGAATTACACATGTGTGATAAACAGTCTGTACCTACTCATCAATGGCCAGCCTGTTAAAGGGGGCTGACTTGCTACAGACAGGGCACATCCACTGGGGACCCTGTTGCTGTAGTTGGAGGTAGGAGAGCGCATCGAAACACTGCACATGCTTGCATGTATCGGCACGGACGGGCGTGGTCAGTCGCATGTACGAGATGGGGCACTTTAGCGACAAAACTTGAGACGAGAGCTCAATCTCTGCATCTTGTGCTTCCTTTGTGACTGTGTCGCCTGTCAGCGTCTGCAATCGTTTCAATAGTGGGCAAAGAGGGATTGCGCACGCTCTTTCAGCACAGATTCTCTGGATATCCTCTTCTTGGAGACGGTATCCACTAGTTTCTCCACAGGGACCGACCTGCATATGTTGATGACAAGCCAGAACTTCTAGAAGTGGATGAGAAAAGTCAGCCTGGAGCTCGAATGCATGACCACCTGCACCTGATGACAGGGCATGGCGAGGAAGGGACTCGGACTTGACTGCGATATTGAGATGACTTAACACCTGCCTTTGTGGTCAGAGCATATGTGAACTCAATGTTGTTGGTATATGCCGGAATCTTGAGCCTGAGCAGATCCGTGATGTCAACGGGTCTTGTGGAGCCAGGCTTGTTTTTCAGTCCTCGCAGATTGGCTTTGACATCACCTCCATTCACCTTCATCTCAGACTGGTGGGGAAATGCTATGTCTTGAATGCCGTGTTCCTCCGTGCCACAGAACACCATGACTCTGAGTGACTTATCGTCGGCACATTGCTTAAGAAGGGGAGTTTCGTGGGCCTTGATTTGTATGTTGATTGTGTGCCTATGTTGCGACATTGCTGATGCATGTTAGTGCGCACAAATGGATGGGGAGAGCTTGGAGCAGTTCGTTACCTTGGCAGAAGTGAACATTTCCGAGCCTCTGTTCGATTCGATAAAAGGGACTAGGATGGAACAAGGGCCCTTCAACTTGTTATCGCGATCTCAGCTGCTGATTTGACATGCAAAAACGGCGCGGAATAGTAGTACACACCATGCGGAGGGGGCTGGTAAGGCCTGTGACCGTTCAACCCCCCATTGTACGCATTGAAACCAGGATGGCTGTTGGCGGCAGGCGCCGGCGAGTAGCCGTGGGTGGGCATGTTGTTGATAGATGGCAGTGCGTGGTTTGCGCGGCCGTATGGGATCGGGGATGCGCGGGCGTCATGTGTCAGCTGTTGCTGTTGTGATGGGTAGCCGTAAGGAGGAGCCGGGTGAACGCCCTCTTTCTCTTTCTCGCGACGAATACTCTCCGCGAGTTCCCGATATGCGGGAACGTCACCTTGCGAGTAAGCTTTGTTGAGTGCTGCACGAGAGACAGTTGTCAGTAAATGATTAGAAAGTGGTGACCAGGTTTGTCCACAGGCAAGATGCAGATTGAGATGGAGGAAGGAAAAGACGTTGAACTTTGTGGTGGAATTGAAGATGTGATTGAATCTCAACTTTGTAATATAAGGTGGAAGATTCCCAGCCCACAGGGAAGACTGCGCGCAGACTTGAAGACCGGAGGCCAAAAAACTATACATCTATATGTATATATATATATATATATACCAACATACCTTCGATGATGCGTTTTTGCAGCTCAGCCTTGACTCCGTGGGTGGGCAATGCGTTCAATCGACAAATGGCCTGGAGTTCTCTGTTGAGGAATTGGTTGCTTCCGAGACGCTTTACTAAGGCTCGGAACTGTTCTATCGGTGGTAGGGTCGACATGGTCGCGACTGCCTTGCAATGCGCCGCTGAGGGGGGAGGGGGAGGAAGCAGTACGTTGGGGGTGTCTTGAGTTGGAGTCTCGTTGTAATGGAGGAGACTGCGAGGCTTATCCTGCTGCTCTCGGAAATGCTGCGTGGGCGTCGAGTACAGGGTTCGAACCAGGCAAAGCTGGGCGATGGAGTGGTGAGCATATGGTGTGGCGAGAGACTGGAGGAGGAGGAGAGGAGAGGTAGCTGAGCTGGGTGGGCCTAAGTCATTCTACGCCGCCATCATATAGATACAAAACATGAGGCTCTTGTCTTGTCACCTTTGTCTGCAACTTCGTTGCCGCGGCCTTTGGCGTCTGTCGCTGCAGCAATGCTGGATCATCAGAGGGATTTGGGTCACTACCAATATAATGTTCACAAACGACGTTGACGCACGGCTATCCACTTGTCACTTTTGGGAAGGCGGTGGATCGCTCAACGGCTTATCTTTATCGATAAGCCAGTAATCTGCATGTTCTCCAATTCTTCCATGGCAGCCATGGGATGGTAACAATTTGCATTGTCCCTGGTGACTTTTGAAGAACTATCAAAACTCCATTTTTTTGCGCCAACCACTGAAATTTTGTTTCCCACCGGCTGCACATACTCAAAAGCCTATACGGATATCCCTACCAAAATGGCCAAGTCATCCCGCGCAAGCACGAGGAAAGCAAACAATCGGAGGCTCAAGGAGAATGTCTTCGGTCCAGTAGAGGAGGCGCGCCAGCAGCGTCTCGCAGCCAAGCTACTCGAGATTGCCTCTCAACCAAAACCGGTACCCGAGAAGGAGATGAAAGATACCCCAGTGGAGGACGAGGTAGAACAGAAGACATCGGATGAACACAAGGCGGACAGTAAGATTGTATCCCTGAACGTGGACGCACGACGCCATAGAAATGCTGACCTGTTGCGCTTGAAGCAGCAATGGACATCGACACAACAGCCAAGTCTACCAAACCAAAGAAGGGAAAGGCCATTAAGCGACGAGGCAAGAAATCAAACATTGTATTTCCGAAGTTCGGCGACCGGAAGACGATCAAGAAGAAGAGGTGATCCGGTGATAGTGGGCCCAGAGAAGGAAGATGCAGATCCGATGTTAGTCTTGGAAAGGATTCTGTGAGACATCGGCCAAATAAAGTATCGCCAGATTTGTGCAATTCTCGAGGAGGAACCTTGAATGATTAGCGAATAATCAGAGCACGTTGAAAGGGTGGGCGGGAGGCGTCGATGTACCAGAGTTAGCAAGGAGGCCGGCGGCCTGGCAGGCCTGGGGCTGTTTCCACCCCCGTCCCCCAGAATCGACAGGGGATGGGGTCGCCAATTCCGACCTGCACATGCAAGGCTGAAGAAAGATCAGCTTGGCATCAACATTCAATTCCAAGCTTGACATGACAAATACCCATTTTGCTAAAGCTCCTGACTGTTTGTCGATGAGCAAATCAATTCATTCGCATATCCCAAGAACCTCCTCTTCTTGAATTCTTCTTGCGATGGAGCGTCGCCCCAAGAGCTCCTAGTACCACTTCTCCCAAACATCTGTCATCTCCCTTTTGTGCCACGCAGCGCAAGAGATGAAGGGCCCGCAACATGGCGTAACAACCCTTTCCACGGCCTTGCTCGTGGTAGCGAACATCTTGATTCCCATTGCTATCTACGTTTTCGGCACGGGCTTCTTTCCCTATAAACCGCTGCTACCAGGTCTTGCTGTGTACAACGACTCTGAACATGGTCAACCGCCAGCTCCACCCTTTGACCGGGTGATCTTCATGGTTGTAGATGCATTGCGAAGGTCAGAGTTGCGGCAGAGAAGAGCCTGCTGTGCAATAGCTGACGCCTACACAGTGATTTCGTTTACTCTGCCAATTCGGGATTCAAGTTCACCCAGTCGTGAGTAGTGGACCTCTCGACAGCTGGCTCTTCTTCGAAACTTACACGCGACAGGCTCATTCAAGATGGCTCCGCAATCCCCTTCACCGCGCATGCAACCTCTCCGACCGTAACGATGCCGAGAATCAAGGCGATCACCACCGGTTCCATCCCATCTTTCCTCGACGTTATACTAAATATCGACGAGGGAGACGAGTCCTCGTCACTTGCTTCCCAGGATACATGGCTGGCGCAAATGAAGGCCAAGAACACGGGCAAGCTGCTACTGTACGGAGATGACACGTGGCTGAAGCTCTTCCCCGGAATGTTCGACCGAGCTGATGGAACGTCGAGCTTCTTTGTAGCTGTAAGGAGCTTGAACGCGCCACAGCCTGTAGGAATTGTTAGCTGACGGAGCATAGGACTTCACCGAAGTGGATCACAATGTCACCAGACATATCACGGATGAGCTCCAGAATGATGACTGGAATACCATGGTCTTACATTATCTCGGTCTGGATCATATCGGCCACAAAGGGGGCCCTCGAAGGTCAGCGTGCTGAGGACTGTGTCTAGTATGATCAGGTCAGAGCTGACATTGCAACTAGCACGAACATGCTTCCGAAACAGATCGAAATGGACGACATAGTCGAGCGAATTTACACTGCCATCGAATCACAACACCATCTTGAATCAACTTTAATGGTTTTACTGGGCGACCATGGCATGAACGACGCGGGTAACCACGGGGGCTCGGCACCGGGAGAGACCTCTCCGGCTCTTGTTTTCTTGTCGCCTAAGCTGAAGTCCTTGGGAAGGACCTTTGAAGTGCCCATGGAAGCACATGAGGACTTCAGATACTACTCTGTTGTCGAACAGTCCGACCTCGCTCCTACTCTCGGGGCTTTGCTTGGTTTCCCGGTGCCGAAGAACAACCTCGGAGCATTCATATCAGATTTCTTACCTTTTTGGCCAAGCAGTACGCCTTGCTTTTCTCAACTCTGTGATTTTAATCAGCTACTGACAGGAAGTAGAGTACGACCAGGTGCAGATTCTCATGCGTAACGCGGAGCAGATATTGACAATCATGACTGCTTCATTCGGCGAAGAGCTTTTTGATGCGGCTGCAAGCAACGACTTCTGCCTGAGGAAAGAGACAGATGCTGAGGATCTGGCGTGCAGGTGGAGGCTGCTCGTTGAGTCGTCCAGGTCCATGGGAAAATCTGATCTGGACCAGGAATGGACTTTGGCAATGGCGCAGGTAGGACATACTCATTGATTTGTGATTATGGCTTCTTGCTGATGTTGCGGAATTTTCAGTGGCTTAAAGATGCTCAGAGGCTCTTGAGTAGCATGGCGAGCAATTACAATATTGCGAGGCTCGCCATGGGCCAAGTTCTCTCGGTTGTGGCAACGCTCCTAGCAATTTTTGCAGTCTACCAAAATGCTGGCGGAGTGTCGACATCAGCCATGCCCTTCACGCTCATAACCTTCGCCTATGGCATAATGATGTTTGCGAGTAGTTATGTAGAGGAGGAGCAACATTACTGGTATTACACCACAACGGCCTGGCTAGCATACGTCAGCTGGAGGGGCTTCAGTGGGTATGCAATTCCTCGGACTTGACCAAAGAGAAGATAGCAATGCTGACAACCTCTACAGAACCTCGAAGTCTAGGATCGGCCACTTGTCAGCTTTCACTTTTGCCGCAGTGACCACACGAATCATAAGGGGCTGGAACCAGACCGGCCAGAAATTCGCCGGTGATCCTGATATTGTCAAGGTCTTCCTGCACACCGAGCCCATCTACCTCTGGATCCTCATGAGCATTACATACCTCTGGATCCATCGTCAGATTCTGCAGGCCTTCGACGGACTTCCCACCTCACTCTCCATCAGTGGCAGCGTAGGACTCGTCCTCTCTGCCTTCACCTTCAAGCTCGCATTTACCAATGAAGATGCCCCAGAGCTCGTCGCCGGCTTCGCCCGATCCTTGGTTGACCTTACCCAGGGCACCTCGCTCGTGACTCGCGCCCAAGCAGTCTTTGTTGGCCTCGCCCTTGCCGCTGCTTGCGTGATCTACTTCATCGTCACTAAGAATCGCGTGTCTAAGCGCATGACTGCCGTTGAGTCGCTGCACCACCTGTACACGCTCCTCGCTATGACACAGAGCCGCGCAACCAACGTCCCACTGTTCCTGCTCTTTGACATTGTCTTCAGGTTCCTCTCGGCACAGTCCCTCACTCTGACCGAGCTCACAACATCTTCTCTCCTCCTACAGTACATGTCCTTTTTCGCTCTTGGTGGCACCAACGCCATCTCCTCCGTCGACCTCTCCAGCGCATACAATGGCGTGCGCAACTACGATGTTGTGACTGTCGGCATCCTCACGTTCATCAGCAACTGGGCTGCCCCGATTTACTGGGTAACCGCGACCAACGTTTTGCTCATGAGGAAACGAAAGATTGGGGAAAAGAATGTATATTTACGGCACGTCACATTGCTGACAGTATTTGCGGCTGCGAGTGTAGCGTTTGTGATGGCGGCTTGCACTGCGCTGCGGACGCATCTCTTTATCTGGACAGTGTTCTCGCCAAAGTATTTGTACTGCGTAGCGTGGAGTCTGGGGCAGCATTTGCTCGTGAATATTGGTGTAGGTGGATTGCTGTATTGGTTGGGGATTTTAGCAAGTCGCCTCTAAAAGACTATTGGGCCATATCGCAACCCACTTTCGGGCATAGATATTCTTAGATAGACAGCATGATCGACAAGAACTTAGAACAGAGCAGTCGCTAGACGAGGACCAGTTCCTCTGGTGGTCATTGCAACGAGATTGTTGTTGTACAGTCTGCGTGCTAATCCACGTTCCGCCATTGATTCGCTGCAGCATCCGAGCACAGAACCAGATGACCAGGCTACTGGCGGCACCAATGATCGATCTGCCGACACATTTACCAAAGCGCATAGCTTGGTATTGGGCATCAAAGTGAGGTAGTGAATTCGCCTTGGCCAAAAGGCATCATGGCAGAGTGCACGAACAGCATCAGGCGACGGTAATATCTACCAGCCAAAAACAAAGGATGTTATTAACATGAACGGTAGTCTGTCGGACTTGAATATAATGGACTTTGTCATGAACTTCAAGATGCGTTCCTCGTAAGAAAAGTAGACAGGCCGGCCTTCCCATTCCAGTGTACCACTCCAGAGCCCCAAATGCCAAGTAAACAAGTTAACCAAAGAAAACAATCAAATTCAACTGCCTCAACCACCCATGACAGTATCGCCATCATCATCCAATAGCTCGCTCACCAATGAGTCCCCATCGTCGTCCGGCTCCACCTTCGTCACGTCATCGTTAGTCTGAATGACCGTCCCCTCCCCACTATCATCGTCTCCCTCCTCTTCACCGTCTGCTCGACTCAAGCCATCGTCTTCCTCTTCCTCCTTGATCTGCGGCTCCGTGCCCACCGTGGTGCGGTCCTCCCTGTTCAGGGCATGCTCATCTGGCCCAAGAGACACACTGCGGCTCATAGACGACCGACTGCTCCTGCGCATACCGGCCTCCTTCGCCTGGTCCAGCGCGTTTACAATTTTGCCAAGCGACACGTGAATCTTGTACAGGGCGTTGCGGCCCGTTGTGTCGGCGATGAGATTCTGCTCGACGGCGTCCGACACCTCGGCGTAGAGCTCGCGGGTCTTTTCTTCGGTAGAGGTGGGACTGATGTAGAGCTTCCCGAGGAGGGCGGCGACGGCTTTCTTTTCATCCTCTGAGCATTTGTTAGCATTTACAGCTCTGTTGCCGAATGAGTTCGCTGTAAGGGAAGGGAGCAACTTACTGCTGCAATTCGAGTCCAGCCTCTCCAGAATGTTACGGGCGAACTCCAAATGCACATCGCCATTCACATTCTTCCGCTCGCCCTCCAAGCCCGCATCAGGGCTGAAGCACTTCCTTGGATCTGTCCAATCAACCAAACACGCGCCAATGGTCGCCAAGCTGACCATCTCGTCGTCGACGTCTGCATCATCGTCGTCCAACCCCTCACGCACATTGTACAGCGCATGCAGGGCGTCAAGCGCAACCGCCCTCATGAGGTCTTGGTTCTCAGTACGCGAGTAGCAGAACACGGGCAAGAAGTAGTTGAGAGCCTGTCTCACACTCTGGTTCTGCGAACTGGCAGGCTCGAAATAGGCGATGACCAATGTCTTGAGCAACTCGGCGGAAGCTTCCGTATCGGTTACCACGCGGCCAAGCAGCAGCTTTGAGGCAGCAATGGTGGCAACAGCCTGCACTTCGGGTGATTTGGCACCAGAGCGAAGGGCTTTGACGTAGACTTTCATCAATGTAGGGTTGTTGGCCAAAAGCTGCGCGCCGTGGACATTGAGGATATCTGTGAGGATATGTAGTGCTGTAATCTGGAGGGCGGTGTGGCCCTTGCTGAAAAAGTGCATGAACAAAGTCAAGTTCTCCTCGGCCAGAGAGCGATCCAACAAAGAGCAGAGACCCAGACACAGCAAACCACGCTCGCGCACGGGCGCCTCGTGGCTACGAACGGCCGGTACGACTAGGTTGTTGAGCATGGAAACCAGATGATCGTTCTCCTGTAGACTACCTGAGACGTTGGTCAACATGCACTGCACGATGTGCAGACATTTCATGTTGATAACGATCTCTTTGACGGCCTTGGCATGCGCCTCTTCCTCGCTGACTTCGTCCTTGTTGCCCTTGCGGTTCCGGCTGCCCTTACTGCTGGATTCCTCATCTTCGTCAACTTCGGACTTTGCAGAGTGGAAGCTCTCATTATCGTCTACATCATCTTCGACGATGGTGTCATGGACATCTGCCACGGCCTCGAGCACAACACTGCAGAATTCGCGCTCGCCTGCATTGTCCGGAGCACAGATGTCGCGAAGAACGTTGACAGTCAATTTCGTGGTCTCATCTGGGAGCTCAGGAATAGACAAAGTCTGTCTGAGCATGGAGAACATCTTTCTGCGGCCGACCTCATCAGAGTAGTCCAGAGTCATTGCGATGTGCAAAAGCTGTTCCACAATGAACTCCTGTTCCACAGTGTCTTCCTCTTCATCCTCGTCGTCGTTGTCCTCTTGCTGTGATATCCTCTTCAACGCGTCTACGAGAACTTTGACGTATCGTTCCAAGTAGAACCCAAGCTTTGTGACCTCGGGCAGTTTTTCTTCGACAAGGTCCTCGTACTTTCCATTGCCTTCATTACGGCAGAATTCATTGAAGCTGCGGGCCATGAAGACAGACTCGGCAGAGAGAGTCTCCCAAAAGTTGTCGTCAAATGTGACAGCCTCGCGGTAGTCAGGTCGTCCCTCCCAGAAGCCATTCATCGCCTCTAGAGCTACACCATTCTCGACACCAGAGTTGACGACGTCAATGCGTTCGAGGAGTTCAAGCAGGCCGTCAAAACTAGGGGCGGGAAGCTCCACTGGTTGTCCATCTTCACCGAGTGGTGGTGCACCGGCACAGTCTTCGATCCACCTCTCGCGAAAGAGTCGCCCCGCCGCCTTACGGACAGTCTCGTCTCTGTCGCGCAGACCCCATCTCAGCAATTTCTCTCTCATGGAGAGCGACAGGTGACGGAAATCTCCCAAAGCCGGCAGTAGACGAGCATACACGGCTCTTCGCGTCATGGCGTCTTGATCCCTTGCTCTCTCCAATAAGAATGGAAGTGTGTTCGGTAGGATGGGCAGATTCACAAGTAGTGACCTCCTGACGTCTGCGCTTGGGTCATTCTGCAAGACCTCGAGCAATTTCTCCAGCAGACCACTGGCCTCGTCTTCGTTGCTATCGTCCGAGTTGGCCTCAGCCTCTATCTGATTGCCAGCCAACCGACCCAGGCCCAATACAGCTTGCGCGCGTACCATAGCCTCCTTGTCGCGAATTCTCTTTAACAGTCCGTAGCGCAATTTTTGGAAGAGATCGTCATCGATTGCATCTAGGGAATTGACAATGTGCGAGATGAGTTGGGTGGAGCGGTATCTGACGAACTTGTCCTTGGCCATCATCAAGGGCAAAATAGTGTCCATCAATTTGGCGGTAAGCCGTGTGCTCGGGGTCTCAGGCATCGTGCTGGCGTCTTCGTCAATCTCGCCCGCGAGCTCATTGTCCTTGTCAATGGAGTGCCTCATAAACACGCCCACGAAGCGGATAGTCTTTTCGCCAACAGACTCGCTCTTCTTCACGGGCATAACGCGTAGCACGCACCGCACGAATTCGGTGTTGAAGGCATCCTCGTCAAAGTCGGCGGCGGCGGTCTTCTTGGCGGTGGTAGGCTCGTAGCAGCATGCCTCCTGAAGCTTCCGGAGGGTGACAGCGGATTTTCGGTGAGTCGCGGTATTGCGCTGTGCGTCGCGAAAGACAGCGGCGACCTGTGTACGGAGTTCGTTGTCGGGGGCATCCTCGGGGACATCGACATTCATCGAGGACTGACGCGATCCGGCGGTCGATGCGCGGGCGTTGGCAGAGGCAGTGGACGCCTTTGTCGACGCGCGCCCGGATCGTGTTGCGCGGGGCGGCATTGTGGAAATCGATACTAGAGATGATGCAAAAAGGACTGTAATGCTCAGCGGAAAGAGCTGATAGAGGTTGATGTTGTAGATGATTTGTTGTTTACATGAGCTAGCGCATCGCTTCGTGTATCTTTGGAAATGGGTTGTGAGGAGGATGGAGGGACAGTCCACATAAACAAAAACGCTGACGATCGTTCAACACAGAGTGCTGCACACTCTCGACCCTTGTGCAGCAGTCAGTGTCAGTCCCAAGTCTACTTTTCGGCGAATCGGCGCGGCCAGCTTCTGTTTTTGTCAACACACGCTCCCGCAGTGGGCGTGGTTACCCCGGCGCACCAACAAGCGGGGGCCCTGACCACGATAAGGAAGTCTTATCAGCCAGATCGGACAGGGGTCGTCGAAAACTTTCTGGGCTTTGGTCGCTCCCAAAATCCAGAGAACTCGTCCTACTTACACACATCAGTCAAATCTCTGCGCATTCTCCCCACTCCAACTCGACCACCCTCGAGAGGATACAGCAATCATGGCCAAAACCCAAGGTCAGAAGCGACGGAGAGAAGCTGAGGCTGATCTCGAGCAAAAGACTGCCGCAGCAATTGGGGCCAAGGACGGCGCACCCCCCTCCAAGAAGAGCCGCGTCGAAGAACGGCGGTCCCTTTTTGTGCGGTCTTTGCCCGCCTCTGCCACCAGCGAGTCCTTGACCGAGTACTTCTCGCAACACTACCCTGTTAAACATGCCACTGTTGTTGTCGACAAGAACACAAAGGCATCACGCGGCTATGGCTTCGTCACCTTCACGGACGCCGACGACGCCATCGAGGCTAAGAAGAAGCTCAACAATGAGATGTTTGACGGTCGCAGGCTGAGACTGGACGTTGCTGAGCCCCGCCAGCGTGCGGGTGCCGGTGGGCCCGTCAAGAACGGCCTGGCCGAGGAGAAGAAGCGCAGAGAGGAAGAAATGGCCGAGGCAAGGAAGGCGCCAAAGCTGATTATCCGGAATTTGCCTTGGAGTATAAAGAAGGAGGACCACCTGAGCAAACTGTTCATGAAGTACGGAAAGATCAAGTTTACGGATCTGCCGCAAGACAAGGGCCTACTGAAGGGATTCGGCTTCATCACTTTCAAGTCGAGGAAGCATGCCGAGAGGGCATTGGAAGAGATGAACGGCAAAGAATTGGACGGCAGGACCATTGCTGTCGATTGGGCAGTGTCCAAGGACGAATGGAAGCAGCAACAGGATGCCGACGAGGAGAATGAGGAGAAAAAGCCCAAAGCAAAGAAGGCCAAGAAAGAGGAGGCTGATAAGACTGAGGACAAAGAGATGACCGAGGCGGATCGGGATCTGGCCAACTTCATGAAGACAATGGAGGATTTGGACTCGGAAGAAGACGACAACGATGAGGAGGATGATGATGAAGAAGACGACGAGGAGGGCGGTGGTCAACTGGACAGTGACAAGGAGGACGGCGACTCGAAAGATGAGCAAGATCTCGCAGACGACTCTGAGGAGCTTGTGGAAGAGAAGCCCAAGCGGACCACGGACAACTCCACAACCGTGTTCATTCGCAACCTGCCGTTCACAAGTACTGATGAGTCCCTAAAGGAGCACTTCACGAAGTTTGGCCCAGTGAGATACGCCAGAGTTGTCATGAACAAGGCCATTGACAAGCCCGCTGGCACAGGTTTCGTCTGCTTCTTCAACGCGGACGATTTCAAAGCCTGTGTGAGGAGTGCGCCTAGACATCAACCTTCGGTCAAGAACGCCAAAAGCGCCAAGCACTCGGTCCTCCAGGACGAGACAATCGACTCTGACGGCCGCTACACCATTGATGGCCGTGTCTTGCAGGTCACTCAAGCAGTCAGCAAGGAAGAAGCCACCAAGCTCACCGAAGCCGGCCCGGGCGCTCGTAAGGGTCAAGACAAGGACAAGCGCCGCCTCTACCTACTCTCGGAGGGCACTATCCCGAAGAACTCGCCTCTCTACAACCTTCTTACACCCACAGAGGTCAAGCTCCGCGAGCAATCCAACCAACAGCGCAAGAAGCAAGTCATGAGCAACCCTAGCTTGCACTTGTCCCTGACTCGTCTCGCCATCCGTAACCTTCCCAGGAACATCGACTCGAAAGAACTCAAGCAGCTCGCTCGTCAGGCCATCGTCGGCTTTGCTACTGATGTCCGTGAGGGCAAGCGTCAGGAGCTGTCCAAGGAAGAGCAAACGCGTGGCGGGGATGAAGATCGCGACGCCGAAGCCAAGCGCAAGGACAAAGGTGTGGGCGTGGTCAAGCAAGCCAAAATCGTCTACGAGACCAAGGACGGTAAGAAGGTCAAGGAGGAGACGGGCGCAGGCAAAAGCAGAGGCTACGGTTTCATTGAGTATTGGAGCCATCGGTGGGCACTGATGGGCCTGCGATGGCTGAACGGTCATCCTCTCAAGAACGAGGCGGGCAAGACTGTGCGGCTGATTGTCGAGTTTGCAATCGAGAACCAGCAGGTGGTGACTCGGCGGAAGGCAAATGAGGCTCGCTCGCGCCAGATCCAGGCGGAGATCTTGGCTGGGACCAGAAAGCCAGGAGAGAAGGATGAGAAGGAAGTGAAGGGTAAAAAGGGTCAAAAGGCAAACAAGAAAGGCAAGAAGGATGAAGCAGACGGTGCCGAGCTTGAGGTTGTTGAGGATGTTGAGGATGAGGCCACCAAGTCCAAGAAGAGAGATGCTACGGAGAAGCTGGCTCAGAGACAAAGGATCATTGGGCGTAAGAGAATGGCGCGCAAGACGAAGAAGGTTACAGGTCGCAAGGGCAAGTAGCGCTGATTCAGTATATTATGGACTGGCTGTGCTACTTGCCGTATCAGTTGGGACCACAAAGATACCTCGAGACAATTACTTTGATTTCCAGCAGTTGACCCGCATGAGAGTGACCTCTCCAAGTTGCACACCATATTATACTTTTATATTTTTATTTTTCAATGTCCCGCAAACCAAGCTAGAGAACATGGTCCTCAATACTGCCCACCATTCAAAGTGAGACATTTTGCTCACTCCAAACCATCACGGCGCTCATCACAATAAGGGGCACTGTATCCAAATCCAGTGGGTATCACATCCAACCAAACCGAACCAATGCTGTCAACGCATTCGCACAAGTTTCGCATCGCACACTTCGAGCTCCTCATGTAACTTTCGTCGTGTCCTCTTCATGCGCGTCACCCTCACTATTCCGCTCAGTGTCCACCGAGGCACTATCATCGGTCGTTTCGTAGTCCATGATCGTCGACGACGGACCCCATGCGGACTGGTTAGGTCCCAGAGCCTCATTCACAAACTCGTTGGCCCTCAGGGTCCTTCCCTCAAAAGTCCGGTTCTTGTCAGGCTCAGCACCTGGAGGGAATGAGATTCGAAAGCGTTTCGATGAGTTCTTGCGGACGGCTAGATGATATCCCTTCACGCACCCGGGCGCCGTGCCATTCTCATCACAACAAGCTGCACAGACATCAGCGATGTAATTCAGTGACTCCTACGTTCAAAGAAAATTAATTGTAACGAAAGCAAGGAAAGGAAAGCCTTACACCAAAGGAACGCCTGTGGATAATCCTCTTCATTTTCAGGCGTAATTTGTGGGCCCCCAACATCCTCATCCCAATCCGCCCAAGTTTCGTGGCTCTCATCGATCATAAGCTGACCCTCGTGGTACAAACACGCGGTCGGGGAATTATCCCCCGGACTGAAAGCCCGCTTGCACATAATACACAGCTGTGCAGGCATCGAGGCTTTGCGCTTCAGCGGGTTCGAACTGCTCGATTCATTCACAGTGACGTCGGCATCGCCACTGGCGATTTTGGTGGCATAGTCCTCCAATTCTGCGAGGTACTTAAGGGCCCGAGCCTGGACTCTGTCATCGTCGCAGAGCGCGACGAGGACGGAGTGGACGAGTGGGTCGGAGGCTGACAGAAGGCGATTCATTGCGAGTAAATACGATTCATTATGTGTGTATGTGTGTGTGTGTGTCTGTGTGTATTTGAAAAAAAGGGCGGAAGTGGCAAACGCCATGAGGTTTCTTTTCTATAGATCCACGGCACAATATGTTCAGGTTGCGCTTTGCTATAATTGGTTTCATGCTTCCGTCCGAGGCCACTAAAAAGTGGGAAAGGAATATCTCCCACTGTACACAGACTTCCAACTTTTGGATACCATACAATGTTGCGATCGTGTTTGTTTCCTGGGTTTTCTTTATTTAATCAAATCAGGTGTATTGTCCCTGTTTCTACTCCAGTTTTGAAGTACACAGCATCCACTCGGATTTGGACCTGGGAGCCTGGGATGGCAGGGTACTATAACCAGCGATGCTCATATATACATATTATACAGTCCTCGCGCATTTTTCCAACAATGAAGTAAAATCGAGTGATTATATAACCAGTGAAAATTTGGGCTTGGCACCTGAACGTTTTGTAGGAAAAAGTAATAAATTCGGGAATAAATCAGTCGTTTCTAACAAGAATGGTCTGGTACTCACGCATGTGCCACAATTGCGCCCACACGCTGAATGGTTGGTTTGTATCAAAAGCTTATATAAGCGAAACAGGAAAGGCCAAATAACGTAAACACGGTGGGCGGCAAACCCCTCTCGTGTCTAGCACATCGATCGTGAAGTCAGTGCTCTTTCAATAATCAAGAGAGTCCCCTGGCGTGATTGCGACCATCACAAGCATCATTAAGGACACCTCCAAGGTTCAGAACTGAGATACTCGCATTGGACCAAAGAGGCGGGATGACTCAGTCTACAGTATTTGTTTTTGTCAACAGAACTAGTAGATGATCAACGGCAAATGATGCTGTATTACTTGATAAGTATAATGTCTGCTATGCTAGTCATGAATCGTCATCAGACCCGTTCCCATCTACCTGGAAGTCTTTTTACAGCGCCGGCCCAAGGCGAAACTGCCCACCATTAAGCCGCCTCCTTTGGTCCTGTCTTTTTTGTCCATCGAGATTCCTCTCGTTCTTATATTTGCTAGTAGTGGTACAGAATGTGTGTTGACGAAGGAGAATAACAAGCCCCCAAACGGCGGAGTCCCCCATGAGAGGAAAAAAAAAGCCAGCACTTAAAACTCCGGGTGCAAACAAGGTGTTGCGATTCTGGGGTATCTCCTCTCCAAAAAAAGTCAGATTTTTAGATTGCCTATACATGGAGCCACCAGTGCTGACACTGGATATATGACAGAATATTATAAGAAAGAATAGAAAAGATGGGTGAAGAGCCTGCCGTCGGGTGGTGTTGGCGACGGTGAGTATATTGGCACGAGGGGAGGGCGGCTTTCAAGAGTGCCTTTGACGATGATTGGCAAGGCTTTCTGGAAGGAGGATCTGTTCAGAAGCAGTCGAGTCGAGTCGACTCCTGTATGAACAAGCCATTCGCCCCGCTTGAATAGTTTGTAAATGAGACAAGGGAAGATGTGTAGCAAGGTATGCCCGGGTAGTGGTAGGGCTGTCTGGGATGCAGCCGCATAAAACAAACGAAACCGCCAAGTTGTGATGATGGTAATGTGTAAAACGGCGGTGATGTCGATGATGTGTGACATCTGTAATAAGCTTTTGACGATCTGCGCGGTCAACCGGGTAGTTTTCGACATTGACCTCAGTTTCGAGTAGCCCAGCCTTGTTTCACAGCAGCGACAGCGAGACCGACGATAGCTCCGATGATGAGAAGCCCAATCACTGACATGCAACGATTCAGCATCCGCCACCACCTAGCATTCTGGTACCGAAGCTCGTCGACGCTCTCAATGTGGCGCTCGAATTCGTTCGAGTGACTCCTGATACCGAGGTCACTGTAGCTCGAGTCTCTCTGGACCATTGCTAGAGGTGACGGTTTCGGCAGCGGCAACAGCGCGCCAATCATCCAAGCGAAAGGGAAGATGAATCCCGCCACGAACAGGACCACCTGAAGGTTGCGCCGCCCGAACATGCCGCTTTCCGCCGACCACGCCACCGAGGGCGAGTCCCAGATGGTGTATCGGTTTTGCGCTCGCACATCCCGCTGCAGATGGGGCGACCATACGCTTGATGTCATGCGACGCAAACTCCTTCGAAAGCCAAACTCGTGAACGTGATCCGTAGACCCTCCAGACATGTCCATACTTCCCACCGCTGACTGTCGCTGAGCTGGGTCTCCAGGACCTGACTCCATGGGTCGACGTCTGGCGCTCCAAAGGCCCGTAGGGAATTGATCGGAATTTGGTGAATTGCTGTGTTGCAACATAGACTCCGGACGGCTGCTAAGATCTGAGGCGCTCGAAATCGAGGCGGATCGCAGGAAGCGGCGCTCCCCGCTGCCGTAGTAGAGTTTAGCCCAGGTAGGAATGCCATTGTTGAAGGAGCGCGTGCTCGCAGAGCTGTGTAGGTTGCGATCGGAAGAATTACTGTGGTTGAACATGTCGGAAAGTCGAGACCGTGATGGTCTCGGACTTATCATCTGCAAATCCGCCAGGCCATCGCCGTCCTCATCGTGATGTCGCACTTGTCCTTGGTAACGGTAGGATGGACTTGGCCTGTCGACAGAGCCCGGCTGTGAGTCAGATCGTGAGCGAGAAGCAGCTTCCAGTTCGGCAGCCAGAGATGACGAAATGCTCAGCATCTGTCTGCTGTGAGTGCTCCAGCCTCGGCTGTTCCGCCTCTCATGGCTGCCCTGGCTGCCGTGAACGCTGCCACCTGGAAGCGAAACCGATGCTAGAGAACTATGTGTGCCATTGGATTCCTCGGGCTCTGTTTCAGAAATGACGGTCGAGAGTTGGGAGCTCCATTGGTGCGGCGTTGTCGGCAATGCCATGGAGCCCGGTGAGCCTTGTGCCCCGCCTTCACCCTCCCATGCGGAGTTCTCCCTCTGCTGCCGTTCTCGTTCTCGTTGTTCGTCAAGCTGCCTCTGGCGTTCGGACGGACCTGCGACGGATGGGGAAGAAGCTTCGTATTCACCGGGCGGCCCATCCAAGTAAGCTTGTCCCGCAAAAAAGCCCTCCGCTGCGTCCTCGTTGATGATCGAAGAGATTGATGATTTCACCGACTTCAAAGACTTCTTGGTGCGAAGTTCTTCCTTCGATGCTGACCTTGACCTCGACCTCGCCCGGAAGTACCCAAACCCTTCTTGAGACCTGTGCGGCCTCAACGGAGGGACAACTGCGCTCTCTTGGGATTCTTCCTGGTGCGGCGCGTCACGCACAACGCTCTCCTCGGAGCCAGATGTGTTGGGAGTGGCCTCACGAGATTGTTCGGGTGTGGGATCGCCGTGGACAACGTAGTTTGGGTTATCGTTGGCAGTGCCAGATGGGCCAGCTGCCTGATTGACGGCAGTCGGGTTGATGAGGGGTGCGTAAGAGCCGGACTCCGAGGGAGGATTGAAGCTCTCAACAGAACTCAACGCCGCAGGGCTGCTGTGTCCATAAACGATGTAGTTGTCGTTGTCGGGAACCGACGAAATTGCGGAAAGGAAAGACTGCGCCGGTCTGAGCTCGTGGGTGCCTTGTAAAGGCTCGGACTCTGGGACGGGTGGGAGGCCTGGACTGCTGGGCCCGTAAACTCTGTAATTGGGATTTTCCGAGGTCGATGAAGCGACTGACTGGAGCGACGCAACTGAGGACTGAGGCTCAAGTAAAGGAATGTGTGGGATTCTCAATGCGCGAGAAGATGGACCCGTGACAGGAGAGTCTTGGTGATCTTCTTCGGAACCTTCAGAGTCGCTATGCCCATAAATCTTGTAATTACTATTTTCGAAGTCTGTCGAACCGGTTTGCGCGGTTGCGAAAGAGGGCTGTGGTCTAAGATGTGGGTCCTCAGGGCTGTCGTCCGAGCCTTCGTTGTCTTCCCCTGGATTATTCGGGTCCGAATGATGTTCAATAGGGGCTTCAGTATCGTCCCCATATATCCTATAGTTGGTTCTATCGGAGCCAGACGAATTTGATGGGGAATGAAAAGATGCCGGAGAGCCTTGGGTCGAATGAGTGTCTACCGGGTTCTCGTCATGACTGGGAGAATTTGTGTCAGTAACAGCCGCCGGTGGAGTCTCGGTTGTATCAGACTTGGACGTCTGTGTGTGGAACGAATGTTTCTCTTCCAAGTCAGTGTTTACTCTTCGCACTCCCATGCGACGATTCCATTGCGTAGGTGAAGAGTCCGGTACAAAGTCTTCAGTTATAGTCAACCCAGGAGATGAAGGGACGACGCTGGTGGGTGTGGCCGGTGTTATGCTGCGGTCAGGAAAATTGCCCGCTAAAGACGAGTTCGGACGATCATCATGGCTAGACGCATAAGAAGAAACGCCTTCATGCGAGCTCGCTTGGGAAACGCGCGGTGTTGTCGGAAAGTAGTGCAATTGCGAGGACCTGAAGCTCGGGCCACCGCCATACTCAGAGAGTGCCGATTCGGATCGTGGAGGATCCTGCGACTGTAGCGACTGAGTGTCGGGGGCCCTTGGCCGTTGTGAGACCAGCGAAAACGTTTTCTTGTCATCGTTTAGGACTGCAACGAAATTGCGACGGCGACTCTGGGGTCGCCGTGAAGTACCTACGGTACTAGGGGCTTCAGACTCGGTGTCGCTAACATGGGACGAGCGGGACGACGTTGACTGGCGAGTACTGCTTGTGGTGTAGCTAGTAGCTGTCGAAAGTCTTCCCCGGCTTGGTGGCGCCGCGTGAACAGGGATTATCGATGGCGTGGGACCAGTGCTCAGGTCGATGGGATCAGTGGTTGATGAGCCTCGAAATGTCGCAGGTTCGCCCCGTCCTGAAACACCACCATCTGCTCGCTTCTCCATGGAGAAAGGAGGCGCTCGTCCATACTCGTTGCTGCTAGACTGTCCGGAAGTAGGGTTTCTCCGCCCGGTATCGTCTGTGCTGAGCTGTTCTTGTCGTGCCGCGGCCGGGTCGAAACTTTCTTGCGGCTCTTCATACGAATCGGCAGGATGGGGCGGCGTATATGGGACGACGCGGATGGCTTTCGCGCTGGATTGCTGGCCGCCCGGCGCCGACATTCTTCGCCGGGCCAGGTGCGCTGTCCAAGTAGGCGATCAAGACCGGACGTGGACCATGTCTGTGGCATGCGGACTGGCTTGGGAAAGGAACAGGCTTGGACTTGGCTCGATATAACCCCGGCGGTCGTGGAGTCTCGAGTGAGTTTCTTTTGGGATAGGGCGCGAGGGTATTGCACAAGCAAATAAACACGGCCCCGGTGGGTGAAGGGCAATGTTTCTTTTTTCTTCCCTCAGGGCCCTCAGGGAAATTGGATGCTGGGTCAGCGAGTCGGACTCGGACGGCTCCGTCTCGATGCGACCGCGAAAGACGGGGTGAGATGATATACAGGCTGGCGGCAAGCCGTCGTCAAAAAGAGAGTGAGGGTAGAGAGGAGATATAAGCTCCAGCTATTTACGGAAACACCAATTAGGACCGAAGTCGAGTAGTAAAAAAGAAACGTCTAGCTGTAGAAATGAAAAACAAGACAAATGATAGAAGTGAGCGAAATGAGAGTCGCGTCTGCGAAATGGACGGAATATGAGAGATTGAGCACAGGCCGTCGTTGGCTCGCCTAAAAGGGGGTGAAGGGTAACGGTGAAGGGTGAGGAAGAAATCGACAGGCTGTGGTGGCTCGCAGGTGAAGCAATCTGATAACAGCCAACCGTGCAGCAACTCGCTACTTGCTCCCCCTGCTTGAATGAACGTCGGCAACGATGTAAAAAGAAGGACAGGAGCGGAGAGGAAAAGCTCAACTCGAAAAGAAGAAGAGGATGAGGATTGGCCCAGTCAATTCCTCCCGTCGTGCCGAGCTGTTGTAATAATATCCAGTTCTCATTATAATTACGAGTGGGCGCATGCGGGCCTTGTCAGCCTTTATTAAGGTTAGCGTCGAATCCAATCACCACCATTGATATGAAAGGGGACACGGTTCAAGGCCCGAGTGCGTTGGTGTGCCCGGATTCCGAAGTGGTGAAATCCACACAAATCTACGACTGGTACAAGTACTTGTCGTTGAAATCCCACCCCCCCCCTCTTTGTCCAAAGCGATCCTTTTCCTATAACATCAGGCGTAATAATCTACAGGTACCAGGGCCATCATCGTGATGGTGGTGGTCTCACTATAAGAATAGGCATGCCACATGGCATCATCTTACCGGGTAGGAGTATTTCACGGCCAGCGAGCCCGAAATCTTGGAGTTATGGTACCCCATATTTCCGTACCAAGCATTTCATCATCTTCACAAGTATCCACTTTGAAATTGTCGACGTGATGAAAAATTTCCTCAATGAACATCTTCAACGGCTCGTTCTTCATTCATGTCCAGCCGTCAACCAAAAAAACAATGCTCGTCTGTTTCCCAGGGCCCTCCTGACTGGCGCAGCAAATGAGAAAAAAAAATAAAAAATTACATGCATGCTGCGCTGGCAATGCAGGCGGAGTTGGTGCGTCTCATTTGACCACCGATAAGCCTGCTCCATGGCCGCATGGATCCGGTCTCCCAGTCTGAACTGGCTGATGCTGGGGAGAAGCCTTCAACCACGTCGATATTTACAACGTAGTGTGGGACTGGGACCCATTGTGAACGCTGTCTCAAGAGCCGCCGGCCCTGTGCAGGGTCTTGGGCAATGCGGCCATCCGGGACTCCTACCATTCACTCATCCTACATCCGCTCAGGGACCTGGATCCAAGCGCGATCTGACAACAATGCCGCCAAGCGCCAGTCGTACCGCGGCGGCGCCAGATCTGTGGGCACAAATCGATTTTGTGCAAGCATCATCCACTTTTTAGTCTTTTTTCCTTACCCATCCGTCGAATGGGGAAACCTGGGCGATTGCAAGTTGGTAGGTACCCACAGTGGAAGACGTACAAGCATCGTGCTGTTTCATTGTCCATGTGCGATTCGGGGGCCCGTCAAGCAAAAGGCGCTTGGGAACATGGTTGGACTCTGGAGTGTCGATGTTCAGGGGTAGCGTCATGAATTGCCAGTGGCCACTCAAGCCGCCGCGCCGCAAGCCCTGGCAATATCTACATTTATGCCGGGCCTGTCCAACACAAGGGGGGCGCGTCAAGATTCATAAAACCGAAGGGGTCGTCTGTACCTCACGACGCGCTTTCGACAAAGCTAGCTACTTACCTAGGTACTTACCTAGTGTTGGTGTCCCAATAGGCCGAACACTTGATGAGAGACTATGGTGAACTAGGGCGCTCCCGCACCTCCTCGTTGGTGCTTCCCAATCGCGTCACCTGGATGGGATCGACAGGGAAATGTAACGCGAGGTTACATACTGATTCCCAGAAGTGTGGCTGCTCTATAATTATATAAGCTTCGTGCAACGTCAGCTTATTTATACACGCATTGCTAAACTCATAAAACTTTGAACGCCTCACTCGGGGGTCGTTCATTTCTTTTTGGGCGAGAGATGCTCATACCCGGGATTGGCGTCAGCCTTACAAGTCAGTATGGTAGTCTGGCCCATCTCTTATTACTGCAAGCATGGTTCAGGGCTATCTTCATGCGTACTGTCTTAAAAAGCAGCCTTGCCGGATGACTTATCACATCCGCGAATCTCGACTGAACGCTCGGTACGCAAGGAGACCCTCGCTTGAGTGACTGATATATCGAACGCACAGCTGCAAATGTGACTGCATGGTTTCAAAGTACAAAGGCAATTCTTGGATTCTCGCGATGTTTAGACAGCCTTCCGTGCCATGTGGTGTGCTATGCTTCATGGTGTCGGCATCATCGATTATGAATCGCTGGTAATTACCTGCCCACTCTTGTAGTGAAAAATCTCATTTAAAGATGCCCTTTGCTGGACCACATTGGTCCAGGACCCCATACAACATCTGAGATTTCGACACATGAAAACTTCAACGACCAGCATCACCCTGGTCCTCTTTCATCCCGACGGAATCGCGTAACAACTCCCGGGGTGCACTCGCAAAGTCTTTTCTGATGCTAATCACGCCCCTTCCGTAATCCGATAGCCTCAGGTTCGAGTTTCCCACGAGGGGGAAACCAAACACAAGCGAAGCCCGCGGCCGGTGTGCTGCGGCCGAATCTCTTCCAGACTTCCCGTCCATGTCCCGCGCAGCCTCCAGGTGATTCGTTGTACTATGCACTGCGCCCGGCCGTCGACAGTTGTGCTGGAGGGGGATGGTGACCACGGGACTTCTCTGGTTGGAATACTCGGGGCTTCTCTTCGTCCTGCTGCGGGCAAGGGCATTCTTGGGCATTCTGGGAATTCGCAAGTGCGATGCAAGGTTAGTGCGAAATATTCCTGGATCTCGGCATAAAAGCTGTGCGCTGTTGTCAGACGACCGAGCAGCGTCCAGCGTGGCTATGGACCGTTCCAGATCCAAGCTGTCTAGGCGGATGTTCAAGAACCTGGTGTCGTCGAAACTTTGATCAAGTGCCTCTTCTGTGAGTTGAGTCTTTGCCTTGTAGGTTGAGCTGCACGAAGAATATTAGCAGAGGACTGTCAACGTTGCTCCCCAAATAAGCCGTTTACCTTGACCGAGAGTGTGCGTATGTTGAAGCGAAGAGCGGTAAGAGGTGATTGGTCTGGGGCCACAATGCTTTGAAGGTTGTCGGCGGTCGATCGGATGGAGTCCACACCTCGTTGAGTCTCGGAAATATCTTGCCGACCCCCACGGCTCGTAGGTACTTGCGGTACAACTCATGTGCATCCTTGGTGCCTCCAAAAAAGAGGAAGAAGACGACGACCTCCAAGAAGACGATGTAGTTGATGTACATGCTAACGAATGAGACCGCAGTTGAAGGAGAGAAGTCGATCTCACCCCAGCCAGATGCGTGGAGCTGTGCGAGGCTGTATGTTCTCGACCAAGGCCAGCCAATTCTAAGATTGTTGAAAAGGAACACCAGCTGCATGGGACAGTATGGAGCGACAATCGTCAACGCCATGAAGTAGAGCTTACGCTTCGTACGTGCACTCCGGCCTTGTGCAACATAGTTGCCAGAGTCGTACAAAGCCCTTCGGCAAGTAGCTTCGATCTGCCTGTATCGCCACCAAGTGACAGCTGATAGGATATCAATGATTATCTCCATTCCACAGTCTGAATATTGGGAACTTACCTGCAAAGTACGCCGCGGCAAGCGCGAAGATGGGACAAGGCAGAAGAAAGAACACGAGAAAAACCCAGTTGTTTTGGAAAACAGCCTGACACCCGATAATACCGGAGACGTTGTATCTCATACTGATGGCGAAGAAATAGAGAACAGCTTGCAAGGCCGGAATAGGGAAGATGATCAGAGCCTGTCTAAGGTGTTTTCTTCTCCTTTCGTAACACGTTAGTCCACTGGCCCTCATGAGTGAGACTTGATTCGCTATATTCTGCATGACAGCGCAAATAGCAGCCGTATTCATGGTTTCGAGCGGTATCCACAAGACTAGCTGGATGTCACACCAAACATAGCCTTTGAACCAATTTTCGATGTTGTTGTTCGGCCAGATGACCGAGTTGACGCCATAGTAGAAGTTCAGTATGGCTGTTGCAACAACCATAGCTGCGCCGGCAAGCTCTCCGTTCCTGTGAAAAAGTCTCATGGGGATCCAGCACGCCAGGGCAGCACCAAGATTGAGGACGAGTCTGAAGACGATGTTCGTTATCATACCCGGAGATGGACCGCGGTCATCTCCAACCACAGCGACGGCGTCTTCGAATTTCATCTTGATCTTGCTTCCAGTGTGACTAGTATTGGGGAGCTGTTAGTACCGCTGATGAGGATATGCGAGCATGAAATTGACAAGTTCAACTGCTTCAAGCATTCAAAAAGGCGACAGAAGTTGCATGTCAGCATCCAGGACGAAGGTAAAGTACCTAAGTTTGAGGATTCTGGGCTCAGCTCTTGAATAGGGCCGGCCCAAAATAACCTTATGCTATTGAGGCCTTGCTGAATAGACATCCCAATTGACACCAGGTCTCCTGGAGTGATGGAATCGATTGGCTTATTGTTCCAATAGCGAGTTAGCGTGTCCCAACCTTTCGACTGCATCTTATTGAGGTTCTATTGAGCTTTATTGAGCTGGGCGTTTCGCACATTTGCACCGCGATTGCCTGAAGGAAGAGAAGCGCCGTCAAGTCGCTCAGAACCTTGTAGAATTCGGTCAACGCCTGGCTTAGAACATGACAGCATGGCAAAATTCGTATACAAAATCAGCCTGCACTCTGGCTTTGCAATTTGTGCCTTTGCGCGTGCAATTTCTATGCCAGCGAAGGAGGCATATGATGCTGGCCGGAGTTGAAGCTGAACAAGGTCGACAGAGTAGTTTGAATAGGAAATTTACAGATCCTAAATTATGGAGCGTCTCCAGAGGATCTGAAGTCATCTATCTCTTGAGACTTGCGAGCGATACACACAAATGAGGCAGTGAGTCGATAAAGATGGTGATGTTGTCTGTAAGATGCTTGCCTCAGCTGCTTCGGACGATTTCCCGGGGTCTGCGTCGCTGAGGCACCATGGTTTTTGAGGGTCGCGTCACAACCGCGAACCGCGATTGCATTCGAAGATTACTTCTTATGCGCCAACCTTTCCACAGCCAAATTTCAGATATTTACCCTCAAGCTACCACCGCTGCCTTCCTCAACCATCGTGTCCGAACACAAACGCCGATTTCACAACATGTCTTTCCTCGCCCGTCGTGCCGTTGCGGCCCCACGCTTCGCCCGTGCCTTTAGCAGCACGCCTGCGCGGCCCGTGGCCAAGATTACTCTTGTCGGCAACCTGGCTGGCCCCCCTGAGCTGAGTGCAACATCCACAGGACGCGAGATCCTCAAGTACGCCGTCGCGTCAAATTCGGGCCGTGGTGAGAATCAGAAGACCTCTTGGTTCCGTGTCACCAGTTTTGAGCAGGAGGGACCCCGCCGCGACTACTTTCAGAGTCTTCCCAAGGGGTACGATTACCCTTACTGGCGCTATTTCTTGTCGCACAGGATTTATGTGGAAACTTGCTGATTTGTCGTATCATACAGAACTCTGGTCTACGTCGAGGGCGAGGCGAGCATGAACCAATGGGAGGACGCCGAGGGAAAGAGCCGAAGCACCATGAACATCGTCCAGCGTCCGTACCATTATTCGCCTGACCTTTGAGTGCCCCGAGCTATATACTGACTTGTTTTCAACAATAGGAAATCTTGAGGTCCTTCGCAGACCGTCCGGATCAAGAGAGGAGGAATCGAGCTAGATGATTAGCTCCCAGTGCCTGTTGCGATCTCTTCAGAGCTGTTAGACCTACAGTCTTGTTCACATCGTGGATCAAAGGCTGTGCGCACTAAGAAGCATAATTTGACGTTTATGAGGACGAATACAGGGCTCATGTTCGATCTTTTTGAACGCTTTTATCGCCACTCCACAGATACACAATTTCATTTGTCATGCGACGCCCAGAGATACCTTGCGAATGATGGAGACTCGGCACGCATCAAGAAGTAACGAGCGCAAATGATGATACGGAGTCTTCCTTTACTTCACTTGTTCCCCGCTAGCGTTCACCTGTGCATTCTGCCTCGGATACTGGCATTCGAGGCTCCTTGGGCGGCTCCGGAAGCGCAGAGTTTGCGACATGGAACGAACGGACGATGTGTGAGGCCACGAGCCTTGCCGTCCAAAGGGAGTCACTTTGGAGTCTCCCTCAGCTCCAATGCACTCTATTCCTTGATTAGTCTCATTTCGGTCTTGACCATCACAAGTAGCTCCTTACGTTTCGGCCCGTACGAGACTCTGCAGCAACGTCAGCAATGATAGAACATGATTTATCATTCTATTGTGTAGCGTGCAAATTTCATATTGCCTTGCAAGCCTGAAATGGGTCAGAGAGCCTCCTAGCCAAGATAGTCTTGAAATAGCCATGATGTCTGAGAAGAAAAATTCGCCATCCGAATTCCTGCTATCTTGGACGCCCTTGGAGGATGCGCCAGACTCAACCTCCACGCCAAATTTCTTGATATGGATGACTTCTCTTGACAGTTTTCTCCGGTCATCCGTGTCTGGGGATTCATCCAGCAAAAAAGCTATAAGTATGTAATGCGATGCTCCTCACACATTTCAAAGACCTTGACTCTAGTCTACACCAGATTGCAAGAATCCATGCATCCAAACCCAGCAGCAACGCCCCCTTCCTCGCTTTGGTCCCCTTTTGAACGTAGCAAGTATCCAGCCTCCTCGTTATGCAGAATTTCGCCTGTGTTCTGATTCCACAAACAGCTGCCATAGATTCCCAGCTCGCAGATGACACCTCCCTGCTCAAGATGTCCGTTGCGCAGAATTATGTTGGTGACCGGCGGCGGTGTGATCAGCTCCATGAGAATGTATGACCTCCAGTGCGCCTCGGGAAGTTCCTTTAGGAACGGCGGTATCGCAGATTTATAGCAATTGTTTCCGCCGCCCTCCCGTTGCGGCTTCAGCACATAGCGCTTGCAAGATTCGGCATCGAGGGCAAGTTTCCGTGCCGTTTGCCCGGGCTCACTTTCATCCATGGGAAAGATATTGGTGAAGGTTGCCCAGAGTTCTTTCCAAGCTTGCGAATTCTCCGGCACGAACCGACTCAGTCCAGAAGGCTGGGAAGCGCTCAGCTGGGGTGTGGCAAGGACTTGCTGTACTTTCTTGGCTCCAGCGAGTTGGGTGAGTACGGTGGGGCATTTAATCGCCGCAGAACGCTCAAGATGGTACCGCGCCTCCCAGGCTGTTTCATCCGGGTAGTCAGCCGGCCCATAGCCGGAGCGCATGTAAATCACGGCGACTTCAAATTCCTTGTCTGGATTGCTGGGCAGGCGGTAGACGAGCTGGCGCTTGGGGCCGTCGGCGATACGTGTGCGCTGGAAGATCTCGGCGAAGGGCAAGCGGAATACGGGGCTACGTAGGTTGGTGGATTTCTTGAGGGCGTACTCGAGGTGGCGCTGGTCGAAGACGTTGCGCTCGCCACCTTGAACGAGGAAGATGATGCAGGTTTCCAGACCAAGATCTGACTTTCCATATGCCTCAAAGGCGACCTTCATACCATTTGCCAGACCCTCAATGCTGTTATTTGGTGGAAGGTTCTGCTTGGTGTGTGCACCTGGCTGTTGCAGATAAGGATATTCTGTATCGGCGAGAAATCTGCCATACAGTCAGTCCACGGATCTGGAATGAGGCGAGTAGTGAACATACTTGTGGAGCAGACACGTTTGGGATGACAGGCCGCCAAAGGAGGAGGCGATGGTGTTGAACTCAACCTGCTTGACTTTAGGTGTGGCTGATAGATCTGATGTATCCTGGTGGACCATGTAGTCTGAACGGAATAGGCCAAGAGAAAGATTCTGTGGAAAGTCAGGCTGCATATCCAGCTCATCAGACCGTTGGGTGCTTTCGACTTACCTGGACGTAACCCTCTTCCTTAACTTTGCAATGAACTTTCCACAGGTTGCCAATGAAGTCATCACCATCTGCAACTCTTGAGTACCAATTAGCCCTAGCCTCGTACAGAAGAAATAGGCTGTTTTACTCACTCCTTGACCATGCTGCTCAAAAATTCCTCATCCTGACTGACTTTGGCATAGAGATCATTATATGCCTTTTGAACTTTCGTAGCTTGCTCAAAGCAAATCTTTGGAAAAGGACTAGGAAACAAGGTCACAGGGACACTGGTGGCAAGGACACCGTCGGGATCTGACTCTACAGACACAAGGCTCGGTGGAGGTCGGACCGTCAGTCCATTGGCAACAGTCCAGTCCTTGATGACCTCAACAAGCCTTGCCCTCTCAGCCTCACTTGCTGCTGGAGGATAAGTCTCCGCAGTAAGATCCTGGATGGTCATCTTCACACAAACACGTTAACTTATATATGATCAATCATGGAGAGAAATGTATCCTGTAGCAAATGAACGTCGGCACACGGTTGGTGCAACAGACATGGTGACCATACAAGCTTTTCCGCCCACCATCATAAAGAACACGTGGAAGCGAAGACAGACTTACATTTCCAACCCAACAAACAAGCAACGGAGGTCAACGGCGATTATCTGGCCTTGCGAAGCTCAGATAGACAGCGCTCTGGAAGTGTGGTTCTACTAGAATTATGAGTGCCCAGGTGATTGGCAAGGACATTATTATAAATCCCTCCGGAACAAGACCCGAATCTTTACGGCTGTTCCTAGTTAGGTCTGGTCAAGTATCTTAGCGCCTGCTGCACCGACCGGGTGCCGCCTAGAATGCCATCAAGTACCCATGCTGATATGCAGGTATTTGTGAGTCTCCCACAACCGGATGTAATTTTAGCAGATGGTGATACAAATTCAAGATAAAAAAATCCAAAATCGAATAAATAGGCAATTAAATGTCATTTGGCCCAGTGCAAGTGGTGCAGGCAACAGCCCTTATCAACAAAAGTGGGGTACCTGCTCTTTTCACAATTCAGGGTCTTATCACCTAGGTACTTGGTAGGTACCTAGGTACTGAACCCCGCCAAACGGGCCCTCCCGTTAGTTCACCCTTTCTCCCAGCTGGGAGTCGCGTCTCTTGCAGGCTGCTCCTCTAGCACGCGGTTGTCGTAACCACCCAGCAACATTGTACATATACACTGCCCTCGTTGCCTGCCTTATTACTGGCATCTCAAAGTCACCCTGCTTCATTATTTGAATTTGGTCTTTGATTTCTCTTTTCTGCCTGCAAAACTCGGCGTTTCGGTTTCTGATACAGCAACAAAAGATCGACTACATTGCAAACTTCCCCCCAGAAGTCTTGAGTCCAAACCTTTCCGACTTCACCACATTCGACAAGCCCACAACTCTACGAGTTCCCCCAATCTTCAAGAATCTTCCTTCTTCATACTGACCTGGAGTCTGAATTCTTCTTCATACACAAGAAGATCAGCAACATTACTTGGCATCAAGTCTTGCTTCCTGCTCAGTACTCATGGACTGGGCAATTGTCCCCAACGAGTAAGTCTTCAAAACCTCAAAAGCCATTCACATTGCAGTCAGAACAGAGAAGCCTAAGAACATCGTAGCTTTTCTTCTTCTTGCCTCATCCATATCTGGTGTTAGGTGCTTCCCTCAAATCAGCCTTGGAAGTCCATCTACTGGTGAGTAAGTTCAGACATCTTGCACCCTCAATCTGGTTGGGCTTGGATCTCAAGCCTCCTCAGCGTGTCGTCCTGCCACCAGTCAGAATATTAGGTGCCTAAGGTGGCCTTGCACCTCAGCCCCTGATGGAAACATCGACACCACTCAATCCAATGCCATTGTCTACATGTATCCCTCATCTACCTGTCTTCACCTCATTTTCTTCGCTGTACCTCCAAGGCAGGCTGTCAAGCATACTGGACAACCCCCAATCTGGACTCCTTCTGCAGGCACCTGCTGGCTGATCCCTCATCCTTCTCCTTCGTCCTTCTCCTTCTGACTTCCAGCCCTTACCCAAGTCTCTCGAAATTGTTTAATGGTATATCAGATTACCTAGTTTCATATCCTCGCCCAAGTGGAAGGCTTCAACGACTAATACTTGATTTGCAGTTAATGCTTCACTCCAGCCAAGATGGCAAGTCACAAGGACGACGACCCTTTTTCCTGGGATATTGATCGCGTCGTACAAGAGCTCTGCAGCTCCAAACGTACCTGGGTACCAACCCCACGCATGCAATTTCCAGACCCTGCAGATCTGGAAGCAAAACTTCGAGAAGGAGAGTATGATGGCGAGTTACTCTTGTCCTCCCTCACAAATGAGGCTGATCTCTGGTCCGACCTTGGTATTACCAGGGGCAAGTTCAAACAGACACTCCGCACAGCCATTGCTCAGTTGCGGACCCGGAGCCCCGAGTACCGCAAGTATGAGCGATTGTTGCATTGTGCACCAGAAGACGACCTGCCATTCAAGAGGGAAAATCAATTCCTTTCACCCGGTCTAACTGATACTGCGACTCCAGCTTCGCCTGCTGTCGATCGGTCAACCCCTGAGCAAATACTCGGCGAAGCTCCTGCACGGACATTCTCTGTAGCGGTGCAGAATGACTTGCGACACGCCCGCAACGATGATAGCGATAACTCGGCCAAACCCAAGAAGAAGCGCCGCCTGGAGACATCCGGACTGACAAAGGTGGATCTGCCAGCCAGGGACACGGCCATTAGTACTGCGATCCTAACGGAAGCAGACAGATTCATGGTCTCAAGCCAACCCAGTAACCTCCTCGACCGGGTTCTCAGCGGGCCAGGAGCATACTGGGGCGAGGGCAAGCTCACGTTGGACGACCTTTTTGCTCACGATGTAACAGACGTCGACGATGATCGAGAGTTTGCATGGGTTCAATCCCAGCGCGTCGGCCGAGCCAAGGCCAAGTGGGTGAACAGCAAGATGATGAAATTCCTGTGTGAGACTCCCCTCTTGGAGGATACAGCCTCTGACGCCCTGCCACTTTTCGGAGAGTCCGATGAAGAGGACAATCCTTTGCGGGACTTGATCGAGCGTGAGAGAGATGAGGAAGACGAGGAGGTCCGCCAGGAGAAGCTGAGAGCCGAGGCCACCTGTCTGCATTCTGATGAAATCGAGGCCAGCATTCAAGAGATGATACAGGAGCTCGCCATTCTCTGGGCCGAGACAAAGCTTTCGACCCACCAGCGCAAGGCTTACAAAATTTGGAACCATGCGCAACAGAGTCGGACTCGCAACAAACAAATCATACAGCTAACCCAGTCCCTCCGAAACGAGAATGAGCGTCTTCAAGGCAAAGTCAGATATCTCCAGGGCAATTCTTACTCGAGCAAGAGGGAGCTGCGTGGTTTGAAACCCACTCTCGAACCTACTGTGTTCGAAATTGAGAAGATCAAGTGGACGATTACCGTGTTGCAAGGCTCTCGCGCGCCAGATAAGCCAGACAAGGCCTCTGTACCTGCCAAGCCACGTGGTAACAAGAAGCCTAAGATATCTTCCGATGGCGGCATTGATATTTGGAGTGAGGACGAGCTAGACGATTTCATCGTGAACGACGATTCTCTCTTTCACGCTACAGATGACGAGACTTCAACCCACTTCGCTGATGACGAGCTTCCAGGTATCATCAATCAGCCAGATGATGCCATGGACGTCGACGCCCACACTATGAATGTTGACGCCCCTCGAGTCCACGACCCCGGTCAAAGCTTTAGATCTACCAGCGATGGTGACATCGAGATGTTCGACCTGACGCAAGTTGAAGAAGCTGACGACCCTATTGAGTTACACACACCGATCAAGTCAACATCAAAGACGAACGTCTCCTCGCCACTCTCGTCTCCTCAAGGCGATGGTCAATTACCATATTCTGATCCTGAGAAGATAGCTGAGAAGGGCACCGAGTATTGGCGGAACAAGCGTGATCACAAACGACTTCTTGTTACCCTCATCTCCAATCTCTCAACCCAGAGGCGAGTCAAGGTACTTGAGTCTGCTATTTATTCAGACACGCCTGAAGAGCTCTGGCAAGATCAAATCGAGGTTGCCATCATGTTCCATTCCGGCGCCCGTGACAGCGAGCAACCCTCGGATAAGGTCCGACGCGATGTTGCGATGTCTGTTGCGAGGTTTTTCCATGTCTTCTGTGGCGATTCTCGTCCGCTCGGCGTTGAGAAGTTCTCTGCAGCTGGGCAACAAATCATGCAGAAAATCGCGGAACGAAAAGATGATCACTTTGAGGAATTCTGGACTTTTCTTCGGTTTCTGGCTCCATACTTCAACGTCAAGCCATTAGATCAGGAAGACGTGCTGCTGAAAGGCATTGCGACTGCAGAGGAGAACGAGTTGACTCCCCATCAGAAGTCAACGAGGGCCAGGCTTCAAAAGTCTGCTCGGATCCGTCTTCACGAGGCGCATAGTTCCCAGGCCAAAGAGGCTCGCAGACTCGAGTTCCGGGCTGCGGCTAATGTAGCTGGAGGACCTGCAGGTCTGGTTGTCAATGAGTCCAAGGAAGCAGGACAAGGTCTCGTCTATGTTCACCCACACATCGCCCATAGAATCCGGCCACATCAGCTCGAAGGTGTCAGATTCATGTGGGATGAGATCACAAAAGATACTCACAAGGGATGCTTGCTTGCTCACACAATGGGCCTTGGAAAGACAATGCAGACTATTACACTGTTGTCTGCCCTTGCAGAAGCTGCAACATCTGAGGATGAAACAGTCTCATCACAGATCCCAGAACACCTCAAAGTCATGAAAATTGTTATTCTCTGCCCTGTGAATGTCTTCAGCAACTGGGTAGAGGAGCTGTACAACTGGACTCCTCCTCACCTATTGGGTAACATTCACAAGCTTGAATCGTCTGTTAATCAGTATGAGCGAAGCCAGGTCGTTGAAGATTGGGCAACAGAAGCAGGAGGCAGCGTCCTTGTTGTTGGATACAGCCTGCTTATTTCACTCAAAGAGGATGTCCGTCAAAGAATCCAGGATGTGTGCTCGATTGTGATTGGCGATGAGGCACATTGCTTCAAGAACAGAGTGACCAAGACAGGCATGGCCGTGAACTCCTTCAAGACAACGAGTCGGATTGCTTTGACTGGTTCGCCATTGTCAAACAATGTGAAAGAGTACTACTCAATGATTGATTGGGTTGCACCCGGGTTTCTGGGTGACCCTGGCGAGTTCAATATGCGATATGGCAATCCGATTGAGCATGGCCTCTCAGTCAGGAGTGACCGGGGAGCTTCCAGAAAGGCCAAAGTCCTCCTCGCGGCCCTGAAGAAGCTGGTTGAGACCAAGGTCCACAGGATGTCTATGCACGCGCTGAAGGGCGATCTTCCCCCCAAGGTTGAATTCATCATTTATCTGGATCTTAGTGACATCCAGCTAGCAGCCTACAAAGCCTATTTGCAGGGAGATTTGAGAAACAGACCTGGCGGGAAGATCATTGTGAACAATGTGTGGGCCCTTCAAGCAGTCTTGCCTCTTCTTCTTGCGCACCCATCAATCTACCACTGCAAGTTGAAAAAAGACTGTGCAAAGATTGTAGAGGACATGAAGGAGGTGAAAGAAATCATCACAGAGGCGGAACAACCAGAGGAAGGCGGCTCGGACACAGCAAGCCTAGAAGCGCCGCTTGGCATCCCATCAGAAACGGTCCTCGATGCTCTCAAGGTCTTTGACGAGCCTGACAAGTACAATGCACTCAGCGCCTCATACAAGATGTTAGTATTGGACAAGATTATTGAGGAGTCTTTAAGACTCGGGGACAATGTGCTAGTCTTCTCGCAAAAGCTAGCTATTCTCGATTATATTCAGGAACACCTCCTTCAAAGGAAGTTTCGGAAAAGCTATCGCATTGATGGAGCGGTCAATCCTAACACAAGACAAGGGAAAGTCCACAGCTTCAACAAGAGTCATGGGGCAGTCTTTCTGATCTCAACAACAGCAGGCGGTGTTGGCTTGAATCTTCATGGTGCCAACCGCGTTGTCATCATGGACTCGCAATACAACCCTACACACGAGCAACAAGCTGTTGGAAGGGCCTACCGAATTGGCCAGACGAAGCCTGTATTCGTGTACTGGCTTCTTTGCGATGGCACTTTTGAAAAGACAATGCAGAGCAAACAAATTTTCAAGACTCAATTGAGCTCTCGTGTGGTCGACGACAAAGCTCCTATTGCAAAATCTGACCGAAATCTCTCGCAGTGGTTTACACAGCCAATACAGGTGCCACACCAGGACACATCTCACTTCCGAGGACGAGACCCAGTCCTGGATGCAGTACTGAATTCAGACATTACCACTGGCATTTCGTCAATGGAAACCACTGACACTTTTGAGGAAGAGGAAGAGGACAAAGAACTCCAGCCTAATGAGCTGGAGCAAGCTAACCAGATGGCTCTTGGCAACATCAGTGAATTGACCCTTCCAGATTTCAGTGAAGACCGCCATCCTTCCAACTCTATCCCCATGCCTACTGTTGCCCACCAGTCGAAAGTAGGTGGCACTTCCAATCTCTCCGCCCTCCTTCAAGTGCACCAACAATTTTCAGCAGCCGGTTTTGAGGCCGCAGAGTATGGAGGCCCAGAGTTATGGGCCAAGCCACTCAGCAGAGCATCAGCTCCTGGTGACTTGGGGCTTACATACCAGGGATCTGCTGATGATAGCATCTTGCATGGTTTCAATAGGTTGGGGAGTCAGGCTAATGCGCCAACGCAGGCCCCAACAGGGAATGCTTTCACCCGAACTGGTCCAGGAATGAAACCTAGTGACGTGGGCGCTACACCTCCAGCTTTTAGCCAAACGACCCCTCTGCCCTTCTGTATGCCAGGGGCTGAGCAGGTCCATCAGGATTACAGAGCTATGCTTGGTGATTATCAACCGCCTGTTCTCGGCACGCCGAATAGTCACCTGTTCACAACTCTTCTCGGCACTCCCAAGGCGGAGTTTGCCTGGCAACATCGCCACCCATATGGTTTTGATTCAGTATCCAGTGCGGCCGCTGGTAACCCAAACGAAGTTGCCAGTAGACCACAAGCAAGAACGACGTCGCTGGCTGTGCCATCGTCATTTATGGTTGGAGAAGGTGCTTCAGCCACTAGGGCCAGGGACACCTTCAAACTGGCGCTGAGGGAAGCCGTGGGCACTGCGAAGCTTGTGCAAGGCGAGGCTCTTCTTGACAGCATCGAAGAAGCAATGGTCTCCGCGAACATACATGGCCTTGCGAGGAGGACAGTATGGCTCAAGCTGCAAGATGTGGTTAAGGAATACACAAAGGCTGCCGAGGCCATGGTCTCTCAACAAGCAAGTGCTTTCACACTCGTAACCGCACAGAAAGCCCAGGTGCTGCTCGCACTTGGCATACATGCGGCGAAAGATCCGGATGTAGGAGACCCTTTTCTTTAGTTCCGCAAGATCTGAGACTGGTTGGACTTCGACTTAAACATCAGACTGAGCTTTGTACTGACACGAATTGCCACGACCAGCACGCCCGAGACTTTTTGCGGCGATCGAACAAGAAGCAAAACGATACGAATTCGGCTGCAGACTTTGCAGCAATGGAGAGCGTATTGAGAAAAAGGCAAGAGAAGCCTATCAAACAGGAGAAGGAACGATCGAAACAAACAGAACCCTCGAACGGCCTTGGTACCTCAATATTCGATCCGTTGGTGATCGATGACTGAGTAAACGACACAATTCTCTTTCCTTTTCTCACAATCATGATTTTAGGTCATTGGCGTTGTCGATAAGATACCCGGTATTAATAGTGATTTTCGCTCAACTTCGCCTTCGGAGGCACTTCCATGATGGAGTTTGGGGGGACAGCTTGTCTGTGGGGGATTTCCCTGGCGTTTGACAATTGGAAAAGGGCAAAGGAAAAAAAAGAGAAATGGGGGAGAATTGATGCAGTTATGAAGAGGTGGAAAAGCATTTGTGATTTGCGGGCAAGCACGGGATTTACGATGATGACCCTCGATACCCGCCATTCAAGGTCACCCAATTTTGCGAGTGACCTCGGGAAAGATGAAGCTAAGCGGGCCATTGCGTTTTAGAGGGAGAGTTGATTTGCACTCTGGCATTGCAACATGAGAACATCCGGGGCTGGCTAAGACTAATGAAAGTATGGGAGCATGTTGCCATTTTCATCTACGTGGTCAGAGCTGTGAGGCCTGGTAGCTCGCTCGTTGTCTCCACAAGTTTGGGACAATAATCAATGAACCTATTATTACGAGAGTGGTCACTCACATGGAGGTTGGAATTGTGAGATGTTGAACGGATACGAAAGCGAGCCCTTATAGAGCGCAACCCATGCAAGCCTGACGATGGTTCGAATTATGAGCTGCAATGCCAGTATGTCGGCGGTCTTCACCAATGATCAATGCTGGGGTGAACCAAGAGGCCGTAAGTTAGTGAGCGTGCCTCGATTTGTTCTAGAAGCTTTTGGGCAGCCAATGAGAAGACTGCTGTATGTTATTACGGCAGGACCCTGCGGGGCCCTGCGCGGACCTCTTTCAGGAGGAGGCCGAAAACTCCGAGGCAAAGGCATGAGTAAGAATGCATGCTTGATTCCTCGGCGTAACACAATTTGAAGTTGAGAGCGAGCAAGTCAAGAACGTTTATTAGTTGTAAGCTGTAGAGCTCTTAACGTGGAACCCAGAGAGGTATTTTGATAGTTCGCCAGTCGTACGAGGAGGGTGCCATGGTATTGTGCAAGTACATCCGTACTGCTACGGACACAGTAGATACCTTGTAGGTACATATTAGCATCGGTTCTCGGTCGACTGCCGGAGCGGTCAGGCGATTATTGTTAATTGATATTTGTGTACCTACGTACCTACGTACCCGATCTTGGACCGACGGGGCAACCTTGTGAAACGGCAGCTGGGTGTTCCGTAGGTAGGTCGGTAGACTCGAGGCAAGTCCAGGTCGTCCACGTCTTCGCCCCTCCGCATCCGGGCTTCCGAATTTATTTTCCCCTAACCTCCTCCCAACACCACCTCTCTCCCTGCCAGTATCAAAGCAATAATCCACCTAAACATCGCCAATCGCACTCAACAACAAAGCAATCATGGACGCTGTCCTGCGGCAGTCCAAAGCCATGTGCCCCTTCTTAAAGAAGGCCTCGCCTGCCACGCTGCGCGCACTGTCGACCTCGACCCGTCCGGCACCGCAGGTGTCCTCCCCTTGCGGCGGCACCATGTCAAAGCTGCAGCTACTCGCCCACCGCTGCCCTGTTATGGGCAAGGCCCTCGCCGTCCAATCCGCCAAGTTCGGCCGCGTTGGAGGTAGTGTCGGCATCGCTGGTTTGTCCACGCACTCCGTCACTGCTGGCCATCATACCGGAAAAATGGGCAAGACCAGGGGCCTCCACACCAGCCGCAGCCAGGAGGCCAGGGCTGTTGATGGGCCGCTGTTCCGCGAAAAGGGTATGTTGATCCCATTGAGAATCAATTCAAGACATGAGGCTAATGACTGATTGATCTCTAGCCGTAGTCCCGCCTGTTGCTCCCCGTGCTCCCGCCATCTCTCCTGTTGGGCCCGAAGGCAAATTCGACTACGAGGCCTACTATAATGCCGAGCTTGACAAGAAGCACAAGGACAAGTCCTACCGCTACTTCAACAACATCAACAGGCTCGCCAAGGAATTCCCCCGTGCCCATATGGCCTCCCGCGAAGAAAAGGTCACGGTCTGGTGCGCCAACGACTATCTTGGTATGGGTCGCAACCCGCACGTGTTACGCTCTATGCACGAGACACTGGATGAGTACGGTGCTGGCGCTGGAGGCACGCGGAACATCTCGGGTCATAACAAACATGCTGTTGAGCTCGAGGCGACTATTGCCAAACTCCATTCCAAGGAGGCCGCCCTGGTCTTCAGCAGTTGCTATGTGGCGAATGATGCAACCCTGGCGACGTTGGGCAGTAAAATGCCCGAGTGCGTGATTCTGTCAGACAGTCTGAACCATGCCTCAATGATCCAGGGCATTCGGCACTCTGGCACCAAGAAAATTGTGTTCAAGCACAATGATGTCGAGGATTTGGAGGCGAAGCTGGCATCGCTGCCGCTTCACGTTCCCAAGATCATCGCTTTTGAATCTGTTTACAGCATGTGTGGCTCGGTTGGACCAATCGAGAAAATATGCGATCTCGCTGACAAGTACGGTGCTATTACCTTTAACGATGAAGTGCATGCCGTCGGAATGTACGGCCCACACGGTGCTGGAGTTGCTGAGCACTTGGACTTCGAGGCCCACAAGCAGGGCCGCCCTAGGGGCACAATCATGGACCGTATCGACATCATTACTGGCACTCTGGGCAAAGCTTACGGCTGCGTTGGTGGCTACATTGCTGGGAGCAGCAAGCTCGTGGATATGATTCGATCTCTCGCTCCTGGTTTCATTTTCACGACTTCTCTTCCGCCAGCGACTATGGCGGGTGCCAAAGCTGCCATTGACTACCAGATGAACTATCACGGCGACCGCAAGCTGCAACAGCTGCACACGCGCGCCGTCAAGGGCGCTTTCGAGGAGCGCGATATCCCTGTGATTCCCAACCCTAGCCACATTGTTCCTTTGCTGGTCGGCAATGCCGAGGTTGCCAAAGCCGCGTCCGACCTGCTGTTGCAGAAGCACCAAATTTACGTCCAGAGCATTAATTACCCCACGGTTCCTGTCGGCCAGGAGCGTCTGCGGATCACGCCGACACCCGGTCACACCAAGGAACTGCGTGACGAACTTGTCAACGCTGTGGATCAAGTCTGGACCGAGCTCGGCATTAAGCGCACTTCTCAGTGGGCTGCGGAAGGCGGCTTCATTGGCGTTGGTGAGCCCGAGGCCCATGTCGAGCGGCCGTTGTGGACGGATGCCCAACTGGGTATCGAAGAAGGCGTCAAGGAGATCAAGGCCGAACAAGCTCAGAACGGGGTGGTAATGAAGAGCGGTGGAGTTCTGGAGATGTTGCTTGAGCGTGAGCTGGTCAACAATAGGCCAGTGACAGTCGTCTAGTCCGTGAGAGACTTTGCGAGTCCCTGTCTTGTCAGCCATCCCAAGAGAGCTCATCGGACCTTATTTACCCTCGTTCGAGCGAGGCGACAGCAGGGACTGGAGGAGTGATCCCTTTCTGGTGCGAATGAAATTCTGTTAGAAGGATTCCTGCAACACCTGATGTCTGCTTGTACACGGAGAGATCCTGTGGATGAAGCCTGACGCATTGAAGCACGACGAAAATACTTGCCTACCTAGGTAATGAAAATATTGGCATCGCCTTGAGAGCGACTTTGACTGCCATATTATTGATTTTGATTGAAGCAGCGTGATGTGAAATGAGGACTCGTTTTCGTGATCAAGGGATTGGGATTTTGCGCTTGGGGCGAAGCCAAAGTAGATATTCTGCAGGGCCCTATATGGCCCACCGCTAAAGTACGCCATCATTGCCTTGCATAACCTTTCAACTTCAATGTAGCTCTCGAGCGGAGGATCTGAGATATAGATGCAGCCCTATCAAGGGCCACTAGTCAGGGGACCAAGGGCCTGCGTGTGGTCTATGTGCCTGCGTGCTGACCCATCAGAGCTTCTTCAAGTGATTCAGGTGCCAATTTTGAGACGTCTGTATGCAATCGTTGAGGGAGGCTTGACGGGCTATATGAGAGCATTCTTTCGCATCCACTGGCTCTCTTTCACTTTGGTGGATCGTCTGTTCCCAAGTTCTGGACGTCTCCTCTGGGTTTGCTGCCCGGCCCCCCTCTTCTCCTTTGCCTCAGTGGGCGAGATTTGTGTCACCTTGAGTTGAACACCTCTTGAAAAACCCCGGGCACGTACTGCGCACCAACGATTGGGTATCTCACCATTGCCTAGATGTGGGCACATGCAGCTTGCGATGCAGCCTGGACGCTATGTCGACAAAGTCTGGCTCATTCTCCTCATTGATAAACCCATGCCGAATGAAGAAGTCAATCAGCGCCACTGCCGTGTTGGGCTTAAACTCGCCCTTGGCCATGGCCTCGTGCACCGTCTCCAAGTCCCACAGATAGAATTCCTCCACCTCGTCGTCCCTGGGCTTCGGCACAATCGACTCGGCCAGCTCCGTCGGAACCTCGAGGTCGTAGTTGTACAGCACGTCGGGGACGCAGAGACCTGCGTCAAACCCTCCTGCTTCGGCTTGCTTGTCCGAACCGCCGCCGCTGCCCGTCTGCGTGACGTAGGTGATGATGCCCACGGGCTTGACATGCTTTGTCACAAAGTCCTCTGGGAGCGAGGCCTCCTCATCTGCCTCGTGGATGATGCACTCGAGGGGCGACTGTAAGACCTCTTTTTGTGGTTAGTATCCTGCCTATTTCCAAAGCCCACAGGGGTCCGTCCACCTGAGGGAAAAGGTTCCAGATGAAGAAGTTTTGAAGGAGGGGGAGATCTGACCTCTTCCGCCTTGACACCACCAGCGACGGTATTATCCAGCATTCTCGGGTAGGTCCTGCAATAGCGGCTGCGGCGGGGCACCCAGAATCTATACTTTCCCTCCGACTTGGTATACACCGTCATATGAGCGCCTCGATTCGCAATGCCAAACAATGGTGCCGCCGACCGCCGCAGCTGTACGAGCGCCCGCTTGCCCTGGTAGTTGCGTGCCGCCATGATACGAAAGTCCTCGCCCTCAGCCTTGCGCCCGAGCGTCTTGGAAAAGACGCCCTTGTCCTGCGCGGCCTGGATGAGGGTCCGGAAGGAGGCATTGCAGGCGGCGGCAGTGTCTGTGCCCTTGGACGTATCCAGGAGTGTGACACGGCGTGGTTGCTGTGTGGCGTCAATCACAAAGTCGGACGTCCATGGCATCTGCTCTACAACGCTGGGGGCGATGTAGCCATGTGGACGGTCATCTTCGGGCAGCAAGAAGGCGTAGTATCCAGCCTCGCCGCTTATTAACTGTGGGATTTGCTCGTAGGGGAAACTGGAAGTCGGTCAGTTTAGGTCTTTCGGGGGGAAGACCAAGGGAGAATGCTCACCTGTCACAGTCTTCCAAGAGCTGCAAGTTGGTCTTCCGGCCCTGTTGTGCCGCCATGTTTGTCTTCTCGGTACCAAAGGGTCGTGAGTGCAAAGGAGGGCGAGGCCGCGCAACAATAAGATGAGGACGTATGGCTTGGTCACAGGATATTGCTCCGAAGCGGCGCACACTTGCTGAACAAATATGTCTGAGAAATGCTGCAGTCCTGGGCACGAGAGAGACTATTGAAAGTGAGCTTTGATATCTCACGAATGACAACGAGGCCATCAGCACATCAAACTTATGGCCTCGAACTCAGTAGGCGCGCTTGAATGAGACATGCTTCAAATATAGACCTATACCCATGCATACACCAGGATCTCGTGAACGCGCACATGCACAGCTTACCTTAGGGTTAGGGTGAGCAGCAAGAAAGGAAGAGTCCTTTGAATGGAATGGGCCACCGTATAGGCGCAGATTTTGTACTTGCTTTGATCAACAGTCTGATTAGCAGTCTGTAGGGAGAGGAGAGTGCACAGTCTTCTTTTAGCTGTTGAACGGGAAGGAAGTGCTGAAGGCGAAGGGGCCCCGAGAAGAGCATGCATTGTTGGTTGTGCCCGGGCAGATTTAGTCGATTCCTGACCAAATATAGCACACTTCCTCAAGTCAACAATCGTAGATAATTAAAGATCTCTTATTCCTGCTCCTGAATCTTAACAAATAACTATTCTTCCCTCTGCCTTTTTCTTGTATTATCCCTAGGACCAGATGTATTCAGCTCCGTGAGAACTGGCTGATCTGTAATAGGGCTTTGTGCCCCCTTAATCAGAGTTTCGGTAAGGCTGAATGTGTTCGGACCAATCTCTTTCAGAAGATTAGGAGAATTTCGTACAACCGATTCTGTCCCGGGAAGAGTTGTGTTTTCAGGTGTAGGTGCCGGAGGCAGAGTACTCCTACTATCAAATGCAGAAGCCATTTTATAAGCCGGCGGAACGTATGGTGTGCAGCGATTGTGGTGCTGAAACATAGCACAATTCGCGCAGGAATTTTGTGGAAGGAGATCTGGATGTGAAGCTGGAGCCCGAACACACCCTATCCACGTCCCATTGCCTTTAATGTAAGATTGGCAAGCTTTATTGAGTTGTTGAGATCGACTAGTAAGCTGGACGAAGGCTGCTTTAAGGTTGACATTTTTAATGGACATTGACAACTCTTTGTTAAACTCCTTCCCGCTAATCTTGGGTTTGCGCCAATCGAGGTTATGTACGGGCCTAAACTAGCCGATTTCTCGAAGCACGTAAGGAGCCTCTCAGGGAGCGTAGCCCTGCGGCCGATACTTTTGGTGTATGATGGGACAGATACGAAGGATACACTCCTAGGCACTCACAGGGACGCTGGCGTTAGCAGTCGGAGGGTTGGCCGACGAGCTGCCGCTGCCATTGCTAGATCCAGAAGCGGTGATCGAAGAAGACATCATAGTGGTATCTGGCGATGTGTTTGGTCGAATAAATAAGTGTGCTGGTTGTGGCCGGTTCATTGTTTTTGTGTGCGCTGACAGTAATCGGTCCACTTTCTTTGGTATGCGCTGGCTGCAACTGATCCACGTTGATTGCACAGGATTTCAACTGCAACAGCATCTCAAGCATACAACGCGATGCGTACCACTGATATACAATTATTTTACCAAAACTTCTCACGGCCCAATAAATGTTCTATTCAAGCAGATGAGACCCACGGTTTCTGAGATGAAAATGGCAAATTCACGCTGTTTAGGACTGGGTCAGCCGGAATATCAGCGATTGGGCCAACAGAAGAGCCCGTTCAGAATCAGGCCTCGCCAAATTGTAGTGGCATAGGCCCATAAAACCTCTCTGACCGCTCCCGCGGCAGGGTAACGCTCGACATCTACGACTCACGTTTGAATGTCGCCCTGCCTCTGACCGCGACAGGAAGCACGCTACAATGATCAAAAGTTTCTCCATATCCGTTGTGTTATGCTCTGGTTCAGTTGGCTGGTCAGCCAGGGCTGGCTTATAACAAGCAGCCGGTCCAGCGCTATCACACGAAGCATGAAATCCGAGGTCTCTCCCAATATCAGTGGCGCAGTGATCGCCCTCATCAAGTGCGACGCATTCGATCAGACGTCCTTTTCGAAGTACATCTCACTATTTGGTACAAAGAAATCTGTCCACTTCGACGCAGTGTCGTCCGAACTGTGCCCCTAGAATGCTAGTCGAGAGGGAAATGGAACTTTGATAGCCGCTTATGGCAGAATCAACTGCCTGTCCAATCTATTAGCCAAGCTGATCTGCCTCGTCCATATGTCAGTTGCTGAATACGCCCACGACTGACGCGAGGGCGCGGAGGCATTGGCTACTTATCAGCTGCATTTCATACACAGATGCTAGCAACGCAGTGACTTGAATGCAGCGACAAATATACCCCAAAAGTTCAGCAAGCATGACCAAGTTGGTGGTGCGTCCTCTGAGATGTCCGAGCCAGATTCTGCTGTCGCGTGTGTTGGGTTGACTCTAAGCCTCGAGCATATAGATACCGTCGGAAGCTTCCTCGGACACCCAACCGAGAATGTGTTCGTCTGCTGGCCGGCCCTTGACTTTGTCCCTCTAGCAAAAGCAGGTTAGACAATCTCGATCACGCGAGTTTGACATTTATCAAAAAAAGTGGGAGCCACGTATCCGAATGTCCCGACTCTCAAGTATTTTCCCTCAGCACAGCGTGACGGATGCACGACCAGGCCAAAGGCCTCGCCCCGCTGATACGACCGACTTGTCGCGCTCAGCGTACCAACAAGAACGAGCAGTAGCTGCCCCAGATCCTCCTCGGGTGATTGCACCGCCCAGTCAAAGATGATGGAACATTGAGTATCTTCATCAAGATGGAAGCGATGGATGGGGTTGACCAAAGACTTGGGCCCATGGGACACATAACGGCGCCCACCCTCATGCAGAAGCGACGGATGCTCGCATTGGAATAAGTCGTATGCATGCGTCGCGAGACGTAGTGATGCGCTTGATATTTGGCCATACGGGTCGGCGGACGCCTGCTGTATCTGAACGTCCAGGCCTATATATGCAGGCTGCACCGTCCATGCGCCGGGCAAGTCGTTGAAAGGCCTCGGCCGGGGTCCACGTCCTATGAAGCCGGTGCCTCCACCAGCCCAAACCCCGTATATATGCCCGCGACCAACCCAACTCCAAGACGGACAAATATATGAAGCTGGAGAGGCGAACGGGCCATCCAATGCTTCCAAGAGGAGATGAAGTGAGTGCACAGGTGGCCTTAACCAGCTCCAGAATAATCCACTGACCAGATCAGACTTCCACAGCCCGGCGACATAGTCAAGCTTGTTGTGCGTGACTGAGTTGTCATGCAGAGTAAAAGCGAATCGTTGCGCCAGGCCAGAAAGTGCAGGCAGCCAGTCAGCGGAGTTGGTGACTTGCCGGCGCGAGTATGAGGGCACTACCTCAGAGTACCAAGCCTCGTACTTTTCTTTCGATTTATGGGAGACAGTGTCGAGTTGTGGGCCTTCAGTGTCCAGAGACATCTCTGTCAAGCCAGACGCTAGGCTGGGATAGCTAGACTCACAGACATCTTCTGGATGAATACAGCTGAAATGCATACCCAACCTTGTGAAATAAATTCGTCGGGGCGACAATGCTTCCTCTTGAAATGTCCACGCCCGGCGACCCCATTGAGAGGTTACGCGACATTGCTCCGCAAGTCTTCTCCCATCTGGAAGACTGGGGCTGCACATCCAAGACCTCAACATATAACAGCCACCCTCTGATGGCACAACGACTTGAGGCCACTCCCGAGCCAAATAGCCCTCACGGCACGACGCGCTGGTCAGGGAGCACACCGTCACGTAGGAGTGGCCGTATATCTTGTGCATCAGCGAGGATTCGCGGGTCCAATCGTCCTCATCGCCCTGTTGAATACACAAAGCGTCAATCCAGACAAAGGGGATGTCCAGCGCGCGGGCGAGGGCAATCGTGTCCCGCTGTGTCCCGCTCGTCGCATCGAGGCTAAACCCAGTGTGAAGGGCTGGAGCGGTCCCTCTTGTCAGTTTGAGCTGTGTCCCATCGCCCCAGCAATAGCTCAAAGTCAAGTAGCGGAGGTCTGTTAATGTCATAGCATCACGCGATAAGGTCGCGCTTTGAACCACTCTCGGCTGGGTGCCACGTACGTCGACCAGACGTTCCGGGAGGAAGGTGGACATAGCATCCTCAGATGAGTAACCACAGCTGGCCTCGCACTTTGCGAGGTGGTCTTTCATGAGAGAGACCTGATCTGGGTCCAAGGCGTGGCCCGCCAGAGGAAGGGGCAGGTGCGGTGCTGAGAGATATGGACCTAGAGGCTTCGTAAGAGGAAAGCACAGGTAGCCTCCACGCCACTGTCTCTCTACTAGACCTGAGCACAAAGCATCATTTTAGCGTCTGAGTTCACCCAATTCCGGGCGCACGACGCGACATACCAGGACCCAATGGGAAGTACAATGAACCCATGAGCAGACACTCGTCTGGTTGCTCATCCGTCTCCTGCTCGCTATCCCGGTCCGAGAAGTTGTCCCGGAACCACAAGTCCGCATACATGACGAAAGGAGGCTGTATGCTCCGTACCTGTTCCTCCAGACCGATCTGGTCTCGGACCATGGCAGTGACCTCGTTCGACTGCATCACTCCAAGAAGAAAGACGTAGAACCCACAGGTGCCATCGTGGCTATCGTGGGGCTCGAACGTGTGCGAGGTGGTGTAGAGGAAGTCGTATTTGGCAACGGGCGTGTAGCCTGCCGAGTCACTGTTTTGTCTGGGAAGACACAGAGCGTCACGACACCTTGTACATATTGTGGTGACAGGGCCCTCCGCGGGGCTCATCTTCGAGATGAAAGCTGTCTCACGGAAACAGGAAGCGGCTGGCAAGGAGGTCGTTGGCTAGAATTGCGGCTGGCGATCCTCCTCTAGTCGCACGCGAGCAGGGACCCACTTTTGACATGGTGGTCTCTTACCTGTCGCCTTTGAAACATGGATTTAGACGTCCAAAGTTTTTGGTATTATTGGATCTTTAGATCCACGAATTGTTTTCGAAGTTGTGTATCGATCAAGGAGCCGATATTTCTGGAATAGCAAGTCAAAGGCGGTGTTAGAAAATCTGGTATCACCACACATCACACAATCTGCAGATACTCTGAGCAAGCCCACAGCTTTCGTCCAAATAATGACGGGGATTGCTCTCACATAGCCTGACTATATCTGCTTTCGAGATTATTTGTCGGATCATGACTATTCTTTCAGAAAAATGATTGAACATGATCAATAATGTTAGCCGACGTGTTCCATTTTCAAGGCTCAGAACCTGTCCAATATCGAATACCTTCTGTCCTTCAGCAAAGCAACTATCGACAACTTTCATGAGGAAGAAAACCAAAAGCGTTCCTTTAATCTAGTGGGGCCTCGTGGCAAGCGAGCAACTCGGCTCTAGAATGACTGCGAACAAGACAAGGGGAAGTCCAATGTATTTCAGCATAAGCGAGGCCGCGGCGCAGCGGGGCAGCGGACCTTCCAGACGAACCATGGGTCCGATGGGCATCGGGCCAAAGGGTCTTGGTCGAGGCGACCCCAAGTCACAGACTATTATGACCGGCTACCCTTCGGCAAATACTGGAACAACGATTGGAAAAAAAGGCTTTTCTAGAGAGGTATTCCGTACACAGATGGAAGGCAATTGGTGACAATGACAGTCCCTAACATATTGCCAGCTATGATTTCCGGGGACAACAGAAATCAGTCTTTAGGCGACAGAAGAGACATAGAAACGATACTCTGCTTCGCTTGTCCGCTTTGACAACCTCTGATGAGCATGTTCTATTTCGATCGTCCTATGCCAAAGGGAACCAACGCCCGTCGCGTTGACAGAGTCCACGATCCTCGTCGAGATCGAGATCAAAGTCGACAAGACAAGCAGAAGCAAAATTCAAAAATCAACAAATATTATTTGTCATTTCCGAATACGTCCGACTACTCCTTCAATATGTACAAGAATCCCCCGCGCTACCCAATTCAAGGACGAAGCATGCGATAATGATCACAGCTGCCTGAATCACAGTCTTTTTTAGAATCTCGTCTCCCTTTCCTTGCTTTCTGTGTTTTCATCATGAGCGGGGTCCGACGCGGTTGGGATATCAGGAAAAAGCAAAGGCTGCCGTTGCAGAGACAAGATAGCTAACCAAAAATAACAAAAACGGAAGACAGTATATCCGGAATGGTGTAAGGCCCAAGCTTTGGATGGGATCAAGGAATGCGCCATCTGTCATAAATAAGTCCAGGTTCTTTCTATAAAATTTCCCTCCTGTTTAATGGTCCAACCGAGCCAAATGCAGGTATGAGGACCGCTCAGTCCAGCTCAACCGCAAGTCGGGAGAGGTTTGGCTGATCGGTCAACTCTCTTTCAGATTGTGTCCCATCGAGAATCAAGCTTCGAATTCTTGCCTTGACTGGAATAGAGTTCTCCTCGCCAGTATATGCAGAAGCGGCATCATGAGCGGACTTGATCGTAGCCTACAAATTGAAGCCCTATGGATTTTGTCAGTAAACTTTCACAGCATACTGTATTCTCAGAATCTCTCAGGAGCGAATGCCACGTTGGACAAGGGTATCTGCCAAGGGTATCTCCAAGTGGAGGACCCTGGAGGGGCTCGGAATGCGAATAACACCCTGCTTAGAATGGCGAAATAGAAGTGTGAAAAGGCACGTACCCTCTTGGGATAGCCCACGCCCTCGACAGCGGCGTCATCAACGAACCAGCTACACCTATCGCCGGTGTTCTCGTTGACCAGCGCACAGGGAAGACCGGAGGCGGCGCCTTCCTCAAAGATCTGCTTCATGATGCCCTTCTTGCCGCCGCCGGTCGCGACAAAGGCGACACGCACAGCGTGGGTGACGACGGGCAGGGTCAGGGTGATGCGCTTTGGTGGGGGCTTCGGGCTGTCCTCGATGGGGGCGACCCAGGCGGTGGCCTCGCGCAGAAGCTCGTGGCCGGGGAACAGCGAGCAGGTGTGGCCGTCTGGGCCGCAGCCCAGCAGCAACAAGTCGAAAATGGGCAGGCGAACAGAGTCGCGCGAGGCAAAGGAGCTCACCAGAAGCTGCTCGTAGTCGTCGGCGACTTCGAGGGCCTCCTCGTTGAGCTTATCCTTGTTGATAGGGTAGACGTTGGGTTTGGCGCCGGTGGCAGGAAGCTTATCGAGCAGCTCGGCCTTGAGAAGAGCATAGTTGGAGTCGGCGTGGTCCAGGGGCACGACGCGCTCGTCGGCAAAGAAAATCTCCCACTTGTCCCATTTGATGGTGTCGGCTTCGCCAGTGGCGGGGACGAGAAGCGCCTGTGCAAGAGTTTTGGGGAGCGAGCCGCCGGAGACAGCGACCTTGAAGGAGCCGTGGCGTTGTATGCCGGCGTTTTGGCAGTTGATCACGTATGCGCGCAGGGCCGGGGCTAGAGCAGCGACGTTGGGGAAGGGGAACAGGTTGGCCTGGCCATGGGTGCCCAGGGATTGGCGAGGTGTGGAAGCCATCGTGCCGACTTGTGAATGGACAGCTTCAGATATCAGTAAGTGGTGGCGACTTTGATGACTTTTGGGACGTCAAATAGGGGGCAGGCTGCGCTGAACTGAGCTATGCCGTATCAAGAAGATTCGAGATTGACGTCGATGCGCGATTTGAACAGCGGGCGGCGTTGTGAAGCACTCACAAGCTGCAGGCAATAACTGTATCGCAAATCTGCAGGAACAGAAATGATCATGTATAAGAAGACTCCACCGTGTAATTGGGGAGGGGGGGTATCACGGACAATAGAAGGAAATTAGAGCGACTTCCAAAATGGCTGAGTATGGTGATGAGAGGTGGGTGCAGCGTTTGCAGGCTGATGAGTGAGGTGCAGGTTGAGTGTCGTCTTGGAGGGGGGGAGGGTGGAGGGGGAGGGGAGGGCAGGCCTACAGGGGCCAGGGCTGTCTCCACGGCGGGGAGCTGTCCAAGGCAAAGCGCGCAATAGTGGGGATGAGCACGTCTGTATCAATTTCTACAGCGTAGATTTCATGGCTCACTCCTATCGATAAGGTCTTCCTCCAATTGCTGCTCTTAGCATGTACCGACATACCAGCGTGCGTAGTTTTCGGTGGCAGACCCGCTTCTCACCGAAGCTTCGAGAAAGTCGCTGGTGAGGATGGTGAGGAATGCTTCTATCTAGGTACTATCCAACCCCCCTTGGAAGCGAAATCTCTGAGAATGAAAGGAAGAAGAGCTGACGAGGAGATTGCACCATGTCGCCGAGCTGGGTTGCCATCATGGAGGGGTTGTGGTCCCCCGAGCTAGAGAGCTTACCCAGTCAGGTACACTTAGCGCAGAGGAATGAAATATAGCACACAGATGGGCATGTGGCTTTAAGACTCCGTTACTGGGATGATGTAAGGCGCCAACGGCTCACCTTTTGGGGATTCAAGGTCCTTCGAATCAGTTACGGGAGTATCAGAACATTAACTTAGGCGTGGGCATAGGTAGTAGCAAGGAAAGACCAGAGAGGCCGCGACTCCGGATGAACCTAGGGTGAAAGGCTCTAGGCGGGCGAGTGCAGGTGGTGCAGGTGGTGCAGGGGTTGCTAGAAGGGCCCAAGTAGAAGTGACGTGGGTGATTTGCCAATCAGGCCCTATTTTCACATGCCAGGTACCTATTTTTTATTTCCATACTCACTGACCATTTGTGGCGTGCGAGGCTCTGGTCTGGAACCCAATGTGAACCCAACGGGAATGCGCCCGGCCGAGCCTCCCCACATCATGAGCAAAAGGTACCTAAATTCAATGTAAGTCGTGGTTTCTCTCGGGAAAAATAGTCAGAGCGCCATTAGACACAAGATGGGTGGATGAATAAATCAAAGAGATATACAAGCAGAGATGGCAAGACCGCACGAGACGGGGAGGTCGGGGATGTTTATGCTAACCCAGATAACGACCCAAGCACCATAGTAACCATACCGAGACTTATTGGATTGTACAATGAGTGTCCGTACCTATCAGCTTGGTCTTTTGCTGGTCCTTCTTAACAACAATTACAGGATCAAGCTCGTGTAATTTGACATCTGAGTCAAGTGTGTATCCTAGCCGAAACACCCGACCAGCCGACCTGGACCATTGTCATCATCTTCATCAGCCTCGCTCCAATTGCCCCCGTCGGCTGGAGAAACAATGTCGTCATCATGCACCTGCAGTCAGTCAATGATAAGATTTTCTTGTCGCGCCGGATTATGCCCGAGGATATGCAGCAACCAGTATGTACGTCTCAGGAAGCCGGACTGCACCCATTACTACATCGGGCTTTGGGTACCTTTAGGGAATTTCGTTGATCCCATCTACTTCTTGGAATCCTTTCAGATAGACTGTGTGTTTAGAAGGAGTTGCTGGGATTTGTGGACAATGTTGATCACTACTGCCTGGGCTCTTAGACTCTTCAAGTCCCCACCTGTATAGGCACACCTAACGAGCTGGTATTGTAACTTTCAAGGTTAGCAAAGTAAAAGAAGGCTCGGTCCGCTGGGGCGTCACTTCGCCTCCAGGGTCATGGGCTACCTATGGGTAGGGTATCGTAAGGTGCCCGTGATGGAGGACAAGCTTTGGAAAGCCTACAAACATTGCTTCGTTCGAGCTTTCAAAGATGGAAACTCAAATCCTCAGTTCCCACCATTTGAGCAGTCAAATGTCAGATACATAGTAAATACATATTCAGGCTTTGATAGGTACCTAGTCTCAGATTTGCATGTACCCAATTTCGATGTGCAATTTGTTGCTCACTGAGCACACAACGGCCTGGCCCGAGAGTAACGGTGTTTGAGTCGCTAGTCAGGTCATTAGGGTACCTGGCGGCTGGGACCAACGACTTCCCCGAGCAAACGTGCAGTGTGCAACTCTCACTTCACAGGCCTCTAGAGATTTGATTACAGTGTCCCACTGCGTGATTGATACCCTCATTACTATAGATCAGCTCATCCGAAAATGGCAACTTCCCCAAAACAGCTCACCGGCGACGCCGCCGCCATCCAAGAATTCCTCGACAAATTCGATGTGAGTCATTTTTTGGTAGAGCTAGCGACTGGGCCAAGAGACGGCACTGGAGGAGTCTATCCTAACATTCTTGTCTAGACTTTCCTAATAGATTGTGATGGTGAGTGGCATGCAATGCAAGTAGTCATTATGCGGGCATGCTGACGACGCAAATCCTCAGGTGTCCTGTGGTCGGGCGATCATGTCTTCCCCAACATCCCCGAGACGATAAAGTTCCTACAGTCCAAAGGCGAGTACAATCGTCACTTTGATAAGACACTCCTAGACTTCCCGCTCATAGCTCTGGAATAGGCAAGCGCACCGTCTTCGTCACCAACAACAGCACCAAGTCGCGTGCTGAATATCTCACCAAATTCGCTGCCAAAGGTATCCCCAGCAGCGTTGACGATGTCTTTGGCTCCGCCTATTCGGCCGCCATCTACATCTCCCGGATCCTCGCGCTGCCGGCTCCCAAGAACAAAGTCTTTGTGCTCGGTGAAGCCGGCATCGAGGCCGAGCTTCGCTCCGAAAACGTGCCCTTCATTGGCGGCACCGACCCGGCTTTGCGGCGAGACATTACCGAGGCTGACTTTGCGGGGCTTGCGGACGGATCGCTGCTGGACGACGATGTAGGCGTCGTGCTAGCCGGCCTGGATTTCCATGTCAACTACCTCAAGTTGGCGACAGCGTACCAGTATCTCCGGCGGGGGGCAACATTTTTGGCCACAAACACGGATAGCACGCTGCCCATGAACCATACGTTCTTCCCCGGCGCGGGCAGTGTGCTGGTGCCATTGAGTAACATGATCAAGCGGCAGCCGCTGGCGCTGGGCAAGCCGAGTCAGGCAATGATGGATGCGGTGGAAGGCAAGTACCACCTGGACCGGGCGAGGACGTGCATGATCGGGGATCGGCTAGATACGGATATATTGTTTGGTGTGGAGGGCAAGTTGGGCGGGACCTTGGCTGTGTTGAGTGGCGTCAACAAGCAGAGTGATTGGGAGGCCGAGGGTGCGGTGGCGAGGCCTAGTTACTATGTGAACGGGCTGGGTGACTTGCTTACAGCTTCATGAAAGGGCCAAAACTTTTGCCGATTTCTCATACTCGGCCCAAGTGGATTGGGTATCAAGACAGCAGGGCAAGAGTCTGCTCTCGGGCTCTAGCGGTGGGCCTTTGTGGCGATAAGGTTGTTTGCCAGCCATTGGAAGTTTGTGATAGATAGCCTGACCAAGCATAGCATGCTTCAGTATCCTTCAGCTCGACACAGTTGGCTTTAGCCTCCTAGGTACGGTTACAGACTTCGTATAGACCCAGCCAGTAGGTTTGACAGAAAACCTTGACTTCTTCATCTTGTTTCGTCTTGCGCGTCTTAAGTGGCAATGTAACCTCATAGTCAGCCAAGAGATCTGGCAGGGCAGAGCTCCTAAGCTATGCATGGCAGGCTGGGCAAAACTCAGGGTCTCGTTGTCTTGATTGGGCATTGAAAAGCTAGGTGGACACCATTGGAGTCAATATCCCGCTCAAGGTTTTGGATATAGCAGCTCTTGGTAATGTGAAGCCTCAGGCCACGGGCCACAAGCTCAGAGACATTGTTCCGAGGCAGCTAGTCGACGACGGGATGACCCTGATGTTTCCGAGAGGTAGTTGCTCTGAATGCGCTGGCTCGGCGGGGCAAATGCGGATCGCGTAGACTTCCCCCCAGCTTGTACCAAAAGCCAAGAAGCCTCCCAAAGTCAACCTACGGCAATCTTCCCCGGATCGCTGCGGTGATCCGTCCTTCTTGTTGGACATCAAGAAAGGTCAGGCGGCAAACTAGCATGGTCCCGTGCTATGTCTGATACAAAGCGCTGCAGTGAACAGACGCGATAAATCACGAGGTCTTCTGTCCCGCAAGCTGTGCGGGCGGGCCTGGATGTCCTTGATAATTATTGAAGCTCACCCCACGTGTGGAAGCTCGTGACGAGATCTTTTTGACGCGTCCGATCCTCGAAGCCCACCTCCGATGATTATGGCCAGCCTCATATTTCTGAGATCTGAGTATTGTTGCTAGCTCTGGAATGATCTGCATCCCGCTACGGGACAACCTATGTGAGAAGAGGGCTGGGACTTGGGTTGCAGAATGCGTGTTGCGATGTAGATGCTATCATTTAGACGGTGAGCGCAGAGTCCAGAGCTGGCCAAAGAACCAGCTTGTAGGGACGAAGGTAGCGCAAACGACGTCACCGCCCAGGCCCAAGCCCAAGCCCCTGTAAGCTTACTGCGAGAAGAATTAAGGTTCACATGCTGCAGACGAGCACGGGAAAGAGAGATGGGCCAAACGTGCAGTGGCTCCAAGACACGGCCAGCGCGTTGGCTGATATTGGGTTTGGCAGGGTTTCCCGCGTATGCCCAGGATACTTCAGCAGATGACTACCTAATCCGTAATGCGACATACTTTACAGGCTGGCTTCCACTACTTACCTTGGTGCGCAATGTAACGTACTACTGCGCAACAGATAGTTTGGAGTGAAGTTGACACCATTTGGTAGTAGGCAGATGATCCTTGAAGACAGGTGAGCGGACTGGGTGTTGCCGATTTCGAGCAAGCCTATATTACCATGTGTAGCCATTCCAGACGCCGCTGAGTGGAAGACAATACGCGTTACGGTGCTGCATACCTACGGTGGCCCCAAAAAAGTCTGAGCCACTTCGGCATTTTTCAACTTGAAGTTACACTTTTAGATAACAATTACTAATTACCTACACCTTAAAATAAAAATGTGTTTAATCGATTATATATAATACTTAATAATTTATAATATGTCTTATTCTTAAGCTATTAAATATTTTAATCAAGATATTATATAATTTGTAATAAGATTTGCATCTTTGAAAACTCTACATATCATATAATATATTTAACTATATTTTACTATAACAATATAATATTTTTATATATCTTTTGATTAAGAATTGAATAGAGAAAAAAAGTGTACTATTTAGATTTTTAATATATATATGTATTCAAAACTTATTTTAGTTTAAAGTTAAAAGTGCGAATTTGAATGCAAGAATTTGGTAAAATTTGCTAGTTACAGGGGCTTTACAGGGGCTTTAGCGCCTAAACCTAAGCAAAAAAAAAACTTAACTTGACTTTAAACTTAAATGCAGCGATAAGTAAAAGTAATATTAAAAATCTAAATTGACAAAAGTTTAGATTTGATAAATTAATGTTATATAAAGAAAAAAAATGATATTATTACTATACAAATTGGTGGAAATCTTCGCTATTGAAAAGTGCGAGTTTTGGTGTAAAATGGCAAAATGGCTCAGACTTTATCGAGCCCACTGTACTTAGCTACTGTACCAGTTACAGGCAAGCCTGTCTTGTACTACAGTACAAGCAAATGTCTTGTTTGGGACTAGTTAAGAATGGACCCTGGATTCTGCAATTTTGCAATCTGCACGAGAGCGTCGTGGGGCCGTACCGTACCTTTTACCGAGTCACACCTGCTGCCGCGCTTAGCCAGGGGATCGCAGTAGCAGCAATGCCAGGGTGACAGCCTGGCAGGGTGACAATCCAGTCCAGTCCGAGAGAGAGATTTTCAGGGTCCTTGTTTTTTTTTTTTGGTTTTTTTTTCCTTATTCTTTCAAAGGGTCCGGGTCCGGGTCCAGGTAGACCGGGTCCACTCCACCTGCAAGCTCCAAGCGAAACTTGGCGACGTGTTGGTTCTTGGCAGAGTGACCAATAAGCGACCAACGACGCGTCCACAAGGCTGCATCGCCCGGTGGAAGTGCTCCGGAGATGCTGATGCTGACTCCATCAGATATAACTATGTACAGGAGGCAACGCATTCCTATTGCTAATGATGGCTTTGGGAAGCCGGGGCGAGGGGAAGGGGGAGGCGAAAGAGGGGCAGACATCGTGCTATTGTCGCTGAGCCCTGTTGTGCTATGGAAACGAATAAATGACATAGTTCAAGACTCAAGATAGTCCAAATTCAGTAAGAAACGAGGGACGTCGAAACTGGGATTGCGCAAAAGCAAATGGACGAGGTACCGAGAGGCGCTAGAAGAGTCTAGCCCATCGTATCTGGTCGAAGGGGTGATTCGAAGACCCGAACCGATGGGGACGATCCCCATCACAACAAGCCTGACAGCCCTAGCAGTCGGGATCGAAGAAGGCCCGGCGAAAGTGCGCATACCTACCGATTCACAGGGTCCTGGAGGCAGGGCAGCAAGGGCAGCAGACTACCTAAGGTACCCTAGGTAGGTAAGTGAAAGATTTTGACAAAAGCTGACGGCCGTCACACGGCACGCAAGGGGAACGAGGCCGCGGCTGCAGGGTGACGCACTATGGCGGAATTGTAAATGCCATCATTGTTGTATCGAGATTCGAAGTTGCAGAGAAATGCCGGTCATCTTGTCTGGCCGTGCCCTGCCTGGAACAAATGCAATGCAATGGGCAACGGCCCGCTTGTTGGTGGCCTGACGACACTTGGGCAAACCCACCACCATCTCGAACACTTCTCGCTGAAGCATAGCGTGGGTTTCTCATCACCGATCGAACCCTGCGTGATGTCGATCCAAAAAGCTTGGTGCGAAATATTGTAGTGCAGTGCCGTGCAGCGCAGCGCAGCGCAGTGCAGTGCAGTGGAAGTCGTCAATCCTTGGCGGGCGTGTGGCAGCGGGCAGGATTTGCTGACGTCCAGATTCAAATCCAGGTTCCATGTCCAGGCAGAGTATAAGTAGAGAGTATAGAATACAAGAGCAGACTTAAGTAAAACCCTAGAATAAACGTATACACACGCTCACTTACTCACACACACACACACGCGCACACATATGCCTTGCCAACAAACACACAAACTCTAAACGACCGGCACTTTCATGGTTTTTGTGGTTACATGCGTACCTGCGCCTTGATTCTCGACAGGGGACTCCTCATCATCCAAATCCCACTTGCTCTACTAAAAGCCCGCCACCAGTCTACGTACACTACTTACTAGTGTGGTTTCCTAGCATCTCGGCCTAGTCTATCATCGTTTGTCACTCCCAAAAAAAAAAGTCTCAGAAATTCAAGGGTCCTAGGCTAGTCTCTTGAGTGCCGTGGGTCCCTTGGGCTCCGACTCGACTCGGCTCAACCCCGTCCTTCAAGTTCTGCACACCATTTTAGCCCATATCACCACCCACCGCCAACTTCGAGTGCTATTGCAAAATCCTGTTTCTTGCCTGACCTTTTGCCCTGCTCTGCCCTGCCCCGAGAGCCTCGTTCATCCTACCGACATATCCGGCTCGGCGATCTTCTCAAAATCCACTCCAAAGCATCCTTTTTCCCCCCGGGGAAATCCTTATTGCGCGGCCTTCGCAAGTCGCTGCAGCTGTGATCTCGGCGGACCGCCTCACCACAATCATCGCCCCACCCCCACCTACGTTGCTTCAACAGACACTCGCGATCCAGCAACGAGCCTCAACGTTTCGCTTATAGTCTTTGTTTCAATTCTACTGTTCTAACGCCCTTGTAATCTCGTCCAAGCCAACTTCAGCCGAGAAGTGCTTTCAGACACGTCTGATTATTCATTAACCCCCATATCACGTCGACAAACGTGCTGACGTTACAGCACCACGCACAGGGACACACAAACAGAGAAGAAGAAAAGAAGGAGAGGAAGAAAGAAAAAAAAGGAAAAAAAAAGGGAAAAAAAAAGGCACAAAATTGAAAAGGCTCCAGTGCTATGTCTCTCCTGGGCCTTATCGTCTTCTAAACCGGTCCACTCTCCCCCACGAAATGAGTGCATTCCGTCTGGCACTCGGCACCCCTGAGATCAATTCTTGAGACCCCACAACATGGATTCTGACGGCTACACCTCCGACGAAATGGATGTAGACAGCGACTATCACTCCCTGCTCGACCGTCGCGAAGACCTGACCGACGCCATTTGTAACTCGCCATATGACCTGATTCATTACCTGGAGCGCGCCGTCGTCTACTCGAATCTGGGCTATCCGGATCTCGCCGCTGGCGATGCTTACCGCGCCCTCCTCTTGACCGATGAGGTTCGCAATGAGGCCTTCGAATACCACCAAGATGCCGTGGATGCCCTGCGCCGCTACTCCTCTACTCCCGCGAATCTTCCAGAGGTCCTCCGCTATGGCGATCTTAGAAGGGGCTCGTCAGATATGGTCAATGGCCATGGCCCACGCGGCCCCAGCTCTCATCAGGAGCTTGCCGCCATAGCATCCGTCCGGTGTTATCAAATCATCTCTATCAGTTTGCTTCTTTGTGGCTGTCTGAAAAGCGCCCATACATATTGTCATCGAGGCCTGTCGGCATTCCCAACAAACCACGAACTTATCAACACCATGGACCACATCATGACCATGGGCCGCCGCAGATTGAAGAAGGATATTGTTGACGTAGCCGACCTACCGGAATGGGGTGTTGTCCGGCGAGAGGTGTATCCTTGGAACACACACGAGCCCGATCGCTTCTCAGACGAGTCTCTTTCCATGTTGAATCACGAGCTTGCAACCATAGCACCCAAATGTGCCGTCCAAGTCTCGGAACTTCCCGTTCTTCTAGATGGGGCAAGCGACACAGATGGTTATGCCATCATTCCAACCTGCAAACAACTTGGGTTGTTTGCCGTCGAGGATATTGCTCCTGGGGAGACAGTGCTGAATGAATACTCGCTGCTCACAGCAAATAATAGACACAAGGATGGGAATTGCGATGCTTGTGGCTCAGCATTGCCACCCTTGAGCGCCGAGCGTGGGCCGGTGCAATGCTCGGATTGCTATGACACCGTTTTCTGTGACGAATTCTGCCACGACAAAGCACAGGAGCTATATCATCCGGCTCTTTGCGAAAAAGACGTCGATGCCATCGCCAAAGATCCCGAGGCCAAGGAGTCTGACGCCTCTCTATACTTGTTGCTCCTCGTACGTTTACTTGCCATGGCGACACATCAGGAAACGCATCCTCTCGAGCTGAGCCAAATTAAATATATTTGGGGTGACTTCCTCTCTAGTGGCAACAACGCCATAGATCTGTCGCCGAATGCTGGGCCACCGCCAGATTGGACCCTTCCATTCTCTTTCAAATACAACATCGAAACACCTCTACATGTTCTCGAAAAGATGGACATCAACATCTACACTAGCATCACCTACCATGACATATGGATCTTCAACACCTGCTATGCTAAATTCAGGGGCACTGCGTCTGCAAGAAAAAGCACGAGAGATGGACGACCCGATGTAGCGGCAGTGCATCCGTTCTGGTGCCTTGCAAATCACGACTGCAACCCGAATGTGACCTGGGAATGGGGAGGCAAGATGAGGCTCTGGGCTCGAGAGCGGAGAGTCATAAACAACGAACCAGGTGGGATCAAGGCTGGAGAAGAAATCTTCAACCATTACTGCGACGTCGAGCTACCAGTTCAGCAGCGAAGAGAATGGGCACAGGGCAGTTTGGGAGGCTGGTGCATGTGCAAGAGGTGTAGAGATGAATCTGCTGCCGGTGATAACGGAACAAATAACCAGAACGAAGAAGAAAGTTGACCGGTTGAAGAGACGTCCACGGGGGAATGAATATGGGCTGGGTTATATGACGAAATTCAGCGATATCAACGACCAAATATTTTCCAAATGCCACCTCGAGCGATACACGGGCGAAAGGGAGCGAGTGATACCATCTATCTATATTTTTTGACACCAACTTTAGTCGAAGGCATGGTCTGCCACGGCGCAAGAGCGATGAAGGGCAAACCCATATGGTGCATTAGGAAATAGCACCCTTAGGAGCCGCATACTATCGACAGCCAAGCATGTTCTGGAATGATCGAGCGAGAAGAGCTGTGAACACTCATGGCTCCGTCGAGCAGACCAAAGCACCAAGTGAAGAAGCCTTACTGCCATTGCTTGTCATTCTGACATTTGGGCTGAGTCGATATACCCTAAGGGCCTACTAGGCATGCTGCGTGAGTATGCATGCCCTCCTAGCCTCCTTCTGCCCCCCCCCCTTCTACCGTGGCAAACTCCTCCCGGGCAGACTATTGACCTTCCTCGAGTGGTCTGATCTCAAAAAAAAATGAAAAATACTCGCCTCCTTTTCTGCTTGCTTCTGGTGTGAAACTGCTGTTGTGGGGCGACATTTTATCAACAATACCCTCCACAAGTGATAGAAGAAGCAAAAAGGCAATAGACAGGACAATCTCCCCCTCTGGACATCCTTTTGTGAGACAATCAGTCGAAATCCTGGAGTCTTCGGACAAAACTCGCGATCTGCATCCCTCTCTCTAATAAATTCTATTGACACTGCCTCTCAGTAGCACATTGTAGGATCTGTCTTCATCTGTAGACAATTACTTACCCTCCCACATTAGGCTATTAGACTCCAATAACTTCGATACAAAGCGATAGACTTCAACAGCTCCTACGGCTTATTTCCAACCTGTCACTAACTTGTCACCAATACAGCAACACACTCGAAGGTTATCACTTCACAGACGGCTCAACGGTCTAGGGGCCTGTCATTTTCTGCGGGAAACAAAGACGCCACAGATCGGCGCCCTAGATTAGTCTCCTTCGTCACTATACAATTGATTTCCTCCGTCTGACACCGTCTCACCCGCTTTTCGAGTGTAATTTTTTTTTTTTCCTTTATACCTAGCGATAACCATCTTTGCTTTTGTATAGGTGCCTCGGGGTTCCCCAAAGATCCGGAATACCGGCCGGGAAGCTCCTGTGCTTACCCCAATCACGGCGCTATGCGAAGACGCTCATACTCTGGATATTAGCTTTTGGCCGAGTATCTCCACTACTAAGCATGACCCTGACGCGTGAAGGCTGCCTTAGTAGATAACTACCTAGGTAGGTAGATGCACATGACAATGCTGTGAGCTGCGTACTTAGACATCTCTATACATTTGACTTCGCAAGCCATAAATTAGGTCCATCTTCATCTCATTACTCCAAGTCTGTGCCCTAGTTTTCACTTTCACGACTTTATACTACCCGTAAGTCTGGCAACAGGGCAATATCACAATCCCTGCTCTCAAGTATGTGCAGTCACGGGGTATTCTTCTATACACCTACCTTGCTTCGAGATGTAAACGTGTGAAGGGCCCTGCTGACGCCTCTCGCAAAGTCGACAGCTTCCCACAATCAATCTCCGCGCTCAACATTCCATCGTCTGACTACTTCCAAATTTCTCCTACCGTTCAGCCGTCATCGTTTCCGCATACAAAATGGCTTCCCTCTTCGACTTGACAAAGCCTCACCTGGCCTACTACTCAGTCTGTTCCACCACCACAAGACCTCAAGTGACCTTAACATGCTGAAATCAATCCCCAGGTCCCTGCTGCCCTGTTCCTTGCCTTTCTACCCTCCACATACAAAATGATCGCCGCCGGTAAGCATGCCGACACCGCCACGCCTCGGCGCGTGCTGGCCAACATCGAGAAGGATCCCTCCATAAATAAACAGGTACGCATCCCCAATCCCATCCCTTCCCTTTCCCCCCAATCCCTTCTCCGCCACTGCATAGGGTCTCTTTCCTTCCTCTAAACAATCTCACCTTCGGAAAAGACGGTTCTCCGCCTTCAGCGCGCCGACGCCGCTTCCGCCAACGCCTTCGAGACGATCGGTCTGTACGCGGGAGGAATAGCCGCGGCAGGCGCCGCGGGCGTACCGGCAACGACGCTGAATTACTTGGGCGTAGGCTACGTGGCAAGTCGGCTGGTGTACAATGTCGTGTATGTGTTCTTGCAGGACAATAGGAAGTTTGCGCCGGTGAGGAGTCTTGTGTGGAACGTGGGCCTGGGCGTCATTGTCACGCTGTGGATCAAGGCTGGGAACGCGGCAGCTGCGAAGTGAAGAAAAGGGTTACAATGTGAGATATGAGAGGTGAGTTTCGTTGCGTACGCGCCCTGACCTGTTGGAGGGAAGACACCTTTGTGAGCACTGTCATCCGCCAAATGTGAGATCTCACCGCTTCGCAAGATGCTGACTCCCACTGCGAAGATAGAGGGAAGTGAATGTTCGGGCTGAAGTCACCAGGGCTAGATGAGACTGGTAATGTAATACTAAATGATATTTTTGTGACCTGTTGACCCTTTTTTGAAAGCGAATTATCACGGCTTACAGACGAACATGTCGCCAATTTTATCATAGACAGCCTGCTGTACCTCTTTCGACGCTGTACCCTTATCACTACAGCTCGCGGCACTCACTGACACGTAGCAACCATCATCTGAATGCACGACCGTCGTCTCTTGCGGCAGCGTGTCCGACCCGCAGAGCTCTATATCATCCGCCAAGAGATCCGGATAGACACGCGTAAACACCCACTGGTACGCACTCGCACTCGTACAACTCGTCGCAGTGACAGCCGCAAAGTTGACGTTTAGATACGTACCATTGGGCAAGTACGGCGCGCCGGACGCGATGAGCCGCGTGGTCAGGTTGAGCGCCAGATCGGCAAAGACAAGGCTGTTGGTGGGCACAGGGGTCGTGTTCCAGGCGGCGTTGCCGCCCTGTAAGCCGAGATCTTGGTCGCTGAGCCCCGAAAAGGCGATGGCGGGAATGCCGGCCTGTTCGACAGCGTAGCAGGCTGCGCCGACGGTGCCGGAGAAGGGGCCCTGGACGGCGAGGTTGGAGCCGACGTTGGGGCCGGTGACGGCCAGCTCGGCGGGGGCATTGGCCCAGAGCGCCGGGGTGATGGTGTCGAGGCCGTAGCGCATCGAGGTGGCTGGGTATGAGTTTACCCAGTTGAGGCGCGGGCTGGTGGCGTTGCTGCTGTAGGCGAGATTGGTGTTTGCTGGACAGCTGTCATATTCACAGGCATCGGTCCGGGGCGCTGGATCTTCGTCTGAAGAACCTATATGTGTTTGCGATGTTTAGCAATCATTCAGGCGTTGATCGGTACTCATCTTGAGCTATGCAGCAAGAGTTGCAGTCGGCTCATTAGATAGAAATGGGAGTTTTGAAAAAATGGCCCACCTTGTCCGGACATATTCTCTGCAGGAGCAGAAACAACGGCATCGTGGTCAGCTTGAATGAGTGCGTCGTGGAACACCCTGATGTTCATCTCAGCCCAGCCATCATCATTCGACTGTATGATGCGAATGGCCTGGCTGCCTCCGGCAGCGAGACCCAGAATGCAAGCATTCTTAACGAACGAACGGACGCCCATGACCACGGGCAAACTTATGCTAGAAGAGAAAATAAATGAATGAAAAAAAAAAAAAAAAAATGGCGGCAGTATCTCTGAATTGAAGAGCACGGGTCCGTCCCGGTCCTTCTTTCGAGAGTATTCGATGGCGGGGTGGCGTTGGTATTAAAACCGTTTGTCTACCTTGGAGGCAAACCATTATAGGGGATTAACATTCGGGATCCACCACAAGACAACGTTGTCAGCTGCACTCCGCACAAAAGCCATTGTTTCAGACCAGAAAGTGGGTATAACACAAAAAAGATTACAGTGTGTTCCAGGCTGATGATTTGTGCGCATCTATTTTCGCGTTGGGCTGAGCCAACATAATTGTGCAACAATGTATACCAATGTGAGGTGCGATTTGTGAACTTTCCGGTTTCTTCATCTTCAGGCTGACTTGCCAGAGCCCCCATTGGCGGCGTTTCATGGCGAGTCAAGGCTGTTGTTTATGTCAAGGCATACATGAATTCTGGCAGTGATGGCCTTTCACCCAGGATGATTGAAGGCAGACTAAGCGGCCATTCCTTGATCAGACGAAAACAATAGTGAAAAGGAAGAAGCGACGAACGCGAGTAAGTTGAAGTAGTTATGCCTTACTATGACAACTAGTTCTGGGCAAAGGCTCTTATAGAGTCAAGTGTGAAATTGAAGGGTGTCTACCAGGATTGTATATTCTCGGGCAATTCCTAATGTCTGTTATTCATGCCTCTGGCAGGCGATGAAGATTTGAGCTCACGAACCATTCGCTATTCGCTTACGTTGCCGATCTCCACCTTCAACGCATCATCGTATAGCGACTCGTGTATGTAGAAAGTCAAATTTGAAGATAGAAAGAAAAAGGGAAAAAAGGTTGCTTGAAAGGGGTTGAAGAAAAGAATCTCATGTCTTTCGTCTTTGGTATCCATGAAGCAACAACGCCAACCTCCCTATGCAGATGTCTTCGCATTCTTTTGTCTCTTTCCATGTATGCTTCGCCCGCAGCTCTTGTGGGTGTTGGCCCCAGAGGGACATTTATCCCATCCTTCGCACCATGTAGAACCAAAAACAACAAAAAAGACCCCAAGCCTCCGACATGAACTGTTATCGACAAGGCGATAAATTCCAAAAGGCTCCAGCCTTGAGAAGAAAGAAATGACAAATCGATGAGAGAAATATCAAAGTTGCCCTTCAAACGCACCTAGCTCCGCAGCATCTCTACCAATTGACCCACATCCCGCCCGTTCATCATCAGCACGTCACAGCAATCCTTGCACACTCTCACGGCGCAGTGCGCGCATGCGTATCTTGGACCGTTGTCCTTGATCGAACAGGTCTGGCAGGTCAGTGGGTGCTCCTCGTTGCGCGACGCCACGAAGCGGTAGTGGCCTGCGAAACACTCCAGCTGGGTAGGTTTGATTGCAGGCGCGGCAAGGACAGTGCCAGGGGCGATCGGCCGAGCCAGATAGTGGCGCATTGGGAAGTAGCCTGGGTCGCCGGGGCGCGCGCTGGTAGGGGATGTTGGGGAGGCTGGCCGCTCGTGGTATATGGCCTTCGGTTGCTGTGACTGGGACATCGTCGTGGTGTTGGGCAGGGGGGAGTTGACTGCTTTGATCGTGGAGGCGTCGCCGTCGTCGCTGATCGAGATGGTTGGAACGGAGACAGAGCTCGCAGATCTACCATGCGAAGGAGTCGTCGAGGCTGCAGCCGTGATGGATGGAGCAGGAGCGAGGGATGCGGCGGCACCATCGGGAGAATCAGTCGCATTTGAAGACTGGCCAATTGGCCGTGGTGAACGAGGGAGTCCAGTTTGGCGGGGGGAAGCACCAGTGTCATTGCCTGGTCTCGAGGATGTCCTTACAGGCAGGCCAGCAAACGCACCAGAAGGAATAGGAGCAGCAGCAGCAGACGATGATGAGGTGTGCTCGACCTGGTCGGGATCCTCTCGAATAATGCTAAGTGGCCTTGTATCATCCCCTTGAACCAGAAGTCTGGTTTCGTCTGGGGGTGTCATGGGAGACGCTGGTGAGTAGATGGCTGTACCGTCAGCTTGCGCTTCATCCTGCCCATACTCAGGCGTTGGCGGCCGGTGGACATCTGGAGACACCTTTGCTGGTGAGTACTGGGGTGTTTTGTACCCTCCATTGGGTCGGCCCTGCTCAAGCTCCTGAGCGTATCGCGAGAAGCCGTCTAGACTCTCCTTTGACTTCTTGTTTCCCATGTTCTCTGGTGTGGGTCTCCTGGGCAGTGATTTTTGTGATGGTGAAGGTCTGATCCTTTGGCCAGCCGCAGCCTCGTATCCATTTGAAGCGTGAGAATCCTCAGTTCCAGTGCCCGTCATTGAAACATTGCCATTTGGTAGTGCAGGAAGGTCATTCTTGACCGAACTGGTGACTTGCTGTGGGGAAGCCGTCGAGCCATGTGATACACTAAGCTTCAACTCAGGAACAGTCAAAGGTTTGTCCGACTTCAAAGACCTCCTTCTCCAGATCTGAGGCTTCGAAGGTGACTGACTAGACACCGAGCTTGGCGATGTTACCGAAGTATCCAGTGTGTGCTCTGAGCTTTTGGAGGATGCAGACCTTCCATTGTCCTTGGTTGGTGGTGAAGGAGGATAATCATATTGTTGACGTTGGAGAGAAGCACCATATTGTTGCTGTTGTTGCTGCTGCTGCTGCTGCTGCTGCTGCTGCTGCTGCTGCTGCTGTTGTCGAGTATACTCCATCATGTTTGAGGAACTCGAGGAAAGAGGGGTCGGCAGAGCCAATGGCGACACAATATCCAAGTTGCCGGTACCTGTCCCAAGAGATTCCTTGGGTGGTAGTTTAGGTGGTGAGGGTTCAGCAAACGAGTGTTTGGTTGCTGCAGTGTCCACCGAATAACGACCACCAGAGTCCTCGGTGCCATAGGCCGACAGTAGACTTGAAATAGAGTCTACGGGAGATATGTCGCCACTTCGCATAGATTGCGGTGGAGGTGGGGATTTCGCACTTTTCACACTGGCTCCGCTACCCACAGGCTTTCTCCTGGGAATGACGGTTGGAGGACTGTTGACTCTGCTCAAAGAGGGAAGAGCTGGGAGAGGAGCGTCCATGACCTTGGTCGCCATGTTGGATGGTACTGACGCCGCGAGGGTGTCCTTGGGTGGAAGAGCTGGTCGTGTCTGCCGTGAAGGTAAAGAGTCCTTCCTAACAGGACGAATAACTTGGCCTCCCACAGGATCGTCCAGAGCAGGTGGTGCTGGGAGGGCTTTTGAGAAGCGTGAGCGGCCCCCGGATCGAGGACTGACCAGGGAAGAGGTCTCCATATTCTTCTCTGTGCGCCCACGAAGACCCCCTTTCTCGTAGTATATTTGATAGCAAGTTCAGAATGCCGAAGGCTTCTGAGTGGACGAGGATATTGTGCAGTGCCACATCGCACAAGCTCTGAACTTTAACAAGGTCGCGTCAACTTATGGGGCGCAATATTGCCCGTGGCCTTATTAGGTATTAGGGATGTAACAGGGAAAGTAGGGGGGTGCGCGACTATGCCACACAGTATATTGGAGCAAGCGAACTCCTAGGCGCAGTCCAGCAACAAAAGTAGGAGGGACCACTAATACATAGTACTTCCCTGGGAGTTTATGTCCGGCGACGTGACGAGTTTTCTGGGCCGAGCCCCAGGACCTGTGTGTTGCGAATATATTTTTAGGTGAGCAAGAGAATGGCAGTTCATCCCTGTGTCGGAGCAATGTAAGCCAGACAAGATTTCTCCTGTCAGGGTAGAAGGAAGTTGGCTAGGCCCTGGGTCCCCCCTCCCCCCTTCCCCCGATTATATCCTACAAGTACATGTGTTGCCTCGGTCGGGAGACGTGACATAGGACGCCCCCTCTACTGCGGGACGCGTTTAGCAACAGCATCTGGCTGGGGAGAAGGAAGGAAAAAAAAGGACTGCACGCACTGCGCCTCTTGGAATTTTAGGGTGTGGCAGACGTTATTGTGGAGTCATACCAACCATTTTGCGAACATGAAACGAGACCTGGCTGCCCGGCGGCCTCCATGAGACCTGGTTCCTGACCAAGCCATACCATATTTAGGTGCATGCAGTAATCGTAATCTTGACAAGTGACCAGTGGAACGCCGTCCTGTCGACGATTTTCACAATTTGCCAAGGCTGTGGAATGGCTGGACAAGCGGCGATGTGCTCACGGATGCTGCGGAAATTGGTGTGTGCCACTGACATTTTCCGACAAAGTCTTGAATGTCTCGGCAAAGTCTTCAACTGCTTGTGGCATCGCAACAAAAAGCCCTTTGAGTCTGTATAACTTGGGCGCGAAAACGAAAAATCCCCGAGAAACTGGTTGCTTGTTTTACAAGGTTTTACCGTGGGCCAGCCGGTTCCTGATCGCCAGGGGAATATCCAAGGATAGATAAAAGCTTCCACTTCGGCCCGCTTCACCTTTTCAATAGCATAAGTTTGTGGCTGCTAGCCAAGCGAGAAGAACCACTTGCGACGACCTGTCAGCCCTGTTCGCTCTCATCATCGACGTCTCGATCCTCCGAGCGGAACTTGACCCGGACTCCGAACTCCGGAACCTGCCAGGTATAGGGCCTGGAACTGGCTAGTCTTGAGAGAGAGAGCAGCCTCACCAGGTGTGCTGCTTTTTGGTAGTACTGCAACACGGATTTGTGGGTGGATCGTCTATCCCACTAAATAAATGCCTCGAGTCTGAATAAAACGATCGGGCCAAGGTTCTTGGTTCTCCTTGTTAAAGAACTCTAAGGTCTAGTCACCCAGGATGATCCCCATTGTGCACGTGCCTTGAGGATCTCTCCCAAACACCTCTCATTTCCCCTTATGCTCCATGAGGTCTTGGAAAGTTGAAATCTTTCGGATGGTGTTGAGAAGATCTGTAGACCCGGCAAGGCGCGAGACTTGAGAGCTGATAGATCTGTGCGGTGCGGATGTTGTTCCGTAGAGTAACGCGGGCAAGGGTACGTACGGGCCACCCATCGATCAATGTCCACCTTGCCCGGCGGCGCGCTGTGATGGCCACAAGGATTATGAACATCCCGTCGTAAAATAAGCCGATGTCGATGTCGATTTTGATGCGATCATTGGGTCTGTGCAACGTTGAAGCTCACGAACATTGTTCTCAGCTTTTCGCCCCGACCTTGCAATTTTGAATCCGTACCTGCGTCCAGCCGAACGGGACCACCATGTTCCTCGACGTTGCTTTTGCCCACAAGCTTTGTGTGCGCGGAGCCGGGCTGTCGTAAGTAGAAGGTTTTGTGTTGTGTTACAATGAACACACTCTCAGTATGCACATGCAGGTTCAAGCGAGATGAGCTGCTGTGCGCATTACAACGGAGAGAAGCAACATTGATGCTTTTGGCAGGGGCAGGTTGCGCCGCCCGTTGAGATGGCGGAACACTATCCGGATAAGCATCGCCTGGGGGGGGAGGGGATCATGTATGATGGCATGCATTCCATGAGAGTCATAGCTCTGCGATTAAGGTCGATCATTGGGGAAGGCCGCATGTTGCAACAGCAGTAACATGTTGAAGCCGTTATTTGGCTGTGCAACCAGGCGCCCCATCCCGGGGGGAAGACCTCCCATACGGCAGTTGAGATGTCTGGGCGGCATTAGAAATATATCCCCTCATCAAACGCAAGTTCAGCCGTTCCCAGGATTTTGTTTTCTCAAAAAAAAATAAAAAAATAAAAACAAAAATCACAACGGCCATATTGAAGATGATGGATGGGGGTTTCAACGGTCAAGTCGGGACGGAGACTCGAAGCTGACAATTGGAAGCCGGCAACTTTGATACAGCGGCCCGATACCGGGTCATCGCCGGATTTCCACCAAAAGATTCCATAACAAATGCTAGGACAAACCAAACAATGAAATAGTGTTTTTTTCCCCACAGGATACTCTGCAATAATCAAAATCAATTGTTCCCAGTAGCCCCTCACTAATAATAAGAAGTGTCTCTTGGAGATGGCCCGCGGCGCGAGCGTTGAGAACGATCGGCCCGAGCCCACAGAAGCAAGTCCGCTCCTTGGCTCACAGCGCGATATCGACAGCCATGCCTCCTCGAGTGCTACCGCGGTGGTCAGCCAGGACAACGTACCAGACAGCAGCGATGCTCCGGCTGAAGATGCCAATGGCTCCGATGGACAGGATGTCCCCAAGACGGCGGCACACAAGCTGCACTTCTTGCTGCCCGCCTTGGCCATCGGTATCTTCCTGAGTGCCCTCGATCAGACGCTCATCATTGCCACGTATGCCAAGATGAGCAGTGATCTCCGCGCCCTCAACCGCACAAGTTGGATCTCTACGGCGTGAGTGTTCTCTCTCAGGATTCTCAAGGACCCCTTTTGCGTATGAGCGAGCCCTGACTAACACAAAAGCTGCAGCTACTTTCTTGCCCTGACATGCTGCCAGCCCCTGTACGGCAAGCTGACGGATATCTTTGGGAGAAAGGAGTGTCTCCTCTTCGCCTATGTCTTCTTTGGTCTCGGGTCTTTGGGCTGTGGACTGAGTACCGACATCTCGCAGCTTATCGCCTCGAGAGCCATAGCTGGGATTGGAGGCGGAGGAATCAATGCGGTCGTCTCGATCTTGCTCACAGATATTGTCCCCTTGCGTGATCGCGGACTCTGGCAAGGCTATCTGAACATCATATTCAGTGCTGGTACTGCGGTTGGAGCCCCTGTCGGCGGTCTGATCGCCGATTCTCTGGGCTGGAGATGGTGCGTACTCACTCCATTGATGTCTCGCGAGCCAAAAGGCTGCAAAATTCACTAATGCTGCAAACAGGGGATTCATCGCTCAAGTGCCACTCGTATTGATTGCCTGGGTCGCCGTCTACTTCGTGCTCCACCTCCCCAAGCTTGAGACCTCACACTGGCTAGAGAAGTTGGGCAAAGTCGACTTCACGGGCGCACTGTTCCTCGTCTCAGCCGTCTTGAGTCTCCTGCTGGGACTCGATAACGGCAGTAACATAGGCTGGAACAGTCTATACACCATCATACCGCTGTCCATCTCCCCAGCTCTCTTTGCGATGTTCCTTCTCGTTGAGGTCAAGGTGGCATCGCATCCATTTGCACCAGGACACGTCATCTTTGATAGGTCCCTATTTGCCGCCTTCCTCACAAACTTCTTCAACTTTTTTGGCCAATTTACCGTGCTTTTCTATCTACCTCTGCTATACCAGGCTGTGGATGGCTCTTCTGCAGTCAAGTCGGGACTTCTTCTGCTGCCAATCTCCATCTTTGGTGTTTCGTCTTCCCTTCTCTCCGGCTTCGTCATGAAGAAAACCGGTCGCTACTACAAGCTCACAGTCGCCAGTACTGGGATCCTCCTTTTGAGTGTGGTCCCGCTGGTCTTGTTCGCTGGAGCTTGGTTCAACTCCACGCTTGGCAGCTCAATAGCTCTAGCTATGGTGGCCATAGGGACAGGATCAAGTGCGTCACCTTTCCTCTTTTCCAGAATCTGTTTCTCCTTTGATGCGTGCTTGTGGCTAATTAATTACCTTTGAAACCAGCGGTCACCTCTACACTCATTGCACTCATCTCCAACGCCTCAAAGGAAGATATGGCAGTAGTCGTCGCATGCTCCTACCTCTTTAGGTCCCTCGGATCTGCTCTGGGGGTCAGTATTGGCGCCGCGGTCCTGCAACTGATCCTGAGATCGCAGCTTGAGGCGGGACTCGGCAGTGGTGATGAGGCATGGGAGATTGAGCAACATGTGAGGGAAAGTCTCGATTATATCAAACAGCTCGAGCCTGCCACCGCGGATATTGTTCGCCATTGCTACCAGGTTGCTGTGATACATGTCTTTGGACTTCAAGCGATCCCCTTTGGCCTGGCATTTGTCTCGTCGTTTTTCATCAAAGAGAAGAGCTTGGGCAAATAGACTGAGTTGGCCGTTAGACAGCTAGAACAGCAGACTGTGCACCAAACATTTCAACAAATTTAAGAATGAAATGTCAGTTTGGCTCACTCTGATAGACAGTGGTATGCCTTGGACTTTCCCCCCTGCCGCTGATAACTCATCGTAAATCACACTTCATCTCATAACAGGCTCTCCTTGGTTGGTTTCCTACATGATCACTTCGGCAGAATATTCTCCGCCATATTTGATATATCTCATACTGCGGCACACTATTTAGCACCAATGACGACCATGTCAGATTGTTAGCTATTTTGCCTCTGAACCTGCCCAAACACCTATCTCGCTACATGTTGTCTAATGGCTTTGGACGACGCACTGTCAGGATATGGCACGAAAGAGCAGCATTATTACGTGGTATATATGAGTGCTTGAAAGAACCCATTACCATGGATTCAATGCTATTCGATGTTCAATCTGTCATTCTCCAAACCAGACCATCTTGGCTCCATCAAGAGCTGCCAGTTCCAGCTTTCCAGCCTACCAACCTCGCCGTCATCCAGCCCCTGACTTGAAATCAGTCTGCAGTCTTAATCATCCCTCCGATACCTCTTCCTTGGCAAATCACTTCGATCGGAGCTACTATTGCGCCGCCTCCTCTCACCTCGCGGTGGCCCATCCACATCAGGCGAAGAGCTATTCCTCCTCACCCGTCGTGGAGGTGGTGATAGAGATCGTGAGTCCCTGGAGGGCGAGCGAGTCCGGCGTGCCGGAGCTCCTCTTCTTGGCGGAGGTGAGCGGGATCGCGATACGCTCCTGGCACCACGGTAGCTGTCCCCGTCACGTCTTGCCGGAGGTGGGGAACGAGATCGTGAGATTGACCTTGGTGCAGGCCTGTATCGCGGAGGCGGAGATGGTGAGCGTGAACTAGGACGAGCGCCACGCCGCGGCGGTGGTGATCTTGACCTCGACAGGGAGCGATTCGCAACGCGCCTTGGGGGCGGGGATATCGAGCGAGATATAGACCTCGGTGCGGCTCGGCGAGGTGGGGGTGAGCGAGAATCGGATATTGACCGCCGGATAGGCGCCCTCCGGGGAGAGGGAGACCGAGAAAAAGATCGGTCTGATGAGTATGAGCGTGTCGACCGGCTGAACGAGCGAGCCTTTGCGGCAGCCCGACGAGGCGGTGGAGAGCGGGTTAAAGAGCGTCCCCGACTACCCCCGTCACGAATATCTCGACGCGGAGGTGGCGACCTGGATCGGCTCAAGCTGCGGTCACGGCTATCATATGAACTGTCTCTCCGGTTGCGGCGTGGTGGGCTCGCGCTTCGCGATAAAGAGCGGCGGCGATCGATATTCCTTCGAGTCGGCGGTGATCGAGATCGCGAATATGATGAGCCGGTGTAAGAAGAGTAGCTGGAAGCTGAATCTGAGTCTGAGTCTTCGGCCTTGACAGGGGCAGGGAGCGCTGGAGGAGGCAAGCTTTGGAGGTACTCTCGCATGTCTTCTGTGAGAGCACCCATACCAATCGATGTGAAGTAGTTGATGGCAAAACGGATATTGCGGCGATTGTCACCACGTGGAAACAAACCCTGGAGACTGGGCAACAAAATTTCGTCCCTGCAACGAGCCTGCAACTTCGCCATGCCGATCTCCTCGACGATTTCCTGAAACAAAATTTTGATGAAGATTCGGGATGCCGACGTAGTCTCTTCTTCGTTAAGGTGGATGACTGACAAGCAGTGCCAGGCAATCGCATCCGAACCAAACATGTGCCCAAATAGCCTTGCAATGTTGCGAAGCTTGTTGCTGTCGTACCGGTGAATCTTCTCGTAATAGTCCATGAAAGCCCTGTCGAAGAGATCATTCCATAGTCGATTGATTTTGGCCAGTCGCTCGGCAATGCCTCCATAGAACTTGGTGTAAGTCTTCTCCTGACTGCAACACTCCACCACCATTTCTGGCAACTCCTTTTCATAGCCCACAGGAATCTGAATCCGAAGGAGCTTGTGGACAGATTCTTCGTAGTCGGCTGAGGACATCAGGGTCAAGTAGATGGTCCTGCGAAGGTTGACTAGATCCGCATTGCTCTGGTCCTTGATCTCCACGGCCTTCACCTCCTCGTCTTCGCTCTCGGATGATTCGTCCTCATCATCGCTATCATCCTCGTCATCACTTCCCTCGCCTAGGATCTCAGCCTTGAGCTTCTTGTAGGCTTCCTCGTGTTCCTCGTACTCAGGGTCAAGTTTGAAGATATTCAGTCCATCCTGCCCATCGAGGTCTCCGTTCAGGTCGACGTTGTGGGTAATTTGATCCTCCTCTTCAACCAAATCCAGCTCTTCCTTAATTGACGGGTTGTCTTTGAATTTGTCTTTCCGCTGCTGAAATAATACTTCGATCTGATACTGCACGCGCTTCTCAATGTCGCTGTCGTGCAGGATATTACGAAATTGGTCAAACACAACTCTTGCGATAGGTTCATTCATCTCCTCCAGAAATTGTCCGACCTCGCGCGTCAGGTTGACCGCGATCTCCACACTGTCGTCCGTCGGCTTGTGCAACAAAAGCATGAGCATCTGGGCGACCAACATCTCCGACGCGACCTGGTGATTCGTCAGGTGCGCAATAAATGTCGTGGTTGACAAACACACCGCCTTGTCGTTTCTGCGGAAGGCTTTCCGGAACCGCAAGACCAGCCTCTTGACCAATAGCTCACCCACAACCGGCAGCTTTGTGTTGACAATCGCCACCATTGCCGCATAGATTGGCGTGAACGGCAGCGAAGCAGCCTGTGCCTTCATTATGCTCTGACAGAATAGTCCCTTGCCGCGCACCAAGTTCTCCTGAAATAGCTCTGGCACAATCAGCTTCAGGTTCGGACTGTTGGCCTTGTTGATCAAACCATTGATCGACTTTTTCAGTGCTTCCCATGCCATCCGCTGCCATTCTTTGGTCGTCTTGTCCGTGCCAATCTGCGCCTGAAGAGCGCGCAGCCTTGCGGGCGGGATATATGTGCCACCCGAGCGTGCGTTGATCAGTCGGTCGTATTCAGCCTTTGCGGCGGCCTGCTTCTGTTCTTCGGTCACGACCGGCGGTGGAGTACGCTCGCGTCGAGGTGGCGGGGGTTCGCGGTGTCGTGGAGGCGCACCTCCAGGGCGGTAGCTGTCGACGCCTTTGCGGCGCGGTGGCTGGTGATTGTCGCGGCGGTCGCCGTCGCGTACATCGCGTGCCCGCTCATGTTCCCGGTGCTCGTCTTCTTGCATTTCGTGAGGTATCTGCGGTGAGGGCGACCGCGGCATGCGGGCCGGCGAGCGCTCGTCGAGGTGATGGTCGCTCATGACCGATGCAGTCTCAGTTGCCATGATGGGGGGCTGTGTCGTTGAAGACCACCAGGCTCTCTGTACGATCGCTCTATAGACTCGACGTGTGTATCTCGTCAACGAAGTACGGCTTGTTCAGAGAAAGGAGGCGACCACAAAGCTGGCGTCTGACAACGACTGGCTCCTCGAGAGGTCGGGAGCAGCGTTAAGAAGGGAAACAGTATTCGTTTTTGTTTGCCATCAGGCGCAAGATCATGTAGAGGGAGCTGCAGCTAAATTTCAGAAGGCGAAGGTTGGAGGTGCACGGGCCAGTGCTAACGGCAGGCACTGTCTTGCAGGCCAACCCCTGGCACATTGAATGCACCTGCAGTTGGACAAGGGCCAGCTTTCCGTCACTGTCCCGTCTGTGGACACTTGACCGGCGCGATGCAATCGTGGCATCGGATTCCTGGCCTCAGCTTCTTGTCGTCCTTCAACTTTCCTATTCTCAAAAGGGCGAGCCTTTGAGCCTCGGACTTTTCCCCTTCTCCACGCTCCTTCATTTACCAATTCCTCCCATCTGGATTTTCTTACCATGGTATGCCCCCCCCAATAAGATGGTCTCTCCTGATTATCCCTTTGCTGTAGGAGATCGCCTTGGCTAACGTAGTCTCCCTCGTGTAATGCAGCTTGACAAACTCGTAGGCGCCGCCATGCTTGTGGCTGCCACGGTCGTCTTCCTCTACTACACCTTCTGGACTCTGTTCATGGTAACTTCTTCCCTATCAATTTTGTTACTCTTCCAAGTCGCTAACAAATCCCCGTACCAGCCCTTTGTCGACTCCGATCACCCCCTCCAGAACTTCTTCCCCCCTCGTGTCTGGGCCATTCGCATCCCAGTTATTCTCGTGCTGCTAGGCTCCGCGGTCGTGGGCTCATTCCTCAGCGTTGTCATGATCAAGAGCAACCGAAAGAAGGCCGCCAAGGCAAAGGCTGCAGCCGCGAAGAAGAAGGCGTAAAATGCGGACACGTGCAGTCTGGGAGGAGTGGAAAATGGACATGGCAGAGATACCCTCACCATATGGAAATATGCTCGGCAACAATCTAAAAATGAGCTCAACATCTCAAAAGGCTGAAACAAGTCTTTTCGGAGGGCTCAAGGAGACTCAGATGAAGATTTAGGGGGCATCTTGGGGACGACGTACCTGATTGTATCATGGAAACTAGTCTCAAATTGATGTCTGTTGGTCATTCCAGGCTCGAAGCGTTGCTTTGCAGCAACATGGCATAAACACATTGTCAGAGGAAGTACAGCCCATATATCATAGCTGGCTCTGTATTTGTCTGAGGGAAGATATCTCTATGTAATCCATATTCCCCCCAAAGACCGCAACCAACGCCCCCAAACCACCTTAAGATAGAAGGAGTGTGAAGCTCAAAAATGCAGAAGAGCAAGAGCGGACCGATCATCAATCAACACTCTTCTGTCAAATGAACAAACAACTCGATACGTCTCCCACCTGGTGTTGCATGGACATGTTGCCGAACTGGCCTCGCCAGTCACTTCAAGCCATCGCAGGTGCTTTCTAGACCCGCTGATCGGCAAAGTCAAGGACCTCGCAATCATCTTCAAAGAACCCATCGTCATCCATGTCGCGGCCTCCCCCTCTCCGACGCCTAGTCGTGATCACAATCTGCTCTTCATCGCCGACGTCCATGTGACGGGCTACCGATCGTTCCATGGCTGATTGGGGCAAAGATCGGAAGTCCTCGGTCGACAAGTTGAATGATTCTTCGTCGCTACTGGTGATGTGAATATGACTGAGTCTGTTCAAGGCGATTGGCTGACCAAACGCCCAGTCACCACTGTCCTCGTTTCTTGCTTCTTTCGCCACTGAGGCTTTGGCTTTGGCTTTGCGTGCATTTGAAGGCTTCAAAGGTTTTTCATCCAAGTGAGTGTCGGCCATTAGAACGGACACAGTGGGGAGTTGTGACGCTGGAGTCACTGTGGCTTGCTCGGGAGCGAACTCGTGGAGCACAACACGCTTATCAGTGTGAAATGGCTGGTAGGGAGCAGACGATTCGATTTCAGCCTGGGGTATGGATGAAGCCGCGCTGGCGTGTCGAATCGGCTTTGACCGAGCACTGAGCACCATGGTGTTGTTGATTCCATCGCCGTCCTTGTCCAAGAGATCCAAGTACTCGTCAGGGTCGACAAGCCTCTTGACTACAGGGGCGATGGTGTCCTCGGGCAACATTGGAAGCTTAAAGTCTTTGTATCGCCGGAAACGAGTAGCACTTTGCCTCCCCTCACTAACGCTCATCCTTCGCGGTCGCTGTGGGAACGTTCGCACAAAGCCAGCTCCGAGAACGAAGAGTGAATGGTCTTTTCGGTTTGCAACAAGAATCACGCAAGAGGAACCTGGGGGATTCGAGCTCGATGGCAGTGATATACGATTGTCACCGCTGTGTCTCAGCTGATTGATGGCACTCCCAGTCTTGCCCAGCGAATGACTGATGCCGGCAGCGATGATCTTACCGCCGTAGTTGGCATGTCCCACGATCCTGGAGCCCGCCGTCTGGGCGGCATTTGCACTCCCGGCCGCATTTGCATTTGAGCTGCTGCGACGAGACCGGTTCATGAGTGGGCGAGCAGCATCCCAAGCCGAATTCAATGCACCTGCTGCGATTGACACCGCAGACGTACTACCCTCCGAAGTATTGTTTGTTGTCTCCTGTGGACGGAGTCGCCGACGCGGAGGAGGCCAGATGAATGCACTTGTGGGTAGATCGAGAAGGTGAACTGTGCCTCTCTCTGTGACCATGGCCACGCACTCGCCGTTGGGCTTCATCCAAGACACGTCCATGATCCGGGCCACAGTCATCCGAGAGAACTGGGCAATTTGTCGGACACGGGGTCCATTTGACGAGTTAGAGATTTTGGCCGAGTGCAAAGGCGACGATTTCGTGAATTGTATGCGTAACAGATCCCAAACAGTCTGTATGTCGCCTTTGGTGCTGGCAGTGAATAGCGAAAGTCCATTTGGAGAAAATGACAGGAAACTGCAACCAGAAGTTGCAAAGGTGGTGACCGGGTGTATCGAGCTCGAGTTCAAGGATGTCTCAACATCCACAATCGACACCAGCCCTGGCTCTTTAGTAACAGCTGGTGCTGCGGCACCATGTGTGGGCGGGAATTGCGGCTCTGGTCTTGAAGCGAAAGGGCCATTCCAAGCTTGCGCATTGGGCGGAGAACGAGCTTGCTGCGCTGCTGTCGCAGGCTTGTTCCAGTAATTGTTGAAAGCTTGCAGCCCTCGCTCGCCAATCCATTTCGCACCAGAAATCACCTCCTGAGTGGTCTCACGCATGAGCTTGTTCATGATGCTATCGGCAGCTGGTAAATCGACATCCGAGACCACACTTGGCAGCTGAGGAGGCGTGTGAGAGGTCAGACCCGGTGCTTTGCCTTGCACAGGGCCCGGCACTTTTGCCCTGAGTCCCATTTGCGAAGACGGTGCCGCAGGACAATAGGCAATCCATTTACCCCTGAGGGCAATGATAGGAGCTTTCTCAGCCTGCCGCTGTTGGCCAAGTCGCAGTCGTTCGGCTTCTGAGGACGGATCTGCCAGAGGTTGCTGTATAGCTGTCCATAGCTTACCAACGCATCTGAACTCTATTCGAGGCTCGTGCGGAATGCTCGTTTGCCGGTAGATCCAGCTTTCGCCTGTCTGCCCCGAAGCAACGACGATATTCCCGTTCTCTGCCAGTATTCGCAGTGCTCCCGTAGGCGGTGGGGCCTGGAAAATAGGACTGGTAATGGTCGTTGTTAATGGAATTTTGGGTCCTTCGAGGAGAACTGCAATATGACGACTGTCCTGTAGAGAGTAGACGTCCACCGTAGTCTGGTAGTATTCCACTGCAGCTGTGCGGATCCCACTGGCATCCCTCTGGCCCAAGTCTGTGCCAGCTGGAGATGTGGCTCCAGAAGCACGCTCCACCTCGTTCGCCTCTAAGGAGAGAGATGGTAGCATGGGACCATGGACAACGACCGCCACAAGGGGGCTCGGATCAGAACCTGAGCCGTTCAAAGCCCAAGGGAGAATCTTTGCCTGATAGACACCACCTCTCAGCCCTTTCAGACTCGCGACGGTGTCCAGACCATTCCTTGTGGTTGAGTGCACTTCCAAGCCACCTTCATAGCCCGTCAGAACCACTGTGTCTTTGCCCCTGGTGCTCATGCCAAGGGGACCTGTTATGGTGTCGAATCCGTACGCATATCCCCTCTCGCCAGCTCTCATTCCCGCTTTTGCCCCCAAGTCCAGGTCGATTTCAGGAGCGCCATAGAAGTGAGCTTGAGGTTGATGGGGTAGGGGCGGGTTCATCCCACCACGAGCATAGGCAGACTGTGAGTGCATCGAGCTTCGCCTGATGGACGCAGCAGACGGGGCATATGCCTCCGAGGGCGCAAAATGGTTGTCCATATGGAAGCTGAGGGGCCTTTTCGACTGCACTGGTGGTGAAGTCGATGGAGGCTGTCCGGTGTAGTGCGGTCGAGTGGAAGGAGAGGGCCATGCGTACGGTGCCCCACGGTTGTCCTCGTAGGAAGAAGGCTGTGTTGGTGGGGACTCCCCCATCAAGTTAAAATTGATCAAGTTTCCACCAGGGGAGCTTCCTAACCCTGGGACGCCTCGCATCCACTCAGCTGTGCTTCGTGTAGTGTTGGTCGCGTAGGAAGTCGCCGAGATCGCATCCAGGGCGGGCGAGGGGGCGGTGTTTCCATTTGAGGGAATGTTGGTAGGTTTCAAGTCTGGAGACTGAACTGAAGGGGATGAATTCTCCGAGGCAGACTCTTTGTTGGTACTGTGAGGATGAATCGATTTGTTAGTATTGGTGATAAGTCGTCTCGAACATAGACTCTGGCAAGCTACTGCTCGGGGAAGAGGGGAGGGGAAGGCGACGAGGCAGCCATAGCAGCCCACAGGTTGGAACACATACGAGAACTTGCCAGCGGTGTGCTTTGTCACCGCAGCGACAACACCCCCGCCGTCTTTTCCATTCTTCTTGTCCTTCTTGGCGCCTTTCATTCTCCGAAATCAGCTATGTTCTCAAGTCTGACCATACGCTGTGTAGGTGATTAGGACGATATGAGTGAATATTACAATGGGAAGACCAAGGGGACCAAGGGGACCAAGGGGACAGCGACGAACCGGGCATCCGAACTACTTCGAAAGCCTAGAGCAGATATTTCCCGCTCTAGACAGGGCACAGGTCGAGCTTCCTCCGCAGAGCCACAACGACGTTGGCGGGGAGGGTGACCTTGACGAAGATGGGGCGCGTGCCAGAAAACAATGAAAGGTCACAGGACAGTATGACGAGCCGACGTGGCTGGTAGAGTTGGGAGTCAGGGACACGAGTGACAGAATAGGGAACAATGAAGGTGCAAGTTGGTGGCAGTAATGCCGATAAAGGAGGGACAGTCGCCGACGAGCGAGTTCAATGTCGAAAACAAAGTGGAAGCCGCTGTACCGCAGCCTAGAAGTATGGGTACGATCTGAAAGACTCTAAAATCAAAAAGAGACAGTCGATCGCCTGAAAGAGGAAAGCGAGGCAAAAGAGAGGTCGTCGTGGGACAACGTGCAGTATGCGTAGGAAGCAGAATAGGAGGAGGTGGCCGTGTGTCAGGTTACGAGTACTCCGCGTGAACGAAGACCCAGAAACGCCCAGACAGACAGGATGGGTATCGTAGATATCGTCAACAACAGCAGAAACGCGTATCTTGTAGGGATAAGGTCAAGAACAACAGACTAGGTGTGATGGATGTTGGCTGGAGTGAAGAGGGTTGCTCATTTCCAGTTCCAGGTTGGGAGTATAGACGAGGGGAGGGAGGGCTGGCTTGTACTGCCTGCTCCAACAGCTGTAGACGTCAATCAACGACCGTGGGCCCGTAGCCGGTCAGCCCTGGCAAACCGACATAGACAAGGGCGGGCGGGCGGGCATGTGGAGGAGGGGATCTGGCTGCGACGTCGATTGCAGGGACTTGGCGGGCATGCGGCCAGAGTACCTCCGCAATTGGGAGGGCGCCTAGATTTGCGTCCCCTTTTCGGAGCTAGGTTGCAGTCACTGGCTCTATCGTTCTTCATTCCTCGGGTCACTTGGAATGTGAATTTCTCTTTTTACATCCTCAAACATCTCTCCTTTGGCCCCCTCCATCAGAGGATCAGTGGACGAGCACTTACCCGGGTATCTAGGTCAGTAGGTACTTAGACACGCTATCGGCTGCGAACGTGGGAACGGGGAACCCCTGACTAGATCTAAACAGGGGCTGGGAGAGAATGGGACATGGGACATCTCACATCGCGGGTCATTGAAGTAGATCCGTACTAGGAATGAAGGCTGACTGACTATCTTTGGGGATGTGGATTGTGCTGTGATACTATGACTGTGTAAAAACGACAGCCGAGTTAGGAAGGGCCTCAAGTGCGAAATCACAATCATCTTCAGCTCGTCATGTTTCAACTGCCCTGACTGCTGTAGGTACGCAGCGTCAGAGATCATGCAGTCACTAGTGATCTCACTCAGCTTTCAGGTGCGCCGCAAAATCACCTCCGCAAGTCACCGGTCTTCTTGCTAGCAGTGAGGTTCCATGCTCGTCTGCGTCGATGTGCGTCTCCTGACCCATGGTTCTGCGAGGCTGCTATTATACCTTGGTAAGGCTGATGATCATGATGTCGGTGAAGGCTAATGTTTTGGCTCCTGACAGCATTACTGCTTTGGGTTCATCTCATTCACACCTTACCCATTTTCAGATGTCCACCTGGAATCTTCTTTGTATTGCTATCAGCACCAGGGTTTCAAGCTACATGAATTTGATCACGCTCTGCTTTTCGGACCGCCCGCCTGACGCGCCGGGACTGACCCCATTCGAATCGCAATTGCACAGCAACTCTACCCCGCTGACGTTCATGTGGGGCAGACGAGGGGTAGGTCTGCTGATAAGAGCCACTGATATCGGCACGCTCCTCAACCGCGTCTCTCCGGGTCTTGTACCACTGTACCATGGATTGTACCACTACCAACGAATCGATGTCATCGTGTCTAGACCGCTTCTTGTCATTGGATTCACTGTACAATGTATGCATCCCAAAGTATGAATAGAACGTTCTGAGACCAAGAGATGTACTTATAAATAAGGCATAAAGGTTTGAAGTCCCACTGGCGGACTATTCTTCTTTGGGGGCTCAGTTCCCCCTGTGTGGGAGGGGGGCATGTGACTCCTTCGCAGAGTCAATAGTTGATGATCCACATTCAACGGAGGAAGGAGGTCATCAGTCTTTTCACTAAGCACAAAGAGATATGTGAAATGATTCCTCTACCATATAGAGCAAAACTTCCCAATACGGACAGCTTCTTCCCACCACTTCAGCCAATATTTTCTACCTAAAAGGTTGTACCATTGATCTTCGTAGCCTCGACACAACAGGATTCCTGCCAGGTACTAATCAATCACCCCACACAATCAAGCCATGTTGTGTCACCCACTCCCGTCTACGAATCCATTCACCTCTGAATATACACCCTGTAGTACGCAAACTTCCACTCACTCCCCACCTTCACCAGCTTCGCATAGCCCGCCCAATCTACAGCAGGCTCACTGCTCTCTTGGCCCTTCAGCTTATACACAACATGCCCGTAGAGCATGAGCTCGACCTGGCCCGTCGCCGTCTTCTCAAACTTCGCCGGAAAGACCTGGAAGACGGTGTGCTCCCTGGCTTGAACCTTTTCCCACATGCCCTCTCGGACCTTCAGGATGTCTATATGTGTCCCCCATGTTAGCCCAAAAGTCTGACGGATCTGTGAAAAGTAGTCGTAGTGTTGCGAACCTGTCTTTCCCGTTGCTGACTTCTTCTCCATCACGAGCGTCGCATCATCTTGGAAAAATTCAGCCCATTCTGTGTTCTTCCCGGGGGTGTCCGAGGTTGCATAGAACTTGGCAATAAAGTCCTTAATGCTGTCGTCGCTGGACGTTTCGACCGCGAAAGCTGGGTGGTAGTTCGCCATGCTATGACAGTCGCGCGCTTGATTATACTGCCGAGGTGAATTGACGCAAATCCAATAGGTTCAGACTCCTAAATCCCGGGTTGCAGAAAGGGTGCAAAGCTCTTGTTTGTGAACATAAAGAAATTCAATCGGACGTCTTCCAAGATATCGTCATGGTGAGGTGCGCGGCCCGAGTTCCGGGAGTATACTTGTGATCCCTTATCCGACGCGCTGTGGAGCCAATTGTGAAGCCATCGCATGTCTGCTTTTGCAGAATACCGTGTAGAGATCGCTGCAGCAACATTTTCTTTAAACCTTGCTATGGTCTTGTTTAGAACGAAACATACTCGAAGTTCCACAGAAACGATGCATGCAAATCTTCGCCCAGAATCATTTGTAGTAGTGGCGTCACAGCTGGGACACCGAAGATCAAGCCTTTCGGTGTCGCCTACATCACGCAATAAAATTCTTTGAATGGCTAAAGCGTATCTCTGGGCCCATCATTCCCTTCGCTGAATGCTCGTTGACCAGCTCTTGAAAAGTGCAGCTTTCCTCTCAGTCCAGCAAGTTGCCTTTCCTAAAGCTTCCCAGATCAAATGCCCATCTCGACATTAGCCTCTGACTAGGAAGACTACTTCTCCTAGGTATACTTAGACCAACCAGGAACATGTCGTTACCGATTCTTCTTCTTCTTACGCCTTCGGTGTAGACCACCTTGCTCCAACCCAGAACGCACCGTACTCGAGTTGTTGTTCATAACCTGCGAATCGCTCCTAAACGAAGTACTAACCCCTTTAGACAGGGTCCTGGTCCATCTTATGCGGACGAAGATTGGTCTCCCTACGCCATGGACCGAGAACTTGGATAGAGTCGAGAATCGGCGGGCTTTGTACCTAACCACCACGTCTCGAGACCCTCTTGCTCCCTTCGCCCGTCTCGTCCATCCCCAAAGCAGCTCTGCAGTCAGGGCAATACCACGTCTTAGGTAGTGCTGCCGCGCTGTTGATCCCAAGGCACTCGAGGTGGAACCATTCGTATTTGCACTATTTTGGAGTTCCCAGTCAGCCTTGGTGGGACGCCGCCCATGTCATTGCCACCTTGACATCGGCCAATATCGCCGTGAAAATAAGGTGGGTAATCACTTACACTCTCCGCATTCTCGCACATGACCATGGTCCCGAAACTAACGCGATTGCAAATACAGTAACGAGCCTCATTAGGATCGATCACATTCCCTTCTTCGTCAACCTCGATTTCTGTTTCGGCCTCAGCTTTCTTCTGAGCACCTGCACCAGTCCCACGCTTGGACTTCTTTGGCGCCGCCTTGCGCTTCGTTATAGCGCTGTTGTTGCCGCCCGAGTTCGTCCGACTGATGGTGCCAGGAATAGGTCTCTTAGTCCTCTTGCTGGGTTGCCTCAGCGACGGCTCCGGGGCAGGTGTGTTTCTTGCGGTACTTGCACGGCGAGGACGTTCTGCGGCTAGACCTTGCTTCTGCTGGCCAACGTCCTGACCACGAGATGAAGGCCTTCGAGATGTCTCGACGGGGGTCGTTGCACTCGGTGTATTGCCACCTGAGCCCGTCGTCTTGATGGGCGGCGGCGCGGCCGCCTTGTCCTTAGACCTTGTGTCTCTGGATCTCGTCTCCCTCGTTGGAGGCAGAATGGGAGCAACTTGTTTCTTGGGTGATGAGGAGCCGTCAGCTGGCGCCTTAGTGGGAATAGTGGTGGTTGTGGTGCCTGCCTCGATGCTGGGAGCGGGAGACACCGCAAAAGAAGATTTAGCTCCTACCATGATCGACTGATCCGAACCAGGAATGGGAATGGGAACTGGTGTCGTGGAAAGCGGTGCTTGAGTCCCAGCAGGCGTTATTTGATTCGGCGGAGCTGGTGTATGACGGGGCAAATTGATGTGTGGGGGTATGGGCACTGGAGTCTCGGTCTTGGAACGCTTCTGGCCAGGCGCTTCTGGCTTCTCAGCGTCCGCCTCCGAGACCGAGTCCCTCTTGCGTTTCTTCTGTTGTCTCTTAGTATTCTTCGCCGCAGCTTGGCTAGAGGAGGGCTGGGGTTGCTGGAAAGACACCTCGAAGTTCCTTGCCAGTAGTGCGAATCGTCTGGCTGAGTCCTCAGCCTCCTTTGCGGCTTGATCCGACAAGCGGTCCTTCTTGAGCTTCTTCGCCTTGTTGAGTTCGTGGCCGCGGTTCGTGAGAGTCCTATCCTCAGCCTTGATCGCAGAGTCAAGACTAACTGCACCCATAGGGAGATGCTCAAAACCAGTTGTGTCGTCGACTATCGGTCGCGGGAGGGTCGGCTCAAATGGTAAACCTTCCTCTTCAGCCTTCTTCTTAGCAGACGCCCATCCGTCATATCCACGGCCCAAGTGCTTCAATTCCCTATTTATCATGGTATCACTTGGAATCCAGGCAGAGTTCTTTTTCATCCGCTTTCTCAACTTGGAGAGCTCCCATTGCGTCAGTTGCAACCACGGAGCATCGTCGCTTCCTGGCACAGCATTTTCGGGTGGTGGCTTCAGTGGTGCTGTGACGGATGGCATACCCAGTGGCGGGTCGGCCGCGTTGGCAGAGGAATGTGAGGCCTTTGGAATCTTCCTCGGCTTCGGCACTTTGGGAGGCTTGTCAGCAGCAGGCTTCCTGCCGCGAGGTTTCGAAGCGCTCGCCAGAGGGCCTGGTGTACGCCTCCGACCTGGAGCAACGATGTCTTCTTCTTCTTCTTCGTCGGCACTGCTGTCACTCTCGCCGCTATAGGTATCGTAGCCAACGTCATAAGGAGCCAGCACCTCCCCGGGAACAGTAATCCGTGGGACTCTTGGCCGACGGCCCTTCTCGCCTCCAGCAGGTTGTCTCTTGTGCGCGCGCGTGGCTTGAGGTGATCTAGGATGGGCGACAGGGCTTCTCGGCTCGTCCTCAGTAGGGTAATTCTCCAGCATCATCCGCAGCTTCGCGTGGATCAGCTTCAGACGATTAACGTGGCGGCTGACATTATCGGCCATGCGCACGGCTTCGGCGTGACTGTATACGCGACTGGTGAGGACCTTGTTGACTGCTTCCGAAATGTTCCCGCGCAGCTCCACTGAGCTCGGTTTGTTGTTCGCGGGTAAGGTGGGAAGCTGGCCCCATAGCTTTGTCAGATCATGAAGTCTAAGCGAGGCATCAGCGTAGTTGTTATCGAGCTTCCCAATCAGCGTCAACGAGCGCATTATATCGGCTGGCAGGTGCTCCGTAAACTCCAGGAAGTCGGTAACGGTCGCGGGCGCGTCTGGGTCAATTCGTTCCTCGAGTGAGACGAGGGACTCCATGGGTCGCATGGCCGTCGTGCGCGGCGAAAGCTGCTCGTCTTCATCCATCTCTGCGCCGTGAGCCTCCACCGCTGCGCTCATTGTTTGGGAGGATCGAATAACTTTGCGATTGGAACATCAGTCTTGGTATCAAAAATCGCGGGATTCCATTTGGTCGAGGCAGCGTAAGCTGTCCTTAGCTAAAAAGACAATGGTATTGGTATGGGGCTTGGTTTGTAATGAGATTGGGCAAACGAGTCGCGCCTTGCATTGAATCGGACGCGGCATGTGAAGCTCAAGCTTACCTAAACATGACCTTAGATAAGCAACGGAGCAGCCAGCCTCGAATGAAATCAAGCTCAGAGGAGCAAAGTAGTTGTGTCAATCCGAGTTGAAACTACTATGATCATTCAAGTCAAATGCTCGCATGGAGTCTTGTCGACTGTGATGGACAAGAAGTAATCAGCTTACAGAGTAAGAAATGTGGGCTATGAGACCTAGTCTGCTATTGTACAGAATCAACGAGCGGCTGGCGTGCTGCAGGTTTTTATTTTCCAACGAATGCTCCAACGTTCTAGTAGCCACATTCATAATTTCTTACGGAGACTTCCTGAAATGGACCGCATGTGGACCAGGATGAGATTCCCTTCACTTTTCCCTTCTCCTCGACTGATCGCCTAGTTGAAGAAACGAAGTCTGGAGAATTCAGCCCTATGCTACAGACTAATAAAGCCCAGTCCCCTATGCGTAAAACCATGATGGCAATGCTATCCCCTTTGTCCATGTAAAAAGAGAAAAAGTAAAAAGGCCCCCCCTCTCACATGATGGTTTTGATGCTCCTCTAAACTTCCCCAACAAAACCCAAGCCCACTGCAGCGAAGAACGCCGCAGCCGCCCACACAATACTGTAGGCTACCGCACCCTGGCCATCCACTCCACTAATGGTCAATGCACACTGCACATAGGTGTTGATACCCGTGACAGCCACGACAGCCAGTGTCCTCACAATGCCCACCTTGGTCTGGGTGGTGTAACCCCAGACATTCCACCAGAACGTTTCCCACAAGCTCGCATCGATCGCATCAAACTGGGCATGCTTTTCGTCCTCCTCGGTTCGACCGGTGGCGGCAAGTGGCGTGAAGATGAAGGTTCGTGCAGCAATACCAGAAGCGAGAGCCAGAGTTCCCAGAATGATCAGGCTATTTTGGCTGGGCTCAATAGTATGAATTCCTTCAAAGTACAAGACCAGCGCAGGGCGTAGGTAGATGTTGTACGACAGGAACAGCGTGACATTGTAGATGAAGCTTGCAAGTAGTATGGACAGGAGCTGAATTGACCTGTCGAGGATGATCTCGCGATTCGGGGTCGAGGAAGCAGCCTTGTGCGCATCGGACAGCGAGCGCAGGAGCAAGAAAGGGACGAAGCTGGCCGCGACATCAACAGCGAGTCCAGAGAGAGCCGTCTTGGGGCTAAGGTTGTAGAATGCAGTCATTAAGTAGAACTAAGCACGATCCCAAGTCAGTGCTACGTCCGACAGTCTGTCGCTAATGAAATCCCAAAAAATACTTACTGTTGGGCTATGCGACAGGAAGTTCAGCGCCGCAAGATCCACTGAGTCAAAGTTTGCGAACCATCCCAACGCTAGCTCCGCCAGCCTCCATGCCGTCATGATGTTCACCTCGCGCGTCGTATCGAGGGTGCGCATGACGGTGGCCAGCTCGCCCCGCGTGAATTCATTGATGAACGAGTAGCCAAGTGACGAGATGGAGAAGCTCAGAATTGCGACGAGAGGAAAGCGGAGCAGGCTAGGCAGCGAAGACTTGCGCTGGTCGACCAGCACAGCAGGAATCTCACGCGTGGCCACGGCGGCCGAGCTGGAGCTGGAGCCTTCGCCGGCGTCAATTGCATTGTTCTGCTTGGTGAGAGACATGGCGCATTCGTACGTGTAGGCGGGGAGTGTGATGTCAGAGTTGACAGAGCAAATGGGCTTGCTCAGCAGTAAATAGGTTGTTGACTTAGGATTCCCCCCAAGAGAAAGAAAGGAAACAAACAAAGAAACCAATGAAATGAAGCTCTCGCTCGTACGGAGCTTGTGATGTTTTGTCGCAAGGTCTGGGCAGAAAATTGTGTGACAGCTGTGGAGTGGGAGGTTTGGAAAGCCAAATTGAGCTTGAGGCAAGGCGGCTCGTGGAGAAGATTACCATGGACTGCTCGTTCCCCCGCAACCAGCAACAGTCTCCACTTCTTGTGCAAATCTAGTACAGGCCGCGCCGCTTCAAGCTTCTCTGTGTCGAAACTAGCAAAAGATCGTGCATGCTCTACTGCACAGGCAGTTATACTTCAGTTACAACATGTTGCGCGCTTACAATTACACTGCCCACCCCAAAGGGCACATCTGCTTCCATCATGTTCCATCCATTGAGAAGGAAAAATACGAATATACTACAAATTCAATATACTGCACGCCTGGAAACCTGTGGCTGCTGCAATGCAATTTCCGTTTGATGCAAAAGACCTCGCGGCTGCATGACTGAGAGATCGAGGAGGTATCCACCGCTCCATTTAAAAAAGGAAAACTACATATACGGAGTTTTCCCGTTCAGGTTTTTCTCCCCCTTGCTTTTCCCATCTCTCCTTCACGCTCTTTCCCATTTTTTCCCCCACGTGGCATGCGAATAATCGCACGATTGTGAGTTGGGTTTGTTTGGCGGTTAAGCACATCATCTTGCTCGATGCAGCATCGTGTTGCTCTCAATGAACAAATATGTCACCGACCAGCGTCGGACAGCGGTATGAACGAGTCGCGTGCTCGCACGAAGCCAGCATGTGTATTGTTCAATAAAAACATCTACTGGGCTGGCTAGGGCAGTGAGAAGGATTTATTAAGTCACGGCCAACCCAGACTTTTGAGCAGCCTTTGGTCGACGGAACTCTACAATTTCTTGGATTACTTCACGTCAGGCCACTGCATGTTGTTAGGATCTCATACGACATCCATTCGTGTTACTATCTCGGTGGAACTCCCACTCGACGCTGCACAGATACGGTCCTTACTTTAACCTCGTTTCGCAGCATCCCACAATCCTCCAACAACCTTGTGGGATGTCTCAACTCATCGGTGCCAAGGACCACTGCCGCGGAGAGAAACATCTCCTCATTCCGAGCGTTATATAGGTGGTACAGAAAAGAAAACGACAGACAAGAGACCTCCCCGGCCTAGTACGCCAGTCCTCCGTCCGGCCTCGGTTATTTCAATAGCAGATCGTGGCACATCAATCGCAAACAAGAAGATACGGTCGTCGCGATTGGCTATGGTCATTCTTCCATCTGGCCAAAGACTCCGTAATCTTCTTCGTCGCTTCGAGACCGAGATCGCATATCGTCGTCGTCGTCCTCCATCCTGGTATCGACATTGCCCCCCCTCTCACCTCGAGTGAAGCTTTCTGGTGCCTGACTAGGGAAGCTGTTCAGGAACGGCGATTGCCCCAGAGATGCCTGGCCCAAGAAGTGAGCCGGTACCATTGGTACCGGCGGGATGTCGAGTGGCAGCTGATTGGTCAGCGAGCCACCATTGCTGTTGTAGCTGCAGCTCAGCATAGCCACGGCCTTGGCCAAGTGGTCGTCGGCTTCCCCAGAGGTGGGACCTGGTGTAGGGCTAGGCTCCAGATATCGGCGGAAGCTCGAGCCGTACGTGTCTTCGTTGCGGATCTGGCGAGAGAGTGCACCTCGCACGTCATCTTCATCGTCCGAAGCCATGGAAAAGTTGGACTCGTCCATATGCATGTCGTCCATGTGAGGCGGCGGAGTAGTTCTGGCGGAGCTCTGGCCGTCCAGCTGCTCAGAGAAGCCACCCGATAAAGACGGGGAGGAAGGCTCAAAGGCGGACTCCGGAGGGGTAGTCGGTTGGGTATTCATTTCTAGCAGCAATTTGGCAGCTTCGAGGATTTGCACTTGCTGGTGCTTAGAGATGAGCAGTCTCGAAGTATATGTCCATGCTTCAGTGTGTTCCCATCTGCAGAAGTGAACACGTCAACAAACATTCTGCCTTGCGAGTGTAGTGGCGGACCATGGAGGTTCCGAGGTCAAACCAGCTACCGCATGGTAGTAATGTTAGAGGATATGGAAAGGACGGGGGCACGAACTTATGCTTAGTCAAGCAACTGTTGTGCTTATATTCCTTGTGGCACTGATCGCACTTGATCACCGGGCGGTTGAATCTCCTCCCTTCCTTAGTCAGTGGCTGACCGTCGCTGGCACGCCTTTCGCGAGACTCTGGGAGAGCTGCGCCGTCCTCGGGCAAGCTTTCTTCCTGATCGTCCACCGCGTCCTCTCTCGAGACTGCTCCTGGTCGGGAGCCCGGAATTTTGTCGACGGGCACACTGGCGGCGTGTGAGGGTAAGTTGCTCAGGCTCGCAATTTCTGGTCGAAGGCCACCAGATTTGGACGCTCGGCGCGGTCCAATAGCCATAGGTAAGGCGGGGAGTTTATCGACGTCTGCAACGCCTGCTGCTGCTGCTACGGCAGCCAAGTTCGCAGCGTTATTGATCAGACTTCTGCGACGCACCCGGTGCTCTGCAGTGAGGGGACTCGGGTTGGTCGTGTGAGAGTTCGTCCGCGAGTGTGCTTGTCGGTGGCCGCTCGTTCCCGAAAGTGGATTGAAGGAGGAAGGAGGAGATCGGTGTGTGAGGGGTCTTGAGGTTTGCAAAATGTCCTGTAATTGAATCCAAGGAGATCAGCGGTCGTGAGGTGGGATAGGCGGCACTAGGCAGGCATAGCGAGCCGCAACGAGTGTTGATCGACAGTTTGCTTACCTTTGAGGAAGCCATTTCCGATGTCGCGCAAAGAGGAACAATCCCAGGATAGCCACATAAACTTGATTGTATTTCGAGATAGTTCCAACGTCGCAAAGAGTGAACAGCAAAAGCAAAATAAAAGAAAGTTGAGCCTGAATTGCCGGAACGCGTTCGTGAGGTGACGTGCTTGGGACTCTGGTTGAGTAATTTTTGGTGTTGTGTGTGGGAAGGACAGCAGGTTTGGCTGGGAATGGAATTAGGGTCGCAGCGATTGGAGTTGGCAGCAAAAGGAAGCCGCTCTTGGAAACTTTTTGTCACCCGACTTCAATCCAGCTGACGAGACTAGTGTGGTGCGAAGGGCTGTGAACTAGAGACGTTGCTTGGAGGGACAGAAAGGAAGCCCCTGTTTCCGAGCGACTTCGCAGAAAAAGCAAATCGGACAAGGCCGACTAGCTCTTTGCAAGGCGATTCGATGAGGTGGCCGTGGTTGGATAAGCGTGTACCTGAGTAGGTACTTATGCGTGTTCTGCGGATGAATCCTGATACCCGGATCCTGCAACCTAAGAGCCTAGGATGGGCAATATGCAAATTGTCCTTTCTTTGAGTGCTCGAGACAGGCACTGTTTGAGACCAGCTGGCGTAGAAGAAAGGCTCTCCGTAAATGCTAGTGGGCCCCCAAAGAGAGATCAGATGTTGGATCGGTGACGGGTGACGGATCAGTTGGGAATGGGGAGTAAACGATGTGAGGCCACCGGAGGGAACGGGAGGGGGGGTTCGTGTTGCGACTGCGAGGCTTCAAGGTGGGAGAAATTATTCAAGACAGAAAGAGAAGGAGAAGGACCAAAAAAAAAGTTGCCGATCCGTTTGACAGGAACAGGACACGAGAGGGCAATTGTAAGAGCCTGGGCTGTTCTATCTATTGCGGAAAGCGATAGCCAGCCCGGCTGTGTATGTCACGCACGCAGTCTGGTGTATATACGTACCGTCCCGTCTGTACCGTACGTGGGGAATCATAATAAGCAGCCCAGTACAGTATGGGTATGGTATGAGACCCCCTTCTTGTTGGCTTGTTATATACAACCAAACGATACAGTTCTCTGCGTCTTCGTACTGTATCACAGACTGTGCTTGGAGAGGTGAGGTGTGTCGATAACACAGGAGTGGAGTCTGGTCCAAGGATAGGAGCTTCAGGAGGCTGCATTTCGCTTGTTTCCTCCACGCTGCCTTTCTCCGACCCCTCATTATGGGAAAGCAAGCTGTCGGAGGATGCCAAACACACACACACACACCAAAAAAAAAAAAAAAAAAAGGTATGGACAGCAAGTTCTCCCATTTCTTCAGCAATGAGGATTGCTTCTTGCCTGCAGCCTCCTTCGCCCACCGGCCAGCCAGCCCAGCCCAATTGCCACTTTCACTAAATTGTTGTAGCCAGACCACGGGACGAGGAGTGTTACACGTACGTATGTACTGTACGTACTATGTACGAATACGTGGTCATCTGGGAACTTGCCGGTCTTCGAGCTCACTGCCACCACAGTGAAGCTGCACAGGGCGCGCCGGGCGCTTCATAGCACCAACCACGAGGTTGCAGGGCAGCTGGCAAGAGAGCGGGGGGAGCGCTCCTCATCCCTCGTCCCTGTTGCTGCACTGTGGGTGTGCGCTATTTGGCTTATCAAGTACAGAGCGGGTCTTGCACCACTGTCTCAGAGTGGGAAGACGACTTGGAAGTACCTCGTCCGTAAACAGGGTGTGAGAGCAACCGGAACGGAGAACACAGGGGGATCCCACGCCCAGGAACTTGCATTGCAGGACAATGTGGGCAGCGGTGCATACCGAGTGGAGTCGGCATCGAGCGTGATCGACATCGAGTGTTTGAGTGGGGGAAGGGTGCTACATGCTATGATAGTAAATGTTGAAAGGCGCCTTCAAAATTGCAAAGCCAGGCCGTGGAAATTGGCAGGCAAGAAAGACGCCGATGATCGAATTGATAATTGCACGCGCCTCAAGTATGCTCCGCCCTGGAAATAAGATTCATATCCGGTAGAAAAGCTCAAGGAGAGCGGGGACCATCTGGACTAGTACTATGCAGGCAAGCCACGGGGATTCAGTGCGGGCTCTAGACGATGTTCCAGGCTAGCGACAATCCCACGGCTATTTCGGTGGCCATGCCTTCAAGTTTTCCAAGGAGTTGAGATCTCGCTACAGCTTCAGCTTCAGCCCGTCCTCCGGAAGCAGTACTGTCGGACGTTCCGCCAACTCTTCACACTTGGGTAGTAAATATTAGACAATTGAATGCGGATACAAAATCAAATATGCCGAACACGGAAGGTTACCTGCTCAATTTACCTACCTACTGCAGACAGGAATGCCTCGGTAGGTAGTCAGTTGCCAGTGTTCTCTAGAGGCAGAGGAACCAAGGTCGCCCTCACACAGTACTTCAGGCACCTAGATTACGGTAAGCTTAAAATCAAACCAATACGCTACTCGCCGTGTTCATGTGCCCCACCCCTCAGTGTACGGAGAAGTTCGAGCCCAAGGTGTTGAAACAGCCCGGCTGCCAGGTCTGTTTGTGGCCCTGACACCCCGTCGAGGAAACAGACGGACTTGGTAACGCGCCTGTGACATGGAGGGACCTGTGTATGGCAATCAAATCAATCCCACACATTCAACATTTTTTGGACTTTTTTTTTTTTGGTCCACATGCCAGGCCAGCATGACACGCCGCCAACGCGAGATTGAGCCAATGATTAGCTCTATCGCTGCAGTGTTTCGATAAAGGATGCCACCAACGGCCAGCCTCTACAACCTCATCTCACTGAGAACCAATTGCCATGGATGCATCGCGCACACCCACCAGGCCCTCAAGGTTGTGTTTAGCGCGTTCATAGTCGACCAAGATTGGCTGGCTGCAGGAGGACCTCTCGCGGACTCAGCCAATACTACCCACACAAACTAGACCAGTGCTCAATAATTAAGTAGATCTCTCTTCTTGTGCAGTGTTCGAGATCCGAGGGAGATCTGCTATTAGATATGATGCTGAGTCGTGCTGTCGTACTGGAGACAGACAAATAATTTAATTAGTAAGCTGTTATTGAGAGCCGGACACCACCACTTCTTCCCACAGAACACGCTCTCCTCATTCCTTGAATCGCCAAGTGTAATCTGGCTGTCTGGCTGCGGACAATATTATGCAAACAACATGGCATTCAAGGTTGTCGGTGCCGATCACCGATGATTCCTTACCTTTTCAGTTCCCTGGCGCTCCCTCGTCGCACCATCGGAGAAAATAGAAAATAGAGTCGAGGTCTGGACTTGTCGATTCCATGGACAAGGTCGGATGACTTTCCCACCAGATCAACAATGTGTTTCGCCAATTTGGGAAAATGCAATACATGGTATTGTGAACAACAGATGGTTGGGTGGCCATAAGAAGGGAGGCCTTGGGAGGGCAGCATGACCTTTCGTAGCGCCTCGGGCCAAATAATTTGCAAATGCAGCATCGCCTCCACTTGTTTTGTTTTACGACCATTCCGTCTACGATCTCTGGCTTGAAACTTGTGTACGTAGGACAAGGAGCTAATTCAATACTAAATGAAAACTAGAAATGCGACTTTTGCATAATTATCGTACCAATTAATCATAATGGAGCAAGAGCTCATTCCCATCTCATATCCTCTCAGCATTTCTGTACCCCCAATACAGATCCTTGAGAGCCAGTCTTGAGAGCCAGTCCGCCTAGTTTGGGCTTTGACTCAATTAAGAGCAGTCCGGACGCGGCTCGAAGGGCAAACAAGATGTGCGAATAGCCCTTCAGCTCACACTGAGCAGGCCTATGGAAGGTTATGACGTCGCTATATAGCTTCCGAAACTCACAATGCACGCCCCCCCCCCTTCGGCCCACATCGCCGCTGGAGGACAGTGGTGAAGACACATGGCTTTGCTCCCCACTCCCCACGAGTTGCCCATTTTTTTTTATTTTTGTTTGGCATTTGGTGATTTTATTTTCCCACGATGCCTTGCCGACTTGCTGGCCAGCAGCAACAAGGTCCAGGACTGCCAACTGCCAACCTGCCGGATGACGTTGTCTCGATCCATTAGCCCCACGCAACGTATTTTTATTTCCGGCTTTGCAGCAGCGACCAAGACATGCAGCAGTTGTCCCGGATGCGGATGGAAGACGCCAAACATTCTTCGGTGTTCTTTTACAGACGGTTTCCAAGCCAACTAGCATCCGAAGTTCCAGGTTCCTGCAGTCAGCACGGAAAAGGAAGGCTGGGCGGCTGACTGGCGCAGGATTGCGTGGCAGTCTGGCCAAACCAGCAGGTCAGGTATAGGATGCCACAGGGCTGGACCTCATTGCTCCATGTAGCCCGCCAGCAAGCGAGCCGGAAACCCCTCTGTTACCCGTCGTGATGTTCATGATCAACAAGAAGAGTCTACTTACCCTCGCATCCAGTCGAACGGACACTGTCAGACTGTTTTCCCAGGCAGATCATCAGGAGGCAGACTGCGACAGACAATCTCTTTTTACGCCCCGGCTATCAAGTTCCAAAATCCAAAATAAATTATTGGGATTCGAAGACAAAGAGGATCAGCCCGCTGCCAGCCCAGCGCCCCACAAAGACCTTTTGCGCCCAGCGGGGGGGCCGCTCTTTTGTTCTGGCCATTGTTGGACAGTGCCGATATGAATGTAGGGCGGGACAGAAAGGATACTTCAATCACATGAACCCAGACCCGGGGCTTCAGTGAGCAACGGGTCACTGTGGACTGATACTTACTGCTGAGCTGATTGTCAGCACAGCGGCGCCCTCTCATTAGTGTCCAAGCCCGACAACGTGACCGGATGTAGCGTCAGGGACACGCACGCCAGCAGGACCTATGTATTGCGGGAAACTGCTGTTCATCTGTCTAGAACGGCGGAAGAAGGACTATAGAAAATTCAGACATAGTGCAACAATAATGGCAAGGCTAGTAAATAAACTGTCAGCATTTGAGGTGGAGTCATAGATTGTATAGTGGATGCCGAAGTCGGCGATATTTGGAACTCATCGTCGATGAGCCAGCGATTGACAATGTGCGATCGATCCCTTGATCATATGCCTGGGAGAAGTGGACAAAAAGAGAAAAAAAAGAAAGAAAAAATTGTGTGTTCGCGCTCGCCGGGCAGATTCGAAAAGACTCAACCAATTCAAGCTGACTCGGTTCAAAGGGTATGTTGAGTGTTCGTCTCGTCTTCCCTTGAATGCATGGTGCCCCTGAAGCATCGGAATTGAGCCCGAGCCCGAGACAGGTAATTCATAACACCTGTCTACCTACCTACCTACCTAACGTTGCTACCTGTTGGCTGGATCATCAGGGGCAGCGGGGCGAAGCAGCCCCGAACCTGAGCCAGCGCCAACACCAATGTCGCCAGGGAGAGACCACCGTAGTAGTTAGGGGATTTTGGCGTGTGGGAACCTTCCCCCGATCGTCCATAGGGGCCTTGTAGCATTATCGAAATTCAAACCAACACAAACTGACCTCCTGAAAAGAAAGAGTCCACTTTCCTTCAATTCCGCTAAAGTGTCCAAGCGACTGGTCCACGGATTGCCCGAGACAAGTGGCATCACCACAGAAGCCCACGCATCTGTGCACCGACCGAACCTTGAGGGGGAGTCCGTGCAGCGCGAGCCCGCTTGACCGAGTTGCAACACAATGTCAGGCTTTGTGCGTACAGGCCGTGGCGGCGCAGGCAACTTCATCAATCAGAAGGACGTTGAGGAAGCAGAGAAAGCCCAACACGCCAATGTTCGTTACGAGCGTTCCATATTCTAGCTGCGACTCTTATGTGTACCCCCTGACTTGTGAAGAGGGTGTATGGTGTACGTGTGTGTGTTCGAGTGCGCGCGTGTGTCTAACATGGGGACAGGATCCTGAATCGCAACCTGCATCAGCGCCGCCAGTAGTACCAGCATCGCAGGCCCCCCAGTATGTGAGGTCGGGCCGCGGCGGAGCTGGCAACTTTGCAGACCCGCCCACACTCGCCGAGTCGCAGGCAAGAGAGGACGTTGTGGACAGGACCGAAGTGGCCGTGAATACCTCGCAGGCGGGCAAGCCTCGTGTGGGATTGAGTGGTCGGGGAGGCGCTGGCAATTGGACTGATAGTGATGCGGCCAAGGATAGCGACGCGGACAACGACGTGCAGTCGAGACAATCGCGTATTGAGGACAAGATCGTTCATGATATCGAGGCGAGCTTGCCTCCGCCTCCAAGGACTTATCATCAACACGACCGGAACATGGAAAAATAGCCCGTTGTGATCTACAACCGCAAGGCCGGTTCAACACAGGACAGGCAATATACGAGGCGCCGTGGGTCAGATCAGGAACGCCAAATGGTAGATACCCTTTTTTAGCATAACAAAACATTGCTGCGGCTCGTCAAGAGTAGCATGCCTCAGTCACATCCACAGACTCAGATACTTTGCTATAAATTACCCTTGTCATACTAAGTGAAGGCGATACTGTTGGAGGTGGTCAGCAGCACGAGAAGGTCCACCAGGTGTGCAATCGTTCTCTCGACATGTGCCTCTTCTACATCGTGCCCTTCGAGCACAGCGTCTCCCAGTGGAACCAGCCAAGGCAACGAAAGTGTGAAATCTTCGCTTCGACAAAAGTCTCGCTCTTAATTTTGTATTTCCGTACAAATGATTTCGGGAATCTCTTAAAGAATAGCCCCACGAAGTGCCCTTGAATTTTCCATCAACGCCCAGAACGCCGCCATGCTGAAGGTGAGGCTTCCATCCCTCCACAAGACACTCAGTCCATGTCCATATCATCATCGTCGTCCTCGTCCTCGAAGCCATCGTCCTCCGCATCGTCGTCCTCGCCGTCTTCGTCGACTCCGTGGCCCTTGACAATCTCGATCTCCTCCTCGACATCGCCGTCGACCGTAAGCCTCTTCCTCCGCACCTCCTTTCCAAACACCTTGGCGACGTTCTTCCTCTTGGCAGCCTTGACACCCTCGACCTCCATGCCCCCAGCTTCCTGCTCGAGACGCTTGCGCTCGCTGGCGCGCATGACTGGCAGCAAATGCTCGTGCTCAGCGACCAACTTTCGTGCCTCGCGCAGCTCCTGTGCGCGCTTGCCCGCCATGCGCTGCTTGTAGAAGACGCGCTCGCGGCGCTGCCGAATCTCGCTGATGCGCTCCATCGCCTTGAGTGTCTTGCCCATGAGCTCGCGGTCGTACTTGACGGGGATGTTGCGTCGTGCGCCGAAGACCAGAGTAGAGTCGACGGTCATTTCTTTGCCGGCAGCCTTGCGGAAGGCCTTGGTCCACTTCAGCTTGCGTGGGTTACGCTTCATCTTGAAGTTCTTATGGCATTTTGAGCGCTGTTTAATCGCTATGGGTTAGCATTGGATCGTCGGCGCAAAAAGTCACCGGGGTGGTGCGGAGGTTAACATACACAGAACCGGAAGAGTTTGGCCTATGTGAGATCGTCAGCATATCTTTCCGTAGCCTTTTGCAGTATCATATCAACATACATCATTTCTGACAAAGGTTATACCCTTTGAAGGGTATGCCGGTCGGCTACTGTGCGGTTGTTAGTCGTGTGATCTCAAACGTTGGCTGAGCGAGGCGACTTGCCAGAAGTAACAGGTTTCGATACTGTAGCGATCGTTATTAGTCTATTTGCATATCCACGAGATACTAAAAGGAGAGCAACATACCGCATATTGACTGTTGCGCTCGAGAACCCGGGATAGAATTTGCTGTACTTTCTGCAAAGACAAACTAGAGAAAGCGAGTTGGTTGTTCTGGAAAGTCGAACTTTTAGAGTGGGTCGCAATCGATAAGCCCCAACTTTTTTTTGCCGCCAGGGCAACGCGCCTCTTTCCCGACGTCAAGTCTAAAAAGGGCTTGATCTGCTGCTCTTGCGCCCAAAACTCCATCACAACCACTTACATCACATTCAATCAAGAAGATATGGCATCAATACTTGCATGGGGAGCCGGCATCGGTGCTGCTGCGTTTCTGGTATGTGTGCGGTTTTCAAGGGTCTTCTGGCTCTCACTAACAAGAACTGCTCATAGGGTCGCGCGGGCATGATCGCATGGCGGCGGTCGCGCGGTGGCGCCGGCGCGATGGGCCAGGCTTTCTACAAGGGCGGATTCGAGCCGCGCATGAACAGGAAGGAAGCCTCCTTGATTCTATCACTTAAGTATATCGCTATCACAGATATCTTTGTAGACGTTTGGCGCATCGATGACTGACTACAGTGCAGCGAGCGAGCCGTCACCAAAGACAAGATCCGGAAAGCCCATCGAACACTGATGCTGCTCAACCACCCCGACCGTGGTGGTAGTCCATATTTGGCGACGAAGGTGAATGAGGCGAAGGAGTTCTTGGAGAAGAGTGCACCATGAGTTCCGACTGCACAAAAAAAATGGTAACGGGAGGTCAGCGAACCCTCTCTTGTATAATCTAAATGGGCGGTCATCGGCCGCAAGACATAGCAACGGCGTTTAAGGATGGTTTCACAAAGGCAGGGGAAGGCAGACTCAAAATTTCGGCTCAGCCCTGGATCTATCTGCAGCCTCTATTAAACATTGAGGAAATCGAACGTTCTCTGCTCACCCACCGGATCCTCCCAGTGCATGTGTGCACTCATCCTGATGACCGCCTGACTAACAAAATTTATTGACCTATGGACAGTGAGATCATCCAGTCTACCCTCCGCTAGTTCTCGTTATTGTCGATCGTCAGACTGGAGATGCCCTTGGAGTTCGTGTGGGGGTCTCTAAGGTACGCGTAAGGATCGACGAATGGGCGAGGACTACCTCCATCAGAATCTTCGCCGCCGGTGCTCCAGCCTATGTCCAAGACCGGATCACCAAGCTCGGGTTTGCGATGACGACTTCAGAAACAGCAAGTCGGTTAGCGGTCTTCAACGTTCGGCATGATCAAGGTGTCACTTACCCGAGCTTGGGCTTTGGGCTGATCTGACTCTTCTGGCGCCGACGGACAGCCATAGCCAGCATTGACTGGAGGGTGTACACAGCATCGTTGCCTCCGTTGTGCAGATACCAGTACTCGATGCTCAGACTGTCGAGAACAGCGGCCAAGCTCTGTGGGTCCTTGTATTTGATATTGTGCTGCTGGATCCGTTGGTTGTCGATGATGTCAAATAAGCCGGGCAACGCGTATACGTCGACATCGATGCCGAAGAGCAGCTTAATGTCCTGATTGATATCGTGCCCAACTACGACAATCTTACGAGGTTTCCCGTCCGCGTCCTTGGGGGACAAGATCTTTGTGCAGGTCCGCTCGATGCGGTCTATGCCAACAATCTCAGACTTTCTGTGGCGCGTCAGCGACGACAAGACGCGCGTCATGAACCAGAACGACATTACTTACCCAAATTCGAAGTTTCCAGGACAGCCATTAACGTATTTGTGGTTTCTAATGTGCAAGTACTCCTTGATCCGCAGATGGCGGGCCTCGATCAGCTTGATCCAGTTCTCCGCACCCTCACCTGGAGGAACCCCCTCCAGGTCTCGGGTGTCCAATATACCAAAGCCTACCTCGGTCACGAACTGGGGATTATTTTCATCCGTCTCGTTGTCGAAACAGACGAAGATAACGTCATCTTCGAATTCATATGGGGCAGGAGCATTGGCATCGAACATTGGTCCAGTGACTGACTCCTCCTGACCGGTGAACTCGGCGTGATTGACCACAGCTGCGGCCTTCTCTCGCAAACCCAGCCAGCGCTGGACTCGCTTGGTCGCGTGACCCCAAGCCTTACGGCTCTCATAACGGGTCACGGCACTCTTTCTTGATTTTGACCCCTTTCCCTTGCCATGGGCGCCATCCCAACTCTGTTTGCATCGGCTGATGACCTCGGCGAACTCCTCACGATCGGCCTGAGTGGCCTTGCTCAGATCATCCTCTGGATCAGGTAGCGGAACAGAGTGAAGCAGCTGGGGATACGAACTGAAAGCGTTGGTACGGTCGAGATAGCGAGGTAGTGGGGTGGAGCACGGAAAGTGACGGTTGAACTTGACCTCGTTGCCCCCGACAGGAATGGTCAAAGCAAAGCCGTGCTTCTTGTTGATCTTGCGGAGGAGAGCCTCGAGCTGAGAGGTGCGAACGAATAAGATTGGATCGACACCATCGGCCAGTGTCTCTGGCTCATACAGGTAGAAGAGGTCCCAAGCCTGCGTGTTGAAGATGTTGGCCTCGTCGAAGTAAGGTTCAACCGTAGGTGTGTTGGCCTTCCCGACGTAGAGCTCCTGCCCATATTTAGAATCAATACGTCGTGACCCTTTCGAGTTAAGAAGAGAAGAACAGAAGAGGACGGCTCAGAGCAGATTATGTACTTACCGCGTAGCGCACGAGAAACCGCCAGGGAACAAAAGTCTCGAGCTCGCTTGCCTTCTCACCAATCTTCAGACCAAGGTCCCCGAAAGCCTCAGCGTCCAGCTTGACTGCCTCAGCACGAGAGATGGCGGGACCTTGTGGCAGAGTGGTTTGGATTTTCTTCGCAGCCAACAGCTTCTCCTGATACGCGTGACCCATCATCTCAGACTCGCTCTCCGGCTCTGAAGGGAGGTCTGGAACTGAACGTCCTGCTCGGCTGGACCGCTTGGGACCTTTGTAGGTAAGAGGGAAAGGATCAGCAAAGCTGACAGAAGATGTCTCGATAGTTTCGTCTACACTCGCTTCGATAGGTCCAGGTTGCTTAGAAGGGGGCTTCCATTTGATACCACACTTGGCCAAGTTCGCAATATGAATATGGACAGCAGGGTCGAGTTGGTCCATATCTCCCGGGCTGCTAAACGTTGTCATGGTGTCGAATGCCTACAAATCAAGATCGATGGGCGCAACGAAGTTGGATTTGGGTGATATTGTTTGGTATTGGTTTTGCTTGGGGGTTGCTGCCTCGGTGAGCCGTCTACCAGGCGGTGTACAGAGGAACGAGAGTTGGGTCTTGTCTATTACGCCGCTTCCTCAAGTCAACTTCGAACCTGAGATATGAACCTGATGATTCGAGTTCCAGAACTTCGGCCGTTACGATAGTCCAAGCCTGTGCTGCACTTGTTTGCTCGATGGGCGTGCATTGTCCGCATGGACATTATTGAACTCCATTAAATTGTTGCTCAACTCTTTCCTGACAAGGCTCCTTCTATTTTTACTGGATATTATCCATCAATGGCTTGGGCTTTTAGTACTCACGGTCGAAAGCTCAACATGGTGGCTGTTCATGCTGTTTTGAGCATCCACGCGAACCCTCGAGCCAATTCGCATGGCAAAAGTGATCGTGCAATTCTCGTTTCCATTCTTTGATTTTCCTGACCATCTTATCATTGTCTACTACTCGAGGCCGTTTCGTGAAGCTATCTTTCTACCTAGTGACAGTTTCTTACGAAAGACAAACTTTTGGCATGGCCATCGGATCGCCCGCAGCATTTCACTTAGAGCTGGACCAGAGTATTGTGGTCTGGCGGAGAGAAGATGTGGTTAAATTGTAGTGCGAAGTACTAATGTCAGATTTTCATTCTCAAAAAAGGCCAAAAGCCTGGAGGCTTAGGAATTGCATCGGCGAGGTTCGAGTAGATTTCATATTACCAACACAGCCTTATGCACTTATTGAGCATGGCTCTTGCGTTATTTTTGTCACTTTGGTCAACCTGAATAAATCATAGGCGCGCACCTACTAAATTCTTTTTTTTTTTTGGCAGCCGATGGCATTCAGCCTCGAAGAGCAGGTTGACCTAATCATACCTAGGTACACTACATCACCTCCTCTGAGACAATTCCCTGCGCAAACATCGAAATATCCAAAGAGAAGAATCTAGTAAGATAGCACTATGTACACATTGAATGGTGTTATCTACATACGGAGACTTAATTTACCATAAGACAGTGCTGCTAAGGGAATTGTTTATTATCTCAGGCCAGTCGACGGCAAATGTGAGAGGGCATCGTCATGACCTCTATGTTGAAAGCTCACGAAAAAAGCAACAAGAAAATGAGGCTGCATGTGTCATATGCACGAGGCATTCGAACCCCCGGAAAATAACTGGAATAAAAAGAGAAGTGAAAAAATCTTCAGGGATTTAAGCGCAACGTCATGTGTGAGCCAGCAGGATGAGCAAATAACACATGACATTTCAATCGGGCAAAGACGAATGTCCTTTATTGGAGGCGAACGATCAATTTCATTCCATCCTGGCGAGCAAAACTCCTCAAGACCTTTGAAACTACCAATGCACACCACCAAAAATGCTTCTCCTGTTCATTTTCTCTCTCCCTTTGCCCCTTGCATACCGATTTGCGCACTCGACTATCAATGCAATACAGTTCGGCGTCTCCTCACTCTTAAAATCTCAGTCATTAATCAACACTTTCACTTGCCTCTTCTCACTGTCCGGTAGTCTCCAATCACCAAGGCAAATAAGTCTATGTGAAGTCCAAGACTGACCGCTGACAAGCTGTAGTGGCAGTCCGGCAAGGATAGTCCTCTGTGGGAGACATTTTGTTGAAGTCCCCCTGTCATAAAGAAAAATAAAAAGTTGAAGAAGCCGAGAGGGGTATATGTGGTGGACAGGCAAGTTGACAAGCCTCTGCCCAGTCGAAGAAAGTTCTCATGGCGTGCAAAGGAAGACGCCGTGCAGAGACAAGTACGCGAGCTAAAGGCACGCCGTCCAAAACCGATACCCCGAAGCCTCCTCATCCTGCGAGGGATGATGCGTGTATATGCCTCCATGGGACCCAAACGCCGTAAAGTTGAGATTTGTTAATCCCGAGGTCACCGACCTCAACCAAAGGTGTGTTCTTACACCACCGGGGCCGCCCACCCGAACCAAAAAGCAATATCAAGCCCTCCGATTCCCAGCCGTGCGATTATGCCCCAAGGTTTAGAAAAATAAAAAAACCAAACTGTCGAAACGCCGTCGCCATGCTAAAAATCAATTTATACAGAACCGAGTTGAAGGAGCGCCTCAATAGCCTCACGTTCCTGTGCATCGGGTGGTGCAGCACCTTGCGACATTGCCGCGTAGTCGATGGGACTCAACTGAGGGACTTTAGTCAGCCCAGAAGAACGAAAGTGTGTAGGAAAGGTGCTTGGCCACCCTGCGGAGTTGGCGTAGGAATTGGAGGCGGCCCGTAGGCCTGCGGCTCCAATTGCCGCCCAGTCCTCTTCATCAGTAACGTCGTCCGGGTCATCCATGGGCATGTCGTCTGGCGCCTCGGAGCACGATGCGGATCCTGAGCCATCCAGCGACATGTTATCGGCTCCGTCGTCGTGCATGAAAAACCCGCGATCGTCGTGGGAAAAGACAGGCGAGTTTCCCCTGCTTGATGCCCCTCCTCCTATCCGTGTGCGTTCGTTGCTCCAAGTTGCACCACCCGCAATAGGGATGCCGGACATGTAAGGTGACGATGCGCCCTGGTCCCCCTGGGACACCGCGTCGCGAGACGGCTGACCACGCCGACGCGCATCCCACCGACCCCAACCAACCTTCTCGAAAACCACGTCCCCATCCACCCCACCGAGCTCGCCGCCGCTGCCTCGACCCTCCAGAGCGCCGACCACAAGCCGACGAGCCTTGGCGGGCGGTATGCCGGCAAAACCCGGAACCGAGGTTGTGAGGTAGCCTGTGATGTGGCGGATAGCCAGCGGGCCATGGTTCAACAAGATGTCGGGCAGGTGGAATTTGGCCAGCATGACAGGTGTTATAGGGCCGGCGGCATCGTCTGGAGGAGAGTCGAGACCGCTGTGGGTGGCAGTGTCATACTGCGCATTGTCATCCGCATCGTGCAGGTCGAGATCTGGAATGGCGGGATCGAGGTTGGCCTTGAGAAGCTGGGCGCGCAGACCCTGCGGCGCCAGGCCGGGAGAGATGGAATTCGGAGGAGTGGGAAGGGGATGGGGATGAGATCGTGTCACAGGGACGCCCCGGGCCGCTACAGCAGTGAAGTTGTCTCGGCCGGAGGTCGCTTGGATATCGCGAACAGCGGGTGCCGTGGATGCCATGTTTGATGATGCTTCGTGGTACAAGACTTCTGCAGTGATAAAGGGCATCGTTAGTACGAAGTATGGTAGTAGGAGGCGAAGACGCGTATGAGTGGGACCGTAGAAAGAAGGACACAGAGCCAGACAGAAAGGAAAAGGTGAGTCACGAACCTTGATGCCAGAAGCAGAGGGGTCGATGGCAGGGTATCTTTGATCGGATCGTATAAAGGGACGATAGGATCAAAAGAAAGGCTTTGTGGGCAAGGCGGCAGGGCTGACGCGATGATCGTTACTGTGACAAGATGACTCTCGTTTTTGCAAAATTGCTGGTGTTGATTTCTTTGTAGTGTTGTTGTTGGAAGGAGGAAGGAAGGAGACGGCCACGCGCCGATCGTGGCCATATCATGACCTATGTAGGAATAGGTGGTGGCCCAAGCCGGGCAGACCGTGTAATCCGTGTGTGAGAAGGAGGCGGGCAGGCGTGGGCGCCCATACGGATGTTGGTTGGGTGATCCCCCCAGCGAGAGCGCCAGTAGACCGGTGCCGTGGCTTCATCATGGCTCAATGCATCATCTAGGCAAGCCAAGTACTGTTCCGAAGTACCTTGTAAGTACCGCCTGACATCCCTGGCAGATGATCAAGGACAGGGGGGGCATCCGATGATGAGATAGCACACTTGCAACCTGGGAAGTCTGGACGCGTCTGCGACTTGGGTGTGATACCAATGTAGCCCTCAGCCAGCGGCCATTCTAGTACTATTTAAGCCTGTCTACTAATAGCAGCCTGCCAGGAGCGGCTGGCTGATTTGATGATGAAGGCGGGATCCGGGAATTTGAGCCATCAGGTATCGCATCTGGTGACCGCACACGGAGAGCCCGCCGAGATTATCTTACATAGTACGTAGAGTTAGGCTCTAGCCCTGCAGACCTGTCTTCCAACATGCCTACATAGGTTGGTGCTTATACTAAGCAGTAAAGTCCAAAGCGGGAGAACATTCTAGCAAATGTTCCGATTCTGCTGCCATCTTGCCCGTTTGTCTTGTGTGTCTCCCACAACCATGAATCGATCCCACAAGACAAGGACGACATAGGGTTTGTTGCCCTGACTTGACCGTGCCCTATCTCGATGATGTTGCGCACAGTTTGATATCCGCCCGGAATATGAATCGTTCAAATGTCCACAATCAATTGATCCACTCGCCGACTTACCCCGGGTCCCATCTGGCACCCGGGGCCCGGGGGTCGCAGTTCTGTGACCGGCTGTACGGACATACTTGCTATAGTACAATCCTCACCGTAGCCCGTTCATACAGTATGTATCAACTCATGGCGCCCGCTTCACCCATCTCACTGGAAACGTGTTTGATCCATAGACACAAGCACGTTGACTGCCGAGCCAGTTTCGAAGTCGGCTGAAATGCCCCATCTTGAAACTCTGTGGTATAAGGTCGCACAAATAAATGACAAGGCTCACTCATCACTAGCGAAAATCAGCAGCCTCCCCAAGTTCCGAAATGAGCTGCGGTAATGATGAGGAATGATGGCCCTGCAAATAGAAGCGGTGATCTCCTTTCATGACATCCCCTTTTTCCAGTTTGCTGACCCACGATCATTCCCTGCCTTCACATGCTGGCACATGCTGGCACATGCTGTCCGATATCCTTTATTCGGATGACACTGCAAATCTGGCCTTAATAGGGCATGCAATGAATGTTGATCGCTGCCCGAGACAGGAGTCTCTTTGTCTCGTTCCCTCAGCATGTCTTGCTTCCCCCTTCACTACCCGTGTCCGGGGTCTGTCCTTGTCGGATCCATGCAGACTGCATTTCGAGGCCGGGTTCGTCTTGGAAAGATGGGCAACGTCACTGGGGAGTCTCTCTATCAATGCCGTAGAAACTCTAATCCTCTAAATCACCATGGCTGCGACGCCGAGGCGCCGAGGCGCCGAGATACCGCGATATACGCAGGATTATTCAAACGAATGTGATCGCACCTTGTCTATCAAAATCTCGTCCATTTACATCTATTTTTAATTTCTATTTGTCTCGCATAACCTGAGCACTCGCGTGCTTTGGACGCTGATGACCGGCAAATTGGTGCAAGGTCGCCCGATTACAATCTCTCTGTCTGGCCGTTCTCGTGCAATTCTCATCCGAATGCGCCCAAAATGTGCACCTCGCAGACCACCTGAAGGAATGCATCCACGAGGTCAGAATCTAAGTGGACTACCTGATTCATCGCATCCAGAAAAATTACACGGTACATACTGTGTTGTGTCTCCAGCTACTTGTCTCCAATGTTGGGCCACCCAAGCTCATCACGATCACCCACACACGAATCTCTTATCACGTTGGACCCGGAGCGGCTTGTGATTGGCCTCACCAACAATCCTCGAGACCGGGTTCCGGATTCAAGTATAGCAAGCGAAAAGGGAATTCCGTTGTCGCACCAGAGCATGTACCCGGGTCGTACCTTTTGATTTAACTCCAGGACCATGTTTAGAAGCTGTCAAAATGAAGGGGATGTGCTTTGTGGGATACCAAGTTTGGTGATTATGTCAAGAGGGCACGACTAATTCATTTTTTGTGCGTCGAAGAAATTCAAACCAAGGTGAGCAAGTCACTGACGGGGAACCCACCACGTTTCTTTATGCCGTGACGAGATCGCTTCTAACGACCAACTGTCTACCCTTGGTCTGACTTGTTTGCTGTTCATGATATTTACATGTCGCAGGATGACTTTGACTACGTTTACACCCCGCAATCAATGTCAACCACTGCCGATGCCTCGTGGTTTCGCGTTCAGGTGTGCCGTTACACACACCCCGCCCTCGTTGGCATGCTGTCCTGTCCTGCGTAGCTGCACGATGATTGAACAATTCCTTGCCGTCCAACTCAACCCCGCTTGGAGTTTTGAAGAGTGGAGGGGACGGGTGCGAATACGCTTGGTCGATCGGCTAGCCTACTGCTGAACCTCTGCCCGTGATACTGAGAGTGTGCTCAATGTAACGTCCTCGACCCGAGAGAATTCCGATCTGTTCTCGACAGCTTCCGGGTCTCTCCTTCCAAGTGAGCAAGTGTTCGATGCGCGGCATCGTGGAGCATCCTAGGAAATCCCTCACAGTGATCATTGTGCCCGAGCTTCTCCTTTGGGCGGCGCAATGGGTATTGCTACCTCGGGCATTATCGCCTTGGGATTGCAAGGCCGATAAGTGCCCACAGTCAATGGCCTGCTGTCCAATGCAGCCTTGGGCCTCATTAACACTTGCTTATGATAGGGAAAGTCGGTACGTATCGGCAGGTTGCGACGGTTGTCAGGAAAGCCGTCGGTCAGGTACTTACCACCTCGTTCATCACTTATCGCGAATAAAATCCCCGCATCAAATATTCGCACAAACGACCATCCCGGATACCATCACCCCACTGGCAAATAGACCTAAACGAGAGTGAAATGCTCGAAAGCAGTGTCTGGTGGGCAAAGTTGTCACCAGCGTCAAGGACTCCACCTTGTGAAGACTACCAATGCCTGCGTGGCGCTGAGCACTTCCCGCTGGTAGTAGCTATCTCCTCGGCTAGTGATTCTTTCCAGAAAATTCTCGGATTCAGCGCAGCGCGGCACGAGACACTACTCTGCACAATGTGCCCGCCCGACGATCGCCCGAGCCGTGCAGTGCATCACGTTGCCAGCCGCGTTTGACAGAAGCCACTCACTGAGCTCACACAGCCACCTGCAGGCAACCTGCTCAATCCCGTCACGCCGTGGAACTGGTGTTAGATGCCTATTGCTCGCCCATCCCTCGGATGCACATGCCACCTGCGAGGGGCAGGTGGCGGACGTTGAAATATGCTCAATTGGATTAGAGTAACCAGGTGTAAGTCTAGCAACATCCGCAGAGCAGTCCATCTTGCATACCGAAAATACGACTGTAATGATGGGGCGACCGAGCCTCCGTCTAAAATGAATTGCTCTGATATGTTGAGTGAAACCTAAACATAGTGTCAGATAGGGTTTATACCTCGCAGCAGGTTATGGAGTTGTCAATACCAACCTGAGGTAGGTGCCAGCAATGGACCCCGACTATCAAGTCAAGTCTACCCGCTCCCACGTAGTCGGAAGTAATGTCTCGATTCGAAAACATCAATTTTGGAGTCAGACAATGCGCTAGCGAACGTATCACACATTCCCTGCTCGATCATCCGACCTGTTGCTGCTGCTGGAAAATATAGCGTCTGCAAGCCTATGCAAACAGTCGAGTCAGTAGCTGCCGCCGTGAATTGTTTATCAAGCCACTCACAGCCTTGAGCACATCCAGCTGTTGCCTCGATTGGTCAAAGACGTTGCGATACTGGTATATCTCCTCCCTCAAAAATTGGTCCTTGGTCATGCGGCCGTCGCAGATCGCCTTCATCTTCAGCTCCATTTCCTTGCGCAGGAAAGGTTTGCCCAGACTCGTTTCGTGGTTCATGTTGTCGAACCCCTGGACGAGTGCGACGCCCAGCTGCGTCGGAATGAAGACCTTGACGCTTCTTCGGCCGCCGCGTGCTGCTGTTCCACCTCGCCCACCTCTGGCCCCACGGGTACCGCGGCCTCGTCCTCCACGGCTGCCTCTTACGACTGAAGCTTGGTCTAATTCTTCGTCATCGGCCCCGCCATCTCCGGCTTGTGCTCGGTCGACCACTTGAACGTATTCGCGCACTTGAATCTTCTCGATGTGCTCTGCCATTGTGGCATCTGTTCCGATGCCATTGGCATCCATGAGGGCGATGAGATCTGCCTCTGTCAGGTAGCCCGGTGGAGATGTCTTGCCCTCGGTCATGTTTGCCTCTGAAGGCTCGAACAGCTCACCCATTGTGAAATTGGGTAATTCAGCAGAGTCATGCCAGTTTTCATATGGATAGACATCCAGATAGTTCCTCTCCAGCACAATGACTCCATGAGCATGGAAGCGTTCATCGCCGTACTCAATGTCGATATCCGTAGATTGACCCTTGGCGTCGTCAGAACAGCATGCCAGAAAACGGCGGACGATAAACTCATAAAGCCGTTTCGCATTGTCATCCAAAGCCCCTGGGGCGGCGTATGAGATAGGGTGAATTGGAGGATGAGCTTTGTCGTCATGTCTACCCTCTCGCGGCTGCCTGAAGTTGCCATCGACAAGGTCCTGGGCAAAATTGCCCCAGCGGTTGTCCTGAGTCTGCTTCTGCACCAGGGCCCTGAGGTTCATGCCTTTGTCAAATCGATCAGTTTCGGTTCTGGGATAGCTAATAAAGCCCTTGTTGTAAAGAGCCTCGGCGACTGTCATTGCTTGTTGACCCGTCATGCGCAAGAATCGTGTTGCCATCTTTTGCAGCTCCACCGTTGTCAACGGAAGAGGCTTCCACTTCTTGGTTGGCTTCTCTTGCACCTTGACGACCTTGGCTTTTTTGGCGGCAAGGCATCTTTCGAAGAGAACAGTCACTGCGGCTCTGTCGAAGAGACGATGCCTCTCCCAATTAAATGTCACAGTCTTCCCGTCCTTCTGGTACATGACTTTGATGCTCCAGAAGGCTTCAGGAACGAAGTTCTGCACTTTGAAATAGCGGTCCACCACAAAACCCAGAGTGGGAAACTGGCAGGATCCGTAGCTCATGATGGCACGCTCCAGGGGACCACCCAGGGGCTGGAGACTGTTTGTGAGGAACCGGGTGAAGGCATACCCAGTCCTCAGGTCCAGGTCAATTCTGGCACTGACAGCATCCACTTGTCTGTCGTCGAGCTCCCTCAGATTCTTGGCGGCATTAAGAATGTGCGCCCTCTCGATGTTGCTGAACTGGGCCCTCTTAACCTGGATCCGTGGGTTGCCTTTGAGAGCTGATGCTCGGATCTCACCACCGATATGCTCCCCTTCACGATCGCAATCAGTCCAGATAAAGAGCGCCTGGCAGTATCTAGCTTGCTGTTCAATGTTCTCGGCCACTGGCTTCTTGTCCTGATCAAGATTTCAGCAAGCAATTTCTGCAACTCCAGATGCAGATAGGAAGATACTACTTACGGCATCAATAGAAGTCAAGATAGGAGCGTTGAAGAGACTATCGGGTGGTGGATGTTGCCAATTCTTGTACTCGGGCCCGAACTCAGTCTTTGTAAGATGACCGAGAACAGCAGTCATGGTCACTTCGCATCTGCCCCAGGGTCGGCCGAAGTCGAACTCAAAACAGTAATTTTTGATGTATTGATTTCGAGTGTTGCGCTGGGATAGAATCATCAGTCGGGCTCTGCAGAAATAAGAGTCCGTCAACCACGACCACTCACCGTTGTAATTTGCCCTCCCGAAAGATGACCTGCGACCGCCTTAGAGATGGATGGCTTCTCAGCCACGCATAGGATCCTGGTCATCTTGGATCGGGCTTTGGAGAACAGTCGTGGCCGTAGTCTTGCCAGGAAAGATATGCTTCTGGCTTGTCTGAGGCGAATACTATGTGCTGCAGATAGCATGCTCGGAGCTTGAGGTTCTCGCGCTCCAACGACGCGTCCGCATGCGGCCGTAACTCTCTCTTCGACCGCAATGAATTGTTGACATGTCCGCAAGGTCGAGCTACACGTCCTAGAGTCCAGGTATTTGCGCTGCCTGTTCTGATCGCTGCCAGAGTTTCCCCATGCTGAAGCGCTTTCTGCAATTTCCTAACCTTTCGAAAGGATCGTGTCTGGTTTACTTTCCAATTACGTAAGGTACAGAATCGAGGCGGTTATTCTGCCGGGAGCCCTGCCTACTCGGTAGGACCTGGCTGTCAAACCGTACCCCTGTCTTACAACCTCAAGCGGATCTCCCCGTGCTGCGAGCTCACAATGACGCGCACAAGCCACAGCCTGCCTGTCTTTGTCTTGGCTGCCTTTGAGTACGATCCGAGTATCGACAACACCCTAATGTCAACCGTTTGATGAACCTGGCTCAACCTACTCCACAGCACACATCACCCTTAACATCACCATGGCTGTGCCCACTCTACTCAGGTTCGAAGACTGCGCCAGCTGGGCCAAGACTGTCGAACCGTACATCCCACAGCTGTACGAGCTTCCTTCCAAGGTTGTCGACGTTGTGCAAGGCCGTCAGGATCTCTTGAATCTCTACACTCAGACTAACCCATTGATATCCGGTTTTGCTATTTCCGTAGCGCTGGGGGGTGTCTTCCTGGTTGTCGCCGAGTTCAACAAGAACTACTCTCAGGTCGACCGGTGCTGGAGTATCCTCCCGACCTTTTATATTGCACACTTCGACTTGTGGGCTCGCTTAGCTGGCGTACCAAGCCAGAGGATTGACGCAATTCTCGTCTTTGGGATTGCTTGGAGTGTGAGTATAGTATACAGAGGAAATGATAGACGAACCTTGCCGGCTCACCGTGTTCTAGGCTCGCTTGACGTACAACTACTGGCGGAAAGGAGGCTATACTGTAGGATCCGAAGACTACAGGTGGTACGGCTAGGAAAACTCATTTGAATGCGTCTAGCTCTTATTGACTGACGAATACCTCAGGGAAATCATACAGAAGCACATACCCGTCTGGGCGTTCAAGCTCTTGAACGTGACATTCATCTCGTTCATGCAGAGCGTCATACTCTTTCTCCTGGCCGCGCCTGTCTACCCTATCTTACTGACGACACAATTCCGGCCGGATCTTGGTGCTTCCGATGTGGCCTTTCTTGCCTGGGAACTCCTTCTTGTGGCTTCGGAATGGGTTTCAGACGGGCAGCAATGGGGTAAGACCTGAGAGAAATGGCATACACATTGAGTTCGTGAGCAGGCCTAACATTTTACAGATTTCCACATTGCGAAGCAGACCTATCAAAAGACAGCTACAATCCCTCAAGGCTGGAAGGTGGACGATCTCAACCGCGGCTTCCTTACATCGGGCCTCTGGAAATACAGCAGACACCCGAATTTTGCCGCCGAGCAGACTATCTGGCTCTCACTGTACATCTGGAGTGCCATCTCGACAAATACAACTTTTACCTGGGCGTCCGCAGGCGTCATCAATTTGATCTGGATATTCGCCTCATCGACGATTCTCACCGAGTGGATTTCAGCAGGGAAATACCCTGAATACAAGGAATACCAGCGACAAGTGGGCAAGTTCATGCCCATGAGCATTGGTGGCTACCAGCCTCCAGCGATCGCCCCGGCCAAAGCCAAGAATCTGGGAAAGACGAAGAAGACATGAGAAAGTCGAGAGATGGTAACGGGAGAGATTGCGATTTCCGACATGAGCGCTGCGGATGTAGGAGTTGCACGGAGGTCATGCTAGCTGGACAAGCCAACGCGAGGGAGGAAGGAGGAAGCGAATGAGTGGCTACGATAGATTTGAAGCAACAGGGGGCATTTTCATTGTCTTCTAATTTGGCATGTCTCATTTTGGCAATGCTTTTTGTCACATCTAGAAGTTAAATTTCCAAAACGCTTTCTCAACGGCGCCTAGTCCCGGCGAGTCACGGACCAAGCGGGTCCCGGGGAGACCGGAGAGCTTCAAATGGGATTCAGATTCCTGACCCATGAGAGGCCCAGACTCTTCCGGTCGAACTCAGCGACTCATATCATCAAACACGTCTCTCAGCCCTGTATGAGAAATGCACGATCTGCCCTCATCCTCGACGCCGGCCGCATTGTTAGTAATGCCGGTGCTTGGGCACTGGTATTCGACAAAGGGTCTTAGGAAATTGAGGTCGAGATCTGATAAGACGAAGGAGGCAGTTAAACCTCTTGGCGAGCTGACCAGATGGTCCCTGTCGCAGGAAGGAAAGCTTGGCCGAGCGTGGAACCGACCCTGCATTGGACAATACGAGGTAAAATGATAGGGCTTCACTGGCCGTAGCCTCTTGACTCCGATACTCTGGGCTTAGCAAGCTGGCCGGCTTGACAGCAGTGCCTTCGTCTTTCCGCAGGTGCACTCACCCTTCACCGTATGCTGATACGCTATGCTCCTGAACCCAATGTGGAGCCCTTGCTCTTCAAGTGCTTGCAGTAGTGTCTCCACTGTAACCAGTTTCCCGGTAATTTGGAAATCTCTCCTATGGTAGCGAGATCGGTCGCATAGCGAGTGATCCACATCTTGCTCTTAAATGTTGCAGTCGGAGTCTGCAAACACGATGAATATGTGGCGCGCTTAGATTACCGTCCACATCACAGCAATCATCATCCGGAGCTGGTCATTATCCGAACAGTCGTTTTCTAGTCCTAGTGGCACAGCTTGGGAAAGTAATGTAGTCATCCTATGCGTCATCGCTCTTAAATCGATAGCGCGAGTATGAAGGATGGAGCTTGTGACGGCCCGGCCGTAGGCAACTCACCCGCAACAAAACCATCAGTGGTCTGGCCCGAGCCTACATAGAGTTTTAGATTCTCTTGCAGATCAGGGTCCCAGATTTCTGGCTCCACCGTTTACCACGGTACTGGCGCCTGAATCGGGTAATGTTCAGATGGTGCGGATTGCAAGACCCTGACTTACGTTTGGAACGGTACACACCGCCGGGGGGATTGCATATAATATCGACATGGTTAGCTGCACTCTGTTTTATTGTATTTTGATTTTCTAATCATTCTTGTTGCCCAATTCATTTTCACCATTTTCCTCGTCAAACAAAAAGTTGCGTGCCTCTCATTAGGTTCATCACAAGTGGAACCCATCTCACGGATATATTGTTGATTCATATCATCTCAATGGGCCCAGACACACCCATATCAGGAGCATGGCCGTCGCAAGTGCCCAATGGCACGTCACCGCAGCCATGGGAACACAAACACTCGCGACAAAGCTCCATCTCTTCCCAACATTCAGGGGCGTCAGCTAGCAGCGCTCAGCGTGCAGTAGAATCGTCTATCCTCACAAAGCCACAGCCCATGACGGAATTCACAGAATCACCGCACCTAGAAACTGAATCTTGTTACCCAATTGACCCCCTTGCACGGAAATACCCCAAACCGACTGAGGACCTGGATGTCCGAGAGGCGCTGAACAGGAAGCCCGGAAGATGGACGCTAGGCCACTATATCAAAGGAACGACCGTGCGAGACTCGCAGGAGGCGCGAGAACGGGATCCTGCGAAGGTCGCCCGGGACATGGAAACTAAGAAGCAAGAGTTGCTGAGGGCGAGAGAGGAGATGCGACGCCTGTCTCTCCCAAAGTGAGCATTTCAAGGGCCGTGAAACCACACCATCGCGCAAAAGTCAAGACAGCTTGCTTTAAATTGGGGAAATGGTTGAAAGGCGTCAAGGGATCACAGCATTGGCGTTTATGGATCGTCGAGGTCTAGGGGTGTTTTCGAGTTGAACAGCATTGATATTTTCACTTATAGAGAAGTTTGATTCGAATGGGGGTGTTCATGCTATCTCGGATTTGTACAGAAATTGTCTTGATCATACGTACAGCAGTGATGTTGGTCCACGTAAGATGCCAGAAGCCTCAGTCCAGAAATCAATCGTAGCACGCAGTCTTCGTGATATTGTCGACATGTGCTTATGATAGGAGGTTAAGATCGATCCTGCCGACGCAGTGAGGCGTGTCATTTTAGTTGATCCTCCCAGCCAATGTGACACCATAGACGATGGTCGCCACAAAGTGCGCGACATTTAGCAAGGACGAAATCCCATGGAGAATACCGAACTTTTTGTTTAAGGCGGCCATCTCCTGCGAGTGTGGCGCCGGATCCCAGCTCATCTTGCCATCCTTCTTCTCCTGCGCCCGTCTCTCGGCGATGCAGGCCTTGGAAGCCGGCAGGAGGTAGACCCAATTGGCCAATCCGGTGATGAAAGCAGTTGCGAGAGGAACAAGGGTTCCCCATCGATTGGAGGGATCCAGTAGTCCATTGATGCCGGCGCCGGCGCCGAAAGGACCTCGACCAGGTAATGTGACGGCAAGTATAACAGGAAGGGTTGTCTGCAGGCCAAAGTACCACGGAAAGGTCTTGGTCTGCAGGTTCGAAAATTGAAGACGGGGAAGAGTCTTGAATTGGATGATCGTTCCAACACAGGTCTTCGTGAGACGTGGTTAGTAGAAAGAGTCGAACCGAAAGTCAGACCAACCGTCGACTTACATTGACTGTGGCGTTCAATTAGCAACACTCGAGGCGTACAGGTCAAAATGGATGTTAAAGGAAACACCGTGCTCAATAAAGGTTTCCAGGACTTACAAACAGTGGTCCCGAGCAAAGAACCGTAACTGGACAGTAAATCTCAGCGCATTGTATCATCAATATGGTGTTGAGGCTCGTTAAACATACGCCAAGACATGATATGGTGCTCCTGTGAGCATGATCGACTTATCAGACATTTTGCTGCGTTGCGAATTGAGTATATTGATCAGGATCTGATGGGTCAATGAATCACAGGTGTATTTGCTTTTGGTTTTCGGGTCTCATGGAAGCAGAATCAATAGGAAAGACAGGTAATGTCCGACTCAATGACGAACAACGTGAAGCATGAGCCTTGGCCGAGGGGGGTAAGTCGGTCGGCTGGCCCGGGAGGGTACTGTAGGGATATCTTATCGATAAGAGCTTCGTCCGGAAAGCAAGAACGGCAGCCTCCCGACTGGTGCCTGTCCCAACTATTCTCCACTGAGGAACAGCAGGCAGTCACCTGAGGGCGCGACTGCAGGGGTGACACGCTTGCGCTTGCTGCCTGCACACGTTGCAACTCGACGTGACTACCGTTCTAAATCCTTCGACCCTTGTGGCTGTTAGGCTCACCTATGTGATGACAGACATAATTTGGGGACAGTGAGAATTAGGCTTCTCCGCTCTGTCATCCCATTCATTCGTTCATGCAGCAACCCATCAATCACCATGGCGGACAAAGAGGCCGCTGTTTACATCGTTGATCTTGGCTCGTCCATGAGCGATTGCCACAACGGCCGTACCGAGTCTGATCTTGACTGGAGTCTCCGCTATGTATGGGACAAGATCACCACCACCGCCCAAGCCGCCCGTAAGACCTGGTGCGTCGGTGTGGTTGGCCTCCGGACGGATGAGACCAACAACAAATTTGCAGAAGACAGCGGCAATGAGGGATACGACAACATCTCAGTCCTGAAGGAGCTCGGCCCAATATCTCTTCCAGAAATCCAGGGCCTGAAGACCAAGCTGAAGCCAAGCAAGACAGAGAGTGGTGATGCCATGTCAGCCATCGTTCTTGCTTCAGAATTGGTGAACGAGTTCACTTCGAATAAGAAAGGAGAGCCACTGAAATTTAGGAGAGAAGTATACCTCATCACAGATGGTATGGGAGGTATTGACGAGGATGACATCGATGAGATTGCAAGCCGCTTGAATGACATCGGCATCAAGCTCACAGTAGTGCAAGTGCTTTTGTCCAGTTGCACTGAGGTCTACTTCGCTGACAACATTCCTTTAGTGGCGTAGATTTTGACGACCCTGAGTATGGCTTCAAGGAGGAGGATAAGTCGTCGCTCAAAACACGGAATGAGACCATACTACAAACTCTTGTGAACAAGTGCAACGATGGCGTCTTCGCGACCATGGCTGAGGCCATCGAAGACCTTGCCACACCAAGGATCAAGCGCGTGGGGCTTGTCAAAAAGTACGATGGCCCATTGACACTTGGAGATCCCAATGCCTTTGAAAGCGCCATTAGTATCAATGTTGAGAGGTGGCCTGTCACCAAGGTGAAAGCACCGGATCCGGCCAGCACGGTGGTTCTGAAGTCAGACCCAACCGGTACGCAATCTACGATGACCTTGGATAACGACGATGGAATGCAGAATGAGTCTGCTTTCAGCTCGGTAAAGCAACATCGGAACTACAAGGTAAATGACCCGACCGCACCAGGGGGAAAGAGAGACGTAGAATTCGACGAGCTCGCTAAGGGCTATTCATATGGCAGCACCGCTGTGCAGGTTGCGGAAGCCGAGTGGAACATCACTAAGTTGGAAACCACCAAAGACTTCAGCATAGTCGGATTTATCTCGAACGAAAAGTTTGAGCCCTTTCTCGGGCTCGGCGAGGTATGCGTCACGGTGGCTAAGCCCTTCGATGAAAAGTCTAAAATTGCACTCTCAGCCCTGATACATGCTCTCTACGAGCTGGAGCAGCTTGCAATTGCAAGGTTCGTGGGCAAGGAGGGAAAAGATCCCGAAATGCTTGTCTTAAGACCCAGCATTGACACTGACATGGAGTGCCTTTACGACGTGCCGCTTCCGTTCGCCGAGGATGCACGGCTGTATCGATTTCCGCCTTTGGACAAGGTCATCACGATTACTGGTAAGACGTTGACGGAGCACCGTCTTCTTCCCGACAACAAGCTTCAGCGTGCCATGAGCGACTTGGTGGACTCCATGGACATCTCACAATTCGGCCTAGACGATGAAGGGTATGTGAGAGCCAAGAAAAAGCAAACATGACAGCCTTAGGTTATTGACGAAAGCCTTTCAGAAATACAGCAGAATATGCGCCTCTCGATGACTTATATGCTCCGATCATTCATCGCCTCAATCAAGCCGTCCGGGCTCGCGCCGTGCACGAGGACGGACCAATAGAGGACATCCCGCCAGTACTGATCAAGTATTCCCGGCCCCCTGAACGTTTGGTTCAGCAAGCCAAGCGGACGATTGATCGGCTCATCGAAGCTGCTGATGTCAAAAAGGGTCAGCTTCTTACTTCCAGCCCCTATATTTCAGTACACACGCTCATAGTAACTTTCCAATAGCACCGGAGAAAAAGAAATTTAGGCGCCAAGAGTCCGGGAAGAATGAAGGACCTGTCTCAGGCCTAGACATTGATTCGATACTCACAGTAGGTGCGGCAACGAAACAAGCACATATCTCGAAGGACAATGCCGTGCCAGAGTTCAAGCAAGTTCTTCAATCTCTCTCAAAGGCCAATGAGGATGAGGGTATCGTCAAAGCTGTCAAGGACATGGGAAATATTGTCCAGTCGTTGATTAAGGAAAGCACGGGCGACAGCAATTACGACCGAGCCATTGAGAGCATCGGTGTGATAAGGGAACAGATGATTGGTCTTGAGTTGCCGGAGCTGTACAACGACTTCTTGAAGGAGCTCAAAGTCAAAATCAAGTCGGGCGCACTTGGAGGTGATCGCAAAGAGATGTGGGTGAAAATACGGTATCCCGGGAGGCTTGGCCTTATTACCAGTGCTCAGTCAGAGGCTTCAAATGTGACGTTTGAGGAAGCACGTAGTGTAAGCTTCATTCCTAAATTCGCTTTGTTCAATAGCTGACGTTGGATTTGCAGTTCTTGACCAGCTAGAGAAGCAAGTTCGGATAGCGAGGCGAAGAGGGATTTTGTGTTCAAGAGGTCGGTCATGTTGGTGGGCGCCTAGGCGTTGCTTGATCGGTGGTGCTGGGACACGGCAAAAGCTTCAAAGGCTCAGCATGATCACAAGTTTCCATTTGACAGGGACTCCATCGCACTTTGACTGTACGTGTCGAAAATTCTTGGCTACGGTGCTGTACTGCAAATTCGTCCAAGACCTCGCGAATCTGGGCAGTTGCGATTCCGCGGCGGAGCGGCCAAGAGTGGGACGAGCCTTTGTTGTCTGCGCATCGACTATTGTACAATGGAGCACGCATCACTGAGAAGAGTTGGTCGAGGTGAGGGCAACGATGAGTACCGTACGCTAGTTGGTTACCAGTTTCGCGGCATATCAGAGCTGGCTCCCTGACAAATGTCGCAAATTGCTACGTGTAGACGGAAACCACTTGCGTGTTAGCCAGGCCACAGATGAAGCCGGCAGTCTCTACGTGTGTATTTCACGAGCCACATACGCGTAGGATTGGCTCTACCTGAATACTTTTTTCAAACGCATTTTGCGGAAAATAGCTTTTCTGCTCCTTCGGTCGAAGCGCACTTTATAAGAGACACTCAAGACTCGTTCAATACTCTCTACACGGCTCGTTCCCGAACTGGGACAGCAACAATCCTACTCATTATGATGCCTCTGATGATAGCCCATTCTCGCGAGCCAAGTACCACGATCATGTGGAAGCTACAGGACGACCAACTGCCACTACAATGTTTCAAAATCAAGGCAGTGCGATGGCTAGTGACATCTTTAAAATTTCTTGGTATGGGGCAGTGCAGCTTGCTTGTGACGCTGAATACACACCTGCAGCACCGGGAAAGGTTGGCTGACACGATCGATCACGTTCAGCACGATTCCTGTCTCGCTCAATCCAGGACGTCGTATTCGCTCTCCAGCTTCCCGAACTTGCTTGGCATCCAGACAGTTAGAGGCCACGATACCTCGACACCCCGAGGAGAGCAAATGAGAGGCGCTCTTGGCGCCCAGTCGTCCACCCAGTCCCGCGCTCATTTCCCGCAATGTTCGGGGGGCGAACTTCCGCCGCTCTTGGCATCTTTGAGGGGGGCCCCAAGACCAAAATGGAACGGAGAGTGAAGCCGAGAAGGTCTTGGTTAGCCAAGAAAGCTGTGGCAAGATCAAAGAAAGTGCTGTGAGCCCTTCCTCCCGTTCCTCCAGGTAGTCGCTTGGCAGACAAGGCTAGTTGGGTACAGCCTTGCTTCTCGATCTTTGGTTCACCGTCGTACAATATCCGCAACTGCCCAATGGACATTGCCAGATAAGGATTGGGAAGCATCGCATCTCATTTCCCACTGTCGTGATGGCCACGCAGTGAGGCGGTGCAAAAGGCTGGGCATACACGGGGTAAAGGAGGTGTCGAGTCAATTAGAATTTAAACTGCCGAAGTCTTGGCCTCTGGCGGAATCCGCTTGGCGTAAAGCGGGAATCTTGGCAGGTGTTTCGCTCGAGACGCTTTCTCCTGGCGATCGATAGCATGTAGAGAGTCGTAACGGCCAAGGAGGATGTGATTGGCTAGGGTGAGCAAGTTCATTGGCAATGAACCGCCTTATTATGACTGCATGGTCGGATGATCATGGTGCGCATTGAACCATTGATCAGTGAGGAACGGTGACCTAAAAACAGCCTTTTCTTTGGGGCTGGCTGGTCGACTCTCTTTACGAATAATGCTAGGCTCAAACCATCGAGACGGCAGAACGAGTAATGACACTCTCTGCAGATTACCTGCGGCAAAACAGATGTTCCAAGATGAAGTGCTTCTCAGCGTGCTCCCTCCTTCTGCAAATGGCACCTTTATGATTGCGCATGAATGCTGAAAATGAGGTGTCTTGCACTGAGTCGCAGTGAGAATTGTCAGGCTGATGGGCCACTGGATACACACGGGTTGTCGGGTAGGGACTTGAGCAGCCTCGGGTACGAACAAGAGCGCGATTTCCTCGGTAGTCCCAACCATCACGAGGCCTGCAAATAGCAGTGCGGTTCTGTTAGGGGCAGGGGCTGGCTGTCCGAAATTACACATTTGGGCTGCATCGCTTGCCGTACTCGCAATGCGATAGCGCCCTAGCGTCTTGGCAAAGGTCTTGGCAGTAGAGAGATCGGAAGGCCAAGAAATAAGGGAATACCTAGACTTGACTCCGACTCTGCTGCTCGCTGCGCCTGTCACGAGACACAGCCCTAGGTACCGGTTTAGCAATGGCACGACATGGCGGTAGCGGGACGGTTTCGCCAAGACCTCTCCGCCCAAACCTTGAGGCAGCGGGCGATGCTCATAAGCTGTTCTGGTCCCAGGCCTCTTGTCCATACTCATTTTCCTTCCAGGCTTCTATCTATTTGACTAAATCCGGCCAGTCTATTCTTTCTTGTTCTTCCTTGTGCAAAAATTGCAAAGAATTCAAAAGTGGTGAACATAACACAGATCACCGACAGGATTTAGCCAACGGGACCTTAGACTCAGGAAACGGACACAACTTCTCGTCCAATCAGGTGCCAAGCGCTCCACTCTACGCTCGATTGGCAACCCCCATCTCGGAACACGGCAAAACAGTAGCTCCAGATAGGTGATCCACCTGCACTGGAACAAGCAAGCCACAGCCATGTCTTCCACTCAGGACAACAGCAGTGAGCAGTCTCAGAGTCCGGCTTCCGGCTCAGACGGGAATACTCCCGCACCTTCGAACGGCGCATCCTTGACCCCAACAACATCCAACGCCTCTACCAATGCTGCTCAAGATGAGAGTCTTGTCTGCCGTTGGGGCCAGTGTGGTCTGCGTTTCAATACTCCAGAGATGCTCTATGTAAGTGGTCACAAAAGTCGATTGAACCGTACTCGGGAGTTCACCATGGGCTAACATTTTTGTGTGAAAAGGACCATCTCTGCGAGAAGCATGTAGGCAGGAAGAGCACCAATAACCTCAACCTGACATGCCAGTGGAACTCATGCCGCACCACCACCGTGAAGCGTGATCACATCACTTCTCACATTCGCGTTCACGTTCCACTTAAACCACACAAGTGTGATTTCTGTGGCAAATCTTTCAAGCGCCCCAGGACTTGAAGAAGCATGTCAAGACTCACGCCGACGACAGCGTCCTCATCAGGTCTCCTCAAGATCAACATGGTGGAATGGCCGCTTCTTACGGTCGTCCCAAGGGCCCATCGAGCTTCTACGATCACAATGGGCAAATGAGGGCTGGCCCAGCTGCCTTTGGTGCGCCACCCCCCCTCACACGCCAGCTACTACGCACACAACCCCGCCCAGGCCTATGGAGCACCCATGGGATATTACCAGCAACCGATCCACAATCACCGCGCCGAACCACTCGGCTATGGTGCTAGCTACGATCGCAGGCGAGGTTATGAGGACTTGAATGAGTTCTTTGGCCAAGCAAAACGTAGGAGCTTGGACCCTGCCAACTACAACCAGGTCGGCCGGTCTTTGATGCCTCTCCATGGTGCTCTCAGCGTCCACACCGGAGGAATCGGCACACAGTATATGACCGCAGCTCCAGCACTGCCTTCTATTGGCAACCACTCTTCGGCGCAGAGCGCGCTGGACCAGCACTACTATCTGCCTCCCATGCCTAACTTGCGGACCAAGGGTGACCTGGAGCAGATTGACCAGATCTTGGAGCAAATGCAGAGCACGGTCTATGAGAACAGTGGCTCACCACCTAGCAGCCACTACCCGAACTCCTTCGACTTGCGCCACCAGTCTCCAGTCTCAAGGCCCAACATCGGTAATGACCACTACGCTGTGTCGAACGCGCAGATGCCCTCACCGTTGAGTGCGGTGTCCTCGACAACGAGCGGTAGCGCTGCCCACACTCCTTCATCCACAAACTTGCCATACACCTCCGCTCACTCTCCATCCTCTTCTACCGCCATGTCTCCCGGTGCTCGTCATGGCTCCTCTGCATCTGTCGCTTACCCGTCATTGCCGCCCACCACATCGTACGGCTCTTCTACCATCAGCCTTGGGTCAACTTTCGCCACAAATGATCAGCGTCGTTTGTCCGGCGGTATGCTTCAGCGTGCTAGCGGTGCCCGTCGTGCTTCAGAGGAATCTGAGCCGGCGACTACACCGAAGGCCGAGGCTGAGTCACCATCGTCGCCATCTGATGACAGTGAGAATGGCTCTGAGCCTGAGGGATATGAGGCTTGGCTCAACAATGTCCGTGTTATTGAGTTCTTGCGTGAGGCTATTCAGGACAGGCTCAAGAAGGGAGAATTCGACACTGCCTCTGAAGGCGAAGATAACATTGACCCGAACCTGAAGGGCGTCTCAGCGGAGCCGGCGGACGCAAAGCCTCTGTATCCTGATTTGCCCACTGATATGGATATCAGCGAGTAGGAAGACGTACGAAGGGGTTGCGAACAAAAGACATCGGTTTGATTTTAGGGCGTTAGTGTTGTGATGGGGGAATAATTGATTCGATTTGCACATTGCAAACATTTCATTTTGATAGTGCTACAATATTCAAGCTTCAACAACATCAAAGGTCCACATTCAATAGCGTGACTGTTCTGAACTACCGTTCTACAATCGCTTGCTATGAATCATTCTCCATTCTCTAATGGTAATCTGCGCGCGTTTACAATTGGACATGTAGATGTCTCCTTATGAAGAGAAGCATGACTAAGCCTACAACCTATTGAACCTAAAACTGAAGTAAGTCAACGCTTGCACACACATTGCCTAGTAACTCGTTGGACAGACGACCCCAGGCAAATGTGATATCGCCTTGACTCAAATGCATGGGGGTTATAAATGCTCAGCGGAATAATGTGATTGTCAACTTCCTCGAATTAAGGATGCCACTGCCAAGGTTCAACATTTGATATTCGTGGTCCCAGAGTATCTACATGCAGGACTGCGCACTCCGAGTTCGAAGTCTGTACTGTATGAGTCTGACCCGCAATTACTGCCTCAAAGCTAAATTTGGAATCCCATTCCCAAGCCCTAATGTCGCCAGTCTGACATTGCTTGGCTTACTCTAGGCGCTCAAAGTACAAGAATTTTATTTCTTGGCCCGCTCCGGGCGGGACGAGCATCACGAGTTTCTTGGCTCACCTAGCACGGAAATACCAAGTCTTGTGCTGTAGACCTTTGCGATGCTCCTCAGTCAGTCTTGCTGTTCTGCAAGCCCAGCCAGTCGGGGTTAGGGTCCCTCGGGCCGCTCTCGGCAAAACTAGCAAGCCTTGCCTGCCAGTCTCGATTTACAGAAACTTTTCCTGCAGAGGCCTGTTTTTCTGCTCTGTCGCAAACATCACCATTCTTTCGAATTGTACTCCAGCAGCAACTCACACTATGGCAAAACGAAAGAGACAGGCTGCTCCAGTGGCCGCCAGCGCTACAAAACCCGAGATTCCCAAGAAAGTCAAGTTCAATGGAGAGAAAACTGCAGAGACTCAGCCAGTACAAAAGGCGACAGGATCGAAAAAGGCACCCAAAGCGAGCAAGCCGGCGAAGATCATGGACAATGAGATCACTACTACCCCTACACCCAGCCATTCGCCCGTAACGATCCAAATCATCGCTGGCTCCTACGATCGTATCCTACACGGCACGCAAGCCACCATCACCTACTCCTCGACCTCCCCGTCTGCTGCTGAGGTCACCTTCGCCGACACATTCCTCTTTACCGCTCACACTTCCGCCATCAAGTGCGTCGCCCTCTCCCCGGCCTCCGCACCCGTTCCCGGCCAGGGCCAGAAAGTCATGCTCGCCTCCGGCAGCTCCGACGAGCGCATCAACGTCTATAACCTTTCCGCACATCCGCCCTCTACCAAGGTCAGCCCGGATGCCGAGCTGCTCAGCACCCTCGCTAAACGGCCCATTCGTGAGAACGCCCGAAACCGTGAGCTAGGCACGCTGCTGCACCACTCGTCGAATGTGACCAAGTTGGCGTTCCCCACACGGTCGAAACTGTTGTCTTCGTCGGAGGATTCTACCATCGCCGTGACAAGGACTAGGGATTGGTCCCTGCTGAGCACTATCAAGGTCCCTGTGGCCAAGGTAGAAGGCAGGCCGAGTGGTGATACCGCGCCGCTGGGGGGCACGCCGAGTGGAGTCAATGACTTTGCTGTGCATCCGAGCATGAAGGTCATGATTAGTGTAAGCAAAGGCGAGAGGAATATGAGGTTATGGAACTTGGTCACTGGAAAAAAGGCTGGTGTTCTTGAATTTGGGAGAGACGTGCTCCAGGAGATTGGGGAAGGACGACATTCTACAGGCGAAGGTCGAAAAGTCGTTTGGGGAAGCAGTGAAAGTGAGGGCGATGAATTCGCCGTTGGGTTTGACCGCGACATCTTGGTATTCGGCATGGATAGTACGGTCCGGTGTAGGGTCATGTCGGATACAAAGACCAAGGTGCACGAGTTCAGCTACATCAAGCTCGATGCCGAGACGGAGGCTACATTATTGGCGGTGGCAACGGAGGATGGACGGGTGTTGTTCTTCTCAACCGCACCAGAGCATCTGGACAAGGAGCAGAAGCCCGACAGCAAATCAAAACTTCCTCGTGCAAGATTGGTCGCACATATCGGAGGCAAGGAGGCAGGTGTCACGGGCAGAGTCAAGGACTTCAAAGTTGTGAAGGCGGAGAGCGCGCCGGGGGTCTGGTACATTGTTGCAGCCAGCAGCGACGGCAAGCTGAGGCTGTGGGAGCTGGCACCAGGAGAGGTTTCCCTCGGAGAAGGTCAAGATGTCAAGGCGGCTGGGAAGCTGCTAGGGACCTACGAGACGCAGAACAGAATCACGTGTGTGGAGGCTTTTGTCATGATACCCCGGCCTGACGGCGTTGAGGATAGTGAGGATGAGCCCGATGCTGATGAGTCGGCGAGTGAGGACAGCGACGATGAGTGAGCTCATGCTGAATACGCGCCAATTGCCACCCATGAATGTAAATAAATTGTGTGCGGTGAAAGTATACGTCTGAATAGTATTAATGTGTCTGCCAACCCTGCGCGTAAAAAAGTAGCTGAGACTTTGTCTTGGCATGCGCTCATTACATGGTAACTTTTGGACCATCGCGCGACGGCACTAGGCCGCATTCGCCGTCTTTAAGACACGCTACGTAGCCCCCACGTAGAAAATCCAGGGTTCTTGGCTTAGCGCTGAAGATCACGAACCTCACTGCATGTGAGAGCTGGAACGGGTGCTGGTGCAAACACGCCACAATGATGAAAGGGACGAGCCCCCTATCACAATGATATAATCTGTTTGCTATGCAAAGCGCTGTGTGAACTCTGTACAAAATAACCCTGACAACCAAATATCAATAAGCGCTCTGCAATGCAAAAGAATTTCCCTCTAAACTTTGCCCCGAAATCATTGGAGACCTTTTGCTCTCCAAGGCCATTACATCAAACAGCACGATGGCGCCCTACACACACTCACTCGGTCAGTATGAGTTCTCAGGCATTATACATTCTACCTCGTCCTACGTAGTAACAAGGAGTCGAACAAACGGAGAGTAGGAAAGCTCAAAGCTCACCAACTGCGATTCCCCCGCGCCTTCCAATCCAGAATCCATCCACAGCACATCTTCATGCGATCCCGAACAGTGATCTGTTCCAACAGTTGCACCTTTAACGACTCAGCTATCGGCAAGATGCTGCCCAGCCACCAGGGGAACAGCAACGGGTCGTTGGGACACTGGCCGTAAATATGAATCACGCGCGACGACAGCCATGTGGGGCTGTACTCTTCGAATTCGTGAATCGAAGTGAAGGCATAGTCCATCAGCTCCCGCGTCGTCATGAGTTTCAAGGTCTCGTGCGATATCCCGCGAAAGTCCAGTGGTCGAGGCAACGTGTCGTCCACCTCCGCCACCTCGCGATTCTCTTCCTCGTAGAGAGAGACATCATCAAAGTCTTCCACATCCGCAATCACGTATCCATGAGGATGAGTCCCACGGCGACGAATGCGAAAGCGCGAAGTACCCATGGTCTCCATCAAGCTGCGCCCGTCCATGAGCCTTGTGAGTTGGTCGATGCGGAGATGTACACCGACGGCACCCATACTGTACTGCGATTCTCGATCCGGGGCGACCATACCAAAATGCCTGCCTCCTTGGCCGTTACCCCAGACTCGCTCAACCATCGCCCTATACTTTGGCTCGAACACATGCAGAAACGTCGGCATGCGTGGCATTGATGTTGTACAAACGAAAAGAGGGGTATCAAGCCCCGTGTCGTCCAGCACAGGGTACAAGACTTCGGTTTGTATGATTTCTTTGCGCAGGACCAAATCGTCTGACCAGAAATACGTTGTTACCCGTTTGATGAAGTCATTGGGCGGAGTGACTCGTGTATCCAGTTGGTGAGCAGCAAGCCGTGTCCTACAAGTGGGACAGAGCGGACTGTGAGACAGAGCACTGGTAATGCAATGCTGGCAAAAGGTATGTCCGCAAGGAGTCGTCCAGGGCTGATATAGCAGAGCGCAACATATTGCGCAATCCATCTCTCTTCGCAGAAGGGATTCCATTTTGTCGAAAGCTCCATTCGGTGGATCTTCTCCTGCGTTGAAGAGGCGGACCGGGGGATCGATGGGCGAGCCATTGTCGATTTTCAAGGCGCCGAATGCCGCCCTCAATTCTTCATCTTCCCTGGCTCCATCTAGTGACCCAACCAACTCCTTGACTCTTTTAAGCGTCGTATTCGACAAGTAATCGGGCCAACAATCTCCTCTTGGGTGTTCTGCTTCGCAACATGGGCATCGAAAGCCCTCGAGTCTATCCGGCGTTCCAGGCCATGTTCTATCTATGCCGGCCCGGGTATAACTTTTCGGAATGCAGCTCTTGCAAATGGTTTGCCCACACGGCAATTTGACCACATCGCGTAGGATGTGAGGGCCAGCTGGACATCGGAATACTGCCGCCGTAGTCTGGGGTGTTTTTTCGCTTTCGGGGATGTCTGCATCTTCGTATGCGCCGTCGCTTGAGAGCAGGCGCTGTGCGCCTTGGCCTTCGGCCAGACCAGCCTCGGCCTGATTGACACACATGAAAAAGGGTATGATTCGGGGTATCTTTTTTGCGCCTGGAATCGCGGCGCTCAGGCTCGGTTAGTCCTCGGACTCGCAGTCGGCGATGCGCTCACTGGTAAAGACTCACGTGGCTATACGTGGCTCTGCTCCGTAAGATAGTAATGGCCAATAAAATTTATGTGTACGAAAACAAGTGGAATCCAAGTCTCGCTGATTCCCATTGTGCTCGCCAGCTTGGTATATTGGCTTAGATGAGGATCATGTTGCTCAAACAGACGTGTTTCTATGTCGTTATATGCTGATCTAAGTGTTGCTCAAGAAGGCAGGAATGGTAGTCGTGTCTGGCGTGAGAATTCCAGACATGGAGAGAGCCGATAAGGTAAGGTAAATCGTTATGTGTTTGAAAGGCTTACTCAACATTCATGGGTGGAAGGAATACAGAAGCCATCGTCGCGTGGAACGAGTGGGACAATGGTCAAATCTAGTTGTCGTGTGGGATTCAGGATACGGTACAAAGTAGACGAGTCAATACATCATGGATCCAATTGCTGGCGGTCCGGTGGCCAGTCTATGTCCGTGGAGGGGTGCGAAGACGTCACAATCCAATATTCGGGCGTCAGAGAGGATCAGAGTACTTATGGGTACAATCACTTTTGAGCCCCCCTTGCAACGCGCGCGGATAAAGACCCACCCGTCACCAGGGAACGACAGTCCCCAGTTTTAAGTGCATCTCGGGGCCCACCCAGTCTTCGTGTCTAGTTCAATGCCACATCTCTAGGAGATGATACCTAGCAAACCCGAGATAGATGGCTGGCCAAGCGATATGGCAAGCAACTTTACTGCGGTTGCTGGCCTTTGGTTGGCTTTGTTCATCTTGGAGGTCCTCACGTTCATGCTATGGTCAGTATATGATTCATTGATTTTAGGGAGTAGATATGGTCGGGTAGGGGCCAACTTAGTCTCTCGTTCTCCAAGTACTATTTACGGCCTACGGCACTAGTCTGTCAACAACCCTCCCACATCCCATCTGGACCCCTGGGAAAAAATTATCCAGCAAACAGCTTAACGGCGCCTAGTAGTTGAGGCTCTGGATCCAGCAACTCGGATGATCTAGAGTATTAGCTGGGGCTCAATAACGTCGAAGCGCGGTCAAGTACTCAAACTCTCACGCCGCTGCGGGCCACCGAGTCCGAAGTCATCGTCACCAATTTACGGTGGTGGAACAGGTGGGTGATGCTAGCATTTCCAGTATTCAGTGTGCGCCGACCACGAGGAAGAGTTTATCGTTCAACACCCACACAAACCATGTATACCATAACAGTACTATGTGCTGATTATACCATAGTAGTTGAAAAGTCCCCGCATGGGCTGCCATGCGCCTTGCAAGGCAGTGTGGCACAGGGCACAAAGTCATCGAGATCAGGGTCTCTACAGGTTTCGGCAAAATTTTCCCCCTGACAAGATACTTCAAGATACATGCTATAGCTGCATGCAGGACAAAGGGTCCCCTGCCAGCATCTGCATGTCGCACTCTGGGGTATGTTCGTAGCGTAGCAAGAGCCGCGGTTCTGGACGCCTCATCCCGGCACAAACCTGATGGCTACCTCTGTCAACGATCCTCACTCCATGTCCTCCTCATCTCGATCGCACTCGATCGACGATTTCATTGGCCTCGTCTCATACAGTCGCAAGCCCGTACATGCCTTGCCACCACTTAAATCGCTGTCAAGCAAATTGTCCTGAACATTCCACGTGCGAACATGGCCATAGTCTCCTTTTTCCAGCAATGTTTTGGAGGCTCTCCGTCTGTCCCGCGTCTCCGGGACGATGCGAAGGAAGCAAGATGGGTTCTCTTCGGTCGAAGGTTGCATCTGGCTTCTAGAAACCTCACCAGGGGCAAGCCGTACATGCAGTAGCTCATCTGTTGTCTCGGACTTCTTCCCGACCGAGCAAAAGGACAGTCCGGAGCTAGCTAGGTAAATGTCAAACGCCGACAGGTGTAGCTCCCACGTCGCAAAAAGCTGCCCGAAAAGACATGCAATAGAACAAAACAGGCGAGCCCTGTCAGCTTACAAAGTGAGTCGGTGAAGTGGCACAGTCCTTGATAGGAATGGTGCGCCACGTACTAGCCGGCCGCTCACAAGCGTTACCACGGTTCCACTGCCAGCCGAAGACCCTGAGGATCTCAAAAGGGCCATATGACAATGCCAGGGTCGTATCTTCTACATCTCGATCCTACACAACTTCTCGCAAACTTTGTTAGTCGTGAATCTCGTCATGGAAATTCGGTGAATAGTCAGCACAAAATCATTGTGTATCGCTACAGCTTCACACGTGGCGGTCAGAGAATACCATATCCTGGCGTTGATTTCGCCCGCTCTCGTGCGAGGACCAATTGGCGCATTTCTGAGCGGCTGCCGAATACATGACAGAAGAGACTAGCCGCAAGACGGTAGCATTTAGCAGCCTCATGGCATCACTGACTCTAATTTAACTAGTCCAGTCCTTGGTCGATGATGCTGCTTGGCCACTCACCGAGCCAGCAGACCGTTCAAACCTGGGTACCCGGACAGGAAGGCAACGAATAGACCACACATGCCGTTGCAAGGTCCTTAGCTTGCTATTCACAGACACGTGGAGCTTGAGACCACAGTATGTGCTGAACAATTCCGCTATTGTTGGCACCACGTTTACCGAAAGATAGTATAGCAATCCCGAAGGTTACACAGACCTCGGGTCAACACAGACCTAGGATCACTGGCATTTGCAAGTCCCCTTCCCGAATTGTGCTAGACGCGCCTCAGAATCTTTTCATAGGAGGCCACGCTCAGCTGGACCGACGCTGGGGACTAGTGTTAAGTACCAGGTGATGACCGCACCGACACAATCAAGACAGCCACGTTGCTAAGCGCTACACCCCAGACCATCCCAGACGACCTCACGGGAAAAGAAGGAGTGACCTCACACAACACGAAATCCCTCGCGATAGCTACAGGTGATGATGCCCTGCGCCAACTAGTACGGATAGAAGCCTTGTGCACGAGCCATTTCGATTACGCTGTCTGTAGTGGACTGTATACGGCTTCGCACAAATGCACGCGTAACATCCGTCGCCACTGCAGCACGAGGAGTTTTAACAAACAAGCCAATTGCTGCTTTCGGTGTAGCATCTCGCCTCTTGCTTCGCAAACCTCGCAAACTCCCTTTGTTTGTTAATTCAAGTCAGTCGAGTCCAACGATCAGAAGGTGTGGGCACTAGAGCCTTCCAGAGCAATTTAGCGGCAGAGTCCGTGTAGTTGTGGCGTCTAGAGGTGGATCAGTCAAGAAATGGGTTCTTCGCACCATCGTGGTCAAGCCCGTGTGCATTTGTGGTGGCCGCCTTGGACTTGGCGTACTAGCTCAGCGATCCCAAGTTCATTACAGCTGCTGCGTTCTTGTGTTTTACTGGAAGACCATTGTCCGCGGCTTCAGGCTGCTCACCATCCTCGACATGCCTAGCCGCTGCCTTCTGAAGGATCACAGTGGTCAAGAAGCCCTTGTCGAATGTGTCACTCCTCTTTGTTGCGTATACTGATGACACTCACTTGCTCCGGGATAGTGCGTGGCCTTTTGTGGGCAATGGATTCCCGCACAGGATCCGGTATTTACTGGTCGAGCTCTTAACGACGTGATCTGGCGAATGCCTCTTTCTGATCCTTAAGTGATCTGCGCAGCGAATTGGCAGGCCTGGCCCTTCTCCTTTTAGGGCCCCGTTCGTTCTGAGACGGCGCAGCAGCCGCCGTGGCAGCACAACATCTCTACCCAGTCGACGTAGCGGGCAGAATTACACAAACACAATGCGTCAATCTGTTTGGTCCTGGAGCCTCCCGAGTGCTTGTTGGGTCCGGACATGGGGATCGTCTCAAAACCTGTCCCGGATTCGCGGAAGTGACATTCTCACGACCATGTGCGGACGAAGCCAATAGGCTGATGACTTTCACTAGGCCATTGCTCTCACCTTCGATTGACCTGCAACAGCAGCCCGATTTTCTTGCCGGACATACGCGTCACCCACTCACATCCCTAACGGGAAACTATAAAGATGGCGGCAAGGGAATCCCGCCAAGTTTTTCAGCCACCGTATAGTGATAGAGTATCAGGCCTGTGTTCACGATGTTAGCCAAACACAGCCTCTGCTCTCTGCGCAACGTCTCGCAGTGGGACCCGAGGATGCTTAGACCCACTTGAGATGAAATCGATGGCCTCGATGCTGCTCGTAGTGAGAGACCGATGAGCCCTGCGGACGTCTTGCCATCATGTCAGTGCACTAGAGTGGAAGGGGACGATCTTGTGCTCGCTTGCGATGGGTTGCAAACCAACCTCGTCTTACAAAGGTGCGCACTGATATTCAGCAATGTAGCGAGGTTAACATTAGACTCACAGCCCAAGGTCCGGTGATACTTCTTCAAGAATTAGCATTGAGCAATATTCCTAAACTCCTCTCGGATCTTCGCACAAGAGAAGTGCGGTCTGCGGTTGCGGTGGCGGCTGCATAGGACGGGTCTGACCATATCTCGAGCTTCGTGTCCAGCTGGGTTGGAGCTTGGGTGCAAATGAAACAGGAAAGCAACTTTAGCTGGTGAGAGTCCTCAGACAGAGATGGTCATACAGTTGTTATTCATGGTACCCCGGACCGTTTGAAGGCAAAGGATGACTGCGTTGTTGGCACGAAGTCATGGCAGCCATATTGGTCTCCAAGAAGCGGCACTGAGACAAGCGAGAATACTGTGGGTGTGCGCCGCGACCAAGATGATTGATTTGATCTCCAAGTGGAATGAGGAGAAACAAAATTTTTGACTTCACACCCTATTCATCCGAAACCTGCATTTCACCATCTCATAGAGCGTTAACTCAGCCTTGCCGTCTGTGCGTCGACAGCATACAGATTGGAAGAGGGCATCATCGTACACATTGTGGATCAAATTTAACGGTATTCCATGTCACAACCGACCGTACTGTTCAGCCGATATACATAGTACTTGCGACTTCTCTTTAGATAGACTGATCACTGACTAGAATTGCGCAGGTGGGAAGACAAGGCATCGACGCATGTGGATCCACACAGCAGGTGACATTGGTCATATATGGCATGTTTCTGTCTCGGGTCGGCCGCATGACCACTGTCAAACACTGTCAGCAATGGCTCACATTCTGTTGTCAGTGCAGAGCGATTCGAACATCCTCCACTCCACTACGCTGGGTTGATGAAAGCCTCTCTTTGTCTCGTGTCCTTCAAAATTCGTGTGTGTTGACTCGGAAACACGACCGCGTGCAGAATGCATCCCCGCCTAAAATCCGGGGTAAGTGTATACGAAGTCAGGCGAATCAGAATGAGGCGGGGGCGCTCTTGGTCCAGTCACAGAGAGGCTATATGCAATGCGACGTTAGGGGTATCAAGAAGTGCGGGCACCGAACCCACAAGCAACCTCGAAGACAACATGCGCAGATGAGACCATCATTTGGCCGTTCTCTCCTGACGGAAGTCCAAAAATGTTAAAAATATCCGTGCTATATATTGAAAGCAAGATTGCCAAATGTTTGAGTTAGGTAGGCAAGGATAAACTTTGGCAAAGAGAAAGGCTGGAGGAAATATTTTACTGTTACTTGGTACCTAGGCAGGCGGTGGCAGGTAAGTAGGGTAGGTATGTCCCAGCAACGACATCCGGAAGCTAAAAGCCCCACTTGGGAGAGCACTCGGGACTGTCTGTCCCTGGAAGATCTGCAAGCTGTTGCAGTGAGGGTCGACTTTGGCATGTGACTGTTTATTACCTTAGGTCCCCTTGGCCGCTTGGTCGCGCTGCGCCAGCGCCATACCATGCCCGTCCGCACTTTGCACCTCGACCATCCGAAGAACTTCACCTTTTTTACACTGGTGTCTGCTTTCGGTTTGCGTGCTCGTCTCAGAAACACGACTTGCTTTCCTGGGTATAGGAAGTGTCACAACTTACTCGCGGGTCATCCTACCAAAACTTCTGAGGGGTAGCTGGCTCATTCCAATTCATACTTCTTATGTGCCCCCCCCCCATCTCCTCACCTCGCCGACACCTACTACTGGACTACCAATACCACCTCGCGCATATGCTTTGGGAGTGAGGGGAAAACAAGGCTCTCACACACGCATTCACTCTCGCAACCATAGGCGTGGGAAAACTCTAATCTACTTATACCTCCCGCCACTTCCTGCGCAGAGATATTGACTATCGTACAAAGCATATGCAGCCCTTGCTCTGCTGCCACCCATGCTCTACCTCGAGCGAGCGTCGGTTCGGACACGAAATAATATTGTTGAGAACAAGCAGACGCCTGGTCACTGTTGAGAGCAATCGAGTTTAGATAAAAGGGCGGTCATCGCACCCCGCGTAACTGAACTTGACCTGTTGTTGGCAGAGAGCAAGCTTCTAAGGTTCCGCCTCGTCTCTTCTCGCCTTTTTGCAGACCACGGCCGGCTGCATAGACACCCTACGCCCTGACTTCACAACTGCATCTTCCGAGTCATGTCGGACGACGCCCTACATATTCATCGGCCCATACCCCGACGGCCCTTCGACCTGGGCCTGGCGAGCCTGACTTTGCCCAACGACGACCAAGACTCCCCGCCGTCGAGCCCGCGGCCCAGCTCGCTCGAGGATGAGCAGACGGGCCAAAACTACGACGACCCCAATGCCTTCAATCCCCCAATAGACTCGTCCAGTCGCGCTGAGTCGTATCGATTCCTCACCAGCTCGACTCTGTCTGGTATATACTCCCCCAACATCTCCGGCTATGACGAGGGAGATGCTTCCGCTGTGGGGACGCCGATGCCGGGCAAGTTCGATGCCAGCGTTTACAAGTTGGTGAAGGATCGATCCTCGATGCTGTCGAGGCGGCGTTCGTCCACAGTATCTGGAAAGTCAGGACAGGGCTTCCAGCCTGCCACAACGACGGCGTTGGTTCTGCGGACAGGACTGCTCTTCCTGTTGGGGATGGGCTACGGGGCCCTTCTCCTTCGACTATCAACAGAGCAGAAGTGGGCATCTTTCCCGGTCGAAGGCATAATCAAGCCCGGGCATGATGGCAGATACCTGGCAGCCTGGGGTCTGTGTGGTGTTGTTTTGGGCAGTCTTCTGCCTTGGTTCGACGGGAAGTGGGAAGAGACATTTGAGAGAGGGCAGGACCATCAGCATGAGGATGATATAGAAGATGACGAAGATGGCCCTGGAACTGACTGGGCGTTGGTGGTGCGGGGCATCGGCGCTTTCGCCGGCATTGTGTTTGCTATTGTGAGTACGCCACTGCCCACTTCCCGCCCCTTGGAAAATGTGTTGAGACTAACATCCTCGAAGAGAAAGGTGCCATGGGCTTCTACAATGCAGGTCTCCCTGACCCTAGCAATGGCCAATCCGCTCTTGTGGTACCTGATTGACCGGTCGAAGACTGGATTCCTCCTATCTGCTGCGGTGGGGCTGGCAGGCACCATTGTATCTTTAGGCTTGAACCCCGAGATCATGCCCACGCCAATCGGATACTCATCATCCTATCAAGACCGAAATGCTACCGGATACAATGGGAACGAAGTTCTGATGCTGGGTGGCCTGGCAACAAAAAAGACGATAGAGACAGGCATTTGGGTCATCAGCGTGCTATTTTGCAGCTGCGTATGTTTTGGAAATATCGGCAGGAGACTGGCACTGAATAGATCAGGGGCAGGGCGTGGGAGATGGGGTGGCCTGAAATGAACGGATCCCGTGGATAGAAAATTGGTGGTAAGCGGCATGGCGTCTTTTTCTTTTTTTTCTTTGTTGAATTATGAATTATGTCACAAAAGCATGATTTTGGATACCAGAACGAATAGGAGACCATAACGTGTTGCGTTGGCACAGGGGACTCAGAATGGTTTAAATGTTGCCCACTGAGGATGCGTCGACTCGCCCGCTTTTGCAAACCCCAGTGCACAATATAATAAGCCGACTACATTATCGTGAAATATGTTACTGTGTGAAGATGAGTCCTCAGAAACTTTATGGGTTTGTAAGTAAGTACTGAGACAGGGGTGTCTGGCACCTCATCACTTGGCTCTTTCAATCATATCGCTCCACAGCAACGGCCGCCACGAACGGGGACTGGCAATGTGGTCAAGCTGGGCGAGGGTTCACATATGGTCATGGCAATGTGAAATCGAATCATTCTCCTTGTAGTGCTAGAAGTTCCTGGTCTGACATTCATCACCCACATTCATGGAGGTGACTCGACGAGAATGCTCAAGATGTGGCAAGTACAGGTGTAACTTCTTCACTGACGTGGGGTTTGTCACGCTTTATTTGGGTATCATATGATAGTCTTCTACTGACGCAAGTTTGCCCGTTGCATAATTTCGATGCAGCATCCAATGTCCTTCAAGTCTAAGCATCTGTCACCATGGCTTCGACAGGCGCACCATTTTGCTCGACCGGGGCCGCAGGCGTGCTTTCCCCAGCTTCCGCTTCCACTACTTCGGTGTCCGCCTCTTTCCCACTTTCGTCCTGAACAGCATCGTCTCCATTCTCTGAAAGCTCCTCTTCCTTTGGCTTGGGCTCCTCAAACAGAATGCTAATGTCCTCGTACGAGTCGATCTTATCGAGGAGTGCCAACTTGGACCTGCTGGCTAGCCGCAAGGCCCGCCAGCTTAGGCTCGCTTTGTGCTCTTTCAGCTCGCGTTCCTTTTCAGTATTGTTGGGCATTCCGAGATCAAATTCTACCTCCTGAATGCCACTCTGGAAGCTCTTGATATCTGGCAGCTTGTACCTTTTGGGATCCTTGAGTTCCTCCATGACATCCTCGTCGTCATGCTCCTTCAAGAAGTCCAGGTTCAGCGGGTGCGTGGAGTTGAGCCTCACTTTCTTGCTAGTAGCTTCTCTCTTCACAGTGCTCATGGCGCTCATCCACTCCTTGGGCGAAATGGCGGGTCTCTCTATGGGTGGGCAATTCTCAATCTTCCACCGGACCCAGTTTTTGTCTCTTGAAAGAATGGTCTCAACCATCCTCAAGAAAAAGTGACCGTCGGCTGCAGTCTTCAAGTATTCGGTAACGCTGCTCTTCATGTTCTCGACCCATTTGAGATCTTCCTCGCCAAGTGTTTGATCAAGATAGGCCACGGACCTATTGATACTTTGAATTGATGACAATTTCTGCTTGGCCTCAGGTGTAAGTGAGAGGAGGAACTCTATTATGATCAGAGCTTGAACCAGCACATAGCGTCTAAGAGACAGGTCCCCAATCTAGTCAATCGCGTCAGCACGTATTTTGCAACTCTTGTCAGATGAGTGCTCACCTCAAGTTCGAAAAGATCACGGCTTGTTAGATACTTTGGATTAAAAGATGTTAAGACTTCGTCATCGCTCGAATCGGCTTTCCTCTTCACACCGCGTTTGTCATCTCCCTGCCTGGAGGACTTGGCGTCATGTTGTACTGGGTTTGCCTTGAAGGCCTTCATAGTTTCCTCCAGGCCGAACTTGAATTGAGCGAGATGGCCAGCTTCGAACAGCTTCTTGGGCTGATTGAAGCTCTCTTGTAAAGACCAAAACACTGGATATAGTGCGTCAGGGTCGAGCGGCTTCTCCGGTCCAGAGTCTTTCTTCTCACTAAAGGAAACGCTCTTGCTCTGTGTTTGAGCATTCGTATCCTTTGAAGCAGGTATTGTAGAGTCGATCTCCATCTTGTCCTCAGTGTCAGCCAGCTTAGGGCCGACCTGATCGTAGGTAGTGGCATTCTGGGTATGATATTCGCCTCTAAGATTGACCGAGCTCTTATCACCAGGCGGAAGACTCTGGAAGAGAAAGATGAATACACGACCCGAGAAGGCGGTGTCTTCGGCGCGCGACAGTCGACGGAGGAGCTCATTGCAACTCCTCAGTATGACCAATTTCTTGTCAGTGAAGTTCTTTGATATGATGCGCTTCCTACGCGACTCTAGATAGTCAAAAATCTTGCGACATCCGGGAATGGTTTGACTGTCGAGCAGCTCTTCGATGAGCCAAACGAGAAGCGCTGGGTCGCATTGGCCACGGTCGGAGAGGCATTGCAGAATGTCGAAAAAGTTCCACACCTTCACGAAATCAGGGGAATCAATAGAGACACGGGCCTGGGCATGGTCAGCAGGCTGGCTTGGGTAGAGTCTCGTTGCGCGAGGTCGACACGTACGATGAGGTTGCTGAGAAGTCCACGAGCGGCGGTCTCGATGATCGCGAATTTGGAGCTGTTGCGTTGACGAGCACCAGCAACATTTTGGGAATCTGTGGCCTCTGCGGTCACTGGAAGTCGGCTGAGGACATCCTCCAAGTCGGAGTCTTCCAGAGCAGGTTCCACAGTTGCCTCCGGTTTGATTGCGCTTGCACGCTCCAGAGCCTCCTCAAAAAAGTCAACCAGCACCGTTACTGACGGTATTCCGTAGTTATCGACGTCCACTGGAGCCATGGCGGAGCTGACTGGACAGAAAGTAGGAGACACCTAGTGCTGGCCTGCCGTGGAATGCGCAGCAGTGTCGCGACCGGCATTCGATTGGAAGGGAAACGTTCGTATTGAAAGCCGAAAGCAAGCAGACATGAGGGTAGCAGCAGAAATTGGGTGAGTACGTTCTTTTCGTTTTCGAGATGTCGTGTGCTCGCAGCGCAAAGGCCGCCTGTGACTTTGCAAGTGTGGTTGGCGAGGTGTGGTTTAGTTCAAGGTGCTCTGGTCTGGATTGAGGTTCGTCGGCTGAGATGCTAGTGGGAGACCCCTGCTCATTTAGCGCTCTCTGTCGCAAAGGCGGAAGCGTAGACCCCGGTCACCCTGCTGCATCATCCTGGCTGGCGGGCGACAAGCTGCTGCGGCGCACTTGCAGTTCGCATCAACGAAATTTCACGACGCGTAGCAACTGGACGCGACGAGACTTCTTTCACGACCAGTCACCATGCCCGCGCCGAAGAGACAAAAGAAGACTGCCGGCGTGCAATCACAGAAAAGCCAACCAACTTCCACGGCGGCAGAACCAACAACAGAGGGGCAGTCCGAGTTCGCGCAGCTTGCCAAGCAACATTGGTTGAAGCCGTCCAAGAAGGCGACCAAGGTCAAGGTGAAAAATGATGTCTTGAAGCGGGACATATGGGATCCTCTGGAGAAGGAAAAATTCCCATTGTCTTCACTCTTGGCGTTGGAGGGCCTGCAGATACTCGAGAGGTGAGGTCGTCTGCCCTGTATCAGCCTTGTCATGTTGCTAATATCTGCGCAGCTACCTTTGGCCCGGTTATAGCGAGCAAGCCTCAAATCACCATGTTTTGCTGGTCCTTTTGATTGTCAATGCGAAGCACAGGGAACGCCTAGAAACATGGAGTAAGTACAACAATTGCCTATTGCAGCAAGCCATGCTGACGTGCACCAAGGCATCTTTGAAGACCGGCCGGACGACTTCTCCACACTGTTTCGACGAATTCTCTCGATGAGTCTCGATCGCTCCCTCTCTGTTTCCGTTCGAACACAGATATTGTCCTTTGTGATATACGCCTTCCAAAGTTTGGACTGCACAATAGTACGCAAAGAATGTGCGCCATTGGTATCAATTTCGATATGGCACAATTTGTCGACAGAGAAGAAACGTGACGAGAAGTTGGCTCAAAACAATCAGTTGCGAAAGGCATGGAGAGCTGCCGCCAAGAGATATGACGCTGCGGACGAGTCGACAAAAGCACGACTGCGTTTTGACCGATCGTGGCTGTACACTCTCGCACTGGATTTCCTGAATGTACTATACACATCGAGCCATGGGAAAGGTATGTTGTGCGGCTCTTCTCGTTTCCATCCGAGCTAATTTGCAGTAGATGACGTTCTGTACTGCGAACGAGTGGTCGAATTCCTCTCAGATTTGCAGAGCCAACTCCCGACGAGGCGGTATGCCAATTTCCTGCTGCAAGATTTGCACTTGATCCCAGCGGCAGCTCTCTCGCCCGTTTTCAATGCCGAGGAGAACGGCCTTTTACGTGACCTCTTCGCATTATACTCTCATTACACCCACTTTACCATTGATGACCAGTCAGGAGCCCAGCAGAGCAGGACACAGGCCTACGACCGACACTGCGCGAGTCTTGCAAACCTTCAGAGAACAGCGCTTAAACACTTCAAAGACAAGTTGACGGTGCTGGCCCTATCAAACTATGCTTCTATCGATCAGAGGACGGAGCTTGAGCCCCTCCTTGCACCTCTGACCGATGAGGAGCTTGTCCAGCTGACAGCATTGCTCGACTTAAGGACATCATATCCGGAATCGACCGATTTGGCAGTTGACCGCAAATTCCTCACCGAGATATTATTATCCACCTTCGAGAGACGAAAGACGTTCCAGGAGACTGCTCAGGCCATGAGCATTTTGCCGACTGAGCAGACTCTCTTCGATGGAAGCCTTCTGAGGACCGATTCATACGATGGGTCTCATCCGCTCGCGATACCGAAGCTTAACCTGCAGTATCTGTCTGTCGGGGACTTCCTTTGGAGGTCCTTGGTTTTGTACAGATGCGAAGCTTTCTACGGTATCAGAAGAGATATCGACGATGTCCTGCGAAGGCTGAAGCCTGAGACTACCAAGTCGGGCGAGACAAACTTCTCAGGGTTCTCCAAGATGGCACTGCCGGTCTCGAAACCGTCTATTCTAGAGGTCTTGCCTGCAGCCGTAGGAGACGACAAACCCTCAGCGGTGCGCGCGGAAATAACTATCGATCTTCGTCGGCTTGGTGACAACGTTCGCCGTGAATGGGAGTCTTTGCGACCAGACGATGTGGTTTTTCTCCTTGCAGTTGATGCATCGAGATCCAGGAAAGCCGACGGCGTTAGCATACCCGAAGCTCAGAAGATGGGCCTTACCTCTGTTCGTTCTGCTGAGATTATCCAAATTCTCGATGACAAGGGGCGAGCTGTGAGGGATGCCGCCGCATATTTTGATGGCCGTGGCCGAAGCCCGATCAGGCGCATGCGGCTCAAATTGGACGCTGCAACGTACAAGCTAGACATGCAACGAGCGTCCTTTGGTAAGCCCGATGTGTACGAGGGCATCAATCTCGTGATGCGGAGGAGCGGCCGGGAAAATAATTTCAAGCCTGTTCTGGAGTCCATAAAGAGCTTGACACTCTCTGAGGTGCCGTTGGCATCGTGGCTGCACGAGGTTTTCCTTGGATACGGCGATCCGGCGGGTGCTTCGTACAAACAATTACCGAACCGGCTCAAATCGATTGATTACCGAGATACTTTCCTCGACTGGCAGCATCTCATAGAAAGCCTGCCAGGGAAGATCATTGAGCCCGGTGAGGGAGTCACGGGAAGCTTTGGGCTTGGCAGCTTGAGACCGCCGTACATACTGGAGACCACGGAAAGACCTGCCGATGAGCAAGCAGAGAAGCCATCCAAGAAGAGGCGGAGAGACGCAGAGCCGGCACTGAAAGTCGATGTTGAGGCTCTCAAGGTCACAACATACAACCCTCCAAACAATGGCCCTTATCCTGTCGACGCACCGAAACTGAACACCGTGCGCTTCACTCCAGCCCAAATTGAGGCAATCACCTCCGGGACCCAGCCCGGACTCACTATCGTTGTCGGTCCGCCTGGCACTGGCAAGACGGACGTTGCCACGCAAATAATAAACAACATCTACCATAACTTTCCTGAGCAGAAAACATTACTTATTGCACACAGCAACCAGGCTCTTAACCAGCTATTCGCAAAAATTGCGGCCTTGGACATCGATGAGCGCCACTTGCTCCGTCTGGGTCATGGTGAGGAAGAGCTGGACACCGAGCGCAACTTCAGCAAACATGGACGAGTCGAATCTTTTCTGGAGATCCGAGATCGTCATCTCCAAGAAGTGAGCCGTCTTGCTGCCAGCATGGGCGCGCCTGGAGCCCACGGCAATTCAGCTGAAACGGCAGGCTACTTTAACTCTGTCTACGTCCTGCCTGCTTGGTCCAAATTCACCGAATTGGCCAAGTCCGAGGATATTTCAACATCTGACATTGTTGCAGCTTTCCCCTTCAACTACTATTTCTCGGACGCGCCTCAGCCTCTGTTTCCCCCAGAGGCAGAGCGCGAGACAGTCCAGGAGATTGCTAACGGTTGCTACCGGCATATCTCCAAAATTTTCTCTGAGCTTGCAGATGCTCTGCCCTTTGAGATCTTGCGTCGCGATCGAGAAAAAGCAAACTATCTCCTTACGAATGAGGCTCGCATTGTGGCAATGACTTCGACGCATGCTGCCATCAGACGCGGAGAGATTGCGGACCTTGGCTTCCATTATGACAATGTTGTCATGGAGGAAGCAGCGCAGATCACCGAAATTGAAAACTTCATCCCCTTTGCAATGCAGAAGCCCAAAGACGGGAAGATGCCTCTTCAGCGCGTCGTTCTCTGCGGCGACCACCTGCAGAACTCGCCCATCATACAGAACCTTGCCTTTCGTGATTTCGCAAAATTGGAACAGTCTCTGTTCTCTCGCCTTGTCCGTCTGGGTGTCCCGACTATCATGCTTGATCAACAGGGTCGGGCTCGCCCATCCATCGCCAGACTCTACCAATGGCGTTATCCTCACCTTGGCAACTTGCCACACGTGGAGACCTCAGAAGAGTTTCTTTCCGCGAATGCCGGATTCAAATACGACTACCAATTCATCGATGTGGGGGATTATAAAGGCAAAGGAGAATCCGAGCCTGTACCCCACTTCATACACAACCTTGGCGAGGCTGAATATGCCGTTGCAATCTTCCAATATATGAGACTTCTCGGCTATCCCGCATCCAAGATCAGCATCCTCACCACGTATGCTGGCCAGCGTGCGCTCATTAAAGATGTGCTCTCCGCCCGATGTGCCAAGAATCCCATCTTTGGATTGCCCAAGATCGTAGCCACGGTCGACAAATATCAGGGTGAGCAGAATGACTGTAAGTAAATCGACTCATGCCACTTGCGATGTCCACAATTACTAACTTCAACGAAAGATATCATTCTATCGCTTACCAGGACAGCAAAGGTGGGCTACCTGCGCGACATCCGCCGTCTCACGGTGGCCTTGTCACGAGCACGGCTGGGCATGTACATTCTCGGGCGGCGCGGGGTTTTTGAAGGGTGCTACGAATTGAAGCAGGCTTTCGATATCCTCCTACAGCGGCCGGACAAGTTGTCACTTGTGACGGGTGAATTGTGGCCGTCGCAGCGAAGACTGTCCGAGGATGCACATGAGACGGTGCCGGGTGAGGCAGTCATGGAGAGCGTCGAGCACTTGGGCCAATATGTGTACGAAATGGCGCAGACAAAGATGGAGCAACTACGCGCCGAGAAGGGTCTGCCATCAGCAGAAGCTGAGGTCATGGCCTTGGACCAAATGGAAATTGGTACAATACCGGAGCAGGATGAGGAAAACGAGGAAGCAGTGGCTGAGGGACTCGAGGGTTTCGAGGCTGAAGAGGCGTGAGAAGTTGGTTCATTGAATTGAGCCACCTCCATCGGTGTCTCTAGGGCGGTGCAAGATTGCAGCTTTGCGCTGCTGGTGCAGGCAAGCGCTGACTAGAGTGGGATAGGCGAGCATTAGCAGCCTAGCGTCTATACCGAAGTGACCATCGAGGAATTCGTGAGTCCTCGCCTTGTAGCGAGACTAACGACCGTCTTCGTTGCCTCTTTTCAAGCGAAGCGAAGCCCAATTTGCACTCGACTGTGGAAAAGACTCAAGACGTTGCTGTTCACAGGAACACAAGCCAGATGGTTGTCACCAAGCCTGCATTTATAATGGTATGACAAGTGACCAAAAAATACCAATTCACGTGCCGGTCCTCATAGTCTCCAACCCCCCAAAAAAAAGGGTTGCTTACCGGCATATGATGCTCAGCTGGTGTGGCTTGCGTGAGAAGTGGCTGCTGTGCTGTTTCTGGATAACTGTTGTGGTCGATTTGCATGGGAGGGGGAAAAATCATTTCGACAACATTCTAGTGACGGCCTATCGATCGGAATGAAAATTTTAGTCCGGTTCGCAAAAAGCTCACCCACCAATTTACTTTATGTCATATTATGATTTGTTCTCCGAAAGGCAATTCTGCAGTCTCTGGAGACTTCTGATTCTCTGCCGGCGACTGTTGTCGTCACAAGCCAAGACCCGACAATTGGCTGTGTGTCTGAGGAACTTGGTTCGCTTCGCAGGATCATCATTGCTATTATCATTAATCAGATGCAGGACCCGATGACGCCACGGTTCGTCTACGAGTGGGGCCCCAACATGGTCCATCAGACAGACCGGAGTGCTAGCCCCGTTGGTGGGCAACAAGCTCGAAAGTGAACAGAGAGAGCTCTGAGTTTGTTATATCACGCTTATTTGCCCAGACCGGCTTAGCGAACTGTCAAAAGTCATCTTATTTTAGGATGAGCGGTAGCTTTCAGTACTGCCCCACGTGAATTGATCGAGAGCGTGCCATGTCAAATTAGTGGCTGGGCAGAAAAGAGGGAAGAGAGCCAGAAGGAGAACGAAAGAATTAAGGAAAAAGAATAAACAACAAACGCCAGCATGGTTCGTGGCATGAAAAAGAATTCACTTTTGCCCTTTGGTTGTCAGAAGCCCTAAGGGACAATGGGTAGCAGAGGTCGTCTCGGGTGGGAGTGCGAGGCAGGAACCGCCGGGAACGTCCAAACAACAAAAAGAAATAAACAGAAGTACTTGTACTATGCAATTAATATGGGAGACTGACATGCAAGGATGCTTCATGGGCTCATCAAACGCGGGTACCGCACCTCCTAGGTACGTACCAACCGGAACGGGCTGGGCTTGGCTCTGCTTTCTGGAGACGCGAAACTTGGGCATTGATACCTGACACCCGCGCGTTTTATTACATAGTCTTCTTGTCCAGCGCGCGTTTCCGCAGCAGACAGCTATGACACAGGGCATGGACAGAGGATGTGTAGAATAGGCAGAAGGAGGCAATCCTGCCATGCACAGTGATTCAGTGTTGCCACCAAGTTAATGGGGGTCAATTTGTAATTCGAGATTTGGTGGCAATCATGGACGTTGAGAGGCAGACAGACTAACGCGCCAAATTTGCCGAGAGAAGTTCAATGTATAGGTAGGTATCTATCGTCCACAGCTCTGTTGTTCTCCCTCTACCTAGACCAGAGTTGCCACATCGAAAGCAAGAAACCGACTTGCACCTTCATAACGAGCCTTTGTTGAGCTACTAACGCCTAGTTTCTAAACCGGCGTGCCTGGTCCTGATCTCGGCTGGCCAGTGTGAAAGACCACCTTGGGATATTGTAGTGTACAGTACCATAAGACGTATGAAGTATGTCACAGATTGGAAGCAGTACTACTAGCAGACGCAGAATCCCATGGAAGCCACTGAAACCTGTGCTTGAAAAGAATCCTCACTTCTAGTATCCTCCCGAAAAATGACTGCAGCCAGATAGATAGATGTATATGCGTATGTCTATGACCTGATCTTGAATGCCCTACCTGGATACCTTAGGAAGGAAGGTTGCAAGTGGTCAAAGCCAGGTACCGCAACAGGATAACTATGCACTGTACTTCAAGCGTCACAGAGGCAGTCTGTGACTCCACAACTTGCGAGTCTTAGCGCAGAACTGTGCACGGACCAGGCTGCAACCCTGGCATGCCCTACCATGTCACTGCTGCTGCGGCAGCGGCAGCACGGGCAAGCTGGGCAGCCAAACAGGACCGGCCAGCCATATTTCCCCAAAGGCAAAAAAATTCGTCCAACAGCCACAGCCCTTCTCTTCTCTCTCTTTTTCCCTAAATCCCATATCTTCGGATACCCGAAAACCCATTCAACATCACCACCCCCCTTTCCCTTGGAACGGACGTGGTAGATTGAGTTGTTTTCTTTTCATTCGGACTGGACCTTTGCAGGCGAAAGGAATTAATTTTCCCTCCACCCTGTATTCCCCCCAGGCCCCGCATCCACCGCACCGCACCAGTTCGAGATACCATCTCGCATCGCCCTGCCTGTCCTTTCGTTTCTCGATTCGATTCCGGACGACCGACTGAGACCTGCTTCACGCCGCGTCCAGTAATAATTCAGGTGAAGAGAACACAAGCAGAAAACCGGACACCAGTCAGTTGACTCGATCTGACATTTTATTCTGCCAGTCGATCGGTTTGCGACAGCTTTCACTTCACTGCGCGATCTTCTCCACTTGACAGTCACGGACCTTGGACTTGGACTTGAGCCTAGCGTCCTTTGACACAACTTGTCAAGCACAAACCCACCCCTTCGCCATCCTCGCCCCATTTCATCGGTGCGATTTTTGACGACTCGACTCGTCACGCATCAAATCAAACGGCAGCGCCGCTTCTTTTCTCCCAAGAAGCGCTCTCATCCGTCTACTTCGAGACGAGCTCAACCGGCATCGACTTGCAATTTCTTAAGCCACGGTCTCTTCCGATCCGCGCTTGGACTTTGCGACTCTCGACGCCTATCTATCTCACCTCACCTCACCTCACATCACCTCAATACCGACATCCCGATCCTCCTCCTCTCGCGAGTACGCGCTCCGTCACGAGTACCACCGTACATATGACTTCCACTGCGAGTCAACCCGCATCCACACCGGCGCCGAACAACACAGCTGCCTCGACGGCACCTTCGTATGCTTCCGCTGCCGGTGCCACCAAGAAGCCTGCCTCGACCCCACTGGTCGTGACTGGTGCCAACCCACCCTCGGTGGCTGGCTCGTCCGCTGCCTCTGCCTCGACACAGAATGCCCCTTCGCCGGTGAATGGACGCCAGTCCATCCCCCCTGCCGTCCCGACCATTGCCAACGGCACTTCCAGTTTGAATGGCGATTCCACAGACCACAGTCGTAATGGATCCGTAAGCATAACTGCCCCTGGTAACGGCTACACAAACAAGGCGGCTGCTCCAGGCATACAATTCGGGTTTGAGAAGACCCCCCAGCCAAGTTCTGCTGTGCCTATACCCGCGGGTGTTGGTAATGCCCAGCGAGTTCCCTCGCCCGCTCTGAGCCCAGCTCCAATCCCTCAACCATCTGCTAGCGGTGGTAAGCCGGGCGCCACAGACAGTCAGTTCAAAATTGGCAGTTTCCCCAATGACGGCGATGTAAGTAAATCCTCAGGGCCTCTGCACAGATCAGCAAATGCCTAACTTCGAATTTCAATCACCCTTTACTGACATATGTGCAGCGCATGGCGAACATGCGGCCCAACTCCATGTCCATGTCATTCCACAACCGCAGAGACTCAAATGTCTCACATCACAGCGATATGGGCCACCACGGTGGTCCACCTGGTCCAAGCCGAGGCGGGTTCAATCACGCTGCTGGCCGAGGTGGCGGTCGTGGCATGAACGCTCCTCAGTACAACCCCCAGGCGGGCGGTTTCCCTCCCAACAACTACAATCGAGGCCCCCACCAATACAGCCAAGGTCGTGGCATAATGCCTGGTCAGCCTGGCTTCCGTGGGCCCATGCCCTCATACTCGCCTCAACCCACTCGCGGTAGCCCAGCTATGGCTCACGCTATGCCCGGCCAAGGCACACCAAACATGCCCTCGGCCATGCCCGTGCCTCCTCCGCAGCAGGGCTATGGTCACCAGTATCCAGCGCCAATGAGCGGTGGCCCTGGCTATCCACCTCAAGTAAACCACCCTTTTCTTCGTCATCATGAGACTCCTCTCTTCAACCAAAACAAACAGTACAAGAAGAAAGCTGGTCACCGGACTTCCGAGAGCAGACCATCTCATCTCCGGCAGCCAATTTCTTCTGTTCAGTCTTTCAATCAAGAGAACAACGTTGTGCCCCAGCGCTTGAGTAAGCGACGGGACTCTACGTCGGACCACGATAGGTCTCGCTTCCGTGGTTCGACTCTTGAGTTCCAAGGGCCGCGTGATCATCGCCCTCTTTCCTTTCAGAACAATCGTACCGAATTGGACCTAACCCCAGGTCCTGAGGGGTTTGACCGTGTTGAGCAATTGCTAATGGAGTCGAAACAGAGTTACAATCCATATCCCGGCGCCTATGACCCCAGGGCCGGACCCTACATGGGCGTATCAAATTACGGCCCCCAACCGCCAATGTATTCTGGCTCTCCCAACCCCGGCTTCTACGGCGTACCCTTCACACCCCCTGCCCCCCAAGCTCAGTCCATGTCGCGTGGTAACTCACAGATTTCGGAACGACCGGCCTCGAGTACTGGTGTACAGGGGCCCGTGAGTGCTGCAGGACCGCCGCCTACCCCCAAGGGCTCTACGATCGGAGCACCGACAGCTAGCAACTTTATCAGACCCAAGCGGGTTACCGTTTCTCTCAAGACTCCCGCCGGCGAGTCGCTTGACTTCAGGGCAATCAAGACTCCCGCTTCGCCGGTGCCTAGCATTCAGCAGTCCAAGACACCACCTGTGATCGCTTCGACACCCACGCCCCCCCCGAAGGCCCAGACTCCCACCTCTCATAGCCGCACTGAGAGCTCAGCCAAGAAGCCAGCCGATGTTAAGGCTGAATTCGCTGCGCAAATTGCTGCGCAAATTGAGAAGAATTCAGAGGGAGACGTTTCGAAGACCGAGGATCAGGCCGAGGCAAAGACCGAGGACAAGACCGCGTCCGACGAGACAGCTAAGGAGGAAGAGCGGAAGCAGGAGGAGGAGCGTGCGCAGGCTGAGCAGAAGGCTGCCGAAGCCAAAGCTGCTGAGGCCAAGGCTGCTGAAGCAAAGGCTGCTGAAGCAAAGGCTGCCGAGGCTAAGGCTGCTGAAGCTAAGGCTGCTGAGGCTAAGGCTGCAGAAGCTAAGGCTACTGCGGAAGCCGAGAGCAAGGCCAAAGCTGAAGCCGACGAGAAAGCCAAGGCCGATGAGAAGGTCAAGGCTGAAGAAAAGGCTAAGGCTGAGGCTGAGGCGAAGGTTGATGAGTCCAAGTCCGACGCTGCTGCCGTAATCGGCGGCGGACAGAGGCCTGGGGAGTCCGATGACGACTACATCGACCGTCAGATCCGGGAGATGGAGGAGGAAGACGCCCGCAGAGAAGCCGAGCAAGAAGAGATCACGAAGCGGAAGCAAGCCGAGAAAGAGGCAGCCAAGAAGGCCGCCGAAGGAGGCAAGCTCTCCGCCGAAGAGAACGACCGCAAGCTCCGGGAACAAGAACGGGAAATGGAACGGATCGAGGAGGAGAAGGAGAAGGCCCGTAAGCTGGCGGAACAGGGTGGAGAGAGCAAGTCTGTCGCCGAATTGCTGGCTGGCAAGATTTCCGACATCACTTCTTCTCAAAAGAAGGACACGTCGGAGGGCGCAAATGCAGCTGCCGACAAATTGTCTAAGCTGACCATAAACAGCTCCCTGCACGCAACATCTCCAGGGTCTGCTCCCTCGTCGGCCAAGTCCACCGGCAAGGACCGCAGGCCTGCGGCCTTGAATTTGGCCCCTCTCAAGACCGGCAGCGTCGAGGCACCTCCACCAACTGCAGCAATGCAAGCCTTGAAGTCATCCAGATTCTTGACTATCAAAGACGAGATCAAGTATCCCGTTGGGATTGCCAGTCCCAACCCTGCCATTAATGCCACTGCGGCCAAGAAGGGTGGATCTTTCAAGTACGACTCCGCATTCCTGCTGCAGTTCCAGAAAGTCTTCACGGAGCAACCTTCCGCGGAATTCTCCCAGCAAGTCAAGTCTTTGATTGGAGACTCCGACGGTGCACGATCCGCTTCGACTAGAGGCTCGAGGCTCGACCCACGTTCCAACTCCAAGAGTGCATCAGGTGGTGGAGCCTTTGGATCATTCACTCAACCTGCTGGTGGCAAGGCCCTCCCTCCCGGAACTACCTCCGACCAGCGCTTCGCCATGTCACAGGGACAGATGGCGCGTCCAGCCATGAGCGGCCCCATGGCCTCGTTTGGCCGTGGTGGTGGGTTCCCCAGTGGCTCCCAAATGGGAAGAACGCCATCCGGTATGGGTCTATCCAACTCCCGTCAAGGAAGCAGGACCCAGCCACGTGGAAACAGCAAACAGGGCAAGGGTTACGATGCGCAGTCGGAGAAGCTTGCTAAGACCATGCCTCTTACTGCGGGAATGGAACTCAAGCCCATCCAAGTTTCGGCAACTGGCTGGAAGCCGATGAGCCTCACTCGCAATGCACAGCAACCCACTCCTGGCTCTGATCTTCTTGACCCCGCGACTGTCCAGCGCAAGGTTAAGGCTGCTCTCAACAAGATGACCCCAGAAAACTTTGACAAGATCTCGGGACAGATTCTCCAGATTGCTGCTCAGTCCAAGGATGAACAAGATGGACGTACCCTGAGACAAGTTATCCAGCTCACATTCGAGAAGGCAACAGACGAGGCCCACTGGGCTGCGATGTACGCCAAATTCTGCCAGTGCATGCTGGAGAACATGAGCCCAGAGGTCAAGGACATAACCATCACTGACAAGGCCGGCAACGTCGTTAGTGGCGGCGCTTTGTTCCGCAAGTACTTGCTCAACCGATGCCAGGAGGACTTCGAGCGTGGCTGGAATACTGATATGCCCGTGCCCAAGGAGGGCGAGTCCAAAGAGGCAGCCCTGATGTCTGATGAGTACTACAAGGCCATGGCCATCAAGCGTCGTGGTCTGGGTCTTGTGCAGTTCATTGGAGAGCTCTTCAGGCTCGGCATGTTGACGGAGCGTATCATGCATGAGTGTGTTCGCAAGCTTCTTGACTTCAAGGGAGATCCTGATGAGGCCGAGATCGAATCGCTGACCAAGCTGCTGCGCACCATTGGTGCTGACCTTGATCGCACCGAGAAGGGTGTTGCTATGATGAACGCTTACTTCGAACGCATCGCAAGCCTGATCGAGTCTACCACCCTGCCCAGTCGTCTGCAATTCATGTTGATGGATATCGTGGACCTGAGGAAGGCCAAATGGGTGTCCAAGGATGGCCTCAAGGGCCCCAAGACGCGAGAAGAAATTCGCGCTGACGTAAGTTTCACTCAATACTCTAACTCTAGCACGCGATTACGAGCTAACCTCTTATCAGGCTGAGGCTGCCCTGGCCGCCAAGGCTGCTGAGGCTTCTCGAAGCAGTCATCGCGGCAATCAAGGCTCCGGACGGTTCAACTCAGGCCGTGGAGACGCACGCGGCTATGGAGGTTTCCAGCCCAACCCTGCCTCGAATACTGTCGGTATGGATGATCTGCGCCGTCTCAAGGGCAGCGCTTCACGCGCTGCTAGTGGCAACGTGACTTTGGGTCCTACATCGATGTTCAACTCCCGGAGCAACAGCGGTCGCAGAATGGGCCCCGGTGGCTCGCTTACTCGCGGTGCCGAGGACTCTGGTGGCTCCTCCCGGACCGGTACTCCCGGGCCACAAGCATCCGTGAATGCATTTGCGTAAGTATTGTTTGCTTGCTTGATATTTGAACCATTGTGAGCAACGAAGCTGACCCGACACTAGCGCCCTCGCGAACATGGGAGAATCCGAGAATCCAGCCTCGCCTCCGTCTGCAGCAGCGTCTCCTGCGCTCAACCACGCTAAGCCCGACGCGTCTGCGAACTAGGAGGCGGGCCGATTTATTCCTTCTCATCCGAGTCATTGCATTAGAGCATTCATTGTGCACGTAGACTGGGCAGGCGGTTTTTGCATTTACGGCGGGGAAAATGCGTGTCAAAAGTTTGCCAGATTTCTCCTTTTCCAAGATACCTCATCGGCATAGACGGATGGTTCGTCTGAAATCGAATTAGGGGAGCTCTTTTTTTTACACTCACCGTTTCATCCTTTTCTATTTTTCTTTGCAGCCTCGCAAGCTATTGCTATAGGGGCACGGGTCTCTCATTCCATATGGCCCCGAATTTCAAAACAGGCTTTGTCTGTTCTGGCACTGGTTGAGAAGGATCACGATGGACATGACTGGGATGTTTGTGATGAATGGACAACACCACCGCCAAAACTGCAATGACAAAGCACTAAAAGAGAGCGGCAGGGGTGAATATGTGCCCTAATGGAAGTCGCTAGGGCACACGACGAGAATCGGTTTTGTCCAGGGGACCAAGAGGAGTTCTCATCGCTTTACTATTCAGGTCGACGATTGCCTTTTCCCAATGCTACTGCTGGCTTGCTGCTGGCTGGTCCTTCCTAGGCTTCCTTTCCTTGGTGTCTTATTTTGCAAGATTCTCCCCCTTCTGGTTTGTGCAGGGGGGCTTACAAGGAATTTTTGAACTTTGAAGAGCAGTTCTTGCCAGGAAGGACTCCCTTGTGTACATCAGTGATCACATTTAATTTCGAGGGGTAGCTAGTAATAAGGGCAGTTTAAGTTTTCTCTTGAAATAAGGCGCCTGGTTTTTTCCATGGTGGTGTATGTCAATGATTGAGGCGATTATGCAAGTTCCAGTGACACCATCAAACAGGCAAGCAGTGTTGTAACAAGTAACAGGGCCATTGTGATGGCTCAATATCAAGCTGTAGAACCCAGCACATTTCCATCACAATCAGCACGAGTACCTATTGCAGTTCATCAGAGTTTCTTTCAGATCTCTGTGTGTATGTATTAAGAACCTTGTGACTACCCATTAACTCCATGTCCATGAAAGCAATCAATTTTAACAGAGCCAGTGGTTCCATTGACCTCATCCCGTCATGGCAAACACATTAGCCCTAGAACAGGCCAATCCAAACGGGCTACAAAAATAACGACACAGTCCCCCTTCCTCGAGCATTGCTCCTCAGGCGGGAGGTCTTCAAGCGCCAGCCACAAATCCCAGCTTAGCAAACAATGTGTCCATGGCCACCCACTGCCGCCCACACTTATCCAAATACCGATCTACCACGCCTTTCACCGTGCCAAAGCGGGTGCGATTGTTCTCCGCCCGCACAATAATCTTGTCCCTGACCTCCGCGGCCTCAGCCTCTGCTTTGCTGCGCGCCTTGTCGACATCGAACAGGCTGGCAAAGTACACGAGCTGGTTGTAGATATCCCGCTCCGAGATCTCGTAGCGCATACGGCCGAGGCAGTCCCGCGCGAGACCCTTGGGCCCCAGACACCGACTACCGTAGACGCTCATTTGTCGCGTGCGGTTCCCACAACTGCTGTCGTCACAGACGAGCCAGCCTTCGTAGTACTTGGCCGTGGCAAGACGAATGGCACGCTCGACCTGCGCAACCACCGAGAGCGTCTTCAAGTTTGCGTTGCAGGAGCCGCAGACTATACCGGCGTTGGACACGCTGTCAGGATTAGCGAGGAGACCCTCGAACGATGAGGTGGCCTTGCACGAGCGGCAGCGAAGTTGGAGACGGGCGCAGTCACGAAAACGGACGTTGTCAGGGATCTGCGACTCGAGAGGGTGGATCTCGAGGTCGTTACTGTTGCCGTTAGATGCGTTGTTGGCATTGTTGGCATAGCGGCGAATGTCCAGACCAAGGCACTCGGCCAGCTGAGCAGTCGATGTGCCCATGATGTTGGCACATAGACGCTCAACGGGTGGGAAGATCTGCTTTCCAATGTACCACTCAACATCTGGAGCCAGACCCGATTCGCCCTTGAGGACATCTTGTGGGGTGTAGGCGCGCTTGGCGACAGAGTCAGAGCCCTTGCTGTCACCGGTGATGATGTATGAAATGACATCGCCCTTCCTGACCGTTTTGCCGCGCGCAAGCTCCCGCAAAGCAACCTGAATTTGAGGCATTGAGTCTGCGTTGGGGTAGTCTCTGGGTGCCTTTCCGAGCTGTGTGAAGATGATATACTTTTGGGCCGGAATTTTCTGCTCGCGCATCTTGCCCGCAACCTCTCGGAGGTAATCATGGATTCGTTGAATAGATAGCTCAGTATCGTCACCAGACAAAATCTCGTTCAGTAGTCGACTCGAGATCTCCTTGGACAGACTGCAGTACTCTCGGCGCTTCATGTCGAGACCCTTGACTTCCATCTTCTCGATGAACTTTCCGTCAGACTCGATAAGATTGATGGCAGCATACTTCTTCTTGGCTTGGAGCAGGATTCGCCTAAAAACGTTGTCGATGTCGATCTCTAGCAACCTGTACCGCTCATTGACAGCACTCTTGAACTCTTGGCCGACCTTGAAGGCATCCTTGACGTTGTCGACGTTTGCATTGATCATGACGGAATCAGTGTCACCGTAGATGACCTGGAGGGCCTTGCTTTCTGCAAGCTCCTTGGTGCTGCGCAGAATCTCACGGCCCTTGTATGTAGTCAACACCGCGAGAGGACGAGCGTAGAAACGCGACTTGGTATAACCCAGACAACCGTACATGGAGTTGGCCGTTAATTTCAGGGCAAGTTGCTTAATGTCCCAAGTCGCCAATTCTTCAGACGTTGCGTTCTTGTCCTTCATGAGACTCTTGACTTGTCGTCGGCGGCTAACAAGGGTGGCAATGAGTTTTGGCAAAATTCCTTGGTCCTGTTCTTTGGGAACTTCTGGTACTGCCTCCTCGTCATTGGACTGTGGGTTTGTTAATAGGGCCCTGGGATTTTGTAAACAGTAGAGACTCACCAGAGATGTCCGGTCGACTGTAGTGAAGCAGATATTGAACTCCTGGATGATGGAAGGATACAGCGAATTGAAGTCCATGACCAGAACAAATTTGTCATATAGACCCTTCTCAGGCTCAAAGACAAGGCCACCTTTGAACTTGTCCTTCTTCTTGCCGGCCCCATCTTCGTCCTCCGCATTCTCAGCCTCAGCAAGCTGTCGGCCACGGAAGGTCTGCTTATCAGGGCAAATGTACTTGTTGCGATGGAACTCGTGCAGCAAAATATACTCATTTCTCTCGGCGCGAGTACCGGTCAAAGTTCTCGCCCAAGAGTTACCAGCCAGGTTGGTTAGAACCTTAGTCAGAGGCAAAAGCTGCACCTTGAGTGCCAAGGCTGTAATGAAGTAGGTGTCGGTCTCCACGTGAGAGACGTAATCCATTAGGCCATCCTTGGTGGTAGCCCATGACTTCAAAGCCGCTTCGTTGTCCACATCTCGTCGTTTGTTATTGCCAGTGAGGTACAGACTGCACATCTCCGTTAAACTCCAAGTGGAACACTTGGACATGGCAGATTTGCCGGCATCGTTTGCGAGGTCACATAGAAGACGGCCCGCAATGACTTGACGCTCGGCAAAGACGTTACCTCCCGTCTTTCCAATCGACGAAGGCCACTGGGTTCGCCTGAGCCGCCCTAAACGGGACCATTGGTGAACCTTCTTTTCGTGCAATCGATTTAGCAGGACAGAATAGTCAACACCTTCAAGCTGGTGGCCAAGAATGACATCAGGGTCGACAACGTCAACTTGCGCGAGAAAAAATGCAAGCATTTCAGTCTCCTGCTTCATGAGCTTGACGAGTCCCATTTTTCGACTCCGAGCGGCTCCCTCGAACCCGATTGGAAAGGCACCACCGTTGGGTCTGATGAGGGTAAACGTCCTGCATGGGAGTTTATCCGCTGGTGTGGTATCGGCCAAAGCCACATTTTCGTATATCCTGGCACTGAGGGCAAGAATTTCCTGCTTGTTATCTTTGGCGTTAAATATTGTCCGCATGGCCAGACTCATTATGGTCAATGGCGGAGCGTCAAGGTTGTCCGACTCGCTAGTGGCAGAAATCATGTTGGGATGCTCTACAAGCACCTCAAGTCTGCAGTGTGACGCATTTTTCAACGTGCCAAAATCAGCATCTTCGATCTTCAACCAGCAAGGGCCCATAATGTTCTTCCACATGACGAACTGTTCGAAAAGAGCAGTATTCGTGCCAAAGACATGCGAAAACGTCTCTCCAGTGACCGACGAATCGAGTTGAGGTTCTGCAATGTATTAGCAACTGTATTTCAGCGCCGTTCGCAGAAGACTTACTAGTGTATGGATAGAAGAGCTTCATATATTGTCCCTCCTTTGGTATGTCTGGGAGCTCGAACGCATATTTACGCTTGCAGCCTTTGATCTTGAACATGCCAACGTTCATCTTCGTCATGAGCGCGTCGATCTCCGTGTAGACATCCATCATACCAACTTCTTCAGTTGTCTCCTCGTGGTCCACGAGGCGATTCTGACGAGGTAGGAAATAGAGCTTCCGCAAGATGTTGTCCACTTTGACGAAGCAACTGACATAGGATTTGGTCTTCTTGTTCAGGACCTTTCCAAACAGGCATAGACTTCCGTTGACCTCAGTGTAGTCTGTCCAAAACATGTTGAGACTGCCATCTTCTTCAATCGCGTCCTTGTAGTCGATTTTGTTGATGCCTCTTGGCTGTTCGGCGGACGAGCTACTGACGACATTTAAGCTTGAATTGATATCGTTCCAAGCCGAGGAATCAACCATGGGCTCCGGTGCACCCTTTGCCGGGGAAGAACTTCCAGGCGATGGATACGGATCGGCCTTGACTAGCTTCTTGGGGACCCTGGACGCAGACAGGTTGACACTGGCAGCGGTGATAGCACCAGCATGGGCTACTTCCATCATATAATCGTCGTCTTCTTCTTCAGCTTCGTCGTCAGCCTTCAGCTTCGACATGCGTTCGGCCACCTTGACTGTTGGGGACGAGGGGGCCGGAGCCGGGTCACTTGTCGGAATACCGTCATCCCCGGGCAGGCGCGCCGGCAGGGGCTCGTCGTCGTCCATAGGCATGAAAGAATAGTCATCGTCGCCGTTGAAATTGTCTTCGATAGGTGCAGTAGGAAGAACGGTATCGCTGAGTCTGGCCTTCTTGGGCGCAGGCCGTCGGGCTTCGGGAGCTGGTGATGGGATACGCGCTCGGCGCCTATCTGCGGAACGATCCCTCTTCTTCGACGGACGATTTACAGCGGCTGGTATATTTTGGTCGACCTCACCCAAAAGGCTGGCCAAGAATTGATCGTCCTCTTCGGTCTTTACAACCTGATGGTGGTGTCAGCATTAAAATCAGACGCCTGCAAATGCTCAGTCGTCATACCTTGGCTTTAGGCTGAGCCTTGACGGCATCTCTCGTGAAGAATTGGCTGATGTCTCGATTTGTGGCATCCTGTTTTGCCTGATCTTCCTCACGTTGCTTTTTCTTGGCTGCTCCTCATGGTCAGGGAATTTACATTCACGTCTTTTGGTAATTTGCAAAGCTCACTGGTCTTGTTGTTCTTTTGGCCCCGGACCGGCAGGTCGTCCTCACTGTCTGACTGGTACACCTGTACGCGATCCCAATCCTCACGGCCGTCGTCGGCATAGCCCTCGCCGTTGTCGTCGACGACGAAGTCATCCTGGTCCAGGCGACTTCGCACTATGGTCTTGTAGCGGTCTTCATCGACTTCTTCGTAGAGTTCCTGGACATCCTTGACCTCGTATGAGTCGAAAGTCTTCTTGCCAGACTTGCGGAGCTCAGCCAGCTCAGCCAGCCGCGCTCGCCGATCCGCCTTTGGCATGGTGGGCTGGCAATGCAATTTCACAGAGAGTTCCGTTGATTTCGACAGGCCGATTGACCAAAATAGTCAACAGAATGGAAGTCGAAGAAAGACTCTAGTCAAAGCAGGTGTGCATTTTGTGTTGGCGTTGTTTTGGTAGCAGAGTGGTCTTGGGAATACTAATCGATTTAAAGTCGCCAGGGTCGAGAAACGCGTCGTTACGCGACACGCGCAATACTGAGTGCCCTTGCCCTTTGGATGGCAACCCTGTCCCTGCCTGGAGTGGAGCCTTCGCGGCAGCACGAGCACCCATGCTCCGTACCGAGTATAAACGGCCGAGTCCACCGGGGCAGGCTGGTGGCCGAAAGAGATGCTGGCTTATCCACTTATCTACCTAACAAGGTACCTACCATATTTGGAACGAACTGAGGTCGAGGGTCCGAAGCCTTAAGCGATCTGCTGGGACAAATTTCCCCAGTGATTTGAACATAGCAATTTCATGCATTTGGAAGAGAAAAAAAAAAGAAAAAAAGAGGTACTTGGACAGGTCAGTTGCCGGTTGCTTGCTGCTGCGGCGATCGCATGCCAGCCGCGGCAAGACGGTACCAACAGGGATTAGCACGGCGTCCTTTTTTTTTTTTCTTGTTCCCAATAGCAGGGCCTTCAACTCGCGACACAGCCTTGCCACACATAACATGCATCCGAGGTCTTGACAGCATAAAACTATGTTTGTTTGCAGAGCCTGTACAAAGAGGGCTTCGATCAATCTCTTGCGCCGATTACCTGCCGATGGTCGACAAGCAGTGGCCTCGAGAACCTTTGCGACGAGCCCAATCTCGCGGCAGATACCATCCTCGGATCTTCAGAACCTGTCAAGTGACTGGGGAGAGCTCGATGCTGTCGCAGAAAAAGAAGAGCCAAAACGCAAAGAGTCTGCCAATCACCAAGACAGAGCCGCCGAGAGACAAAAGGCCCTCGAGAAGTTGAAGCGGGCAACCAAGAAGGAACTGCAATACACCACGGATCCCTATCACATTGCCGAAAATGTAGCCAAGAAGTTGGAAGAGAAAGACTTTGAGAAGGCCTTGATATTGACCCGGGAGGCCAGCAAGGACAAGCAGGTTGTTGTCAGCTGGAACCATTTAATAGCACATGAGCTCAAAAACCAGAAGTTGCATGCCGCTATCAAGCTATACAATGAAGTCAGTCTTCCAGTCTCCCAATCTTCTTGCCAACCCATCCTCCCACTTGGTCATGCGCCGATGCTAACAATGCTCCAGATGAAAAAGCGCGCCCAGTTACCCAACGCGCAGACCTACACCATCATCTTCAGAGGCTGCGCCGAGTCAAAACACCCCCTGTCGGCTGTCAATGAAGCCTTTAAGATCTACAATGCCATGTTGGCAAGCAGCCGACTGAAGCCCAACCAGATCCACCTCAACTCCATGCTGGAATTATGCGCCCGCGCCCAGGATATTGAAACATTGTTCATGGTCCTGCGGTCGGCCAACGGCCAACGGGCGCCCAACAACCTTACATACACTATCATTCTCAACGCTCTGCGATACCAGCGCTCAAATCAGATCAACCCCAACGAAGACGAGAAGGAACAGAAAACTGCGGTGGACGCCAGCATAGCGACGACAATATCACGCTCGAAGCTAGTCTGGGACGAGGTCATCACACGGTGGAAGAAAGGCGAGATTGTCATGGACGAGGAGCTCATGTGCGCCATGGGTCGGGTCCTGCTGCTAGGAGGAGCTGCAGAAACAGACTCCGTCCTCTCCATGGTAGGCGAGGTCCTGGGCATAGCAAATCTCAGAGACGGAGAGCCCGGTTTTGTCGACCCTGGCGCGCAAAAAGCAGCACGATCCAAGATCTCCAACAAGTCCGCCGAGCCACAACAACCAAAGCGCATTGAAAGGGCAGAGCAGTTTGAAGAGTCCGATAAAGGAGAGGATTTCGACTCGTCACAGCCCAAAGACACCGGCCACACGGCGCCATCGCCGCCACCAAAGGCCAGTACCCCAACGGGACCCATGGCTATCGCCAAAATGGCTGGCAACAACACGCTCTCACTTGTCATGCGCACCCTCGCTCAGGCCAAACGCACCAAGCTTGCAGCACGATACTGGGACTATCTCCTCCAAACCCACAACATCGTCCCTGACCGGCGCAACTATCGCGACTACATCGACTGCCTGTCAACAGGCGCCGCAAGCGGGAAAGCTGCACGGGTACTGGTCAGCATGCCCAACACCATCGCAGACGGCAACTTGTATCGTCGTGGGCTCTTGCTCTGTCACTGGGACGCATTCAACGAAAAGTCTTTTGAAAACGCAACACTTATCCACAACGCCATGGTGAAGAAGCTGCGTGTGCCTGACACCCGCTGCATGAAGCTATATTTACAGCTGGCAATGACGAGCTACCGCAAGTTCGACGACAAGGGAAAATATCCCAACCCCTGGGATGGCAAGAAAGCGCACGCGGTACAAATGTCGACGGCGCTGGATCACGTGTGGGAGCCAATGCGGCGAGTGACCGGCGACTTGGACTACTCGGGCACGGCGATGACGTCTGCTACGCCAGAGGAGGCGTGGCAGCGCCTGCATCCGAGACGTTTGGAGATTATTGAAGTGGCAAGAAAGTTTGTCGCCACGAGTGACAAGATTTTGTCCCAGGGCCTCATCGCCAAGGGAGATAATGATTTCCAGCTCACAGTGAATCGTCGAAGAATCATGCAGGCTTTCATCGACAAATGGTTGACAAGGAACGACCAGTATGCTGGACGAGGGATGCGTAGGCAAAAGGAGGGAGAGACCCGAGAAGACGATGAGAACGTGTTCGCAACTGCCGGTTCAAATTGATAATCTGTTGTGATTCACCTTGAGGGTCAAAACCAAGGACCAAAACCAAAGAAAGACGAGAGCAATCATCTATCCTATACCCTTTTCCTCTATCACCATGACCCTAATCCATTCGTTTTTCGATGAACCACCGTGCCGGTGGCTGTAATAACGTGCATTTGCACGTGACTTGCAGCAGCTTAAAAAAATCCGTAGACCCCAGCACTTGAAGCACGATTCCAAGTCCTCTACAAAAACCTCTCCAGTAGTTTGACTATCAACGAGAAGTCAGCTCGATTTCCCTGATACCCTTACCAACACCACTCGTTGAAGAACAGGGGATGCCGTCAGTCAGCCTCGACGATGGTCTCCTCCGTATGCTCCAGGAAGCCCATGAGCTCAGAACCGGCAGTGTTTTTCAGCTGATTCCAGCCGAACCGCTCCGAATGCAGAGTTCCGCTCCGCAACTTGTCGAAAAAATCAAGGTCCGCCTGAAGGAATCCAGCAACACCTTGTCGAGCGAAGACATCGTATCGCTTGCGGCGTTCGATGTGCTGAGGATCAAAGACTACGCTTGGACTGCGCGATGGGCTCCGAATGTGCTCTTCCTCGGTCGTATCTCGCGCAAGCTCCGCTTCAGCTAAAATAAGGTCGACGGCCCATCCGTCGTCATCCAAGCAGGTCCAAACGTCGACATGGTAGCCCATCAAGGTAATATTTCGGACAGCCATTGTCAGTCTCCTGTCCACCTTGTTCAAGTCTGTGTTCACATTCTTGCTCGATAAGCCGTGAGTGATTCTTATGATGGCCCAGTGCAGATCGAAATTCCTCTGTATCTCTGCCCGCTTGGGCCCATCAGTGAGGGGGTAGACCGTGAAGGTCTGGTTGACTCTAAGGGCTGTCTCCTGAAGTTCACTGGTCCACAGCAGCGTATTGCTGCAATCATGTTTTTCGGTGAGCATATGGCGGAGGGTAAATTGAGAGAGGGCGGAAGTAGCATCTGGGAAACTCTTCTTGAACTCCGGCTGCCAAGGAGAGCCTTTATAGTAAAGGTCGCACAAGATGCGCTCTGTATCAAGAGTCTTCCTGTCGGCTGTGGCAACGGCAAAAGCCACCGTGGCTCTGGGCGTATTGACGCTCTTCTCCTGAGTGCCACCTGCAGGCTCAGTTGAAATGAAACTAGCTGCTGCGGCCCCCGCCGCTGAAGCCACTTGTGCCTGTGGAGCAGATTTCGCCTCTGTAGGCGATCCGGTCGGGATTTGCACAATTTCCTTGGGAGAGCCACTCCGTCTCATTAGCTTGATTTGTGAAGCTAGGCCAGGTCAGCGCCCCAGCAAAACAGGCAGGGAATGTTGCCCAAGAGACTTACCTGGATCAACTGGGGATCTCACAGCGGCATCGCCAAATATGGACGTTCGTTGCAACTCGGACTTAAAAGAGGCGATGTGAAGCTTGGGAAGGGGATCCCGTGTTCGAGTTCGAAATGCAATAGATGGGGACAGGTCACCAATTTTGCTCTGGTTTGGTGAAGAACAAGACAACCGGGAGCGTTTGAGGGTAGGTGACATAGGTGCCGGAGTCGAAGGCGTTGGAATTTGCGAGGACTTGCCTCGAAGTAAGTCGTACCATCTTTGCTTGGTGGGAGGCTCAAGAGGACCGTTGTCAACGCTTACACTCGACGTTGGGACAGCAAGCTTCTGATTGGTGGTAGGATGGAGAGCCCACCGCCCTCTGAGAGATCCTCGCATGGAACTGAAGGCATCCAGAGACCGACGACCAAGAGTGCGACCGACGGAACCGGAGCGGTATGGATGAGGGTGCAGGCTTTGTTTGGATCCATGGGCGACGTTCTCGCTACCAGGGCAAGTCGAGCAGCCCAAATTAGCTGGTGTGATGGATGAGATCGACGACATATTTGTGAGAATTGTTGACAATGAGAGTGTAATGATACGGTGGAGTGAGATTCAGTATGTCTGGTATGCAATATTGATGGTCGACAATCTCGAGAACTGAGCGATGCTGTCGTCAGAGAAACCGGAGATCGAGACAGAGAAGCGCGAAGTGGCCATCATTGTTTTTCTATCCATATAAGTCTACAGGAGCTAAGGGGTCGACAAGCTATTGCTCTTTCCCATGGAGGACTCTGTCTTCTCAGACAGGAAGGCAGGGCACTCAGTCTTTCATGAAACAGGTTCCAGCATGTTTGTAGTTGAAGAGGCATGTCTCAGCCAGTTATTGTTCAATCAAGAGCTGCAATTTCCTCAAAATATCTGACATATACTGATAGTGCTCTATGTGCCTAATAGGTATATTGTTGGAGCAGAAACATGTGTAACGTTAAATGTGCCCAACGAACAGCGGAACCGTACGGATTGCGATTGTCATTTATCGTGCAGTGGAGTTCTTGGTCCCTTTTCATAGTGGCTCATCAAGTGCTCGACTAGGAATTCAGGTCTTCTAATACAACCGAGTACTATAAGATTCGGAAGCCTGGTACATTTCTTAATGTGCCTTGTCAGTACGAGGGTCAGTGTAGCTTTCTCGTTGCCATGAAAGCATGGAACTAATTGCCACTATATATCCCCCTTTTTGGCTGCGATAACCTCATGCATAGCCTCACATGTGTACGTACCAAAGCGCATGCATTGTTCTGATGTCTGGCTCTCCACCACGCCCACATTGCTTGAAGTATGATAAGATTACACAACCTCGACAGTAAATACCAAATCGAGGCCTAATCGCTTTTCCAAAGTATTCCCTTTTTGAATCCAAATTCATATGTAAAAAATCGTCAACCTAACGTGGAGTGGATCGCCTCTGATGATCGGTCTGAAGAAATCACTTTGAGGGTATCCCTTCCTTGTCCTTGAATTGAGGTATGACATTCATTGTCGCTGACATATGTACACGCGAATTGAGGCACAAGCCTGGCAGTATCGGAGACCTGATCAGGTAGCTATATACACTCCTTTTGGATCCTCTAGTCTCGAATGGGTCACGAAGGTGGAGAAGTGCGGTGGTGTCTGCCAGAGTGATGCCTTCGCGCTGCGGTCCCTAGGTGCCGTCTAGATCAGTTCACTGCATTAACTTGGGCCGCTGCGAAGGCTGTTGATGGTGGTAATATAGAATCCAAAGTCGGAGCGTGCTATGTCTTGTGCGTCTGTAGACAAGGTTTCGAGCGTGATAGATATGTCTGCGATAGGATGTGTTTACTGCTGCTGATGGTTGGGGTTGAAACAATTTAAACTCACAACATTTATGCAGATGACCAGCAGAAATTAAGCATCAATAGGGCCATACATGCTACAGGATCCAGAAAGCGATGAATGAAAGGCTTCGTCTATAGCATCCGCGAGTTTCAAGGCTAAGATCTATGCGAAACATATACAACATCCCGTCGAAGTCAACATTGCGAATTCAGGCAATCGCCGTTCCTTGCCTATTATGTACAATGAGGCTGCGTGCGTTGATTGCACGTGAATCTTCGAATAGAAGAGCAGATAACAAAAACCTCATACATAAAAGATATGGCGCTTTCTTGACACGTCGTGGCTCTTGACTAGCTTTTGTCAAAGAGCCGCATGTGGGATATGATGAGGCTATAAGGTGGGCTAGCACTGTGCACAATGAATTTGGGACTTTCTCACCACCTGGAAATTCCCTGAAGCAGCTGATATACGTAACGGTATCTTGTGATTGACTCTATCATATGGTCTGACGAGCGAGAAATAAAGAGCCCGAGGATGCGAGATAGCCTGACAAAATTGGCTTTGAATCGTTACTCCGAAACCACTGGGTCTTCGGCTCGACAGCAGTATTCCGAGGGGTCTTGTCCTCCAATCTTTCAATCAAGGGAAATCCAGTGATTGCAATGTGCTTCTGATGGATCCTCAGTACCGACGCGAGAACGTTCCGAAGACTACAAACAAATTGGTGGAACTTTTTATGATAAGTCGCCGCCAGGAGACCACACGGCGACGTAACAAGAAGTCCTGAACACGCCATTTCCATAGGATCTTGGGCCCTCAAAATTCTGAGGGCCTCCCATGTATATTGGAGGGGTATCATTTGGTAAAGCCATCTCTATAGTCGAAGGAGCCGCACACATATTTCCTTGTTCCTATTCCTCCTTCTCAAATGCGTCATTGAGATACCCAACGAAGCTTTCCCTCATTCTGGCTACGGCCAGGTTGCCGACGGCTTCCAGTCCAATGCCGCCTCTGTTCATGTTCATGAATGCGCGTCGATGCCTCTGCAGTTGCGGTAAGCCCACCTTTCTACCGGGTAATTCCACAACCAACGGTTCTCGCGCAGCATCGCCATCTCGCGATAGTTTGATTTCGCTCCCACCCTCTTCACTTTGCTGGTCCAATATGCTCTTGACGATATCCTGTGTCTCCCTGTCCAGGACATACAGGTAGTCACCACCCGCATCCCGACTTCTTTGTATGGCGGCCTGGTTTGGCTTGACGATCTTCCTTGCCTGACCCGCAACGGCCTCCCATATGTCATCAAACACCTTCCGTGTCTGGGCCTCTTCGTCGTCCCAAATTAATGTGAACAGTGGGCTGTCCCACCGGCTCATGGGGTTAGGCTCCTCGTAGCGAAACACGAGGTTCTCCCAATTACCTGGCTCATACGCTCCTTCAATAGCCTCGTCGTCGCCACGGATATCCTCGCCAGCTGCGAGTCTCTCCTCTCGCCGGCGCAGCCTCGTCTCGTTGACCTCCTTGGCTTTGTCGACCGCACACCCAACCTGGAGTAGCACACTCGGCGTGCTCAGGTTCTTCGCCTCGGTATAGAGCTGGTACCGCCAGCCTTTGATATAGTTGAGACCATCGAGGATCACAATATCCTTGGTAGACAGCACGCGCTTGACGGCGCTCGACAGCGCAGCACGGGCGTCTTTCTCCGAAGCATTTGCGGAACGGGTGTGGGCGGGGAGGGTCTTGGGCGAGAGGTCGTACACAGCGCGGCTGATGGATTGGGACTGGTCTGAGATGAGATGTAGGCGGTACTGAGAAGCCGAGGACTGCGACTGGATCTTCTCGGCGAGGTACTCGTGGAGTTGTTTTGCGCGGGTCGATTTGCCTGAGGTGGGCAAGCCCGTTACTATTATGAGCTGTGGCGGGGTTGATTAGGATCTACAAATGTAAACTGGCGGCAACAACGTATGGGTACTGACCGGCATAATTTCATAGGAGGAGGAAGGGCAGCGCTAGACAACTTTGCTGAGGGATTCTGTGATGCTTTGGACTGTGCCTTGCGATGGCCGCTTTCTGATGTTCAAAAAGTTGGAGCTCATGGCAAATCTACAGTGAACGAACGACAGGGATATGACCCCACCTTTCCAGGGCCCATTTCGAGCCATGAAATGTTTCCAGGTTATCAGCATAGTACTGAACAGGTACATCGCATGGGATGACGTGGGGTCATTGCTCAAAGTTGCATTTGCCTAGTATGCAATGCTTAAGTTGACTATGTAGCTTGGTTAATTTTGATAGGCGTATCTGTATAAGACATGATTTGCAGCACAGACCGTTGCTATGATTCAATCATATAGATCCAATGTTCGATACGAGATGAAGCCAGAAAGGAAAGTAGAAGTAGAACTAGCTATAGGTGCGCAAGGGTAGGCTCTGTTCTGAATTGTCCGAAAGTCGCGACTAGGCATGTATAGGAAGGCCAACGTAAAAAGTCCTGTCATGTCTTGGGTTGGCAGGTGATAAGAACTCTTCGAGCGCAAGTAAAATAGTGTGGCCACTACCCATGCAATACCTTGCTCTCCACACGCTCTTCAGTTACTCCAGGTATTCCCTTCCCCTTTTGAGGAAAAGCTATTTCAGAACTCCAGCAGCTTGGTTATCTATGGTGAAAAGCTGCGCCCTGCGGCTGGTGACACTTCCGACGACAAAAGGGATGAAGGTGATTACGAAAGCAAGTTTCCACTAGAGTTTCTTATCAGGACGCTTTCCCCCCCAAGAAGATAGTTGCCATAATCAGATGAAGCATCACGCGGGACAGTCCGAACCATTGCGAATGAGACAAAGAGGATAATAATAGCATCGCAGTCGGTGTGGATTCGTGGAGATAATTGATGCGAGCCGATTGGTTGAACCTAAATTAGGCGCATCTTTTAAGGTTAAATGGTATCGTAGATCTCATGTAGGGTTTGCCGACAGCCATCCACACATAGAAGCTCCCAACCGTTCTACAGAATGTTCCATACCATGAAGAAGCGAGAGCCTCAACCAATCACCCCCACGGGCTGGTATCCGGCTTCCTGGAAAAGATGGTGCAGTACTAGGGAGATCACGGCATATCATAGGGCTTTACCTCCGAAAACAAGCCCAACTCATCTTTTCCTGGAGACGGGCATGATGATTGCCACTTCTCCATGCTGCCAATTCATGACCCAGCGGGCGCACAACCTTGGGCAACACGACCAAGGGCCCAGTCAGCGTACGTTGTCCATGGCTTACAGTAGGTTGTAGGGCGAGGTATCATCAACCGTGGCTCAACCGACAGAGTATCTGGTTCAACCTATCGCGGGGTGTAGCTGTGCGCCTGATCTTCACGCCTTTGTAGGTCCAGATGAGACGACATTGTTAACATGAGACCTTCTACCTACGCTGGGGCCAGGTGTCATCTCATGCAAAGGGCATCTCGTGTCTTCCGAGAAAAGCCGTTGAGACATCATCTCATCTAGACTATTCGGCGGGGCTTGAAGCCGGTACTATCCGAACGATAATTCGACGTTGACGTGGTCTCAGCCCGGCCTTGGTGTGAGATGAGACGAAGAGTAGATGAGATGGCGTCTGAAAAAGAAAAGCCCTACTGCCATTGCACAAAGGTACTAAGCTATTTAGTCCGTAATAATCGCGCGACTGCCTTCACACTTACGGTAGTGCGCACTCCTCAGATGTGGAGCAGTAGTGTACCGGCGTTTAACAAAAAAAGAAAAAAAAGAAAGAAATTATGCAATCCTCATCTGGGGAACAAGCAGCACTACCGTGCTATATCGATATGCTATAATCCACCTGGCCTAGAAAGGGATGAGACGTGCATTGAAACGCGGGTCTAGTGAGCTCTACTACTCAAATTTTAGCATACGGCAATCATCACGGACCGTTTTTGTCCTGTCTTAGGAAATCATGCGCACAATCCCACATTACATTCCTCAGCCGGCTTATTGCGTGATTCCGATGATGTATCTGACCAGCTGTCGACATGATAAATTTATCACGTATCAGGTGAAGAAGTAGTGGATTCCAAAGTCGTGGGGGCCAAGATAGATAGGCTTTCGGACCAGGAAAGGGAAGGTATTCTCCGCAGATAGGTAGAAACGTTCACAGACCCAAAGCACGCTCATCACGGAATGTAACCCCTGACGCTAATGAAAAAGATCAAGCCAAGAGGCGCCAAACAACCAGACGGTATAAATGGGCTAGTCTCACCGATACCCTGGCCCTTCCAAGCTACCGGGCTTTAATTTACTTGTAGTGTTGAGGGGCAACAAGGTCATGGGAGCCTACATGTACGGGTAATAAGTCACAGGCAAGCCACAAGGACCATATTGACGGCTGCCAGACTTGTTGCTCACAACAAATAACTTTGGGACCCAAACTCATTAGGTCTTTTTAAATGCCAGGCTCACTGCTTCAGTGACGAGACATGCAGCGTATATCTCCGAAGATCTAATTATAATCCCTCGAGAGAACCGCGCGAAACTGCCCTAGACGCGTTTACTAAGCGAATCCCGTCCTCCTCTCCGCTCCGCCTTCACATTTCAAATAGCGTTGTGCCTCCGCCATTTACCTGGATACGAAACTTCGTGCAACTCCCTGGTTGCTAGAACGTCACAACGACTTTCTTGATCGAGACAACAGTGTTGCAAAGAGCGGGAACCCCACCTCTCATTTATCCTTCCCTCAGGTGCTCTACGTCACGTCTCAGCAAGAGCCCTCGTAACAACCAAACGACGCGAGGCATACCTTTCTCAGACATAGTCATCGGTCACTTTCTTTAGCCGCCCCTCGCAGGCTGGTCACCATCATGGTCTACTGCGGTAAACCTTCCAAAGGATGCTCCAACTGTCGCGAGCGCAAGATCCGAGTAAGCCGATGACACCATTCCGCCATCTGCTTCATCTGCAACTGCAGAGCATAACTGATTGGATTACAGTGCGACCAACGCGAGCCTGGCTGCGGGCAGTGCGATAAGCGACAGCAAAAATGTCCAGGATATCGTAATCTGGTGGACCTCATGTTCAGAGATGAGAGTTCGCATGTCATAAAAAAGGCCAACGCAAAGGCGAGGAACCGCAGCAGCGTCCTATCTTTGGACAATCCGGCATCTTCGCCGAGCAAGGCTCGTCAACCAACGACCCTAACGTGGTCAGCGTCAGAGACGACACCAACACCCATCCAGAAGGGAAGACCTAGGGGCGACTCTTCTTCTACCTCCTCAACGTCCCCTACTACAGACTCGGCATCAGGCAGTCCACCAAGTGAATTCATCTCAACCTTCCAGCTATCCCCAGCGCCAAAGGCTGAGCATGACATCACCAAATACATCAAACAAGAACCCCAAACCCCATCAATTTCAGCAGCTCCGGCGCCCCTTTCGGCATCTCTTCCGGCACCCCTTCCATGTAGCTACTCTCCCAGTTTCGAGGACCGGGGCTTGAATCTTTTCATCACCCGCTATATCACAGTGGTACGTGCCAGACATCCCCACAGGACCAGGCGAGTTGAATCCCGATCCGGCACTAACATCTGAAAATTTACAGCCGCCAAAGTCCTGTCAGAACAAATTTGACTTGTGAGTAGCATCGATATACCTGCAACCCAAGACTAAAGCCTGCACACAAATCAGACACAGACTAATTTTCACCAACAGCGTTTTTGACTTCTGGACTCCAGCCACATCCCCCGCGGACCGCGCCAATGACCCCGTACTCGCAAGCCTGGCAGCCGTGGGGCTTCTCGGCATCGCCCAAATGACCTCAGGCCAGACACCACTCGATGCAGCGCGTAAGAGCTATGGGCAGGCCCTTCGACTGACCAACGCCGCCCTGCGCAACCCAGTCGAGGCAGTGAAGGACACGACGATGCTGTCAGTGCTGGTACTAAGCATCTTCGAGACCATGTCCGGCCACCCAAGTCGCCGATCGCTGGCTGCCTGGCAACAACACATCCATGGTGCTGCCGCACTTGCAAGGACGCGAGGGGTGGCACAATTTCGCAGCCCCGCGGGTATTAGGATGTTCATGATGCAATGTTCGAATACCATGATCAGCTGCATTCAAAACGAGCTGCCGATGCCAAAAGATCTAGTCGATCTTCGCAATCAGCTAGTAGACATGCTCGGTGGACCTAGCGCGGTGCCAGGATACGAGATAACTGCGCCAATCTACACGATTATGCAGCTGAAGTACGACATCAAGCAAGGCATCGTAACGGACATGGACGAGATGTTGAATACGTTCAACATTGCCGAGGATCATTTCGATACAGCAACCTCCCACTTCCCAGAGGACTGGCAATACAAGACTTTCCGCCTAGAAGAACGACTCCGGCCCGGCTTCTTCAATCATACGTGTCATATCTACCCCAATATCCACGTGGCAGACATCTGGAACGGCCTGCGAACCTGCCGGATGCTCATCCTTGAGACACTATGCGAGGAGCTCAATAAGCGCTTTTCGCGAGTGCCTGTAGCATTGGTGCCAGCGCGGTACCAAATGGAATATCAAAAAGCAAGATACAAATTGGAAAAGATTGCACTTGCCATCTTGGCCAGCGCGCCTCATCACTTCGATATCATTGGTCCTTCAGATACACTGGTTCCCATATCGAATACTGAGGAGGCTTGCCAACAAATACCTGACAACGGGTGTGACGTATTCCTCGGAGATAGCGGGAGCCCAGACTCTGCAGTTTCTGAGGACGAGGAATACGATCGACATCCGTCGTTGTCGAATCCAATGCAAGCGTCGACCTCCGAGGCACAGGCTGAGCGGTACATGCTTCTCACTTCCGTGACGAATGGGCTTGTATGGCCTCTCTATCTGGTCGGTGTCTCCTCTGCATCGTCTGCCGCGATGAAGGTCTTTGTGGTGGAGAGGCTGTATGCAGTGTACGCAGACAGTGGTCTGCCTCAAGCCAAGAAGCTGGCCGATGCTGTAGCAAACCACAGCAAATCCTACAATGATGCGCCAAAGCGTCCTAAACCTTTGAAATTGGCAAAGGTTGGTTGCAACAACCATCACGCAAAGCAGCGACAAAGCCAACGACCGTTGGTCTTTTGAGTGCAATCAAGGGCCCCTAATGTGGGAAACACCAAAGATGGACACCTGTTAGCTGTCAGTTGAATTTGCACGAAAACCTCCGTGAATATGAGTTCAACAGAGCAAATTCCCTTCTCCTAGGCGAATTCGACAAGACAGTGGAATTGGCCCGAGTGCACTGCCGCAACACACGCGTGCCACGGACGTCGCACTTCGATTGAAGAACGCAGCTCGAGGGTGGCAATTAGTGAATATGTAGGTACCAAAAGAGCAGGCCTAGTGTAAATTAACAAATACCCCTGAAGAAATGTGGATTTTATTGCGCATATACCTCAATCACCAATTGTCGAAGTTTCCGAAACCTCCCGTCTTGACCTTCTTCCGTGAAGGCTCGAATTCCTCAGTGATGAGACCCTCGTCGGTAACTAAAGCTCCGCCATCATTGACAAGAGCACTCTTCAGGTACTTGCCGACTCCGCTGCCAGTTTGCTCTACCGAGCCGTCTCCCCTGATTCGCTTTCCTGTCCATGTGGTTTTGTCGTCTTCTGTGCCACCCTGGCGCTGTATCTCAGCCTTCTCAGCCTCAGCCTTCTCCATTTGGTCTTTTTCCTTGAGAAACTCCTCGAAAGGGTCTAGGAAAACCACAACATCCTTGATGACAATATCTCTCAACGGGCGACTGCCCTCATCGACTGGGACTGCCTCCATCTTGTCCAGTGTGTCGAGACCGTCAACCACCTTCCCGAATATCGTGTGTTTTCGATCCAAGTGCTTGGCTGGCTTATATGTGATGAAGAATTGAGAAGAATTGGTGTTCTTGCCCTTGTTCGCCATGGACACCACCCCACGTTCGCTGTGGGTCAGAGGGCCGTCGAACTCGTCCTGGAAGTTTTTTCCCCAAATGCTTTGTCCACCTTTGCCCGTCCCCGTTGGATCTCCGCCCTGAATCATGAAATTCTTGATGTTTCTGTGGAAAGAAACATTGCGGTAATAACCCTTCTGACTCAGCTTCACGAAGTTCCACACAGCCTTGGGAGCGGTCTCGGTCTGTAATTCAAAAGTGACGTCGCCCAAATTCGTCTCGAGTCTTGCGTAGCCCTTGATCTTTACCCGCTTCGGTTTGAGCATCCACTCGTCCTGGGTCAAGACAGCTCTCTCGCCGCTTGTTTCGGGTGTCAAGCCCGTACTAGTAAAACTTGCGGCTGCTCTGCCTGTGGTGTAGGTTGCAGCGTTGTGCGCCAACTTCTTTTCCTGAATGGCCGGCTTTCGGAAGTTGCTGGCAGCTGATGACTTTTGTAGAGCCTTCGATGACCGATTGACGTCTCCTGTGGCCTCCCTTTCTCGCCTGGCTTTCTCCACTGCCTCCTTCGCACGAAGGACCTTGTCCCCTATCCGTCCCAGAGCGTCGATGTTGACGTTCCCGCTTTTCCTCTCCTCCACCTGTTCTGGTGTGAGTATAGCATCTCCACCGTCTTTCAGGTATTGAAACTCGCTCAAATTCCTTGACTCGGCATTCTGAGGGTCTTGCAGCGTGATTATGTCTTTGCGTCCAAATTCCTTGTCGTCAACCAAGTCGTGCCAATTCTTTTGCTTGATGTTCATCTGCTCGATGGTTTCCCAAGCAAAGACATTCGCATACGTTCCGTGGCGGATGGCGACAACATGGGTGTTATCCGTGAGGACCTTGTAGGTGACAGGGTCAACTATTAAAGCCATGAGTTAGCCGGAAATCTTACTCGTCGCGCGAAGGTTGATGCTCCTGTGATTGGCAGAAATCATTGCAATGGGAGCACGCACTCATATCTCCCTTGCCGTCCGTTGGACCTGCATTAAGATTGATTTCGGCATCGGCATTTCGTGCAAAGTTCAGTTTGATCAAGTCCTTGGCATCGAGCGGTTCGCCGTTGACTGGGTTGGTTTTGTTCTTCTCGAGCCATGCGCCAATGACCTCTACATCGAATATGGTGCCTTCGGGAGTGCAAACGGGGTTTTTGAAAGGCTGTAGGCTGGCGGCGCAGAAGTTGAAGGGAAGTCGTTTGAAATTCGCGCCCGCCGGTCGTTGGGCTCGTGAGCCGGCTCCGGCTCCGTGGCTAGCTGAAAAGGCGTCTGCTGAAGACCACTCACTATGGGTGATGTAAAGTTTGTCTGTGTTCTTCCCCATTGTTCTGCGCGAGTGTACTTCTGGAGGTGGAGGGGAGTGGTGAGAGACCTGGTTGCTTCAAAACAGAAGCATGGCACCTGAAAGTCTTCGGGGTGACGAAATCGCAAGCTAGCGCAGCAGCGCAGGCGCTGCAAGAGCAGGGCCCCCTTGCAGCATCTCCACAAATAGAACTGGGGCCCAGCTGCAATCCATGAGCTGCGCAACTTACGCAACGGTTCGCTGGCTCCACTTGCCTGCAAGTTGTCCATAGTAAAGCCAAGGGACGCCATTACTTTCACTGAACTTCCACCCCATCACAGTTCTCAGCATGTCGAGGTGGCATTTTGCCGACAACTAATATCGATATCTAATTGACTGTCTCCGCAAATTCCTGCTCCGATACGATCATACGAACCGAACATCAACTGTCCGAGCAGATCCCGACGAGCCCCTTCCCTCCCTCTGCCTCTCGAGCACACCACAGCAAAAAGAGACTTAGGAGATGAGGAGTTGGTCGTCACTGCTAGCATTGCTAGCCTTGTCAATGTGGACTGTCCACGGATTGGAGCTGAAGATGGTGGGTACCGTCCAGAACCAGAACCTGCGATTGCTGTCTGTCCTCCCCTATTGCCGAGCTGACGTGTGCTCCTATAATTTAGGACCAGACCGACGAGAATCGACAGAGATGCCAGGGCATGTATTCACAACAGGCATGGGGAGGAGCTGTCGATCCCTTTATCCTGCTCAAATTCATCCCCTATGTGGGCGATGAAGATCCTGTTGTTAGCCTGGTGATTTTCGAGTGGAAGGATGAGGACTTGATCGGCGTCTACACAAGCCCAGACGCAACCCAGGTACGGAACACTCGGGATAGAGAAAGCGGAGGTGACACACTGACTCCGTGTACAGAAAGCTGGTATTTGTGAGGAGCAGCATATCGAGGCCGGATTCTGCGAAGCCAACGACATCGGAGAGTTCATCCTGTCTCCCAATGCCACGGAGAAGTCCAAGAACTTGATCTTCACCCAAGCTATACATCTGAAAGATGCAAGTCCCATCAAATACGACATCAAGAACACTGGTTACTATTGTGTTTTGACGGACAAGTACACCGCGGGTACATACGAGGCTGTCGTGGAGTTCAGGAATGCCTATGGCGAGCTCCCAGCTACTCAGATTCCCAAGCTGCCTTTCTATGGAGGAATCACGCTCCTCTATTTCTTTGTGGCTGTCTATTGGGGCTTTCTATACTACCAGCACCACTCCGACATTTGTAAGTCGTGCCTTGCTGTGTAATGAAGTGACAGTAGAGTTGCTGACAGGACTTCTAGTGGCGGTCCAGAACTACATAACAGCAATTCTGATCTTCCTTGTTGTCGAAATGCTAATGACATGGGGCTTCTACGGTGTGTACCTTTCCAAGTGCTCTGAAATGCAGCTACTGATCTGAAAGCCAGATTACCTAAATCGTAACGGCTCGAATGTCGGTTCCAAGGTACTACTGGTCATTGTGGGCGTTTTGAATGCGGCTAGAAATTCGTTCTCGTTCTTCCTTCTGCTCATAGTGTGCATGGGATATGGAGTCGTCAAGCCCACCCTGGGCCGCACCATGGTCTACGTCCGATGGCTGGCAATAGCACATTTCATCTTTGGCTTAGTATATGCCATCACCAGTCTGGTCATTAATCCGGAAACTGCAGGTCAGATATTACTACACCAAATGTTTGTGATGCGAATTTGCGACTGACTTGTATTCAGGGCCCTTCGTCCTTCTCATCGTGTTGCCTCTGGCCGCCACTTTGACAGGCTTCTACGTTTGGACTCTGAACTCGCTCAACTTTACGCTCAAGGACCTTCGGGAGCGCAAGCAGCACACTAAGGAGAGCATGTACAAGAAATTGTGGTGGTGCATCCTTCTCAGTATCATGGTCATCTTCGCCTTTTTCTTCTTCAACAGCTTTTCGTTCGCCTCGGCTAGTGACCCCGACTACGTGCCCTTCCACTGGAAATCTCGATGGTTTATTCTTGACGGCTGGCTGAACTTGGTTTATTTCGCCGATGTAGCATGGATCGCCTATGTCTGGCGGCCTACTCCAAACAACAAACGATTCGCAATGTCCGATGAACTTGCACAGGACGACGACGGAGTTATTGAGTTCAACAACATGGACATTGGCGCGCCGGATGATTCAGACGACGAAGAAGCGAATGTGGGCACTAAACAGTCGAACAATACGACTCGCGATGGCCAGACTTCTGGTGTTGAGGGCTACCACCAGCCAGGTGCCAACGGAAGCAGCCAGCGGCCAAGGGCGTCGCTGGACGGTGAAACAATCTTCGCCATTGGTGATGACGACAAACTGTCTGACGATGAAGAGGGCTCCGATGAAGATGGTGGACTGGTGAAGAACCACGGAAAGTGAGGTAGGATAGGCGTTTGCGAGACCATGATTATCCATACCACACAAAAGTTGTTTGTGGACAAGATTATACCGCACTAGTCAATTCCTCTCAATAGAAGCGGCGTTGGAGGCTTTTCACCTGGCACAGGGGGAATATGGGTGGGTGGCTGGAGTTCAGGTCTTCCACTTATATTATCATTTATCGTATAACCGGTTTCTTTCTGTCTCCACGCCAGAGCCTCTGCATGCGTCACCGATTATACCCTGGACATCATGTGAGATCAAATGATGTGCCAGCAGTACAATCGCTGACAAGCCCGATACCGAGTTTTTCCCAGCTCCCACTGTTGCTCAGTCAAACAGGTGACTAGACCAGCGTAGTGTACAATTCACCACGAGCTCCCCTTCACCACAATACAGTCTCGCCCTATGCCGTTCACACACCAACGTCACCGCCAAATCCGACCGGCCTCCTCTTTCCATCGTTCTCTGGTAGAATTGCCAAGGCCTTGTAAGTCTTCCCCATACCGTCAGGACTGCGACTCACCAGCCTCTTCCACGCCTTCTCGACATCCTTCGCCTTGTCATCTCCGGCTTCCTTGTTTCGCAGACCCTTCACCAAGACTTCTGCCCGTTCTCGAATCCCCATCGCCTCTAAAAATGCCCCTTGCTCGACCGGTCCATGAATCTCCACACCTTCGCTCGCAGTCAGCGCGGCCTCGGCAACCGCAGCGAAATCCACGTCGGCGCTCAAATCCGTCAGACCCGGCTCCGCGAATGGGCTCACTCGTCGGTGTCGACTAATGCCCCGCAACGAGTTAACGGGTACGGTACCGTCACCAGGCCCATAGTCCAAGATCAGCGCCGCACCCGAAGGTTTTGGCTTGGGATGTTGCTGCGATCCGCCGATGCGTGTGGCAAAGTCGGTCGCGTAGAGCGCAGCGTCAGGGCAGACTTCGATGAGGGCGCCGGGAAGAGACTTGAGGGCTCGATAGCGAGGGGAGGACTCTGGCACGTAGCGCGAGTGGCGCGTGGGAGAAGGTGAGAGGGTGAGTTGGAAGTCGGGGACCGGGGTGTCATGGGACTGGGACTTAGGGGTGTTGAGACTGGCGTGGGTCGAGTTGGGTGGGGTGGGAGACACGACCATCTCGCGCCATTGAAGAGTGGGTTTGTCGGTGTCTTTTGTGCGTGATGACGAGGGCGAGGGTGTAGAAGTTGGGGTCTGAGACGGAGGCACATTGACAACCTGGAAGGCGTGAATTGGGAGGGCGTCGAAGAACTCATGCGCTACTATGAAGGGCATCTTGTCTTGACCTGTTGTAGGTTAGTATCAAATCACTCAATACCAAAGGTACCCAAGGAGCTTGCTTACCATAAGGGATTGATTTTGTAGTCTCTGTCCACACAATTGGACGCCCTCCGTACTTGGAATAACTGTGCCATCCAGCTTTGGTCTCGTTCATCTGCGCATCTTCGCCACACAGGAGGTTCTTTTGAGCAACCCGAAGCTCCGAGCTGGCCTCGACCATATAGATGGCGTCTATGGCATTTGCCATGCCTTTGAAATTTGTAATTGTCTTGAGAGGGGTCAGTGAGGACTCTTCAATAAAGGAAAACACGCAAGAATGTTTCATACCCGAAGCATATCGTCCATGAGAGTTCCTCTTCCTGGACCGACCTCGATGAGCTCGACTCCAGCACTTGGCCGACCCTGACTGATCCATTCTGCCACGAACCAAATACCGATGAGCTCTCCGAATACTTGAGAAATCTCGGGCGATGTGACGAAATCTCCCTTGAGTCCAAATTGGTCTCTGCCTTCCGCGATGGCTCCGGTATAGTAGCCACCGAGGTCGCCGGTGAGACACATGCGCATATAACTTGCCAAAGGTACAGGCCCAGTCATCTATATGAAAAAATTAGCACTTAACTTGGCAGCATTGATATTTCGAGAGCCCCGCGACTCACCTCAATAGCTTGCGCAAGCTGTTTCGCAAGAGGGGTTGACCATTGTCTGTCATCCTCACTACACCTCTTGGCGGTACTTGAGAAATTCCGAGCATATGCCTGTGAGGCTATTCCCAAGCTCGGGCGATGTACACATCCTGCGGACCTGGTGAGCCCACGCAGGGCTGGTCTTGCTGCAAATAATCTCATGACGAAAAATGGGCTTGTCTGAAACCTGAATCTTCTCAAGATGCCGTCATGATGAACGTAACATTGTTTCCTGTGGGGATGGGCAAGTGAATTCAGCTGAAGAGCTACTATAGCCACGCCTCGGTACTTGATGCTGGTGGACTTTCAAGTACGGATGGGACAAGCCCCAAAAAGCTGCCCTTCAAATCCCTGCGGCAAGTATTTAGGCCGGCAGGCATCTCCACACTCTCGGGACCAGCGACATCATCGTCAAGACGAATTCACCTTTTTTACCTTCAATTCCTTTGGGCGCGACACACCACCCCATCAATTACACCACCCCCGGTTTCAAGACACTGTGTCGCAGTGGACAGTCCCGCCAGGCATTTGTTTGTTCATCGGGCAATCTTGACACTGTCTCTAGCCTATAGGCGACGGGATTACTTGACTACAGCAGACGGCCACACTCGCGGGTCCTGGGACAGACCCAAGTCGGCTGTGGCCTTATCTGCTTGTCATATGCTTACCACTTGAGAGGCGCGTCCTCCGCCACGTCGAATTTACCTCATCAACCCTCACCTGTAATCATGACGGGACGCTGGGCCGACAGCGCAGAAGATCTCGCGCGCGAAGCAGCCTTGAAGAAAGAGAAGGAGCTCAAGAAACGCCTCAAGAAAGAGAAGGACTCCGCCGCGGCGCGAAAGGCTGCCGAGGAGGCGGCGCAACGGAAAGCCCGTGAGGCCGAGGCCGAGGACGAGGAGCACAGCGCCCGCCCCTCCAAGAGGCGGAAAGTCTCACCCACGCGGGCGGATGCAGACGCCGGAGGCAGCGCAAAGCTCCTGCGCTTCCAGGGCGGGGGCTTTGGCAAGGCGCGGAGTGTGGAGAACTATGATAAGCTGAATGATATTGAGGAGGGTGCGTACGGGTGGGTTGCGCGGGCAAAAGAGATTGCGACGGGCAAGGTCGTCGCCCTGAAACGGTTGAAGATCGAGCCCAATGATCGCAACGGGCTGCCTGTGACAGGACTGAGGGAGATACAGATTTTGAAGGACTGTGAACACAGGAATATCGTGAAGTTACAAGAGGTCGTGGTAGGCGAGGACACGACCAGGATAGAAAAGTACGTATCTTTACTCTTTCCTTCAACTTCTTATGCCTTTCGTTTGCGAACTCTACTGACTTCCGGCTGTTTCCGTAGCATATTCCTCGTCTTGGATTTCCTCGAACACGACCTCAAGTCCATCCTCGAAGACATGCCGCAGCCCTTCCTCGCCAGCGAAGTCAAAACGCTCCTCTCCCAACTTGCCTCGGGCGTCGCCTACCTCCACGATCACTGGATTCTACACCGCGACCTCAAGACGTCGAATCTACTCCTCAACAACCGCGGCACCCTCAAAATCGCAGACTTTGGTATGGCCCGCTACGTCGGCGACCCGCCGCCCCACAAACTTACCCAGCTCGTCGTTACGCTGTGGTACCGCGCGCCAGAGCTGTTGTTGGGGACGGCAAAATATGGCGAGGCGGTCGACATGTGGAGCGTGGGGTGCATCTTTGGCGAGTTGTTAACTCGGGAGCCATTGCTACAAGGCCGGAATGAGGTCGACGAGCTCACAAAAATCTTTGAGTTGTGCGGCATACCTACCGAGGAGCAGTGGCCGGGGTTCAAGAGGTTGCCAAATGCACGATCTTTACGTTTACCGCCCGGAAAGGCCAACACCGGGTCGGTCATACGTGCCAAGTTTCCTTTGCTCACAACGGCTGGTGCATCATTGCTGAACGACCTCTTGAGTCTGAACCCAGCCAAGCGACCAAGTGCCAGGGAGATGTTGAGCCACGAATACTTCCGTCAGGATCCAAGGCCCAAAGCCGAGGCTATGTTTCCGACATTTCCCAGCAAGGCGGGCCAGGAACGGCGGAGAAGAAGAGACACGCCGAATGCGCCAGGGCGGGGTGAGGCAGTGGAGCTCGGAGCGGTCGACTTTAGCGGAATTTTCAATGGGAGGGAGAAGGAGGAGCGTGGCGGGGGGTTTTCTCTCAGGATGGTATGAGAGTCTCGGCTTGATGCCGAGAACGATCACGCACCAGATCTACCTGCCGCCAGCAGAAGCTTCATCTGGAGCTGGGCACACCATCCGACAGAAAGCAAATCTTCACATTGTCAATTTGTTTGACGATTAAAGCAACACGCCCTGCTGTAAGCCAGAATTGGGATCAACGAAGTAGTGAATCTTGATGTTGGTGAAATGTCGTCTCCGCCAGCTGGTCTTTGCCAAAGACAGTCTTAAATTTCGATCTGAACACGTTCGCCTCCCTTGGGATGAACTGCCCAACAATAATGGGCGGCTCTGCGGTCTGTGTTTCATTGTTTCGAGGGAAATTGGTAGGTTGCAGACATAACCGCATACCTTGTACATTACTATCCTAGCCCATTCTTGTACATTGTTGACTTTCTCGTCATTACGGTGGAGTTCCATAGTCTGACCAGCTCATATAAACACAATCGCCATATTGACACCAAAAGAATGTTCCAAGTGTGGTGGACTCCTCTAACGCCTCGTTTCCGGATGTTGTTCCCAAAACCGCCCCATGCATCACCAAAGGGAATGACTCGCTTGCACGCCATTGCAGCTTCCATGCATCGACTACAATAGCCGTGCACTTCATACCAAACACGCATTTGCTCAATCATAAATTTACCACAGCCCCGTCACAAACCACGTGAAGCTCAGCACGGTAACGCCAAACATGGTGAACAACAAGCCGAGCGCTTGTCTCTCATTCGACGAAAGTGCGGCACTGCACGTTCCACACACCCACCCGCTGGCAAGCGGCGTGTACGCCTGGCCGGTGTACAAGCCAAAGGTCAGTGCCGCGTTGCCCGTCAAAGACCCGTACCCGGCCGTAGCGGTCACAGCGGCAGATTCGGCATCGTAAATGTACAGTGTGTACATCTCAACAAGCAAAGGCTTTTGGTCCTGCAGGGCCTGCGTCTGGAAGGCGGCCGTGTCCCAGGTAAAGGCGGCCTCGGTCTCAAAAGTCATGTTGGAGGTGAGGGTCCAGGTAGAGGCGCCGAGCGAGCTGGTAGATGCCGACGCAATCACGTTGACGGCCGTTGGGCTGGCGGTGAGTTCGGTGTAGTTCCATTTGAAGGTCACGTAGTCGCCAATCTTATAGATTGCGCTCGTCAGGGTCGTCACGGGGTATTTGATGACGGCGCTGCCATTCTGATCCGCAGTGGTGGTAGAATTGCTGTCTGACGAGGCCGTGTCGGTGCCTGACGATGAGGCGTCTGAGGTACCCGAGCTACTCGACCCCGTGACAGTGCCTGTTCCCGTCGTTTTCGCAGTCCCGGAGCTGGTAGACGTGCCGTCCGTCGCTGTTGAGGACGCCGCCGACGACGTTGATGTTTGTGTCGCTGTCGCCGAGGATGCTGTGTGATTTGACTCATGTTAGCTTCCTGTGTTCAAGCGTAGCGTGAGACCTGGCAGCCCTTTTTGTGCGACAACGTACTGCTAGTTGGGTCTTGCCTCCGCACCACAATCGCTTCTATTTCTGGCAGCCATCGTGGCCACGGGAAGGCGGAGGCGAGTGGTGTGAGGGAGAGAATGAGGGTTGTGACGTGTGATGGCCTCATGGTTGTGAACTTTTGGGATTGACCACGGTGTAGCCTGTGGTTGAAGCTGCTCAGGGGCACTGGAGGATGCCTAGTATGGAGTAGTGTTTTTGTTTCCCTTTTCCCGACACTCCCAAATCCAAAGCTCCTAGATTAGTTAGTCTATCCGGTTGCTATTAAAACGGATTTTGGCCACCAAAAATGTATCTGTGCTGTGTCGCTATCGTGACTGTAGGAGGAACAGGCCAGCTTCCGACAAGGACGAACTTGGGCACCTGGACTGAAGAATTGACAGTCGAGAATCGAAGGAGCCGGGGGGGGGCAACGCGGTGCAAACAGTCCTCTCCTGTCGGTGAAGTGAATCCTTCGATGAAGCGAATGTTTCCAGAAAGTCAAAGCGAGCGGGTCAATCAGTGCGGAAGCAACAGGAACAGCAACGACAACAACAAACGAGTGGTGATGAAGCAAGGTAACGATCCAAAAGAGGCTGGCTGTCTGGCTGGCTGGCTGGCTGGCTGGCTGAGAAGGTGGCTAAAAGAAACTGATGGACGGGTAAGGCGTAAGGGAAATGGAGAATAGAGTTCTGGGATGTTCGACCCGGTTGCATGGATACTGGGTCAACAAGCACATTCCATCAAATCACAGCAGCGCTTTGCGGCATTCAAGCCGGGGAGAACCAGGGTCAGCATTGTCCGTCTTTTCAACATGAGAATACGGACTTGACCTTGCTGGCGTACCGGGTCTGGGAAGCCTAACAGCGGGTCACTTTTTTCTCTTCGGCCCACTGAAGAATCTTACCCAATTTGTTGGTGCAACACGAGGATACCGGTACTGGACATGCAGTATTATGGTGGCGTATAGCAGGAATGCAGCGCAGACCTTTAGTCCGTATTCTGGCCATCACGAAGAAAAAAGAAAATAGGTGACATGCTTACCACCACCGCGCCCCTCCCCCCCCCGGGTACAACTCAACAAGGCCCAATCCGTCAATATCTCGTGTTGCCAAAGGACAAGGATCCCTGTCAGCTACGGGTAAAAATAATCTAGATGACATCGACCATCCGATTCCCGCCCTTTCTCGATCCCATTCACTTCTCCGCTTCGGTTTCCCAACAACAAGCCGCAGCTCAAAGACAGGGACGCGTTCGATGGAAAAGAGCTAACGGTGTTCCAACGCTGCTAGTCACTACAGAGGAGGGTTTGGAAAGTTCGTATTATACTTGATGCCATTCACTATAGGATAAAACAGCCTTTCCCACTTTTTTGCATGTGATCTACTCAGGGGTACCCTCTTCTGACTCTACTAGCATCGACACCCCATCCCTTTTCCTGATCTACCATAGTAGCATTCTGGTACAGCATACGCACACAATCACTACCCTCCACCAACATCAACTTCAGGAACAAGTATTACTTATTGACCAGCGGCCCCGTCGGTGGTTATTGGAGGTATTTTTTGAGGATGCTAGAATGATCAGTGATTCCCAACACGTGGGTTTTGTCACACCTACCAGTCGCCCGCTGCCCGTCCGCCTCGTCCCACTGAGCCACGGCCCCGTTCATCGCTTCGCCTAGAGTCGTGGAACCCCATCTACGGACCGACCGTGACACACAAAGATTCTCGACACTCAGGTATACGCTCCAATCAGAATGCCATGACGTGCAAGACTCGCCCACCAAGCTGCTTTACAAAAAGGCCAACATTCCAGCCCGTAGCACCTCAGCCGAGGCTGTCTCGCGCATGCAGTCTCTCAGTAATCAAAGACCAATATGAAAAAGCCAAATAATAGGTCCGGTCATTGTCATTTATGAATTGTTCATGAAGACCTGTATGAAGCTGACTATCAGATGCATTTAAGCCAGCCATGGGGTATCCATAACTCCCTCGCGCCTTTTTCTGGACAAAAACCTGAGCAGCTTGCAGAAGTGGAGACTGGAGCTGTGAAGCCATCTGTACGTACTGCCCCAAGAAATGTGGCATGGGAACTAAGCAACCATCCTCTTTCGAGTCGTCGTTGCTTTGTGATAAAGTGCGTAATTTGTTTTTTACTTGCCTCCACCTTCATTAAAGGCCTGCGAGGCCTGCGAGGCCTGACAGAGCACAACCAGCCAGCAAGGCAAAATGCAAACCGCCGACAGCACCCCGACTAGGCAAGTTCTTTGCCCGCACGACTCTGAAAACAACTAGGCCACAATTCCCATAGTACTCTTGGGACGGAATGGGGACGAGGCCGCCAAGCTCTCCTCATCTCCATCATCTTCCAGGTTCAGCAGGTGGAATCGGTTGGCCATGTTACCGCTGCGCCTCTTCGTGTTCACGGCTTCCTTTCGGGTCTTGACCTGGCAAGACTCCTCGAAAGGCTGAGCACACTCGTCGACATCCCATTCAATCTTGCTGTGCTTATATCTCCTACGATACCGTCAGCAATAGGCTGTCGCAGGCACAGAGCGAACCACTTACAGCCGGCTCATCATGCAAGTTCGAGCGAACATGGCGTTGTGCACAGAATTGGTCTTGATGTAGCAGCTGCCGCCTACGAAATCCACCTTGACGATGATCAAGTTGTGGATATGATCTAGATCCTCCCGCAGGGCGGCCTCTGTGAGTCGAGGATCGCAGCGGCGGATGACCAGGTTACGAGTAGCTCCTGTGCCAATCTTGCTGGCAACGTGGCCAGGCAGGATGAACTGGCGATCGTTCCAGCGAACATCAACCTGTTTGTTGTTAGTGACAGAAGTGATCTCAACAAGGTATTTACAAGGCTCTCACCCGCTTCTGTTTGATATAGAGATCGTGACGACGGACATGATCGAGGAATCCCCGAGCATCGGCAGAGAGCAGGAATGACACCGCCGCTGTACGATCATGAGGCCGCAGGTAGATGTCGATCAGCTGACCTCCACGGATGGCCCGAGTGATGTCGGCATGAGTGGTGCCCTCGGCCAGGTTACTTAGGAGAACCGATCTAGCACACTGACGCTCGTAAAAGGGTCGACTATTTACGTGATTGGAGCCAGCTGCCTCGGCGAAGCCTTGATTGTCGGGATTTCCAAGATGGCCAGCATCTCCAGTCGAGTCGTCTTCGTCTGCATCAGCCTCGGCCCAGTCAGGGACCTCCGGGGTGTGGATGAGGTGGTGGTCGCCGTGGCGCTGGTGGTGATTGTGCGACTTGGAGCGTAAATTGTGGCCACCATAGCTGCGAGAACCGCCGCGAGGGGCCCGAGGATAAACATCCATTGGGGGCTCGAAGGTGAAACCGCAGTCGTTCACCTCAGCTGGAATGGGATTAGTCGCTGGAGGGACTTCTTGTTCGATGGTAGCATCATCGTGGCTGAGAAGCTGAAAAGAAAAAGTTAGCAATTGGTATTACATTCGTTCTTCATAGTTTCGAGCCACAGCAGCTGAGAATAATAGAACGGTTGTCTACACGTACATCGATCGTCTCTTCGCCGACACCTCCCCGGAGGAGGTTCTGGCGCAAATTGGCTAGCAACCGAGTCAGCAGATGTACAGGAACGAGTTACAACCTCGAGTTGCAGGCACCAAATGGTGCTCATACTGTACTTTGTGGCGATCAACTTCAGACCAGCATAATCAGACTGGGAAACTGAGACAGTAGGAGAGTCGATGTCGTCGGCAGTCTTGAAGAAGGATAGATTAGACCAAAATCACCGCCCTATAGGTATTCGGTATGCTTGGCCACTACAAACTCACTAGATTCGCCCTGCCGTTGTGATTGAAGTCAGCTTCCACTGCCAAAAGGTACATCAATTGGAGTGGGCAAGGCAAGGTCTTCCAAGAGGGTTTAAGCCAAGCCTTGTACTCATATGTGGCGATGCAGGGCTAGAATCCACAGTGGGTTGAAGACTCCCTTGGAGAGCAACGGTCAGCCACTGCAGGCTGTACTAACCTTCTCAGGATGGTCTCGAAATGCGCACGATCAATGGTGACCGTTCGGTCGCCGATCGAAGAGGTCGACATGGCGGACTATGCGCTCAGGATGAAGAATCGATCGTGAAAGGAGTATGATTAGGAAAGAGATCAGGGCAACAAACGCGTTCCTTACAAGAAAAAAAAGTTGACGTACCACCAACGGCTCAATTGGGGTTGCCTTGAAAGGTGTACCCAAGCACCAGGTACGCCCAAGGAAGTCGCTAGTTTGGGTGGAGCGCGGGTCTTTCCGCTGTACAACCCGCCAGATAAACGAGACGCTAAAACAACCGGCCCCACTCCAACTTTAAATAAGAACGGGGCCGACAACTCCTACTAATGGACCAAGGAAGATAATGCCGACGCAATTCGACCAAGGGATCCAGACTATTAGAGGCATTGCGTTGACTTCCAATGTATAATTTGTGGCAGCAAGATCCATGGCCTACCTGTATGCAAATTTCGAGTCACCTCAGGCTTGCAAACGCTGCCATGACGCCGCTCATGGTGATTGAAACTGTGGCGAGTCTATGTAACTCGACATAAAAGTGTTCCAACCATCAAACTATCGCTCCAGCCATGCAAAGACGCCATATCAAACCAAATTGTACAAAAAAAGAAAGTCCCATCCGCTGTCAAATGCTTCCAGTCCGAGATGATGGCGCCTGATAAAACTTGAATCGTTACCAAACCACATGCCCCTAAGCTGCAGGGAACATTCGCCAGAGGCTAAGCCTTGCCTATTCTCGATGTAACTCCACTCGGCTCCCGGATCCTTTTTTTTTTTTTTTTTTTTTTTTTTTTTTTTTTTTTTTAAAAAAAAAAAAAGAAAAAGAAAGATGTGTCGCATATCTCACCAACGTGTCGACCCAGCAATATCTTGCCGAGCTGTCAAGTCGATTGCAACCCGCCTCTTCCCAGTATTATCAATTAGCGGAATCGGAGACTGTCTTAAGGTAGTTGAGCAAGAACTTCTCGTTCTCGGGCGAGATAGGCGCTTGTTGGCTACTGCCAGGAGCCCTTGGGCCATTCGTTGTGACGCCGTCTGTCCCAGGCGCATTTCTCACCGAACCACTAGTTGAAACACGTGTTGGACCTTGTACCACATCGAATAACGCGGATTCCTTGCCTTGGAGCTGAGTGGCAAAACTTGCCGAGGAGCTCGCAGGAACTCCTGCTGTCGTCTTGCCAAATAGCGACAACAAAGTCTGCCGCTCTTGCGGAGTGGACTCCTGCTGCCGCGAGATGAGTGGAGTTTGTAAGGCCGTCTGGGCGGGGCTGATGGGGTGACTATAGGGCGAACCGGCCATATGAGGCTTAAGGCCAGCATAGCTGGGACTACCCAGTGCCTGGGCCATGTTATCAGCATGGGCGCCGTCGACCCGAAATGCAGACAGCGGTTGCGCATGATATGAAGAAGAGTACTGCTGAGGAGTTGTCTGTTCCACATTCTTTGGCCGCACTGCGATACCTTGAGCACTAAACGGCAAATTCGATAAATCGTTTCCTTGGGTCAAGGCGTCCTGTGCTCGCGGCATCATTACTGGCGTTTCTAGTCCAGATTGCGCATTGTAAGGCCGAGGGTGATGGCCGACTGCTTGGTTGGATGGGACTGGAACCCCATTCTCCTTCAAATCTAGATGAACCTTTTCGGTTCTGGGCGACGCACCTGAAGGTGTCTTGAGTATGTCCAAGAGGGCCTTTTGTTGAGACTGGGACACACTGGGCTGTCTCAAAGCTGCTTGAGCCAGTGCCAAGTGAGGGCTAACAGCTGGCATCCGCATAGTTTGAGTGCCGTTTTGCGAGGACAAGTCGGTACGCTGATCGCCGGCATATGGAGAGCCCAGACGAGTGTAGTTGAAGCGCTCCTGGTGCTGATTTGATTGGCGACCATCGCTAATTGGCGGTGCAGAAGGGGTTTTGGAGGTCAGCTCATGCGCCGGGCTCGTGGTCTTGGTAAACGCGCTAAGCAATGCGCGTCGTTTGTCATCCAGCACGACTGGCGGCTGTGGAAGGCTGGCTACGAGTTGCTGCGGCAAATTCATGCTTCCCACCAACGAGCCAGGGGGGTTTGGCTGTTGTTGCATTTGTACAGGCTTGTTGTTTGAGGTAGAATGAGGTGGTACCGCACCTGCAAGTATATGATTTGCTTGAGGCGGTAGAGGCTGGGGGTGAGCCAAACGTGGAGGGTTGGCCGAGGCACCTGATGCCGCGGACATCGCTTGATGTTGGTTCAATGCCTGTTGATTCAATGCCCGCTGATGATCCAACGTCTGCTGTTGATGATTCAAGGTATGGTGGTAGTTGATAGCCTGCTGGTGGTGTAGCGTAGGCTGACGATCCTGTATCTGTGTGTCTTGCCATGTCGGTTGTTGTGGAGCAGGCTTGGCTATGCCCAAGACAGAGAGCAACTGATTGTTGATGTCCGGCTGTGCTGGCTGAAACGGAAAAGGGGGAGGCGCTTGTTGACTGCCCTGAGGCAATCTCTGAACAGGGTGATGATGTTGGGGAGTGTGGGGTTGAGGAGCCACATTGTAGATGTTTTCCATGGGTGTATGAGGCATGTGAGTATTTGTCTGAGCCACAGGCTGCGCTTGTTGAGGCATGTCTTGTTTCTGTTGCAGCATGGCAAGTAAAGCCTTTCCCTTGTCCTGTTGAGCACTGTACGTCCCAGCTTGGGACGACTGCACCGGAGCTTGGATGTTCAAAAGCTTGTGGAGTTCCCTCGTTGCAGCCTCATGGGATTCTACCGTTGCGTACGGTGCAGCCGGCTCAGGGATTGCTTCCGTGGTCATACCCTCTTCCTCCGTCATCAAGTCCTCTGCCTCCACTTGGCTCAGGTGTCCATTCCTGTGGTAAAGACGATTTCTATCCCCCGCCTTACGTTGATGCTTGATCCATTTGTTCAGTTGATCCAGGAACGATGCGATGTTATAGAACTTGCTCGCGTTCGTCGCAGCCTCGGCGCTATCTTGGCCTTGTTTCTTCTTAGTTCTCCCCGGGAGTTCGGCCAATGTATACCACCGGATAGCCCCAATCTCTTTCCTCGTCTTCGGCTCAAATGGAAAGTCCATGGGTACGTTAGGGATGACGAACAGCTTTACATTTTGGTCCTTCATGGTCATTTCGAAGCTCTTGAGCTTGCGATCTTTCGGTATGAGCCCAGCCACTTTAGCGTCAAACCCAGTCTCCTCGTTGACCTCCCGCACGGCGCAGTCCAGGTCATCCTCGTCCTGGTTGATTTTGCCACGGGGAAACATCCAGGACGCGCCTGATTTCCACCCTCTTACGAGAAGCACAGAGTCCATGGCCTCATTGAGCAAAATTGCTCCCCGTACCGGAATGCGCTTTTTGTATCCTATCCAATGCGCATACGCCTTCTCGAGTAAATCGGGGGTACAATGTGCTGTGAGTGGGCAATGCGCCAAGAGCTTCAGGCTGAAGACACGAAGGTTCATTTGCGGGAGTGTTGGATCGAGGGGTCTTATGAAATCTTCGTAGAACCAGTGGGCTTCTTCAACATGTGTCCCGATTCGATGGAAGCCCGCAAGCTCGTCGTGCGGGAGGTTGACAACGAATCGGACGCAAAGATCGTCGAGCCCTGGCAAACGGAAGTTAGCTCTGGCCGCAAATCGCAACGTGAGGCGTGGAAAATTACTTACATTCTTCTACTGTTCTGGGTGGTACTTCCATTTCGATAGCCTGTCCTCTGGATCATATCCGCAACAGCTCGAGAAAGGGGGACAGATCGGCCGTGATGGGTGCTGAAGGTGTGTTGGGTAGAGTTGATGAAGGACTCAAGAAGCACCTAGTAGCTCAAGGAATAAATAATCTTTGTAAGATGCTTATAGTGTACTATTTGGGGTGATAGGTTTTCGGCGGTGCGAACAACTGCTGCGCTGTCGTTGGAGGAGGGCTGGCGACTCGCATGGATGATGTTGTCGAAGCAAGGATGACTACCCTAAGGCAAGAGCTTGGGCCACCTGCCTGCCACGGCGGCGCGGGTGGACCCAACTCCTCTGGAAGAAGAACCACCTGCCCCCCGCGCCCCCCCCAAAAAGGGAAAGACTGAAGGATCTGATAGGAAGCATATCTTGTTAGATAACCATTTGTAGAATGTGTGTTGAAAGGACATGGCTTCTGGTATAGCCCCAACCACTTGGTTGTCAACAATTTGGTACATGCCTTGCCTGTCAATGAGAGATTGGCATTCAGTGCATTAATTGGCCTGAAAAGAGACGGTCGAGCAGCGCACCCGCGTTTCTTTCTCTTACTTGAGTACGGGACACTCTCTCCACAACATCCAGATCTAGATCTACAAATAGTACTCCGATAGCGCAAGAGGAAATAGTGTGTCCGCTAGCAAATGTTTCAGTACATTTCGCGTGGCAGTGTATGCAAGGGCTTCGGAGTGAAATATGGCAATGATCATTCACATAGCGGGGACCATGTACTTGGTAGCACAGCTGGAAAGACCCACACACACACTGTCTCAACGCGCTTGGGAGACGCGTTTTCAAAGACATGGGCCTGATGGCTTGAATCTCGGCACCGGACAGTATAATGGAATACGGAGATACAGTACGGGTTCAATTGGACATATCACCGTACACCATTCTATATTCAGAGGCTTCTCATGTTGCGATGGTGCATTCCAAGAGCTATGCAACTTAAGAATAACCAAGAGACCTTATGAGTGTGAGTACAAATGATAATCAAAACCTAGGCTCAATCTGCATGTTTCCTTGACCGGACACAGTTGAGATTTCCATGACCTGAGGTGAGCAGCAGTGTCATGGTTGAATGAAACAAGTGCCCAAGCAAAATATGAAAAAATTACATGGTAGAATAATGTCGGACCAAATGAGATGGTGATGTCAGGATCGGACTCGTACGGAAAATGGATCGGATCTGATAAGAATTCAGTCCGGACTGAGACCCATTGTGTGCCTAACATCGTACCAATTCCCCACAAGATGGACACATTGGAAACCGAGCTACGCAACATGATTGCCCAGAGCCCAGGATCCAAGTGGACTGTTGTCTGGGTGCTGCCTTGAACATCTGACCGTCAACTGTGCGCAACAGTTTTTCTGGGCAGGGGTGACAAGGATCTGAACGCGTGAAAGAAAGTCGCGTCTTGTCTCCACAATTCCCATTAGCGCCGGTTGCCCATACTTCCATTACCCTTTAAAAGCCATCCTACTCCCGACAACAACACGCTTTTCTCTCCTATGCAACTCAGCTGCTATCCTGCACTATAGACTCCTTTGTGTTGAAAATAACATTTCTCTTGTATCTTCTCTTTGGATCTTGTCCTCGTCATCCTCTCTACCCCATTTCATACACCCTTCTCACACTATGTCTCTTGACATCACTCCATCCAAGCAGGTGAACAATGCCCTCTGTTATTTACAATGCACAATGTCAGGGAGTAAGCTGATCACCAGACTAAATAGGCTGCTTCTGCAATTGAGTCTCTCAAGATGGAGACTCCAATCAAGAAGCTCGACCTTGGCATCGCCAACAAGGAGAATGAGTTGCAGGATCCTGCTGTCGCCACCCTAGCCGAGGAGATCGATGCGAAGCACGCTGCCACCAAGGATGTTGTCAAGGCCGAGGAGGCACCTGCCAAAGCCCCAGAACTGCGTCCAGAGGAACTTGATGAGCCTATCCTGAGGGAAAACCCCCAGCGTTTCGTCCTGTTCCCGATTCAATATCACGAGGTACGCGACCGCGACGCGTCTGGCCCCCAACCCTCCCTAGCACAACGCGTTAAGTGATCCAATACTGACCCATCGTCACCACAAAACAGATCTGGCAAATGTACAAGAAGCACGAGGCTTCCTTCTGGACCGCCGAGGAGATCGATTTGTCCAAGGATATGCACGACTGGGAAAACCGCCTGAATGATGACGAGAAATATTTCATCTCCCATATCCTCGCCTTTTTCGCTGCCTCTGACGGCATTGTCAACGAGAACCTGGTCGAGCGATTCAGCTCTGAGGTTCAGATCCCTGAGGCGCGTTGCTTCTACGGTTTCCAGACCATGATGGAGAATATTCACTCCGAAACTTACTCTCTCCTCATCGACACTTATATTAAGGAGCCCGCGCAGCGCACATACCTCCTTAATGCCATTGATACCAGTAAGCTCAGTTCCTTCCGGCCCTGCTTGAGGTCCGTCTGCTAACATGATTTCAGTTCCTTGCATTCGCAAGAAGGCCGACTGGGCCCTGAAGTGGATCTCAGACCGCGAGTCTACTTACGCACAGCGTCTCGTTGCCTTCGCTGCTGTTGAGGGTATCTTCTTCAGCGGTGCTTTTGCTTCTATCTTCTGGCTGAAGAAGCGTGGTCTGATGCCTGGACTGACTTTCTCCAACGAATTGATCTCTCGTGACGAGGGTCTGCACACTGACTTCGCCTGCCTGCTGTTCTCCCACTTGAGGAGCCGGCCCAGCAAGCAGCGCGTGGCCGACATCATCACCGAAGCTGTCTCAATTGAGAAGGAGTTCCTGACCGAAGCCCTGCCTTGCGGCTTGCTAGGAATGAATGCTACTCTGATGAAGCAGTACATCGAGTTCGTCGCCGACCGTCTGTTGCTCGCTCTGGGTAACGAGAAGGTCTACAAGGCGACTAACCCCTTCGACTTCATGGAGAACATCTCGCTCGGTGGCAAGACCAACTTCTTCGAGAAGCGTGTCGGTGACTACCAGAAGGCTGGTGTCATGGCCAGCACGAAGAAGGCTGCTCCTACTGAAGAGTCCGGCTCCGGCGCTGAGGAGAAGGCTTTTGAGAATGGCGGTGACTTCTCGTTTGACGATGACTTTTGAGCGTCTCGATACTTTGTTCTTTACCAGTGTTGCAATGGCCGCACGGTGTATCACCACTCCAACACACACGCATCTCGGTTGGGTATAGAAAGATGGCGAGCATTGTATTCTCGTGCCAGTGGTATTTGCCACCTTTTTTTTTTTTTTCGTTCGGCGTAGCGGCCTGTGTTCCCCACTCATAGTTTTGGGGTCTTGATTGTCATCTGCGGGCGTTGGAGGAGTTGGATTGTCGGTACTACCCTTTGCTTCTTTGATGGAATAATGAGTATATGGCAAGGGGCCTGACCAAAAAATATGATCTCACGGTTGCTTCAATCTATACATTTAGATCCTCTCCAAACAGACATCAGTGTCCTTATTTGAACACATTTGCCCTGGTACCATGACTGTGTGGCTGGCTTCGCCAATTGAAATGTATTGTCCCAGCGTTCTCAACTGGAGACTTGCCCGAGCGCCGATGTCGCGCGCTGACGCTTTGATAATTATACGACCACATGCCTGTGGCGTCTCATCCTATTTTTAATAGCCGGCCCTGGGATAAGGCTACTGAGATTCCCGAACCGCCTCGATAGGTTTGTCCTGATCTCACTGTGCCTACTAATTCGATGCCATCTTCTCACCTCTTTCCCTTCTTCTTCTTTTTCCCCTTCCCACCATCGCCACTACCCGCCACCGGAGCTGCGGCAGCAGCGACCGGCGGCGTCGCCGTCCCCGCCACGGCACCAACCTCTTCTTCCACCGTGGGCGCTGTGATGGGCGCCGACTTCAAACCGCCCATGTTTCGGCCAAGCGAGCCTAGCATTTGTACCAGCCGACCGACCTCTGCTGCCTTTGATGTCTTATACTTGAGGCACACACCGCTCTGAGGGTCATAAGTCTTGATGATGAGCTTGCCTCGAGGCGGTTTGCTGGCCGGGGCATCGGTCATAGGAGTGTCTGCGTCGGCGGTTTCCGATTTTTTGGCTGCGCGGACTTTTGCTGGGCTTATTGAGTATTTCGTTGTGACACGGGTCTGTAAGTGAAGCAGTCAGTTGTGTTCTCACTTGTGTTTTGCTGTGCATTTTGGAGGGGCCTGGCGTGGGGACAAGCGTACTGTGGTTGGTCTGGCCTCGAGAAGCTGCGCTGAGAGAGTAAGCCACTCCTGAGATGACTCTATAAAAGGCATTGTGACTATTGGCCTCTTGCTATAGAGTATAATACTGCATGCAGGCTTAAAAGGGTGGAGACAGGGAGGAAGCAAGTGAGGTTGTTGGATATAAGTTGGTTGATTTGGCTGGACTCATCAAGTTGGAGTTGCGACCCTACTACAGCTCTGGGAAAGTTGCTGGTCCTGTGGGGTTAGTGAAAGGCAGGCTAAAATGCCGGCCGGCGCAAGCCACCACCCTCCCTAAAGGGGAAACCTCACTTTGTAAGAATATCTCTAAGCCAGACCGAGAGCACGCTTGAAACGCCTACACAATTGCAAACAATTGCAAATATAATCTAATGATCCCGTGCAGATGCTCTCTGTGCACGTATATCAAGTTGACTCAGGAGTAGGTAGGTGTGCAGCCTATAAGATCTCATCTCAGGTTTCAACAAGCATGCCACATTTTTCAGACTTCGTCTCGGGCCATCTATATTCCTGCTTTCATTTTTTTTCCCCTAAGCCTGGTATCTACCCTTTTATCTACGATGCCGCTATAATACAAATCCCGAGCCATCTAGCATCCTGTTTATGTGATCATAGCTTCGTCTCCGCAGATGGCTTGGCTATTATGTATCCCTCAGCCTTCCGTACAAGCTTGTTGGTTTGTTCCGCTAAACTCAGGGTCAAGATAGTATGGGGTAATATCCTTGCCAGATGCGGCAGAAATCCCTTATAGATTGCGAAGAAGCCCTCCGTCTTCACAGTCTTTGCTAAACAGTCGAAAACGCCCTTGTACAGGTTGCCGTTCTGGTTGTAAAGGCGAGACATGACGGTATCTGTATGGAATATTTAGCATGGCCAAGTGACTGCTCAGGAGCTGAGAGAAACCTACCAGGGGGGTGCATGAAGCAACACACAACGAAGCCACTGATAGCACTGCTGCTGAGATGTAAAGCTGGGCCTTCCTCCATGCCTGCATGCTTCATCAACCTCCTCTTTGCAAAGAAATACGTGGGCAACTGGACAGAACTGCCAAAGCCCGTCCTAATCATTGCCGCGCCCACACCACGGTAGAGCCCTCTCACGCCCTCGGTCGAGTAGATCTGCCTAAGCCCGTCCAATGCATTCCGGTAGGTATGTTGCGTGCCGACGGGCAGAAACGGCGAGTAGCTCTGTAACCGGGTTTTGACCAGAAAGAAAGGGCTGCCAGCTGCGGCGCCGATGATACCCGAGCCGGCGCCGCAGAACATGTTGACGCCTAGGGACTGAACTTTCTCATCTCCGAATGCGAGGGACGATAGTGTCTGGCGCATGGGCTCGTAGAAACCCAGCCGGCAGCCGTTCAATAGGACTTGATACACATATGCGCACCCGATGCCCCTGTAAATACCGCTCAGACCTTCGTTTCGTACGATGACCGAGACTCCGTGGATAGGGCCGCGGTAGTGATGTGGTTGGTGACCTTTGGCTTGGAGCTCGCCTTGCAGTTGCATGCTATTCGGATAGGTCTGGTTAGGCAAAAGAAGCTGCGCAAAGGTTGACGACTGCGCGCTCACCGGATCTTGACTGTCTCAAAAGGATGGGTTGCTGTGACAGCGCCGCAGGCGGCTATGCCGCCGGCGATAAAGGCACTGTGAGTACATCAGCTCCCTGCCCTGGCAGTATCAAGAACACCAGGTGAGAATTTTTGCTCATACCCTGCTGTTGTTGACATGGCGCCGGATAGAAGAGACGGTACGTAGGAACGAAAGCTGTTGACAGATCAGGCCGTCCCCAATGATATGCTGGATATTTCTCACGAGTCCATGTACATGCTCGCAGACGCAGTAAATGGATTAGCCTGTTCGCCAAGTAAGTGGGCTTCAATGGCGAGGTTTGGGCTCTCGCTTGTCCTCGGCGTAAGGGTATGTATGCCCAATAGTACCTGATCTCGAGAATGTCAGATTGAAAGCTGCGCAGTCGAAGCTGCAGAATCTCCAAGAAATTGTATCATTCCGTCCTCGGAGCGACCCTTGTCAGCCCTTGCCCCTACTTCCCGGGGCTAATCCTTGCAATTTGAAGTTCCCCAGATTTTCAGCCGACGGCTGCCATGCCTGCCATGTCACCCTAGGAAGTATTCGCATCCAAGATCCGACCCTGCGTTCCTGCAGCTCTCACAAGCTCCAAGCTCTGATATTCACTTTCAGGACCTGTCCTCCACGCAGCTCCACTCCTTCTTCCTCTGCACTACCAGCATTGCTCGACCACAATGTCTTCCACTCCGATGGACATTGATGTCGAGTCATCACCTGCTGACACTCCTCAATTGAACATCACGCGCACGCTGGGAGCGAACGCTAATGCCACCTCCCCAGTTAGCGAGGCGATTGCGAACTTCCGACCAACCAAGGTAGGATTGAACATTTGAATTGGCAGACATCGCGACCAAGGAACGACACGGGGCTGACTCAACCCCGATAGCTCTTCAAGCGAGACGATTCGAAGGATGGCAAAACACCATACATCCTCTCTATCGACTTTGATGATCCTGGCGAGCTATGCATGACCGCCGAGAGCGATGAGACGATTCAAATCTACAATGTCAGGGAGGGTAGACATGACAAGACCTTGTTGAGCAAGAAGTACGGAGTGAAGCTGGCCAAGTTCACACATGCTAGCTCCAGTATCGTATATGCCAGCACGAAGCAAAACGGTATGCCTCCATGCGCTCTTCGAGTTCTCCAAAAGCTGACCAGCCGAATTTAGATGCCATCCGCTACCTGGCAACGCACGACAACTCTTTCATCCGATACTTTGAAGGCCACGAGGGCTCCGTGACCTGCCTCGCAATGCACCCCGGTGCCGACAACTTCATCTCTTGTGGCCGTGACAATACCGTCCGTCTCTGGGATATCAATACTAAGTTTTGGACGGCCCAGCTCAATCTTCGAACTCCCTATCTCGCCGCTTACGATCCCTCTGGCCAAGTATTTGCAGTTGCGTCATCTTCTAGTGGAAGCATCCTGCTGTACGACCAGCGAAGCTTCGTCAAGCCCTTCTCGATCTTCGATATTGTAGAGAAGTGCCATAATATCGACACTCACACTATGATGCAGGGCTGGACCAAGGTGGAATTTTCGAACGACGGAAAACACATTCTTCTGGGCACTAACGGCAAGGGTCATTACCTTTTGGACGCCTTCACTGGGGAGTTGAAGGCATTTTTGCGCAAGCCTGACGGCGGTGTGCGAAGAGCTCCACCAGGCGAGGGCGGTGATGCTAAAAGCAACGCTTTGGGGCCCCCGCAAGCTTTGGATACAAGTGGCGAGTGCTGCTTCAGCCCGGACGGTCGATACGTATTGAGTGGCTCGCGCAAGGACGTTCTGGTGTGGGATGTTTTGAGCCCGGCATCCGAGAAGAAGGAGCTGCAGCCTACACACATCCTGGAGGATAAGCGAGAGGCGGCCGTCCTGGCATACAATCCGCGATTCAACTTCTTTGCAACGGCGGATCAAAATCTCGAATTTTGGCTGCCAGATCCAAACGTTTGAAGTCGGAAAGTGAGATATAGGATAGGGACATCCGGTCAGGCGTTCGAAGGGAAAGGGGACTCTGCTGGATTTGCATTCTGTCAAACGATACCCATTTGCATTGCTGGGCCTCCAGCTGTAGAAACAACAAAATTCAACCTGAGACTATTGGTTTGCCTCAGCCTCGCTTCTGTCGATATGTGAAGATCGCAACCAGAGTTTTTCTAGCTTGCTGAAAATCGATTTCGGCGATTGCCTTTTTCGCTTGTACGAGATGGCCTGCAAACAGACCGGTGACCAGTACATACCTACAGGTTGTCTACTCCTACCACTTGGTGGGTTTGCTCTTTATAACGGCACTTGATCTTCCTTCAGCCACGCGAGGATCTCGAACAACCATAACACAGCCTCTCTTCCCCATCGTTCTCGTCTTCACCCATCTCGCCCTTCCATCTCTGGTCACCCAGCTCATCTAAGCCCATGCCACAAAGCCCACAGTACGTCTCATCCTTGCCGCTTGTCCTCTCCAATTTTGCCGTAGTCCGCACGACATTCGCCACAATCGATGGGTATTTTTCCTCTACCTCCGTGAAGTATCGAGTCATCACTTCGTCGATACTGACATCTCGCAGCGATACCACTGCGGCAGAACCTATGGCGTCGTCTTCGGGGATCAAGTCTGTAAGCGGTGGCTCAACGAGGGTTGTGTAGCGGGCAAGTTCATTTCGGAAGAGCTCGCGATTAGGGTAGTATATTGATAGCTGAGCCTTTTCCCCCGAATCTCCGTTTTTATTATCTGATGAGCTCTCCAACACATTCTGGTCTGACGCGGAGAATCGTTGTATGGTTATGGGCCCATCACCAACCATCCAGGGTAGAGAGAAGCCCCTGCCTTTTGCGGTCTCGCCGAGTGTCAGCTCTGCTAGGGCGGTGGTGCTGCATCCAAGTACTAGAGCTCGGCAGTCTTCTTTGAGTGCGGTGTATATGAGTAAGTGCCGTATGAAGAGCCGCAACATATCAGCCTTTGATGTCGTGGACGGCAAATTGTCGAAATAGTGTCGAAGATTGTTCGATGCTCCTTCACCTGGCTGTCCGCTCGGAACGGCGGGTAATACAGCCCAGTCTATGGTGTCCAACTCCAACACTTGGCTGAGAGGTACGCGTAGGAAGGTGAACTGGGGATAGCGCGCTGCAAAACCATCGAGAAGCTTTTGTGACACTGGTGACTCATCTTCGCCGTTAGACTTGGCCGATAGATCAGTGTCGACGTGCGCAACCACTCCCTCAAATGCAGCAGTCGACCTTTTTCTTAAATGAAACTGAATCTGATCATTCAGGACATCGACGAGCGCCGCTGATGAGGGCCCAAAGGAGAGGCCCACGAGCACACGCTTGGTCTGTGTGGGTGCGGCGCGGATCTCCCCAGCCAACTTCTCGAGACGCTTGACTGTTTTGGTATTTACATACCGAAGAAAGCACTCACTGTGAAATATTAGTAGGGATTCGAGAGACCGAAAAGAATAAAGGCGGGATGTATCAGAAGCAAGTCAAAGGGTGAACAAACCTGCATATCGCCTCGGAGCGGATCTTCAAGGTGGCTTCGTTCTCTTTACAGCGCCTGCAGAGCTTAGACGGAACATGGCCGGCATCCATCGTAGGTATGGAGACCAGACTGTCTAATGGAGATTCTAGGTATGGTGATTCTCGAGACTTTGTATCGCCAGTTCCTCTTGACATAAGTTTATGATAGCAGAGAACCTTGAAAGAGTGTCGAATGAAAATTTAGGTTGCATGTGCTCTCTGTGCAGGATGGCCCGCGCCGTCCCGCGGGATCCAAACTGTCGGGTAGCAGGTAGGCAAGGATACAAGTGGGATTGCCCGATAAATTTACTTAAGGACGCTGGTCCTCATTCTATTATTGCTCACTCATCCGAAACGTCGACGATACTGATCTCATAGTAAATGAAATATTACCAGTGTAATTATGAGAAACAAGGCTTGCAAGCCCGACGGAATAGATGTAGCTATCTCAGCAGAACAGTTGGGACCGTTCGGATGCCAGGTACAGCTCTTTCGCGCCAAAGTTTCGATAGGGGCCACCTCTCCAAGCTCAGCTCTTCTCCAGCTGGCCTGTCTGAAGTGTGCGTCGATCCTCAGGGCTCTCATCTCATGCAGAACCTCTCACTAAACAGGCTAATAATGTACGGGCTGGCAGAGTTGGGGTCTGTCCTTCACTTTCTCTATCGCGGTGACTGACACCACAATCAAGAATTCATTCAGGATCAAGATCTGTCAAGATCTGTCAAGATCTTGGAGATTACATCACGTAGAGGTCCAGGATTTCTGATAGCGTGCAAGTGCAATGTGTATGCCTGTATCGCTTCAAATTCAACGGAACCAAGAGGATGAATGTATTCAGTCTCTTGTGACGGGTCTCGGTAGTCCCGGCCCTCGAAAACATTGACGAGAATCGCCCACTTCCAATCACTGCTATCTTGGCAATATGAAGTCAAGGTGACAAGCTCGTTTAGTGATTTATCGTCGTGAGAATGGACCATGCCGTGTCCGCAGTTGTAGCCCAGTGTAGCAGCTCACGACCAAGCACACGTATACAGATGGCCTTGTCGGGAGAAGTATAATAAATAGTTGATATCGGATCTATGTGGAAATTTGACCCATCCAGACTTGAGCGCAAGCGTCGGAAAAGCTCATCACGTTGAGGACCTCAGGAGTTCATGTGATACGGCCCGCTGTACGATTTAGGTACCCAGAATCCCTTATCAGGGATCTAACGCAAAGTCGTGGCCCATAACAAAGTTGCACTGAACTCAGCAGCAGATGTGGTAGCAAACTTCGGCACAAGCCGAGAGAGCTTGTAACCAAGCCATCACTCACACCATCTCCCGGCACAACCTCAACTTCAATCAAACATGCACATCACTTTGACCACACGCGAATACAGCAAACCATTCACAAAAGCGCACCGAATCGCATCTCCTTGAAAACCTAGAAATTGCCAAGGTTATTATCTTCTCACATCATTGTATAGTCCGCTGTAATTGCCAACCATCACGATGAGCGCCAAGACAAACGGCTCGCCGCCTGCCCAGCGGCACACGGCCGATAATCTCAGTGATCAGTTGGGCGTTATTGTACGTGCAGATTCTCGAAGCAGGCGAGACGATTCCTATTGACTCTAATACTCGCAAAGATTGTCCAGATGGGCCGCATTATGAGGACGCAAGTATCGAACCAGGACCGTGCAGAGATCATTGTTGAGCATGCCAGGAAGAAGATGCTCGATGCCACAGACAGCTTCCATTCGACCCTGGACGACTTGGAAATTGAAATTGTGAGTTCTGATCCGTCTTCCCGTACATAAACAGGCTATTAGATCTGTGTCTGATCATTTGTTAGATGCGAGCAAAAGCTGTCTTCCTACGAGACCTTGATCAGCTACGCGGACAGAAGCAGCAGAATGCTGCCGCCACCACTCAAGTCGCGCCACCAGCGCCCATGGTCATTGACCTGGATGGTCTAAAGCCAAGTGGTCCTACCATTCCCGTTGCTCCTATGATGGCTTCTGGGTCCTCTGCTTTCGTTGCGAATCACGGCATTCCCAAAGCAGAAGGCAAGCCAGTTGCCCCGTTCCCGGATATGGGTGCGCCTGTTATCCCCCCTTCCAAGCCAGCCGACGCCGTGCCCTTCGCACGTGCCAAGCCTTCCGTCGATCAGAAGCATCCATCGCCAAAGCAGACAAAACAGCCGACTCCAAAGCCGGCGCACAAACCGGCGCCCAGGTCGAACCCCCCGTCCGGCCGGATGGCTAATAAACCAAATCCAATGGCCAGCACGCAGAATCAGGTGCCTAGACCTTCTGCCACGGCGCCGCCTTCCGCACCGGCCATGGCACCAGCTCCACCGCCTGTTCCAACTGCGCCCATGCCCGTCCCGACTGCGCAAATGTCAGTCGCCCCAGCTGCTCCAATGGCCCCAGTGAACGCAACACAAGCTCCGCCGCCAGCTGCGAGCAATGTACCAGCCACGACACAGATCCCGTTCACCAACGCCACTTTTACCCTGGATCCAACTAACCACGATGCAATGATGCCATCAGGTGGTGGAGATACCAATCTGGACATGCCCATGATCGACATGGATACTTTCGGAACTGGTGGCTCAGGCAGTCAGGGCGACGCGGGGAACAACGACACCACCATGGACGATCTAGATCACTTTTTCGACCTGGGCGTTGACAACTCAAACAACAACAATGATTCAACGGATTTTAATAACATCGACGATTACATGAATGGCAACTTCGACTTCGACGGTTTCGAATGAAGAGCATGGCTTTTGAGGGCAGTATGCATGTTGCAACACCAGCTATGGAGCCATACAGTAACGAAGCATGGTTGTCGCCTACATAAATTGCTCCTGGTCGTTCCATTCAATTCCAGTCAGTCCTGGCTGTATCAGTCACTATGCGCCTTCGTGCGCGACGCGAAACCAAGCACTTCAGCGGTTGGCATATGCGATGCGGGACAGCTGCTCGGTATACTGTGACCGTTAGTCACGTCGATACCCCGCTGGTTGGCAGTGGTTCCAGGGAGCTCAGTAGGCCAGAACCCAGCCTAGTCAGCGGTACCTGCATGGAGAAGATTGGGCACAAGCTGAAGTTGAGTGCAGTCTTGACAGCCCAACTTCCAGCAGACCCGTCGAAGCGGCGTACTCTTTGGGACATTGTGTCACGCCGCAAGCCATCAAAGAGGAGAGAATCGACAATCAAGTCTTAATCAAGTCTGTCTACAAGACTAAAAAGAAAGGGTGACAATGTGTGGAAACAATGTCTGATTGCTGCTACCCATCAGGTCCTGGTCTACGCAGATACATACTGCTCCCACGTCCTATCTCATACCACTCTAGGTTGTGAGTAGTTTTTTTCCACTGTTGCACGAGAGCAGCAGAGGTTCCTCACAAGCTACCGCTAAGATATCCACATCCACAAAATCTGTTTTCCCTTCGAAGCAATCGGATGACAAAGTCACGTCTTCCGTCCGGCAGACCGCCGTTCTTCATTCGTATAGTGACTCCCCTTCACCCCACAATTTATCGCAGTCTTCTACATGGATCTGAGTTGTCTGTCGGACTCTATTATGTCACGAATTCCATGATGTGCTATCTAGTGGCTTAGCTGTCTTACTATCTCAAGGCCCTTGAGAGACATTCCACATCCCTCCCAGCAATGGCGCAAACTCTGGGTTCCGCCACCCGTTCCATTCATAGTCATAAACGCCCCAAGTCTCATTATAATCGATGACTCCATTCCGGATATAGTAACTTCCCTGGATTGCCCACAACGCCCACTCCGCATCATTGCTCTCCATATACCCGACCAGACAGCTCAGGTAGTCATAGTCGCCACTGCTCAGCCCGGCTGTGCTATCACCACCGGTCATGGCCACGCCAAATTCACTCAGGATAAGCGGCGCGGTATAGTTCTCGCCCTGGCTGAGCACGAAGCCGTCGAATTCTCCATATAGACCCTTTTCGACGGTACAGCTGCCAAAGTCCAGCGCGAACGTCACTGTGAAGCTGTACGCGTGCATCTCCCACACGTGTTTGCCCAGCCACGGCGTGAAATCCAAACCACGGCTCTTCAGAAAGCTCAAATCCGTCGCGGACAGCCCGCCACCGACCACAACCAGCACGTCCGGATTTGTCGCATGCACCAGCGCCGCGGCCTGGCTGATGTACGTATACCAGTCATCATACGGTCCATTGAAAGCCTGTAGTCCGCTCTGTCGAATCTCATTTCGCAAGCTCATGCCGACGACACCTTCTTGCGACCCGGACCATTCAGCGACCGCTTGTAGCCCCTCCAGCCACTCAGACGTGTTGAAGAAGCGGCTATTGTCAGCGATGTAGCCGAACGCCGTGTCCCACCATCCGTTGCCGTCCGTCAGATTGCAGCACCACTGCGCACGGCTCACATGGTTGTCGAGGATCGTCATAACACCATTGGCCCACAGATTGGAGATGACTTCTCCGTAGACGTCGCGCACCGTTGCTGTCGCCAAGAACGGATTCTGCTGGACAGCAGATGTATAAATCGCCGTTATGTTATCTAAGTGCTCGGGCACACCAGCGAGGGCGACTGAGTTGGTGAAAGCATCTGAAACGGCCTCGTCAGGGTTCAAAGCCCAGTCGATGCTATAAGTGAGGCGCACGCAGTTGAAGCCGGACGAGGCGATGAATTCGGCGATATTGGCGATGGAGTTGCGGTGCAGGCCTTCAGGAACATGTGTTTCCATATGGCCGGCCCAATTCACGCAACGGAGTTTAACGCGAGCTCCGGTGCTGTCGAGGATCCAACGGCTGGATGTTGACAGGGGGAGGGAGGGAGCGGCCTGAGCCGTGAAAACGAGGGCGACAAGGCCTAAGAGGAGGGCCCTGAGGAGGCCCATTGTGATATCTGGTATGAAACCCAAGCCTTGATGGTCGTAGCACTCTGCAGATCTTGGGAGGTTTGCCTTCTTCTAAAACAAAGCAAGAAATGTGAGGTACCAGGGCGCGCCCGTATATATATATAATTAATGCGTGATCGTTTCGCGATAGCTTCACTTGCGGTGAAGTAGACACATGCCAATCCGTCCCGGCGCTGACTGATTCTGGATTGCAAAGGCCGAATACACTTTCTCAGGAATTATGTATGAGAGCAACTGGATAAATTGTCTTTTGTCATTCCAAAATTACATTAGAGAGACAAGGAAGGAGGTTCAAAACGAAGTAAAAAAGGGCGCCCGGAGCAATGCATATACGACAAAAACCCGATGCTTCCAAAGAGAGATCAGGGCGTATAAGTCACTGCAAAACGAGCAGATGAAGAGACAAGCGTGACCACCACTTGCAACAGTATCAAGCCATCTGCAATCCGTGACCGCATCACACACGAAAACGAGCGAAGAGGAGAGACGATGGACCGGGTGGGTAATGTAGTAAGAACAAGAGCAGCAGCAGCACAACATCTGCTGGTGGCGTCACTTGAGCCTTAGATCTTGGTCCCGCAGATATATACAAGCAACGATAGATAATATCTGGTCCGCCGTCACCCAACCCATACAAGTCCTTCCCTCCCTCCCCAAAATAAAGCAACTGAGCCGCGCGCAGATTGAGGGGGTCGGGTGGCCATCGTGACTCGCGATGCTGATTCGACCAAAAGCCAGTACGGGGGGTGAATTCTGCAACCCAAAAAGGGAAACCCTCAATTTTATTGCCCCAACTTTGGGACTTTGGGACAGCTTTGGTCCGGCTGTTCGGCCGCTCACCGAGGCCCTACGCAGCAGCTCTTGTTTTTTTCCCTTCCTTTCTATGGCCTCGCGGACATACTGCATAGTACGACAGTACTAGACCCCCCCTTGTCCAGGGTCAGGAAGGACAACGATAGGTCGATAGGTCGCAGGAAGTATAATAATCTAACCTTGCGTAAATCATGAGGTAGCATTGCCAATATTCTAATCATCCCCCACCCTCTCATCCCACCTCAGGCATCTCCCTGATCATGGTGATGATGATGGGGAATGCTCGTGATTGTTTGGCACATCTGGAGTTGTGATTGGGGGCTTGGAATGCTTTGTGCGGTCCAGCTTGGTAGGGATGTGGAGAGAGAGAGAGAGGGCTTGTAATGGGGGAAAGCCATAGGAGGCGCTTTGACTGGACCCTGGACGGTGGCGTTCGTGCAGCTTTTTGCACTTGGCCTTGCTGCAGATTGATGAACTGCTGCTAGCAGAGAAAGGGTTTAGATGCTAGTACCTAGCCTTGAGAAACAGCTCCCTAGCTTTTTCATCAGCTTGGGCTTCCGCTATATTGGGCCAGTGTTGACCTAGGAGGTATATTAACACCGTCTTATGACAGCCGCCACAGGGTCACAAGCCGGTTGTTCCACCACGCTGTCTTGAAGGCCAATCAGTCAGCATGGCCAAAGGGGAAAGAAAGCAAGAAAGAAAGAACAGCATGATTGTATTGGTGCATGCCCACTTCTCAAGTGTCCTCATTCGAATCGTCCATGCAAGGTGCAAAGAAATGACCAGTTCCTGAATGTACAAATGATCATCCAGGTTTGGAGGCGTACGCACGCGCCTGATTTCCGATGCAATGTCGCACCGGACAGCGCTTCTGCAGCAACACGATTAATGGGAAAGTGGTATCAAAAATTCGTTCTCGTGGCTTCATAGATACAGGGCTTGCATGCAGCTCTATATGCAGCATGCTGAACGCTAGGTACAAAAGAGAATAATTTGCCCAGTGCATTCCCGCAGCCTCTCCAGGGGTATACTGCCGGCAGTGCCTGTGCCGGCTAGGGCAGGGTAGTAAATAGTAAAATGCTCTCGCTCCTCCAAATAAGAGTAACACCGAAAAAAAAACCAGACCAAGCCAAAACACTGTATCCGCTCCATGGGTATATGATTTGTGACAGACGAGAATTTCTTATGCCACCGTCGGGTTGGATCCTCCAACAGCCATTTTCGCCTCGAGTTCCTTCCTCTTGGCCAACAAGCTCTTGAAAGCGCCTAGGCATTTCACCAGAGACTCCTCGTCATGGGCAGACAGTCTGTAGCTCTTCTCCTCCGTGATGATCTGGAGGCAGTGTCTTTTTGTCCTACTCATTGGGTCGATGTCGACCACGTTGAGGATCATGTTCATACTAATGATGAATTGGACAGTATACTCTGATTCGTCCTTGTAGAGAATCAGGTTTCTAGGCCTCAGGACAGCCCAACTATTCTTCCACTGGCGCACTGCTCCTTTGCTGCGCAGCCACCAAAGCCAGCCCTGCCAAATAATGCGGTCTGGGTCCTGCTCGATGTTGAGACCACTAAGCTGACTGGCATTTCGAGCGCCAACGCTTGGTCGAGGTACTGCTGCCGAGACTGAGGTGGGAGGTGTCTGGACAGCCAAGCTCTCGATGGACGCACCGCGATAACGTGGATAGTCTGAGTCTGAAAAATCCGAATGCGAGGCCCAGTCGTTTCCTGAAAGACCCGATGATTCCACTGTGATTGAAGGCCGTCGCGGATTGTAAGAGGGTCGCCTGAAGCTGTGCAGGTGCAAGTCGACTGGTTCCGGGGAACTAGACATGCATCCGTCACGGTCTTGTAAAATGCGGCCTGAGCCTGCATTCTTTTGATGGCCAGCCTCGGGCGGCATAAAAGAGTCGCGACGGACGACTGGACTTGCCAAGAACATTTCCTCCTCCTCCTCCTCTATCCTTGCATCCCTGCGAATGATGTCGACCCATTCTTGCGCGTCCTCTTTTGACGAAGCTTGAAAATGGAAATTCTTGGAAGGGGAAAACAAGCCGAATACGTTTTGGCGTCTATGTTTGGGATCCTTCAGCAGCGTAACTGCCGTCAGGTCTGACAAGTAAATCTTGTGGCGCAACTTGGTCTCCTGGTCGTCCTTGTAAATAGAGAGTGTATTGGGCCTATAGACAAGGTAGATGGTCTTCCAAATCTTTGTTTTTTGTGTCCGCTTCTGGAGGTAGCCGCTTTTTATGACGCGGTCGAATTCGAAGCTCCCATTTTGGTTGACGGGCGAGTATGAGTCGAGGGAGTGATGGTACTTGAAGCGCGCTGCCACGTTCGGTGTAGGGAGAGCGATGGAAGTCGGAGGAATATTGATTGAGGATCGTTTGTCAGGATAGCTAGCCAAAGCGGCGGGCGGCCTTGCCTGTACATCGGCCATGGTGGTGGTTGTGTGCGGCTGTAGCTATGGGGATGTAAATGGTATAGTGAGAAAAGTGTCGAAGAGGAATGGGCAGCCGAGATGGTGCGCTTCAGATCGGCAGACGAGTCGAAATGAAATGAATCCGGGCTGAGGCTCCACGTTTCGCTGGACTTGAGAGATGCAAAGAAAGGAAGAAAGAATGGTTCTCACAGTTGTAGGCGTGTAAAAGAGAGGCTAGCCAACGAGCAAAACGAGAGCTGTGGGAAGAGCAAAAGTGACAAAGGAACAGGGGGAAGGTGAAGCTGGTGGTGACGTGGGAGGAAAAAAAAGGCAAAGGCGTTGATGGTGCTGCACTGCAAGGTGTACAAGTACGAACGCGGTGGAGCTGGATGGTGGGTCTTGTCGGTGTCAAATAAATTCAGACTTTCCTCCTGCTGGGCCTGGACCAAAACAAGAGATAGTTTGAGCCCATCGGGGGCTAACCCAGTCGTGTGCAAGTTGAAGTGTGCGAGAAGGATGGAGAGTAGGCAGAGTTTCCCTATCTTTTTTCAGGGCAATAGACGGTCGCTGTCAGGAGGGAAATGAAATGGGGGATGCTGAAACCCCAGGGCGGACATGCAAAGTGGTACTGCTGCAGGGACCCCTGGGGAGAAGCGGCAGAAGCGGGAAGGCGACGGCAGTGGGATGGATGGTGGGGACCCTCTCCAACGTGTGGGGAAAGGGCGCCACGGGACCAAGAGCTTGTCTGATTGGCTCATTTCGTTCAATTAACATTATGCAGAGGAGAGCCGAGCAAGCCTGGCAGTCTCCCAAACTCTTATTATTAACGTCCTCCACTCCTCCAAACACTCGAGCGGTTCAAAGTTGGGACGACGACGAGACAACCTTAACCTAAAAAAGAGCCGATGAACTTGTTTTGTTGGCATCGTACCTGCCATCAATCTAGGCCTTGAGATGATTTCCGGCTTGAAACAAGATCTCGGCACGCCGTTCCAGAGAAACTTCTCCCCCGTAGACGGTCAGCTCCCGCACCAACGTATGGAAAGAGGGTCCAGGAACACAATTGTCTGCGAGGCCAAGCTCATCGAACACTCTCCATTCTTGGGACGGTGTGGTCCCTGGAAATCTGACACGCGATCTACGAATGGCCAGACTTCCCTGAATCCTTGCAGCAATCAGTCTTGACACGGACTGAGCAGAAACGTCCATCATTCGCGGCTGAGTGTGCGCCGAGATTTGGAAAATTGTAGATCGTCAACAACATGTTCTAATCATGTTGGTTGCTTATGATCGATATTAATCGCTACATTTGCGTCGCATCATATACACACGGATGCTTGTTGCGGGTAAATCATTGTGAAGCAAATCATAATATTGGTGCGAGGCGTTCGACTCCAGGTACAAGTAGTCAAGCCTTGCTGTAGCTGTTGAAGACATTACCTCATCACTGCAGACACTGGTATACAGGCCACATTTCCAGTAGCGATGGAATCCTCCGCTTCTAGCTGATGCTTCCCCGAATGCGCCAAAGGCGTGCTGCACTGCAAGCATATTTTCATACTGCAATGAGCCAGAAGCTCTCGTACTGGGGGGGGGGCTTCTCGCCGTAAGACTCATCCATTGAAGATGGGTGCGGGCGGTGGACCACTTGTCGTTTGCACACTCACTGCATTGTGTCTAGACGAGCCAAAGCATGAGTGATTCTTTATTGAAACTGAGCAGCTGAAGACTGCCGATTGTGTTCAGACTCTTTTATTCTCTGTCAAAGTCCATACACCGACGTACGTGATTGTCAAAATGACCGGCATTTCAACAGACGAGATCGCAACTCGAATTACCAAGGAGCTAGCTTCCACCACATTTGGTTGCAGCGTGCTCACTCCATTGTCAGGAGGGACAGCCAACTTCATTTTCAAAGGCCAGCTACTGAAGCCCCTTGATGACGGCACTACTGAAGTTGTGGTAAAGCACGGCGAAGGCTACAGTGCATCGTCCTCATCCCTGAAGCTTTCCACAGATCGTTGTGTAAGTCCCATGGACACTTTGAGACCATATCAAGATGGAAACGTCAGATGCTCAAATTCTCACCTGCAAGAAAGACTTTGGAACATGATTGCCTCAAAGCAGCAGAAACACGTCTCCCACCAGCCAGCAGCGACGCCTACAGCGTTCGTACCCCGAAGGTGTATCTTTACAATCCGGAGTCAAGTACTCAGGTCCAGGAGTACTTGCCTAATGCCTTGGACCTGAAGACATACGCGTTGAAGCATTTCTCAGCTTCAACACCTGCATCTGCGAGCCATCAGATCATTGAAGTAGGAAGAGGATTGGGGTTGTGGTTGCGCAGCTTCCATGCGTGGGCTGCAAGTCAGGAACCACTCAGAGCCTTGGCCAGGACCAATGGGGAAATGCAGGTCATTAAGCTCAATTACAATTACGGACTGTTGCTCCGGCGGGTGGACAGCTTTCCAAATATTCTGGCGGATGCGAAGGCTGTATTCGAGGACGTTTTTGCTATGGCTAAGGCTGAGCTGGGTGATGAGGATAAGTTGCAGGTTATTCATGGCGACTTTTGGACCGGAAAGTAAGTCTTGAATCCTTTCATTTGTTCTAGAATATTGTCTTTCCTGCGATCAATGGGAATCGCTCTCTATTTCCTATGCAATACCCTCTCGTTCTCACAACCAGTCGCTCTCATCCATTCTGTACTAGGTACCGGGGGGAGGATGGCACCAAAGAGACCCTCCGTTGTACCACATTCAGTACATTTTGCACGCAGGTGCTTGAGGACTGACTTTGATAGTATTCTGCTTCCGAACGAAGAACTCCAAGTGGGCCACCAAACACCCCTTTTCGTCATAGACTGGGAAATGTGCCAGCTTTGGAAGCCGCAAATAGACTTGGGCCAGATGATCGCAGAATTGTACGAGCTCACCCTGTACAAGGACATACACGCCGGTTTGTGGCTTTTAGAAGGCCTCGTATCTGGGTATGGTTTTGTGGACGACAGTTTCGCGTTCAGGACCCTACTTCATGTCGGCACGCATCTTGTAGGTTTTGGAAGTATGGTGGCAGGTTGGGGAGCACCCGAGCAGTGTGAGAATGTGGCGAGGACCGGTCGAGATATCATCGTGCGGGCGTGGCACAACGATAGAGCTTGGTTTGAGAAGCATGATCTGGCGTGTCTCTTCAGAGGTAAGTAGATCCACGGCCTTTAAGAAAGAGTACATGACAGATGATATACACTTTGGGGGGTGGGGCAGAAAACAGTAGAATGTCCCACAGCTGGGTACCACACAGATGCATCTGAACCGGAGGGTACCTCGACTTGCGTAGCTTATTACGAGACCTAGGCCATGTCCCCTGAATACTGTCACTATTTCTCTATACTGGGCTGGTCCTGACAATAGCTGGATACTTTTGTGCTGAGAGCACGGATACACTGAACTAAGCTTCCCCCCCCCTTTTTTTTCCCCATCCGCAATTCGCAATACTTGGTGCCGACGCGGATGGGCCCGCACCGCTGCAGGGTGTGCGCAGGTACACAAGGAGGTGCTCTATCTCCTTGTTGGCAAGTCTCCAAAATTACTCATTGACTTCATCGCAAAATGCAGAAACGTATATGAGTGCCGAAGGGTTTACATGATTCAAAAGAAGGAATTGGCCAGGTCATAGGCTCGATTCAATGATGGACTCTGGAAGACCTTAGGTAATATTGGTACCGTATCGCGTGGTTGTGATTGCCGGGTTATCTTGGGAAGGCCGGGGTGGACGCCCATGATACACAGCTCATCTCCACTGTTGTCATCATCACCTTGGCCCTCTCCCTACACTACCTATCCATCCTTTGTATTTAAGTATATTTTTTTATTTTTTTTTCGTAATTCTAGCATTTCCAGCTTCGATAGGCTAGCTCCGAGCGACTCTTGTAACGTCATTTCACTTCGAAGCTGGGTGCGTTACTCGCCTACCTGATTCCTCGACCGCGGTACAAACATGGAGACGCATTACGATTACAATCTGGTCGATGTGGACGAGTTTGATGCCCTGTGAGTGATGCTGCCATGGATTGAATGGATCTCCTCTGTGTCTCCAATTCACTGATACCTTTGGGCCCCTATCTTAGTTCAATCGAGCTTCGGCTCCAGAGCTCTAACGCCCTGATCTACCCGGGGACGGAGGCCAAACAATCGCAGCCTGAGAAGTACCCAGGTTGGCCTATTCACCCGTTCCCCTTTCTCAAGTTGATTGCTCTTCTGACATTCCTCAGCCAAAACTCATGCTCGAAAAGTCAAGGATGAGCTGAACGTAACAAGTGGACTCGTCTATCTGGACGGCCAGGTCGAGAAGCACTGGGAAGATACAGATGGAGATATGCCTTTTCGACAACGCAGATATGCCTTCTACCTCTCTGGAGCAAATTTTCCCGGCATAAAAGTCACCTACGACATCGCCAAAGATTCTTTGATACTCTGGGTGCCCGTTCGACCACCGTCTAAGGTACTGTGGTACGGGACAATACCCAGCATCAAGGAGTGTATGGCAAAGTTCGACGTCGACTCCGTCCGAGACATTGCTGATCTGCAAGCTTATCTGGAGGAAATTCTTGATCCACAAAGCAACCCTACAACGGTTCATGTTCTACATATGAAGGAGCGCCCGCCACCTTTGAGCTGGGAGCGCCCAGCAGACGGTATCACTCTCCAGCCTGATGACGCGTCTCTCAAAGTGGCAATGGCTTTTGCACGTGCCGTCAAAACTCCATATGAAATTTCCAAGATTCGAAGAGCCAATGAGATATCTTCTGAGGCGCATCGTGAGGTACTGAGACACATCAAATCCCTAAAGAATGAGGCGCAAGTGGAGTCCATCTTCCTCTCGAAATGCCGGGAGCTCGGCGCGAAGCAACAAGCCTACCCACCAATCGCTGGGTCCGGCCCCAATGCTGCGGTTCTACATTACAGCGCCAACGACCAGGACTTTGGGAAGCGCCAGCTGATGGTCCTTGACGCAGGTGCAGAGTTCGACTGCTACGCAAGCGACGTCACCCGTACCTTTCCCTTGAATGGGAAACTTAGCCACGAGGCCAAAAAAGTCTATCAAATCGTCCTAGCGATGCAGGAGTCGTGTATCAATATGATCAGGCCCGGGACATCATGGCGTGACGTGCAACTGAATGCCGTTGACGTCGCCAGGAAAGGACTGCTCAACATAGGCATTTTGCAGCCCGGCCACTCGGGTCAGATGCCTAGCAATGATGCAGTCAGGCCATTTTTCCCGCACGGTCTTGGCCATCTCGTCGGCCTGGACACCCATGACGTGATACTTGAGGCCGTAATCACGTTTGGTGGGAAGCGTCACAGCTGGGATGCCCTGGCCTTTGAAGGAAGCAATTCTGCGGCTCGAAAGTTGATGGAGGGCATGGTGATTACTTGTGAGCCAGGCATCTATTTCAACAGGTACGTCAGCTCCGCCATCCAATCAGAATATGTGTCGACCTTACTAATTGCATCAAGGGCATTCATCGACGACTACTTGTCGACAACCCCATATCTAGAGCAATATGTAAACAGGGCGATGCTTGAAGAGTACTACCCTGTCGCAGGCTGCCGGCTCGAGGACTGCATATTGGTCACGGACAATGGATGGGAAAACTTGACGACTGCACCCAAGGGCAACGACATGATCGAGGCTATCAATGGAGGAGCATGATCAGTCCGAGGAATTTGTGGCACAGAGACTGCACAATCACCTTTATATGACTCTAAATCGCAATGCTAGGAAAACCCTGAAATGCTAGACCAACAATGAACGCCGACTCAAACGCTGAACACCCTTTTGATACACTGCTTTCCCTTCCCCATACTGCGCCGCGCTGCCGCTCCTAGCTCAATCATTATGTACAACGCCACCAGAACATGCTCATAGATACTTTTTGGGCGTTGACTTCTTCTTCTTGTAGATAATGTAGCCAGCGACCATAACAAGCTGACTGCCGATAATGACAGCGATCAGCCGTCCGTGGCCAGGTGAGGCATGCTCCCTGACGGTGTCATGTAGCTCTGCATGAGTGTCTTTGACAGCACCCTTGATCGAGCGCTCAGCGGAGTTGACTTTGTTGGTGACGTCGCCTTTGAGCTTGCGCATCTCTGATTCCAGATTTGTGATCTTGTTCTCCAGACTGTCAATCTTGTCCAGCTTTGAGAACAGACCCTTGAGATCATCGAGTTGTTTGGCAAGCTCAGCGTGGCGTGTCTCGCCGTGAATCTCCGACTGTGACATCCTGCTAAAGATGACCGACAGATGATGATTAGTACTCTGAAGCCGTTCGTGAAGATCCGCAAACTGCGCCGCCGAGCTGGTGATTGTTGCCGCGTCGGCATCAGCAATGTCGTCCTCGAAGCTCGAGTCCCATCTTCCAGACGAGCCGGCCTGGTACGCAGGAGGGTTCTTGGCCTCCGCGCTGCCACCAAAGAAGCCGCCATCATGCGTTGAACCGTCCTGCGACGACAAGACCTGCTGGTGGTGGGTGTCTTGGCTAGGATCGACGTTCTCGCTCATGACAACCATTTTGAAGATCTCGAACGAGTCTGGGTTGTCAGCACTCGCTGCTGTGGTACCCAACTTGTATCCAGGCGGGATGCTGATCTTGTTGCTCTCAAAGCAAAGCTGCCCATCGATCTCAACCTTGAAATTGTCGACCGTCTGGCGAAACTTGATCTGAGAGGGGCGGCCCAGGTTGCGGTACGCATGGTCGCAGTGGCCAAAAGACTGCCCGTCGACCGTCATCTTAGAGTAGTCCTTGCTGCCGTCGTTCAGGAACCCGCGCACCATGCTCGTGCCACTGCCGTAAGTGTAGAGCACGAGCGCCAGACCTTCAAATTTGCCTACTTGGTAGACAGACGAGGTGCCCACGTCCTTAGGATCCCTGGTAAGCCAGATGTTCAGATTACCACCGGCATGCTCGGGACCGCTGGCGCGGAAGTCGACGTCGGCGACCCATTGGGTGTGCTGAAGGGGCTTGTCGGCCCAGATTGCGGCGCGCTGATTACCTGGGGCAGGCGGGGTGAGGATGATCTTGTTGGAGAGGATCTCGGGCTCATTGGGGTTGCCTTGCAGAGAGTAGTTGGGTATTCTACCGTCATTGCTGGGACTTATCCTGGGGAGGGGAAAACCCGATCAGTCTGTTGTCTTCGGGAAAGGTACTTGTAGCGGTGTATTAGGTACTTACTTGCCATCGTAGCCGAAACTGAGCTCGTTAACCAGATACTGGGCAACCGCAGGCGATATTAAGCCCAGCAGGGCAGAGAAAGAGCGCATATTTGTTAAAAAGCAGCGAGTATGCAAATAGAGAAGCTTCTTAATATTGCAGGCACAAGAGGAAGCAGGAGTAAAATTGTTTTTCTAGCCGCCAAGTCGGCGTGATATGGCGAAGGAGATGAGTTGAGGCCACTCTGGCGATTCGGCGACTTTGCGACTGGCAACAGGCGAAATAGCAGGGCGCGACCGCGATCCGAACTCCTCAAACGCCCTCGATTCTCCGAGTTCCAGCTCAGTTCAACAGGTGGACGGAGACCTGAAGTTGAATATAAAAGGTAGCCCTGCCAGGAAGAGAATGCGGGTATCGTAAAAGGGTGCAGGTTGTTGAAGAATGCAAACGGGAAAGTCTCAGACTTATGTCTCTGATCTTTTCAGAATGTGGTAAGCTGTTCTTTATTGAGACGGATAGATCTGGATAGACTGGAAACTACCTAGGTACCTACCCCTGTTTGGCCGCCTGCATGGGGTCTGGGCCCTGTCTCAGGTACGAGAAACATGGGGGCCAAACTACACAGAAGTACTTCCTAAACCCCGTATGCCCAAGAAACATTCAATTTTTCCATGTCAATGTCATAGAGAATTTTATTCGAAGGCACAATACTGTCAGTAATTCACACCTTGTCTATATTTCCTTCAGTGGCACATGGGCTGTCGATGTTGAGCTTGTGCTTGTGTACCAAACCGCGTACACAGTACAGAAAGAAGGTTGTGTACATAATACTGTTAGGTTGTTTCAAGGTACAAACTACACAGGATGACGGTTATTTTCAGCGTAGCACCAGCCGCCATTGTTCTAGTCTTATATAAGATACTGTGGATAATTTTGGGGCTGTGTTCATCTCATTCACTGCGATTAGTCCGTGAAGGTTTATATTTCAAGTATTTCTGAAGTTGAGTAGCTTACTGTGGCATAATAATGCAGCCATGGATTGCATGCATCGGGTAGAGAGCTGCCAGACAGCACGCTAAAATAGTGACCCACCCGGCTGGCTGAATGTCAATCTCGGCCACCTGGGGCAGGGGTCCTTGAACACGTCGACTTCCAGAACTTCCAGCAGTGCTTGTTGATGCAGGTAGTCGCTCAGATTCATCCTCCAAAAAAGACAACCTGCCCTCCACCCTCAAGCAACACAAATCACCTTTGACAATTTCAGGTGGTCATGATTGGTGAAAATGGCTGAGATCTCTCCATCCCTGACTCAATGCGCCATTGTCGCCGCAGCTTTCAAAATACTTCTTTTCCCAGCCTAGTAAGCAATGCCTTCCTCCAGGCGAGAGATTCTCTGGGATGGCAGGGCAACCTCAACTAACGAGGCACGCCCACAGCAAGTCAACTGACTTTGAAGTCCACCGAAATTGGCTTGCCATCACCAACAGCCTTCCCCTCTCGGACTGGTACTATGAGGACACCTCAGAATGGACTCTCGATTACCCTCCCTTTTTCGCCTACTTCGAATGGGCTCTCTCACAGGTTGCGAAGCTGGTGGATCCTGCAATGTTGAAGGTTTACAACCTTGGCCATGACACCTGGCAGACAGTCTATTTTCAGAGATCCACTGTCATCATCACAGAGCTGCTCCTGGTGTATGCTCTGCAAATGTCTGTTTTCCTTCCAAAAGAGCCTCCTCTTATGCAATGTTTGATATTGACGTCTTGATAGGTTTGTGGACTCATCTCATGGCACATCCAAAAGAGCTGCCCAAGCTGCTGCCATCTCCATCCTACTCTCACCTGGTCTTCTCATCATTGATCACATACACTTCCAGTACAACGGATGCATGTACGGACTCCTTGTTGCCTCTTTGGTCCTTGCAAGGAAAAAGTCAGGCCTCCTGGCCAGTGGTCTTCTCTTTGCAGCGCTTTTGTGCATGAAACACATTTACGCTTACATGGCCCCAGCTTACTTCGTCTTCCTCCTCCGGGCATACTGTCTAAATCCCCGTTCTATCTTCGGCATGCCCCAATGGCTTAATGGAATCAAGCTGGCTGGAGGTATTGGCACCATCTTGGCTGTTGCGTTTGGCCCTTTTGCGTTGAAGAGCCAGATCCCTCAAATCATGAGCAGGCTCTTTCCCTTTCAGAGAGGCCTGTGCCATGCGTACTGGGCGCCAAATGCTTGGGCCATCTATTCTTTCACCGACCGAGTCTTGATCTACCGTAAGTCCACTGTTGGCTTGGATCCACCACTCGCCATACTGATTGATCTCTGCTAGTTGCTCCGCATCTTGGCCTGCCTGTCAAGACAGAGGCATTGAACAGCGTCACCCGAGGCCTTGTCGGAGACACCACTTTTGCAGTTCTACCCGAGATTTCCGCCGCCATGTGTTCCATTCTCGCCTTGGTTACCATGTTCCCGCCACTGGTGAAGCTTTTTGCGAACGCCACCTGGGACAATTTCGTTGGCGCTGTGACTCTGTGCGCCTACTCCTCGTTCCTCTTTGGCTATCACGTCCATGAGAAGGCCATTCTTCTAGTGATTATTCCCTTCAGTCTGATTGCACTCAAGGACCGACGGTACTTTGGAGCATTCCGACCTCTGGCTGTGGCAGGACATGTGTCTCTGTTCCCACTACTTTTCACACCAGCAGAATTTCCCATCAAGACCATCTACACAATCTTCTGGTTGATTCTGTTCCTAATGGTCTTTGATCGGCTTGCGCCGGCTTCAAAGAGGCCGAGGTTCTTCCTATTTGACAGGTGCAATACGCTGTACATTGCCGTTAGCATACCGTTGATAACCTATTGCTCGTTGATACACGAGATAGTGTTTGGGAAGAGCTATGAGTTCCTGCCACTGATGTTCACAAGCTCCTATGCAGCAGTAGGAGTGGTGGGTAGCTGGATAGGTTTTGCAGTTGTTTTTTTCTCATCTTGATCAGGAGAAATTCCAGAGCGTCTTGTAGATCAATTTTGCGACACCAGCCGTCGTTGATTCTGTCGAAATTTTCCACGTGGTATTCTCTGTAGTTGCAGTTGAATGCTCAGGAACAACTCAATCCAAGATACAGACTTTTAAGAATTGGCGCCCCTGATACCAAGCTCTGATCATCCGCTCCTTGGGTAGGTAGAAATCGGTGAAACATTCATTCATGCAAAGTTCCACGCGCCCGAAGCAAGTTGCACAGGACTGCGCATACTCGAAAGTAGCACCAGTGACAGTGACACAAGACCGGGAGTAAACTGACGACCAGCATATAGAAGGAGGCAGGAAATGATGAGGGGCGAAAAGATTGTTGAAATTAGTGGGGAGAGGGGGGCTGGGCCTGGAGAAAATAACCTATTCATTGCTGGCCCCTGCTGAAGGTCACTCTGGTGGCTCATGGGAGATAGTCCGTCACTGATCCGTCATGATAGACTGTGGGCGTTAAGACCTAAAGTAGCTCTTTGGAGTCTCCAATAAAGAGAGACTCCGTTCTTGGCTTCGTGCATGTCACATATGCGGGAAGGTTAAAGTAGCGCGGTAACGCAAAATCAAGGCGCTACATGCGAGCCCGATGCACAGATAGATTTTAATCCTTACCAATTGTCACCTCTATCCGCCCAAACTAGGCAGTCAAGACTCTTTTATTGAATCTGGGACATTGAATAAATTGTTCGAAGACCTCTAAAGCATGCGATCAATATTTCCAAGGCGACACCTAGCTTGTCAAAATTTCCACAAGAGGCGACAGGTAATGGTAGCTTTTACATGAAATATATAGAATTCTGCTCCGAAGATCAGCCGACGACCGCTTGTTGAGGCTCAAAATGTGTGAAAATGGAATTTATATAGGTGCGAGTGAAGGATGTGGGCGAGTGTTGGGCTGACTTCAAAGTAGACTCTCTGGTCAATTTGGGTTGATCAAGCTATTGGGCACGTCGCCCTTGCATTGAAAAATGACGGTGTATGAGTTGGCAGAATGCAAATAGTCCTCCAGCAGGAAGCCCCCTTTCCGGCAGCGAGGCCTGGCGAGAAAATGCATCCCCGTGGATCCGGCGATTGACTACAATCGTGTGTCTTTTTCAAGACTATGACCCCGAAGACGGGCGGACTCTTCGACACTTCAAGTCATCTTTTCACCGACGGAAAATGCTACAACTTTTGGACAAATATGCCTGGGATCAAGATGTTGGGAAAAAAAACCCCACCTGACGGGCTGGACGTTCACGGATCAGTGGACATGCTGAGGTCCTTGGGACATATCGGAGTACCAAATGTTTGACTGGCCATTTGACCAAGCAAGTGGAAGTCCAACAGATTGCGCAGTTCGCGGGGATCAAAACAAGTCCAAATATGGCTGTCTTCCTGGGGGTGGTGGTGGAGAGAGTAGAGAACAAGGAGGCATGGTTGTCTTATAGGATGGGCTACGGGGACTGGCCGGGACGGGAGGTTTCTCAAAGTCGAGGCGGAGCTACTAGCAGGGGTCCTCCCACCTGTCCAAGACCGGGGTATGATCCGCGGGCGCTCTCTTTTTAGGAACCCTCTTCCCAAATTTTGTTTTCGTTTCACGACCACCTCTCCTCCTCGACTCTCCACCGCCTCTCTCCTGACATTGCCGGCTTGTCCTAGAGCTTCATCGGCACCAACAAGCATTCTACCTCGCGCCACGGCCATCGTCGCCGCCGTTGCGCCTGTGCTCCGAACAGCCTCGTCCTGGTCCGGGGCCCGCCCTGTGTGTCTACGACTACGATACCCGCACCCCAGTCTCGTCTGCAAGACTCGCACCTCCACGTCTACACATCCAAGTACGTTGCCCCACGCTGCCGTCTGGGCCACGATCGCGTCTTTTCCGGCACAACAAACATCTCAATCGAGCCAACACACGCCTGCGCCATCTATTTCTATCTTCCATCAAGGTCCGTAAGGCTGATCTTCAGCCTTGCAGATGATTTTCGGCCCACCTCTTTGCTTTGGAGCTCCCCCAGTCGCGCAACATGGTATGCTATGTCAATGCTATCCCCACCGCAACTTTTGGGCGCGTATTTACTCACTGTTCACTTCAAAAGGTCCTTTTTAAGCGCAAACCGGTGCAGTTCCTGAAACCGCCGCATGCTGAAGACGATCAAGAGGTACATATATACATATATAAATCTGCCCAAGACGCGCCCCGCGCCCCCGTGCCCAGATGCTAAACTTTCCAACCCCCGCAGATCTGGCATATTGCCCAGACCGGTGAAGTATTTGTCACGTACGAAGACTATCTTAACAGGTATGTTCTCTTATTTCATGGGCGCGCGCATTCCGGACTAACACGCGTCTTAGACTTGACTTCTACAAGCAGGTATGTTGCGCCGCGAGCCGAGCGCAACCGGTATCATCCAGACTGACAGCTTCGGCCACAGAAAAGGTTCATATGTCAGATCACCGGTCACTCAGGCCTCAATTTTTTCGAAGCTCTCGAGTCAGAGGTGAGGTTGCGTTTCTTATAACCCAGTCTCTCGACTGTGCTGACCGCCTGTCCAGCTTGCTGGTGCCCAGGAAGTCGAACAAGCCTTCCCCGAACCCCTCAAGGGACCGATCCTCCGGCGCGTACAGTTTCAAACAATATCCAGGATCGACAACCTCGTCGACAGGCTGTACGAAGAATTCAAATCCGATTTTTACCCCGGCGAGCATGTCACCGTCTCTATTCACACCGGCGAACGTTTTACGGGTGTGGTGAGGGATAAGGCCAGATTCGGCAGCAAAGTACTTCCGGATGGCAGCCTTAGCGTTCCGTTCTCGCGATACTTTGTTAGTCTGGATGATCGCGACGATGACGAAGCTGTTGTCGACGACAACAATATTTGGCGCGACCGAAAAATCTTCACCAAATCCGTCCTCCGATCCTTCATCAAGAAGACAGTAACGCGCGAAGCATGGACCGGTGCTCCCTGGTTGGTGAAGGACGAAATCGCGATCCAGTACAAGATCGATACGCGTGTTCCGACCCACCTGCGCTGGGAGACCAAGCTTCAGGAGCGTAAGCAGGCCCAGACTCAGAAGAGACTTTCCGGTCAGATGAATACATCACAGGAAGTCTCTGGCATGACCAACAATTTTTCCTCGCAAGGACCAGTTCGCCTTCCCGAGCTCAAGCCCGCCACCAGACCACCCAAGGCTCCCAAACACAACCAGAATGGCGATGCCAAAGGGAATAAGAATGTCTATCCAAGGCAAGATCCCGGCCAATTTGTTCACTTACCACTACCCGGCAACCCGTTTCAATTTCCCCTCTCTTTCCGCAATAACCAACTTCCTCCTATGCCTCCGGTCTACGTGCCAGAGCCACCGCCACCACCTCCACCACCGAAATATCCCATCGAGGACCTGAGTCTCGAACCTGGCCAGCTTGTCAGGCCACCTATCAAATTCATGTGCAAGGATCCGCCAGTCGAAGTGGAGACCAAGTCAACATTCGGTGGGGACATACTCATGAAGTCCGTTGGGCATTTCTTGGAGACTTGGGACACACTCAACGTTTATTGTGAAATTTTTCAACTTGACTCATTTACGTTTGACCATTTCGTTGAGTCGATGCAGGTCGCATCGGAGGATGTCAAAGTTGAACTGTTTGATGAAATCCACTGCGCCGTGCTCAAGATCCTGGTCCACGACGAAAGTGAGGGTGGCAAGGTTCAATTCCGACTTCCCGAGCTCGAGGCGGAGGATGACAGCGAGGACGAGGAGGACGACGAAGACGAAGAAGCTGAGGATGAGGTCACACCACAGCCTACCGCACGGGCAACGAGGAGCAGCATGGCGAAATTGGAGGCGGAAAGGTTGGCTGCCGAAGCAAAGGCAGCGGAGATGGAGGAGAAAGCGCTGGAGAATCAGCCAAAACACCGCGCCGAGGAGTTCCTTGCTGACTACGACTGGATCGACCATCTTCGTAAGAGGCACTTTAGGGATGGAGGCTGGCAGGCGATCATGGTGGGATTGCTGTACCAGCTTTCCAAGGACGAGCGGCGCAAGGCGATCTGCGAGGAGCTGCTCATCGAGCTGACACCTCGCAATGTCGAGGCCACACAGGATACGATCCGCCAACACTACGCTAGTCTAGATGTGAACCACCGAATTCAGGCGCTGCAAATCATCTGCATGCTCACGGCTGAGACAAAGGCAGTTCGCCGGTACATGGAGGACTGCAGCGAGCAAATGACCGCCTTCCGCAAAGACAAGATTGATTGGCAGCGCCAACGGAAGACAGCGTAAGCTTCTTACATTCTTCACTCCTTTGATGCTCACTAACTCACCAATCTTAGACTCGAGGAACTGAAAACCCTGAACGAAGAGCGCAAGATCCTGCTGCCGGACAATATGCCACCTTCGCCTCCTCATGATCCAGTCGTTGAAACCAATGGAGACATCAAGATGGATGACGTTTCCGAACTAACACCAGCTGAAGATGAGAATGCGGACACCGAAGATGAGGTCCCGCGCAGTACTACGCGAGGTCTCAGACGGGGCCAAGATAGAGCGTTGGAGCGACAGCGGCAAAAGGAGAAGGAGGAAGAAAGAAAGAAGGAGATCGAAGCCGCCAAGGCTGTCCCGAAGCAGTCTAAGCAATTCCTGAAGCTTCTTAAGGAAATTCAAAAGAAGGAAGATCTTATAAAGAAATGCGAGGAGGAGATCGCCGTCATCGACAACGACTTGCGAGAGGCAGACTGCGCACGCACCAGAGTTCTTGGGAAGGATCGGTTTTGGAATCGATACTACTGGTTCGAACGTAATGGAATGCCGTACGCAGGGCTGCCCGACAGCTCCACGGCAGATTCTGGCTATGCCAATGGTTGCATTTGGGTACAAGGGCCAGACGATCTCGAGCGTGAAGGATACATCGACCTCGATCCTGAAATGCAAAACAGCTACAAGGCTCAATTCAACATGACCGTCCCAGAGCGCAAAGCGAAGGAAGAGGGCCCGACAAGTGTGTACAACGCGCGACAATGGGGATATATCGACAACCCGACGGATGTCAAGAAGCTCATCGATTGGCTTGACCCACGGGGTTTCAATGAGCTCAAATTCCGAAAAGAGCTCATCAATTTCAGCCACAAGATTCTCAAGCACATGGAGAATCGCCAGAAGTATCTGGGCATCGCTGAGACGGAGGAGAAGCAGGAGAAGGACAAGGAGAAGCAAAAAGGAGACGCTGCGGAGGCCAACGGTATCAACGGCACCAAGACTACCAACAGCAAGAGGATGGCGACCAGAAGGGCCAAGTCCCCGACTCCAGAGGAGCCTCAGTTTCGCTGCCTGGCATGGCACAACAGCACTGCGATCGATGAGTTGGGTCATCTTCACAGCGAGCCCCCGGCCCCAGCACCGCCCAAGGGCAAGAGAGGAGGCAATCGGAAGAAAATCGTAGTCGAAGAGCCTGTCGAAGAGACCCCGGTTCCTATGAAGACTCGCTCGAGGAGAAAGCCTTAGAATGACGAGCGACGCGAGCAGACCATCGCTCAAAATCAAAACTTATGACCAGTTCCACCTGAAAGGATGGGCCCTATTGCGAAGCGCCGGGCTCTTGAAGCTATGATCGTTGTAGTGGATAACACCGAAGTGTCTCAAGCCTTCAAGTTCGAACGGCGCGCGCTCGACGGAGAAAATGCCACGGGTCTCGAGATGAGAAGGTTGCGAGTGTTGTTGACCCAGAACGCCATCAATCCGCCATCACTGGAACCGTCGAGTAGGCGATATGCCTACGGATAGGATTGTCATTGATCCTGCGAGTAAAAGCATTGATTAGACGATCACGACGAGGAGCGTGACATAGAATCTTCCGCAGCCGCAGATGAACTGCTAGTGTGCTCAACGGAGCCTGCGGAAGCGAGGCGGAATGAACACTACTTCTGTGGAGGGGATGAGGCCCCCAAGATAGGCCAGACCTCCAGAGTATGCTGTCGCATCGCAGGCGTTCCAATGGCGATCAGGTTTAGAACTTCTGCGCTGAAGAAACGTGGCTGGATGCGTGGCCTATTTCTACTGACTTCTGGGTGTTGGGCAACAATACTCATGAATATGCAGTTTCGCTTGATGGCTCAACATCGCTTGTTAGAAAGGGAGTCTGCCTCCATTGAGAGACTCTTTGGCATCATGGTCATCTCTTACTGTTCCCTACACATAGAGGATTGTGTCTTTCACCAAAAGAACTGATGGGACTGGGCTGGGCATTCATTGCAAAGCTTATGGCTGTTAGCTAGGTGTGTTGTTTTTGGAATGGTGTTATGGTGCATTGCATAGACCTTGTAGCAGTAATCAGCTGAAGAACGATATGAACAATCAAAGAGCTAAGCTCGTGTGTCAAATTCATACGTTTAAGCCGTGTGTACCTATATTGCCAGTGATTAACAAATTGGGAATACCGTGCAACTTGTGAACCTTTGATAGACTGGATGCTTATTGTTGAAACAAGCAATATCTACAGGATGACCACGGGATGAGTTATCTGTAGGAGGGAACTAAGCGCAAAGAAGGGCGATGAGCTGCGTCTGCTCTGCAGACGATATCCACGGTAGTCAGTATGTATCTAGGTATCAAGAATTCCTTACATCAAGTGCTTTTCCAGGCCAGGTCTGATGGTGCAAACTTCGATCATTGCCTTATTGTTATCCTGTCCCGGAAGGATCGCAGCCAACGCCATCCATGAATTAACGCATTGAGCAATTTGAAACCATCTTTGGCTGCCATGGTTTATATCCGTTCGTGCGGTCGTCTACTCACCTCCAGGCAGGACGACACCCTTCCGGTATCTGCTCTTTGAGTACGTCTAGGTGAAGAGTACACGCCTTTGAAAAAACTAAAAAAAACTGAGAGTGATATTGGATACAAACGCTGCCTGCAAAGGCGGGGAAGTTCATCTCGAATTATCACAGGGGGCCAACAATATGCGTCCACATCTCGAGCAGTGCAAGAATCCCCATGCAACTTCCAGCAGCTTGAAGGACGACCCTCCCCATATCCCATTCGCCATCTTCATCGATCCGACGCACCATCGGGAGCCCAACGACAAAGTAGCTCGCATAACCCCATGATCCGAGCATCATCATGCGGCATCGGTTTTCATAGGCGAAATATGGTGCCATAGCATCCACAGCCATAGCCAAGGTCTCCAGGAAGGCCAGGGCGTACGACAGTATGAAGGTGATACTCGCGCGCGCCATGACAGATTTTGAAAGACAATAGGGTAGATTCTCGAGCAATTTGCGCTCCGTCCACATGAGGACTGCATAGTATGTCATGAAATAGGCATGCGTTAGCGGGTACATGAAGAGTGGGACATGTTGTCCGCTTCTGCCCAACGTGGAATCGAAGGTTGCGTGACCTTCACCAAAGGTATACCGCATCCCCATGAAATCAAAAAAGTAGTGCGTTCCGAGATATGTCCCGAAGAAAACAATGATGCCTACCCAAACATGCAGTTTGAGCCAGTAGGGCCACTTTTGTGCTGAACGCGGAAGTGCTATGGCGGGCACGAAGACGGAGGGTGCTGCTACAAGAATGCAGAAGTTGAGCAGATACGTATCGTCCCATATTGCCAGACGGTCGGTAAGCATGACCCATGCAACGGGAAGAATCCAGAGGGGAGCCTGCGCGAGGATCGCGGTCTCGGTGAGTCGCTTCTCGGTGGCTATGGCGCTGGGCGGATATGGCTTGGCTCTATTTAGCCTCGCGCGCGTGGGCGATGCATCCAATCCGCTGCCCATTTTGAACCTCTTTCCTCTTTTTCTTGATTGTGAGGCTCACATTCAATTTGGCGAACAGAAAACACGATTACTTGAAATTAAAAACTTGTATGGAAATTCGTCATCTGCATTGAGTGTCGCGGGAATATTTCTGGAAAATGAAGGAAAAAATACACGGAGCGGGGAAGTTATTCAACTTTTGCATGAATCAACTGAAGGCAATGGACTTTGCTTAGATGTTCAGGTGCCTTGATGCCAAGTATACGCCACCACAGGCCTGGCTGATACCCTGTAGGCACCCGAGAACGACTGCTAGTACGTTTGCACAGTTTGAATATAACATTTTGATTCTCGATTGTGGGTGTAAAGTGCGATCTCTTTTTGCTATGCACCCCACTCAGGTCCATATTACAGATCAGGACGAACATCGACATGCTGTCTCCAAGGACATCGCAGTAGTAACAGGGTAAATCCCATCATTTAATTGCATAAACTGCGCGCTTAGCTGGGACTCGATCTTCGGTTGTGAATTACAATAATTTGCAGAGTCGGGCCAGCAATTACTGGGTACCTAGCTAGGTAGCGTGGAGTTGGCTACAACCGCAGGCAATACCAAGTTCGCTCATTTTTCAACCACATACTGCGTACCATGTAAAGGAAATCGAGGTTATTGCTGCATTTTATGAGGTCCAAGCGCACTCACTTTCACGATGGGTGCAGACAGGTCTACCCCACCAGCCAACCAGACCCTAAGGAGACGTGCTCACAACACCACCTAGTGTTCACCATAGCGACGCAATGCAAACCCAACAGCGCTTCCTCAAGCTGTAGAGGCCTGCTACTTCACTTTTACGCGGTTTCACCTCTTGCTCTTTCCCATGCTCATCTCGTATCTCCACGCGAACTTCTTAGCGGATAGTACCCCACAGGCCTTCGGCACCCAAGAATAGAAGCATACCTACATAGACCCTGCCATTGCGTGACCGTTCTCTCATGCTTCATGAGTACGAAGTACTTGTCGAGATTGACACGTTCCAGAGGCTTCAATTGGCTTGGGAAACATGTTCACAACAGCGTCCGCATCAATGGGGAACAACATACGGATCCGATCCAGTCAGTGCGCTTCAATGACTCTAAAGGGGTGTCAAGGCCAACCACATCGAAACAGGAAACCTTTGTTCGGCCTTTACACCTTTAGAAATTCTGACATGAGGTAGTGTAAGCGTTGTGGGCACCGCTGTCCGACAGTAAAATGTGGGAGCACGCAGCCGTTCACGAAGTCTTCCAAGCTCTCGGCGAAATGTTCGACCAGTCGGTCGCTTTTATACGCGCCGATGTCCTGGGCAGCGATCCGAACAGCTTTGGCTTCATGAGCGGCAAGATGCGCGTCCACGTCTCATGGGGGCAGTACATCCGGGCAGATACGTACATGGCGCTCTTCCACGAGCTCTACAAGGCTCGCGGTCGCTGGCACGAAGATCCTCAGCAGCCATTCAACGTAAGTGACCCCACGCGGGACTCATCTCCTTTTGACAAGCGAAGAACCCAAAACAAAAAGGAAGAGAACAAAGAAAAAAGGAAAAGGCCAGAACGCTGAAATTTACGTCAATCACAAGGTTGAGGAGCATGGAATCCTCGCGCAAGCGATTGATAGATTCCATGAGGCCAAGGGCGGTGGTAGCTGGGAGCTCAAGGGTCTGGACAAGCTGGCAAGGGCCGATGGCTACGTCCATGAGGAGGAGGATTGAAAGATGAAGAGAACTGTCGCCACCAGCAGCAGCGGATACGCTTCAGATACCACGCTGACCACCCACGTCATGTTCAAGATGTTGATCAAGAACTCGCAAGAGCAGGGTCTCAGGAAGCGAAAAGATGCGGACGGCAATATCGCTATGAAGGATGAGGATGACGAGGAGGACTGAGTAAAACAGGGAGGATGAGGACGATGAGGACAGCGAGGTGCGCGAGATGCGTAAGCACCTCTCTCACACCGAATTTGGTATGAGGAGACATGCTATTTCCTGCGCCTGCGCCGGAGCTAAGATACCCTAAGAAAGAAAGTGACGAACGACAGTGACTTGAGCAGCTGTCAGATTGATAAGCGATATTTTCATACCATGATACCATGATGAAATGATCTCGCAAAACTCCTGTCGCCAATGAACATCTTGTGCGCGGTCTCAACTCAATACAATAAAACATGGGGTCGTGCCGCCGAATAATGAGATGTCGTTGAGGTTAAGTACACAGGGGCCCCTGTGCATCAGACTAGTTTGACTGGACTAGAAAGTCACGTGCACACAGATTCGAGCCATTCTCCGCTTCTTCATTCTGGCGGCACCCTCGATTTTTCTAACTCGGACTTTGATTCTACGAACAGACCAGGACAACGACATACTCACGGCAACAACCATCAGCAACGGTTGCCCAGCATGTCTCTCGTGTCGGGCGAGAAGGTAAATTAAATACCCTCAATTCATCAACACTTCCCATCATCATCATTATTGGGTAGTCGAAAAGGAGTGCGACAGATACTGACAAAGCGATCGTGCTGCAAATAGTCGAACTTCCAGTTCATCCTTCGTCTGCTCAACACCAACGTTGACGGCAAGCAGAAGGTCGTCTACGCTCTCACCAAGATCAAGGGTGTCGGTCGCCGTTACTCCAACCTTGTCTGCAAGAAGGCCGATGTCGACCTAGACAAGCGTGCCGGAGAGCTCACCTGTACGCATCTCCAATTTCGATCTTCCATTCCTCTCCGAGAGACCACGATGATCTTTGCATCGTTCGATACGATCATCTGCTAACAGGAATATCAATTACAGCTGAGGAGCTCGAACGCATCGTCACTATCATCCAGAACCCTACCCAGTACAAGATCCCATCCTGTACGATACCCCCCGATCCCGATTTCGATGGAACATAACGGTTCAGTGCACAAAAGCGGTAAAGCTGACATGTGTGGGATTTTCTAGGGTTCCTTAACCGACAGCGCGACATTGTCGACGGCAAGGACTCCCAGGTCCTCGCCAACGGTGTCGACTCCAAGCTCCGTGATGATCTCGAGCGCCTGAAGAAGATCCGCGCTCACCGTGGTCTCCGTCACTACTGGGGCCTGCGTGTCCGTGGACAGCACACCAAGACCACCGGTCGTCGCGGTCGGACTGTCGGTGTCTCCAAGAAGAAGGGTGGTTAAGGAACGAGTCCAACTTTTTCGGCGTCTGGGCGGGGGCAAAGGGGGTTCTTTGGAGGGATATCGCAAACTTCACGACAGGGTTATTCTCTCTACCTTGCAAGCATTGCTGCTACATGGTCAAGGCGTGTTTATGGCTTTGTGTCGTATCCCTGGTCATATGAGAAAGGTATCATCATGGTGGTTGCTGGCATTGGGCTGGTGCACTAAATGAGACCGATATTCCTCTGGAAAAACACCAAAGAGCAAACTACGGAGTTTAAAAAACAAAACAACGGCACTGAACACACCCGGGTCCCTCGATGCGTGCGTCGTGTTGGGAATGATGTGACGAATCCATGCAGTTCTACAGCAATCCTTTGCAGACCGCGAAAAAGCACTACCCAGACGGCAGATGCCTTGACACTACTGATGGAACTCGAAGTTTGTCGCCCGTCAACGTGGCCGATGCAAAATGGAAAATACCAAAATACATTTTTTGATAGAGTTGCAACATGCGCTGCACATGGAGGGTATCATTGATGCTCTATGCTGAGTGACGTTAGGAGAGTCGAGGCTGTAGTTTTTGAGTTAGTCGGCCCCTTTAGTCGTCCTCCGTAGTAACTGCCGTATCCAACACTTCCACCCGTCCTTGGCCTTTGGTCTCGTTGGCTATGAAATCAGATAGACCCTTGTATGCACCGGGCTCGACGAACCCAACAACCTCCCACTCGCTGCCAACCACGTCTTGGCTCTCGATTTGCTCGATATATCCCAAAATCTTGTCTTTGACGGTACCCGGCGCCTTCTTTTCCCCGTCGTCACCTCCTCCTTCCTCCTCCACCTCGTCCTCCTGTTTCTTCCCCTTCTTCCCACCCTTCCCGGCTCCCTCCTTGGGCTTTGCGGCCGCCGGGGCTGCCTTGACAGCCTGCTTCAACACGCCCGTAGCGCAGGTGATCCTAAGCCTCATTCGCGCTCTCGCGACGGGGATGGGCTGGTTCGAAACGAGCGCCTTGATGGCCTCCAAGGCCTGGCTCTTTGCACTCTTTGTGGTCACCACGCCGGTCCACACGTGATGGTCCTTTGCAGCCGCCGCTGGTCTGGGCTTCGCTTCGCCGTCCTCGCCTGTGACCGGCGTCCCCGCACCGCTTGCTGCGTTGTTATTATTGCTGCTGCTGCTGCCGCCACCCTTGGGGTCCTTGTCATTATTGTTGTGCACGGTGTGAGCATTCTGGCTCAGCATGTCGAGGGCCTTTTCGATCATGCCGGTAGTGTAGACACGTTTGGTGCGCGGGTCGACGAGTTTCGATGCTACGAGGCCGATAACCTCGTTGTGTACGCGCTCCAGCTGTGCGGCGCGTTCCTTGTCGCCGACTTGTATGTCGCCTTTGTTTAGGATCTCGAGGATGATGTCGTCGCGCTTGGTGTTCTTGCCAAACGCCTTTTGAAGGTCTTCTGTCGGGGCGGTCTGGCCTTTGCTGACATTGAGGAAAACGTTTGGGATCTGTAGGACGTTGTCGATGTCTGTCTCGATGCCCTGACGCCACTCGAGGACCTTGTTCTTGTAGCATGCGAGTTCGAAGCGCTTCTTGCCTTTTTTAAGGCGGACCATACTGACATTGGTCAGCTTGATCTGATTTGAGGGCTGATTTATTTGTCGAGACATTTTGTGACGATGGTAATCTGGGTGAGGAGAGTGGACAAGATCGAAAGAGTGGCTGTTTGTCGTAGAGAGGGAAGATTTATTTTATTCTGTAGCCCCGCAGACGTCACGAGGGGTAACGCTGGGTCTGTGTCTGGTCTGGTCTTCGCCTTCACTCTCGAAAACAGAATGATTACCCTGCTGATTTTGATGATGACGACGTTCGTTTGAATATTTGAAATTCAAGATAAAAGGAAATGAAAAGAAGAATGAATAAAAATGAAGATACCATCTACTATTATCACGGCCTTGGTTACAATCTATGGTCTTTTTGCAGGAGCAAATTATCCGTATCTGGTGGCTGACCAAGCAATCTAAACGAGGTACTCAGTCTGGCTCATCCTGATGCTATCTGCCTAGAAAAAATCAAGGCTCATCACTATACACTGTTCTTCTACTTTGACTTCTGTACAGGTCTAGATTTCAGATTTTTCAATTTTCCATCCCCTTCCTCTTGGGTTGTTCTCGGGATAAATTTTACTTTCTGTTCTCCCATTTTCAAGAGGGGAGACGGGTGGGCCAGTCACATGCTCACGGAGACATACATGCAGTATCTCTGAGGATTTACTTGCCTACCTACCTACCTGCCTTTCTATAATGCAAGGGCAGGCGTAAAGTACATAAACATCATAGGCACAGTGCCTGCCTGGAAATGCAGTACCTTACTGCTTCATGTCACAGAATGCAGCGGAGCTGGTTTGGTACGCCCGGGACCCTGTGAGATGCCTTCGGCAACCGCTTTCAGTAGAGAGCGTGACACTCTCCATTTGCACCTCATCGTAATCGCAGGTGGAAACACAGCGTCCATGCAGTGCAGAGAGTATCCAAAAGACAGCTCATCAGAAGCCAACACTGCACAATCCACACAACCCACAGTCTGAGAGGTCTTACTACTTAGTACAGCACTTTGTCCAGCTGTCCAGCTGTTGTTACTGATGCAGGTGATGACGATCCGGTTGCCTTGGCAAGAGCCCAGTCAGCAGGTCACACGCTCCGGATTGGCTCCCCATTCCTGTTTCGGCAAGGATCTAGGTACCCTTGCAGAGGCTTGCTGGTCCCGAGGCCGTGCCTGACCCTGACCCAGACCTCCACAGCTCCCAAGCTACCAGTACTTACTTGTCTACCCGCGTGCTTCATCAACCTTCTTCCTCTTCTTTCCTTCATCTCTTCCTGTTTTCGTACCAGTCCCTACTTTATCATCCATCAACCCATCATTCTTCATCCTCTAGATTGTGGTTGATCCATCTCCAGTCGGCCAGCCGACTCGACTTATCGCCTAATCAGCTTATCTACAGTCCCCTACTGCACGTCGTCAACGTCACCGCAACACTCCGCAATCGCTCATCACTTTTACTTCACTTCCGCCATCATGAGGGTCGCCACATCGGCTCTGCTGGTCGGCGCTGCCTCCGCCATCAACTTCCAACAGGATACACAGCAGGTTCTTGGCGGTGTTGCTGACAAGGCCAAGGATGTCTTCCACGAGGCCCAGGGTGCTGCCGCATCCTGGACCGATAAGGTCAAGGAATACGAGGCGGCCTTTGGTGAGATGACTGCCGAAGCCAAGGCTCTGTTCGATGAGATCGCCATGCTCGCCCCCGAGGCCATGAACTCCATCCCTCCCCTTATCAAGCCCGCAAAGCACGTCCGGAGGCCTGATTCTGAATGGGACTTCATTACTCAGGGCGCCCACGTCCAGTCTCTCTGGACCGAGGCTACCGCCGACGAGGAGAGCCGCCGCGTTGTCGGCGGTGACCTTGAGTCCTACAACCTGCGCACCAAGGCCGTCGACCCCTCCAAGCTTGGTGTCGATACTGTCAAGCAGTACAGTGGCTACTTGGATGACGAGGCCAATGACAAGCACTTGTTCTACTGTAAGTTAGCCAATGAAAAATCAGCGCCGTTGTCTCTCCAAGTGTCCCTTGCGCTCCCCACAACACTTTGCAATCACTGACGCATCATCCTTCAGGGTTCTTCGAGTCGCGCAATGACCCAAAGAATGACCCCGTTGTCCTCTGGCTCAACGGAGGCCCTGGTTGCTCTTCTCTCACCGGTCTCTTCTTCGAGCTCGGCCCTTCCTCCATTGATGACAAGGTCAAGCTCAAGTACAACCCGAGCGCGTGGAACAGCAACGCCTCTGTCATCTTCCTCGATCAGCCCGTCAACGTTGGCTATTCCTACAGCAGCAACGCCGTTAGCGACACTGGCGCCGCTGGCAAAGACGTTTATGCGCTGCTGACCCTCTTCTTCCAACAATTCCCTCAATATGCCAAGCAGGACTTCCACATCGCTGGCGAGTCTTACGCCGGTCACTACATTCCTGTATTCACCTCCGAGATTCTGTCCCACAAGGACCGCAACATCAACCTGAAGTCTGTCCTCATCGGTAACGGTCTGACTGATCCGTACTCTCAATACCCCTACTACCGTCCCATGGCCTGTGGTGACGGTGGTTACGACGCTGTTCTTGACGAGAGCCAGTGCCAGAGCATGGATAATGCCTTGCCCAGGTGCCAATCCATGATTGCCAGCTGCTACGAAAGCAAGAGCTGGTTAAGCTGTGTCCCAGCCTCCATTTACTGCAACAACCAAATGATTGGCGCCTACCAGCAGTCGGGTCGTAACCCATATGACGTCCGCATTGACTGCGAAGGAGGTAGTCTCTGCTACCCTGGTCTTGCCCCCATCGACAAGTACCTGAACCAGAAGGATGTCATGGAGGCCCTTGGCGTCGAGACGGTCGATAGTTACGACAGCTGCAACTTCGACATCAACCGAAACTTCCTGTTCAACGGTGATTGGATGCAGCCTTTCCACCTGCTTGTGCCCGGCATTCTTGAGCAGATCCCTGTGCTCATCTACGCTGGCGATGCTGATTTCATCTGCAACTGGCTCGGTAACGAGGCCTGGTCCAACGAACTCGAGTGGCCCGGCCAGAAGGAGTTCAAGAGCACCAAGCTCTCGGCCCTCAAGGCCGATGGTAAGGAGTATGGAAGAGTAAAGTCCTCTGGCAACTTCACTTTCATGCAAATTTACGGCGCTGGTCACATGGTAAGAACTTTTGCAGCTCCCTTCCTTGCACAGATTCCCAGATTACTTACATGTCTCCAGGTCCCATACGATCAGCCCGAGCCAGCTCTGAACTTCTTCAATAGGTGGTTGGGCGGTGAGTGGTTTTAAAGGCGAGGCTCTACCATCAGATTGAGACAAAGGGACTTTTTAGTCACCTTATAATGGCTTCACGGAGTTGAAGACTGAAGCCTTTTCTTTGTCTACCGCGTCATGTACCAATACAAGATTGAATAGAATAGTTAGCTCAAGTCACAAGAGCGGAGATTTTTGAAAGCTTTGTACTCGTGTACAGCAACCGGCGCTCAGGTATCAGTTGCAAGAAAACCTTCCCAAAAAATCTCTGCGCGCACCAGAGCCGCTCACGCGCACAGCAGACCAGTGTGAAAGTTGTCCCTAAGTGGAGCTTATGTACAGAGCAGGTCAAAGCCATGTACGAAGTTTCTGGGGTGCGCCATCACTTCACATCATCATTACCCGATTGTATGAGAGGTTTTGAATCTCCAAGACGAGCGTTGATCCATGCAACAGCGCAATGGAAGGAAGGCAAACGAAGGCTGACGGGGATATCTTTTGTCATAATTTATACATGCAAGACACTGAGTCTTTGCTTCATCCCTTCACTGTGCCTGGTCTTGTCTGTCTGTCTGTCGGTCACTAATGAGCGACAACAATGTCACACGGCACCTGAATAATCTAACCCCCTTTGACCCTCCAGGAATTTTCACCTAGGTAGGATTCCCCTTCATCCCCATGCTCTTCTGGCATTTTACCCTATGGAAAGTAGATTCTAGGTTGTGGGCCATCCCATAGGTCCACGGTCGTTTCCATCTCTCCAAGTAATGTCGAGGCAGTCGCAACTCGACTAACAATGAACTCCGCCTCCCGCCATGTAGGTCGCCTCCCCCTAGTATGGCTCCACCCTCGTCTAACTTCATGGCACAAAAAAGTGTGCCGTACCGTTTTACCGTCCACCACCCCCGAAATGAATAACGCACAAGCATGACGACAGCCCAATGTCGATAACACCACCACCACCATTTCTTTGAAGATCAGGTATTTGAACAGAGGGAACGAAGAAGAAAAAATAGAAAGGCGTAAGAAGATGGCATGGATAATTCGATGAGACAACATCGGCGTCGCTCAACGATGACAGGGGTGCATATCTCTTCCGTGATTGTCAAAGACCTGATATGAGAAGAAACAGGAATGGATCCGGCCGTCGTGGGCACCAGCACCTCTGAACGGAATCAGCATCCTCGTTAGCCGGTGAATGAGTCGATAGATGTTTCCGATCACCGCATCAAGGCATTCCCATTGTGGCGGCACAGGAGACGTCGCACTCGTCCAGGTGCGCAATAGGACCGGAAGAGGATGCGTCGTCGAGGTAGTGACAGACCCGAACTCGAAAAGAGGTCTTTCGCTGAATCCTTATACTGCGAGGGGCCATAATTGCTAGGACATCATAGCAGAAATGAGCCTGAGGCATAATTCATAACGATTAGAACAGGTGGTACGTTGAGTAGTCCGACAGCTCGAGGGTGGTCAATGCAAAGATCTAGGGTGATAAAGTGTCAAGGTGATTCTGTGGCGGTAGAGGCAGGACCAGGCGATTTGTGTCTTCGAAAGAATTGAAAAGCATTCATCCTGAAACGACTCGGTCGTTTCTTGATCGATCTCTCAATCGCCGAGTTAGCGGAATTCACGGAGCTCGCTGTCTCGACTTCGAAGATTGGCTGGTCGTTCATCTTCGGCTCTGTCATACTCTTCGCAGAGTCAGGTGCCGAGATTGTCGGTATAGGATTGCTCCTTGGTCGTTCTAACGACTCTTGGCTGACAACGCTTGTTCCCTGAGTACTAGGGGATAGCGGCATTCTGCCCGTAGTGGCGCTGCTGGCGCAATCACCATTCGCGTGTGCAAAGCTACTGCCTTCGGTGGTCTCGCTGTTGCGTTGCTTCTCCCGTCCAACGAGGCAGTCATCACCAGTGGCGAGTTCTTTGACAGGCTCAAAATGAGATGAAATGCCATTTGTGCTCCTGAATCCGCCTCTGAGCTCTGGCGTGCTCGCCGATCTAGGGATCGCCTCAGGTGCCTGCGGAGACAGAGTCGCATTCTGGGCTGCACTCTGATTGACAACTGGCTGTGTTTGCTTTTCAAGCTGGGGTTTGTTCAAGGCTTGAGCAATCTTGAACTGGAACAGCTCGAAGTTGGTCGTGAGCTCGTCAACTGTATACTGCATGTTTGGGAGTAGATCGGCGACTCCTTGGAACAAAGGCAGAGCGAACATGCTCATGAAGTTCAGCTGTGACCGGAACTGAGACGTCCTCTCTGTAAGTAGTGGGGCCATAAGGGACGTTGGGATTTCGAGTTCCTTCTCCATAGAGCGTTGCCGTGCGAACTCCTCAGCCAAGATATCCATCCACTGCAAAGCCGTCTCATGCCTTCTGGCCTGTACCATCATTGTCAACACAAGTCCACGCAAGTTGTATAATTCTGCGAAATACATACCACGTTGCTGATGTCTGCACATTTGATCAACAAAGCGCAGGCAAGGCCCTTTTGTTCCTCGACCATACGGCTGTTCCAGCCGTCTATCGAGTCGTTTGCGGCCAACTTTTCTTTGAGGTCGGCCAGCCTCTTCATGTAGTCAAAGTGCAACCCCATGTCCGTGGCAAGGATCGAACTGATCATAAGACTCCGCATCTTTCTGTCCTCGAAAGCGGAAGGCCAGTATCTCCGGAGGATCTGCGAGAACGCGGCACAGTGAAAGGATTCCAGCACGGACCGATCATTGTAAAGCTGGGCGAGAGGGGCGTTGAGGGTGACAAGGAAGCCATTGTTCACCCCGGGATGACCAACATCGTGCCCGATGGCTGTAATCAGAAGCGTCAAGGCCTCAAACGGTGCTAGGAGTGCCTCCACTGGGGATCTTGAAGGGTTTTGGGGCTGGTCGCCAAAAGCATAAGGATGAATGGTGTCGGTGTGTAATAGAAAGCTGAAAGTTGCCTGTAGAACATCCACCACGTGCCTGAAATTGTGGTATGGTACAAAACTATTGTAAGCAGCTCGACAGGCAATAACAAACTGGGTCAGTTGATCTGGCAGAATAGCGGTCAGAAATTGTGTTGAAAGGGTCGGAAACCCACTTGACACGCAGGCTCTTTGGGTGGGGGGAGGGGAGGAGAAAACTCATCACATTCACTCACCCGGGGGAATTCGCCATTGCTCCAGTTCGGGCATCGAGAGCGCATGACTGAACATGAGAGATGCCGCGACCACAAGTTCATCGTCGGAAAAGTCATGTGCGCAGAATTGCCATCGGCCTACAGCCTCTGCGATTTGCGCCTGCCTCTCTGAGGAGATTGATATCCTAAACGATCCCAGTGAGTTTTCTTCGTCGTCGTCCAATCTACAGATCCCTCTCATCAAGCCAGCCACCATTGCCTCTCGAAGATACGCGAATGGCTTGCCACCCGTGTCCACGCCAACCCAGGAACGTTTCCTGTTCTTTCGTGCCTGAAGGAGCGCATCGCGCTCCTTGATGGATGCTTGGTGAGCCTTGTATGCATGCACCTCGAGGCTCTCGATATTCTGGGCCTGAAGCGGACTCGTCATTACATCAGCGGCTCCATAATCGACACAGGTCTGGACGAGTTCCGGCCGGCTCGAGCGACCACTGGGCGAGGACATTGGGATAGGTGTTCCTCCAACAGCGTTTTCATCTGCCTCAGTCGATCCGATCCTGGGGCCGACCTGGAGTAGAGGAGGGAGCGAAATAATTGGTATTGGTATAACAAGCTTCGTCAACTTCAGCATATCAGCTTCGGCGACGACCCTCTGCAATAGCCTCAGCCCGTACAGTTCAGCCGCGGATATCTGGGCCTCGCTCTTTGCTGGAGATGGATTCGAATGTGGCGACGGCGACCTAGACCGTGAAGGGCTTCTTCCTCTTCGTTGCGGTAGTCGTTCGTCGTAAGGGACGTCTATTAGTACAATGGTAGGGGTATGGTCGATGGTAGATGCATGGTGTAGAGCGGATAGGGTGGAGAGACAGGATGAGCTACTTGAGCAAATGTGGACTAAGAGGGAGTAATAGTCAGAACGGGATGGTCACAATTGCGTTGGGACGAGCAGTACATACTGTCGCCAAAGGCTTCTCTGAGAATCCGAAGGCTCTCGGTTAGGTGTTCAGGTTCAGCACCGGTCGGGCTGCGGTTGGCGACGCCATCGATTAGGTCAGAGGTAGGGACGCGGGGTTGCTCGTGGGCTAAGCGGTCAACGTATATCACGTTGAGCGAGGATCTGGCCATGGTCACGGAAGCAGAGACCGCGACCAGTCTCGCGACTGGTGCGCCTTTGCCGCGAACGGAATTGGGCAGGACCAGACGGTTCCGGCAGGAGTCGAATTAAGGAGCCCGCTTTTGCTCTCAGAGACGGCACGTAGCGGCAACCGACAACCAAGCTCGAGCGAGGGGGATCCCAACACCGAGAAGGATTGTCGGCTTGGGCACCACTCAGCTTGAAGTCGCCTGCCTTGTGTTATTGTGCGAGGCGTCCACAAGCGAAATGCTCGACAGTCTCACACTGTGCCAAGATGGCCGTGTAGGTCGAGGATGCTGGCGGAACTGAATAGGGCTGCCACCTCAGCGAGACATCGGATTTCAAATTTCGATAAACCGGGCGGTCGTCGCCAAGGACAATCGAAGTAAGTATGCGATTTTCGGCCGAAAAGGGGGTCGGGGGACTTGTTGACATAGACTGGGAATACGGGGATCGAATGGGTATCGCGGAGATTGGCATGGGCGGGAGGAGCGCAAAGCACTTGAAGCCAGGCCGGTCCACAGCGGCGTCTGAGTCCGGGCCGACAAAGAGAAGTCGCACAGAAAAGTAATTCAGGAGAATTGTGACATGTAATGTAGTTGCTAGGTTTATCGAATTTGTGTGAACTCAACACAGCTGGGAAATCCGGTGTGTTGCGTAGTGCAATGATGATGCCGAGCGACCCTGCGTCGAGTGTTTCGAACCAAGGTGATCAGCAACAAGAAGGGAAGGGGGGGTCGTACTGGTGGAAAGGGCGGTCCACAAGATTGAGTGTGACGATAAATAACGATCAAGGCGGAGTCGAGTCGAGTCGGGAATCAAGATGGAGCAGAGGTCAATTCGATTTTTTTTTTAAGGAAGAAGAGACGAAAAGGCCCTGCAAGCTGTTTAAGATGGACACTAGAAGCACGAGTTTGGTCGTGTGCCAGTGGTGGTCGTGTGCCAGGATTCTGGTGGTGTTTCCCTGCTTGCCCAGCTTGGTGAAGATGAGCTCCTGCGGGCGCGGGCCTTGCTGGAGACGGGCAAGCGCGAACAGCAGTGGCAGTAGGTGGCGGCAGCGCGATAGCGGTAGCGGTAGCGGTAGCAGTTGGCCGGACACAGGATCGAGGGAATGGCCCTGTCCTGTCTTGGAATGGGGGTATGTGTTATGTTGATTGATAGGGTAGGTACAAAGAGAGGGACCGAATTGAAACGAAGACGGAGAAAGCAAAGCATAGAACAAGGAGCCTGGAGCAGGATTGTGCCGCAGCAGGTCGCAGGTCGCAGGTCGCAGGTTGCGCGGGTCGAGGACTTGTGTCGCGGTCGCAAGCGCAGACGCAAGTCGTAGAAGTCGCAAGTGGAGGAGGAACAAGGCCTTGGCCTGGACCAGGACAGAACAAAAGTAGAGGACAAGGAACAAGGGAAACGAAGAATGGTACGGTACGGAGCAGTCAGAATGGCTGATGAATGGTCTAGTCACTTGGGGGGGTGGCCCAGGGCCTGGTACGGCACGGTACGGTACGGAACGGTAGGGTACGGACACAGTACCAGTAGTCCAGGAGAGAGAGATAGTGACTGGATGAATAAAAGGAGAAAGCTCAAGGAGGGCTAAGGTGCAACAATAATTCAAAAACCAAGAAGGCACATTGGGGTTGACATCAGCCATTGGAACGTGGACTTGAACATGGACTTTTGCTGGAGCCCGACCAAGCAGGTTAGGAAGGTAGTAAAGCTCGCGAGGAAAAGGCAAGGCGAGGCAAGGCAAGGTAAGGCAAGGCAAGGCAAGGCAAAGAACAAGAAAAAGACAAGACAAGGCAAGGCAAGGCTAGAATAGATACGGATAGCCCAATTTCAAGGTCCCCTACTTAGTTGTACTATCCCTAGTATAGTACGTTGCGAGCACGGGGAGAGAGGGAGAGGGAGAGGGAGAGATTTTGTCGCAGCATCTCGCAACCTTGCAAAGCACAGCGGCCGCTGGAGACGATGAGAAGAGGGACCAAAGACAAAGAGGGAAAAGGACCCATCTAGCCAGCCAGCCAGCCAGCCAGCCAGCATAGTACCGAGGGACAAGGAACAGTGGCCTGCAACAGCAGGGGTGAGTTTACTGGGGGTAACCCTGGAGGCTATCGGCCACTCCTGCGCTGCTGCTTTATTTCCTGCTCGGTAGCTTAACCCACAGGATGCGGAACATGTCTACTTCGTACAGAGGAATGGATTAACGATAAAAGGACTGGAGGAGAAACTGCCGATAAGTCCCACTTTCACCGACTCTAATTTGTCCAGTACATCTTTTCACGTATGTGTTGCCTGTTTCATTGTAGGGCTGCGGCCGCGTTTACGATGCCATGCAGCAGCTTACTACTGATTGGTTCTGACGGGGAAATTGACTTGGCCACGGAGAAAAGCGCTGCTTCTGATATCAGAAGTCCTAGTGTATTCCATGATTGTCATGACACGTTATCAACAAACGCAAACACTGTACAGTAAGGACGGAGTGGAGACGACCAGTAAGGATTCTGCTTCTGAAGTGTCTTTCTGCAATTTGGGTACCCACGCAAAGTCCACGGCAGATATATGAGGGGCTGACAAGGTGTCACCGTTTGACTACAGCTGTGTTCAGTCGACACAGCTTGCGTGTATCCCCTTCTCGAATGCTTCTAGCGGCGACCAAACACCAAATCTCGTACTCGGCCGTTGGGACTCGGTCGACCGTTTGGGCAGCGTAGCACAATTGCACGCGACAACTGCAATACAGATCAAATGCAGTGCAATCATTGGGAAGATTGAATCCCAACACGATAATAAAAAGACAAGGCACGGCAATGACGGGAAGTGAGACTGAGACTGAGACTGAGGCTGGAAGCAGAGGCTACGTAGCAGCGTGAGATCATACTTTGTCGGCCCACCACCCAACCCAGAGTACTACTTAACCCCAGTACCTACTCTGCTCATTTTTTGATTGCTGTCAAACTGAACAACATAGCAGCCTGAAGGGAATTGACCAAGGCAAGACTGGAGGGGCTACGAGGTTAACAATCAAAGGCACAAATGCCAGTGAGAAAACACTGCAATGTACTGCAGGATCAGGCTGGCCCACTGTGAGCTTAGAGGCGGGAGGGACCAACCAACTCAAGAGACACCCGACTGTGGTCTGCGACACAAAGGCTCGTACAATCGACTGGGTGCATGCGACGGTACAATTGATGTGAACCCCTTCGCGTGCCCCTTGTGCCACGATCAGACAATTCACAACACAATCCCATGAATATCTATCTTGCAGAAAAAGAGATAAAAAAAAAAAAGAGAATGAAGAACCAAAAAGATGAAAAAAAGACGCACAGTGGTGGTATGAAAGGGCAAGAAACACGAACCGACAAGGAATAAAAGGACGGAATGGTTGGCTGGCAAGGTTGCCTGGTTTGGTGCTGATAGGATCGACCGGGGAACCCTTCTACCACTCCATCTCCGAAGTCTGCAGGAGCACGCGCAGGTTTGCCGACCCACTCGCACCTGTCCTGCCGAGCGGGGGGGCTTGAGAAGACACGCCTTCCATTCTTTTCCACTCATCCTTCTAGAAGACTGCTAGAAGGGTCATGAACAAATCCCACAGCGCACTAATGCCAGGTACCTCGCTAATCACAGTTACGTGACTTCATCTCCACACCAGTCGCCGAAACAACGTCAAGATAAAAAAGGAAACGAAAAAGAAAGTAAAAGGAAGAAAAAAAAAAAAGTAAAAGAAAAAAGGGGAAGAGGTAAGAAGAAGTGAGCTGGATCATGAGGCGAGCCTGATTGGGGGGTGAACCAAAGGCACAAAAGGGTGGACGAGAACAGCATACTGTTGTGTGGCCGCCCTCAATTTTCCAATCGACGGACAGTTACAAAGGAACCATGCCGACTATTGGCAAAAATTGGTGTGTGACCAGGCTGCGGGCCCCGTGGGCCCTTTCCATGAGATCAGCAGTCGATCAGAGAAGCAAAGTCCCACATTGTCCTCGTTCGGCTTTGTGTCAGTTTTCTGCCCGTTCGCAGAACATTCTTTCAAATCGGCGTGCCGTCATCTACATACGTATCACTACTACCTCAACTAGCTTCATCTGTCACCGATCTGCTTTCGACTCCAAAAGAGGAAGCGAAAGGCTGCCGAAGCCTCGCCTCTGATCTTCATCGTGGCAAATTCCTGAACCGATCGCAGAGATCTTTTTGCACGTACAAGGACGGTATACCAGGGTGTTGTTATGTGCACACTCGGGGCTGATTCCCTACCAAACAGTCCGGTTGATTTCGATTTGATTCCAATCAATTTCTCCAGCGTCGTCTGTGTCCCAACTGCAGTCATCCATTCCTCTCCATTCATTCAGCCTCTTCCATCTTTGATCTTACTAGGCTTCACCGAGCGCACTAAGCCATCAACAGAATCTCAAAGCTTGCCGACAGCTGGCCTATCACGGCCGCAGCCACCAAATGTCGTTTCAATTACCGTTTACGGCTACCTGATCGGTAGCCCTGAAAAGCTTCCTCTTCTCTTTCCAGTGGGAATGAGACGCCCATCCTCCTTCCTGAAGGGGCATGTCCCCGAGCCCGAGCCGCCATGATCCGGATATAACCAGATCTACGGCTATTTGCATAGCTTGACCTCCCGCCTGCTTGATTGAGCCTTGGCTTGTGCGCGGCCTGCAGTGGGGTGGGTTCCAGGCATTTCGCTGCGAGCATATAAAACTTTATGTCGGAGTGGGACAAGGAATGGACAGCCGCATCTTCACACGGCATCACGGTCCTCCTGGCCTGTTGGAAACTTTCATCTCTGACCGGTTGAGCCACACGACAGAGCCACTCTTTGGCAATTTGGCTCTGGTGTAGTACTCAAAAAAAAAAAAAACGTTACAGCGACTGCTCGGTCCCGTCCCGACGAACCATTTATATTCTATCGTGTCGAAACAGTCGACCACACAGCTTCATGCCTGGGAGATCAAGCCCGGTAAACCATTGCTACCTACCCGCCAACCTGGAGGGTTCTGAAAACCCGGCTGTCGTGCTCATCTCTCACCAATGAATCCGCATTCCTTTCCCGGTCTTGGAAAAGCCACCGGGTTCGTCCTGGCAAATCAGATCCCACCTCGGGTTCTCAGATATATCGCCATGTCGTGCCAATTCTGCATCTTTGCTCCCTAGTTCAAGATGGCTCCGTGTCACTCCGTCTGACATCCTCCAAACCAACAAGCTACCTAGTATAAGCCAGCAGGGAAGATGAGAGGGGCCCCTTCAGCACTTCTCATGCCTGCTTACCTCCGTACTGCACAGCATCTTACGCATGCGCGTACGTAGGCGGAACATATACCTGCTCTGTCGAGAGGGTTCCCCCTTCCCTACACCAACCCCAAAGCCGTAGACAAAGCCCACTCACACTGGTCGCCTCGCCTGACAGCTGGACCCTCCTTACAGGTGCTCAGATCGCCATATCGTTGGTTGTGAGCTGCATGCCGTCTTATCCACCTGCAGAACACTGCACACACACGCACACACACCGGCCGGCACAGGTCCCTGAAAAGGGAACGTTATTTCCCGCGCAGCATGTAACAACGTCTCATCGTCGCCCCAGGTACCGGTCAACCCAAATCCAAGCTCCGGGCTTGTGAGGCTGGTACCTTTCCCGCAGACATGCCCTTCGAGCTTAGCCACAAAGCTTAAATTCCAACGCGGCTAAGAAGCTGGGGTCGATCTGGTACGATATGGTTGCTGGTGTCTGCGGAGATCGCTTTCCATGGTCTCACTGTCGTCACCGCATGTCGAGTCAGGATCCCGCCGGTGTTTCTATCATGTAGCCTCCACGTCGGATTTTCTTATTACCGGAGCGGCAGGTATCACCGCCTTCAAAGCATTGTCATCTGCACAGATCCGGTGAAATATGAGCCGCTGCCATCGCAGCCCTTCCTGTCGACCTGACCCCAAATTCCCCAATCCAGCAACAGCGTCACAACAAACATCAACAACCATGCACGATTACTCTTCGAAGAGCTTGTTGCTGTCGACAGTGAGCGCCCGTTGCCTTGTCCTGGAATATCATCCCCTCATCCGAAGCGCACAACCTTGAAAGACACAACTCTTTCTGTCCTGTGGCTTTGAACGGCTCTGCCGTCGCTGCCATCGCCGCGGCTCTTCCACATTACTCGGCACATACCCCCTCGTAGGTCGCCGAGCCAAGAAATGATGACCGCAAAAGCAATGGTGACGGCGCCGGCTCTTAACTTGTGGAGGCCCGGGCCTATGCGAGCCATGGCCGCCCTGCATACGAGATTGACTTTCCGCCAGACGGCCCTCCTGCCCCCTAATCGACGTGCCTTAGGATTTACTTGGGCAAGAGGCTGAGCAGCGGACTAACATCTTCCATCCCACCGCCCCGCCCCGCCCTGCAATCTGAGTTGCCTCTGGTACCAGGAAATTGCCAAGACCTACCAGTTCGGACTCAAAAAGTACGATCAAGTAGACCATTTGTGCGTCCTACATTGCGGCTCCGCGTAGGTTTCGGGTCGGATCGTGGTCAACAGCCAACTGTCTTGGATAATTATAATATGAAATTCAAGCATACACTTCCCTCAGCTTGGGTTTGAACGCCGTAGCAAGCAACCTAGCGTGGAAGGCTACTGTGATCAACATGTGTGTGTACTTTCGCAATCTTGGCCATATCGACAGCTCGTGCGCATGAAACAGCTTGGCGTTGCCAGAGCAAAAAGAGCCCCAGACAAGCAACAGGGCCATGCTATCTATTTCGCGGCGTAATAAAGAAAATCCCCCAAAAATCCGCCGACGGGGCCCCGACGGGCCCCAAAAAAAGTAAACGGGAGGACCCTGATTCATTCACGATCGCCTCGTTCACAAGGCCAGTCCAGCATCGTCACTGCCGCGGCGTAGGTCTACCCCGTACGTCAAGGTCCAGCATCTTTCGCATCCGATTGATGGTCGGACGCATGGTCGTGCGCATGTATGTGTGTGTGTGTGTGTATGTGTGTGTGTATGTGTTTTATGCATAGGTATGTATGTGTAGGTGTTTTTGCTTTTCCTTTTTCGGAGGTTACTCGTCTCGTCTGAACTTCTTTATGCCTGGCGCGGGATGCCCGACGTGACAGGAAAGACGGATTGCTCGCGGAAATAACAAGGAAATTAGGGATTGCGAAAATTATATTTTTTTTCTTTTAGAGTTCTTCGGGGTCCAAACTTTGATTATCAAGGGCCCTTATAAGAACCATAAAGCCTATATCCCGGCAGCGACCAATGCTCGGCGCATGAGTTGGGAAAAAGAAAGGATAGCCTTTTTGTTTTCCTCCGATTGTGCAGCACAAACACACACAGACACACACACCCACACAACAAATATACCAAATATAAAGTGAACAGATCCAAGTGCGCGCTGTGTATAAGGGTAAAAAGTTTACCCGTTCGTTGGCTTTCTAGTAAAACCCGTCAAAAGCCGGCCCAATGACGATCACGTTGTTTACTTCGTAAAATCTGCATGCCTTCCCGCAAAGACCCAGCCCCTTGTGTTCATAAATGTCTGTGAGACAGACATTATTGCTCTTACTTGACCCGTATCCAGCCGCCGGGAACGGAGGAGAACCGGGAGCAGGTTGGGAAGTGCCAGGGGCACAGACGATGATGGCACCGAGGCTCGAGACACGGCCACGGAAGCAAGCGGGCTGCATAGGAGTCCATACGACTATGCGTACTGCAGCAAGGACAAGCCACTGTCAGCCCGTTGAAATATTCGGAGGCAGATCTATGCTGGTTATATTATGTCGTGAGCTAATGATGTCCTTTCCAAACAGTCCAAGGGGAAAGTAGATTTCCGGCCAGTAAGGGGACAGGTTGAAGGCCAGACGACGGTTGAACCTGCTGCAGACCTGTTCGGCGAAATCTTGGTGACCACAGAAGGATCTGTAGCCCGATGGACGAGGTTTAGGATGCTCTGCATCAGGGTACTGCATGCCAGTGAAAAGACGAGACCATTCCGCTGGGCCTGACAAGACCGAGCCTGTTTGAAATAATGCTTTATATCGTATTTGTCTACAGACAAACGACTGAATGCAGGTTGCCTCTAGAGTCTATGTTTGTCTCTCCAAGTCTTCATCTTCCCCTTGCTAGGGCTATGCTTGCAGCCGAAACATGCCAAAGCACAATAACGCAATGATAGCCCAACCAACCTGCATGCTTTTGTTATTTGTTTTGCATATCTATGATCAATTCTTCGAAGCCGTCGACTGACGAACAACAGGAAAGCCGATGCTCGCGTTCCGAGTCGGGTCCGATCAGGTCCATTCCAACCTCATTGCGCCTATATTTGCGCATGCGCATTGAGCGCCTGACGTAGTAAAGTCTCGTTCGACTGCGGTCTTGTATGGAGGCGCTCGGCTTGTGCCTTCGGCAGCGCCGCCGCCTTTGAAGTTGCTCCGCAAATATATTGGGAGGTGTGTGCCGTCGTACTGTTATCCGGTATCTCTAGAGGCGGTAGTCCAGACGGTGACCATAGCGATTCAGCCTGTTAAGGACAGTCGTGATGCCTAGTATCCCAGCGCCCAAGTTGCGACGTAAAGTGCTGAGTGACTAACGTTACTCTGTACCCTCGCTATTCTGAACAACCTCTTCCTCGTCATCGGCCGGCTCAAATAATTCCGCATACTTCATACATGCCTCCTCCAATTTAAGACCGCCGAGTGGACCGTCGCTGCGCCGGCGGTAAAACAGCAGGTAGGCGTGAGACGTGATCATTCTCTTAGTATCCCGGATGGGACCGCTCACAACGGAATCGTCGAACTTGTACCAGTTGTCATCCTCGAAGTTCTTGGCAAAAGCCGTATAATGTCCACCGCCCAGGCCACCCATGTGGTCGTCGATGGCAATGAGATCGTAAATTTCCTGCTTGCCGTCTTTCTTCTCGATAACACGAGTAGATATGTCCAAGCCCTCGATTGGAAACTCGACAACGGCATCGATCTTGTCGCGGCGGTGACCAGCCGAGCTGAACCGCTTTAGGTGAACGATGAGAATGTCTGGAGTATGCCATAGATCGAACTTCTTGGCTGCCCGGCAGAACTCTTTGCACTTCGGACAGTACCACTTGTCTTCCTCGGACAAGATCTCTTCTTTTTCAAACTCATCCAGGCAATCGTCCAAAGAGATGCCCACCTTGGTTCGCGCTCGGCGAGCCATCTGATCAGCTTCAAGCTTCCCGTCCCTGAGTGTCTCAATACTGTCTGTCAGGAATGTCGAGTAAGAGGCAGAGGTGTTGTCCTCGCTGTCCCCACTCAAGCCGAAGACACTGTCCCAGGCAGTTGGATCCCAGTCCACCACGATGCCTTCGCCAAGACGGACCAAGGGACCACCATCTGCTCTTGAACCCTCTTCGGGATCGTCATCCAAGCTTAAACCGAAGCCGTTACTGAGCTGGGGGCTGAGGCGTCGATTGTTCTGCTGGTGCTTATTGAATTTGCCCGCTCGGCCCCTCTTGCCATATGTCTTGTACTTCTTCTGCTTGCGGCCGCCACGCAATTTTGGCTGCGCGCGGTGAGGCAGATTCTGCAAATATGTCAGAAGGGATACCTCGTAGACTATGGGATATTAAAATGGACTAACCTGAAGTTCAGGCAAGGACTCCTCGTCACTTGACTCGGCAGCCATCCGAGTCACTCCTCCGTCAACGAGAGGAGCAGCCTCGGGGGTTTCGTCAGTACTGCTCTCCTCGGAAGCTGTGCCTGAGCCTGAGGGGCTTGGCATTTCGTCGTCACTTGGCGAGGCAGGCTGGGGCTTTCTCGTAGCGAGTCTCGGGAACAGCTTTTCGGTCTGCCCTCCGTAGGACGTCCACCCAGTAGCTAGAGGGCTGTTCTCCGAGAAAGTGCTCATATCGAACAGTGTCTGAAGCCGTCCGTCGAGATACACCTCTGGATTGATCCAATCTGGCCGCCGAGTGTTGAACTTCTTGAGTAACAAGGGATATCTTATGACATGTCAGCAGATCATAAGGGTAACGGATTCAAGAACAAATGACGTACTCTTCCGCATCTTGCTCTGTGGAAAACTTGTCAGGCGCATCTTGCATGCTGACATCCACAAGATCATCCTCGCCTTCAATAGATTTGGCCACTATCCGACTATCGCCAGAAGAGTCCGCATCTGAAGCATTGATGAGAGTGGGGTCCACATCAGAATTCTCCACGGGACGGTGATCAGCCGTCGATGATAGAGATGACACGTCTGGATGGCTTGTGAAGGTGAGGACTTTCTCCAGAATCTTGCGACGGATGGCGTCCTCGTTATGGGCCTGAAAGGATGTTAGCAAAGACATTGAAGGCGGGATGTAAATCATTGACAAGTACCTCTGCAGGACTCAAGATGATAAAGTGTGGTGGTCCAACATTGTCAGAAGATCGCGAGCGCTTCTTATTTGACTTGGTCACTCGAGGGTTGAACCGGTGCATGACAGGAACCAACATCTTTTGCGACATCTGCTCCACTATCGGATCGTCTGGCGAGGGCAAATCGTCCTGGTTGCTGAGGTAGACGGTCTTGTAGGGCTTCTTCTTCTTTCCGAGATTCGTCGGTTTGGCTTCCAACTCAAAGAAGCAAGGTTTGTCATTCTTGCTCTCCATCTCATCCCACGCCTCCTGATAGTCCTCGTAGATTTTGAAGAAACGGTCTTTGAACTCTTCTGCGCCAATGAGACGATCCGCCGGAACTCCTACGCGAGAGGATATGAATTCCTTCATTGCCCTTACACTTTGCGACTTGTCTAGTTCGACAATGATGTCGACTGGCCGATCGTTTAGGGGGAAGTACCTCACCCTTCTCTGCCACATGTTTCGAACGGGCAGTGGAAGCGTCAAGTTGGTGAAAGGCTCGAAGGTGATGCTAATCTTGGCGCAGGTGGGACACACAAGGGTGGACTTGTACAGTCCAGTGAAGAGATCGCCGATGACCGAGTCATCACGTTTCTTATGGATGTCCCAAACTTTGGCAGCCAGTTCCCGTATCAATTCCTGATTACCGACCATTTCGTCTGTGGAATCAGGCTTCTCAATGTATGGCTTTTTCTTGACGCGATTCAGATCCTCTTGGAGTCCGTCCAAAAGGAAGCCCAGAAACTCTTGCGTGTCTTGTTGCGCCCAACCAGAAAATTGAGGCGCATAGCGGCCCACAGTGTCCTTGAAAGCGCGAGGTGAGACCGAGTTGGGCGAAGAAAACTTTTTGTAGATCGCCTTTAGGAGATATGCATAGGCGTTGGCGACTTGGCCACCGTGACCCAAAGGGTTGTCGTAGTTCAACTCCTCTTCAAAGTCCCCAGTGACGAAGTACTTTGTCAGTTCCTCAACACTTCTGATACATTGCAAGGCAGAGTTCATGTAACATGTGTTGCCGAGATTGGAAAGACCCGTCAGTCCCTTGCGGTCTGACTTCTGTTGTCGACCGCGCGTGGAATATGGCGGCGGGGCCGAGCTGTTGCGACTGTTCTGGTTGCCTTTGAAGTTACTGGCTCCAAAATCACACTTCGGGCCGAGGATGGAGGCTGCACAGGTGTCGTTAGTTATTGAAAACGGCACACAGCAGCGCGCATCGACCTGGGAAACATACTGTTTTTGGCGGACTCCTCCACGGAGGTGCTTGTTCCAATTGTATCAGCAGTCTTTGCGTCCGAGTCGGCAGCCTCATCCGTGTTGGAAGTACTGGAATCGTTCTGGCCTTCCTGCGTTTTGGTCTCGCCAGAATCCGGCTCTTGTGCCTGCTCTTTCTTAGACCTCTGCCGCTGCGCATCATCTGCATTTCCACCAGGATTGTCAGCCACGGGAGCATTGTCCTCCATGTCTGATCCAACCTGAGTTTCGTGTACACTAGATCGATCCATGTCTAGATTGGTCAGATTGAGGTCAATGTCTGGCGTGTCCTCGTCTTGGTCGTCGACCTGCGCACTGGTTGATGCATCGTCCCTTGTCGAGTCGACATCCTCGTCCTGCAGCGCTCCCTCGACGCCCTCTATGATGTCGCGATCGGCGATGGACACATCCTCACTATTGGCAGTGGGAGGCAGGGCGAGCATGTCGACATCAGTGGCGTTGGGGTCATCGTCGGCAGGGGCACTGCCTGCGCGGCGCTTCAGAGGCGATGCCGCTCGGGGCAAGTCTTCTGGACGTGACATCTTCCGTTTTCTAAACGTGGAAGACGTGGTGAAGGGGAGCTGCCTGCGCAGCTCCAAGTTGGCAGGTCGGAAAGGAGGGAATCGACGATGCGACGGTGACGACGACGACGACGACGACGACGACGACGACGACGACCACGAGGAGAGGCGCTGTCAAGGCCAGAAGGAGAGGACTTGTCTGCAATGCGCAAATGCACGTTGAGGGCGCGTTAGTGGGGTTTGGTTCAGATGCCCGGCAGCCTGTGCAATGAAGCAAGCCGATCTGGAGCGTGGGAATGTCTCGTTAGGTGATGGAAGGTAAAACCTGGTCAACCTGATTCACAAGGGAACATTTAGTAAAACACCAACGCCAACCCAATAAACAAAAGTAAAATGGAGTTGAGGTTATGAAGTGGCCCACAGGGGGTGAGGGCCAACAATGTTTGATGCAATCGTGAAAACACAGGCTTGTCACAAGACAAGCCGCGATACGTTGAATGTGTAGGTGCAGCAGGTTTGCAGGTGGGTGAGAGTGTAAGTTGGCACCCTCTATAGTCACTGAGGCGAGCGGGAAGAGGGAGAGAATAGGATAGAAACTCGGGGTGCTTTTTTTTTTTAGAGCGAGAGGGCGCTGCGCCTGTTGGTGTCAGGGACTTGACGATGCGCTAAACCAGCGACCTGGACTTGGAAGTCTCTTGTACTCCATACCTCTCTCATGCAGGATGACAGGGGGGGGATTTGGAGCAGGCAAGAGCAAACCCACCAGTATTTTTCAATTGCTGAATACTGACTTATGAATTATAAGTACATGGTCTTGTAGTTGGTCTCTTGATGGACTGCCGGGTATGTTTGACAATCTACAATGTGCAATGAATGGACAGGATGGTTGGATCGATGATGGGCTTTGCAGCAGGCTTGTTGAATCCCAAACATGGAAGTTGCTGTTTCCTACCACTCACTACCCACTGCTTAGAAGTAGGTACAAGCACCTACCTACCGATTTCCAGCGGGGCTGAAAAAAATCTGTCACTTACCACCCGGGCACTTGACCTAGGTGCGGGCTACTGGACCACCACCGGGTTTTTTTTGGCAAAGAACGGCCGCCCCGGCCGGCTGATGCCCACTATCCGGGTTTCTTCCGGTACATCACATTTTTGTAATGACTGAGCAAAATACCTAGGTAGATGCAGCACGGATTCCTCACTTGTTTATCATCTCATACAACGCGTAAGGTGAATGGAAGAACCATCAATAGGTCACACTGGTAATAGTAGGTACTCAGGCACGGGCAAATATTGCCAACTACAATCACTGGCTAGAGAAAAAACTTGCAGATATGGGGTTGCTTCTTTTCTATACCAAATATGAGAAGCCATGCCCTGGATTACCAATAATGGTCTGCCATGTTCAGTCCGTGTCCTTGAGATGCTAGAGGTCCTCCAAGAAGAACGCAAAACTCTAGTTACGCTCCCCGTCTCCCTACTGGCATTCCTAACTGCCTTTCAATCAAGGCTCCTGTCGGACCCGCCCGCTCCGTGCTATTTCCTGCGATAACACGTCCATCGCCTAGAAGCTAATCCTGATTCGACTATCCTTTTATAACACCAATACTGACCTATGCTCACAGCTTCGAGTCTAGCTCCTCATACTCCGTAAGGTCCTTCACCGGTATCGCACCCGCACTCACAGGCAGACGCGCCTTGAAGTCCCGCGGGTCATCAACAAAGTTGATCTTGGTTCCATTCAAGCTTGATGGGTTTTGTTCCTCATGCGTGCCAGCTACCCCGTTTGTCTTGGGGTGCAGCTTGTGCCACGTCTCAACAGCGCTGTCGATCTTGTCTTCGGCCACCTTGAGATCGTGTAACAAGTAGTCCCGAAGGCCCGCAACTTCCTTCTCCTCATCGTGACCGGCTGCAGACAGTCGCGCTTGTAAGTCCGTGGCAGCCTGTGACTCAGTCTCAGTCGAATCGAGGTCAAGCGCCTTGACAAGCTCGGTGATCTGCTTGGTGGATACGTCGCTTGTGGCTTGAGCGATCATCCAGACAGACAGTTTGGCGCGCTCGGGCGAAGATGGGCTGATGTAGTGCTTGAAGAATGCCACCATGTCGGCCTTGGTAAGTTGTTTGACTTGCTCTGCGAATCTCGTGGCTAGTCCCTATGTTAGTGGCCCATCGTGATTCGATAAAGGGGTGGTGAAGGCTACTTACAGGACTCAAAGTCATAATATTCATTGGAAATCTGACTCCAGAGCCGGTTGGTCTCCTGGTTGAGGTTCTTCATCTTCTCAAGCAGCTTGATAACAAGACTGCGCTTGTGACTCTCGAATTCGGAGTCACTCATCTGCTCCAGCGTATCAGTATAGTTACTCAGAAAACTTTCGATTCTACCCTCTAGGTATTGCGATGTCTTCTCGCTTTGAATGAGGAAGCGGAAGCCCAGCGTTGTCGTGCTGGTTTTGAGCCCACTAAACACAATGTAGCCCAGCTGTTCCTTGGTACGGAGCTGGTCGAACGCCGGTTCGTGGAGGATCTGGTCCAGAAGCAAGACTTTAGCTCGCAGCATGTGCTCGTGCTTCTCGCCCACAAAGAGGAAGTACTCGATGCAGTGGTTGACATTGGCTGGGTCTCCCAGCGTTTTCTTGTAGACGAAGTTGGAGCCAGGCGGGAATAGGAAGGATCGGTAGATGGTCCACTGCGATTTTGGCAGCTGACGCGTCTTGAGCGTATTCTCCATCATATCTGTAAGCTTGAGCGAGTCCTCCTTGTAAAGATTACCGTGGACCAGAGCCTCCATGTGCATCTGCGAAAGCAGCTCTTTGTGGAATGCCCGCGTAGACTCGCAGGTGATTGTGGACAGCTCAGCGGCAAATTCCTCCACTGTGAAGTCATGCTCCGTCGTCAGCCAGTGGGTATATTCTCCGACCTGGTGAAATGGCTGTTGAAAGGCCCAGTTCCGGTAAGCTCTGCTCAGCCGTTCCTTAACGATGTTAAAACGGTCCTCCTTGATCTCCAGATCCCTGATGGTCTTGAGCACCTGCTCCAACAGCACTGAGAGCTTGTCATTGTAACCGCTCACTTCGAGGAACAAGCCCCGAGCATCCAGCGATACGTGGTATTGCAGCCCGGCCAGTTCCGCATCGTAGGAGTACTCTTCCAAAGCGTCCCTGACCAAGTCCGTGAAAAATCTTGCCTTGACGGCATTCTCGGCGGACGCATATATTATCGGGCTTCTGCAGCTTACAATCAAGCTGGCTTTTGGTACCCAAAACGCGTCGTCCTTTTTGTACCAGGTGCGTGCCATGCCATCGTTTCGAATTAGCTTCGGCGCCACAGCTGGCTCCTTGATCTCCTTCTTCTCCACCTCAAGCTTTGTTGGTATGAACTGGTTCTTGTGAGGTAGGTGCAGCTTCGAGATCCGATCGGCCTTGCTACTGGAAGCAGCCCTCTTGATGTCGGCTAAGAACTCCTCTGGCAGCTTTTCACTCGAGTATTCCGTCCCATACCACCTCTCTTTCTTCTCCCAACTTCCAGGGTAGTCTCGAGAGATGATGGTCATCCTGAGGTTTTCTGGCCGCAAGCACTCTATGCCTTGACGGATGGCTTTTGGGTCGAACTTTCGGAGGCGGCTAGTGCCGCTGAGCAGCCACTCCCGGGGCAGAGGCTTCTGCATGACGGCGCTGGTCTTGCTGGTGAAGCGGCTTGCTGGCGTCTTTTGCTTGAATTTGAAATCCACGTCCGCCATCCCTTTCTGCTCCTCCCAGATCCACTCTTGTGGCGCCGTCTCCAGGAGCAATGACACATACTGGAAAAACACCTTTACAATCTCTTGGTAATTTTTCAAGCCCTGCCCCGTTATCAGCAAACATTACGACGAGTAGTCTTGTCAGTACAACTCACCTCTTCAGTCAATCGAATTTGGCAATCGAAGACTCCAGGAGAGCCAGGGCACACAGAGTACGCCCCAGCACTGAGGCCATTCGCCCAGCCCTTAGCCTTGATATAGGACATGATGCTACCAGGGCCTTCATGTCCTATCAAGTGGCTGATATACCTGCTCGGCAAAGACTCGAATAGTTCCTCTTCGTCGAGGAAAGGGAAAGACAACCCCAGCTCTCTGGAGTCCATGACAGGCTTAGCAAAGACTTGCATGCCAAGCTGCTCGGGTCCCAGTGGCGGAGCTTCTGACCAGCGATTTGGCTCGAGATCCTTGTCCACGATGTCAGAGAAATACTGTACAACCCAAGACTCCAAGACGTCCAGCGGTTCTCTTCCTAGAACGACGAGCTTCATACGGTTGGCGGAGTAATGCTTCTCGTAGAAGTCGATAAACTTCTGCCTCACGTTGATTCCACGCGCTTCGGGCTCGGTCTTCAGGACTTCGAGGTTACCTGTGGAGAAATAGCAGTACGGGTGGGCAGGATTAGACAGCGATTTCTCGAGCTGATTAAGCCGCCATGTATCACTCTGAAGATTCTTCTTGTTCTCGGAGTCGACGGCCCTCAGCTCGCGATCCAGTGTGGACTCCAGAAAAAGTGGTTCGATGAAGAATTGGGCAAAGCGGTCCAGCCCTCCTTTCAACGGGGATGGATTCTCTGCGGAAGGTTCTTTATCGTCACTCGGGTGAGCTGCGACTTCAAAATAGTAGTTTGTGGACGTGGCTGCGGTGTACGCATTGGATGAGCCCGAGTGGGCCGAGAGGTATTGGTTGTAAGCATTCTCTTCAGGGTACTTCTTGGTGCCCATGAACAAGAGCTTGATGCAAGTCAGTGGAACTATAACGCTATAGTCAAAAGGATGAAACCTACGTGCTCGACAGCATGCGCCATACCAGGCATGTCGCGCTCGTCACTAAAGTTTCCGACGTTGACGTCCATTCCCGCGCTGGCCTTGTCTGTTTGCGCATCATGAACCAATAATGCCTCGAGTTTGTTGGGGAGCCGAATGACGCGGTATGTTCGATCATCGAGAGACGGCGTCTCCAAGTGATCCGTCACCAGCTCCGCTGGGCGAAGCTCATGTTCTGCGACAGGCATCTCTCCGTGGACCGTCCGGTGGTCGAGCCGTGAGGTCGTCGACGAGTATCGAGTTCCTCTAACCGGAATTACACTTCCTGGTCGCGATTTACTGCCAGACGAGCACGAGCAGAATGCCCTGATGGCGAAGGACGGTGCGAGTCTCTCGATGCTGGAAGGTCGCAGAGCGCTGCAGGAAGTAGAGATACCGCTGTTTGGGAGGAAGTACGACGACCAGATTAGCGGGAAAGTTGGGATACCTTGACCGTGCGTGAACAATTGTGCAAATTGGAGCAAAGAAAAGAACTTTGCGCTTTTCTCGGGCTGCACAGGGACCGTAGAACCTTTGACAAGACAAGCAAGACTGGGTTTCCAATATGTACGGGCTCCACAAGCAGTGACAAGACGGGTTCTATGCGAGTACGGGCAGCTAGTGCATCAAGTTAGCCTGTCAGTTAAGTGAAGATTTGGCGGCTGCTAGCCTGGGATTGGCTGTTGCGATTTTGCGTGCCTCCCGGTGGCGCACCGATAGCTACTACTCACTGGAAATTGGCGGTACGACAAAAGCGTCGACGTCGAGTGTCGTGGCCCGAGAAGTAGTTCGATGAACGGGAGCGTAGGCGGAGATGTTCTGCAGCTAGCCCGGGGAGTGTGGTGCAAGCCGTCCCTTGATTGTAGCCGTTACCAATGCTGGTATAGCTCGAGTGTAGGTAGATGCGAGCTGCAATTCTCATCTAGCAACTTGCGGAAGCAACTGACTCGACGCAGTCTGAAGCAACCAGGGAGTGCTGCAGAGGTGGATCTGAAAGAGTCCTGACACGAACTCCAGGCTGACCGAGGTTGGTGCGTGATGTGATTTTTGAGCCGCAGTGCGGCCGTTGCTGAATAATGAAGTCAAGCAGCCACGTCCTGAGTTGATATACGCCACGTAGCTGATGTCAGTATCACCTTAATGACGATGACGGTCACAACAGTGGGTGTGAAAGGAGGGTCGCGGTTCAGGCCACACTCGGTGGGCCTTTCTTGACGTCCTGGATCCAATGTCAGGGTTGGTGAGTCCGTGAGTCTAGACTTTCAAGTTAGTAGTTGCACGCCAGGTTGAGCGAACTCACATAGAGCACATCCGCCAACAAGGACTGTGAAAGCTCGAACAGAGACAAGGGAAGTGGGCTAAATGTGTTGAATATTCAAAGTAGTAGGAGAGAGGAAAAGTTCTTGGAACTTCGTGAGAGAGATGGACTAGATGGTACAGCACAGTACAGTACAGTACAGTACAGTACTGCATTTGTTTTTGTGAAGTGAGGTATTTCACAGAACTCTGCTCTAATAAGCTTGAGATGTTGACTGTGTTGTACAACTAATTTTCCGGCCCAGAGACCTGGAGCTCCCGAAAGCTAATGAAAATGAGTAGCAAGGAGCATGAAGAGCCGAGTTGCATCAAGTGGAGATTGTATCGTGTGCTCCCTCACACTGCTTGCTGCCCACATCAAGCGACGGCGTTGGACCGAGAATCGATGAAGTATTCAATGAGCCTTACTGTCCACGGCTCAACCAAGCAGTGCTGCTTAATGCACCGAGGGCCGAGAGATCGCGTATTGAAGGGAAATAGAGATGTGGACCTACTTGACCGGCGACAGGGCGTAATTGGATCCGTCCTCGACCAGGAACCTTCCAGAATAGGTGCTTGACACTTCTGAAACTTAGAAAGGCCCAACTTGACGTCTGGCGATTTATCAGAGAGGTTACCAAAGGGCGCAGGCACGAATGAGGGTTCAAGAGAGCAATGCTTAAGTGTTGATGCGATGCCAGATGATGACGTACTTGGATCAATGCTGGGTGTGTATCACTCACGTATGTACCTGTGATGGTAACCCGAAGATTGATCGTTGTTCTCACACAACTGTAGATGCTGAACCTCCAGACACAATACTCACAGGCCAAGTAAGAAAACCGAAAGATAGGTAGGTAAAGAAAAACAATTTAGGGTCTCGTGAGGCGTCACGGCAGCAGGTGCAGAACGGGATTGCGACTTCGCCAGCCACAGACAAGGATACTACTGCTGTGGAATACTACCCAGGTATGGTAGAGAAGCCTAGCCCCTGCTAGTCTTGCATGTTCTAGTGCTAGACTTCAGGGTCCTCTTTCGCCGCGGGCATGACCTATCGATAAAAGGCTGGGAAGGCGGGGGGCAAGGGCACTGGAAATGAGACTGCCTCTAGGTACCTACGGTGCACAGTACAACACAAGGGCTTGCTGTGGATCTAGAGGCCGTATATAGTACAGGTACGGTGTAAAATAGCATCTACATGAAAATAGGCTCTCCATAGTAAGCCACTCTCCATCCGATCTGTACCTCGTCACGAGGGGTTTTCCCCTTCCTTTTTCCCCCGAAACCTTGAGACTTGCTTCTGGAAGCCTGCACATTCCTTGCGTAGCCCGAGTCAGCGTTACGCAAACATGTGAGCGTTTTCGGGCCTCGGAAGATATATTGCAAGCTTTCTTGCACGCCTGGCAGATATTCACGGGATACATTTCCCTTGATCACAGTGGCCTGAGTATTCTTCATTCAAGCCCTAGAAATCAATTATACTAGAGGCCGGTATTGTAAAGTTACAGTTACTCAAGTTCGTGATCCTGCCATTGCAACCTTGCCAGCATGAGTACAGTGACATTACCCAACAACTCGGCAGCTGCCATGGTATGGTACGGTACCATCTGCCGATATGGAAAGCTAGAATCTGCTTGCACCCTACAAGGTGTATCGCAGGGAGAGCTCGAGACTGCTTATCAAATTCGCGACGAACGCGACCTGCGGGTCTGACACGACAAAGCCGCAACTTTCAGAAGCTCGCTGGTTCTTGTGGAACTCAGTCTCACCCAATCTCCACGACTCATAGCAGGTCTCGCCCATGTCGTGTAACGATGACTGTTGATCATCTCCTCTGCTGTACTCCAACCTTGGACATCCATGGAATGATTCCAAGAAAGTAGAATGAAAGCCGTTTGGCGTTGTCCCGCCGTTGGCTTCAATGTTTTGAGTTCCAGCCGATCTACGGATTGTACCGAACGAAGGTTCACGTCTCTTAGATGAATCTAGATTACAAGCATGAGAAGAACTGAATCGCAAACGGTCCTGGTCATGGTACGAACTGTAATGCTGAGTAATCTGCATTTGTAGGTCCATATTGCGCATGGTAGACTCGAGCAACCTCGCCGAGGCCTCTCGATGCTTGCTATAGGACGATACGCGTATCCATCGCGTCGGGTCCAGTCGAATAAATGTATGAAGTCTTACGGGCCAAGCGCTGCGATCCTTAGTCCGCTCCGCTTCGATCAGCATAGATTGCAAATGGGAGGCGTGCATTGTGGCCTTGTATCCTCAGACTGAGACGGTAGGAAACCTGTAATTTTTGGGAGAATCACGCGTCAGGGCATGAGCAAGCCAGTGCCCATAAGGTAACACAATCCCCCCCCGTCACACAGAAAGGCTGAGTACACCAATGTTCGTGTGGACTTTTGTGTAATCACACGCGCTGAAGCGACATCTGGTTATCGCCGTGGGCCAGGCTTTGAGCTCGGAGCACTGAAAGACCCCACTCCCCCGCCGGAGATCGATGTAAGTTTGTGAAGATTAACCTCTTTGTTACGGCGGTCCGCAGCCATCTTCCTGGCCCGTTCTTGTGCGGCAGTCTTCCTAGATCGAATCTCATCACGCTTCTGAGAGCCATAGCTGGTTCGGCCGGGTTTACTCTGCGACATCTCGTCGTCGGACTCTTCACTGGAAGATTCTGAATCGGAACTGTCGGACTCACTGTCAGAGTCGCTATCCGAGTCACTATCGGATCTGGTGTCATTGCCACTCTGTAGGTATAAACGTCAGCAACACTGCTGAAATGCAATTCCTGAAGAGAGGGAGGGGCCTGCCTGTTCTTTTGTTGTCTTCTTCTTGGGTCCGTAGCTTTGGAAACTCGGCACTTTCTCCTCTTCTTCGTCAAGGCTCTCCTCTGACTTCTGCTTCTTATCGATTTCTGAAAACCCAACCTGCACAACCCTCAAAGGCGTTGTCTGATTGTGTGACGAAGGTAGCTTCGCAGTATCAAGAACCCAGTGTGCATCTCCTAGGCGCTCAGCCATTCTGTCAATCGCAGCCTGGCGTTTGCGATCCTCCTCGTCCAGGGCAGCTTGGGCGACTTTCTGATCAACAACATAGCCTGGTGTCTTTGGCGCACTTGGCGACGTCCGCTCTCCAGTTCTTTGGCGTTTCGAAGGGCGGTCTTCGTCTGAAATCGCAGTCTGTGTGCTCGCTGTGGTAGGTGATTTGGCTGCGGCAGCCCGTTGCATGAATTTCATAGTAAGAAGCCTATGAGAGGCCCCTCCCGGAGTGGAAGCCATCGCGCTAGATTTGGTCGGACCAGAAATACGTCACAGTGTTTGCGCTTGGTGAAGCGGCATTCGACAGGGAGACGGAAATAGGATATTCGGATGGAAGATATCCAGAAGCTCTGCGAACGAAGACTAAGTATTGTAGGTCCAAACGTTAAAACGCGTTGGTGGCTAGAAGAATCACGTATGGAGGCGCGCGAACGTGGTTCTACTGGACGAATCTTTTCTTGGAATTGTAGATCGGGGATCCCTGCGGAAGAAGTGGGTCCTAAGCTGCGAATCAGATCTCCGCTAGTAAGCCGCAACTGGGCACTGACCGTGACGTCCGAGACGACTTGAAGCTTCAAGGCCGCGACTCTGCAAAACCTCCGCGACAACGAGAACTAGGATACGAGCACGCAACATGATGTCTGCAGCTAGCCTCCGATCAGCCCGCGGGCTGGCACGCCTCGCCCAGCGGTCTTTCACCACGACTGCCCGTCAATTGGAGGAGAAGGCTGTCTCGCCTGCCTCGACTGCATCGCCAGTGCCAAAGCTGGAAAGTCAAACGCCCGCGGAGCTGCCCCAGGCGCCCAACAGGAAGGAGATCTGGTCAAGGAGTCAGAGGCCTCGGAAAGACGCCATGGTTGGCCCTCGTTTCGAGCAGACAGATTTCGATCTGCAGGTGCGTACCAAGACAATATCCCCGATGTTGCGGGAATGAGAGAAGGGAGCGAGGTGCTAATGATATGCCATGTTACAGCCCTCGAGCTACGCCGCTATAGAGCTCATCCACAAGCAACCAGTTCGTTGGACGCACGACCGCGTGGTGGCCTGCGACGGTGGCGGTGGCCCTGCCGGACACCCGCGCATCTTCATCAACACCGATAAGCCTGAGATTGCGGTCTGCAACTACTGCGGACTGCCTTTCGTAAGTTATACTTCCTTTGAGAACACCTCACAAGAAGACATGCCCAAGCTGACTGGGAGCAACCTAGGCAAATGAGCACCACAGGGCGCACCTCGAGTCGCTGCCGCAGACATCATACCCGCTAGAGGACACTGAGGGAGTAGGCGCTGTCCCGCCTTTGTCGAGGCCTGAACCTCCCCACTAAAGTGGCCCATCCCAATATCAATGTGTACATAGAGCTGTGGAAATAGAATTGAGTCTTATTTCGAGGTTTCAGTAATGGCATGTCTTTGACCACAAATGAGAAGGACGACTCGCAGATACAATTAGGAATCGTCAAATCGATGAAGAAACGCCTCGCCTGCCCCAGATTTCTGCGCATTATTTTTTTCCCTCCAGCCATAACTCCGACGAAGCAATTCTGCAGGCACTACTCTCCTACCACTAGAATACTTCATATGCCCCTGGGCGTCGAAGTCATCGACCGCCACTACATCAGGGACTGAGCCTTGAGCAGTCGGATCAACCACATCAGGTTTTCATGCTGATTGAGCTGCCATCGAACACTATTTTGGAACGTCCAAGGCACAGAATGTCTCAAGTCGGGTTCCTTTGATGGTAATACATGCCACAGAGAGTGTCAAACGAAGCTGGTATTGAGTAGCAGGGACATCAAATCCCAGATATGGCGGCTGCGACGCTCAAAATAATGAGAGGGTGTTCATGTCTCTTCCGCCGAAGAGGGTTTCCGATTGCTTGATGCTGCTGCCTCTTTGATGCATGCTTGGGGTCGCAGAGACTAAGTGATGCGAGTATTGACCCTTACCCCAGGAAGACATCCCCCAGAAGTGTCTGACTGGAAACGGATGCTCTTCTATTGATACAGGACAGATAGCTATCCACCACCCATCGAACAGCAATCCAGCTACCGAAATGCCTTCTGTGTGCTCCTTGGAAACGCAGCTGCGGACCAGCTCCAAAGAAGGCATGTAGGACCAAGGCATTCCAACCGTCGCTCAGGACCTGCTTCATTCAGCCTCTAATGCCAACGGCGCCAGTCATCTTGGTTGTTGTTGCAATCGATGATTTCTCGGTGGTATGGCGTGTCTTCCCAGCTTCCACGGCCGTCCTCTTGCTGCTGTCGGTCTGCATCATGCCTATGCTTGGGGAACAGCTCACGTCCCCAGCGTCCATCAGCTTGCCCTGCAGAGGCTCCGCTGTGGTCATGTGCTGGGTGTTCCTCCCTGCGTCCACGCGCACCGTTCTCGTCAACATTTTCCTCTCTCCAACCCCCGCAATCAGTTTCCTGGTTGAAAGGGTCGTCCTCAGATCGGTCCGGCCTGCCGTAGCTGAAGTCCTGATCAGAATAATCGTCCAGGTATAAGTCGGAATTTCGGCTGTCGCATGCATCATCTCGATTCTACCGATTACTGCCACCTCGACCACCTCGAAATCCTCGTCCTCTCCGGTTATTGTGAGGGCCGTTGTTGCTTTTGTTGTTATGGGTATTGTTCTTCACGAGCTGGTCGCTGTACAAGCCACTGTCACCATTTCCATGGTCCACTGGCAGTGGGTCGAACCCCATCGATCCGTCCACAAGGACACCGTTATTTTGCGAAGGCTGTGATTTAAAACCCGTTGGGGCTGGCGCTGGCCTCGATTCCATGACAAACAATTGGAAGCCTCTACCGGTCCTCGAATCATAGTCGGTCTAAAAATCGTTTCATCAGCTCGACGTTGTACATTAGAGGACAGAGAAATTCGATCCCAAACCTACCCATTGTTGGTGGAATTCACCTATGCGATCGGCATCCTCCTTGCTGTCGCATAGAATGTCGACGATGACCTTCGGGCTTGACTGCAGGATTCGGCAGCTATGTACTGAGATGCCCTTGGCGCGCATGGCTTCCTCAACATCGGCGGCCGAGGTACCAGGCGCAAAACCTCTGACTTCCACTACATGCGGGCCAGCAATTCCTTTGATGGTCATTCCTCCGACCGGTCGTGGGGCCTGTTGGCGAGCTCCTCTTGCTGCTGCGCCGTTGAACTGCATAGTTGCTCCTCGCGTAGCACCATTGCCATTATTGCTTCTGTTTGGGACAATGTTGACCTGAGCTTGGGCGGGATTTGGCTTGGTTGAGAACAGCGCGTCCGCAAGACCTTGCGCATTGCGCGCTGCGCGCGTGTCGGCCCGCGGGCCTGTGGGAGGGGCGATGGCGCTGCGGTCGTTGCTGCGGGCAGCGAGGCTGTTGGGTCTTGCGGCGAAGGTAGAGGAGTTCAGTCTCTGCTACAAAGAAACTGCTCCGTCAGTTCCTGTGAAGTTGCAGTTGCCACGCTGTGCTAACGTATGGCTCGTACCTTGTTCACACCTGCGCGTGTCGCCAGAGATCCATCCGTACCGCTCGCCTTCTTGGCCCCGATAGCTCGATTCTTGCCGAAAATCTTGTCTGCGGCATCTTGGACCTTCTTGCGATCGCGACCTAATATTTGTTGTGTCAGAAAAGCTGTCGGCTCTTACGAACGCGCGTAGCGATGAAGCTTACCCTCGGAGATGATCTTTTGCAAGTCGACTGCAGGCTGCTTTGCCTTCTTCTCCTTTGCCATACTGAAAGAATGGGGCAGCGGATGTGTTGTGTTGGCGAGGAATTATTTGGCTGTCAGGAAATGGTGGAAAGGTCGCAAGAGATGCAGGTAGTTAGGTAGTAAGAGCTGAATTACAAGGCCGAAGTGAATGGACGTTCAATGCTAGCGTTGCAGAGCTGATCCCTTCCAGAAGTAGTTGCTCTGGGTGCGTGGTGGAGCTAGGTACCCCTGTCGGCATCGAGCCCGTCATAAGGAACCCGTAGACGAGCCGTCGACGCATTTATCAAGAATACGACATACCAACTGTCCCTATTCCTCAACTTTGCCTTGCTCACCATTTGTCCAAAAGGCATAAATGCTCTAGCCTTGGGCTCATAGAAACATGGCTCGTCTTGGCTTTGATCCTTTGGCTCCTCCAATGAGGCCACAAACACAACCCATGAACCCCATTGCTGACCTCGATCGCCTCCTCAGCCGCCTCCAGCAGTCGATCCTCAGAGCAGACGCAGAACGGGAGAGGAGACTCAGAGACAGCGAATATGAACGGCAGAAGCTTGCATTTGTAAGGCGCCAATGAACGGCCAGTCGAGGAAACGCAGTAGCTAATGGCTTGCTCGTCACAGAATATCGACTACGCCCGCACGCTACTCACAAGAATGGAACAGGATGCATTCGGGATCAAAGTCCTGACGAGGAAGCAGGAGACACAGGCGGACTTGAATCGGAAGAGAGAGCTTCTTGATACTTTGACATACCGGTTGAAGGAGGTCGAAGAACTCAGTGCACATTCCGTCGATGATGAAGACACCAGCTCCGAGGGCGACGACTACCTCAACGAGATCATTATGACCCCGAGCGATAGCATAGACTCGCGGTCCACGGATATCCCTACACAAGGCACCGGAGAGGACGACGAAGCAAATAACGATCAAGAGGAAAGGCTACAGGATACACGGTCACCAGGTCGAGGAGGAAGCGGACAGATCGTAGAGACCTTGGATGATTTCTTGTCAGAAAAACCCGATGTCGTCACAACACAGACTTTGCGGCCACGAGGAAAGCAGTCTGCACCGTCAGATCCCGAGAAACAGGCACAATTCATAGACACGGCTCAGACCACCGGCGCCAGCAGGTCCCTCCTCTTTGGTGAGCACGCGAAGGATGTGTCGGATGTAGCGAACAGCGAGGCGATCCTCGATCATCAGCGCAAAGAGCAGGAGATTGTGACGGAAGATTTGCTCAGGATGGCCGGTCAGCTGAAGTTGTCCTCTCAAAAATTTGGCGAGGCTTTGCAAGAGGACACAGAGATCCTTAATCGAGCCGGTGAGGGTCTTAGCAAAAATGAGCTAAGCCTCGAGGCAGCCGCGAGGAGGATGGGAGCAATTACAAAGATGACGGAAGGCAAGGGTTGGTACGGCAGGATTATGCTGTATGCGTGGATATACGGGCTGATGGTGCTTTTGGTGTTGCTGGTGTTTGTCCTGCCAAAACTACGTTTTTGAGCTTCTTTGAGGACCTTTGCACAGCGACAGCGAGGCATAGCATTTGGCGAAAGGTCTCCCTAGATATCCGACCAATACCAGGAGCGTTGATGTATCATCGCTGTCAGTACCATGTATCTTTCCTGGCATTTCGAATTTCTTATGTCTATTCTCGCTCATCCGTAAGAGTCAACCTCCATTCACGTTCTCTTGTCCCCCTCCCTACGGTGTCACAAATGGCTACTTACTCGTTCAATATAACGATTGTGGCCTGGTCATACAATCCTAACTGGTACCGGGCTAGAAATTCACCGCTTTTGTTCAATTTGAGGTGCTATTTGTTGGAATGCAATGATCGCAAGCGTGCCAAAAAAAAAAGAGAAAAGAAGAGGAAAAGGGGAAAGGGAACGAAGAAAATTATCAGCGCTATGTCCGGCCAAATCAACACCATCCCAATGTAACGCGAATTTGATGCAAATGAGCTCCTCCAAATCTGCGCTCCAACGCCAAAATCTGCTAAATTAAGCCGAGAAAGGGGGGGGGGGCCTGAAGAATAGCAACTGAAGAACAGCATTCATACCAAGGCACCCACATCGACTCCCAGTGATCTTTCCGAAATTCCTCCCCGTCCCCTGCCCCGAAAGTCTACGCCAAAAGCCAGAATAGCATTGAACAATGCTCAGTCGCGACCAAGATTCTGCTTCTTAGCTTACTGGAGGTCGTCTTCGCCTCTCTTGATGGACATCTTGAGACGCTCCGAGAGCGAATCCTGACCAATTCCCCTCAGCAAAACCGAATCGCGGCCCTAGGGGCCTGGGCATGTGATGAGAGGGCCATGGCTAGTCGTCGTCGGTTTCATAATCCTCAACGAATTCGGATGACTTGAACTTTTTGTTCCCAATTTTATTGACTTTGGCTCGACGCGCTGGGCTGAGAGACTTTTCCGAACGTCTCTTCAATGACATCGGCACAGTAGACTTCCGAGCCTTGCTCCGATAAATTTCCTTCCGCTTGCCTTTGTGACCATCAGCACAAGTGCTTAAGGGCTTAGGTATCTTCTCATTGATCAGCCGGTCGTGCATGGGACTTCACATGGGGACAATGATTGCCGCTCGTATGTTTGGCCTCTCACTTACAATTCTCTCGTCGCATCTCCGTCCCTGGTTATCCTGGACAGCAGGCGCTAGCTCTTTGGGTTTGACGTACTTTGGATGAGCTTGGTCAAACTCAGGAAGAATTTGGCCGGTGGGCTCACCCTTGGCTGGAAGCTTGTACCGCCATTTGCCCAGCTGGCAATTATCAGCGATGCTCAGGCGCTCTTCCCAGTGATAGCCCATCTTCGAACGGAATGAAATTTTGAAAAGCTCAAAGGCTTTCTGAAAGGAGCTATGTGGGCTGTTGGTCTCTCTCAACTCGATTTTACCTTTGGCATCGTACTGGTAGGCACGGAACAAGAAGGCCTTGTCAAGGACATTTGGGGCTTTGAGGAGCAGTAAGACCCATTTCTCGCCGGGCCGTTCCTTGTGTGTGAGCGTTATGCTATACTTGAACTGGTCTGTCTTGTCGCAGAAGACGCGGGGTTTGTGTTTGGCTTCCCAGGAAAGACTGATATCTGAAACGGTGACTGGTGTATTCCTGATCCGGGGCTTCTCAATCACAAAGTCTTTCTGAATGTGAATCTGAGAGCCCGAAGCGGAGGTTGGCTGCTTCTTAAAGGTGCTAGACTCTGCGGCAACGCGGCTCGAGGATGCTTCCACGCCGGCGGCCTCCATTTTCTGCTTGCTTCCCAGCTTCAGTGTGCTTGACATTGGCGTCTTCGGCTTGGTCTGTATTTGCTGTTTGATACCGAGCGCCTCGGAAGGGCATTCATCATCTGACCCAAACACCTCGTCCGCTGGCTTGCACCTTGCGGTCTTTGGACGTTTGCTGCAGGCAACCTTTATTGCGTCAAGGTCACGAGGCTTGCCGGGATGGTATGCAGAGACGTCTTGAATCGCCTTCTCGGCAGCAAATGAGTCCTCTAGCCAGTCATAAGTCACGATTTTCGCCTTCTTATTGCTCCTTCTATCTTTCTGAACGTACTTGACTGATCCCGTGGAGCGACATTAGTCTTATCCTGTCTATCATACAGCAGTATGGGGACTTACCTGCGGCATGCTTGGACTGAAATGCTGCCCTGCTGATGACCAGATGAGTCACAGACTTGTTCATGTCCTCCCAGACGAGTGTCATGCCCCGCTGCTTGCAATATCTCTCGATGTCTGCATCTTCCCAGGTGGCAGGGGCATAAATGTCTGGTTTAAGGTCGCCCGCGACACAAACGACACAGCTCTTGAGAGACATGGTGATGCCGTTGTGTTTGAAAACAGCTGAGGAACTTAATGCTGTGAGATATCAGATGGGAGAGTGAGATATGAGAAGGCAAGAGATGAGAAGGCAAGAGATGAGAAGGCAAGAGATGAGAAGGCAAGAGATGAGAAGGCAAGAGATGGAAAGGCAGTTAGAGTACACCAGAAGGTAGGAAGGTGGTGAAGGGGCTCAAGAAAAAAAAGAGCTGTGTGATTTGGGAGTGGAAACGTAACACAGCAACAAGCAGAAAGAACAGACCTTTATGAAGTCTTGCCAGTACCTCATCAATATGAAATTGCACAGCTTTCACGCTGAGAATCGGGATGAGAAGCTGGTCTCTTAGGCAAAGACAATTTGCGAAGGAGCAAAACAATAGCTTCCAATAAGAAGATGCCAATATTGACGGGCGCGGTAAGTGCAAAGCAAGAAGGAAAGTAATGTGATTCTCAGCAGGGCACACTAATAAGCTGATTGGGAAAAAATGGCGGTAGTAGCAAAGACGATGAGGTAGTGTGCTTGTTTGCTTCCACGACTGTTGACTCCCAAATCAAATCTTGGTATGATATAGGTTAGATTTGGTTGGCTGAAGTAGAGACTGGAGAGTATCTTCAGGGACAGTAGGCCTTGCCACTTACTGGACGTAAATTATGGAGACGGAGAGAATAACCTGTCTATAGAATTTAGTTAGGTAACCAGACTTTTGACCTTCTTTTTTAATAAAGGCAACAGCCAATATTTACATGTAAAGAGTTTTAGCCGGCTTGTTCGAGTCTTCAACGTTCAGTAAGCTATCCAGTCGCAAACTGGATTTAGATTGGCAAACAAAGGGAGTTTTCATATTCTGGTCAAGAGCACTACAGACTGCAGGAGGCCAAATATGCCCAAGACGATGAAGCCCTGTCAGAAGTGAGGACTCAATCTTGGAATGAATTGTTCCAGTATCAGTAGCTTGCCCAAATGGTGGCTTGACCATGCAGATCAAGGTATCTCAGCATGGCCCCTAACAAGACGCCAATCTCATAGCCACATACCAGCCTACACAACCTTCTTCAGCGTGATTACACGCACATGCGGCTTTCCAAACTTTTCCAAACTCTTTCCCTTGTCAGCAGCCGACGTCTTCACTGCCTCTGCGGCTGCAGCACTTTCCCAGCCAGATACAGCCAAAAATGCCTTGCCCTTCCCGATCTCGGGGACATCGACCTCTTGGCTTCCCCAGCCGTGCGTTCCAGCAATGAGCCCTGGAGGATGGTCCCCCTTGACGACCTCGGCCCACGCAGCATCAAGCTCAGCCTGTTGAGCCGCTGGCACGACGAGAATATTGAACATGACCGCAGGCGCCTCGGCCACGGCCGCGAAGTCGTTGTTGAACGAGAAGACATCATGGTGGGCCTTGATAGCTGGGTTGGACTTGTCCTCTATAGCTCCAAGGGACTCAAAGGCAGCTTTGTGGTCCGGAGATGCGTGTGCTGCCGTGACAGAGTCGATGGAGTCCCATACTTATTTGCGAGCGAAACGTCAGTCGAAATTGACAAGGAAAGGCATATAACTAGTACTCACGAGCTAACAATTCCACATGATTGGGCTCATTGGGATCAGTGGAAATGCCCTGGTAGGCATGGACAAGACCTGGGGTCGCGAGGACTTTGCCGCCCTTTTCGAAATCTTTGAGAGCGTCGGCCGAGGCATCCTTCTTTGTAGGAATCCAAGCGTGGGAGACGACGGAAGGCATATTGGCTAGGTAGTCAGGGTTGAATGTTACGCGCTTTTACGTAAGAGATAGTTGTGCGTCGAGACTTTGGCTTCGCCGGGAAGCTGTGGTAGAGTCAAGTGAAGATGAGTCGCTGTCGAGGGTTGTAGAGGCTACGGTTGTTGAATAGTTTGGCTGCAATGCAGTTCAGCTTGAAGAGATGCCTTTTTATATGTATTCCTAGCTGTTCGTCCTAGCATTAATGTTATGATCCTGAATCCCTTCCAGAAGGATGTCGGCGCGCGCTTGAGCATGAAACTCCATGGATTGGTGTTACTGTAAAGCGAATACGAGACAGAGAATCCTAGCATGATGCCGACGAGGTGCCTCATCCGGCAGCTTCAGAATACAAAACCTCAGCAAATGTGTAATGACTTGCGCTATTCAGGGCATGTGCCAAGAGCTGAGGTTCATGCTCACATCGCAAATTGGAGCTGTACATGGGCGTTACTGCAAATTGCAACATATCTCGGATCATTCAATGCATCCGTGCCCGATTGAGAAGCTCCTTGGCCAATTGTCAAGAATCGTCTGAGCCAGTCTGGAAGCAATTCTATGGTTGCAGAGCAAGTTGTCGTCAATGCAAAGAGCTAGACCACGAGTCGGAAGCCTCCCTTCATGAAACCGTGACCCCACTGTCTTAGAAGCTCAGCTTGGGGAGCTGCACATGCTTGAGCTTATTAACTAGATTCACCACGCAAGTACTCGTATACACGGTAGATGCTACTTTGACGGAGGTGCACGGCGACATTGCGCGCAAGATATATCCTCTGCTGAATAAGAGTAGGATTGGGGATTTTGTTAGGCCCCTATCTAATAGCCTTGGCTGCCTTGATGAAAGCACGTATCTTCTCAAGGCTCTGCTTCCCATCCTCTTCTACACCGCTGCTCACATCCACGCCAAGAATGCTCGAGCAGAAAGGCCCTACAGCAGCCACGGCCCCTGCGACATTGTCAGGGTTGAGTCCGCCAGCCAGAAGCACCTTCAGCTCCGCATCCTTCTCGAGTTCTGCTCGGACGGCAGCTTGATCAAGTAGCTCCCCAGAGCCTGAACCAGAGTCTAGTAAGGGGACCAAATGATAGCCACGAGTACCAAGGCCGGGCTCGCCAGGCTTAAATTTCCGTATAACTGGGACGGGTATGAGGTGAGCCCACTCAACGGGCTCTTTACCATGTAGCTGAACAACGTCGAGATCGTACAGCTTCTGCTTCTCCAGAACCTCCTCTATAGGTTGATTCATGAAGACTCCGACTAGTAATGTGCCCTTGCTGGCAATGACGCGTCTTGCTCCAGTGAAAAAATCCTTGGCGACGAGACTCTCTTGTGGTGTTGTCGATGCAGGGGAGATGCGCCTTTCATGAACGGCTTTTGATATGGCCAGAGCAGTCTCATGAGTGACACAACGTTTAGTTCCGGGCACCATTATCATCCCGACCATGTCTGCCCCTGCGGTGACGGCTTCGGCCGCAGCTTCTGCGCTACGCGTCCCGCAGATCTTCACAATCAGTGCTTCTGTCTTCTCTTTCGGGGGAGATGCTGTAATACCTGAACAAAGCTCACGGATGAACTTGGAAGCGTCGGGAGCTCGCATGATAGCTTCGCCCACGAGGACCGCGTTCACACCGTCATTTTTGCAGTCCTGTACGTCCTTGTGGGAATTAATGCCGCTCAGAGCACAGATGATGGTTTCGCTGGGGACCATGCTTCGCAGACTTCTCGTGGTACCCAAATCGACCTCGAAAGTCTCTAGGTTGCGGTTGTTCACACCAATCACTTTGGAGCCAAGTTTGACAGCCGTTGTCATCTCCTCGGCGTTCTGAACTTCAACAAGGGGCTCCATACCCAAGGACAGGGAATACTTGTACAGGCGCTCCAGAAGCTCAAAGTCAAGCATTTTGACGATCAGGAGTATGGCATCAGCGCCAGCCAAGCGAGCCTCGAGGATCTGGTATTCCTCAAATATGAACTCCTTCCGCAGGATCGCTGGACGATTTGGCATACCGTTCAAGACTTGTCGCACTGCTCGCAAGTCCTCGATGCTGCCCTTGAACCACTCTGGCTCCGTCAAGACGGAGATGACACTTGCGCCGGCCAACGCGTACTTTTTGGCTTGCGTTGGAGCGCTAATGTCCATGGCAAAGACGCCCTTAGATGGCGATGCTCTTTTGATTTCCGCCATCAGAGAAACGCCGAACGGAGATTGTCGCAATCGTTCCACGAAAGGAAGTTGGGGTGGCGCACAGTTCATATCGTAGGCGGCCTGTAGATCTGCGAGTCTCTGAGATGGGATCAGCTTCTGGGCGGCAACGGCAGCTTTTCGATGATCGTATATTTCCTGAAGTATATTGTTCTTCTTGGGCGTAGTTGTCTTTGTCCGAGCGCCATTGGTTGTGGCGTGTTGCTGTCGCTGCTGATTTTCGGCCCAAGTACCGCCCTGCGTGAGCAGGAAGTTCTTGAACATGGCTCTTCCATCGGCAGAGAGGATGCTTTCAGGGTGGAACTGGACGCCCTCAATGGTGTACTCCTTGTGGCGCACGCCCATGATGACTCCCTGCGCACCATCATCCTTGGTGATCCACGAGGTCACTTCAAGACATGATGGTAAAGATACGTGGGTGCCGGCAAGAGAATGGTAGCGGGTCACAGGAAGCCCCTGGGAGAGGCCTTGATAGACACCCTTGGCATCATGGGCTAAGGGAGATGTCTTGCCGTGTAGAATTTCACCAGTCTGGCTGACATCACCTCCGTAGACATCTAATATGCACTGCCTACCCCATAAGTGGTCAGCACGATTGCGTATGTCAAGTGCTCTTGCGAAGAGAAAACTCACTGTCCCATACAGACACCAAAGATAGGTATCTTGCCCGCGAAGTGGCGAATGGCGTCGCGACTGATGCCGGAGTCTGTTTGGGGGTGGCCTGGACCAGGGCTGACGACGAGCTGAGTCGGATTCTTATCAATAAGTTCTTCGAGGGTAACCTGGTCGTTCCGGTAGACGTTGACGGTAGCCCCTTCTAGAACGAGGTACTGGTAGACATTGTAGGTAAAGGAGTCATAATTGTCTATGAGCACAACGTTGGATGCGGTTGGGACAGGTGGCGAAGGGTCCGGATGATGAGGCGAGTTGTCAATTATATCCAACGCAGCCATTTTCGAGATGGAAATATCGATGACGGTCCGGAGCCACGAGCGTATGCAGCCCACAGGAGCTCAGAGTGGGTGGTGAGTAGAGGTGATGAAGCTGTCACAAGTCCAATGAGTCAGTCAGCCATAAAGAGGACTCTCCTTCAATGTGGCTGCAAGGATAAAGAGCGGCCGGGGGAATCAAGGATGTGATCGCTGCTGGTCAGAGTCGAGAAACACAGATCTACTCTAGGTCTCCAGGTATCTTTCTCAACTTCGCGAACTGGCAATGGAGCTCCAAGAGTCGGGAGAGAGTTTGACTGCAATTTATTGAGAGTGAAGTTCGGCATTGGTGCCCCCCTGCGTGGTACTTACCTAGCCAAGTACCTTGGGTAGGTAGAGTCTGTACCGGCCTGCGGTCTTTCGGCTAGGGTCTCCTGTGTAACCAGGACCCCTGCACTTTTTTGCATTAAGAGAGCTCAACTGCTTCCCGATTATTTTTGAGTAGGCCAGGGCATGGGGAAGCTCCAACACGTCCATTCAAGCCAAAAGCGCGTCTGTCGCAACTCCAACCCTTCGACTTGAAGAGTCACCCACTCTTGACGGTCAAGTTTTCGTTCCACCAAAACCCCTGGCAGATCTTCGAGCCTCATCAATCTCCCCTTGTTTGGCATCCATGACTGTGCTCCCCAAGATTTCACGCGTTGCTTGCTGAGCCTCGCGACCATGGCCTCACCCCAAGACGCTGTTTACTTTCCTGGCCTAGGAGAGTGTCTGACAGGCGACAAAATCCTGCTGTTTGTTCACGCCCTTCCTCCCTACATGTTAGCTGGTTCCAGCCCTTCTGACAGAGCCATAGGTCATGGAAGCTTGTCGCCTCGGCCCTGAACGATTCCTCTACCGACCGACTATTGACCGATTCCATCTCGGACTTTTTACGGGACTCATCCGTCCTTGGCTACGCCGTTGATCCTACCAAGGCCTTCGAAAAGCCCTCCCCCCAGACAAAGTCCAATTTTGATGCGAGGACTGCCGCCATCAACGTCACCCCCGCCCAGGACGGCAAGTACGATATCAAGGTTATTAAGGAGGATGCCTTGTGGTTGAGCAAGACGGTCGGTATCAACGAGGTGGCAGCTCTGCGCATCACCGTTATCGAATTTCAGACCCGTCCTCAATGCCAATTGTCAGGGCCCCTCTCGACACAAGATGTTATCAACCTTCAGCAAGCTGTTGGCGCTGATGGCTCCCAAGCAAGCTCGCTGCTGGCCTCAGTCAGTGCAGCCGACACATTGGATGTAGACAAGATATGGTCCGAATTCAATACCGACAAAAACAGGCACCGCCGACTTCTGGAAATATACCTGTCCGAGCGCCGCTACTTCCTGGCTTTCGTTGACGGCACACTGAATTTGATGCTCGAGACCACATTTAATACGGACATTTCGGGACCGAAAGCAGCTCTGTGTCAGCAGCTGCGACAGCTCACCTTTGGTGACGCAGATCCGACTGAAGTAAGGAATGCAAGACGAGAAGAGCTTGTGAGCAAATACATCAGCTTGTTACCCGAGTACATCGCAAGTGCCGACAACGGACCAGCCGACGTCCTCGGCAGCATGCGCCTAGAGCTAGACTGGCTCAGAACAGCCGTCACGGAGACATTGCATCTTCTAGCATCAGTATTTCAACTCGTTGATCTTGTTGACGCCTTCCTTCCAGCAGACATTGTTTCAGCTTGGTTCGGGTTCGTCGATGCATACGGCTTCCTGGATGGTCTACAGAGCGTGGATGAACAGACCAGCGAGCTATTACAGCCAGCCAAATCTCTTGTCTGCATCATCTCCATGAAGATGCTCAATCTGCCCAGATCTGTGCCCTTTCTCGAGGGCGAGATTACCGACCTACACCCCGATGAAGATTCATACATCACATCGGAAAATGTACTTAAACAAGTGGACGAGACTGTTAATAATGCTGCCGAAGCAGGGCTGATCACGGCCGGTCCGGTCATCTTCACCTGGACTCTGATTGTTCAGCAGATGCTTCGCTCACACCATGAACGGCAAGAGAGGAGAGACTTGCAGCAGAATCGACAGGCGCAGGAGGGGTTTGAGCGCGAGGTCCAGCATATTGAGGCCCGCCCTGGCGTGGGCAGGCGGTCATCAGCTGGAAGCATTGTGTCGATGGAATCTCAGTCATACGACAAATTTCTGAATAATGTATACGGAAGCACCAGCCAGCAACAGCAAGATTTGCAACGCATTGAGCAGATGGCCATCGCTGTCACAACTGGAGGTCAGATGCACAGCTTCTTAACTGCAATAGCTTACAGTTTGGGCGAGGGACACACCGCCCCTTTCCGCCCAAATCTTGGAGCGCGGATGCGTTGTGTGATCTTGGATTTTTTGGTCTTCAGCTATCCAGTCGTTGGTTACATAACCGAATCCATTTCAACGTTCTTCGCGGTCATCTCGGCCGGCCGTGGATACTGGGACATATACTCGAGCAGATTCAGCGGACACGCTGCCAACAATCCGAGACATGATATCGTCATTCAGGCAATAAGGAACCCTTCGGCAATGCAGCAGTACGTGGGGCAAATTTGGCTCAGATGGCCGTACGAATTCACGCCTTTCACGACTTTATGTAAAGAGATTCTTATGTCCCCCGCTTTGGATCTTTTACCTACACTCACCGAAACTTCGTCGTTGACTTTTCATCTACCTGACCCATTTTGGGACTTCGCGGAAGACGAGGCCGATATGGGAAGATTGTACCTTCGCGACGACGTTCCTCTGTTCTCAGTATCGCGTGCTCGAAAACTTCTCACGCTTGGCACAGAGCCTTTTTGCATCCCGGCTGGGACAGTTGGCCAGCTGGCATCTGAGACTTCCAGGATAGTGCAGGTGCAATACGAACATTCGACTTTAGCGCTGCTAGGAAAGCGTTTAGAGACAAACTTAAGTGTGGACTCGTATGACTTGGCTCTCGGTCCACTCGAAGCAGAAGATCTTGCAGAGGCAATTTCGTTTCTGGCAACAGCAGTACGCTCCGAGAGTGCCAAAGCAGCAGCGAATAACAGCGCCTTGTTGGCTGGTAACGCAGCCGGTCTTGATGTCCTTGCAGAAGCTGGCCAAAACCTGCCTGCCAACAAAGATATCATCACTATCGTTACCGACACGCTGGACTCCTTCGTTGATGGTGACCTCGTCGATCTGGAAGCTTCTGGCATTCGCGTCATAACAGCATGTTTGCAATTTCTGGACTCCGTCTTGCCAATCAGCCCTGGCAGAGTCTGGTCATATATGACCCGATGTGACCTGCTGATGAGTGCCTCCAAAGCAGGAAGGCTGTCAAGAATCACTGGTACCCTCGATTTGATTGAGGAACAGTTTGATCTGCTGCTGACTGTTGTCAACTTCTTCTCCAGCCTGGTTGAAAGCGCCGTGGCGAGCGCCGTGCAAAGGAAGATCGACTCCAAAACGAACGGCCGTGCGTCCGAGCACGACCTCGTTTGGCAGGGAACCTCTACGAAAGCTCTTACTCAAGTTACCTTGTCCATTGCGCATACTTCCGTCGATATACTTGAGAACTCTATGACCTGGCGATTCACGTCCGAAGTCCATCGGAGCATCCTTTTGGGGGACCTCATACCAATCTTGACTAAGCTTTTAACTTATTCGCTTGGAATGGGAGACGACAAGGGCAGGAACACCGTCCTAGCACATCTGGAACCGGCTGCACAATACGTTCTCGATAGCTATCTAGCCTCATCTGCTTCGTCTCTGCGATTTCAGCCACTTCTTGCATCGATGTTGGTGGCGCTGGGCTTGCCTGACTCAACTATCTATCAAAGGCGTGCGGAAATCATCACCAGCCGCCAGCTTGTGGTCTTGGACTTTGCCACCACTTTGATCAGGGTTGCGAACCTCCAGGACAAACCGGCAACTGCAATCGAGGGACAGCTACTGAAATGCTCATCACTACTTGCCCGTCTTTGTGCCGCAGGAGCGAACTACATAAAGCCAACGTTGTCTCTGCTTGGGGCTCTGGCCGAGCGAATAAGCCGAGACGATAGTGACACACCGTCCCTACTTGGTTATCTAGGACCGCAGATCTCGAGATCTTTCTTGCAGACTATCTCGAAGTTGGATAAACCTTTCAATAGGCCGATGGAGTCGAAAACTACGTGGGCATTCTTTTCTACCATCATGCGCAATAGACAGCACTGGATGGCAAACTGTCTTTTGACGGGCAAGACACCACGGGAAGCTCTGGGCAGCGATGGCAAGCTATCCAAATTGGCCCCAGACTCTATACTGAAGACTGCCCTGACTCGTTTGCGGTCAATTCGCACTCTGCCGACCTCAGAAATACTGGCAATTCTGGATCTCCTCACCTCGGCTCACAACTACTGGCAATGGACTGTTTTCGCGTCACAAGAAACCGACAGCTGCTTGAACGAACTACGAACTTATGTTCGTGAGCTGAAGCCTATTGCTGTGACGGCAAAAACCGACACCGGTCGAGCATGTGACGAGGCACGTATTGCGGCTTACATCGCCGAAGCCTTTGCGATGCAGCTCTATCACCTGCGAAAGACAGGTCGAGAAAAGGAATTTGTGCAGCAACTCGCAAATGACATTGACTACTATCTGCGAGATGGTGTGGCAGTGTCAGGCTACAATAACTCCTTACACGCCAACTTTGCCAAAAATTTCACAAGACAATATTCAGATTTCAGACTTGAGAGCTTCCAGCGCACGCTCCTGTTACCCAGGGAGCTAGGCAATGGATATTATTACGCTCTGGATCTTGCAGACAAGATGCTGATGTTTGATCCAGGTTGGGCGGGGCCACGCGAGAGAAAAGGCTTCAGGAATGAGATGGAGACAGCCAATCTGAACCTTTCTCTCGTGGACGCGCAAGTGGTGAGTAAACGATTGCCCTACAACCGAAGATCAGGACTAATAGTACCTCTTTAGGCCCTTTTCCATGCTTGGGAATTTCTGCTGCTTGAGTTGAGCAGTTGTATGCCGGTCAACGAGAATTTGATCACGCAGCAAATGCAGCAGGTAGCGAAACAGTGCCTGCAATGCAACCAGATCAACCAAGGCCCTGAGCGCATCTTTCTGAGAATCACTCAGTCCCGAGCGAATCTGGCTTTGGTGATCATGCAACGCCTCCCGACCACTTCACTGGCGCCGAAAGACACTGCCGAGCTCTTGACTACCGTTTGGGCGACTGTTAGCAGCATCGAGAATCCACTGGTCGCTGATCAAATCCAGCATTGGAGGATCATGCTCAGGATGCTCTACGTTGCACTACGGGGGTACCGAACTTCGCCTAGCAGATCTACAGCCGCTGATGCTCACCCAGCAAATGATGACCGACTCGTTGAAGTCACTCAATGTGTCTTTAACATCCTTCACCAGGTTGTGGCCCAGGGCTTTCGCTCTTGGGTTACGCTCATTCACGATGCAGAGGGTACTGTCTTGCCCGAAGACTTGGCTCTCATTACCGCGATCCTTCAAGCTTGTCTTTGCCTACCAGGCATGGATGATTATCCCGGCGAAATATTGAATATCATGGTCTCTGCGGATGTCGGTCAAGCTGCGTTGGCTCTGTTCTCATGGGCCGATAGATTGGCAGTCAAGGGTGACCCCTTGTATGGGGAGCTAAGCATCCTGTTCCTGCTACAGCTGTCTACTGTTCCAGCGATTGCTGAGCACCTCGCCTCTGATGGATTGCTCGCCCAGATCACTTCAGCCAGCATAACAACACACATCCAAAAACTTGACGTTTCACCCTTCGCGGAAAATGTAGGGGCGCAGCGGTGTTACGACATCTGGGCTAAGGGCATCTTGCCGCTGCTCCTCAACGTTCTATCAGCGCCGGGACTTGGGCCCAATATCGCCACCGAGGTTGCCTACGTCCTTAATCAGTTCCCTAACCTTCTGAAAAGCAGTGCTGAGCGCATAGAACCACCTGGCATTAGCAGAACGACCGTTCGCGGGGCTCACTATGTCACCCTGGTCGGTGTCTCGGAAATCAATTCCCTTGCCCTCTTGACACGGGGCCTTGAAATGTACCGGAACAACTTCAATCGCGAGATCCCCGAAGTGTCTTGGGACGCAACAACGGCATTGGAAGGTGTGGATTACTGGCTGTCAACGAGAAAGATGCTGCGCGAGAGGATGTTGCCCTTGGGTCAGCGGGAGGCTGATTGGAGAGTGATGAAGACGGGTGTGGAGGGCGTGAGCCTTCTGGAGGAGAAGATTGTATCTCTCCTCGAGGCGGTCAAGGAAGTTCTGACCGAGGAGCAGGACTAAAGAATTGAAAGGACATGGTTGTTTCAAGTCGGAGTGCGGTTATAATTTGTGGCATTTGTGGCGTTGGACAGGTTAGCAAAAAGGTCGGTGGCATAACGAGACCAAAGATACCTTTAGCAATGGCATTGAAGTAGAGTGTTCAATTTCGCAAGGCGAGTTTGATTGTTTGAGTAGAATTGCGCCGTAGCTGGCAGGTGGCTACAACGGCCTTTTTCTGTGAGCCACGGAAACCCTCGTGGGGCTTCTGGCGTTCATTTTTGATTGCCTGTTTGACAGAAATACACGATCCTTTCCCGGGCCAATAAATTATCTCAACGTCGGCCACGCTGTGCTAAGGCCTATCGTTGACAAAATCCTTGGAGAGGTTTTCTCTCCTCGCGCGGCTCCCCTGTACACTCTTCACCTCCGAGACCACGCGTTTCGTGAAGCCCAAAGTCGAGCGAGGAGCTTGGTTCGTCCTCCGCTTTTGCTGACTTGTGCCTACCCCTTTCTTAGATCCATCCTGTCCCCATTCCGATGATACCGTCCCCATTGCAAAGCATCATTGGACCACATCTATCGCTGGCCCATCTTCGTAGCCATATCGGCGTTGTGCTCCTGGAAGCGCTCGGCCAGGCGCTGGCCCGTTGACATATACTTCTGGACGCAGCGCGTGACGCAGCCGTTCTCGCGCTCGGTGACAGCCTTGGAAGTAAAGTCGTTGACGCACGAGGAGAAGCAGTGATCGACGAGGTTGCCAAAGAGCTGTTGGGCAAGATTGGGGTCAGTATGTTGAAGGGAGAGCGACAAATGTAGGCTAGGGGGGAAAGGGGAGGAGGGGATTTCATACGCCCACGAACTCCTTCACCTGGCGCTTCTGCATGCGCTGCTCGAGCTCGCGCTGCTCAGCTTGTGAAAGTCCGCCTAGCCTGGTTGCGCCGCGAAATGATTAGTCGTTCAAGCTTTTATTTGTATCCTGGAGGTGGACACTGGAGCTAGGGGTGGAGTAGAGGATGGCTTGCACATACACTTGATCCATCGTAGTTTGTTTGAGGGATTTGGAGTGGGAGGTGGTTGGGGAGGAGTCGGCGGATGTGTTGGTGGTATTCAAATGTGTAGCTTGCAGCTTGTTCATCAAGCGCTCACTGTGAAAATTCCCGGGTCGGCAGCCTTGGAGGTGATGTCACCTGAGATTCTGCTTACATAAGACGCAGCGCCTTGGCTTAACTCCATAGCTCTCAAAATATGCATGCAAGTTGATGGCCACACATGCCTTTTGTATGGTTCTTTCATGTTATTGCCTAATGTGTTCTATACAAAGACCTCTCACTTGCCTTTCATTATCCAAAATTATGGTATTGAAGGCACTTTCAACATTGTGACTCTGAGCTCAGTCACCTCCCACAAGATCGGCCTCTACATATCTAAATAAGCTGGTGCTCATGGATTAGAGATTCATGACCACCAACCAGGTATTGTTGAACGCTAGCGCAGCTATCCGCCGTGCTCAGGGGGATTTGCTACAGAGCCAAAAGGACACTCATCCTCTTGGGATTATGGCACTACTTTTGAAGTACAATTTACATCAATCTTTCTGGGGAGGGGAATGACGGAGCCGCGCCTCTATACCATCACGCTCGGATGCCACGTACACCTTCAGTCACATATATGGGAATCAGGTGTCTTTGTTGTTAGTTACTGTCTGCTCTGTTGCTGCAGAGAGTTGTCTATCCTCAGGACGGTGGCTCCGGATTGTCCGTTTCAGTTCACATTGATATCATGCGATGAACAATCTCAATGAGGCCAGACTCAAATCGAGAGTCTGTTTTCAGCTGCGTTTTCATGGACGGGCCGGTTCTGATTTTCCTGCCCTCGTTAATTGAAGAGTAAAGAGAGGGCTAAAGGCAAGGGTGAGCACAATCGGACTAGGAATGCTCAATCCTCAACTCGCCAAGCATTGTGGTGGAAACATTGTAATTTGTGGACAGACTTCTTTTCCACTTCTGACGCTATCTGCTATCTTGCAGTTCATAACCTGCAGGAGACCAAGGCTTCGCCGGTGTGGTAGTATCTTGCCTGAGGAAATAGTTTCCAAAGCCACGAGGTCCTTTGGAGAGCATTGCCACAGCTCAAGCGAGGCCGGCACACCCGCGACTCTTGGCAACTGAAGTCCAAGTATGCACCTCCCGGTGAACCCAGGCCACCTTTATCCTTGTTGAGAGGCTATCTCATGTTGATCATGACGAATGCTTCAGCTTGTTTGAGGTGGCGGCGACAAAGGAGTTCAACAACCGTTATATTTCGAAGGTGGCTTGCTTGTGGGACGTGGGCGAGAAATGGAGTATTTTTCCCTCCTACCTAGATTCCCCATCCAAGAAGAGCAATATACAACGAAGGGTAGCTCAGATCAAGCTTTGATAGAGTGCTCTGTGGTAGAATCCTTTCAGTGTCACATCGTTGTGCTCTCTACTTCCCCTATAGTACGTGCTGCCCGATATTACGAACTTAATCGCGTGCGTCATATATGTCAAAGCTGCGGAATTTTTGGTTGAGCTTCTCAACGACTAAGAAAAGTCTGGCATGCGTAGAGCTGGGTTATACAGTGCTGGGAAGCTCTTGGTATGCGTCTTGAGAAAGCTGTATTGTATGAGCGCTGGTGAAGCATTTACATCTACTCGCTCAGGGGTTTGATCCCCACGGCGAAGGACTTCCCCAAGTAGGGTAATGAAAGATTGATCTGTGTATCTTCTTGACGACCCGAAAATTTGATGCCCACCACTGGTCGAATGCCGGTACTTAGCCAAAGAAACAATAGGAACAGAGTTTTGCTGCGATGCCAGACTCTCTAGTCTCTGGGAAAGGCTCTCACAAGGTCATTGGAGAGACACACCGTAGGCATCTAAGTCCGAGCGATCATAAGGCCATTGGCCGGTGGTTGGGACGCCGTATGAGGGGTCTTTTTTTCCACAAGGTATTTTCATTCTGATAGGATACTTGCCCCGTATGGTTGTTCTCAAATTCTAATATGTGACATAGTGTTACGAGTGCGACAGCTGTCTTTTGCGCCCATACGCAGAAGACCTAGACAAGTGCGGCTATGTCACGTTCTTGACTAAGCAATTAACTACCTAGACATTCGGACTTCAGACCTCGACCTTCACAGCTGACTTCTCTCGTCAGCTCCCTTGGAAGTTGATACTCAGTCAGCTTACACCAACGACTTCAGTGACTGTGACCTTCTCCACCACGGTCTCTCATTTGCTTTTCGAAGGCTGACACGCGCCGCTCTTGACTCACACTCAATCCCACTGCAGGAAAAGCCTTTTGTTTGAGCCATCAATGAAGGACATACCAGAGTTCGTTCAATCACTGTGCAAGAAGCAGCTTGGAACATTTCCAGGACATACACTGCCAAGTTCGTGGAAGTCAAAGCCGGACTCTAGGCTACAGGTTTCGAGTCGTCAATGGTTTATGTGCTTACTTTTCTGCTGTGAAGCCCCTATCTGACCGCAGATGGCTGCGCGTGCGGTAGACTCTCATTACTCGATTCAAGCTTATGCCCCGGGCAGAATACCTAGCCACCGGTGCACACTGCAGACTTTGAGGCTGTGGGCATGCAGGTGTGTGTCTACCCAAGGCAATGAAGCATCATACAGCAAACAGGATTCTGATCCCGGAGGCATCAGCCGGACTCCAAGCGCCTAGACTGAGTAATTGCGGAAAAGACGTCGTCACCCCTCAATAGGTCAGCATATGCACCGACAGCCCCCCCTGGTCACTCCACCTTCACATACAGTCTGATTATCTCAGACGACTGTAAGAAGTCTTGCATCTAAATACCCTTGACTATGGTGTGTAGCACGAGCAGGGCTGCATCTTCCACCGCCTCTGTAGGGGAAGGCCAGACCATCCCGCTTCGTGATCTGGGGGCATGCGACTTAGATTGTCCCACGCTGACATTCCCTCACCCTGTTGCAATTTCACTTGACTGTTTTCTTGAGTTCGAGGCTTTTATCTCCCAATAGACTTATCTGTCTCTTGTAGCCAAGATACACTTACACCACAGGTTTTCAAGGTGAACGAATTGGATAGACTAAGACGATGATATAGTCTTGGAGGCACTTGCAACTCAACACACGTATCCATCCCCGTCCCGTATTCAGCCAGCGGTAGCCACGATTTCCTCTGATATCACCAACTTCTCAGGACGGTGCATCGGGATATACTGCTGCGGCAAATATAGAAATCGTACAGGATGTTTGGCCAAACACCTACTACATTAATAGGGTCTAGCCCTCCCTTGTACAACTGCTATCGTCTGGATAGCATGACTTCCGACTCGCGATCCTCAAGTCCAGCCATGCGATCGATGCCCTCTGGGCGAAAAGGGTCCAAGAAAGTCAGGACAGGGTGTGTGACCTGCAAGTACGACTATATTCCCGGGCACGTCAAGTGCACATGGCCTCACCGCTAACCTACTTACCATTCGATCAGGATTCGGAAAGTCAAGTGTGATGAGACAAAGCCATTTTGTCTAAGATGCACAAAGACAGGCCGCAAATGCGACGGCTACCTCGATCCAAAGGCTCTCACCAAGAGGCGAGGGCCAAGGGATGTCGCTCCACACGACCATGTCCTGAGTCCGCTTCTCGAGTTCGCCGCGCCTGAGGAGCAGCGCGCGTTCTGTTTTTTTCAGCATTCCACAGCACCGTGCATCTCAGGTGACTTCGACACTGAATTTTGGAGGGTGATTGTGCTGCAAATATCCCAGACAGAACCGGCAGTCCGGCACGCCGTCCTCGCCGTCAGCAGTCTACATGAGGGTCTCGACGCCGGTTCCTCAGATGGCGCTCTGTCGCACCCTCAACAGTCCTTCGCGCTGCAGCAGTACAACAAGGCTATCTCACGGCTTTTAGACCAGATGAACAATCCCCTGACCAAGCCACTGGCTTCATTACTTACTTGTGTCCTCTTTGTGTGTATCGAGTACTTGCAAGGCAAAGACAAGGAGTCCTTGATTCATCTAGAACAGGGCCGACAACTTCTGGCACGGCTCAAGCAGCGATCCAATGACCCCGATATGGAATGTATAGTCCGACATATTGTGCCCCTGTACACGCGGCTCAGTCTGACTTCGTTCTTGTTCGGTGGTAGCCCGGTGCCTATACCAGATGCCCTCAAACCACAAGGAGACATACCTGTTACCTTTGACTCCATGGACTCCATGCGGCATTCCATGCACGAGTTTATGGAGCAGGCTTTTCGATTTACGCACAACGCACGACCAGCTAAGAACCACAACGATTTTATACCTCTCAAAGCAATGAAACTACTTGAAGTAGAACAAGGCCAGCTCTTATCACGACTGGCCAAGCTCAACGTTGCTTTTTCTCTGTTCCGCGCTGCAAGGTCGAATCCAAGTCCCGAGAGTGCCCTTCTGGTTCTTGAGATGTATTTACACGCACAGCATATATGGATCTCCACAGCGTTGAGTTCATCCGAGGTTGTCTATGACAATTTCCTTCCCGCCTTCGCGGCCATCGTCCCCTTGGCTGCCGCTTACCTCGATGTGGAATCCTCATCGCAGCATCATTCGCCACAGTCATCGCGCTGTCTTGCAGTTCCAGAGCAGCTGTCCGTTGCACACACCAGGAATTTCACTTTCGAAACCCATATCATCCCGCCACTGTATTATGTAGCCACAAAGTGCAGACACCCGCTGATTCGTCGATCCGCCCTAGACCTGCTGAGGAGAAATCCCTCTCGACGAGAAAACTTGTGGCGGGCGAGTGTTATGGGCGCTTTGGCAGGTCATATTGTCTCTCTGGAGGAACGATGGTCCCAACGACAGGGCTCACCAATTATAGGGCGTTCAATTTCTGGGACACACAATCACGATGGATTCCCGGAACAGATAGAGCCCTCGCACGAGAAGTATCAGTATTTCGGCCGATACAGCACTGCTCATGGGAAGGATCGAACGCTTTCTACAATTCCAGCGACCGCTGTCTCGGCCTCAACCCCAACACTGACCTTTCAAGCACCTACTGGATCATCCTTACCCATGCACTTCAAAGAGTCTAGTATACTCTCCCATCCGCCGCCCCTGACAGCTATATCAGAGGAGGGTTTCTCCGCTAGCTCCTTGATGGATGCAAGTGCAGCCTTCCTCAGCACGCCTGAAGATAGTGATACCTGGCTTTTGCAACAGCAAAAGCAACAACCGGACCGGCATCGCTTTCACCACGAACTCGTTCAATCAGATTACAACCCAATAGCACCCCACGAGATAGATCAGCCCCAAAGCCATCAGTACGCGGAAGATTGCAGTGCAGATTACCCTTCCCGTTCTGATGACAGCTCGGAAATCTCTTCTGTGGATGTCGAGGAACAACAATCTGACCAGTCTATGGGCCCATGCCGAAGTCCACTGCAGCAGTACCAAAGTCAACAATTTCAGCACCAGCACATTCACTCCAGTATGGCAACGACTTGGGCGCCACTCCAACAGCAGCAGAGTTCCCTCCCAACTGATTTCATCACGGAGGCACCGTTCGGCCTACCGGAGGAAACGAGGGTACATGACGCAATCATTGGACCGGAGAGGGAAGATGGCACATGGGTTGCGGTATTCAGGAAACTTCACGGAGTTGATCAGGACTGGGACGTGCAAAATGATTGGGTTTCTACGATTTAGGTAGCAGAAGTCATCAATTTAGCGATGCTAAGTGGGTCAAGTCTTCGACACCGAAAATGGAAGGTATTGTCAACTAAGAAAAGTTGTACTGGAGTCTGGCAACCTTACTGGTTTCAATTAGGAACTGCGCAGGGCCTACTAGGATATGGCTGGTCTTCTTGGGCAACTACCAACCAATGCATTTCTTCAAAGGTTAACTCTCGCCTGGGCTGTCAACCACACCTCTGTGGGGACTTTTCTCTAATCTATGAAACCCTTTAGGTCGCCAGTTCCTGTGCTGTCGTCCCTAAAGCGGTCGTAGCCTCGTGTAGCCAGCGTCCGTACAATGCTCCCAATGTCCATGAGTGTTCGTAATTGTATTTTGCTACCTGTGAGTTGATGATGATTGTTCTCCGGTAATTCCAATGCTATGGACGTCGGAATGTATGGCAGCAATACATGCTAGGTGAGTACCAACGACATTCATACCATGCGTCAAGAATACCAAAGTTGATTTGCCTGAATACAAGCATAGTGTCCTCAGTTTTTGGAAAACTGAACTTTCTTACGTGCTGCTAAAAGGTAACCTGTTTTCTCTTTGCCCTGGCAATCTCCTCAGAGCTCACCAGTCCATGGATTTTCTCCTTTTCCAATTGCCGGGATGGAACCAACGATACAGCTTCAAAGTGAAGAAAAGTCTTATCGGCCATCACCACATGTATCCCTGAGTTCTGACCGAGGAAGCGGAGGCACTTGCGTAAAAGAAAAGCGCATGCTAGTATTTGGACGTTGGCCAACGAGACGACCAACAGGAACACCACCTCGCCTAGCCGCGGGCCCTCCCGAGCCTAGACCCAGCCTGTTGGGCCGTCCGGCTACAGCCGAGACAGGGATCAAGGATCTCTCGTTCCCGGGACTGGCTCCACTCTTGACTTTGTTTTTTTGCCTAGGTAGGTAGGTAGGTATATGGTAGAATCTTGTGTGCACAAGACAATGCCAACGATCGCGGACTCAACTTATATGAGCTCCCAGGGCTGCGTATTTGGCGCCTGTTTGAGCCAGTGAGGATTTCAAACTTACTGTATTTGAGAAGATGTGTCGAATCACTACTAGCTTGTATACCATATCAGGACAATCGGACCCTGCACTTACATACACAGCTGCCACATACTGTCAAGCTCGGCACGTTGAGTGATGAGCCGATGCATTGGTATCTCCCCAAGTACATCAAGCTGAGATTCCGTAAGGAAGTCGCCTGGGGTCCTGCTGGCTTGGGTAACCATCGCGAGGCCTCTAGATCGTGGTGTGATAGGGAAGAGAATGGTCCGAGATGGGAAACTTTACGGGGAAGTACCAAAATTCGGGAAGAGCACAGCCAGAACATCGACCGCCGCGACTTTGCGATTGTGCGAGTCATCAACAACACGATCAGTCTTATCAATTCACCCTGCCCATGTGGACCGTTTCGCTAGGGAGCAAATGACATCAACAGCCAGTCTATAGATGGAAACACCCTTCATCTGTAGCCCTTGATCTCAGGGAGGCAGCACCGTCAGTTCAAGTGTCTTCTCCGTCCGTGCTGACTCCCGCGCCGCCTCCAATATCTGCATCACCACCAGGTTTGTATCCAACGCAGATAAATCTCCTTCGTCCACCACCTCCTCCCTCAAAACCGCTCTCAAATACGCCAGCGAGCTGTTCTGTCCAGCCGGTAGTGGCGGTGCTGCGAGTGGTCCCGTAACAATTCCTTGCACATCCCACATCGTCACGTTCCCACTTCCCACCGTCCGCACACTGCCGTTGGTTCCATACACCTCCATATCCTTCCGGTTATATGTCCAACTCCAACTTGGCACAATGATCGCCTGGCTCCCCTCATACTGCAGCACAACCGTCGCGTCATCGTCGACAAGGGGATATTCCCCAGGCCTATTTGTCGCAGTCATCGCCGTCACGCTCTTGGGCGCCGCACCGCGGTGAAGCACCGTAGCGAGGTCCGCGCCGTAGCAACCAAAGTCGAACAAGGCCCCCGCCCCATTCTGGACCGGATCCGTCAGCCACGGCAGCCACTCCGGCCCGACCCCAATCTCGGCAGGGCCCATGTGTCCATCGTACACGAGCGTCTTGCGTATGGTGCCCAGGTCTCCGGCGTGCACGGCGCGGAGAGCCTCTGTGTTGGAGGGGTACCATGTGGTCTCGTAGTTGGTGAGGACGTGCACATTATTTTTGCGCGAGACCTGGCGAATGGCGAGGGCGTCTTCTAAGGTGGTGGAAAGGGGCTTCTCGACCATGGCGTGGATGCCGTGGGTCGCTGCGACCTCTATGGTCCTGCGATGGTCCAGGATCGTAGTGTAGACGAGGACAGCGTCTGGGGCTTGAGCCGTGAGCATGGTCTCCATGTCCGTGTAGAAGAGGCTGGCGGCAAGATGATAGTCGTCTGCATATTGCTTAGCCAATGTAGTGTTGGGCTCCGAGATACCTATAAGTTGGGCGTCCCTGCTTGTATTCAACTGCGGGAGGATGCCGGCTACATGACCATGCACGAGGCCGACTATGGCAACACGGATGGGGGATGAGGGCATGTTTTGAGCTAGGGATACGGAGACGAGAAGAGCCGTGAGCAGCAATAGCTGCATTGTGAAATAAATTCCAAGTTTGAGGGAAGATGCTTAGTGTTGTACAAGAGGTGACATAAATCTTGTCTATGTGCATTTCTGGTAGCTGCAATCTAACATTGGTATCTGCTCAGGGTTTGTATATTGGCACAAGTGGTCCGTTGAGGGGTAGATGGTCATGATGCTGGTGGAGTAATTGTCTGCTGTTGCTATTGGGTTTGGGGGTTTTAGACTCAACCAATAGCTCGTCCAATATGACTGCCAATCTATTCTCCTTCACTAGGGATGACCATGGCCATGAAAGTTTGGGGTTTACATACCTCGTAGGCCCCACTCTCTTTTCTATGATTCGTCTGCAATCTCGTACCTGCAGGAGCAAAGGCATCCTCAAAAGGTCTTGCACAGTTGTATTGTCCTATGGGAAGAGTCGCTGGGCCCACTCTCCAAAGTTCCGCATGGTCCAAGCAGTAGGATTAACATTTCAAATTCTGGGGACAAAATGGACGATCCTGTTCGTTCAATCCACAGGCACTCACACTTGCAGACCATGCAAGCGGCACAATGGGACCTTATGGCTCTGAGCAGCTCATGACTGCTGCCACCAAGCCAGGTTTGACAATTACACGCTTCAAAATCCCATCTCATCACCAACCCAGTGTGCTGGTTAGGGCAACAAGAATTAGTGATCTAGGAACTCTTTTCCTCCAGGGCGCCGTACTGGAATTCCGGCTTCTCTAGGTAATGCGGACACACTGCTGAGAGGACATCATCTGTGAGCCTGTCGAGAGAGGGGCGCATACCAGAATGAAGTATATGGTCATATTAGCGAGGCTACATCTTATGTAGACGAGAGGCATGGAAGGCGCAGGAGGCTTATAACAGGGTGGACCAAGCCGTACCAATTTCATTCGCCTGCTTGGGCGACAGACGACATGCCTCAGACTCGTGGTATTATTCTACCATATCTTGGATTCATTAGTGGCCTATCTAGGTATCATCCAGTGACCCTTCAACAAAAGTTCGTCTCTTGTCTTGCGAACAGTAGGCGAAACTGTCACCGTCAGCGCACCCAACATTCGAGTAGGCCTTATTACTGTGCTGTCGCTCATCAGGCGCTACCATAAAGAAGTGGGCGATTCTATTGCCCATCTATACCGTATGAGCTTCAGTCAATTCAAGGACTGCGATTTATTAGAACGTAGTTGTGTGTATGGGGTGGTGCATTTGTCACTATCCAAAGGCATCCATTTGTGAGGCTGTTTTGTCGAGATTCACCAGGCCAAAGCTGCGACCGAGGGATGGTTGAAGTCGCAACGCTGCTCGACTTGCTCTTTTGTGTCTTCTATAGATGGGGAATGCTTCCAAGCCTGTCTTGGCGGGTCGTCTAGTGACTTGTGAAGGCGTGTTTAACTTTGCTGGAAATGCCGCGTCGCCGATGTAATCAAGTAACTTGCAGGGGCTAGGATAGGTAGGTAGGTACCTAGGGTTTCCAACCCCAAAGCAGAGGGAGAGCGCAGTCAGATCATACATGCAACTATTTTAGCTGTCTCGGTGAGAGCTGAAAGGATTGCCTAATAACTCTATAAGGCAGCAACTAGGCTTTTGAAAGCCCAAATATGATCAAGCAACAGTCGAAACGGGATCTGCATGTGGGCGATGCTGGATGTGTGGAGGAAGAAAGGATGGGACGGCACAGTCCTTACCGGGACCGGGGATGAGGCTCAAATCGGGATCGGAAAGTTTATCATAGGCTTCCAGACTGAAGAGACTTTTATCAAGCATGTGATGCTCCTTTTATGTTGATGATGCCGAAATTGTTGAGAAGGTCGGAAAGCTGACGGAGGACGGGAACAAAAAATAGATGCAACGCAGTCGATCGAAACAATGTCAAGGTACCTAGGAAGCCAAGGACTTGGCCGGGGTTGTCTCCTTCCTAATTCGATTTGCCCAATTCAACGACTTTAACCCCACGTCGACAGTCCTCTTTTGAGCCATTTCGCCCGGCTTGCAAATACCCACTTGTAGTACCTGGGTACAAGAGAGACCGTATCCGCGCAGTACACCATGACTTTCGCGAAGAAGCGTGCCAAGTAGGTACCTATGCTATCCTATCAAGGTACCTAGGTAAGATGAGGGTAGGAGGAGTAGTAGGAGTGTATGCATGAACTCCTTCCTCGGCATGGACCAGTCTGGTATCCTATACCTGCCCGTTGTATTGAGGTCAAGGAAGGTCATACATAGTATGCATGTGGGCAAGAACATCCCGTGATGCCCTCACGATGACGAAAATGGAGTAGTCGAGGCACCAAGTTCCTGCATGTCCGTGGTCGATGGGGCATAGCAATCCTCATCTGATGTTTCACCATCTTGGCGCATCTCGCAAAACCTGGAATGGTCTTTCATGCGGCTGATTATCTCCCTCTCTATAACTAAACTATCTTGGACCATCAGGGCCGTACGCATTCACACTCATTACCTAGATATACAACTGTTGTGTCAGCATCATCAAGCTCCATGCCGTAACCACGTGTGGAATCTTCCTGATTTCTCCTTTTTCTTTTTCCCTCTGCTTCTTCTTCTTCTTCTTAGCCTCTATCTGCCAGACAACCATTCGGAATATTTAATACTCACGCCCAGGCACTGACGTGACGGGTAGGGCCATTGGTCTCTTTTGGGCGTGGGTGTCGCGTGTCTTACCACCTACCCACTAAGAAGAGGGTGGAAAAGATCGGCCTGTCAACCTCGGCTCGGCTGTCTCTCCCTCTGTGTCTCTCTCCACGATTGTTGCATCCACTTTGGCCGCCTGGCCCTTGTCCTTGTCCCTTATCCTTGTTCCCTTATCCACAAAGAGTTGCCGCCTCGCCCGCTGCTCCGGAGCCAGGCCCGGTCAATATTTTTTTTTTTTTGTTGGGATTGGGGTAGCTCACAGCTCACAACTGCGTCACGGCCACGAAACATCCCAGGGTCTCATCATAAATTCTGTTAAGGACACCAAAAAAAAGAGAAAAAAGAAAAACCACTTACAGAAAGCACTCCGCATCCTTTTTGTAGTGCCTTTCAAGGGGTCTTTGCGATTGGAATTCTTGGACGATACTATTCGGCCTCACCTACACGATCTTAGCCCTTGATCCGCCATCTTGCATCCTGTTTTCCCACTGCTGATTCAAGACCAACACGCCGGCAAATCGACAAGTAAATACACACAACACCTACCATTTCAGCCAACATGGACGGGCCACTCCAAATGCATGTGACAGCCCCCTCGTCCGCCCTCTTCAAGTTCCCCCCAAGCGCCGAGCCTCACTTCCTGCCTCCGCCTCTGCCTGGCTCAGTGCCCTCAGCTCCTCCAGTCTTGATTCCGGACCATTTCTACCAAGCCGCCCTCGATCCCAAAGTGCCATTGACTATTGCCGCCGTCTACGCCGTCACTGCGAAGCTCCTCAATGTCTACAACACCTCCAACGGCAAGAAGCCATGGGCCATCAGCAAGACTCGTCTCTTCCATGCTTTTGTCGTCGCCCACAATGTGTTCTTGGCTGTCTACTCGGCATGGACGTTTTACGGTATGGTCGGCGTCATGTACCGTAGTGTGGTCAACCCTACTTCTCCTCAGGGCATCAACGGCTTCGTTGACAGCATGACTGGTCTCCATGGGCCCGCAGGCCTTGGTAATGCCGTCTTCTACAATTCCGACGAGGGCCGCTGGGCGTCATACTCGAGCAACGTCACTTTGGCAAGCGATGCAACTCCCAGCCGCACCGACATGGGCCGCATTTGGAACGAGGGCCTGGCCTTTTACGGATGGATCTTCTACCTCAGCAAGTTCTACGAGGTCCTCGATACCTTCATTATCTTGGCAAAGGGCAAACTGAGCTCCACCCTCCAAACTTACCACCACGCCGGCGCCATGATGTGCATGTGGGCCGGTATGCGCTACATGTCTCCTCCCATTTGGATGTTTGTCTTTGTGAATTCGGGAATCCACGCAATGATGGTAAGTCTATTATACCCTACACACCTTTTCTTGCATGACGTGCATTAGCGTCTGAGGCGCCACACCCAATCGTTGTTTTTGGAACCCTGAAGTCTCACGAGACCGCGGGCTAACACTGCTGCTACCTCATAGTACACCTACTACACACTGAGTGTCTTCTCTATCAAGGTCCCCGTGATTGTCAAGCGTACCTTGACCACAATGCAAATCACCCAATTCCTCGTGGGCGCCTCGTATGCCATGATCCATTCCTTCGTCAGCTACACCGTACCAGTCGCGACCACAGTCATCAAGACCGCCACCACCAGCCCTGCGGCTGCTACTTCTACCGCCGCCGACGCAGCCCCCACCGCCTCCGCCAACGGACCGGCCTTCCTGGACAACCTTAAGCAGCTAGTTCTCGGTGTTGCGTCCAAGGTGACTAATGCCGCCGCCACCAGTGTCGTTAGCGACGAGGTCCCATCAGGAGTAGCTAACGCGGTCCTCCAGTTCACCACCTCCGAGGAAATCGTGTACGAAGAAAAGGTCGTCCCTTGCATCAACACCCAGGGCCAGACCTTTGCTATCTGGCTGAACGTCCTCTACCTCGCTCCTCTGACCTACCTCTTCGTCAAATTCTTCATCACCAGTTATCTTCGCCGTTCCGGAGCCGAGTCTACGCGTAAGGGCAAAGACCGCCGCGAGAGCCAGGTCGCTGTCGCGGAGAAGGCCGGCTGGGACGCTGCCCGAAATCTTGAGGCCGAGGTCTATGGGACCCCTGGATTCGACTCCGTTAACGGCGCTGTGAATGGCAAGGTTGTCAACGGCTCTGCCAAAGGCAAGGCCTCCAACGGCTCTCCCAACGGCCGTGTGCCAAAGCCTGTGGCAAACCAGAGGCGGTATGCTTGAGATTATTTCGTGGATATCCAAAGTGGAGACCAGGACAACAAGCTCTAAATTGGACTGACCGGACGTTAGGCCAGCCGGGGAGTCCACGGCAACGAAGCCTTTACCAAATGTTCCGGTCGAGGAGGAAAAGGCGCGTAACCGTAGCTCTAGTAGCACTACGAAGCCCGAAGGGCCTCAAAGAAACCCATCCTCATCTGACAAATTCATGCGCAAGCTGAGGTTGAAGAGGACGAGCAAGAAATGAGAGCATCCATGGAGATGGACAAGAACTTTGTTGGAAATGGCACAGGCAGGTGCTTGAGCAAGAATTGCGTTGCATACATTAGCATTGAGACAGATGATACCAGATAGAGTTGAGCACCATGGGGCGTGTGAACAAGCCTCACCATCATACTTGGGTGCGACACAGGGCGGCTTTTTGTGGCATGCGAGACCCCCCCACTCCAAACATTCTGCAACTGTCTGTTGCTGCTCGGCGTTGACACATGAGAAAGCAACAGCCAATGTGGTTCTGGCAGGAGTTTTGTGGAAAACCGCTGGAGGGATTATGGGTTATAGAGCAAGTCGTCAATGATTATTGAAAAGCGTTTACCTAAACAGACTGCCTCCAATTATAAATGAATGAGCCTCTCTGCTGATGAGATACTCAAAGATGTGAACGTGTCTTGTTCTTGATCACCGAAAATTACAGTAGACTCAGCCAATGCCGTCAGGTCTGGAAACTTATTCATAATTTTAGCGTTTCCGTCCTGGTCGTCAGATACCACACTAGAGATACCAGGTATATCTATCATTAGTCTAGTAGCGCTTGTCAATAGAATGAATCAGTTGGTCTGGTAGCGTTCTCGCATGGAAATAGAAAATGATTCCACTAGTCTCGTAGTGCTTATGAGTAGAACTATCCTAATTTTTATTTGGCCGGGTCTAAGCTACCTTGGTAGCCCCTTGGCGAAGAACATCGACTTGGTCTAAAGGGCACACTGACTCAGTTACAACATGGAAATAGCACTTCCCCCCAAGGTGGAAAATGTGTAAGTAGTAAGTATTTATCTTTCATTGTCCTTCTAATCACCATCTGAAAAGAGACACACACCCCTCTCATGGGAGTGTTATCTTTCTCTAGCTATAGGGGAGTAAAACACAAGAGGTTTTTGTTCGTTTTAGCCATGTGTAGCGTACCAGAGGAGACATTACCGTGAGGAAATGATTAGAACGGTTAATAAATTAGCGTCCGTGTGAAAGTTTTAAAAACAAAAAAACGCCTACCCTTCTCCTTTTCCCCCATAACCCAATGCATATAAAAGTGAGGCAAGTATAAAAATGTAAAATCGTCTCCTGGTATCTAAGGGGTTCCTTCCGCTCTGTTCACTCCCTTCTCTTGAAAGCCTGAACACCTGCGCTGAATAAATAGCAGAAAAGATATAAGATTGGACACCTGGAAATGCTGCTGATGGTTGAAGTAATATGACAAAAAAAGGGAGAACACGAGTTCTCGCTTTGGATCTTGTAAGCCAGACCCAGTCTCAAGAGCGATCTTGACAAGTATTGTGAGACCTCGATTTGGGTTGGGCTTGGGGGGGGGGCAATGTAGTAGGTGAGGATGCCCCCCGTGGCAAGCTCGAAGGCTGGTCATTGTATAGGTGATCCGATTCTTTTGAATTTATCATGGTGCGTGGCGTGTCGGTCGTGACCGTTACATACAGGTGCTCTTGTCACTTGTATGTGGCGGCTTAGTGCTGAATAATGAAGATGATGGTGATGGTGGTGGTGGTGGTGGTGGTCGAAGGCCCAACGTGTGGTCTCCGGTGTGGATAAGGCAACGTAATAGCACTCAGAAGGTGCTCCAGTTCCAGTCACTCGGCACACTGAGAGCCACTTCGGGCTGCGTCTTGCCCGGCGTCGTGGGGCTCGCGCCGGGCATGGGGCTCGCCGAGATGGGGCTTGCCGGCATGGTCTTAGAACCGCCGTGGGGCTGGTGCTGCTGGGGCGTGCGGCTGCCACCGCCCACCATGCTGGAAGCAGGCGAGTTGCTCCGACTCCGCCACGCCATGAATTCAAGAAAGCAGTGGTTGCAGGCACGCACAGGGCTGCCGCGCGGATTGAAGTTTGCGCTCTCGTCGAGAGGCACGAATTGCATAGAATGCGGATCGCAAAAGATGTTGCCGCAACGGCGACAGTGATGTCGGCGGACAAAATAATTGAAGTACTTTTTGCAGGTTGGGTCGTCGCAGACGTCAGATTCAGCGTCGGCCTGTGGAGAATGGGAATGATTGTTAGTCTTGTTTGGCTCTTGCAATATTCTTTTTGGAAAAAGGGGGAGGGGGGAGAAACGCCACAGGTGAGAAACCGAGACATCTTTGTGCCATGTCGGGATCGGAGAACATTCTTGATTTGTGCTTGATTTGTGTAGGGCTGCGCCGTTGTCGCAGTGTCGCATCGGGTGGAAAAGGAACAAATGATTTCTCTAGCAACGTACCTTCCAATGCCTCCGCGTGGGCTCTCCGTTGACGGGAGCATAGTTTGACAAATCCCAGTTCCAGTCTACCACCTTGCCACTGTCGTTGGTGGATCGCCGTGACAGGCGGCTCAGGCTCAGAATGCCCGATAAGCTGGTGAAGCTACCGCTGGATCGCACTACCCTCTCCTCGTCGTCCACGTCCTCGCCAGTCGGAGAGGCCTTGGGCACATGCGCGCCCGCGGGAAACTCGTTGGGCCGCAGAACAGCGGGCATGTAAAGCGGGCGGACTTGGCGGCCATGGTAGTTCTTTGGCGAAACAGGAGAGGTATTATTTGATGTGCTGAGGGGTGAGATGTCGGAGGAGTTGCTTGCGAAGGGGGGGGAAACCCGTTGTGGCTGTTGTATAACTTGTTGGTACTGTTGTTGCTGTTGTTGGTACTGTTGCTGTTGCTGTTGCTGTTGCTGTTGCTGTTGCTGTTGCTGTTGCTGTTGCTGTTGCTGTTGTTGCTGGGGCATGTGATAGGAGTTTGATCTTTGGTGACCATGGCCATGGCCTGTGGGCGAGTAGTGAGGAGGATGATGGAACCACGACTGTTGATTGTCGGGTAGTCTAGGCATAACAAGGTCGGCCATTGCCATGTTCGTGGGTGTGCAGAGAGGGTGTATCGGATCGAGATTGAGCCCCAAGATAGATGTGATGAAATTCTGTAGCGAGTAAAACGTCGACCTGCGTGGTGTTGCGGCTCGAAGGGGTAAAGAGGCGTGGGAGGAAGGAAGTAGTTGGCGGTGGGCAGTGGGGGTCCAATATCCCAAATCCAACAATCGACACTCGTCAGTCGCAAGCGTTGACCCGAGTCGTGCACGCTTGTCAGAGCAAGGCAGGGCAAGGGTAAAGTAAAGTGACAGGTTACAATAGGAATTATGCTGATCTCTTCAGCTTGTATTTGCTGTGTCGTTCGCGCGCTCTTTCTCTCTCTCTCTCGCTCTCTCTCTCTTTTCTTGCTTTCTCTCTACAAGTTGTATGGCACGTGGTGTCGGACGTGACAGGAGTGCAACGGTCGTCTAGTAATAATGGGAGAAAGCAGATAAGAGGAGGGTGTGAGTAGCCAAAGCGTATTAGGTCCGGAGCGGGAAGCAGGATGCGCTTCTGGTATATAAACGGGACCAGTGGACCGCAGCAAGCTGGGGCGGGAGTCCTGGTCCCTAGTGGCTCTACCCGACCAGGCCCCCATAGACACATACCCTGATCCTGGTTTGAAGTGGTGGCGTTCAGAATCGATACAGGGTCTGACTGAATCGGGGTCTCTCGTTGTCTTAGATACTACACCACTACTGCACAATAGGGTCTGGCGTCCAGCAATTCAAGCCGTCGTTGCTCGGTGATGATGCGATATAGCATATTCTGGAATGCTGGCGAAAGATATATTCCAGAGTGCTCTTTCAACCATCCAAAAGATGCAAGAAAACGGTCTGCAAAGGCAGGGTGATCGAAGACGTGTAAGGCTGCCCCAGCGGGGAGAGGCGGCTCGAAGCTGTCGTCGAATTGTAAAGTCAGACCACCCCGGCAAGCCCAGGGGAAAGGTGACGGCCGTATCAAGACATATGGCTAGGTTCAATCCGCAGTCGATCGAGATGGTAATAGGCTAAGCCGGGAAAGCTTGATGGGATTCGATGGACATCGCGTCACAGTTCCTGAGGATCCGCGTCCCTTCCAGTAGACTCGGGAGCGTTTGAATGTATTTCCTCCCCTCCCACCCATCAGCCTACTTTGCTTGCTTGCCTCCCGAGTCTGTCATTTTCTGATAGATGGTCGGGTGGCAGCCAGGGGTGCGAAGCGATACTCCATTTGGCCATAGTGGCCGGTCTTGACTCTCCTTGTTGAACATGTCTCACATGGTGGTGGACCAAAGGCGGTGTGTGGGCGATATCGCATTGGGACATTCTCCTCCACAGAAATGCTGGAGTGCTGCCCAAATTACCCCTCAAGACTGGGATTGGCGATGCATCAGCTTGGGGGAGAAGAGTACAGCCTCGTCCGAACGTTGAACCTCCTTTTGATCGCCAGTTGTGGCCGTTGCCGCAATTAGGTTCAGAAACACCAACGTGCTGGGAAAATCCATGCAATACCAGCATCACCGCCAGACACTTCCTGTCTTTTGCTGACAGACCGCAAATTGAAGCATGCGTTCGTCCACTTTATCAACGAGCATCTACCCAGCGGCGCCGACACGGGTCCCAGCATCAGCGCTTCGGCGAGACCTTCTAGAAGATGCAATTACCCCACTCTGTCCCAACCAAATCCCTTGGATAGAGTGCAAGACGATCTTGGACTGCTTCAGAGGACACATCTTTCGGAAGTCGCGGGAATAGACGCTCCCGGAAATTGAGTCCTGCGTCATCCTAATTGCGAACAGAGTGATTGTCCCAGGCACCACGCCAATTTGACATGTGCTACTTGGAAGAGCCTTGCGCTAAATTGAAGGGTCGTCTTTTCTCCGATTCTGCGCAGAGAAAGGGCCGTATTACGTTACACATGCTCATGGTGAGCCAGAATTATTCTGGCCGGGGGCGGGTCTCGTGAATCGTCGGAGCGAGGGACAGTAGCCGACCACTGGACGTCCACGACGCGGAGAGCAGCCAACCTCGCATATGCATTGATATGTCCTGCATGCAATTGCAGACCGCTAACCGCTGACCGCGGGTCAGGGACTTTGCAAACACCCACAAGTGTCCCAGGACTACTGGTATCTGCTTCTCCGGACACAAACAAACCCCTCTTTGCGCGCAAGAAGCGGCAACGGCGACAGCGTTGTTGAAAAGTTCCAGTGAGGCTCAGCTTGGGGAAAGTCGAGAACCCAGAGCCGACGTCTCACCTTGTCTGCAGGACCCGACCGAGCGGGTCTTTGTACGTAACAAATACATGGTGAAATCTCGGTCACCCGTAATGGTCAGTGGTCGATGCGACGCCAGCACGCTTGACGAACTGGACCAGGTCCGGATTTCCACCGAACTCTGGGGTTGATCTCTTCTTCGCAGATCGCCAGCGGTTCGAAAGCGGCAGAAGAGAGCAGCAATGGAAGCCAGGACGACATCATGACGAGTCAGGTACAATATTCATGACGCTACATTCCAACCAGCATCGTCAATCTGGCCTCGTCTGGAACCGCAGCGTCATCACACACTCACTCTCTTGATGTCGCCGCTCTTTCCCTCTGCCGCATCTCTTCTAAGTTAGGCGTTTCGGTGACATTCTTGGTGGAGTTCCATAGGGACGACTAGTCAGAGCTCCATGGATCCAAGGCTTGGCCAAATTGGTAGCGAGATGCAAGGTTTCCCAGCAGGTCCAGTCAACCTTATTTTTCGGCCAAGACTGGTTGTCTGCAAGAATTCCAGGAAAGTTGGGGAGCTTGCGTGCGGTGTGCATCCCTTGGGGCACTGGGGAGGCCATCACCGGAGTTGCAGAGCAGTAGGGAAAGCCTACTGTGTGGCAAGACACCCGCCAGAATTAAAGCTCAGACAGTCTGGAGACATCCTGATAAACGGTCGTATGCTGATTGGCTGCAGGTAACTCACCAAGGGTCCTCATCGGTAACCTGCTGGGGGGCTCCATGCAAGACAGATGAGATTCGACTGGGATCGCACGTTCCTCTCAGTCTTCGGAATTGACTTTGGCTTACTTTTTTTTCTGCCGGTCTTTCTTTACAACTTCACAGCGCGTGCACGCGACATGGCCTGCTTTGCACGTGCGCAACAAGTGTCGACTGAGCAATGATCAGTATCACGAACCCATCGCTCAAGTTGCCTTTCACCGACAATAGTCACAGCCTTGACTCGTAGTAACAAGTGTGGAGAGAGAGAGAGAGAGAGAAAGAGAGACACGCAAAGACCACCAGCGACAAAACTCCTGGGATTGAAAAAGGCCGCACGCCTATGTCGTTGAGGAGAGGCTTTTTGGCAATATCCCTGCACTGTTATCGTCGCATTCTAACTGGCTGTCTCCATCTTCAATGCTCCAGGGGTCTTGCCTCATCGGTCTTGTCCGAGCTTTTTCTGTAGCCCAGTCACCATGGAAGGCTCCATTCCTTTCTCGCTCACTCGGCCGATTGCCGACTCATGCCGTGCCGTTGGCACGCGAGAAGGGTTGGGAGCTCCGCACGCGTACGATTGCCCGTTCAGCGTTAGCACGGAGCCCTACCGAGCCCGGCCCCAAGCAGCAAGCCTTGCCTCCACCCCACTGAGGCCCCCCAGCTTGCCGCATGCATGGCAGCATCGAAATTTGGCTAGCAGGATGAAAAAGGCCCTCCAATGACGGAGCCGCACCAGCGTGTTCGTCAAGTATCCACTCTATTGTGGAGTTCACGCGAGGCTGGCGCCTCGGTGTTGATCACCATTTCGGCCCTTCACTTGCTTTGCTGCTTTGTCTACGGTTGATCGTTTTCCCCGGATTTTACAAACACCCCAAAATGATTTCTCATCAAGAAGTGCTTGTCAGCATGTGCAGTTTTGCTGGTTCGAGGGGGGAAAAAAAGGAAAAAAAAAAAAAAAAGGGAAGGGCTAAGCTGGTCGACGCTGAAATGGGTCAGCGAGCCTCGGCAGCCCCATCGCATCTCTTATTGCAACGTTGCTGCTAGCTGCTACAGACTGGCAGATGTTGTGTTCGGATCGCGCATGTTGTGTACGGATGGGTGCTACGGCCCGAGGACCAGCCACGAGTCCTCGTCGTTCGCACCAATCCCCCGGAAGAAAGCCGAGGCCATGCGGTTCAATGGCAGGACCCTTCCCCATCCCAAAAAAAAAAAAAAAAAAGACCCTGCGTCTCGGCCGAGTGGAGTTCCGGGCTGAATGGGATAGACGCGTCTTGCAACTATATCCGCACACGCGCAGTAAAAAAGGGACCCTATCCTCATCTGTGCGGAGGGCCTTGGGTAAGTTGCAAGGGAGGACAGCCAGAGCCTCCACCGAGATCGACATGGTAGACTGGACAGGTATGCGACCCTGCCAATCTGCCAGGCCCGTTAGACTCGAGACAGGTGTCACCATGATGCCTCGCAGCAGCTCCCTCGAGAGGAATATTGTCGGTGTGGATGTTTCACAGCATGTAAGCGCCTCTGCGGTGCCCTTTCCACAGCCCCCCTAGACCCCTCAAGATCTCGCAAGCAAAGCAATCGCTTATCTTGACCGACGCGACACATGTATACTGGTAGACCGATAGTGGCGAAGATGGGAATGAAAGGCCCACCGAAAATGTGAGCATCGTTACCGCAAACGACCGCGGCCCGAAGGTTGATGTCAGAGCCCCGAGCCTTCTAATCGAGTTGGATATAGTCTTATCAGCGATTGATCGGAACGGCATCAACATACCATGTTGCGACCCGACTTGTGAAATGAGCTATTGACGTAAACCCCCTGATCTTTGCAGTTGAAAAATGTTTGAGTTTGACGAATGTTGCAGTGCAATATTTCGATTCTGCTCGTGGGCAAAGATCTAGGCCTTCGCAGATTTTCAAATTGCCGGTGAACTCGTACATCATGTGCTCCAGCACATATGCGCGTGCTGCAGAAATGCATGACACACAATGTCTCGCAGCACCAGACCCATCCGTCAAGCATCGCACACCTTACTCGCCTCGCCGCTGACCTGACTCTGTCTGCGTTCCCTCAACCCACCGACCGCTCTTGCCGCCCTCCTTCAGCACCACCCGCAACCCCTCTACCCGCATTCCCTTGTCCACCGCCTTGCACATATCGTACACGGTAAGCGCGGCAGCCGCCGCCGCCGTAAGCGCCTCCATCTCCACGCCTGTCTTGCCGTCGCACGTGACGGTGGTCGAGACATCAATCCTGCCATCCGCGGGCTCCAGGTCCACATTCACGTGCGACAACATGATCGGGTGGCATAACGGGATAAGGTCTGGCGTGCGCTTGGCGGCCATGATGCCTGCTATGCGCGCCACGCCGAGCACGTCCCCCTTCTTGAGGCCGTTTTCCCGCACGAGCTGGAGGGCGGTCGGGTTGCTGAAGTGCACGCTGCAGACAGCGCGTGCGGTGCGGGCAGTGGGCTGCTTGTGCGCGATGGGGACCATGTGCGCGGCGCCGGTGGGGGTGAGGTGAGTGAGTTTGGGGTAGTCAGGTGCTGATTTGTCTTCTTCGTCGGATAATTGGCGACTGGTGCTTGAGAAGGGACGAGAATGGTTGCACGGTGTCATATAAGAGCTGGTGGCTGACAACAAAGAGAAGGGTATGGTCATGAGCGATGGTCCTGCGACGCGATGCGAACTTGTTGGTCGCCCAGTTTTGTGAGCATGAGCAGTAGCTTTGACACGCTCTGTGGATGGCGGTGCTATTTGAGCTATATACCCAAAGACTTTAGCCTCATATACCCTTGAAGTCATTTTATCATAACGTACTCCAGTGTCTTCGCTTGAATGCCCTTGGCTGATGACTGAAAATCAAATTTCTCCAAAACTGCAACCGGACACTGCGTGATGCAACGAATTGTGCTCCAAACTCATACTATGTGGCCAAAGAAGAAGAAGAAGAAGAAGAATCACCCACCTATCAATATCATGGGCCTATTCTTCATATGCTCCAAATTATCCATACCAGCGTGCCCAGCCTCTTTCCGCTTCACCGCGGCACCAATGACGCGCAGCAGTTGGTGAGTATTCGGAGTTAGCACCAGTTGTTTCTCAACATCCTCAGAATGTGGATGAGCAGGAAGCTGCTGATCCATAGCGACCTTCCTGAGCCTCGCCAGAGCCTCCTCATCAATGGGCTGTCCGCTGTTGATCTCCCTCAGGATGTCTCTCAGTGACACCTCCTCGTTGCCGAAGAGGCACACTTTCAAATTGCCGTCGCTTGTGATGCGCAGTCGGTTGCACGAGCCACAAAAGTTGTGCGTCATGCTCGTCACGAAACCAAGACGGCCAGCAAATCCCGGAATGCGCCAGGTCTTGCTAGTATCATTCTTGTGGTCCTGCACCTTCTGCAAAGAAGGGTATCGCTCACGGATGCGGTCCAGCATTTCAGTATAGCTGAACATCTTGCCTTGGCTCCACTTGTTGCCATCAAAGGGCATGTACTCGATAAAGCGGACTTCAACGTCGTTGCTACGTGTCAGATCGACAAAATCAAGTATCTCCCGATCATTGATGCCGCGCATGACGACACAGTTGATCTTGAAGCGGACACCCGCGCCCGCTCGGTTGAGGTCATGTAGGCGCGCGATGCTCCTCTGCACAGCGTCGAACCCCCTGCGCCGCGTCATGACTTGGTACTGCCACGGATCGAGCGTATCAAGACTCAGGTTGACACCGGTGAGGCCAGCTTTGACCATGGACTCGAGTTTGCGGTGTAGGGCGACACCGTTGGTGGTGATACACAGCTCGCGCAAGCCATGGGGTCGGAGTGTCCCAAGCTGCTGCATGAGTGGCAGGATGTCTGGCCGGACTGTGGGCTCGCCGCCTGTGAGCCGGATCTTATTCACGCCCTGGGATACGAAGGTTGAGGCCAGAAGAACAATCTCTGGGGTAGTCAAGAGGGAGGAAGGGGCAGACAGCGGCACACCCTCCTCGGGCATGCAGTAGACGCAGCGGAGATTGCATTTTTCCGTAAGTGATATGCGCAAATACGAGTGCTGACGGTTGTAGGTATCTGTGAGAAAGTCTGAGAAGGGCCTGGCGTCCTGGAGGGCACCCCGGCGTGAGGTGGAAGTTGCTTGTGGCGGATCTGATGGCACTGGAGTTGGTGGTGGCACAGACGAAGTCGAGGTCGAGGTCGAGGCCAGTGGTAGGTCCAGATCCGAGAGAGAAGGTTGTTGGGTTGCGCCCGAATGATGTATGTTTGCGACACTTGCAGTGGTGCGTGTTCCCCAGCAGGGCACTGGGCGGCTAAGTGCATGTGCGAGTTGGTGCAGAGGTGTAGAAGAGGGTGGTTGATGAGCCTGCAGCCGTCGCGCAACGGCCCGTGTTGTCAGGTTCATTGCTGTATGCTGTATGCTGTCTGCAGCTTATAGCCCGGATGAGCCTTATGCCTCTTCGGATAACGTGCAGACTGCAATCGAGCACTGTTTGCAGCGTAGTCACCGATGTATAGAGGAGGGCCAACAAGGCCGGAGCGCTACCCACAACGCCAGATCAAACCCTCACCCGAAGTCGGTAACTGCAAGGAGCCGTGTTGATAATGCATGTGATGATAAGGCAAGCCATACAACTTGCAAAGGATGTCCTATACCGGCGAATTCCAGAAACTCATAGACAGAACCCTAACGAAATTACATAGACCCGTGTGAGCTTCGTGAGTCGCTCGTAGCGCTGGCTGAGAGAAGGAAGGGGGAAGTAACTACTGTTCGAGACGTAAAGCTACTCTCATCAAGCCAACGGTCCTTGCATGAATAGGACCTGTCAGGACAGAAGCAAAAGAAGAAGAATAGGTCTGGAACACAGGCTCTCTTGTGCTTGTTGGATTACCCAAAGCTGCCTTGAAGGGGGTGTGGCGAACGTTGGGAGTTGCAGTGAAGATTAGCAATCGGGGATGAAGTCTAAAGGAAGGTCTGCTAAGCTTGCTGAGATAACCACAGGTGCAAAGGTATGGCAAGGATGATAGCCCCTGAGCCCCAGTCTTCGCCGAACCCTAGCGTGTCGAGGGTGTTCAACGATGGAATACGATCCCTGTCAGCATCAGCATAGCATAGCATGCTTCTTAGGCGACGCTTGGAAAACATTGGCTGCATACTCAATGTCAACATCGAGACTGTGAATAGCCTCGCTAATCTTGGTACCACCATCCACCCCACACCATCAACAACAAGCCCGCTCCAGACCTCGTCTACCGTCTACCTTGTACATCGATAATCTCCGGTTTCTACTCCTCATCACGCCCCCCTGGTCACCTACTCTGCTTTACCGATCTCATTTGCGTCGCTTTGACGGGTGTACTGTCGCAAAACCCTCCACATCTGCGCAGCGACTTGATGAATGTCTCCATTCGGCAAGCAGAACGGCCATGCGTTTTTCTGGAGTCTTTCAGGGTGAGGAGATGAACTCGTAGAGTGTGACAGTCAATCAATCTTTCTCAGAAGCTAACGTCAACAGCTTCACCACACTCTCTACCTAGCCCCAATGGGAGCTATGTCGCGACGCTGCTTTCTTCGGCCTCGCTTACGAGTCTGAATGTACGCGAGGTCAGGACGTTGCACACAGTCAGGGAGTTGACGTTGCCTCGCAGCTTTATCGGGCCTGTAGTGTCCTTCCAGTGGTCGCCCTCGTCGAGATTGGTCCTTGTTGCTTCAGCCGACGAGATACACGTCTTCTCTGTCCTGAAAGAAGAAGAAGGCTTTGGTGCCACCATCCGGAATCCTGCTCCGCCTGCAGCCAAGCTGGTATACGTCGGCTTCGGCGCGTCAGATACAGATGTGTGCGTTTGCGCCTCCCTGGGGCTCAAGTTCGCTGTCTTCGACCTGGCCTCGTCAAAGGCCGTTGATGTGGCCAATCCCAAGTTTCACACCGCAGCTCTTGTCCGCAAAGGGTTTTGCTTCCGCCCAGAGTCACAACACCTCACTGTCATCACGCGTACCTCAGGCAAAGACATGATCAGTATCCACCACCCCAAAACCAAGGAGCTGCAACGTTCGTGGTCACCTGATACTGTTGATGCCCAAGGCGTTGTGTGGAGCCCAGACGGGAAATGGCTGGTGACCTGGGAGTCTGCAGCCCATGGCCACAAGATTTTGTTTTATACACCAGACGGCAACCTCTTCAAGACATGGTCTGGCCCCCAAGCCTTAGTACCCGCAGACGCCGACATCCCGCTTGGGCCTGGTGTCAGGCTCTTAGACTTTTCTGCGGACGCCCTGAATCTCGTCATTGGCGACAGCAGTAGGCGCATATGCATCATCAACATGACATCTGTCACCGAATCCCTGCGCCTACTCCACCCCAACACCATTGTGCCTACGGATACCCTCCAGGTACGACATGACTATTTCCCGCAATGGGCTCCACACTCTCACACCCGATGCTGACTGCAACAGGTATGGCAAGAACAATTCAGCAGCTCTGGTCATCACTTCGTCAAGGCTCTTCAAACAATACTGCCTCCAAACGCACAGCAAAGGGGGATCGCTCCGTGTCCGTCGGGGATCGCCTCTGCGTCTTTCGACCCGTCCTCAACGCTCCTCGCCACCAGGCTCGAGGAAGCTCCAAGCACCCTCTGGATATGGGATATTTCAACTGCTGAGCTCAGAGCAGCTCTCTTGTTTCACGGAAATGTGTCGCGCGTCTTGTGGCATCCTTCCATTCGTGAGACTTTGCTTGTTATCTGTGAAGGCGATGCATATAACTCGCTTGTTTTCTCGTGGGATCCTCTGTCTGATGGACCCCAGGCTATTGATCTCACCGACCGCCTCCCAAACGGCAAAGTGCAGGCGGTCTGGCTTGACCTGCAATCTTTGGAACCTGGGGCGCTTTTCGCCTCCGATAGTAGGAACTACCTACTTGCTTCTTTGGCCATGAACGACGATGAACCTGTGCCGTGGCCTGCAGACAGTGAGGACACCGGATTTTCCGACGTCACCGATCAATCCATGAGTGTGAATGCGTATGACGACGAGGCTAGCCAGCTTGATGACACTTTCTGCTTCAGAAAGACCTGAGTGGCTCTACCCTCACACCACACTTCGTTCTAGCTTCTCCGCGGATGTCTTAGAGACGGCCCGTAGCGCTGATAGATACGGAACACCCCGGGCTTTAGATCTGAAAGAATGCCAAAGAGAGCCTCATGAATCGCACGTGTCACTTCTCTCAACTGACGGGGATCCACTTTTGGGCATGTTGGGCAAGGGTCCTTCAAGCCCTCAGTTCATGTCGCATCACAGTTTCTACTACCCATGACTTCCAGCGGGTCTTTCAGAACTACTTCTAGTTCCTTGCATTCTGCAACGTGGATGCATTAGAAGAAGAAGACCGTTCGAGCACTGAAGCAAACAATGAGGTCAGACTAGCCATAATGAGAACCCCAACAGCCTCCAGCGACATCATCTTCACTCGTATTCGTCTCCTCGCTCCTTCTGCGAGTGCTCACAGCGTTGCGACGAGGTCTCCACGGCCGACGAGGCTATCGGCCAAGGGCCTCGTGGCTTGCAGGACTTGCAGCTCAGAACCCTTGTCTGCTTTCCCGCTGCATTGGCCACCATGTCTGTGAAGCCAACCAGACACGCAGGTTATGTTGAATGGCATGCTATTCGAAATGGTGGGATGGTAGGTACCCTTTTGGCCCAGGCTCATTTTTGATGTGAGGCTCTTCCTAGCAGACGTCGAGGTCCAGCGACCAGGTATCCATCCCCTGCAACCTTGGTTGGCATCTGCAGATGATTGATCATAATTTGTGCGCTGCACTCCGCACGGGATTGTTCTTAGACGGAAAGTCATCGAGAGGTACCTGATATGTACCAACTTTGCTCCTGTTGACATCGTTGAGGGCCAGATCCACACATCTGCATGCTAAGTTGCGTTTCCTCCTTCGCCGAGAATAGTTATCCACATGGGAAATTTGCTGGTGCATGCCGGCAGAACATACCAAGAACTCCCGCATGTAGCGTCACGATGTAATGGGGGCAAGCAACAAGCCATGGCTCTCCCCTCGAGCATGTCCTCCACTTCTGCGCCTTGAGAATGTAGACTAGACCTGATTTTGAGAAACCTGCGTAGAGATGCCCGGTGATCTGAAGGTTGTAGGAAAGCTACATACAAGTTATAAGCTTGAGAAGATCCCATCTCCAAAACCTTATAAGAAGTCAGGCACGCGACAAGATATCACAAAACTAGTGTGTACTTGCTTGAATCCGACGACTTAAGCATTCCTCCCACATACAACCTGCTGGATACTCATCATCATCATCTTCTTCTTCTTCTTCTTCACTATAGATTCACTCACCGGCATCTAAGCGGTCCCCAGCCTGCGGCTCTCCGAGACAAGGACGATGACAGCTTCAGACTACAAAGCACCCAAGGACGTGGTTCCACCAGGGGACCAGACCGGAATATACTACATACCAATATCAAATGTCTGTGAGACCTTGGATTGATGACGAGAGGATGAAGCATCGTTTTGTAGGACCCTAGTTTTGAACTCCTGGCTGATCCGGAGACTTGCAGCTCCCCTTCAACGTGACGTGGCAGCAAATGAAAGACTATGTGCGACAGGTCTGCGACGTGGACCACGTGGAAATATTCCAGAAGAGTACTTCTGGTTGGATCAGGGTCAAGGGGCGGGAGAACTTCGACAAGGCCTACGGTAAGATATGAATCACCTCCCCTCTTCCCTCTCAGGACTTTTTTGCGAGACGAGGTGTATAGCCCACGCATTTATTTGCAATCATTGATGTTTTGACACATAGAACGTCTGAATGGCAAAGAATTCAACGGCCGAGCAATCATTGCAGATGGCAGGAACAGTGTTAGCCCGATCCTGGTGCGAGACTTGAAAGTCTGTAAGCCCACAGGGTCCAGCAACCGTCCACCAAGCAGAGGGGGGAGTAGTATTGTTGCTCTATTCGCCGCACCAGAGACGCCTCTAAACTCCACGACGGGTCATGTATCATATCCAGACTCGTCTATGTTCTCGTCACCTACATCCACCACGAGCTCAGGGTTTAGTCAGGTGGGTTCGAGTTCACATACTACCTCCTCATCCTTATCGAGCAGTCCAGGACGGGATCTACGGCCACGCGAGTATCAATGGCTCATAACCATACCAGCAGCTCGGGAGCTGATGCCTCAACGTTTCGCACAGGGAGGAGCACGGGACGGCTACAGCATGTCTATGTCGTCCTCGGGCTTCATGACTAGCCCAGAAACATCCTTCTCCCAAGGTCACGTCGCCGGCGGCTACGACCCTTATTCCACGGGCTTCCCACCCCCGCCGCCGTACGGGTACGGCACTGTTCAACAATCCTTCGTGTCCACTTACCACCCGCCCTCATCAGACGGGCCACAGGCAATGTACACTGCATCAGCCGCGTACGCCGTACAACCAACCACTTACCATGACTACTACCCGCCAAGCACGTCCGCCTTGACCACTCAGATGTCCAATTTGGCCATTGGGAACTATAGTAGCGGCGGCGGCGGCGGCGCCGGTGGTGGTGGTGGCGGCGGTGTCATTTACACAGAACAGCGAGGGGTCCACATCCGCGACATCTCGCGGCGCGCATCCGAGGATCAGATCCGCAAGATGATCTGCGACGTCACGGAATCCGAAGCGAGCCTCATCGAAATGATCAAGATCCCCGTGCAAGACGGGACTCCGCGCGGCCACGCTTTCATCCACTGCCGCAGTGCGAGCCTGGCAAAATGCTTGGTGGACCACTTTCACGGCCACGAGTTCAAGGGCCGCAAGCTGCAGGCCCGGCTGATGAAGGAGGGCGAGGCGATCAGTAGCGGCTTCGGTGCAGCCACGCCGTCGCCGCCGCCTCCATCGGTCAAGCCGCAGCGTAGCAGCGGCAGCGGCAGCAGTAGCAGCGGCAAGAGTAGCGGCAGTAGCAGCAGCATTAGCAGCGGCAGCAGGCATCATCGCCACCGGAAGGAGGACAGTGAGCGCACCGAGCGCAAGGAACGAGACAGTCGGGCCCCCGAAAAAGGCGCATCTAAGACGGTCTCATCCAGTAATGGTGGCAGCAAGACAGTCCCACTGGTTGTCGGCGGGAATCTGGCCACCGCCTCATCCTCAGACTCATCCTCAGCTGTCCCTGCGGAGAAACACGGCAAGAAATCGTCTGTCGTCATTGCAGACGGAAGTTCCGGACGGCGGCCAAGCGACACAGATTCGCAGTGAAATTTTTGGCAAATGTATAACGTTTGTACTCGCACGCAATCAACGTTGAAATTGACATGGGCACGGTGGGTGTGGGTCGCCTCCAACGGAAGCTTTCCCCGGACGACGGCACGGGGGATGAATGTCTAGGCTGTTTCTTTTCTTTTTCTTTTTTTCTCATTCTCTCAAGGATGCAAGATTGTGTACTGTAGCTTTTTGGGTGGGGAGGGAGGGCCACAGAGATACCTAGCCTAAGTGGGAACGTGTGTGAAGAAATGGTCCAAGAAAAAGAATAAAAAGTATTTGATGGATGCCACGTGAATCCCGGAGTGCTCCCCCCGGGGGGGGGGTCCTTGTCGCATAAGCCAAAACAGTATCGATTTGTTCCTTTTTTTCCCTTTTCTTTTACTTTCTTCTTCTTCCCCTCTGCATGGTAAATCTGCTATGAGATTGCTTTTGCTGTGATCTCACCGCCGCCCACCTTGATGACACGTCATTTAAAAATGTGCACATCGAACGCCCGTTCCTGCACATGCGAACCAATGACCGGATTCTTGGCTCCAGAGGTTCCTCTAGTCGCCTCTAAAGCGTATTGATGCCTATTTGGGTAAGCAAACGTTCTTCTTGAACCCCTGTGTCCCCCCCCCCTGATTTCCTTAGCTTGCGGGAGTCTCAATGTAACTATCGCCTTACGCTACTCCTGGCTTCACCCGATTCGTTAGGGACTCAGAGCAGTCATTATACGGGAGGTATGCATTGGCTCTTTAGCCCCCTTGCCCAGCCTTGCCAGCTTCACTTTTGCTGGGCTATCTCTTTAGGGACATCTCTTTGCAGTGCAGGACTACACGTCGACTGCCGAGACACACTAAATCAAGCTTTTTTTCCCGCGATTTTGTTCGGATCGAAATGTAGGTGTCCCTAGAAGATGAGGTATGAATGCATAGGTATTTAAGCGACGGATCAAGCATTCGACTCGTCCGATCGACTGCTAGGACCAACTTTTGGTAAGTTACCCCGAGAATGGGTTGCTGCGCAGTTGCAGCAACTGGTATCATAGGTCTCGATTCAACACTGTAGATGCTACTGGGCATTTTTTTTTTCCGTAACAATTTGCCTAAAGGCTCTATGAAATCTCTGTGCGACTGTGCCAGGCTGTTCAAAGGGGCGGTCGTTTCATCCGACTTGTCTATGACCGGGTATTCGGAGAGCTACACTTGGAAGCAGGGACCGCTCTGCCAACGGAGTCTACTCACTCACAGTGATATGGTCTTGAAACCACTCAGCACTGGAGCACACATTTTCAAAAGGGTGGTAGGGTGGTGGTAGCGAGCAAAGACCAATGTGATTTTAAGATAATTGTCAAATTACTATTTCATTTACGCAGTAAGGGCTAATAATGGTGGCTCCCCTTTTGCCCACTTGACTTTTTGAGATGCGCCTTGTCGCAATGAAGAACATCCATCAAAACCCATCCAATCCAACACCTCGCTGATGTGTCAGACATGATAGTCCGCTGTGGTATGTGAATTGTTCTGGAAGTTTGGTATATACGTTGGTTTTGTACAACGAGCGCAGAGGACCCATGGCTCGCATCTGACCAGATCCCGCCCATGCTGCTCCCTTCATCCCTCGCAGCACCAGGCCAGCGAGGGTCAAAAGGAGAAAACACAAATTACAGGCCTTGGCGAGAATGGTCTCGCACAATATGACGAGTGAATATGTACAAGTCGGTGTGGCGTAACGAAAAACTGACAGCATTGAAGCTCAACGGCTCCTGGTATCTTCGTAACCAATCGCGTCCGTGAGTCATGATAAAAGCACGTAGTCTCATTTGTGGAGAATGTAGGTTCACCCAATGGCGAATAATACGACCATGGAGGTTCGCATCGTCTGGTATGGGGTGGCGGTACGACGGGCGGTCACTCGCCTTGATAGGTTTGGCATTGTCAATCCGGGTTCCGAATTCTGGCGGACTCCTAACGTTGAGTCATGGCGTTTTGCGTCGGGAGAGCTGGGAGAGGCGGCTGCGTGGACAAAGTGTCCTCATAGCGTCGTGGCTCCTCGCCATCGTCCATCATCATCGTAAGTCGCTGCTCCGGAGGAAGGATCGGGACAGGCGGGATTTCTTCATCACTATCTCGTCGCTGCTGTCTTTCAACACGTCCTGTTTGCTGATTAACCCAGCTATTGACAGACCGATACCTTGTTGGCATATCTTCGCTTGTGGTCGTGTATATCGTATCCCGCTGTCCGTTGCTACCAACTTCACTTCTGGTGGCGACGCTATTGGCCCGACTTCTACTAGCAGAAGACTTGGCGAAGCTGTATGGGCGTGGATCCTGGCCCTGTTGGAGCGTGGCCATGGGTGGCACAATGATATCACCGTCGCCAAAGCCAGATGAAATAGACGACAACTCCGAAGCCCGGTAGACGGCACGTGTAGCTGGATCATAGGCGGCGGAGGCTGTCCGTGCAAGCTCGGATTGGTTGTAAAACCCAGGCAGCCGTGACCGATCCGTCTCCGACGTTGCAAATGTCTCCATTGTTCCTGCTCCACCGTACTGCGTTGCGCTGTTTGGACTAAAACTAGTCACAACGGCAGCGTCTTCCGGGGACGCGAAGGGGTTATTGACCACATTATCAGGACTGAATCTGGTCTGTATCGGAGGTAAGGTTGCCGGATACTGTTGTTCTGCATAAGGAAAGTTCCGCTGTGTCATAGAACCCTGTGGGCTCTGCGCATTTCGAGATTGAATAGTGCTGCTCGGCGAGGCTGAGGATACGGTCGCTGAGAAGGGGTTGACTTGACCGTAGGATAAAGGCGAAAAGGCAACATTCGTGTCCAGCTGGGGAAGTGTCATTGGTCCTTGTCTGTCAGAAGGCGGTGCCATATCGCGCCGCGAATTCATCGAGTAGATGCTGACTGTCGGTCCCATCGACTTCGCCGATGTTTCATACATCGAAGCCGGGCCGCGCATTTCAGCTGCGTCTAGGTCTTGCCAGGGTCGTTGTGGACGGCCGAAATAAGGTAATTTGGCGAGGAAAGGATTGGGCGAAGAGAAGTCGTCACCATCCATGCCAAGCTTTGCTCTCTCACGCTTCTTGTACATCCGCAAACCCATCCAGCAAACAAAACATATGAGAATGAAAGCTCCTATGGGTACCATGTTAGCATGCCAGGACAAACAGAAAGTCCTTTATGACGGAAAACAGCCTACCTATAGACCCTGCCGAGATGAGAACGTCTTCAGCAGTCGGGCTAAGTCCACCTGGGGGCGGCCCATTGCGATGATCGTCATCTTTGTTACCAGTGTCACTGATGAAGATTGTCGGTGAGGGAGGTGTCGTGTCAAAAGCCGCTGTGGCGCTCTGCGATTGGGCGGTGGTCGATGAAGGGAACAGAGACGTGATAAAGGACGAAGGAGAGGATGTGGCCGTTACTGGTATCACCGAGGTGGTGGTCATAACGGTCACCGATGATACCGTAACTACCTGGGGGTTGAGAGCAGGCGGGGCAGGGGCACTTGAAGGGGTTGGCAGAGGCCGCAACGTCGAGAACGCTTGCGATGTAGTCGTGCTGCTGGTCGATGTGCTGCTCGTGATTGCACTGCTTGTCGTTAAGCTGCTAGTCGTTAAGCTGCTGAAGCTGCTGGTCGTTGTGCTGCTCAGGGATACTGAAGACGTGCTTAGAGTCGGCAGTGGGCTTGTTGGAGTCGTAGGCAATAAAGAAGACAGGGCCGCAGGAATAACTGCCAGGGGATTCGTAGGAGGCGGCGGCGGTGTCGTAGGTCTCAGTGCGTCGCCTGGCCTTCGGCCATCGTCGTCGTCGTCCCCATTAGCTTCCTGGACTCTATTTTTACGTTTCCCATCGTCATCGTCATTGTCATCGTGGTCCTTTGAATGATCGTCTCGTATTGAGGTGACACCATTGCGACTTCTTAGTGATCTTTTTCCACTCAGGACGTCGCCGTTACCCTCGGTGTCGATCTCTAGCTTTCCCAGCTTTCCCAGCGCTCGGCGTTGTGATCCCACCCATCTCAAGTGCTCCTCGTGCGGGTGATCATAAAATGGAGCCATGACGTCTGCCGTTCCGCATGCTCGTTACGTTCTCAAGCCACCATCTCAACCTGCCTAACGCCAGCGTCGTGAAAGGATTCGGGAAGAAAGGCGTGTCCTATTGGGAACGTCCTCGGGTTGTCGAAGAGAAAGGATGTTGGCCTCGTCGAGAGACAGCGTGAAAGAAACCGAGAAAGTAAAAGGCCCAGCCCTGACAGAAAAGAAGGTGGAGGGAGGGTTTTAGGAGGGTACTTCCAAGAAAATGGAGTTTGGCGAAAGGAAAGTATGCAAGGCTGGGGAGGACGAAGTAGACCCAGCACTGTCTCGCTATGGGTCAGGGCGGGAGGAGGGTTGTGACCATTCGCTTCGCAGTACAGAGTCGGGACAGGCCAATAGCCCATCGGATCGATCGCCCGTTTGGGAGCGCTGGCCTGACTCGAAGAAGGGTTAGTGCTGTTGTAGGACTGGGGTTTGTTCACCTTGGGAACGACTCCAAACGAGCCTCAAGGTCGGATTAGCAGGGGTAGCCGAAGCTTAAACGGCTGCACGGATCGGCAGAGAGAGGGCACGGGGCCCTCATGGCCTTGCGCTGGCCTAGGCCCTCACATCCTGGGTTCCTTTATGGTTGATGGAGAGCAAGCTGGGGAATAGCTCCACTGAGAGCTGATGACGACCATGGACCAAGTTGTGTCAAGGCTCTTTAGGCTCGGCGAGTACTCGGTCCTCGAGACTGGTGGAGAAGGACACTGCACCCCCTTGGCCTCCTGGTGGATGATGCCCTCTGAGTCTGTATAGCCTGTCCCATATACATTATGTACGTAAAAAGGCGTCGTAGACACACCTACCACAGGGGGGGAAGGGGGGGTGTGCTCTAGGAGTTCATTTCAAGGCAGGACTTGGGTGACCCGCGTGGATATCCCAAAGAGAACACTTGGAACGCATCCTGTGCTATGGTAGCTACCAAGGGGCAGCTGCTCCTGGCCACTTTCTTGGACAGTGCAAACACTGGAGAGGACTGAGAGTATACTCTGTAACGCTCTCTAGGTAATGCAGCACCACCGGCAATTTCGGCTCGGTAAGAAGAACAAAAACGAAGCCCCAGACGCGATCATCATCGGATGAGAAGGCGGAAGGGTATTCGAGCTGGAAAACGTGCATTTGACACTACCATCGTAGCGCAGAATCAAATTGACAGCTAGAATGGCGGCATAACCTACCTAGCCTAAACCACAAAATGGCCTCAATAGCCGTAGTTTTTCCGTTGACTTTGCACACACATTTCCTCGGATAGGGCGGACAGTGTGAACGCATTGACGCGAGGCGATGGGTCGATGCTGGAGTTGTTCGAAGAGGATGTGAGGCGAAGGATGGACAATGTCAAGTGTCTCAGAAACACCGAACGTCGTTTCATAATAGCCACTAATCCATAGTGGGCTTAGCGTATGCAGGGCTTGAGGGGCCCTTCCCGTTGCCGCGCCGAACCGCCAAGAGTTCCTTGTGAACGACATGCGCAGCAAACAGGCAAGAGCTCTAGGTTGACCCGGCACATGAGTTACATACTACCTACCTACCTACCTGATACCTAAGGTATAATAGAGAATTCTGCACCACTCCCTCCTTACCTGTACTAGTATTGCTTGTAGCACGCTCTACGGATCCATGCGTCCATCGCCTTGTCACGACGTGTCTCTTCTGCACACGCTCAAATCACGTCACGCGATATAGACAACATGAAGAGCACAGCTCGCAGACTTATTGAAACATGCTGATCAACAAGACGCGATCGGCCAATGCGCACCTATCACCCACACGATCTGCGCTGACAGGCACGGCACAACGGCACCTACACTATTTCTTGCTCACGGAGTATAAGTTGCCTTTCCTACAAACTTCTTTGCCATGAGAGAATCCACACTCGCTCTGACCGAGGTCAAGCTCTGGAAAACCGTTGATCTCCCCGTCCTTGGCAAGCAGTGCTACACAGGGACAACCTGAGACGCGCCCATGGGTCGTCAAGCTTTTTTTCATCGTACAGGATGCCCCACTCTCCCGGCGCGACCCCTTGGCTCGAATACCGCCGCGTCCTGTGACACCCATGGGTGAATTCTGGCAAAATGCGTCTACTGAAGAGCACCACGGCTTTTGGCTTTTTCCTTTGGGGAGCCATAACCTTCAATAGTTCAGGCTGCTTGTGTAGCATGTAATTGAGCAGGATTTGAAGGTTGATCGACTCTCTTCCTTGGTCCCGCAGCATTAGTTCAGAGCAGAGGTATGATCGTCTCTACTATAGTAGTCACGTCTTATTCACACAGCTCTCGAAGCTCTACCACATCAGATGAAGGGCATGGAACCACAGAATAATGAAAAAAAAAATGAAAAAAAAATAGGGGAGCCTCGGGGTCAGACGACGGCTCACTAGAACATCCACAGAAGCTGATGAACGGTCATCTCGTCGACTCCGAGCCGAGCGAGCGGCCTCCCACAGTTGTTGTCGACCACGCTCTCCCCTCCTCTGCCACACCCCTGGGATCGTATATGCTCACCAAAGATCTCGGCCTCAACCATATGTTAGCAGGCTTGCAGTGAACTGCAAGCTCACGGCACCCTGGCGCCCCTTTTTCTGGTACAGCATTGTAGTGGCGCCCCTATTACACTCTGCAGCTTCATTCTCAGCCCGATGAAGCCCACCACTAGGCGTTTTTGAGAGTCGGCATGAACGTGGCTTGGCCCGGTGGACCCGTCCCAAAGACATCGGGCGAAGGCAGACTGGGAGGCCTTGTCCCTCTGCTTGTCTCGACCCAGATTTGGCGATCCAACGCTTATTTTGCCTTTCTTATACGGCACCCCTGTGTTAGACTATAGATGGCAGTCTGCTGCGAGAGGCTTGATTGGCTTGTGGCTTTTGCTCGACTTCCATGTTGTCACTTCAATCTATGGGGAAACATGTTTGTGTGAGACGAGCCCACCTCGGTCTCGCAAGCATATACGAGCAGCGACCACCCCCAGACCACGTGCAGCACGCGCGTCCACACAACAGATATATTATATGCATCAGAATGCCCGCGGGCTTCTAGTCTGTCACCGAGAAGCATATCCGCGCGGCCGTATGGGTTGGGTGAGGGATGACATGGGATCCACTCTGGCGTGCGCACAGCTTGTCCAAAATTGACATCGAGATCGGCTGCCTCTTTGTCGTGAATGGCGTCCGCTGAAGGCTGCAAATTCATCAAGCGTGGGGCGCAACAATCAGATAGTGTGACTGATGCGGAAGACGTCGAGGCGCGAGCTACACATATTTTTTTGGTCGAGGCGACAGACAGAGTCGTCCTTCGCATCTTCCCCCCCCCCTCCCCAAATCCCTGAATGGGGTCTCTAGATTGAGATACGCAATGAATGCGGCAAGGTGGAACATTCAGCGTCGTTAGCATCCAATGTTGGCTACGTCGCCAACCCACAAGGGCAGTGGTCTAATTGGATGCCTGGATATTTATACCAGTCATCAATGCGGTTGCAAAGGGAAACAAATGCTTATGGATCAGGCCGTCGTCGTTCGTGCTGATTGTCACTCTTCGGTGGCATCGACACTGGGGAGTACCCGTGGGTCCTCGCTTAAGGTCTCCATAGAATGACTTTTGATAATCCATATCATCATAGTGTAATGTCAACCTTTGTGGCGTATGAGGCTTTGAGATCCAGAGATTTGTCACACCGACATCTGACGTCTGAAATGCATACATATGTCTGTTTCTCTCGGCTTGACGAGTATCCAGCATCTTCACATGCCAGATCCAATCTGGCAATAGCCGTCAAAGCTGTGAGACATACAATATGTGACATGGCCTCGCGGGCATTTGCTTGCCGAGAGCTCCGAAAAAGTCCTGCGACCCGGAGCAAAATGTGGGTCCACCGGAGGGCTGGCTTTACCGAAGATCCCCGGAGCAACGCCGAACCAGGCCGGAGTATCTGCCTAGGTGATTCTCAGCCGACACAGGTGCCTGGTCCGGGCAGGAAAAAGAAGAACAGGCAAGCTTCGATCGCATGCGATTAATAGTCTGTGGGCAGACTTTATTACGGCATTCAGTGACTCTGTGTGCTGCTATGGGCCATGAGCTCGTGACTCACGACTCGCATGCGAGCATGCGAGCATGTTCTGGCAGGAAAAGGATTGCTTGTGAACCCGGCATTCTGTCAACCCCTGCACAAACATGTGGCATCTGCGTGCAGATACATGGTTTCTGCGTCATTTTTCAAAAATGGAATGCAGATGCCGAAATGCGCACTGTTGATCACAAGCGTCAAAGCCTTTTGAGGTAGGAAGAAAAGGGAATTTGATGGAGCCACCGTCAGTATGTACACACTTCGCAAAAACCACCCTGACGGAAGCCGGCTCCTAGTCTTGCAAAAAAAGGATCGTTAGCGAAGTGCAATTGGCAAATTTCCTTTTGCCCGGCGCTTGTACGAAGTTCCTCTTATGTGCTTTCAGGTGGAAGAATATATAATAAGGTTTTTCCTCCAAGATAAGACTTGGCGAACATTCGCCGAGAAAAATTCCAGGGCTGGAAACGGCCGGCCAAGATTAATTTTTCGGGTCTCAGTTGGCAAGTTTGGCTGTGTTGGGTCTATCAGCAGCCACCTGCAGAGCTTATCGTTGCTGCTCTCGTCATCCCTGGCCCATCACAAAGAAAAAAACCCGAAATGCCGCAGATTACAATTCCACGGCCATCTCCCAATCCCCTTCAACACAACCTAGAAACCAAAAGATCCTACAATCGATTGACCTAGAATCCATTTTGGATAGCTTTGACAACACTGCAATAGCCTATAAACCTATAGTTGCTTTGCCTTTTTGACTCCCCCGCCCTCGCCGAAGCTATGGCTTCTTCCTCGCGAGCTCTCGGGCTGAGCAAAGTTGCGACCCATCAGTTCGGAAATGCTTCTCGCCTACAGCAACAGTCGCTCGTCGCGTCCCGCATCTTCCGCCCCTCGACGCGATCTCTTTCCACCGCCATCTCCAGAACAACCTTGAACAGCAGGTTACGGCCCGTAGCCCTGCAGTTCCGCCGCCAGCTATCCGATGCGCCCAGTCCCGTTCCCACCCCTCCCAAGAAGCCTGGCAAGATTAGGAAAACTCTCCGGTGGACATGGCGCCTGACATACTTGTCCATCCTCGGCACCATCGCATATGTGAGCTACGAGGTCTGGGACAGCAGACACCCCGAAAACCAAGTCACACCGGACCCGTCAAAGAAGACCCTCGTCATTCTCGGTAAGCATGTTTCTGCGCCTGTCTACCTTATTGCCTCGTACTGACCCATTTTGGCTGCACAGGCACCGGTTGGGGTTCCGTTGCCCTCCTCAAGAAGCTCGATACGGAAAACTACAATGTCGTCGTCATCTCACCCCGTAATTACTTCCTGTTCACCCCTCTGTTGCCGTCGTGTACAACCGGCACCGTCGAGCACCGCTCCATCATGGAGCCCATCCGCACGATTCTCCAGCAGAAGAAGGCGTCCGTCAAATACTACGAGGCCGAGGCCAGCTCTATCGACCCTAACCGCAAGGTTGTGCGCATTCACGACGATTCCGAGATCAAGGGCACCGTTTCCGAGACTGAGGTCGCCTACGACATGCTGGTCGTTGGTGTGGGCGCTGAGAACGCAACTTTCGGAATCCCCGGTGTGCGCGAGCACGGCTGCTTTCTGAAGGAGATTGGTGATGCCCAGCGCATTCGCAAGAAGATCATGGACTGTGTGGAGACGGCCGCCTTCAAGGACCAAGATCCGGAGGAAGTGAACAGACTGCTTCACATGGTTGTTGTAGGCGGTGGTCCCACAGGTGTCGAGTTCGCCGGTGAGCTGCAGGACTTCTTCGAGGAGGACATCAAGCGGTTGATCCCGGACATCAGCGACCGCTTCAAGGTGACGCTGGTCGAGGCCCTGCCCAACGTTCTGCCCTCTTTCTCCAAGCAGCTGATCGACTACACCGAGAGCACCTTCAAGGAGGAGAAGATTGATATCTTGACAAAGACCATGGTCAAGAAGGTCACCGACAAGTCCGTCGAGGCCGAGGCGAACCGACCCGATGGCACCAAGGAGAAGATTGTTCTACCCTACGGCCTGCTGGTCTGGGCCACCGGCAACGCCCTCCGCCCCATCGTCAAGGACCTCATGTCGCACATTCCCGCACAAAAGGACTCGCGCCGCGGCCTCGCTGTGAACGAGTACTTGGTCGTGCAGGGCGCGCGCGACATCTGGGCCGTGGGTGACTGCGCCGTGGCTGGGTATGCGCCGACGGCACAGGTCGCTTCGCAGGAGGGTGCTTTCCTCGCCAAGCTGTTCAACAACATGGCCAAGACTGAGGCTGTGGAGCAGAGCATCCGCGAGCTGTCGAGCTCGCTCAACCTCAAGCCTGGTAATGCTGCTGAGATTGCTCGCCAGATCGAGGACCAGGAGCGCCAGCTGCGCCGCATCAAGGACATCAAGCCTTTCCACTACTCGCACCAGGGCAGCTTGGCGTACATTGGCAGTGAAAAGGCCGTCGCAGACGTGGCGTGGTTTAATGGCAACTTCGCGTCCGGTGGTACCTGGACCTACCTGTTTTGGCGCAGCGCGTACCTGTCTATGTGCTTCAGCAGTAAGTTTACTGAATTAATTCATGCATCCAGAAGATTCAAGAAGCTAATAAAATTATCTCAGCCCGGAACCGACTCTTGGTGATGAACGACTGGGCCAAGTCCAAGCTCTTTGGACGCGACGTGTCTCGGGAGTAGGATTGGGTAGAGTGAACAAAGGCTTCCTGGTCTAGACGACTATAACAGATAAGAGAGAGAGAGAGAAAGATACATGAGGTTGGACCATTGGGGTGGTAACACGTGTTAGATATCCCACCATGTCTGGTATCTTTTGACAAGGCGTCAGGTGGTTTGGGATAGACTTTGGGTGGGCACCGGAGGTTTTCCGGATTTTGTGAAAACATACGATTTCTGAATAGACTTTGGGTATGTACGTTTTCCGGCGAAGGACGGATTTGCCCACTTTTCGAGCATTCCTTTTTTTTTCTTTCCTCTTGTCTACAGAAAGTACCGTGATAGTTGTACATGACAAACTTTTAGAAAAATTTGTTGTTAAGGACGGGCACAGTTTTGTGAAGTGATGTAGGGAGGCGGACATATCGCACCACGCCACTTTTCCAAGGCACAAAATGGATGAGACGTGGTATTCCTGCACTGGCTTTCGCTTGTTAGCGGCTTTCAGCCGTGAGAAGCACCCAGACAGATTGAACAATTTGTGTTGTCTTTGTCAGATGCTATTGGGCTGCAATTTCTCGTAGTCCGGATTCCCCGCGTCACGATGATTTTGAAAGACTTGAAATGTGTAGCTACATCTTCTTCCCATAACGAATGAAGAACTGTAGTGCACGTGCTGTACCAGGCAATGCTGATGGGAACTTTATGACGTGTACAGGTATGAGTCTTCAAAGATGGTAATTCGCCGGCATGGAGAAAGCCCACTCGGCCAAAGTCAGCTCGGCGACTTCATTGCGAATTGAAATGGCTGAATCCAGAGCGCTGAAGGAGAGCATACCGGGCGGGATTGGACCGCGGTAGCCACAGCCGCACTCTCAGGACCAAGAACATGCTCGACAGGATCGATGGGGTACATATCGGACGGTCATTCACGCGCTGATTTTGGGTCACGAGCCCGGAGGGTCCAAGCCTGAGACTGCCAGGCTTTTCTGTTGGACACGAGCAAACTCCTTGCAACAGTCGTGACGATCAGCTTCTGCCAGGGCTGTAATCGGTCAGGTCTTTTGGCCAGGACTGTCGTCAGCTAGTTCGCGATTCTGGAAGGAAGAGCTGGAATGTTTTGAAGACTAGCAAGAGTTCTTTTGACTTATCAGTGATTACTGACGAATCCACGTATGGCTGATGTTGACAAGGACACATCAGGAAAGCAGGATTTGCCTGTTTTTATAGTCCACATATCTTGCGAGGCAGCCATCTGGGAATCAGTGAAGCTCTCGGTCTCTTTCAGGCTCGCTGTCAAGTCTCTTATTTGATTAAATCACAGTGACCTCATCGCAAGGTGACTGTCGACACACCTGATGGGGCCCTAGCGCGGCCTTTGTATGCTGGAAGAACAGCTCACCACGGCGAAATAGATGCAAAAGGCATCTGCTAAATGTGACGAAAGCCTGTCGACAGTATCTAAATGAATCTAGGTATTTGTGCTTTTGTGCGCCACAAGGCCATCGTATCAAAACAACTCTTTAGTGTCGGAAAGTCTGTCGTGTCCAGTCTCAACACGTGCTTATAGACCAGAGCCTAAGCTGTGATCACTAGAAATAACAGGACAATATGCGTCCCTGTAATAGAGAGCGACCGAGCACGATTCTGCCCTGTATTCTGGCCCTGAAGCCTTGCCAAACATGATCGCATCCCCACCGTTTATACATCTCAGCAACTGAGTCCACGAGCGGGCTTCTACAACGAGACTTTACTTTGGAGCTCCTAACACTCTGCCACACTGTCGATGTCCGATTTGGCCTTGACTTCTTCTGGCGGTCTTGGTCCTTTTGGCTATCAAGGTCACAGCGAAAGTCAAAGAATTATACAGTCACGTTATAAGGACCCAAAGATGCTCTAGCACTGCCCGCACATCTATACAATTATATTGGAACAGAGTAAAGGTGACGGTCCAGTTCGATCCCCTCTTAGAGTATTATCTCTCTCACCTGAAGATTTGGCTGAAACACAGTCGAGATGGTGATGTGTGCTTAAGGAAATTTGACTGGCTGCCACGGTCGCCGGAGGTAGAAGGCCAGCCGCCAGGCAAATTTTGCCGCATGCATGAGCACTGCACACTTGGATTATCAGACTGGGTTCCGTGCACAATTCAGAAAGCAGGTTAAGATGAGCCTTCGCATTGTGAAGGACCAGTCGCATGATTTCCTGGCAAAATGCAGGATGGTTTCCGGATTGCGATTTCTCGGAGTGAACGCCGTTTGGCACGTCGCGACAATCAAGGATCAACCGCTCTCTTTCAGCCTCACACTTTGTCTCGACTTTTGAGGGCTAATTTTTGTAGTGGATTTGACATTTTATGCACCTTCAGAAATGCCTTGAGTAGGTAGAATGTCCTAGATAGGCATGAAAATTTGACAATGAGGCTGCAGCCTCGTTTGAATAAGGGTCTCGTCAATGATGTGGAGATCTAATTTAAACAAGATCCTGCGATCTCTTCATTCGCAAATATTTCTAATAATACGTGGGCCCCCCGAGGATCATTGAGAGACGGAAAACAGAGAAACGGAAAAATTTTCCCTAGCTTTGTTCGCGGGTTCTGCCAATGATGTTGACAATTTTGCTCCGGGGCCTCGAAATGTCACGGGCAAAGATTATTTACAAGGTGGGCTCCGGGCTTTCCAATGACTCGAAAGACAACGATGATATACGGCTTGGCCGGGGATTTTGAATGTCGAAATAGCATGTAGATTAATAATTGACTCGACTTTGTGTGTTTTCAACGGATGGTGTCCAAGGGGAACATGCTGTTGTTTACCTATGCATTCCGGACAGCACCAGCAGCAAGCCGAGAAATAGCTATGACAGTGTGACTGCCCTTCTTGCTTGTTTCGAATCAAAATTTCCAATGTCAAGTATTCTAAAATAGTAAATCTCCTGGAGTTACGAATTATAATGTGCTAAATGCACCCAATACTTGCAATTGAATGTCCGTAGCGTCAGTTTTTTGCCTCCTTGTTCCCTCTACAATACTACCTTGCATTAAGTTCGCCTGTGCGAAGATAGAATGTGTCATAAATTGATTACACATTAAACGACCATCCGAGTGCGTATTTGCCATGACCAAGAACTCTGAGAACACTGATCGCACATTAGCACCGCGCTTTGTAGGAATGTTCAGCCTGAGGCCCATTCCGTCGGCCGCTTCCTGCACGACATCCCTACTGCCCATGCAACAGGGTTGGCTGGCGGTGGAGCACTTGTTCTCCACAAAACCATCTGTGGGTTGAAGTAAGTATGAACTCAATCTTTGAGGGTGTCTCAATGGGTAATGTACCAGTACTATTGTCAGGCTGCTGGTACAGAAATAAGACCTGGATACAAGTACACAGGCTCGATAGTGAGTGGATACGCACGTTGCTACCCAAATCCGGCTCCCGTCGAATTTGGACTAGATCCAAGCATGAGCTCACATGGTCTTATTCAGGCCGCGGCGAAGTTGCCTGTGAATGGCAGGAAAATGGTAAAAGTACCGGTTGTATCGCATTCCCGTTCTACAAAGAAGTAACAAGTCAAGCATTGCTCAGAAACTGTGCGCTCGGTGAAAGAAATAACGTGCGCCAACAGCACCAATATTGGCTACTTTGTGACCCGATCCTGCAGTAGATCTCACCGAGACTGGACCGCAAAATGGACCTTTGCCCACCACCATGTAAGAGAGGCTTGACGAGGGTTTGAACCCTCCCTCGAGCACTGCATATCCAACTTGCAGACAGTAGAGAACAGGCGTATCGCCAAGTCTCGGATGACCGCGCACGCCGATGCTCCCCTTGTAGCTCGGGAATCAGAGGAAGCTGAACGTAAGCCCTACGTAAGTGAAAGACGTCGTGACCTGCGCAAACATTGGAGGCCAAGTGGAGCCTTGGTCAGAACTTTGATTCGAAGGGCTGCCCGATCAGGAAAGATTATTACAACCAAGGTCTGTCGTGTGCAGCCCCAAGTCGGCTATCGGCAGCAAGGAGATGACATTGCAGATACGCAGGGGAATTTTGCCCGGTTCAGCTGCGGGCCATTAGCTAAATACTTGCCGTACTTGGTACTTCTTCGGAGATGTCTCATTCTGTCGCTAGGAACAAACTTTGGTCTGATGTCGGGACTGGGTAAAAGGGGGTTCGCGGGAGGCCATCGAACTTTGCTTTTTTGTCCAGCTAGTTTGAGATTCGACGTTGGAATAAACGAAAAAATTAGGTTCAACTGCCAAGTATACCGAGTAAGCGATTTCTCCGAGCCCCAAGTACACACACACACACACACTCACTGGGCAAAAGCATGAGGGGGGCCACGGTTCCCCTGCCCCCAGATGATCGACTCCGGGAAAGTGGATCACGGGGTCCCATGCTATTTCCGACTGGTCATATTCCCGAGTACAATTGGATCACGGCTGTGGCCTCTTCCGTAGGCGTCACTTTCTTTGCGCCGTCATCCACAGGTGAGGGTGGGACAGCATCACGGAGAACGTCCTGAAAGAAGAATCGCCTGTTTCAGCAGCGAGACTCTTAGTGAGGTTACACAACCACGAGGGCGGGTGACTCGAGCAGTCCCAAGCTAGTTTTCTAGAAGAAGAAGACATAGGCAGAATAGACTTCAGCTCACGTATGATTATTCCCTGTTCCACCGAATTTCTTGCCCTTCCCCCAACAGGCGAACCATGATCCCTCGCGCTGTGCCGCACCGTCCGCCCCCATGCTTTCGCTCATTCGGCTCTTCGGATTGCAACAAGATCTGGGAATCCTGGATGGGGTTTGAGAAACTCAGAAAACATTTCACTGTCCGCGTTCGCGACCGAAACCCTGACTAACACCGGGGATGAACACCCCACCCCCCCAAACTACCTTGTGCAAACACACACTTTTGATTTTGATGGGCGTTCGAGCATGTGATGACGACAGGGCTTCGCAGTAAGCCCCGGCCTGGCCTTGCCGTTGGTGTCGGCGGCAGTGGATCAAGAAGTTAACCTACTAAGTAAGTAGGTAAATAAAAGCCCGAGGGAATCATCCCTAGCTGACTGCTGCAGAGACAGGATGCCGGGGAACTACCCAAATTGAGGCACCTCCGGAGGAATAACAACCTCATCCCAGTAGTACCGGAGACCCTCGGTCGGGAATTTTTTTTGGTCAGGGTGCACTCGGCCAAGTCGGATGCTTACTTGGTAGATTAAAATCGAAAGTCTGAGAGAAGTACAGTAGCACGCGATGACATGGCAGCCCATGGTCGGCAGACAGGTGTCAAGTCTCGGGCGAAGTAATGCCTCTGGAAATTACATTGCCCGCCGTTCACTTGAAGTAAAACCGAATTAGTAACTTCCAAAAAGCGAAGGTGACATTGCAATCGCCTAGCAGCATCACAGGGACAGTGTTCACAGCATCATAGACGGACGACTGCATTCTGGGTAAATGTTTTTTTTTTTTTTGGAATTGCTTAGGGTTCATATTTTTTGCTTATTTGTGGGTTATATTAACTACTAGACAAGCTTCAAGGAGGAACACAAAGCACGAGAGCCACAACGCTGAGTAAACAGGTGCAGCATCATCGCATAGAAAGCAATCCTTGCGCTCTCAGCCCCACCAGGGTGCTGAGATGCACCACAGTGCACAAATTTCCAGCATCTCATGCTGCACGGATTGTTGCAGGGGAGAAACCAGTTCTCCAAAATGCAACGTCGCATCCAGTGTAGCTTTGTTCGTCTCTTGCAAGAATCCCCTTGTCGCGACGGCGCAGTCTCAGGTGAGGAGGACTTGACACTCAACTCATCCAAGAGGGCGCCTGTATCGTACACGGGAAGATCAGTGCTAGAAGAGAACAAGCAGTGAGATGAGCCGCTCTTGGGCTTTTTGCGCGCGTTTCCAACCCAACCTGATCGCAACGGCCTCTGTGGGCAACTTGCGCTCAGTGATCGGGGCTCGCAGATGCGCCACCCCTAGATTGAGTGTACTCAGCGTTGGCGGATAAGAGGCTTCGCAACCAGCAACTTCATTCTGTCTCGCAGAAATTCCGTCTCTTTTTGGATGCCCAGCTCTTGTGTTGATCCCACCGTCCCGCTCCCATTCCTTTCCTAACCCCCAGGCGATTGGTGGGTTGAAGTCTTGGTTTCTTCTGTCGCGAACAGCCAGTGTCTCGCCCGCCTCTGGTCCCAATATTCCTGATATTGGCGTTCCGTCTTCGGCTTTTGACATGATATTTCCTTCAACCTTGATGCGCAGACTGTCAAGAAATCCAGTTCCCGGCGAGCTGCCATTGTCGAATCTTCCGCCACACAAGATGCTCCTGTTCGGCCTTTCCATGTCGAAGGTGCCATATGAAGTCCCAATTTCGAATTGAGCAATTCATCGCTGTTCGTTCGTGAAATAGTCGTCGTTCAAAGCTCTCGTACTGTGGTGGGTATCCATCATCAAGGTCGTAAAATCATCCTCAAGGGAAAGAAAACCAAGCCCAGGAATGAACATGTTGCTCTTGGAGCGAGTGCTAATGATGACAGGCCATCAGTTCGCAAATGGGGTATCATCTAGAAAGCCTCTTTGTGCCGCTGAGAAAGGAAAACTTGCCGATCAGGAAAGAGTGAATCCAAGAAATAGTGACACCTCTTTGCCCGGAACTTTTTGCCGGGCCATGATGCATTGCTGCGTGTTCCTCTTATTGTAATGACGCACAAGGAAATAAAACAAAACAAAAGCCAATAACCACCCTTATTCCGACAGTCCCTGCCTTGCCTGATGATGCAATACAAATACCCGCCCGAACCGGACCCAGCCTGGATGAGGGATGATGAGATTTTGGGTGACGATCTGAGTGAGAATACCAAAACACAGCCATCTGTACGATGTTGCATTTTCGGTATACCATCACTGAGTGCCCCCTGACCGAGCTGGCGGTTGGTACTGTTGCTGATAGGAGTATCGTGTAACAAAAAAAGACCCGAGGAAATCAGACGCTCGCTCGCTCGATAATGAAGTGACCCAGAAACCCGTTGATGAATATGTATCCGGAAACCGCGCCTTGGTATGCAGAAATGCCAATATGTCCTGACCTGGGAACGATGAGGTGTCTCTCTAGTCTGTGTTTTTCTCTTCCTGTTTGAGGACAGTGGCCGGAGATGATGTGAAGGAGATATCATTGAGAAGACGTGACCGACGGGTAGCTGTCCTCTGTGACACTTGGTGGTTGTCACATGGTAGTCTGATACTCATGATAGCGATCCCATCCGAAGCCACCATACCCGACGCTGACACCACATTGTTGTGCCAGCATACTGGGAAGGGGCAGTTGGGGAATGGACGGGATAGGCGCGGTCACCATCGGCGAGCTGTAGTAAAAGCCCGTTGAAGAGAAAGGTTGACTGTAAGTTGGAGTGGGGGGAGACATCTGGGCCTCACTCAAGCCCATGTTCGCCCAGATGGGCATGTGCTCGGAGCCAGTTGATGCGACATTTGGGCTGGAAGGCAGAACTCTCCAGGCTTCAACAGGGGCCGGAATGCTCGATGGTGTTGATGGCTGGGACCAGAAGCTCGCGCTCGCCGGTGAAGAGGGTAGAAGAGGTTGCTGTCGGACGACATCCACCACCCTAGGAGGAGGGGGGAGCAGGGGTTTCATGAGCCCCAACAGCTGTGTCTTGACCTCGTCACTCTTTCCGTTGAGCAGCTCACCAGTGCCTTCTTCTTCGAGTCCCTCGAGCGCGGACACATGCGTGCGGTACACAAATTTGTTAATAGCCTGAATATAGTCTTCATGCAGCTTCTTGGCTTGTTGTTCCTTTTCCGTCCAGTCATGTGTGCTAGCCTTGGCATCAACGCAGTAAATGTCCTTGTGGTACTCAATCAGTGACTCGATGCTCTCCTTGGTCAGCTTGAAGGCCACTTCGTTGCGCAGAACCATATCTACGTGAACGATATATGCTTCGATGTGAAGAAGCTGGTAATTGAACAAGGCCTCAACGAGCGGATTTGAGTCCTGTCGTAGCTCAGACTCTGGGCTTTTGGGCACCATGAGAGATGTCAGGGTCCATATGGCGTTCTCGCTGGATAGAAGTTCTGTCAGACATCTTTGATGTTGCATGACGCTGTTGAGAGGTCGCTTGACCCGATTCACCCTCTTGAGCGTTTGGGTGAGCCAGGCTGGCTTTTCAGATCCAAGCACGACATTGACAGAGGCAGCTCTCGGGGCGAATGCTGCCGCAGAGGCTGGTAGTAATTGAGGAGGCATGACGTCTTATTGTATGTGTTGAGAGGCGACAAAGTGTTGGTGGGGTACACTCGAAGAAAGGCGGGCGGCTAAGGATATATGTATGAACAGGGCGGGAACGTAAGTGTGAGAGGTGGGATGTGAATGAAATAAGAAATAAGGATGACGGAGCTTGGCGGTCCCAAGAACAAGGGGATGAATTAGCTTGCACGCCTGCTACCGTAAAAAATTGATAGAAGAGAATGACAGACGAGGTACTCGTGAAGAGGGAGTAGGGTGAGAAAAAACTCGTAAAGGATGGTGAGAGGCGGGTGGGGTGTTATACTGCTTCCGCCGGCCGTCCGAAGAACAAGGTACATGTAGACCGTAGTGCCATATGCAGTAGAGTGGAGTAACAGAAAGCATCATGGCAGGGACTGACTATGTGACGCTACGTCGCCATCGCTCGGCATGCAGGTTGTTCGCCCTGCCCGTAGATGGAGTGCTGGTATTATTCCTCTCTCGCTCTCGCTCCGTCAGGGGCCTCTATGGCTCCATAGAATACGGATAGAATGGATACTCATTCCTGTCCATGAAATGTCAACGGTGACGGTACCGATTGTGCCACTGGTACAAGGCAAGCTAGTAGATGGATCGGCCCTGGTTCTACTATGTCACCTCACCCATGCTCGCTACTGGGAGCAGGCATCATGGTTTTCATGGATGTCAGTGAAGAAGGGGTTTGCCCTGTAAGTGACATCCCATTCCGTCTGTACCGCAAAAAAGGCGCAATGGCTACTGACGGGAAGGATGAGAGGGGTCCCCAAGGTTGAATTAGGCGACTGGCGCCGCCGAGGTTGGCCGTGGGAAGCCTGCACAGTACTGCTACAAGGTGGGCTGTGCAGAGACCTGCAGCGAACAGTCCGAAGAGGTCAAGCAAATCGGAAGTGTCATGACCTGCGACCGCAGCTGAACAGTCGCAGTCGTAGCGGGTGCAGCGCCACCCGCAGCCCTTGTACCGGTACGCTGCCCGACGTCTGGAGCGGGAGTTGGAGTCTTAATCCGCAAGGATATGGGCCACATGCTGGGCCTGAAAGAGGTCTCGTCCTGGACCAGCCCCATGCACGTCTGCAAGGTCTCCCCGTAGGTGCCGCTGGCCTAAGTATCTACGGAGAATAAACTTGAGTAATGTAGGTAGTATCTCATCGAAATGCGATTGCTGTCAAGCAAGGTGGTCGATTCTCAGAAAGTGTGTATGGCGCGGACAATTGTCAGAAAGCTAACCGGAATAAGCGCCGATGGTTAGATGGATTGACCCTGGCCCCAGCAGTATCCGGTCCGATTTGTCTGCTCTAAGCTTCAACAGTACTACTAGGGTCGCAATGCCATTTGTGCGGAGCAATGACAGATGCCTTGCCAGAACACGCACCGCAACAAGATGGCACGTTACGACCAACCTGCTTTGGGGATCGGCAGATTCCGTTAGCATGTCGTGGAAAAATTGACATAGGACTCAGTACAAAGTTTCCATCACCGCAGCGCTCACTTCGCAGGTCGCCACTAAATCATTTTTGCGCATTCTGGTGACAGTACGAGGTGCCACCGCATCTAGTCCCGAGGATACCTAGAGTTCTAGGAACTCTCTGCGAGTAATGTGTCTTTCCATGACCTGGAAGGGGAGCATGTGTGCTCCAAATTTCAATCAAAAATTGGCGTTGTCGCAGAAAGTTTTTTGTGGGACGTGGTTAGCTCTCTCAATCTGCAATCCTGACTCTCCTCAAGCGGTGGCCTATTGTCCATTCGAACCAGACTCAACCGAGATCTCAGATCTCATAATACTTGAGCGGCTTTAGCTACGCTTACGCAACCAGTGTGGGCTGGGTTATCATGGATATTTGGCCCGCGAACGGCAGGTGACTCCCGCAGTTCCACCACCGTGAAATTGCACCTAGTGTTGTCATTATATCTGGAGATTGAGAGCCACCAAAGACCCTTTTCGCCGAAGAAATGGGAGCAACTTATTCAACGAAGGAGGAGAAGTGATAGTCCTGATCTCCGCCCCAATTATCTCGGGTCATTCGGAATACCGTCCGGGAGCAGCCCAGACGTTCCGCGACATTAGATCTATACCAGTTCACAACCCCAGATGCTGGCCACCCTTTCTCCTACTTGTACGGGGCCAAATTGAAACAGACAGATGCGTGACCGAGAGTACGACCCAAAGAATTGAAGACATGGGCAACCCATGAGCTCGGCCTGGATCGCGGAATCGCGTCCGGATCAGCAGCAGCGCTGCGTCAAGCGCCCTTAGAAGTAATGAATTTGAGTCCCATGTATATCCAAAATTGTCCGCATGCATGAATCAAAAGCCAGACTATTCCCCTGACGATCAAGATAGCGCGATCTGGGGTAGGCCTTCAGATGGCGGCCCTCTTGACATGAGTCGAATCGTGCTGTGGCAGTGGGCAGAGCCATCCGGGGCCACCCAAGATCTCTCCTGCCAAAATTCCCCTGGACACTGGCGCAGTGGGCTGTTCGACGCACCGGGACGCCAGTAGAGAGCCATTTCAGGGAGAGAGGAGAGCCTATAGAATAGCTTTGTGCAAAAAGCGACCCATGGCTAGCGCCGAGGGTAAGCTTAGGTGTGGAAGGCTGAAAGAGCAATCCTGGCCCGTGATTGGCTGGCCGTCTCGAGACAGAAGGGGCGAGCAATCATTCAACGAGAAGGCCTTTCTGAATTCTGATTGGCCCTAAAATCAAAATCAGCGCCCGGAAATCATAACAGAGTGGGCGCACAGAGGGGACAGAATCTCACGATGAGGCAGTTTGGTGGATATAATCCCTGATGATGCAGGCACCGGAGGGGAGGCTGTCATTCAAGCCTTGACTAAACACAAGAGGACTAAGCGAACCTAATTGGTATTATTTCCTATTCGAGTCAATTCCCGAGACGTTCCAGCCTCATGGCCGGACAGAAAGAAGTCTTAAGACCTGGGCGCAACTGCGGTCGATCCCCAGATAGCAGCCCGACACTGTCCGCAGGTGGGGACGCGGTCAAAGCTTGATCCGTTGGGCAGAGTATTCTTTAATTTTGGTTGAATGGAGCCAAGGGCCAATGCTGACAGAAAGCTGAGAAAGCCTAGGGTCATGATGAAGCAACTCGGTCCATGCCATAGGCCATGCACAGTACAGCCGAGATAATGGAGCTGGGCCCAGCAGTGTCCAGAGTGGCGACAAGTGCAGGCGAGTCGCGACAAACACCATTTAGCCCAGCTTTGTTGCAAAAGGGCCCGAGGAGGCATCCGCCATTGAAGGATACCATCATGACTGCATAGAAAGGTATGAGTCAACACTAGAGGATATCGAAGAAGCCAATCCACCACCAGGAGAACAGGTTTTGGACCATGTCATACACGTGCCGATACCAGCCAGGGCCTTGATTTCCAAGTTTTATTTTTGACAGCAGCCATGTGGAAGGGCTTTGGAGGGTCAACCCTCATGACAAGGCGTTGGTGTTAACCTTAATGGAACAATCGACATTGCTCAGCCACGACTGGAATACGCTTAGGAAAGGAGCTGTTGGCGTTGATTGCGCAGTGAAGTGCAGGAACGAGTGTGTCAGAGGGGCAAAAGTGGCAACCTTGGGAAAAGTTGTCGAGGATATCGGCAGACTGGCAGAATGCATTGGCAGTCGTCGGCCCCGTCGGTAGGCCTGGTCGTGGTAGGGATTATCCCAAGGAACAAGCAGCAAGGATGCCTTCCCAAACGAGACTTAGCGCCAGGCAGTTCTCGAGGTCTAGCATTCTTAGGACAATTTTCTGAGTTCTATTTTTGGCCCCCACTGCAAAAACTTTCCTTTGCCAGACCTCACGCAACCCACAGGACGCTCAGATCAGGGTGTGGTCTGTGATATGCTATCTGTGGACACCATCCCCGTTTCTTCCTAATCTGTCCTTAGTATGTCCTTGTCTGTTCCATCAACCGCTGAACAACCGCTTAAGCCGCGGGTATGACCTCTCGCTACTGACTTCTGTCACATCTCGTGGCACTACCTCACACAAATGGGACGAATTTCAATTTGATCACTTGACTTGCCGTCCCTGCAAGTTGTACGTTGTCGTCACTTGTCACATAGACCGTAGGCCTGCGTGCTGCAGCCGCATGGAAGCTAGAACTTGCGTCAAATGGTCACGTACACAGCCAGCGACTAAGAAGGGAGGCAGCCCATGATGAGGCAGGCAAGTCATCCAACAGATGGACGACCCCATGCGACTCTACGAATGGGCCACTCGCTATGGTGTCTGGTGTCAGAGTGACAATGCAAATGCATTGGAATGATATGCCGCCTTGTTTTCCTTTTTTTTTTTTTTGGTTTTTTTGGTATATTGAATTGCTAGGCGACGTTGTCCTCAAGCGCATATTGACGCACCCAGGCACCTGCTGCTTGCTGCCGGACCGTTGAAGCCGTTTGAGAGTCCACAAGCGCGGCGGCAGGCTTTCACTGCCGGACAAGGTTGACGACTCAAACCTGTATCCACCAAACGTTTCGTTTCGATCGTGCACATGCCAGATCCAGCAACGGCAACAATGTACTATACATCTGCATTAAACATGCTCGTTTCTGCATTGTAGGCTGTTTTGGTGTCTTGCTGCGAAACGTCCGCAAGTAACTACCATAGTACTATGGTATTATTGGCATAGTAGCCTCACCTATGACCTCGTCCCCCCCCCCCACCATTCCGGGCCAAAGCACCCGGTTACGCGTTCGGGGCGTCTAAGCTTGATGGGCCCGTTTCGCCTGCTGCGGGCACTTCCCAAAGTGGCAGACGCACCAGGCGCTGCCGTCAAGTCTGTCATGCGCGGGAGCCGGAGCTCAGACCCTGCGGTTCACACAGACTTACGACTAACGCCAAGCTACTGTTGTACTAAAAGTCCTATAGCACTATAGTACTATAGTAGTATCCACCTTGCTCCTGACGATGGCAAAGTAGCTCTGGTTCTGGCACCTGTGCCCCGGCAACTTTCCATTTATGCTATGTCTCTCTACATCTCGGTCTCTGTACCAAGAGATGCCGTTCTCGTCACCGAAGGCGCAACTTTGTCTAGCCTGCAGACGATCGGCTTGATTCTGCAGATTCCTCCCTGGAGGCCGCGTCAAGATCGGCTCAGGGGTTGAAGTATCCCAGCGGGACGTCTCGGCGGCTCTAAACTGTGGGGGTGGGCAGGGGGGATAGCATGGGGTCTAGTCGATCGCTTTCCATGACAGGATCTCCCTTGGCAAGAAGGCTTCATCGGTTCGTGGCGCAGCGGGCGCAAGCCAGCATTTTAACCGGCTCTGCATTTTCCGGATTCTGGCACTAGACGACTTGACCTGCCAGCCTTGCTTGCGCCGTTGCAAATTATCATGCAGGCGTCCCAAAGGGTTACCGAGTGTAATCCTGTCCAGATTGTCCGGCAGTTCGATTCACAGAAGACGCTATAGTCGGACCAAGTTCGACATGTCTCTCCTGGGGGTTTTGCCCAGAGAGGATCCTTGACAAGCTGAAAGCTGTGAACGGATGCATGAAGCCGGTGTGGACCACCCGCGCCTGGCTAGGTATTTTCCGCCGTCCTTCAGGGGCGACCCTTTCTCGGATCACTTCGAGGGGAACCACACATGCATATCTGTCGCTGTGGTTTTTCCAACAGGTACTTGGCTGCGAATCCTTGTCTCATTACTTTGCACCTGAAAACTTTATTTCGAGACCCTCCCGCTCTCCCTGACAAGCAAATGCTCCTAGTCTATTGTAAAGCTGATCACTTTCGGTGAGAAGTATCTCGACATGTTGTGGAAGGAGGCGAGCTGGTCGACGTGGACACAGCCATACAAACAGGCACTGTTTGCCACGAGACGTCATTTTCCCGTGCAGATACCCACCGACCCATTCAGTATAGTAGGACTTGGTTACTTGGCGAGCCAGATTGACTTCGGTGTCCGAGCTGATGGATCGATATTGGGTGACACCCTCTGTTTGGAAATGCACAGTATCGTCTCCTGAAAGCGGTGGATCATCACTTCCAGGCTCCCACGCTATACCAAACTCTCGTCTTTCCACTAGGATAGCCAATTGCTGTTGTTGTCCTCGTTGTTGCGCGCCGTTTCAACAAGGAGAAGCTGATTGACAACGCATCGGCTGCCTCCCGTGTCCAAGGCCCCGCTGGACTCGACGTTCACCACGATTGCCTCGGCGGCGAGAACAGTGACTTGAGTCGCGTCGCACACGATCACCAGATGAGTGGAACTACTCGGAACTACTGACGTTCGGACCAACGCTCCATTCTTTCCACCCTCTCAATGATGGGTCTCCAGTGCGAGCCTGTCCGAGCGTCCGGATACTAGGTGACTTCGTGATTGGATCTATTTATAAATTGCCACAAATAAGGATTGATTTTTCGGAACGGGCAACAATATTTCCTGCCCCGGTTTGGGTGATGAGCTCCGGATGTTCAATCCAGGTCAAAGCTCTATTTAAAGTCACTTCCTTTTGAAGTACCCCGCACATTGTCCAGAGCAATTACTCGATGCTTTGTAGTGGGAAAAGATAATGGGACGAAAGTCTCGACTTGAGTGGCCAGCTGTATCGGATTTTCCACCAAAGCCCATGGGGAATCTTCATCATAGCCTCGGCCATCGCTCATGGCTTGTCTCCACGGGATACAGCAAAAGTCTCTAGGATCAAACATAAAGCGGTGCAATTCTCCGAAATAGACGCAGATTCCGTTTGCGGACGAGTTGAATAAAATTACCTACAGTAAAGGATCTGGGGGAGGTGGGGGTTATCGACCTGTCAGCATAAGGATGAAACGCTAATAATTAGCAAACCCTTGCTTATTCTCCATGACCCAAGCTATCGGAAAGTCAGCCGCAAGTGTCTATGTCTTGTTTTGACAGTCACCGCCGACGTCACGTCTTGTATTGATCGTGAAGAAAACAATCTGCTGCTCCCCCGTGTGTTGATCATCTCTTGTGTGCCGGCCGGCTCGAAAGCGAGGCGACGTGAGTGTGGGCAAGCAGCGAGCTAGAACCGTGCTGAGTGCCGTGCACGTCATTTGCTGATACCCACGTACATCCTACGTATCAACAGCCACTCCTCGACCCCCTGAGCAGTACGCTCACCACCATGAAGTGTCAACACACTTCAGCATCTCGATAACCTCCGAATTCGACCCCAGTACATCGCCTATCATGGCTGACCCCGGCGGTGTACCAGCTGTCCAAGCTGGCGCCAAGTCCCCCAAACAACATGCCTCGGTCTCGCCCTCGAATTCCCCACGCCGCAAGAGCGCCACCAAGAAGACACCGTCTTCCGCAATGCCCGTCGGCCTCAACGAAGCCGCCCTCGACTCTCCAACCTTCCGCGCTGCCGCGCTTCACTTTGCCGACCAGGTCGAGCACATCTCCCAGTGGCTGGACGAGTATGTGCGGGCCTCCACCAAGGTCAGCCATGACATCTTGGCGCTCGAGTCCACCATCAACGCCTTTACGCGCCAGACGACCCCGCCCCCGACTGGTGCCGATGGCCTCATCGATCCAGACTATACACTGCTCGCACTCAAACGCGTCGGCGATGCGCAGCGGGACTGGTGGGGACAGATTTTAAGCGTCATGCGGCGCATGGACGTGCTGACGGCCGATCCGATCCGGAACTTCCTTCATGGTGAGCTGCGCACCTTCAAAGAGACACGGCGGCTGCTTGACACCGCGCAACGGACCTTCGACTCCACACTCGCACGCTATGTCTCGCAGAGCAAGGCAAAGGAGGCCTCAGCCCTGCGCGAGGACGCCTTCTCCGTATATGAGACGCGCAAAGCCTATCTGAAGGCTAGCATGGACTACTGCCAGCTGGCGCCACAGATTCGATTCACAATCGACAAGCTGCTTGTGCGTGTGTCGTCAGATGTCTGGAAGGAGATGCGGCGGTGGCGTGACGTGTCCTTTGGAAGCAACAAGTACGAGCATGAGATGACGCGTATCCGTGGGTGGAGCAAAGAGATGGAGGCCAGCGAGGCGGTGTTCAAGAGAGAGTTGCAGGCTGCGAGGAGGGACGTGGGCGAGAACGCTATTGCAACATTCAAGCCGTCCCGTGAGCTCGAGGATTATAGCTCAAGTACTGTTGCGTTTTTGGGTAGTAAAGGCCCTGTGAATCTTCAGCCAAAGGACGACAGCGTTGTCATATCTGAGAAGCAGGGCTGGCTATTTCTGAAAACTGTAACAGGAAAGCCGGCACGAACAAACTGGATCAGGAGGTGGTACTACTGCCGGCATGGCATCTTTGGATGGCTTGTTCAGGGGCCTCAAGGCGTTCTTCAAGGCGACGAAATTGGTGTACTCCTCTGCAATACCCGACCCGCTGTCCAGGAGGAGCGGCGATTCTGCTTCGAGATCAAAACAAAATCACAAAATATCCTGCTGCAGGCGGAGACGCAGGCCGAGCTCCAGGAGTGGCTTGAAGTTTTTGAGGTTGCGAAGAAAAAGGCGTTCGACGCCAGCGCAGACCGCGACCCGAAGGGGCTTCCCGGCGGCGTCGACCCTGCTTTCGCCATCACTCCACCCACCATCCCCGAGTTCTCGGCCAAGACCTTGGAACATCTCGAAGAGAACGATCTTCGCGGCATAGATAGGTCTGGCACACTGCCCGTGCCTGGCGGCGATGCCGGGCGCGCCAGTTTCGACGTCGGTTCTGGCCCGCGCCGCTCGGTCACGGGCATGGCGCGAGATATCGCGCGGGACCTGCCGCGCGAGGAGGGTGAGTCAGGACGAGAGCATGCGTCGCGTATCATGCAGCGGCTGGAGTTGCACCGGCGACAGGCTTTTGGAGGGGGCCCATCAGATGGCATCACCGGCCTTCTCAGTGCTAGCTCCGGCCTCTTGCCGGGTTACGCGGCCTACAACGCCTCGTTGACAAATCTAGCCCGGACTGGCTCGCCTAGACTGGAGCCTGTCGGTGAGCTCAAGAATTACAGCAGCCTTGCACCACCTACCCTCGCGAAGGCGCCATCTACCACGTTCCTCAGCAAGGTTGCTGTGTCGGTGAGCGCCGAACGTGCGGCTGCTGTGGATGGCAGCAGTGGCTTGCCAACAGCGGTTGTCGCGAACTACTGGGGAACCATTCCTTGGAACTCAATGTACTCTTCCCACGAAGTTGACACAAAATATCTCAGGTTGGACGACGATCCTCTCGTCTCGGCTAAGACGCAGACAGTGCCTGCTAGTGGCGACTCTGCGCTGGGAGTTGCCGTGCCATCTCATCGCCAGAGTCTCAGCGCTGGAGGCATTGCTGTGGGTGATCAGAGACTATTCGAGAAACCTACGGGTGAAGTCTTCCCACCGAGGTACCCTGCCGAGCTCAAGGCGCATCACCCGCAATTCAGGTTGCTGTTCCCCAACGTATCCCTTGAGGAGAAACTGGTGCTGGTGTTCAATGCTGCTTGGACGAGCACGCCTATCGAGGGCGCGACTGGAAGCACTGGCATGACCGGTAATGGTCGCATCTATGTTACACCTGACAATATGTACTTCTACGGACACCAGATGGGCTTGATTGTTGCGTACACCCTCAGCCTTGACATCATATCGGAAGTCACCTCGGCGAAGGGCAAGGACTGCGACTTTCTTTACTTGCACCTCAGTCAGACAGATAACGCCACCGGCCTGACCCGGATTATCATCAAGACATTCTTGGTAGATCTGAACTTGCTGCACTCCCGACTCAACCTTTTAATCGACGATCTGCAGTCTGAGGAGCCGATGAATGCTCCCGAAACTGTCACAGCTCTCATGAACCTCGAGAATGAAGAGTACGAAAGGAACAGTCCCAGCGCAGAAAGCTGGGAGGAGGTTGCATCCAACACACCCATAGACGATGGCACAGTCGACGGTCGGCCGGTACTCAGGAAGGGTTACAACTCCCAGGGTGGCCGATCAGCGCGACAAGTCCGCAAAGCGGTACCCAAATTCCAGTTGCCGGCCCACCCTGTCGTCTATGAGCCCGAAGACATGGGCGAACCGATCGAGGAGCGTAACTTCGAGCTTAGCGCCAAGGCTTGTTTCCACGTGCTTTTTGGCGACAAGTCTTTCATCTTCCCCAAGCTCTACTTCGAGCGGCATGCCAAGGAGATTGCGCAAGGCCCTTGGCAGCTCATTGATCACGGCAAGATGAACCGAGAGTTCAAATTCAAGGTCGACACAATCGGCCTCATGGCTCGTGCCAAAAAGTCCATTGACAAGGATGTGGTCGACCAGCAGATCATCGACGTGTTTAGTGATCACACCACGTATGTGGTAACATACATCAAAACACCCTGGCACTTACCGCATTCAGGCTCGTTCAAGATCATCACCAAGGTCGTCATAACCCATGTCGGGAAGTCTAAGTCCAAGCTCGCGCTGTACACCAAGGTTGAGTGGTCTAAGACACCGCCGTTGTCCAAGATGTTCGTGCAGAGACAGGCACTAGAGGACGCACGTCGCGATGCAGAAGAACTTGCCGACGTGGCCACGGATCAAGTGCGCAAGCTGGGCCCACACAGTCGCACCAAAAGGGCGATTCAAGTGTACGGCAACATCGGCCAGCAGACACAGATGGTCATCTTTACGCCAGGCGACAACGCTGATAACACATCAGCTGCTGGTGGGAGAAAGACGTCAGGCAACATGATCCGCCCACGCACGCTCACAGAGATGGTGCTTGAAGTTCTTCGAAGTTTCCTGCTGAGCGTGGCAACCAGCCTGCTAACATGGACTTTTGCAGCGGTGGGCAAGCTCTTCGAGGTATTCACTGCACACAGGATAATTCTCGCTATCTTGGCGGTCAGTCTGGTCACTAACGTGGTATTTACTGGCCGCGAGGGCTCCATCTGGTGGACGGAAAGGCGTGCGACGAAATATATGAGTCGCATTGGCGTGGGGCCTAATACCATGATGAGCAAGGCTGTATATATAGCAGATTTGGATGAAGCTGCACTGAACACCGTGGTCGTAGACCAACACGGGACCAGTGAATGGTAAGTCGTCATTATCGACCGCCCTCTTATCATCTACTTGCAGCCGTTGAGTTAGTGGCTGACTGTCCTTTAGCTATGGCACATTTCGCCAGATCATGAACAGCACCTCTCTAGACTCACCCTACGAAGAAGCCGGCGCCACACTGAGCTCCAGTAACAGCAAGGCGACAGCTCGACGGCTCCGTCGTACGCGTCAGCGACTAGGCTCATATCGCCACGATCTTCTCGTCGCCATGCGCGTGGTAAATAACATTGAGAAGGAGATGATCCAGAGTGAATGGGAGAATTGGCTGGGCGATGAAAACCTGAGGTGTGAGCAGGTGAAGATGATGTTTACAGACAAGAGCAGCAATGGAAGCAGCTCAAGCACCGGAAGCAGTAAGATGGCTGCGACCACAGATGTAAGTGATGGGAAACAGAAAGTCATGAGGCCAATCGACGAGAAGCGAATGGAAAGCCTGAAGGGGTGGCACGCTGAGTACTGTGGAAGCTGTAGACTGGAGACACTTAGGCTACTGGAGACGAGGTCGAAGATGGCGGGATTTTGAGAGCTGCTGGTCTTGATATGCATGGGTACCTTTTGCATGGTGGGCTACAGCGGTGTAAGTGTAGACTATAGACAAGCAGCATACGGTGCAGAAAGGGTAGGAGCTCCTGGGATTTGCCCTTGTGCCGCTTTGGAGATGAACTTTGTCATGCGACGCTGCGCCTTATTTTTCGATGGATCAGAGTACATACAGATACCAATTTGGTTGGAGGAAGCGATCGAAGGAATTTCAATCATGTCTTCATGCTAGATGCACGCATTGTATTGCCCATCGACTTCAGGAAGACCCCTAGAACAAGAAAGTGTGGCGTTTGGGTGTGGCTATGTGGCTTGCCCAACAGCCGCGCTAATCCCCTCTTGGAACTAGCGCGGTCAGAGCCGCCAATATATATATTGCGGCAGCGCGGTTGAACTTTGCTGGGTTTTCTTCTCTTTCTTTCTTCACATCAGTATGGGTTCTTTCCACACCGTCATGTGAGGAAACAACTTATTAACCAAAACGAGGCTCCGCTACGGCGGCTTGCTGAGGGTCATCCCATATTCCCTATGGATTTTCTTCCGTTCCCGGCCTCTTTAAGTAACGTACATTACCGATCACCTAACTGCCAGGCACGTCGTTCCTAGGTACCTGGCGGTGGAATGGTCGCGACATTTCAATATGTGAAGAGATAGATTTATGGTCCTTTTCTGTGATCCTGTAGCTCATATCAGAAGAAAGAAGACGCGGCACGCGTATGGTAAGGGCAAGTCACAAAAAGACGGCTCTCGTTGAAGGGTAGACGGCTTGCGAAGGCTGCTTTACTTCGTCGCCCCGCGCAGCCGAACTTTTTCGCACGCGACGTCCCCACGACGACGGACTTGCTAATAAAGCTCAACCACGTGTGCCATATTATTAGGGCGCTTTGTTTGTACTAGAACATGTGTGCTCTACATGTGTGCTCTTGTCAGACATGATGCATCTTGTCGGTGACAAGAGATATTGTACAGTGAGGCCGTGATCAAGATGATGGATCTCGACCGGGGTGACGAGGCGCGCGTATTGCAGAAGGGCTGCACAATTGGCTCACCACGGGCATGAAGTACTCAATTTCATTCCATTTCAGAACTCTTTGATGAGCTTTCAACGTGCAGATGCCGTCTACCTATCGAAGCGCTACTCGATTGCAGAGATTTCGCTGCGGAAGACCGCTGATTCGGTAGGGCGCTTTGAGCTGACCCCGACTGACCCCGGCCGCAAATGTCCTTGCACGTGACCCACCCGTCCAAGAGACTTTTCAAAATCGGCTAGAAGAGGCCCCACCCAACTTTTCTCTTCTTTCCATCAATCCGCCATCGACGTCAACGCAACAATCCTCACCATTAGAAACCAGATATTTCTACTGGAAGACCGTCAAAATGTCCAAGATCACGGTCGCCGGAGTGCGTCAGCACGTCGCCGAACTCCTTGAGTACTGTCAGTCTAGACCTTCTCACAGCCTCAACCCGTCCCCGGCGCCCATTGCCACCACCGTTGCCATAACCATCGTAACTGACAGTCATTTCTACATAGCTACCGAGACCAAGAAGCGCAACTTCCTCGAGACTGTCGAGCTCCAGATCGGCCTCAAGAACTATGACCCTCAGCGTGACAAGCGTTTCTCTGGCACCGTCAAGCTGCCCTCCGTGCCCCGCCCCAACATGTCCATCTGCATCTTGGGTGACCAGCACGATATCGATCGTGCCAAGCACGGCGGTGTCGACGCCATGTCCGCCGACGACTTGAAGAAGCTGAACAAGAACAAGAAGCTCATCAAGAAGCTCGCACGCAAGTACGATGCTTTCATCGCTTCCGACAGCTTGATCAAGCAGATTCCCCGTCTGTTGGGTCCTGGTCTGTCCAAGGGTATGTTGTCTACACTCTCTATACGACTCTGCCAGCTAGTCAGCACGCCATGATCAACTGCTAACCTCACTCATTTTCACAGCCGGCAAGTTCCCTACCCCCGTCTCCCACGCCGACAACCTTGGCGACAAGATCACCGAGGTCAAGTCCACCATCAAGTTCCAGCTCAAGAAGGTTCTCTGCATGGGTGTCGCCGTCGGCAACGTTGGCATGACCCAGGAGCAGCTGGTCGGAAACATCATGTTGGCCATCAACTACCTGGTCTCTCTGCTGAAGAAGGGCTGGCAGAACGTTGGTAGCCTGACCATCAAGGCTACCATGTCTCCCCCCAAGCGCATCTTCTAAGCTGGTTGTGTTTGATGTGGTGTCGAAGGCATGGTCTTTGCAACGATAGAAGGACGGTCACGACCCACATTCTGCAGCGGTTTTAGCTAGCTAGCAAACAACACAATGCAATCAAGGAGACTCGACAGTCTAAATCGAGTTTTTGATGCGAGAATCGCTGCGTCTCCGCCAACGACATATTGTGAAGTTGCCGTTCATGACATTTGGGTTTCGGCGTCGATGAATTCTGTGATCTTCTGACTCCTCTAAGCTGTTGTCTGAAGACGAAATAATCTAATTATGTGTCACTGCGGTGCGACTTCGGGCACAAGCACACCTCTTAGCGGAGTGGTTGGTTGCAATGCTGTGTTCTATTCTTGGTTAGGCAAAGCAGAGTGGCTTGTTGGCCATAGTCTGGAACTGGATATGTGATCGACAGCGCTGGAAGTACTCATGAGCCCCCTACCTCTTTCATCAGCCGCTTGACTTGATCTGCTCCCGGAATGTGGCTAAAATCCGCAGACTCCGAGAACAGTCGGTCACCCGGGTGGGAAAGGGTAGTCTTTGACCCGGCGCTTTGGTGCCAACCAATTGGGAGGACACTCGGTTGTAAAGCCGATAGACTAGCAAGTATACTGTGGCATGGTGGGATCAAAAAGTTGCCGCCATGCCCCCCCCCCCTTTGGCAGCCGATTGTCTGATATGCCCAGCTGCGCGCGGTGTAGTCTGAGTTACGGATGAGGCGTTATTTCTTGGTATTTCGCCATCGAACTGGAACTACTCTCATCGAAACGTATCAGTTGTACAAAGATTGACAACCGCGCCTAGGGAGGCAACGGTCTAGAAGAGTCCCTTTTCATATAATAAGACGAAATGAAAGGCTGGGGGTTCGGAGCCGAAAGTGGTTGAGAATTCGCCATGACTCGGGATCAGCTTTCAGCATCTACACATTAAAACGTCGATTATCAAAGGGGAAAGGGGGGTTGACTCTCTTGAACCTGTCGCACTAATAAGGATGCTACCCATGGCGAACACTGGTTCGCACAAAGCATAAATTTGATTACCAGGTATACAATCCTTGTGCTTGGATGGTCTAGAATAGATTGTTTCTGCCGTTCGAGGATTTGTTGGAACTGCTGGCGTAGAATTTCAGATGTCAAAACGTCAAAAGAAAATAAACGGCTGTCAGTTCGGCCCGGGACAAATCGCATGCAACGTGGAGGGACAGAAACATCTGGACCGTCCAGCGATTGGCTCCTCACAGGTCGATCATCATTGGGGGGGGGGGTGTTTGCGCGGGATGCGCCGCTCGGATGCGACTGGTGGGCTGTTGAACCTGTCAAACAAAGTCATCCACAGTCCGTACCAACAACGTGAACGACTTCCGGATTGTAGTTCCTTACTGCCAGCGTTCATCGTTCTTTTCGTCATCACATTCGAGAAGCAATCCGTCCCGGTGTCACCCCTACTTCCGGTGCTGACTTAGCATCCGTGGTCTCTACACCCCTCGTCCGGAATCAACCCCAACGGATGACGCACAACATTTTGCTATTTTCGCTGAAGAAACCCAAAGCATCTTGGCCAAGCGGCAAGTCTTGATGGGTAGCATTGATGTCATGTTCTCGATATACAATGTCAGACGAGAACAGGTGGACAAACTGCCCGACAGACACCTGCAGGTCGGCTTTTGGCACGAGACTAGACAGGACGCCAACACATCTGAACTTCTCACCAGTTTGACGCTTATCACTCCCCTGTGGACAACGCGCGGGACTCTCGCGGCTATTTTTTTGACCACTTGACCCCTTTATCGAACGAAGAAGCGGTTACCAAAAGAATGGTTCATGGTTATCCACCAACCAAAAAAAAAATGGATGACAGAGTGAAACTGAATGGAATACTGCATCATGCTATAGTATAAGGGCGAGCAAAGTGGCAGAGCTTCCCGGTTTCACGGCCGGTGGACGGAACTCACCAATCGGTTTGGGTGAGTACACGGTTTGTGCATCTCCGCCTCACCAGATCGCCATGCTTCGTTTGGTATGTGCGCTACTGTATTCGACTATTTTCTACTGATGTCTGCCTGTGACAGACTCACGACGCAATAGTGTTGCCGTCAAGGTCACCACACCTTGTATCAAAAGGATCCATCGCAGCTAACGTACTGTATCAATACGTCGCATGCTATACCTGACAAGCCGTCTTATAGCCGTTGATGATGAACTAACGCCGTTGGGGGCATGGTGTGCTGGTGATGTGACAAGCTACAAGGAGGCTAATCCGCTTGTCCAGCGAACTGTGTCTGTGCGTTTTTGAAACGCAGGGCGCCGGTCGGATCACTACTACTAGTTCACATACTCACCCGCTTCTTGGGAGCAGCCTCAAGGTCCATCCAGGTTCAAAGAACATGGAGAATGAATGAATGTCCACAAAGCATTGTACGCATTTTTGGGCGGTCCGTACGCATCTGAGAAGATTTGCCTGCCCCTCCTACTGTGTGGAGATGGCGCACGTCTACCAACAACCTCGCTACAGTGGCCAGTGTGTCATCTGGTCTTGGATCCTGCAGACCGTCCTAGCCGCATTTGAGCAAAAAGGTCAAAGCAGAACCTGTGGACTTGCTGTGATACGCCGCGCAGAGTTCTCCACAGCCGGAGGAGGGTATCATCATGGATACCAAGGTGGGCGAGCGACATTGGCGATCAAGTTCCGTCCCAACTGTCATGTGGCAATGCTCACTGTCCAATCTACATGATGTCCAAAAGGTCGTTCAAGGCGTACCGGGAGGACTGCCGACCTCGATGTCGACTCAGCCTGCCTCCTAAGTCTGGGTCCCGATGTGGGATGGTTGAGTGGTTGTGTTAGACTTCATCTGATCTATGGCTCACGATCAAAGAGCCTGAAGCCATATTCCGTATATCCGGGTCCAGGTGTGAGGGTGTCATTACTACCTTGATGCCCATATCAAGAGTCCGTGCCTCTTTGCTCTCAAGTTGAGCGGATCCGAAGATTTGTTTTGGTTTTTTTCTTGATTTCGAGGTCTCCCAACAGGTAGTACATTCCATGGCTCTTGTTCGACACTGTTCAGTCACTTCAAGATAGTAGGGTTGATTTGGTACCTGTGGTATCATCAAGGGCACTGGACTGTCCATACTTTGACTCGTCTGGAAGTTCTCCTCGCCCTCTCATCATTCTACCTACGCGGCCGGACACACCGCCTCATGTTCGAGTCACGGTAGCTTTGCAGACTCCTTTCGGCACGAGCCCTTGAGGCTGTCCAGAGCCAAAATGCAGATTCCTCCTCTATCCGTTCTGAGCTCCTTCCCGGCTCCTAACTTTGTCAACCCAGAGACTGCAGGGCCAGCAGCTTTCATTACCGTCTCTATTTTGTTGTTCTTGGTCACCGTCCTCCTAGGGATTCGAATATACACCCGTCTCTGGATCTCCAGAGGCTTTGGCCTGGATGATATTTTCATAATGCTCGCATATGTATGAGAACCCTCTCGAGAATCACCTAGTTGGAAAGGAACTAATCCCATGGTAGATTCCTACATTAGCCTTTGCTATCATCAGCTACGTTGCCCAAGTTGACTTTCACTGGGGCCGACACATCTGGGATGTTCCCCTCGAGGACGTGACCCCGAGTCTACAGGCGAGGTACGGTCCCGCAATTCTTTGCAACCCACGGTTGAAGGAAATGCTAATCCGCTGTCCACAGCCTGGCCTCGCAGCTAATGTTCGACCTTTCCACAACATTAACAAAATTGAGCATGCTGGCACTCATATGGAGAGTGGTGTCTTTAAACCAGGGCCGGTACAAATACGCCGTGATAGTCGTTGCGCTTATTGTTGCCATCGACGGAATTGTATTCTTCTTCATCACCACGTTTCAATGCAGGTAAGAAGATCCGTGGTATATTGTACTTGATGATGCTTTTATTGACCAAGTTCTCAGTCCACCAGAGGCATACTGGACGCTGTCGATCACTCCACAGGACTGCATCAACGAACAAAAACACTTGCTTGCCGCAGGGTGCATCAACACGACCACAGACTTTTTGATCGTGTTGCTTCCCATACCGTTCATTCTGCGACTAAATCTGCCAAGGAGGCAGCAGATCATAGTGGGCAGTCTGTTTGCTGGGGGTCTATTTGCTACGGCAGCCGGGGCAGTGAGGACCGCCATCACCTTCTCATTTACCGCAGTTGAGAATGTAGACAAGACACGAAACGCTGTCCCTATCATAATCGCAAGCTCACTGGAGCTCTTTGTTGGCATAGTGAGTTCGGCCCACCTGCCAGGAGGTGACCTCACTCGATCCCTACAAGTCATACTGACAATTGATTCGCTAGATCTGCGCATCTATAACCCCCACGAAGGTGAGTCTCAACCCTTCCCACACCCAAAAAGCAAAATAGAATCTGTCTAACTCCGTGTCTCAAGCCTTTCTTCGCTCGCTACCTTCCTCAACTCATCGGCAACCCAATATCCTGGCTATCACGCAACGGACAGAGCCGCGGTGCCTATGGCCAAACCATGGACCAGAAACCGGGTCCCGACTTCTGGCTGGTTACAAAAGACCGACAATCGACCATTATCGATCCAGATATCGAGTCTCAGTCATTGGTCATGGCAATGCAGCCAATGCCGTTGATGCCTGGTATGCCTACGCCAACAAAACCACCTCGAACGCAGAGCACCATGAAGTCTCTGATAATACAAGAGCCCAATCGTGACCTCAGCTTCAACAAAGATTCGAAGAATTTGCGACCGGACTCTTTCTCGAGCAACACGACTGCTTCGACAGCAATATTAAATCCAGCCTCGGCCGTTGCAAAGACGCTGAACCTGAACAAACCATTGCCCATTCCCAGGCCATCATTGGATATGGATGAAGAGGATATGCCGGAACAAGAGAAAGAACGGAATGGCCCCAGAAAGACTTCACCAACGAACATGTTGAGCGTCTACAAATTGGTGCCTTATGAGGATGGACACATTAGTGTACATAAGACGAAGGAAGTGGACAATATGTTCTGAGCAATACGAACCACCCATTTACTGAGATATGCTTGCGGCTGGCAAGGCTCGTTGCTACATATCCCTTTGAACTCACTGCCCAGCTATGCCACGCTTGAGACAATTTTACGGTGCAAGACCGAAGACAGACAGAGAGTCACATGTCCAGTTACACTTCAAAGCGAGCAAATTGGGTGTCTTCGAGTTTTTCGAGTCGGCTCCGGGGGGCTTACGAGTGACCCACAGCGGTAACAGACATAGCCAATCTTTGGGACAAACAGTCACATCCCGCACCGTAATGCTGTATACAGCCTTGTCATCAACTGGTAAATGCCCGAACCGGATCTATGCCCAGCCTTAATGACGTTACAGCCTCAAGTGCCGAACCGCATTGAGAGAACGGCCAGTGTGAACGCTTTCCTAGTCAGGTCGACGTGGTATCCGTCACGTTTGGGTTCGCAACGGTTTTCAAAACAATGGGCACGAACCATGCCTGAATACTATGTATACCTAGTCTACGGTGTTAGTGGTTGCAGTCATGTAACCTCGGGCTCGTCACAAGGGCACACGGGCGAATTCAGCATGATAGAACGCCAAAATTCCGTCACACTCTTGGTTCATAATCTTTAAAATATAGGTCTTCTTATTTCATTTCATTGTTCATGCTCAAGCCCGCACAAGACAGTAAATACCATCCGGCATTTGGCAGAGTATTGATGCCTCAGTAGAGGAGAGCGTCAGTGCGCAGAGGCGAGACTCTGATTGTTGGCCAGTCGCAATCCGGAATTCTGTCGTTACACTTTTGACAAGCGGCATGACTTCAAGACTTGATTCCGAGTGCCAAGGATCGCAATGTTTGCTGCAGTTTCTGAGCATCATGTTCTTTTGAATCAAAACCATTTTAAACTTTCCACTTCTTGTCGTCAGGCGACAAACCATTGGTTGCGGCATCAGGGCCGATATGTGCTCGATGTCTTGATCTCTGGTGTAGGCATGGCTGCGGCAAATCTCAGAAATTTGATGTCCCGACATTCTCGAAAACGTAATGGTGTACTTTGTATATACTACCACGAGGTCTGTGAATCGAACACGACCTAATAAGGGGAAGTGGAAAGACATTCGTTGCGGTCGGATTCACAGCCGTGCGCCTGATTGATCGGCTCCCGGATTTCTTGGATCTTCCAAGACTTGAAGGAAACGTTCACATAATCATTTCAGTAGAATTATACATGTTATTACGGCGTACCAAATGATGTGTACTCATTTACATTGCTTTGACACTTGCTTTCGATCTTGGTAGTGTCCCGAGGTTCAAGGCCAGACAAAAGTTGCAACCACTCGAGCCTTGGATTTTCTTGGTCATTGTTTCCGTCAGTTGAGCAGATTTAAAGTGAAGCAGACTTTTGATGATGAATACTACTCAGCATGGAATAATCAAAGCTCAAACTTGTATCCGAAACCTAGCAATGCTGGAACATCTCCACTCCACTGGACTCCACTCCACTCCAGTCACATCAGCTGTACTGAAATAAGCCACTATTGTCGATCCTTGACCATACAAGGAACGAATCAAGAGTCTCTTATCAGTGACGACTGCAGCAACATGCATACTGCAGAGAAAGGGAAAGAGACTTCCTAGGTCGCAGCGGCAGATTGCGCGAAAGCCGACTTCACAAGAACGTATACAGATGAGGGCAGTTGCTTGCAGAATAGAGGCGAAATTTGACTGCCTGTTTGGAATAGCCAAGATATGCTTACCAAGTCATGTAGAAACTCCACCAAAGGCTGGATACCGCAAAGGCCGTAAATCCTGCAGTCAAGGTAATTAGCATCAAGTGTCTCGACAGCAAGCACCGTATCTACTGAGACTTTTTCCCTTCTCAACGGTATACACTGCAAGACATGCAATGCATAAGAACTCACATAATCGAGCGTCTGTCAAAGGATTTGCAAGAGGCTCTCATACGAGACCCAACACTTGCGTAGGCTGAGACGGGAGTGTGCTTTGCCATTTCTCAGTGAGCAGATCTCCCGACTTGGTGCTCGAGGGGTAAGGCACTCTGGAGAAGAACTAGAGATCTTCGGACACTGATTATCAGAATTTCCGAATAGGACTTCTAGAAGTACAGAACCCTAGCTCCAAGTGCTGCAAGGTCTTGTTGTCGTGTCTGAATAGCAGCCGTCGAAATTTATAATGCTTGACTAGGCTCGCGACTGAGCTCAAATACTGTTTGTTCAATATATAATTCTCCTCACATTACAACAATGTCTTCGGTTCGTGAATCATGTATCAGAAACAATGCTTGATTGAAACAGCGCATCGCCCTCAACCGATAAGGTACTGTGCGTCCAATTTTGTTGGTCAACCTTCTTGAACAGGTTCCTGACAAATCGCAAAGCTTCAACTTCGACTTTTGCGATATAAACGGTATAGGGAACTCGATGACTTTGTTGGCCTCAGCTCAAGTTTCAGCAGTATCTAGGGGAATAACCTGTCAATGACCAAGATCAAGATGGTGCACGATTGAGTGCCTGGGCAGACTCGAGGGCATCATTTATACCCGTGGTCTATGCACTGTCCATATCGAATTGTACCAGAACATTTGCCTGTACAAATGCAGGAGGGTTGCCGACTCGGATACAAGTGAAAACATGGTAGAATTGCTTGGATGGGGATACTTTGTTGTAAGATAACTTATCTCATTTGTGGATTTACGCCTTGTTCCTTTGGAAGAAAGCTTCTGGTACGTTTGATGAGAACAATGGCATGCCAAGTCCATTGTCAGTATACATTGTCTTTTGAGACTTTGTGTTAACCAGATTAATTATAACTGCGCGGGCAATGCCTGTGATGCCATCGTCATATGCTCAAAATTGAGCACGGCATTCGTAGCGGCAATGGACATGACCATGACTTATTTGGAGGCTCTGCTTGTACTTGGGTGAGATGCCATGATTGAAAAGCCGGAGTGCTTGCACCTGGGGCTTTGATACAAGGCAGAGACCCTGATAGACACAGTAGGAGGCACTTCGCTGCATGCGAGGACGTAGTCAGCTATTTCAAAGCTGGCACAGAGCTGTTGCTTTCAGTCATAACATCAACGACGGACATAATCGACAAATCACAATACGCCTCGCCTCGCCTGGGTAGCGAAGCTGCCTAACAAGTGAACTCTGACGGACAGGACCATCTGGAGTGACTTACACTCGTCTATGCACTTACCATGCACTCAATACCTACCTAGGTATCTGACAACAGAAAATAGATAATATATACAGGAAATATCAGTCCTCAAATCAATCTTAGGTACTATATTGCACTATTAATTTGCTTCTCACCTAGAAAGATACACATCCCAAGGACTCTCTCTGCGTTGGAGACCTTCACAGCAAGAATACCTGCAGTGAATTCTTTTCCAAGAGGAATTTCCCATCTACAATAATCGCATACTGTACCCGTCTGCTGCTGTAGGCTCCACAAATGGCAGGATCCATTAAAGAAAGTGGGCTGCATCGCATCCGGCCCGCCACTGACTGTTGTTCAAGATCCACCAAAGATGATATCGGACTTGCAACGTCGCTAGACACACTCACTTGCCTCCTTTGCCACCATGTGCATGTCCAAAAAGACCCCCTGCAACGAAGCCAATATGCATACGACCAATTTTTCTGGCTTGGAAACGTCCAATCATAAGCAGCCGGCTTTTGAAAAGGAAAGGGCCTCCTTTCAGTTGCCGCGAGTGCAGAGAGAGCCTGATGTACCCACCTGCAGGACAACCCAACCTGACCGCCTGAGCAGCGACTCCCTAGATGCCCAACGCTCGTGGAGACCCCGCACAGGGTGTACTTGGAGAAGCACTGAGCCCAAGTGGGACTTTTTTGAGACTGATCCAACTGATCCGCATTGTTTGAACAAGTAGGGAATAACGTTGGGCTGCGATGGTAGACCGCCAGTGGCGAAAACTTGACGGGGTTTGAATAGTTCTCAGAGGCTCGGATCAAGCTCGAGCAAGCTCTCCAGACGATACAAAAAGGGTGAACCATCCTTCTACTTCAGGATGAGTTGTTCTCGTTATATAAATCAATTGCGACGGATTCAGAACAGGCGAGCCACGATAAGCTGCGTCGGCAATGTGTTTGCTTTTCGCTCGGATAGATTGGACAGGACCCAGATGGAAATGGAACACCACCAGTAGGACCAGACGATCGAGATAACCGAGATCAACACAAACACAGATATCAGTGGCAAGATCAAAGGGGCACAAAGGTATGTAAAACCAAACAATTCAATTTTGAACCGATCTCGTCCGTGTATCAAAAGTAAGAAAAAGAAATCCAGCAAACCAAGAGCAGACAATGTTTCCTGCGCAACCTGAAGAACAAGAAAACAAAAACAAAGAATGCTTGCAACACAAGCTCGCTTTCCACCATTAGACATGATCTGTGATACTATGCTGAGTAGTTGTTCTGTCATCCAACCAAGGAAGGTTGCCCTTCAGTACAAATCTACTGTATCTTTTACATGCCTGTTTCGTCTTCATCGCTCGAAAAAAAATAAAAAAAAATGGTCACAACGCACTCGCAGCACACGCGAATCAGCCTTTGCTCACGTCTCCAGTCGCAACGAACTGGTATCGGCGTGGTCCCTCGGTATGAGGCGCATAGGGCTCGAAGACCCTCGAAGACCTTGTAGCTGCTGAACTCGATGTCTGGGTGGCTCTGAGCTGGATAGCTCCTGTGTAGGTCCTGGGATCCTGTCCTGGCCTGGAGCAACCCGGTTGGCACTGATCTGTTAGAGGGGCAACTCTTTGCCGTGATGGGACGGATCTCTGTCCTCCTGCCTCTGGGAAGTGCCCATATGAAGGGTCCGACTCATCCAGTTCTCATGTACTGGGCGCATTGGATGCATCATCCTAGGGTTGGTTCATGCACGCCTTTCGTGTCCATGGTCCTCGACTTGTAATAATTTGAACATCTGGTAGACGTTAGAATGATGATTGACTTTTTTGAGTCTGGAAGCCGACGACTGGCTCCAGATTTCACGGCGGTGGCGTAACGGTAGAGTGGTGGGCTGATACTGACCAAAATTCATTCAGCCGGATTGCTGCGCAAAGTGACCCAGGTTCTTGGTGGCCATGAGGTCCATGTGAATTCTTGCCATGTTATCCAGCTGTTCCTTGGCCCGGTTGATATGAGCAATGACCATCGGATCCTCAGGGTTGTCGAATCCAGTAGTCAAGATATTGGGCAGACCAGCCTGGATGGCGAACCACTCCTCTCGCAACTTGATCGAGGGATCGACCTTGACCACAGGCACCTGCTGCTCCGCCTTGGGACTGGACTTGCGAGATTTGGAGGATTTGCGGCCACTGGTGTTCCTGGCACCGAGGTCGGTCTTCCTCTTCCGAGCCTTGCCAGAGTCCTTTCCGCCATCCTCCTCTGGAGGCGGGGCGGCATTGTGGACACGGTGCATGTGGTCATGCAGGTTCCACTTGCGAGGGAAACCATTGCCCGGTTGGGCCCGGTCGCACCCAGCGTAGGTGCATGGATAAGGCTTGGTACCATGGCCATGCATTCCGTGGGCCTCCCTCTCGTGCCGGAGCAGACAGGCGGTAGAGGAGAACTTCAATTCCCGGCAGATGTCCAACTTGCAACGGTATGGCTTTAGGTGAGAGTCCACGAATTTGCTGTGGTCCGGTGTTAGTGCTTTGAATTCACAAGACATCATCGAGTTACTTACTCATAGTTGCACTTGAGCTTCTCGGGCCGGTGGTTGCAGCATTGTTGTCCCTCCCATGGGCAGTGGTATAGGCCATCCTCCTTAGGATATGCGTTTTTGTAAAGGTGATGATCCCTAGCCTCACCTTCATTGGCAAAAACAGTCCACTCAGCCATTTGGATCTGCTCGTCTCCGACGACGGTTGACGTGCTGGCCTCAAGGTTTCCGGTGGGCAGGGGACCAACCATGGAGAAGTTGTCCAGAGTCTGAATGCAAGGAGAGTGGGAGGAAACGCTGGTCATAGGAGAGGTTTGCATGGTCATCGGCCATGCGTCATCCCTAGGTGGGGTGGTCACCTCACTGAAACTGTCGAAGGACTCTGTAGGAGAGCCTCCAGAAAGGCTCGTGTCGAAATCCAAGGGAATTGTGCTGGGGTCCACATGCGGGGTCACAACATAGTCGTTGAAGACCGAGGTTCCGGGAAGTCCATCCATCTGGGAGTAAATCATCTCTGGCGATGTGACAATGGCATTGGGTTGCTGGAACATGAATTGAGAAGGGTCCATAACACGACCGTTTCCTTGGAATCCTTCGGACATTGTGGATGCATTACCTGTCATGTCAAAGTTGGCTACTGGTAGAGTGCCGTGGGACATGGTCGTTTGAAGACTTCGGCTTTTGGATGAAGCCTTGGTGATCCTGTGGCTTGTGGCAGATCCTTTGGAAGAGATGCGGCGCATCGGCTCAGCCTTGTGAGTCTTGACACCACCAACTACAGCAGTTGGCATCCATGCATTTTGGAAGTCATCCGCAGTGTCCATGTGGCTTCTTCCGGCAAATGGGCCCATTGTGAAAGTGTATTCCTCGGAATCCCCTTGGTCTGAAAAGAAGTTCTGTGGACCTTCTGCTGTCGTAGCGTCCCATGCTGACCTTGAAGGGTCAGGTGATGGTCCTGTTTGAGAAAAAGAAAACATTCCGGAAGAATTTGAGGACATAGCCTGAGGGTAACTGTATTCGCTGGTTCGTAGGTCAGTGTTCTGTGTCTCCATGACCGTTTTATAAATAAACAAAACTGAAAGCGAAAGCTCCCCAAATGGTACAACTTTGTCCTGTAGCAAAGATATTAGTTTCTACGACCAATATTTTGATTTCAAGCGGGATTTTACAGACCAAGTGGGGCGAAGGCAAGAGGCGACCTAACAAAGCCCGTTCCAAGTCCATTTTCCAGAGGGTCCCAAAGGCAAAGAAGACGCTACGTCCATGGTGACAGGTCCGTGGCCAGCGAAAAAAAATATAAGGAGCCAGAGAGCGAGAAAGAGATGAGAACAGGCCGTAGGGTCGAGATAGTCCAGGTCAGGTTCCGGCTGAAACAAGTCGACGGTCGCAAGTAGGACAACGTCCTTTGTTGAGGAAGCCGGACAGCAAATGGGACTGACATCAGCTTCGGCTAATCAGACGGAACCTTCAGTTCGAGGCATATTGGGGGGAAACGGGAATAGGCCAGGTAAGTCCATTGCGGGCGCACAAGCAATCAAATTAGATTGTCAACAGGTCCTCAAGCCACCCAGGTTAGGGTATAATTGGTTCCATGTCGTCGTCGTAGCAGTGCATGTGCACCAAAGCTAACGAGAGGTTTCAAAACTCGGCCAGGGCCCAGATGTCGACAGTTCAAGGTCCAGAAGGTGGCATAGAAAACAGAAAGATCAAGGCAGTCCGGTGGTTCCTCGGTTGAGCATATCCAATGGCCATTCCTTGTTGCTGTTCCGGGCAGTCAAGGCCGTACTCACCTGAGCATTACAAGGTAATGCATACGTCTTGCGACAAATTTTGCTTCTTTATCATTCAAAATGATAGATTCCATGGACGGTTGTCCAGATCCTAAGGGACTCCGGGAGTACAGTATGGCCGGAAAGACTTGCACGGATCGTCAACGGAGCCAGCATCTCTCTCCAGGTACAAGAAAAGCCAGTGGTTTGGGATCCATAAGAATGTTTGTGGTCCTGGTTTTGTGACCTCTCCTGGACGGCCGGCTGGAAAAGCAAGGATCCGGTTTGGTAGGTTCACATGGGCTGTTCCCACGTATATAGTCGACCACCGAAGATAACACACAAAAAGAACAAAAACCAAAAACGCCTCCGGGGATCGTCAGACAAAGTAAAAAACAAGGGTAGTATACCTAGAAGGGCTCTGCATTCTGCTGTTGTTCGAGTGCATGTGGTTACCAGACATGAAATCCGGGAAGTTTGATGTGGCCACGGTGGGCAATCCTGTGGCAATCTCCTGAGCGGGTATTGCTCAATCCTTGGTTGGTAAAAAGGTGTCAAACACTCGATAAATTGATCAGTGTGATACCTCGACTGGGTAGAAGTCCTTGTGGCACAACAGGATGTTGTGAGAGAATCTCACTGTACGAGACAGTAGAGATCGAGTCCTCAGGGCAAGAAAACCGGCAAATATCCAGAACGGCCTGTTCTTTATTGCTGGCTGGTGTCGATGGGTTGTAATGCTCAATTCCAACTGCGGTAGACAGCGAAGAGAGGAGAGTCCTTTGTGGAGCAAGCAACGCTTGAGATGGAGAGATGTATGTAGGGCTGAAAGGTTATTGTGTAGAGAATAAATAGCAACGGAAGATCAACAGGGGAACCAGGAGCGGGTTGCAGACGTTGGGCTGAAATGGACCGGTGGGCTGTTGTGGATTGCTTGGATGTATGGAGGTGTTGGACTGTGTGAGGCGACGATGTTCTGGAGGGGAGAGAAGGGAAGCACGAGATAAGTTGGGCACTGACGAGGAGCGGGTTGGGTTTTAAAGTTGCAGCTGGGAGCGACAGGGCAGAGCCTGTGAGGAAGGAAGGAGACAGGAGCGAGATGAGAAGGCCCCACAGCGTGTGAGCTGGCACCTTCCGAATGGACCATTTGCACACCTTGCATAGCACCTTGTTGCATGCCAGCTTTGCCAGGCTTCTTCCCCGCTCCGCGGGTTTGAGCACATTGCATCCCTGCCGCTCGTGGTCTCGCTTCTGCCAATGAGCCCTGGCACGCCGCCGCCGGCCCGTCTCTGTTTCTTCCTCATGCTTGGATGGTTTCCACTTTCACTTTCACTTGCTCCTCCATCACGAGCTCTTCCGGCGCCTGCTGATGCCCACGTCGTCTCACTCCCTCGCCCTCGTCCTCACCCTCACCCTCAACCCTTGCTCTCGCCCTCAATAACTTTCCCCCGTCTCCAGTCATGCTGCAGCCTTTGCCTAGGCCATCACAATGGCCGCAGGTTGCAGGACGCAGGAAACAGTGCGCGTGTCGACTTGGAAGCTCCCAATTTGGCTTTCCGAGTTTCCCGTAGTCTGCTGGCTGGGTCAGCTTCACACCATCATCTCCAACTTCCCTGTTTTGAAAGCAAAAGCGCCGGGGAGCTGGGTGCTGTCCCAGCCAATCAATTCGTCATCGGCTTGCTCGGCATCCGTCTCTGCGCTTCTTGACTGGTCAACCAGCCTTCTGCACAGACAACGCATCCATCCACGCCAAGCCTCGCGCATGATTGCTCCTCGTCGCCCATACAACAGTACGTCCCTCATTGCAGTAGAAGCAGTTTGCAGCGGGGGCTTTGATGAGTAGTCATTAGCCACGCGGCCCAGTTTTGATGCTTCCGCCGAATTGCATTCATAGGCATACGATTCCATCGTCTAGCCTCATTACAACCCTCAATTCGAGGCTTCTCCAGCAGCCGGGCCGGGGGCCGACCAGCGAGGCTTTGTCTTGCTGGCAAAACGTGGCATACCGGTCTTTGTTCTTGCGAAACCTTCCCAGAAATTAGGTTTGTCGATCGCTAGCTAGCTGAGCTGCTAGCTGTTTGAGGAGAGCTCCTCGAGCTGTTCTCCTGTCGATCGTTGCGGTGTCGAGAATGAACGAGGCACTCACGCACAGGAGCCGCGTTAGCGCTGTGCGGCCATTTCCTTCAGAGCAGCTATTTCGTACCGACATCGCAGCATCGTCGTCACCGATTGCCAACATGAGGCTGGGCGACTGTTGCGATAATTAGCGAAAAAGTCCACCCGAGCCGATCGCTACCAGACATTGCGATCTAGCCTTACTGCCGAGACTCAACGAGTGGCTGGTGGTAATTTCATTCCGAACAGCCTCATTACTCACGCAAATCACCATCGATGGCGCTGGTCCATGAGCTGCCGAATTGTTTATTTGTCTGTTTCTGAAGTAAGTTGAAGCGGCAGGGTAATGATTGTCGTATCCATTGCTGTACTGTGACGAGGCATAAGGAAGTGTGGTTTGGTGACTACGCCCTCAAATATTCCAGTATTTCCGGCACATCCGTCACGACACCATGACTTCGTCCCTTCTACGAGGCAGATGTGCTTTTCTCGTACTGGCCCGAGTGCCTGAACCTCCCCATTTCCATTGCTTGATATGGGCTCGTTGCTGAGAGTCATTTCGCCAATGACATCACGAACATCGCTGATTTAATCAAGCAAATCCGGTTGCCACTCTGCAATCTGCGGTGACGACTCGCAGTAACTTTCACGAGTATCAGAGCGGTGTTCTTGCAATTCACGGGCGGTTTGGATCAATCTCAGTAGCCACTTGCGAGACAACGCTCCACTCGTCATCAAACTCAACCTTGGAAGCACAAGAAATCTGCGATCAATAGTGGTATTGCTGTGCGGACCACATGCTGGTTAATCATATCTTCGCCGTGCAAGCTCTCCGAAGTGGTTTCGGGAAACTTGTGAGCGCCCATGGACAGCCGCCCTGCCTTGACACAACAGCGATGACGAGGGCATCTTCGAAGAAGTCACCATGGTTGGCTCGGAAGGACCAAGTACGTCTTTTGCAGTTGACCACTCCTCTTCTGCAGCAGCATCTTAGTCGTCAGACAGCCTCAGTTGGTGGCGAAAGCTGCCGGCGTGTCGTCTTCCGAAAGATGAGTTGCGATGAGTGAGAAGGTCTAGAAAGGTCGATACCAACATGTCAGACGACATGCTAGTTTATCCTCGTTCGCCCCCACCCTGATTCGGCATTAGCATGTTGTCATGTTGTATTTCACCGAACGTTGTCCCAAGAAATTCATGAGAGCTCATTTATTCTGGCATGTCTCGCTGTTGGCACAAAATTGCTGAAAACCATCTTCGAGAACCTCACTCCGATCACGCGACCCGGAGGAAAATGGGGGACAACGACGACAACTGCTTCGATTTTGGAAGTTGTGTCGCATCTCCATGGGTATATACGAGACCTACAGTCCACAGCATCAGATAATCGGCCCGGGACTATTCGGTAATCAGGCGCTCTTTGGCCGGGAAGTAACCAGCTAGATCTCGTGTCTCCTGTGGTAACACTTCCAAGTTGTCCAAGTGGGCGAGATTGGACAGGATGTGACCATAGATTGCTCGTGAGAGGCCAACCATGTACTGAGTTTGAGGACTTCTTCTCGAACGACTTGTTGGGCACTTCGACAGCTAACAACAACTCATCTAGACCAGCCAGCAAAACGATGTTGGCAAGTCGCGAATTCCACTTTGGATGTGCCCACGGCTGTATCGCGCTTTGACCGTGGAGTCATTCAGGTCTGAGACAGATCTATACCTAAGTCAAAAAGTGAAAGGCGCGGGGTGCGAATCGAGCCTTGCTACCAGATAATTCCCACAGCCGTGACTGTGTCGGTCGCAACGAAGACCAACCGAGACCGACTCCTCGTCCTAGTCGCGATGAAGAGGGCAACACATTGAGAGCTCCACGCAGTGTCAGAGATGTGCCCACGGTGGCGAAGTTGATGCCCGACCTGCCAAGCCGAAGGATTCTTCTCTGAGCTGGAGAGGCTGGTCGGCGCGCATAACATTGCATATGTTCATGCAAGAGCGACCATTCTCGGGACGCCAATCCGAGATACGTCCCCAACCTTTCATCAAGCCTGACTGGTGTGCAAAAGCGCGACAGGCGGGAACTGCAAGCCATATGATCACCTTTGAGGAGCGGGGTCCAACTCGGTCGCGTGTGTTGTCTGACGACGGTGGAAATCGAGTCGTCGGGCGTTGCAAGCTCAAGTGCTGCCCTTTCAAGATCCGAACTATTGGGACCGCTTTACTTCACGCTCGAAAAAGTCTTCCGGAGAGTTCTGATGCAGGTACACAACTTCTGAGAGCCGATTACCTGCGACTATTTGTTTCATGCAAAGTCTGCGAACGATGAGCCGGACGGTTGGGCAACCTCACAGTGGCATTTCGCATCTTTGCAGAGGTGGTTATGTGAACACCTTCCAATCCGGATTCTAGACCTGCTAAGTACGAAGGATGCACTGCGACTTTCTTATCTTGGTCCGACTAGGCGATGAAAATTCTAAAACCAAGCGGAAGCACGACGTGTGAGGGAGTGCCTCGCTTTAGGAGGCGGAAGGTTGTTGGCACTTCGAGTCGTCCAGAACATGCTGGCAGGGAGCACCAGTAAGTTCAAGGTCGCGCCGGCGTGCAATTCGATGCAGCCTTCGCATCGTTTATTCGTTGGAGTAAGAGACGGTCGCAACTTATGCGTGAGACTTCTTCATTACTGTGAATCATTTTACGAATTGAAGAAGATCAGCCTCGAATATTCAATTTATAATCCAACGCGAAAGTAGACGACTGGCGCGTCCATAGTGGGCGCGTAGGCGCGTACGCGAGCGACTGCTACAATAGCAGGCCAATACAGCAAGCAGACTGTAGGGCACCTCCGGGCCGTGAGCCCACAAGATCGCTCGGATCTGGCCGGCAGCCCAAGGGACGTCAGTAAAAATGCTGGGGAAGTCCTGGGTGCTGAAAACCGCAGCCCCTGCGCCTGGGCTGAATTGTCGAATACGTTGATGCTGAGGTTGTCTACCTTCACAATGTGCCAAACAAATTGGTTTTGATATCCGGCATGTTCGGCCCAACGGCTGAAGGATTCTCCTCTCTCTTCTATTGATATAGAATATGGGCTGCAACGTTCAGCTTTGAGACGACATGCACACCACCGCGCTTCAGGCCTTGCAGTATTGAAGGCTTGTGATTTGACAGTCTGCATAATCAAGCTGACATTAACTGATAAACGTGTTCACGTTGGTTTGGCGAGCCTATCATTAGCTGTTCTTTAGAGTTCGAGGCTACCGCTGTGTGAGACAACAGAGCGGATCTGGCATCAATGCCTCGTTGGGCTGCTGTATTGCATATTCCCGCCCAACGCCCCGATGTGCTGGCACCGCTACCCAAAGCACCCAGGTGTTCCCTGCTGCCACGCCGAACCCCCAAGACGAGCCCACCCTTGGGCTACAACGCAGGAAATTGTCACGGCCCAACGGATCTCAGACCAGTGCCGCCGGTTCATCGAATCAAGCTGGCATTGACAGCCGCGGCGTCATTCTGCTAGAATAAGACCGTCACTTTCGGGGTTACAGCATCTGCGGAGCTTCAACGCTATTGTGCTATTCTAGGTTGCTCCCTGAGCGGAGCCAGCTGTACATCCACTCCCGCGTTTAGACGCGCACCCACCCTGCACGAGATTCAGGGCAACGAGGAAAACCGGTGGTACGGGAGGTACGATTTGCTTGCTTTTTCCAAAGCCTTGGTATGCCCGACTTGACTTTTGTTCACTTTTGCCCGTGGTCCATTACGGAAAGTTTGCGCAACAAAACGCGGTTCGAAAATCATCTCTCTCCTGGTCCTGGTGCTGTGGATACTGGTGGCGACTTTTTTTTTTTCTTGGGGGAGATCGCGTTGGAGTCTCCAGCCTTGGACGCCCTGCTCACGAGAATAGGTTTCGGCTACCATCCAGCTCGAAGCACATTCCTTGCAACTTTTGGGGAGTAGATAAAAACAACCCCCCCGGGTTCCGACAAGTCTACAATTAGCTGTCTGTCGCCCTGGACATCAGTCGACCGACCATTCAGGACTTGATGAGACATACCGTCTGTGCACATATTTCCTGGAGCAAGAGTTGCGCTACAATCTTAGCTGCTTCACTCACGATTTCCCATTTTGGATTTTTAGGAATAAGGAGCAGACCTGCTATGAGTCGTCGTCCGCCTTGCACCGATCACCTGGACATTTAAGCACACACCGCTGCAATACCGAAGACGCACATCCCGGAAGGACCATCTACTATAGCCGTGGATCCCTTGGTGGCAGGACTAATCTTGCTAGAGGAGCCTCCAGGAGTAAATTTTGGCCTTACAAGAACAATCCGTGGGCATTTCCCATTTGTCAGAAGCTGGCGTCAACAGCCATTTCGTTCCTGCCGTGGACGCATGCTTCTCTTTGTCTAGTCTGTCTGCTTTTTTTGCTGTGTTCCAGAGGCCGTATCAGGATTTTCCTTCATCCCTTGGACTTCCGGATATCCACATCTGGGAAAGGATAGAAATGGCGCAACCGGATTATTCGTACAGGAATTCCAAAGGACCATGGGGAGCGCGAAGGTGCGGACCAGACGCGAGATTCCTAGACGCGACCCGCGCCAGCTGACATTTGGAGGACAGTCCGGTCGTATACCAAGATCCTTTTCCCAGCAGAAGTTATGAGAACGTGCATGGCTTCAACAGACCACAAAGGTAAGGAGGAGACCCAGGTGGATTTTCTTGGATGGTGGGCGTCGATGATAACCAGATTACATCCAAAGCGTAACATACGGCGGCAGCAATTCGAATTACAATCTCCCGGGAGGCATATCGACAGTAGCCAATAGCCATGGACAGTCCGAGACAGCCTATCCTAATAGTTCACAACCCTTCAACTCAAGACCGTTGTCAGTGACATACGGAAACACCGGTCCACTGTCACAACCCTATGGCTCGTTCAAGGCAACGAGTCCACAGAATTGGGACCATCAGGGCCGCTTTTCACCGTCAGATTCGATGGACGACATCATCGCGTCTCCGAGCCTTTCCGATTACTCGATGGGCGACAGTGCAGGGACGACACCACCAGGCAAGCACAAGGCGCCGCACGGCAAACGCGCTCAACGTCGACCTTCCAACCGCGACGAGTTCGACGGCCCGCACCAGTTTCTCCAGCGCCCACCACCAGAGTACATCGCCATGCAAGAGCGCGAGCTGCCTCACCTCCCCACCAACCTCCTGGTGCAGGAGCAGGACAATGTGCTCTCACAGGTCAACGACCGTCTGTCGCAGTGCGCGTACGACTTTGTTGCCAAGTACCAATTTCCCATCCCGCTCACGCAGGACATGCGGCCCGTTGAGCGCCCGCAAGATCGCGAATGGACCGAGTGGGTGTATTTGCTCAAGCGACTGGCGACCAAGCGGAGAATTCCGGCGCGAGTGCTTTACAACGGCCAGATCAAGCAATTTGTCACGATTCTCGAAAACAGCCTTGAGATGAGGCATGCTGCCAAGCATCAGAGTCGGCCTCTGAAGGATGATCGCAATATTCTGCAGCTGATTAGCGCAGGAATTCAGGTAGCAAAGATCTTGAAGGATGCCCAGGCAATGGATTATCTCGACCGGTTGTATGTGACAACCGAGCAGCAGATCCAGGAGAGGGCCAAGGCTGCGGCCGCAAGATTTAGTCGGGCTTGAGGGATTCAAGAAAGCCAGCTCGCTTTCTCCATCTGGCGACACTAGCAAGGTGTTAAGTGGGCGGTTGCCAAGAAGACCCCTCAGCTCAACGAGGCCTGACGAGTGACCACGATGGTCCTCTTCAAGCCGCTTGACCTTTCACGGTCGCAACGCCATTCGAGTCGGAACCTCGGACGGCTCACAACCCTTTTGCCTAATGAGGCAATGCTGAGGGAAGATGAAAGAAGACAGCATGAGCAGTCGTCTCCATGAGCCAAGTGGACGATGGCCGTGTACAGAGTACGGAATTTGGACAGCAGCCCTATTGAAATCAAGCTTCAGGTAAAAAACAGAAGGGAATGAATTGGACGCGACGACAACGACATACCTCGAAACCAACTTTCACACGAAATTACTCCACGAGACGACTGAACGTTACGCACTTGGCTCGTTCTACAGAGCAACTCCTCTCATTGTCCAAACCCTTTGTATGCATTGGGAAGAAATTCGGATTAATGCAGGCCGCGAGGGGAGGGAAAATAAGATCACTCAACAGAAAAGGGAAAGGGGTGGGGATTGCCACGCGTTGGCTGGTATACTTGTGTCTGCTGGGATCGGAAACATCACCAGAACCACCACCCTTATTATCCACCCCTTTGACTGACGCCGGTCGGTCGATGTCCATCAGATCATATCATGTAGCCTTTGCTGTTTATTGTTTCTTAGACAAGCATTGCCTTGTGTCTATGTATATTTTAACCTGATTTTCAAGAAAGACCGATGATCAAGATCGCCCAAAAAAGTCGTCCCGCACTACAAGTACCTGCTTGGGTAGGAAGGGTAGTTGTAAGGCTTGATTTGACAGGCTGGCGGGCAAGTGAACCTGCCCAAGATGACAGGAGTGCAGAACCCAATGAGACCAAGTCGCAGCAGTATACCAAGGCCAGAATGACAACGTGGTTGGGCGCACATGACGTGAAAGAGAAAGTCTAGAACCACGCCACGGTCACCAGTCTGTCCTGCAGGCACCCGTCTTTAAATACACCTTACACTTTTCCATGGCCCTTCTTGGGTCTACGATTCGTCTGATAGCACGAACAAGATACGGACAAGGCTGCACTACCAGACCACACGCCCGATGAGTCTTGATACATCAGCGTCACAAAGGCAATGCCAGAACTGCACTTGTGGACGCTTGTCGACGTGTTCCACGACAGCCCAACGCCTCGTAGCGAAATTTTGCTGGCTTGTTCACGCACATAATTGCCCGTACACACACACACACACACTTACACACATGCCTTTTGCCCCGCGTCCCATTTGGGCAAAAATTATCCGGTCAGCGTGGCGTGTCCGCAATGCATGACGACTGACAAGACTTCCCTCCCGCCCGCCATTCAGGAGGAAAAGTGGGAAATTGTCATTGTGTTGAGGCACTCGCCGGTTCGGTCGAAAGTTTACAAGATTCTAGAAAATAGTTCTGTAATCTTCTACTAGTCGCGAGCAAAGCGTAATGGTCTACAAATGCAGTAATAGCACACAGCGGCAGTGGGCATACTTATTTCCCCCAAACGCATAGAAAGCCACATGCTCTTCTCCAGGGCTCTGTCTGGCCGAACAAGAGTTTGGCATCCCCTGTCATCCAAATCGGGGACGTCCTCGGTGGCCTTATACCGATGGGATTGGCTCGTGGGGTGTCGGTGCCCTGTCGTTCGGTCGCCCAAACGAGTCAAGCGTCGTGCGGGACTTGCTGGGCTTGGCTCAGCCGCGAGACTTTCCAGAAGGTTTGGGAGACCTTGGGTCTGGGGGGTTTAAAAGGTGGATGGCCTCCCGTCCTCGCCCTACCCTGGATGATTGCGGCGATGACTTCTGTAGAACGTGTAGTAGATGAAGACGACGCATCTTCTCCCTTTCCCAATTCGCTCCCCGTTTGCTGGTGAACAATATGCTCATTACTCCCCCGCCGCGCGATTAATGCACGCAACCACGCAAACCGAACAAAGAATCCGACGATTACACGAGAGCCGACGTAACCAGCGGGATTGCCTGTCTTCCTTCTCTCTCTCTCTGCTGCCGACCTGAGGTTGCCTGCAGGTAACTGCGCTTTATTTATCGTCAGTGCATCGCAATCAAAGAGTGCAGCGACAAGGGGAAAGTAGCTCATCGGCGTAGGGGCAAGGAGGTGTATTCCGCGCTGTCCACGAACGCCTGTGCGCCGGATACTTGCGCGCACACACGCACGAGGTCACAAGAGAGCAAAGAAGACTCAGAAGGGACGGATAAGTAAGGTCACACGAGAGTAAGAAGACGAGAAAGAAGACTACGAGTCTCAAAGCCTGCCGAGCAGATCGGATATCAATTCTCTAACACGGGTTTTGTGCTGTTAACGACCGGTCCCTGTGCCATTGAGGTCGCGAAACTGGAATCCAACGAGAAGCCACTGCACCCGCCATACCAGAGGCGAGGCCAGCCACGTGGCTCAGTCTATCTTGGAAGTAACAGGATTCCAGATACGCAGCATACTCAGCAACAGCAGCAGGACGTCCTCATGACTGCCGTCCTCCAGAATGGGGCCTCGCCAGGCTCGGGCTTTGTAAACGAGGATGAAGATTCGCAATCGTGGGAGTTTCTAGAGTCGCTCAGCGCAACTGCAGGATCCTTTGCGGGCTCTGGCTCTGGCTCAGCTGGCATGGCTCTGCCCAGCCCGTCTATTGTCAGTCAAGGATCATCGTGGGCACATATCATCACCCACAACGCCACCGGCCAGCAAGTGAGAGCGCTGTCGACGCCGTCACCAGTCATGTCACAGAATGCCCAAGCAATGTCAGGCTCGCCTTATTCTGTTCATGCAAACTTCGAGGCTATGGCAACTTCCCACATGAACAGCGGCAACAATGCAATCGCTTTCGATTTCTCCGACATCTCACTTCATAATGACCAGCAGCATGCTCAGCAGCATTTTGCAGCTCAGCAGGCGCTTCTTACAGAGCAGATGACCGCCCTAGCACCGCAGAACTTTGACTTTTCCCATGACTCCCATGACATGATGATCTCGGGCTTCAACGCGGGCTTCGACACAATGTCCATGTTGCCCGAGGCATCCTACACCCCGCTAGATCAGCAAGCACAGTTCAACCAGCACCTCGTCATACCGCTTGATATGCAGGGCCAAGCTCACGTGGGCCCGTGGGATCCGACCAGCGTACAGAGCAATGTCTTTGTTCAGGAGCCGCTCACCACGCCACCGCCGAGGTCTGATGGCTCGTCATCCATCTCGCTCAGCCCCAGGAGTCCGGTTTCGCCAGCTCTCAAGCAGGAACCTCGCGCCGCTCACAGCAAAAAGACCAGTCCGCAATCCGTATCTATTTCCAAAAAGCCGGCTGGCGTACAAAAAACGCACAAGAAGAAACCACAAACGTCGCATCGGTCGGGCTCAGACAGCCCGGATCATAATAACAAGTTCTCGGAAGGGATCATCATGTTCTGCAATCAGACCGTCGACAACTGGGGCAAGAGCCACGGCTTCGGCGACATGGAGAACATTGAGAGGTCATCTCAGAAGGGCAGAAAAGGTGCGCTGTCGGAAGAAGTGCGTGCTAATGCCCTCAAAGTGCGGCAGACAGGCGCGTGCTTCTGCTGCCATGTGCGCAAGGTCAAGTGCGACCAGCAGCGCCCGTGCAAGAATTGCGTCAAGCTGTGCACACAGGTACCTGAAGCGGTCTGCTGGAAGTTTCCAGACTTTAATGACGTGCTATTTCCGGACTTCATCCGTGGACACTTCCGGCGCGACGAGATGGCCAAGTATGTTGACGCCAATGTCGCCTCCTTCACCATCAACGGCGTTGAGGTGCCTGCGCGCGTCACGCTGTCGTCTGGTCCAACCTTTAGCACAAAACTCGTCGTCAACGCCAAGTTCTTCACGGCCAAGGAAGTCTTATCCGACGTCATGCAGCAGTGGTACCAGTTCATCGGCGACGGCGGCGTGGTGGAGCTCGCGGCGCTGCGCGCTGCGCCCATTGCTCTTGACATCAGCAACGATGGTTTGAGCACCTCACAGCGTAGCGAGCTACGACGCAAGGTCGAGGCATACACGGAATCGCTTGTGTCCGAGCCTAGCTACCCACTGCAGCTGACCGACTCGATTCGCAAGACGGCCATCCCGCGAAAGGTGCTGCAAATTGTGCAGCAGTATGCGCAGGCGTCTGGGGCACCGATTGTGCGGCGCGCACTGTCCATTTATGCGATGCACTACGTGATGACGCGCCACTTGACCATGACGCCACAGACAGTCGCGTCTTTGCAGGCCATCAATCCTGTGGCGGCGACGGGTCCCTTTTTGACGCCGCGGCTCCTTAATCGGCAGATCAAGACGGTGCTGGACGATGTCATGCAGCAGGAGGTCAACTCGTTGTTTGATGATTTCACCAAGAGGCTGAAGAAGAGGAAGCGTGAGGAGTGGGCGCCGTGCCTGGCGGCATTTCTGGTGTTTACGCTGCTCTTGGAGGCGATTGAGACGGCAGCGGATGTTTTTTCTATTACCGAGAATGAGATCGAAATGCGCAACCGGAAGCCGGCAAAGTTTAGGAGAGCGTTTGCTCTCCGCATCAACGAGGAGATCGAGAACATGCCTTTCAAGCAATTTGCGTATCAGTTCCATCACATCTACCAGACCCACTCGAGGGACACAGCGGCGAAGGCGTTCAACCCGCTGCTTGGCGAGGGCTTGAACGACCCCGGGGAGCTGGGTCCTGGAGGCTTGGATCTGGTGCTGGGTTTGAGAAGTTTGGTACAGTTGGAATGTAAGTCCCTGATTAAACCTCCGGTCAAATGTGACGACAATGGACCTATTATTGACACTATTTGTAGGGAGTGAGCTGGACTGGCTCAGTTGCGATCCCATCTTGCCTAGCGGGGACGACCACCCATACCCCATGAATGTTGAAGAGAACTACGTTGGCCGACTTGTGGCCAAACTTTTGCTGTCATTTGACCGGCCAGGGTACATCTTTGCGTCGGCGTGATTGGGCTGCACGACGGGGTTGGTGTCTGTAATTTGTTTTGATGAGCTGCATATTCCATGCATCGAGATGACGAGAAAGCAGTCACATTTTGTATATAAGGTGGACGGCAAGGCATGAAAAGCGAGTTGAATTTGTCGGCGACAAATTTGTTGGTTCTAGAAATTTTTAAGATTTTCAAAAGAGCTCGAAGCCTACCCGGTCGACAATACACTGTCGATCGATCAGTGTGCACAGATGATATTTTATCTAAATGAATGTAGGCAAAAGCCATGGTTTTCCCCAGCCTCAAAGATCGACGATCTCGGCGAACGGTGTGGAATATGGCGTCTTAGAGGAAGGTCACAACGAGGCTCAAGCCGGAGCGAACCTGAAGCTTCCAACCCCCGATTGATCTAGGACCTGTCGATTGGAAGATTGACATCATGAGAATTTGATGGCTCCTTGGGGAGATCGAACTGCCGCAGCAATCAACCCTGAATTCGCCGAAGCGAACAGAGGATCGCTGGGCACAGGTCCAGTAAGTATATGCAAAAGAATCTAGTAGCAGGCGTGTCAATATGACCAATGAAAGCAACAAATTGGCCCTTCCCTTCCAATTCTCTGAACGACCAAAAACCGAAGACGGCCACCGGATTCAAAGGATAGCAGCTCCTGATGGAAGTGACAGCAGGGGAGGCGCTGCGCTCGGGCAAGCCGTCTCCTCCTCAAGGGCGCATCGGGTCGACCGGTCTGACCATCCCTAGAAGATGCCGTCGAAGTGTGAAAAGTGGAGGAGCCGCAATGCTTTTCATCATATCGACTGATGTCTGTCCGTTTTAGTCCCATTGATGCACTTGGATCTACACCAACAGGGTGGATAGGACGGGCTGTCTAGGCCCTGGTTTTGTTCTCCCACGAGACCAATGATAAGTAACAGCTTGCGCATGGAGTAAGACGCAGCAGTAGGCATTTTGTGGTTTTCAAAACGGTAGACACGAGGCGACTGGCCCGGCTTCTACCGTCCGTAGATTGGTATGAAAGAAAGAGAGGTCCCTCATGAACGGACGAGGGAAGAAGAAAGATTGGTAGGAGGAGTTGTTCTGTGAGCCTGGCGCCCAAACCGCCGTCGCGTCTCCATCCCGTTGCTTTCGCACACAAACCTGTGAAGAAATATCATCAATCTGAGCGAGAGATAGTGGCCAAGGACCTCTTATTTGAAGCGACAATTTGCGCTGTTGATGATGATGATGATGATGGGAAGATGGAAGACAAAAGGTCTGCAGGAAATGTGTAGCAGGTGTGAAAGCGCAAACTAATTTGTACCTGAAGTCTCTGCAAAGAAAATTTAGTACGCGGCGGATTCTGACAGGGATAGCAGCCGCGCAGATCCTTGTTCGGAATAACTGTACGCCGGGTTCCGAATCGCGCTAGAAATTGACGTATACCCTTGGCCGAGCCGCAGACCTTCTTCTTGGGATCCTCTTTTTCTCTTCTTCTTCACACTTATTGTGCAGCACTAATCAACCGAATCTTGATTCACCAACTCGATATACGGTCATATTTGCATGCTAGATCATCATGGATCTTTCTCCCGTCCTCTATTGCAGTCCTGAGCAAGCATTTGGTATTCCTGGGCTGATCGGGCAGACGGGCTTTCCGACAGAAGGACACGCGCATGTCGTTTTGGAAGCAAAATTAAGGGCATTATCAAGCCGAACACACTTTTCAAGATCTGCTCTTGATACTATAGCTTGTCACACATGAGAGGCGGTTGATTTTAAATGGAGTACACGCCGCAATGCAGCTCAGAGGCATCCATCGGCTTCAGTCGGCATCAGGAAGCTAGTGCTGCCATGACGCCCTAACTAGGGCGAGAAAGAAAAGAAGATCACTTACCTGCGAGGCCCGAATTGATATTCCGCTCGTCCGCCATACCAGCTCTGGCAGGTATGTCAACACTTGTGGTCGGAACATTATCACGGTGAATCGCTTGGGTCGTTGGCTTCTCATGACGAAAGCCTGACAGCAGACCACCTCCTTGGTACCGAGGAACTACTGGCTGGGTTCTGCATGAGGAATAGGCTAATCTATTTGAACGAGGTTAGATCGCCCCATGTTGTGGAACTAGAAGCGGTCCAGGCGACCAGTCAAGTTACTGGCCAATTCTTTCAAGTTCACTGTTTGATTCACTCTGTTCCACGTCCAATAACTGCCCCTGGCTTCACGATAGGGTCACGGTCAGGCCATGGCAGCAAGATTACAGGATAATGATAAATGATTCACAAGCTTCTTGAGAGGATGTAACATACCCGGGTAGAGGAAGGTCACACGAGCCGGGTCACCTGAGCTTTTGAGCAGTGTCTCTACTGGCTCCAGTGGGGCAGCTCGGTGCTTACCGCATTTAGATCATTGAAGATCTCGCGACAACTTCACTTCTCCTTTCTTCACCGGTTGCTGCGTCATGAGCCATCGAACGATAATCTCGGCAAAGAGGAGGGCAACCTTCTCGATCCTCGCCAATAGGCCGTTCGAAGTCTGTTCTCGTGATCTTCTGTAACGATGAATCCCGAACTGTCATCTTCAGTCCGTTGGCAACGAACGCGGAGGATTTGATTGATAATCTTTCGTGCAGCCTGGGACGCGTCAGAAGGCCCTGAGGACGAGTACAACCACCTCATCCAAGACGAGATAGCCGAGGGGTAGGAGGCTGCTAGGCAATGTTGATTGTATGAGGGCTGCTGCGTCTATAAATCATACTATCCCCTGAAGCGAATGGATATTTTATTGCCTCGAAGCCGACGGCAATTGACGATATCACAACGCGTCTACACATTTGAATTCCTGCGCCCGCTTCCTAGGACTTTGCCCTTGTCACAGTCGTGCTACGACTTCATGATATAGCACGTCCGACTCTTCCACGCTTCCGTATGTTTGTTTTGTGTCACTTTCAAGACAGCCAGGCTTGAACGCTCCTCGACGCCTTCACGGCCACGATAGCCATGAGACTCTGCGCTATGCCTGTTTCGTTCGGTTTGGAGAACGAGAAGCCGCCCTCAAAGCCGCCCTCGAAACCACAGCCCATCGATCCTAGTGAGTCGTTTGATTATATGAGTCTGTAGAAATGCAAGCGCCGGGACAGAGTCACGGCGCAGAGCTATGATCGCTGGCGCTACGGAAGCTGCCGAGCTTCATTCTCATCGCAACGCCCAAATATCGCACGAGGTTGCTAACGACCTGGCTCTTTGATCAGCCTACGGACAGAGCCGGTGATGGCGTGCATGAGACAGGCGGCTCTATCACGTCTGAAACGGTACGATCGACGGCCTTGACCGGTGGAAGAGGAGCTACGTTGGCCTGCTATCAAGGCGCGCCTGGCACACGGCTTGTCATCGTGTGCTGCATGTGTCAGGCAGGACCTCCGGGAAGGGGTGTACTTCATCTCGGGACACGTATTGGTTCTTGGTTGCCTTCACAGTCGCATTGGCGAAGTTGAAACTCAAATATCACCTGTTGATCATCGCTATCTTGCATATTCCCAATCTCGCTCTGTGTTTCGCAATCTACCATGTGCAAGTCCTACGTGCAACCTTTATCCGGACAGCTGACTTTTCTCGTGCCAAAATTAAGTCGCTCTCGAAGTATTGCCACGCCGTCCACCATCCGTATTCTGCAATCTCATGCGCTCCCACGCACGCTGCCTCGCTTCATCTGGCTCGGCTGAATTAAAAAAAGCCGGCAATGTAACTCGATCGTCAACAATGAGCTGGCATTACAGAGGTCCCTGTCATCACCGGTGACTCCTGCTCTCAACCCACCTTCGAATCCCGCTGCTTGTTGCTGACCTTGGGCTGCTTCGATGCCGTATTCATTCGGCCGTGATCGAAGCGATGAGGAGGAGAGCCAGTTATTACGCTTCATGTCCATCTGCTGACCTCACGTTTTCGTAGGCTCCGATTTAGTCACAGTACATGACAAACGGGTTTCCGCGGCCTTGTCAAGGAGCGTGTGGAGATGCAGGTCCATTGCCGTTGGTGTCGGTGTTGCAGGGGGTAGTCTACATAAGTGAAGTCGTTGGTCAGCTGCAAATGTGACATCCTCGGGCACTGTACCCATGTGAATACCAGAGAGTCGGGCCTGGGTACGGGATCCGGCGGTCCCTAGCGATCACTTGCTGGATTCCAGCAATACCTCTTTCCAAGCCCTTCTCAGTGATGGAAAAATAATTGCTCCGATGGAGACTTACCTTGATGTCTTTTCTAAGGGAAAAATGCTTTGATCATGAAGGTCGAGGGAAGATGTGTTGAGCCGCGCGCCTGACATTCTAGACTCATCGAGGCTGCCTTGAGGACTGGAATCCTCACGGCTCCAGTCCCAATCTGCAAAATAGTTCATGGGCAATGGACTGGAAACGGTGCCAAAGTACGTAGCACGCTCCATGTAGGCGACGTTGTTGCCATCCCAGCTACTCAAGCTAGGTGTCTGCGGCCAGATGGACGCCGCTGGTCTGTATGATGAGGCGGGCGATTCGAAAGATTCGCCCTTGTCCTCCATGGCCCCGTCCAACCTTGCATCGCCAACATCTTCATGCTCCAGCTCCGGCGATAGGTGTGTATCCTCCAGCTCAACCGGAGCATCCACGAATATAAAGGGCTCCGCGGCTGCGATTGCTGGTTCAGGCACGTCGATGCCGTGCGGCCACTCCACAATTCGCTTACTGAAGAGCAGCATGTACAGGCGACGGCAGAACTCCTCGTGGAAGAACACGGGGATATCGGTAAGGATGCAAGCGTAGCCATTGGCTTGTGCGAAAACAGGGGCGATATCGACAAGGCGTGAAAGGACGTTGTGGCTGAAAAGCCAGAGGATGAGGTGGTCTGTTAGGTCGTGAAATGGCTGCGGCTGATTCTGTCTGTCGGGCCCCTTTCTCTGGTCGATAAAGCTGCTTTTCGAACATGTGTCGGGAGAGACGGAGTGCCCGATTGCAACTGCGATTCTCGCACGCAGCCGGGCCTCGGTGTTCACGCTGACCAAGACGTGGATATACCACATGTAGCTGAGGACCTTGTCAGCGGCGCTTTTAGCCTGGAAGGCGTCGATGCTGGCGGATCTGTTGATCTCCATTGTGTGCTGAGCTGGCTTGGACATCTTTGAGGGTTCCTGGGTTTGGCTTGTGAAGTGGGATGTATCTGAATCCTTCTTTTCTCAGCTTAAGGATATGTCTCTGTTGATAGAGCCTTTTAAATTCACATTTATCACCTATTGGGCTTCGTAGTCCCTGTGACTTGCACGGATTGAGGCAATCATGTCCGTCAATTACTTCAGCGAATGTCCAACGAAGACCAATACTCATGGAAGGCCGTGACTGGGGTCCGTTCAATAAATATCTCCTCAGTGGCCCCCAAAAGTCGCTGTCCACTATGCGTGTGACTCGTCAAGCGTTCGATGCGTGCTTGCTTTCGTTGTCAGTCACTCAACTCACTTCACTGACGGGGAAAAAAATCGACGAGCACACCCAAGAGGATCGTGAAATCGACTCATCATAGCTAAGAAGGCAGATGCACGTGAGACATCGTAAAAGTAGAGCATGGTCCAGAGTCCCGAACGAGGCATATTCTTATAAGGCCTTCTCGCCAGTCCATCTGGAATAGGTCTGATAAGTGAGTCACTTGATGTGCTAATAAGGGTTGACAAGTATTCGTGACCTCTTGCGATGCATCTTAATCGCAATCTGGAAGAGTATCCGATCAGAACTCTGCATGCTTTTGAATGAAACAAAACACAATGGGGGTATCCTATTTTCAGCCCTCATATCCCCAGATCCAAGGCGCCCTGCTCTATGTTGGTCAAATATTACTCGCCTAAGTTTCCCCATTACCCACCGCCACAGAAGCCTTTCGAGCGCCACTCTCGTCGTCTTCTGCAATTGGCTCACTCATGTCTGCTCTCTTCAATTTATTTGTAGATCCCTTCGCCCCATCCTGTGACCGTCGCTTATCCACAGACCGCCTATCCATCGACCTCCGATCCATAGACCCCCTGTCCATAGACCTCCTGTCCTGCGACATCCTCGCTAATTCTTCCGACTTGCGATACTCTTTCAAAGCCACGGTCAGCTTTCCTCCCCGGGTCACCTCTTCTAGTGCCGCGGAGGCCATCTCGACACTGTCATAGGCTTGTCCAACACCACGTTTCTTTCGGGCGCTAAATTGTGCCCTGAGCCCGCCTTTCTCCTTCTCCTTCCTCTCCACTGTCTCCCATAGTGAGCGCATAACTTCCCATCCCTTCTCCACCTGTTCAACGTGCTGTTCCCGCTTGTCATCACTCAATTCTGCCATCTCCCTCTGACCTTGGAGAATTCGTGCCCTTCGGATGTGTTTATAAGGACGCCGGCTCCTCTCGACCTGCTTCTTCACACCTTGCAGTGTGTATCCGACGGGTCCAATGAACGCAGCCACGTCCTTTAAAACAAGGCCCGAAAGGCCCATGCCTACGCCCTTAGTGAACCCTCGCACGCCCTGCTTTGCACCGCGCGCAGGGAGGCGAACGACACCCGTCCATGCATCGTATAGCCCATATACAAACTCTTGGCGGGCCGCTCGGAGACCCGATTGAATGCCCGTGACCCTCTGTGGCCGGCGCACGGTGTCATCACCGTATAGCCTCGGCGCGTTGTGGAAGCCTTGTGCGAGGGCGATGGAGAGGTCAATAGGTGCGCTGGCAAGGGCACCAGCAGATTTGAGCGCCCCGCGGCTGACCTCGTTGACGTACCAGGGTTCTGCTGCCGAGGCGTCGGTCGCAGCGGTGTCAAGAGAGGCCTCATCTGGGTCTCCAGTCTCATTAGCACCGTGGTTAGGTGCGATAGGCCCCTCTGTCGACGGACCTTCTGCCTTGTCACCCTGACTGGCGTCTTGAGGTAGACTCAGGTTCGTAACGGCAATTTTTGAATCACGACCAGTCGCTATGGCGGCCCCGTTCCCCGAATCTTTAGTCTCGGCCGAGGACTTCTCCTTGTCGACTTTGCTCCTATGGGCCTCCTTGCGTTCCCTTCTCGTCTTCGACGACTTTGCCAACCTTGATGGGACTCCTCCAATTCCACTGAAGACATCACCGAAAGTGCCAGCTACAGATCCCAAGACCCCGGTGACAGGCCCAGGCGGGCCTTCGAAGTCATTCCACTCGCAGTGTCGAATAAGTCTCAGCTTCCGCCAGTGAATCCAGCCCTTTTCGACCAGAATATCGGCGGCAAGAGCACTCAATCTCAGGCTGGTGCCTTTTAAGTGCCAAACTGCAACCCTGTCATCTAGTATTGAACATCTCATTGAGCGCTTCCCAGCAAGTGTCAAGTGTTGGTGGACAAAGGCACACATGTTCTCTGCCCCATCTCCCTCCCTTTTGATGTCGTTGGCGATGCTCTCTGCATGCATCTGCGCCTCCTTTGTGAGACAAAATTTGATTCCCTCTGCGATCTTCTCAGCGGAGAGACGTTTGTATGGCACGGGTTCAGGCCCCGCCTTTGCCTTTTCGATCATAGTGCCCCAGAAGAACTGATCACCGAAGAAAGGCACGATCATGATCGGCTTCCCGCATTTGATTGCGATGGCTGTCGTTCCCGCTCCACCATGTATCACGCAAGCTTTGACCCTTGGAAAGAGCCAATCATGTGGTGTGTTGTCGAGAAGGAAGATGTTTTCAGGTACATCCAAGCTGTCGCCTCCCAAGCCCCCCCAACCTTTGCTGACCAGTGCACGGACACCGGCTAACTTGACGGCCTCGAAAATCATCCGGGTGAACTTATTGGCATCATCTACGACGATCGACCCGAAGCCAATATAAATGGGTGCTTCGCCTGCGTCAAGGAATTTTTGAAGCGGATCGGGTGGTATGAAGGAGGCAGCAAGGTCGAGGTAGACGAAGCCACAGACGTCTACTTCATCACCCCAGTCCGCAGGTTTCGGGACAAGTGATGGACTCCACAGGTATGCGAAGGGGACGTTCATCCGATACAGAGCACCAGGCGCCCAGAGAGTAGAGACCGGATCCAGACCAAGGGTTTTCACGCGTAGATCGTTGACTAGATCCCCGAGGCCTTGCCAGATCATCATCTCAACCATAGGATAGGACATGAAATTCGTATATCCGAGATCGACGTTGCTTGCTTTGATGCTCGCTAAAGGGTGAGGAAATGACTTGGTCGGCGTGTAGGGAAAGGTGAATGACAAAATGAGTGGTATGCCTAGAGCCTCAGCACAGTGTACGTGGGCGAATGACGCCGGGTTCGCGATGATGAGGTCGGCGATGAATGGCTGCTTGTCACCCATCAATTTCAAATTGCGCGTATCCTTCTCATCGTCTGTCGCGTTGACGCAGGCCCTCCAAAACCCGCCAAACATCTCAGCCATGGCCGCACGGCGCTTCCCTATGTCACCCGCGCGCAAAGTCTCGAGGGTTGGTATGAGGCCTGGATTCTTGACCATGAATGCCATGAGTTCTGATGGATCGCCGCCGACAGAGAAAAACTCCAGGTCAGAATCTTTCTCAACAAAATCACGAAACGCAGGATGGGTGGCTATGCGGACTCTGTGTCCGTACTGCTCTTTCAATATTTTGCCGATCTTCAGGAAGGGTTGCACATCCCCACGGCTTCCAATCACCATGATCACAATGTTGAGTGGCGGGCAACGGAAGGTCTCGGGTGACACTATTGTCTCAGACGAGGCTCTCTCGAATGTTGGCCGTTCCTTTCCCGCTTTCCCGCTTATTTCGCCCTCCTTCAAAGGCGAGACCTTGCTAATGGCAGCCCCCAGGGCTTTGGTCAGATATCCAGTATGACTGAGGTCCTTGACAGAAATGGCGAGTCGACCGTCACGCTTCGAGACCTTGCCTTTGGTTTTGTAGTTTTTATTACCGACCCGGAAACGGCGAAGCTGGTCGCCCAGGCTGTATTGGCGCTGCGGTGGTGCTGCCCCCACTGCCTGATCGTTCTGCTCGATACCAAAGTCTGGGCCATCGTCGTCCTCGGAAGAATCGGTACTCGACGAGTCATCTTGGTCGTAAGTACTGGTCCATAGAGCCTGTTGCAGCTGAGACGTGTTCGTACCGACCCTCTTCATCTGTGGTGGCAAGGCTGAATATCGCCGTCTGATCTTCCGAGGAGTGTCTGTGACAGATTTGTGTCCCATCTGTGGCCGTGTTTTGATCAAATCATTGTCGTCTTTCTCCGCTAGAGGCTGTGTCACAGCCTTTCGCGGGCCTTGAGCAGGTAGAGGTGGCAGTTCGTCGTGAAGCGTCTCGGGCATGGTGGGCGATTGTGTGGACTGAGGGACATAGCCTGGGTAGACGAGCTTGCCTTTGTCGTCCTTGACGACAGTCGCAGCTTGTCCGGCCTCCCGCAAAGTCGTCTCGAAGTTGACTTCGCCATCTGCAGATTCGGTCAATGGCGTCTCGACTTGAGACATGGGGGCAAAAATGGCGATTTGAGAGTTTGGAATGGCTGCAAGGGGAAGAGAGGTCTGAGCAATTATGGAGAAGATGGAAGAAGGAGAGAGCAGTGGACCTCAGGCTACTGAAGTTCGGGCAGGAAGGTCAATCAGTGTCACCAATGTGCAGCTTGCGTGTCACTGAAAAGGTCCATTGAGCAGTTTCAAGTGGGAATACGGCGTACGTGAAAACATGAATTTTCCATGATGATGGATGGCACCCTATCGCCTCGGCAGTAGGTTAGCAGAAGCTACTATAGCTTATGATTTGTTGTCCAGGCGTTTCTAGCAAGGAGCCCATTTAATATGACATTGGCGCTAGTGACATCACTGATGAAGTTTGTTTTGGGTGCTGATCCCTGCTAGGCTCATGTCCTGGGCCGCTCGTAGGGGGTCTATGCACGGCCCCGGCCCGCTGCCACCGGGCCGTAGTGGATCTTGCAGCTGCTCCCGCTGTCACTCTCACATGCTATTTTATGGATCTGTCCCAGTATTTTCTATCTAATCTTGTGTGACCTACGTAGGATGACTACCAGTCTTCCAGACCTGTCGTACCTCATCGAAACATTTGAAATCTCAGTCTCATGCTGACACAGAGCGTAGATGCCTCTGACTGATGAGGAGAATTTCTGCGGCAAAGAGCTCTGATTCCTAGGCTTCCAGCTGTAGTCAGCAGCTGGGAAATGAGATCGCGGGATTGATGGACATCGCTGGGCCAAGTCATAATGCCACTTTGATTCAATGATGAAGACGTTTCCGTACGATAAAATGTCTTAAAGTCAAATAAATCTAAGTCGACTGACATATAGCTCGATGGCGCCTTTAATATATCTGGTGGAGGGACAGACCCGTCAATGCGCGGCTCTAAGTCGAAGTAAAATCCGGACGTCTAGTCTGAAAGATGAGCGGTATATACTCCCAGAATTTGGAGTGATTTCTTGGAGGAGCATCCCTCACAAATTGTCAGTGAATGTGAGAGCTACCCTTTGTATACCCAGGTACACTCTATGGTTCCATCATCAAGCGTTCGGCAGTCCATTAAATGGCTGGCATAATGCACCTACCAATGAGCCATTACTGTATCAGTTGCTATTGCAGTGGAAGTCTTCCTACTAGAGTTTACGGGAAATAAGAGGCAGCAACCTCGGCCTGTTCAAAACAGCAAATGGTCATGTTAGATAGACTCAGCGGGCTCGTCGAGAAAAGCTCCAATGTCAACGCATCCACGACAACCTGACAAATTTGTGCTTGTACCTAGTGAATTGAAGGCCTAACCCCCCCCATGGAGTATTTAAGACAAAAGAAGAGGCCCAAGTCTGAATCCCAGACGGGAGGACTTCAAATAAGCACTCGCCATGCCAAGATTGGAGCCGCACTGGAGAGATTCAGTCTTGAAAGGCATAGAACAACCAGCCCTGAGATTGATCACCACTCTGACGATTATACTGAATGTCAAAAAAAAAATTGACTTCTCTATTGTGAACTGGAAATATGTCGATTATGAGTGCGTTGATGATCCATGGTGTTCATTGAATACATTGAAGTAATCGTCCTAGAAGACTCGCCTGGCATGAGGGTTTCTTATACATCTTCATCCTTCTACAAAAAGCGACTATTCGCCAATACGTCAATTCCAAAGCTAGAAACCCAAACGGTCACGTAATCCTGTAAAGTAAGGTAAGCGTTCAGACTTACTGGTTACCTGTGTGATGGATGGTGCTGATAGTGCCGGGATATCTCATCCTTGCCATCAAATTGTCTTCTGCATCTCCTGCAATGAAACACCACACCCTGCATAGGCTTCGGTCCAAGGTATTGACCACCGGATGAGTCGATGTCCATGGGGACGGTGCCACTGCTGCGGCCACCTATCAAGACTCTGGTTACGTTGTTCAGCCACGCATAAGTGTTTATTGTTCTAGCCATGCCTTGAGTCGGAAGATTTACATCAGCGGTGGCCATAGCGGAAAGATCGATCCTGTCTATTTTGTTGTTACCAGCTTTAATAATCTTTCACGTTACATTGCGGATACATAGACTTACTCAGATCTGCAGGTAATTGGATGTAACGGTTTTGGTGCGCAATACTAAGCACCGTTTTCGCCCAAATACGGCACGTCCAGATGGGCTCATTACTTGGAAGGTATCTCTTGTCCATAAGGTGTGTGAGGTCGTCTCTGCTCGCGTAGTCGAGATGCTGTTTTCCCATCTTCGGATCCATCTGGCCTACATATAAGGCCACAACCACCGTTCTAGATTGTAGCATGCCACTGGACGAGGTAAATGACTGCCGATAGAGGTCCATGGCTCTCCTTCCAACGTCTGTGGCATGATAAACCGTACCCATAGGAGGATTTGCGCTAGTCAACAAGAGAGCCCAGTGCTATTCAAAATTAATCACTGACGTTAACAATTCTGGAGGTGATCGCTTACATATCGGTTAACATCTCTGATGGGAGGGAGTTGAAAGAGAATAATATACACACTGTCTTTACGCAGAGACATGATTCAAATATTCATAGAACAAAGGAACTCAGATGGGCTGATGTGATCGAAAAGACCAGCGAGAACGTACGTTTGCGTCGATATAAAACGCACAGCCAGCTGCAAAAGACCGGATACAAAGGTATAAATAAGCACGTTTGACATAGGCGGCTTAAGATCGAGACATAACTCAAATCTCTTTCTATTGATATCCAGGCTCCCAAACAGCCAGATAGACGCCTGTGACTTCCTTTTAGCCGTTACAATGGTCGCGCTTGAAGGTTTGGGGCTGGCCAAGGGGGTCTCTAAACTCCTTCGGTCACCTGGACAGGTCCCAACAGCACTGTGCATCAAACAACCGGCTGCAATTCGAGCTGCAATGCCAACCGACCCAGCGGGCAGTGTTGAGGCCACTCACGAATTAATTAAGCGCCGACCACGGTTTCAAGTAATACTCCAGGAGCAGTCTGGTAGACACCATTATATTTTAAGAGCTGATCAAGGTCGTTACAAGTCCGGCCGGCCAGCCAGCCAAACTTACTTTACGCCGGGACAGGATCTGCGATCACTGGAGGGGAAGTTGAGGCTCTTGACCTGGGACGCTGAACTCAGTCCAAGTCCATTGCGGATGAGCCTTGAGCGCTACCTGGAATTGGAACATTCGAAAATTGTCGAGCGAGAAATGCCACAACATCATCCATTCCAGCTGGTGAATTGAACCAATGTCCTCCAGTCTGGTATTCCCGCCATTCCACCCGAGCGCCAAATTCCATTAGAGTATCTCGTAGGTTCCGGCCAAGTACTACCTGCACCAGCGGATCGTCGATACAGTGCTCAAGCAGCACTGGCGTGTCCCGCAACACTTGGTTGTGCGTTGGCACGCCTTCTAATCCCAAAGCGTCTCTCATATCGTGCAGCGACCGCCCAGCAAATGGACACCGACAGCTGAAGCCCAGAAAAGCACCAAGGCCCCCAGACTGTGGGATATTTAGATTGAACAGCGTGTGCACACCAGTGGCAGCGCCCATGCTGATACCGGCCAGGATCAACTTCTTCCAGTCGCCATCAAGCGTGGTGGCTTCGCGGTTGAGGATTTCGAGGACTGCTGGTACTGCCTCCTTCAGCCCATGGGCTTGTAGCTCCTCGCGCGCGGAAAAGTCGCGCACATCCCAAACATCAAACCACTGGTGCCATATTTGGCCAGGGTCAGAAGCACACTGTCGCAGTGGAGCCTGTGGAAACACCCAACGAAAAGATGGGAAGGCATCGGCAAGGGTGCGGCCCTTGGAGTCGCGCCAGTGGACGAGAGAAGCAGAAAAATTGGCGGCGTTGTCGCCGCGGCCGTGGAGAAATACAACAGTGTGGGTGTGTGGTGTCGATGCGGATGGCCCGAGGGCTACGACAGGGTCACTCATGGTCAGGCTGGTCTGAGGATGGGAGCCTAGAATAATTTTGGCTGCTTGAGTTGGACTGAGCGGTTATGCTGTGCCGCATGGAACGCTGGATTATTTCTACCTCTTATAGGTACGGTAGTTTTCAGGTATGTGATATCTATTGTTAGCACCAGGGCAAGACCACCTAGGTAGGTAAGTATCAATGTGCGAGGTTCTGATGATTGATTACATAAGCGGCTATACACCTATTTAGAGTTCATACTTTCGTTCCTTGTCCACTGAACTCGCACACTTTACTCTCATCATCTGGACGCGTGCCGAAATGGATTACATCGATGGAGAGGTCCCCCAAGTATTATCAATTATCGAGACTGCTGGTTTGCCGCATCCTTCAGGCGAGTTGCTGTCTTCCTTCGTGACTGAAGCTCTCAACCCATCATCAACAGCTCGGTTTGTGCTTGAGACGTGCCGTGCCGGTGGGAGCCACGACAAGCGGGCCCTTCTATCATCACTTGTAGATGATTGGACTTACATTGTGGAATCTAGTTAGTTCTATTTCTCTGGGGCGTGCAGGTACCATTTGCAAAAAGGCTAATACCACGCCATCCAAGTTTCGCAGCGAGGCCGCCCTCCACCTGCACCTGGCCCGGATGTACGCCAACAGATTATCTCTCGAGATGGAGGAAGATGCTGCATCACTGGCAAGCCCGGTCGTATTTGGGATCCGCTGGTCGTCCAGCCCATTCTTCCAATTCCATCTGGCTGGATCGAGCAAAACAGTCCCCGAATCTTCGACATGCTCACTGCATTCTTCGGCCCTGGTTACCGTGACTGGTGGCTCTCATACGCTCGAGAGGCCTTCGAATACACCCACTTTTCCTTCAATAGCCATTGGCTTGTTAGAAAGTCAGCGGCATCTGCTTTCTCCCGTGGACTTGTCAAGCTCGACCGGTGCCAGCCATCTATGATTGAGTACACAATCTGCCATATTCCAATCGGGCCTGAGCAGCCTATCCGAATCAATGGCGAGCACCCACTTCTGGGTGACCACTCGCGGGAAGGTATCACCACCGTAGACCCGCGGTTCTTGGGCACTCATGCTCGACTCGCCAGGAGTATTCAATTCGTAGAACTTGCAAGAAAGTTTGCCCGCGAGAAAGCCTCCTCACCATCTCAACCGGTTGGTCCCGAGACAGCACACCGCCCCAAGATTGACAGTCCCGGGATTTCTCCTTTGAGCACCTCTTTCACGCAGCTTTTGGTCACTACCTTACTCTCTGTTTGGCTTCTTGTACCCGAAAGAGTCCGCTTGCTGGCTTATCGGATACTACGGCTGGCCGCGAGGCGCCTCTACGAACCTGATACCCATGCTGTCCAGAAACTGCCTTTTGGACTGTATTTAAAAAGTGCAGGCATTCTGGATTCCCTTCGCAACGAACACAACGCCATGAATTGTGTTCGACGGTATACCTCGATCCCCGTTCCAAAGCCACTGGATTTTGTCACCAAGCCCGGACATGGAGAGAGTCCTGATGAGGGCTATCTACTCATGAGCCAGATCCCCGGAGTCCCGCTGTGGAGGTGTTGCGACGTCTTGTCCGACAAAGACGTCGCCCAAATCACAGGCCAAATGCAAGAATACATAGCGCAGATGCGAGCCATTCCAAGGACTATCAGTCCTGAAAACGCTATATGCAACACTCTTGGGAACGCTCTCAGAGATCACCATATTGGAGTCGCCGGTGCTGACGTACCGGTTGGTCCATTCGTCGATGAGGCGGCCTTCAACCAGGTTCTGCGCTATCCAGAGGATCCTGGCCGGAAGGGACATCGTGTCTTCTTTACGCATGCAGACTTGAATCCAAGGAATATCATGGTCAACGAGGTGGTTCAGGAGAATGGTGCCAGCGGCTGGAGAGTGTCAGGCATTGTCGACTGGGAGACGGCAGGATACTACCCCGAGTATTGGGAGTACACCAAAGCCCTGTACGAGGAGTTCAGGTGGTCGAAGAGGTATGTGAACATGATACATGGAGTCTTCAAGACATTCGGTGATTATTCGAAGGAATATGATGTCGAGAAGCGAGACCGGGAGGCTGGCTTATAGCTGGAACTATAATTGGGTCAACCAAACGGTTGATTCCTACCCTAGAAATGAATATACCGCACGCATGTTGATCTAGCCGAAATACTTTCCATAGCAGTCCAGGATGACTTCAATTTCACAGCCTTTACTAACATAGTAATTATGCCAAGAAGCACACTTCTCGATTCTTACTCATAGTGTTTGTCCACCAATGTATAGACTTTTCTGAATTCAACACAATCTATTTACTTGTAGATCAATAGATTCTTCTCCGGTACCGAATCCCGGGAAATTCGATGTCATGCCGGCCGTTTGGTAGGAGTCATTACCGCAATGCACATGCCAGTCCGACGTTGCAACGGTCGCATGCTACGCACTATGGTAATGGCACGAGTTGCGGACTTGGCCTCCGTATTTCCCATTCCGGCCCGCCGGGCGGGCTCGACGCAATGCCCGATCAACTTTATCCTCGCTAAACACCTCAACGCAAAGATGTTAAAAGCACAGGCGATGATGCCCCTACTATGGGCCCAAGACGTCCATTCAGCACTTAGCACAGCCTGACATTGGCCTCGCTCTTGATTGTGACTTTCTCCAACGGTGACGAATGATGCGAACTTCCCAAATTCTATCCTCCATCCTCTGCGGCAGCGCCGCAGTGGCTGGTGTCCTAGCCGCCAACAGCTGGATCGCTCCAGGAGCTGTGTGGTACGACACAGCAGGCAACAAAATCGATGCTCATGGTGGTGGGATCGTGCAAAGAGGGGATACCTTCTACTGGGTTGGCCAAAGCGCAGCCAACAGTGAGACGCCGCTAATGTATTCGTCGACTGATCTGCTGAACTGGGCCAACCTTGGCCAACAGGCTTCGGCGGTGACGGGAATGTGGCGGCCCAAGATTGCGAAGCCGAATGGGTCGTTCTGGGTAGGATTATGGTCCTTTCTTTGAACTGATAGCGAGGTGTTGCTCTGAGGATGATAAGACTGAGAAATAGAGAGAGAGATTGCTGACTTGTACGTCTGCCCTATAGTTGTACGGCCAACAAGATCGCTACGTGCTGTCGTTGGTCTCGACGCAGTTAGACGCCGGGTACAAGCAGTCAGCGAAGGTGTACCTGCCTCCAGACTCCTATTCGTATTCTGATACTGGCATGTTCCAGGACGATGACCGTACGTTTCCACGTTTTCGGGACACCAATCACCATGTCAGAGCCATAAGAAGCTTGTTCACTGATTGTTTTCTCTGATACAACTTAGAGACTTGGTACATTCTGACATCTGCGGACCACAATATCGTTCAAATCAACAAGATCAACACAGATGGGACCGTGGGCGATCGTGTGGCTGCGATAGGTGAGAAGTTCTACCTGATCGCCACCTTTCAGCACCATGACTGTGCCGTCGTTCACGTCAACCCATGCTAACAGCACTCCCAATCAAGCCAAGGGCGCCTACGAAGCACCGGGCCTCTTCAAAGTCAACGGCGTCTACTACCTCATCGTGTCCGCAAAGACTGGCTGGCGGGCAAATCCAAACAAAGTCTTCTGGGCGACGTCGCTCGGTGGCACGTGGAGCGGCGGTACTGATATCGCGCCCGAGGCGAATAACACGTACGGCTCGCAAAACACTTTCGAATTGACCATTAAGGGCTCCCAGGCTACGACATATGTGTACATGGGTGACGCTTGGGACTCGACTGGGGGAACCAGCTCGAATTATGTGTGGTTGCCAATGGCAGTGGACACGAGGTAAGCCGTGGTGGCAAGATTAAGTATAGCTACCACAGTTAATGCATAATACTGATATGCATCTTTGTTGACTTTAGTGCGCACACGGTCACGCTGCAGTATCACGCCATGTGGAAGGTCGACGTGAACACGGGCGTGGTCTCGTATCCTACAACCAAAAAGCGGTATGAAGCTGAGGACGCATTGCTTTCTGGCGCAGCCTGTATGACGAACCTGATCCTACCCCCGAAGCATATTGCACACTGACAAAGCCCCGTCTAGCCGTCGCAAGATGTGAGCATTGTGTCAGCAAACGAGCAGTACACAAAGGTAAGTGACCCAGCGAGGAGAGACGCAAGGTATCATGCAGTCCAAGGTTGATTTGACTGACAACGCTCGCATATTACAAAGTGTCTCCGGGTAGCGAGATAACGTTTCACAACGTCTCCGGCACAGGCTCGTTGGAGTGGTACTCGTTCAAATACCATGTCAGCGACCCAGACGCTGGCCAGGCGCATATACGCGTCAATGATGAGTTGTATCCTACCAACATGTCAGACCTCAACTCTCGCGCCGGAAGACACCATACTGTTCCCGTACAGCTCCGCTTGGAGTCTGGTGATGCGAACACTATCCGCTTTGGGGCGATCGGATCTGAAGGTAATGGAATTCCATAGTGCTCGGGAGAGTTGGTCCTAGCATCTTGCTGACGGTTGTTCTATGCTTCACACAGACTTTGACGTGACGTTGGATAGCATTGAGCTCTACCACGAGTGACGGTGGTGAGCAAAGCATATTCTGTTTCGGTGTATGTGGATCATATGGATCATATGGATCAAAATGCAAGAGCATCTCTTGAGTCCTGCATGGCAGTGCAAAGCTGTGAAAGATGATAACTCCCATGCAATTATTTCAGTTCGCCGATGTTCATCGTGTCTTGGCCGAAGTGGACAATTTCTGTAACGTGACAACTTTTAGTACTGTTGTCAACTGATGAGGATATGCTCTGTGTACTATGTCCAAATCAAGTCCAAGCAGTGTTGCACCATCGTGACCGTGCTCGGCGAAGCTGTTCACTCGCTCATCGCATTTCCGAGGACCGCACTAGAAAAATCCATTACTAGTGTGTGTCGTATTGGCTCAATTCGTGATGCCGCCGAAGCCGACCAAGTCGGCGCAGCAACACCGGAAGAGGTCGTTGACAGGATGTCCCACATCCCGGTATAAAAGTTCAGGGCACCCTAGCTTGTCGCGGTCTGGCCTGACTGACTGACTGACGACGCTGATCTCAGCCCCATAGTAGAACACTCAGGGTCCCCCGAGCTGAGCAACTCTATTGAAAAGCCAAGATCAGGTCTCCCCAGGGTTGGACGCTTGACATCTATGTGCCCAGCGATCCTGCTTGTTCTTGCCAAATGAAAAAAAAAGGAAGAAAAAAAAGCGAAGAGTCATGGAAGCTGGCTGGCAAGATTCGTCTGTGTTGCTCAAGCTCAAGACTGATGCAGGCGGATCTTGCTCTTGGCCGAGGCTCGCTTCGTAGGTAGGCGGCCAAAAATAAAATCTGTGGCGGGCGGGTTCGTACCACGATAATCCATGCAAGAGTGTCCGATGAGTTGGACGGACACTGTCCGAAGCCGCGTAGTTCACTAAGTGATTTACCGTGCGCAGGACTCCAGAATAGAAGAACGGCCGCGTGGCCAGCTTTTAGCCACTGTGGGCTCTTCAGCCACTCTACTAGAGATCTGCACAGAATTTCAACGTCACACCGCGAGCTTCGCAGCCTTACCAGCCTCGACAGCTGGCCTGCTTGGATATCAATTTTCTCTGGCACGCGCTCGTGTTGGACAGCAACTTTCCTCCCAGCCCGTTATAATGGAGTATTGATGTCAGATCCCACATGCCCACACAGATCGTCTCTGGCCAAACTTGCCTCAACTCTACGTTGCTACGGATCATCCTGGACACGGAGGCTGGCCAGTCTCCCAGAAAACAGGTAGCATTACCTACCTGGACTACGCGGCTGTACAGCTCTAGGAAAGGCACTATTCCTCGCGCTATATGCGAACAAATAGGGGGTTGGCGGCCTGTCAAAAAAATTTCAACGGTGTACAGCAAACAATATAGCGCTCTGTGATTGCTCGGTAAAGTCGGGTTCGTTTCAACAAGGGACGAGGCTTCATGCCGTGGTTCAAGCTGCGCCTCACGCCGTGTCTGTCCCGAGCTCTCCACTACGACTGCGGTTCGCCCCTTAATGATATCAATACGTACGTTTGAAATAATATACAAGTGTATATAGATGTTCTGTTGCTTCCTCTGAGAATTCTTGGTTCTGCGTTGGATTTTCTTGTCTTTCTGCATTTTTGTTGCTCTTCCTCTGCAAGCGATACCAACTTTATATTTGATACTTTGAGATAGTCCCTGGGGCTTCTGGTATCTCGTTCGCTTTCATATTCCACCACATTATGCCTTCTCTTCGCTCAATAATAACCGCCGCCCTGTCACTGACAGTGGCGGTCCAAGCAATACCTCAAGGTGCGGGAGGCGCTGGAGGACAGTCGGGCGGCCAGGGTGGATCAGGAACCGGAAGCAGTGGTATGGGCGGCGGAGATCAAGGAAGCTCCGGCAGCGAGACAACAACAACAACGTCTGCCTGGGATACTTGGGCTACTACCACAACCTCATCCACCGCCACAGCCGTCGCAACAGGATCATCTGCTTCGTCAACATCCTCGACCTCTTCAAATTCCACCGTGGCATGCAACAACTCCGTTGACCTGTGTTCGCGGCAATACAACAATGTGACACATATGGGCGCCCACGACTCGGCCTTCCTTCGGGACGCCAGCACGGACAATTCGGTAGCTGGTAACCAATATTACAATGCGACAGTCGCCCTGTCTTCCGGCATCCGTCTCCTATCTGCACAGGTTCACAACGAGAACGGCACGCTCAGGCTTTGCCACACAACATGCGAGCTCCTCGATGCAGGCACTCTCGAAGCCTGGCTTGAAAAGATCAAGTACTGGATGGACAACAATCCGAACGAAGTCGTGACCCTGCTCCTCGTGAACAGCGATGATGAAGATGTCTCCACTTTCGGTGAGGCTTTCACATCTTCCAACATCTCCACCTACGGCTACACGCCCGCAACATCGTCTGCAACCACCGATTGGCCAACGTTGCAAACCATGATCGACGACGGCGAGCGACTGGTGACCTTCATCGCCGCCATCAACGCTTCCACCACCTACCCCTATCTTCTAAATGAGTGGGACTATGTCTTTGAGACGGCATACGAAATCACCTCCTTCACCAACTTCAACTGCTCCCTCGATCGGCCCACCTCGCTCTCCTCCGCTGAGACGGCCATCTCCAGCGGCTACCTTCCTCTGATGAACCACTTCCTCTACAAGTCCATCACCTCGAGTGCCATGCTGCCCAACGTCGACGCCATCGCCACTACCAACAGCGACAATATGACAATGCCAGGCGCGCTTGCATTTGAGGCTTACGAGTGCAACTCGGAGTGGGGCACCGCGCCGGTCTTCGCGCTGGTGGACTTTTACAGTGTGGGGCCGGCGGTCGACACGGCGGACATGCTCAATGGCATCACCGCCACGGGGAGGACGAGCAGCGAGGCCAGCGTGGCTAGTAGTGCGGCGCCACGAGTGGATCGGATGAGTAGTAGTGTGGTGGCATTGGCGGTGGTTGTACTGAGCTTTCTGGTCATGCTGTGATGTAAGTATGGACCATGTATCTGTGGGTTTTGATACTTCAGGAGTTTTTATTTCATGATTAAAGAGCAATGAAAGGGGACCTGGTTTAGCATAGCGACGGCGTTGGTAGGACTGGAGAGATATCAGACCATCAAATTGGATGTGTCCACGCAAAAGAATTTGAAATTTCTCATATCAAAAACATGCCTGAGCATGTGAATGCAACACTCTCACTGAGCAAGATGGGACTCACTCTCTAAATCACATCATGTTGTGACCCTAAACTACTCTCATTCACAAATGCTCAATCGCCCAAACCTAGGTATTGACAGGAGTACCCACTTGGTTGCAATGAGAGAGTCTCGAGGACCCATAGAGGAACGAAGTGAAACGGCATCGAAGATGAGCAGCAGTTCAGTGGAGTCAAAAGATGGGGAGAAACATAATTAGAAGCAAGCAAACACCCTGGATGTCTGTTCAAATTTTTACATTAGATTGTCATGTATTAATCGCAGTGCACCTAATCTTGAAGGAGAGGACTTGATTTTGTTACTGCCTCGCCTAGTTTTGAGGTTGTTGAACGACAACTTTCACCTGTGTGTTCACCATATTACTATCCTGCTCAGATGGAACCAGCCAGCTACTTATGCTTTTCCTGGTCGTCCTTCTGCCCCTGCATCACCCAATTCGAATGGTGTTTCGCATACTCCTCCTCGCCCTCCTTCGTCTTCATCGCCTCCCTCAGCTCGAATTTATCAGGGACATTCAACCCTTTCTCCGTCGCTGGCCTCTCCTCAATCGTCTTTTTCCACGTCTGGATTTGGGGAAACCCATCCAGCTCGACGCCCGCCCAGCGGTGCCACTCCACCCAAGAGAAACAAGCCAAATCCGCGATGCTGTACTTGCCGCCCACAAGCCACAATCCGTTCCCGCCCTTCTCCTCGGACGCAAGGCGATCTTCCAGCACCTGGTACAACCGCTTGGTCTCCGTCTGGTACCGGTCAATAGCATACTGGATCTTCTCCGGGGCATACCGAAAGAAGTGGTTCGCCTGGCCTTGCATGGGTCCGATCCCGCTCTGCATCCACGTTACCCACGAGATAGACTCCCAGTACTCGGGCGAATCGTAAGGGAAAGAGAACTTGTGGTCGCGATCGTAGCGCGCTGTGAGATACTGTAGGATGGCACCCCCTTCAAAAATGCGCTGTGTGCCATCTACGATGGCGGGGATGCGACCGTTTGCTGGGATTTTGCATCAGCTCGTATATTTCTCTTGATGGGCAATGGGACTGACGATTGATCTCGAGGAACCACGGCTCTTTCTGCACATTCTTGGCGATGTCAATCTTGTGCACCTCATACTCAAGCCCCAGCTCTTCGAGAGCGATGTTGACCTTCTGCCCGTTGGGCGTGCCGGCAGTATACAGCTTGATCTGGGGTGCCATTTTGCTATTTTCACTTTCTGTGGTCTACACCAGTCCTGATGAAATCCAGCAATGGACAACCCAAAGTCAGGAACCACTCCATTACAAAATAGCCACCTCCTAGGCTAATACCTAGGTAATGATAGCGTCGATTCTTAATGATGTCACATTGTTGTAGAAAACTTGTCGGTGCCGTTTCGGCTAAGCGCTTGTTCCAGCCCGAGAATCTCCACACCTTCATTACATGCTTGCGGCTCTGCGGAAAAATTTCTACCCAACAACCTCATCCCACGCTTTTTGCCCACAAACGAAGTACATTGCACATGCAAAGCAAGCACATCGAGATGAAGCATGCCAGGTCTGCACATACAGACTCATCAGTGCAAGTCATTTTTACTTTCTTTCCAATGGTAAAGGTAGGGCCAACCGCTTTCAATTCAATCTCCTTTCTGTCAGCACACCCGTCTTCTGCCGGACTCGGTCGACAGCCATCGCCTCCCCTGTCGATCTTGATTAGGATATCCCATAAGCTCCCTCACGGGGGAGTTTGAGGTGATACTAGACAAGAGTAAGAGATACGAACTCTGTTCTGTTTCCGCAATGCTATTTGAGTACGGGACCCCCGTTCGCTACCGTGGGGGATTCTGTAATTACTCTGTTGCGACATCACTTTTGATTATGCCCGTGACTGAGGGAAATGTAGATCAGCAGTAAAGGTCTTTGACAAGACCGTTTATGAGTATCATCATTGATCTCACTGTGGCTGCCAGAAAGTAACAAATGTCGGATCGTGGCTTACAAAACCAAAGAGTCAGTCCCAACATAAATACCTGACCTAGTGCAGATTCTAGACACAGGTTTTAGTTGGGCCACTGGCTCTTCAATTGTTCACCCACTTTCTTGCTCACAGCAATGCTCGGTTTACTAGGTAGCCCATATGTCGCTATGGTCTCTGATAACTACTGCTACCCTGCATGTGCTCAACTAGTTATGATCTTGCTCACAAGGTAGAGTTCAAGGTTGTTCCGGTCTTCTGTGGTGCGGAGGAGTGCCTGGCTCTTCATGCTGTCGCGCAGGTTGACATTTCGTACGATATGTCTCACTGCAACATATAATCAGTCAAGCAAATTTGTCGCTGCATACATATAGCACAATGCAACTCACTCAGCTCACATCCACAGCCAAAATGAAAGGTCTGTCCCTCGATAAACGCAGTCAAGACCTCATTCTTCACAACCTTGGAAGTGGACGCTAGTGTAATATGAAGTCGATGAAATGTCCTCCTTTCTAGTAGCAGACAGCCACACGACACTTTCTTCCTGAGGGGAATGATTACTCTGGTTGAGAACCAGAAGAGGCCCTGTAAGTATTGTTGGTAGATCTGTCGTCGGATCTCTGCAGGCAACTTCATAAAAGGGAAGCGCTTCTCGGCAACAGGTTCATCTTTGATGGGACAATTGTCAGTGAGTAAAACCTGGTTCGAAGATAATGCCGTTGGGAAGGTTCGTGTCAAGACCGCAAATTCGTGCGAATAGGAAGGAGATGAACGAATCGTCAGGAGTGAGGATGCAAGAAAAGGGCATGTGTATAATTGGATGCTGGCCTGGGCCATGATATATGCTGGGTATATCAGCTTACTTGCCAGGGCCAATATCTCAGTGCACCTGTGAATTAACTCAGTACACTCGGAAACAGTGCTTGGGTCTTGGTTCTTTTGCATAACCATCGCAAGTTGGGATATAGCATCCTTGCAGGCCTTGCGCATAGGGGCAGGCGAAAACCTCATCATCCGACCCAGTGCATTAGTGTCATAACCGCGTTGCTTTTCTCTCAGAGCCCCAAAGAGGACCATGACAATTTCTGGGAGCCGGTATCGGTTGTGTAGGTTTCTCATCCGTATCATATAATCGTTAAGACTTAATGTCATTATGATAGGCTGTGGGAGGGTCCTTGACTTTAGAACAGCGGAGCAGGTAATTTTGAGGACTAGAAAACGTGTATCAGCTTTTCACTGTGGACTAAATATCGAACTTCGAGATGCTGGGCTCTGGGCTCAAACGTCTAATTGGAATGGGGGGGCAGAGAGTTGTATATGGGGCTGCGGTGTCATTCAAAGACAGCACAGGTGTCCGAATTCAACTCACAAAGTTTAAGAGATGTGCTTCCTTATTTTATTTGGGCGGAAGATTTAGCTTTATAGCTGTTAGAATAACCGCTGGTGGTGTGCATATTGGGAGATGGTGTCTGGAGAGGTCTTGTAGCTGTCATCCTCGTTTCCACAAAGTTCTGATTGCTTTTAAAGGCTTTGACCAGAGAACTTTGGCGAGAGGAAGAAAAAGACCCAGAATTTGCTCCTCCTTAGGTAGGCAGCTATGGAGGCTATTAGGGATGTCACTGTGTTGGGCAAACAGGGCTGTTGTGGACGGGGCGGCCACTGGTTGATGAACCTGGAAGTCGCAGCATTCATTGAAATTCCAAGGATCCTTCCTCAAATGTTGAGAGCGTGCTCTGGGTACTGATTGTCCTGATGTATTAGCAGTTTATTTCAAACTATTAAAAATACGTGAAAATGTCCACAAAAATCATGCAACTGACTCTGCTTCCAAAGAAGGCAGGGTAGGAGAGGGTCAAGGAAGAAGAGAAAAAGGAAAAAAAGGAACATCAGTCAAGTGCCCAAGGGACAGAAGAGTTGTGAACCTTCCCAAACACTCCGCTAAGGAGATATGTCAACTTGAAAGATACAGAGTGAACTCTGTAGAAGCTATAATCCCCCAGGGACTTGCATGTCTTCAAACCGTCATGCGCTCTCCCCTTTCCTTCACAACGACCTACCCATTCGCTTCAAAGTGGTGTGAGAGAGCTGGAGCTGTACAAAGAAAGGCTGTAATTCGGTTCACAATCGTGATCATGAGGGCTCTCCGGCCAAATCATTCAAGCTTCATGTGCTAAGCCCAGAGGGACAATGTGCCAAGTCATTCTGTGATAGCTGTCAATCATTATTGTATTTTGGAAGAGTGTGCGAATTCAAGATCCAGATGAGTGGAACTTCTTCTAGGTAGTCCCATTCTAACAGGAGGAAAAAGAGTAGCTGTGCCCTGCTTAACCTCTGAGGGGTTCGGTCCCTGCCGTCCTTCAGAGTACTCAACAGTGCGCCAAAGACTATTTTGAAGCAGCCCTCCCCCCTATACTCGACGCTGTGTATCTCTAAACCCTCTGCTTCTTAGAGCGGATGGTAATCCTCGCGCTCTTGCCCAACGGGGCTCGCAGAAAAACTCGCCTACTCCTCCTCGTCACCCTCCGCATCACGCTCACTTTCCTCGTGCCCATCCTCACTGTAGTCCCGGCGGCCGTTTGCGGCAGGTTCCTCACTCTCGTCACGGCGGGGAGACCCGCGCCCGCTCTGTGAGGCGTCGTCGTCCGCTGCCTCATCGGCATCCGCAACCACCTCGACATTGAAACGCGGCTCTTTGCTCCAGTTCTCTGATCGCTTCCGGAATTCTTCGCTGGGGTCTTTTATGCTAAAGTCGCGACCGGCAACCACAACCTTGCCCTCTCGCTGCTCTGCCTTGTGCAGAATGCGTCGTGGAGGCTCCATCCTGCTGCGCTGCATGATTGGATAGTACCAGGCTGCTTTTGTGTCCTTGTCTAGCGATATCGCAATCTCTTCGCTGTACTTGTCGGCATGGTCATGCTCCGCTTCAATCGTCGCCACGTACGATCGCGCCCACAAGTACTCGGCGGCTCCATCGCCAAGCACCTCGTCACGGTTGGGGTTGTTCATATCAAAGGCAGGGCGAAATTTCTCCGCCACCTCCAGATTTTTCGGCAGATACAGCTCGTAGGCATGCTGTTGCAGCGGCTTGGGATTGTTTGCTGGATCGCGCTCATAGGCTTTCAAGAGTTTCTCGTAGTCCGGAGTCAGCTCTGTGAACTTCAAAATGCTGGTCTCAAGACGCCTATCGTATCCATCTTTGCTGTTGGGCATTGGCGCATGCGCGAATTTGTAGGTAACGTAGGCGCCCGAGTCCGGAAAGGCGCCGAGTTCTGGCAAAATGGGGAAGGCTTCGACCACCTTCAGACCCTTATTTTTGGCAGTGACAGACTTGGTGGGATGTTTGATGCGGCTCAAATCCTTCAAATTCGTTCGCGCCGCCTCAAAGCCCTTCTCAATCTTGCGCCTGATGGCCGCCGGCGTGCCAGCCTCGGGCTCGGGGGACTTGCGTTTGGGCGGTCGAGGTGCGGCGCTGGCGCCAGTCCTTGACGGTTGACGGTGGAAGGGGCTGACTTTACTCGTCGTGTTGGCGTTGGAGATGTATTCGGTGCGGCGTAGGAAGGAAACAGAGGTACCGGAAGCCTGAGGTTTGCCCAGAGTAGCCAGTGGTCGGAGGAGGAGGCGGTCGTGCGGGTGGACTTGAGGTGGTTTTGATGGTGCTTGGATTGCTAGGATATAGTTAGACGGCGAAGTTCCACGATCATTTTGCCATCAGTCACGTACAGCTCTCGTCACCGTCGAAGACACCTGGCATGCCCACCAGGTCCAAGGGCATTCCAAGCTCCGCATCTGCCTCTATATTCAAGGGCTGCTCTCTCTGTAGACGGGTGGCAAAGCCAGGAGTGGTATACTGTCCGCTTGCAAGGCCAGTGTTCGGTATGTCGATCAACTTGGGAGGGTTAGGTGGTGGTGGAAGCGCATTCGAGTATCTGATCCTCGCGATGAAGTCCTGGTGGAAACGCTCGCCATTGCGAGGCGCCTGGGAGGACATCTTGGTATTAGATGATGATATGATCAAATTCGAATTTCAATCGGGTCCTTGGGGATGAGTCGATCTCCGGTAAGTCGGTGAAGGCCTCGGGGCCAAACTCGGCGGCGAATTAGTTGCGAAATCGCGATGGTTGTCAAAGGAAGAGAAGTCGAAAGCTCGGAACGTCGCGCCAAGGAGGACAGGGGGCTCAGACATCTGTACCAGCTACACTAGCTTACCTAGCAGTCAGCATACCTTATGAAGGATGCGCAAAACCTTCTGTTCAGCCATTTCTTTCACACAAACAAATCATGTGAAAGGATTTGAGGTTGACTACTTGAATATCTTGGATTGCGCCTTTCTTTCATTTGCATATTAGGCAACCTCAATGAGAAAGGAGCTGATGCTTAATCACCCTGCACAACGAGCTGCAAGCCTGCATGTTTCTAGCAGGAGTCAGTCTTTTTGATCAGCTGAAGGAGATGGTGGTTCTTCTTTCTTCCTTCAAGATTTCCTGGTTAAGCGTTAGCAAAAAGCAAGAAAAAAAAAGAAAAAAAAGGGGAAAAAAGGGAGCTTTTTTCCATTGGGAGAGAAAGCAAGTGCAATTGGCATAGCTGAGGTCACATACAAGAGAACCCAACAATATTTTCAGTAGACGTCCAATGACAGGCCTATTGCTGGCAATGCACTGTAAATTGTACATATTCACTTGGAGGGAATGGACAGAAGGCTCTCAGCATAGTACATATTTGTCTACCAAGGATCATGATATACATAACGCATTCCACCCCAAGAATCCAGAGTCGCCTTCTGGCTGTCTTGACCCCAGCTATGACAGTAACCAAGATACCTCAGGAACGCCGTCACAAACATGATTCTCCCTGCAATGCGCCCAATTTTTCATCAGTAAGGCGAGGAACGCTTCTCGACGCCTTTGCCAAGGTGCAAATGCATATTAAAATGATTCATAGTTCGATAGATGTGAGCTCGCCGTAGAATAAGACTCCCTTTTCCTCTGATCATTGCAAATCTCCTCTCCAAGACCATTGTCACACGAGCATCATCATCCTGCCTGTCCCTTGGATCCCTTTTCACTCGCTGCTCTTGGTGTATCGAGTCTTGCCAATGGTAAAAGGAACGTAGCGGTACTTGATCATGTGCTGGATTTGCTTGCGCACTGCTGCAGGTTAGCAGAGGTTTCCAACGCATATGAGACTCTGCGTGGACTTACTGGTCAGGAAGAAGAGGATGAACCAGTACATGACCAGAACAGGCCAAAACACCGGCACGTTGAAGATCTCGAACCAGCTGCAGAAGAAAGCGATGGCGATGACCGTAGTCGCCGAGTGCCAGAACTTAAACTCGGGTAGGCGGCGGATGAATGGCCGGAATTCCTCGTCTGACTTGGTCGGGAGCGAGCCAACAGCCCCGTCCTCCATCTCATTGTCAAGGGCCTCGTTGGACGGGTCGAACTTGGGTTGGAGGAAGGCGAGAAACAAATTGAGCAGGTAGATGCCAAGTGCGTAGGCGACTGCAGAAAAGCTGGTTAGAATCATAGTTCCAAGCGGCGACAGGACGCGCAAGATGGCAGAGGGAGAGAGCACGAACCGATGTACCAGCCCTGCGCAACGAGGATGCGCACAAAGAACATCAAAAGCAAGACACCTGAGCCGATCCATCGATAGGTCACGTATGGTGTGGATTGATCTAGCAGAGCTTGATAGGATCTCTGAAGCTTTGAAGTCTGCGCAGTCACGGCGGCGAAAGGGGTCTGTTCTGGCTCGGGGGCATCCATGGTGAAATGACGCGGCTGGATGCAAGGAGGGAGGTCTGAAGGTACAGTTGCAGCTCGTTCTCGAGGGAGTTTGAATGGCCTCTGGATAGAGTTGAATCGCAAGTGCGGATTCGAGACTTGCTGTAGCTATCGAGCACGGGTCTCAAGAAGAATGGGTCGTTGGTGGATATGTGGCGCGGATGGTTGCGTTCGGCAGTGTGGGAAGCGTTGTTGCGTTTTCAATATGTTGGGTACTGGAAGATGTGACCGTGAAATCTGTCTCGTACTAAACCCCTTCCAGGCCTACCAGGTCGAGAGGCCATTACTATGTAGAGCTTACTACACAGTACTCAAGGACTGTACTCAGACACACGGGTATGTAGACCCCTGACTATCTGCTACCTACCTCTGGTAGGAAAGCGCTATGATCGACATTTGTGGCTGGGCACCTCTCAGGTGGCTTGTACATACAGATTACCTACGCTTGATCAACCTCGGCAAGCGTCGGACTTTACTCTCGAGCGTCCACCTATTGACCTAATTACCTACCTACCTACTGAGCTTCGTCTCCGTCTGCTGTCAGGTGAAGGCTTCAACATTGTCACAGCCATTTCCTGCTTGAGTCCAACGAATCCTTGACTGTGAAAACGTATCTCGTTACAAACAGCCTCGCCCAGAAGCGATCCGGCCGCTTACTTACTTCTCCCTTATACATCCGTGCTCAACTGCAAGCGGCTGCTCTCTGCAGGCCACCCTCACATTCCACACGATGCAGTCACTCAGGAGTCTGAGGCCGATGGTCTCGAGGCTACAGCCTTCTACTCTGCCTCGAATGACCCGGAGCTTCTCCGCATCCACCAAATTGAACTATGAGTTCATCCAAGTCTCCGAGCCAAAGCCGGGAGTCGGCCAAGGTGAGACCTCATGTTTGGGCCATCTGTTCACAGACATGCTAAATCGACAACTTCAGTCACATTGAATCGCCCCAAAGCGCTGAACGCCCTTTGCACACCGCTCATCAATGAGCTGAATGACGCTTTGCTCAACTTCAATGCCTCCGAGGGCGTCAAGGCCATCGTCCTGACCGGCTCGGAAAAGGCTTTTGCTGCTGGCGCTGATATCAAGGAAATGGCGCCTTTGACATTTTCGCAGGCTTATTTGAACTCGTTCATTGAGTCGTGGTCGAGTCTGACCACCCAGATCAAGAAGCCTATTATCGCTGCTGTGTCAGGACACGCGCTGGGTGGTGGGTGTGAACTGGCAATGATGTGCGACATTATTTACTGCACCGAAAAAGCAAATTTCGGGCAGCCCGAGATCAAGCTGGGTACGGTGCCCGGTGCAGGTGGAAGTCAGCGCCTCACCAGGGCTATTGGCAAGTCCAGGGCGATGGAATTAATTCTCACTGGGAAGTCATTTTCGGGACGCGAGGCCTATGAGTGGGGACTTGCCGCGAGGACCTTTGGATCATATGAGGAACTCATTGAAGCTACATTGAAGACGGCCGAGACGATCGCGGGATACTCCAAGGTCGCTGTGCAAGCAGGAAAGGAAGTTGTGAACAAAAGCCAGGACCTACCGTTGAGAGATGGCGTCGAGTATGAGAGACGTGTGTTCCACAGCTTGTTCGGAAGTCAAGACCAGAAGATCGGGATGAAGGCGTTCGCTGAAAAGGCCAAAGCGGATTGGAAGCACGAGTAAAATATCAGTGTGCCTCTGTGTCTTTGTGTCTTTGTTTAGAATGAGACATATCAGCCCCCCAAAAAGAAGTGCACAGGCCATTACCAAGGTTGGGTGAACTGCATACATGATGCCGATACTTGCAGATGCTGTGTAAAGTGGCCCCAAAGTGGATCTCACAGACGAGGATCGTCGAGTGTCCGCCAAGCAGGTGGCACTTATAAGCGCCGCCACCGCTGTATACTACAGGCATTATCGTACTGTGCTCAGAGCCTGATAGGCACCTGTAGCCACGCATTTGCTGTCATAGCCTTCCCTTGCAGTTTCGAGTGTCTCTTGAAAAGCCTTCCTCATTCGATCCCGGACTCTTGCATTGCATTGCCTCTCTTCCGACAAGGAAGTCGAGTCCGGCCACCGCCGGTATACTTCTTTCCCCCTCTGCCATTTCAGTGTTTACTGATCCCCCACAGTGGCCCCTGTCAGCCCTATCCCAGCAATCGCCTACGTCTTTTCGCATCTATTGGCGGTACCATCCCTGATCCTTACCTGTACGCCGCTTGGGCGCCTCCACAGTCTGCATTTCGACAAGAGGAACTTCGGAATAGGGCCGGTAGACTCTCATATTTCAAACTGTACTGTGTGCTTGCTGAAATATTCGCCATCCTCCCTGTTGGGATGGAACGGAGAGAGTTTCACTTGGGATCAGAACAGTCAAACTCTCGCCAGCCATGGACCTCGAAAAAGAGCTGGCGTGCTCGGTAAGTCTGCTCACATCTGCGTCATCTCGCTCTCTCGAGACCATCCCCGCGCATCACGCGCCTATGGACTAATCGTCCCCATTTCTCGAAACCAGATATGCACCGAACTACTCTACAATCCGCTCACCCTCCTCGATTGTCTACACACCTTCTGTGGCGCCTGTCTGAAAGAGTGGTTTGAGTGGCAAGCCGACGCCGCGCGCAATGCCCCCGATCCTCCCGCTCCAGGCGCATCCGTCTTCACCTGTCCATCATGTCGGGCTTCGGTGCGCGACACGAGGCACAACTCGACAGTGGCATCCTTGCTGGATATGGTCCTTGTTGCACAGCCAGACAAAGCGAAACCTCAGAACGAGAAGGAGGAGATGGACGCGAAATACAGGCCAGGAGACAAAGTCCTACCGGATCTCACGTTTCTACGAAGAACGGCAGAGCAGTTGAGGGCAGAAGAGCGAGACAGGCATTTAATAGATGAGGTCCGGGAAATGAGTCTACGAGAGGCTGTACATGGTGGCTCATCTTCTTCGAGGACGAGACGGCGTCGCGAAGATGATGAGTCAAGAAGTCGTGCTGCGAGAAGGCGAGCGCCCAGAGAGACTAGTGCGAGCCGGGACCACAGCACAAATGATGCACCTCCACGAGAGCGCACGCATCGAAGGAGAGGTACCGGAGGAGATGTGAGACGGCGTGCAGAACAGCAGGCTAGATTGTCGTCCGAGACGGCCGACACACCGTCTGACAACAGCCGCACCAGCAGTAGTGGCTCCCGGCAGATGAGCGACGAGTTGTTGGAGAGACAAAGACGTCAAATCGAGCACCAATCATCGCTTAGGTCGCTGATCAGCTCGTCAGACGCAGCAGATATCGACATGGAAAGGGAGGTGGAGGAATTTGCTCGACAAATACAGGAGGAAGGCTTGCTCGATGGACTGGATTTAGAAAACATCGATCTTACGAATAATGATGAGCTCAGTCGCAGGATTACGGAGGCGTATCGCCGGCGACAGCGAGAGCGGGAGAGATTGCGGCGGGGGGTGCGGGAGAGAAGCCGTGCGAGCTCGCAGCATTCGTACAGTGGGCTGGCCGAAGGTCGACCACAACAGGGTCCCTCCTCTTCGAGATTGGGAAGGCCTACTGGAAGCCATTCTCGAACACCGAGTACGACAAGCCAGTCTGATGAGCGCAGAAGGCCACCGTTGGCCCCGAGTTCGAATTCGAATCACTTGGATGTCCACGATGGACAAAGGAGGCGTCGCCGGACAGGCAGTCACAGCCGGGACAGGAGCGCTACCGTTCCAGTCGCGCCCACGCAACCGGATCTGCATATGGGAGTCCGTTCGCAAACGGATTTGGAAACCAGGTCAAATAGTCTGAATGCATCCTCCGCCAGGCCCATGATGCCTGAGCCAAGGAGTGTCAGCACGAACGACGTCAACAGCACCAACTCGAATATTGTTGAGTCGCCGCCATCCATTGCACTCCCGTTCAGCGCGCGAGCAAATGGTCTAGGCATTCCGAACCCATCAGAACGAACCAGCACCCCTCCCGAGGCAACAACAAAATCGAGTCGCATCAGACCAAGGGAAATAACTATTGAACCACCTGCAACTGAAAGTGAGGCAGGTCCTTCGACACAAACCATGCCAGGTCTCATGTCGTCCCCTCCGCTGACAGTGGCGGCACCTTATAAGCCACGGTCGCCTCTCTTCAGAGAACCATCCATTACATGTAATCGATGCGGGAAAGATGACATCCAGTACGATCTTCACTATAACTGTGGAACTTGCCAAGATGGCAACTGGAATATATGCCTGAGCTGTTACAGACTGGGAAAAGGCTGTCTGCACTGGTTTGGATTTGGATATGGAGGTTTTCACAAGTGGGAGAGGCGACGGAGAGCTGAACCCTCACTCCCGGAACCACATAAACTCCTGGCCAGCCGCTTCCTCAGACCCAAGGCGATGATCGCATCTTCCGCCGAGCATAGGCAAGCTTGGTCGACCGAAGACCCGTACGAGCGATTGCAAAGCGGTACATTTTGCGCGCAGTGTTTTGCTTGGTCCAACGAGTGCTATTGGCGATGCGATCACTGCAATGAAGGCGACTGGGGCTTCTGCAACAATTGCGTGAATCAAGGTCGCTCGTGTACCCACGCCCTGCTGCCGCTGACACACCAGCCCGCGGTTCAGCAGATAGCCTCTCCCCCACCAAGTCCGCATTCTCCCTCGCACCCGTCCTCGGCGACCATGATGGTAGGGCTCAATGCCACGAGTATTGGTCCGTTCAAAGTGATGACGTTCATCACCACATGCGACATTTGCCGCAGCGCCATCGCCCCGACTCAGAGCAGGTTTCACTGCTTCGAGTGCATCAGCTCCATTGTGCCCGACTCAAGTCCCGGCGATTACGACATTTGTGAAGATTGCTACCACGGCCTCGTCTCCGACAAGACCATTTCCCCCGACAACGGACCCGCCGGATGGCGGCGCTGTCCTCAGGGCCATCGAATGGTCATCGTCGGCTTCCAACAGGGCAAGAGCGGACAAAAGCGCTATGTAGTGCAAGACCTCGTCGGCGGACGGCGCTTGACCGTCGAACCTTTTGCCCATGACCCACGCACGCAGCGCTGGACATGGTATGACGGCGACATCAAGTGCGAGCGGCTCGTGGCGCGTGACGTAGGCGAGACACCGAGCCAGACGGCCCTGTCGAGCGAGACGTACCCGCCGGATGGCGGATGTGGATGGCGCGCGTTGGCGAGGTGGGCGTGGTATCCCGCGGCTAACGCGAATGACGAGCTACTTTTCCCGAAAGGCGCGGAAATTTGCGAATTTGAGGATGCGAATGGGGATTGGTTCCATGGCGTTTACATGGGCAAAAGGGGCTTGTTTCCTGCTCCTTATGTGAGGGTATTGGAGTGAGGTGGTTGGGAGCGTACACATGGATATGAGGAAGACGTGGGTGATGAATTAATGAGCATGAGCATATTTATATTTTTCGGGGCTATCTTGGGCATCTTTCCAGACGGAACAGGAAGCATTGACTGGATGGTAATGGTCTGGCAGGTGTATGCGCTTGGAAGAACGTCATGAGGGGATAGAGGAAGAAGAAATCTACGAAACATTATTTGAAACCAAATGCCTTCTTTATGCAAATTTCGACGCCAGTCATCTTGTCTATTTTCTTCGGTCTCCAGGACCATCATGCATAGGCAGTTACTCTGTCCACCGCTTATGGGTGCCATGTAACAGACTAGCAGGTGTTGGTCGTCAACACCAAATTCCAGGACCTAGGTGGTGTTCTGCTGCAGCACCCATGATTACCTCAATCGACTTTTCAATAATACATGTCGCTTGAATTTTGTATTCATAATTACTCTTTTTATTTTATTTATTTGATTTTATTCATTTAAGAGGACGGGTGGGATGGCTCTGTGTAAGTTTCTTATTTTGGCGTCTGTCTGGCGCCGCAGCTTATCGATAGCGCCTAAATTTCGGTGGGGCTCTAAATTCAGAATGGTCTTCTGCAGAGTATCGTCCTTCCAGTATTTCTTTCTGCACGTATTTAATTTCGATTCTCGAAATTGACTCCTATCAGAATACCAAAGGCCGATAGTAGACCAGCATACGAACGTGTTGGATAGTTCACGACTTAATTATCCTATCGTGATGTTCAATCGAGAGAACATTGGTACCAGATCGACAGCAAACCATCTTAATCATCACAACACACCGCGCCACATCGCATTCATCTAACATCCTCAACAAGCCATTGCTGGGTCTTATTCTTATGACAAGCTTCGACCTCATTCAACCGGAAAGGCCTGATTTCGACACTGGAGCTTCGTCGCGCGAGCTTGCTCCTTCCAAAATGGCAAGCCCACAGGCAGACCAGAATTCTGGTCAGAATGCAACCTACAGCTTCACGCCCTCCGTTCGCGCTGTCACGGAGAAGAAGATGGGCATTCTTCACTCTATTTCCTCAACAAATCGCGGGTGGACTGGTGATGTCAGGAAGAGGTATATATCTCATCCCGCAATCCTTTGCCCCTGCACAATATATTCGCTAGTCTCAATGGCTGTGGCTAATATAGTACAAGGTTCACTGATTTTCAGGTGAATGAGACGAGAAAGGATGGACAAGTTCTCCATCTCACAGACTATGCGCTGGGTGAGCGGCCAGCTGGCTCGGTATGTTTGCCACCCGTTGCCCCAATCATGGAGTGGTGCGATGCTGATATTCATGTAGAACATTTATATCCCTGGGCAAAAGCAGAATCAGCCCGACTCTACGTCTAGTCCCGCTGTTGCTGCTCCTGCGCGTGAAGTCACCGATGAGGACAAGGGAACTCTCCAGAGTCTGCTGGGTGATGCTACCACCAGCGCAGTCCTTGCGCTGTACGATACTACCGTTGCATCTGGGAACACCCGCCTGGACCCAAAGGCAAACTCAGTCAAGTTTCCTCAAATGGAACGTGAAGATCGGGGTAGAGTTCACAAGGTAGACATTTCATTCTCGAAGATCGATGCACTGTGCCCACTGACAAGTACCCAGGAAATCCGTCGGATCTTTGACTCCAAGCTGGAGACCGAGACAGACAAAGATGGTTTTATCGTCGCCGTCCCTGCGCCCCCTCCCCGGGCCCGGAAGTCTCGTGCCAGCGGTCGAGGCAAACGCTCAAACCAGCCTTCCTTCAATGAGTTGGGCGGCGATTACCTCCATTTCACCTTGTACAAGGAAAATAAAGACACCATGGATGCTGTGAACCAAATTGGACGTATCCTCAAGGTCAGGCCAAACAACTTTGGCTTTGCTGGCACAAAAGATCGGCGTGCGGCTACGGTGCAGCGAATGAGCCTCTGCCGTGTCAGACATGAGGCCCTCGACTTCCTTAATGGCCAGATTCCCGCTTTCAAGATGGGCGACTACAAGTACAGCAAATATCCCATCCAGCTCGGCGATCACGGTGGCAATCAGTTCAACATTACTATCAAGAATGTCACCCTTTCCCATGGACAGAACGAATCCCTCGACAGTCGATTTCAATCGGTCAAGGAAGCTGTCGAAGTTGCCGTTACAGCAATGGCTAAGCATGGTTTCATCAATTATTATGGGCTACAGCGATTCGGCACACATGTAATCGGCACTCATGAGCTGGGGATGTTGATCTTGAAGGAGGACTACGAAGGCGCCGTGAATGCTCTGCTGCATGTTGACCAGGAGCTCGAGACGCAAGTCTCCGCTGGAACCATTCAGGAAACCCCGATGAACCGAGATGATATCAACCGCCTACGAGCGATCACAGAGTTCAAAACGGCCGGATCCCAGGCTTCTGGTGCATTGACAACCATGCCCAGGCGATTCAGCGCGGAGATCAATGTCATTGAACATCTTTCTCAGAAGAGGCGCGACTTTGCTGGCGCCATACTTAGGATCTCACGTGGTATGCGGAATCTTTACCTTCACGCATACCAGTCCTTCGTGTGGAATCACGCCGCGTCTTATCGCTGGGAGAAGTACGGTTCCAAGGTGATTCCTGGAGATCTTGTATTGATCAATACAGAAGACACTGCCGGCGTCGATCTTGAGGAAGAGTCGCACTTTCAAAGAGCACGAGCTCTGTCTGAGGAGGAGGCTGCGAGTGGCAAGTACAGCGTCTTTGATGTAGTGCTGCCGGGTCCAGGATTTGATGTCGAATATCCCAAGAACGAAGTCGGCCAATTTTATGTCGACTTCATGAAGCAGCCGGAGCATGGCGGCCTAGACCCTCACCACATGCGGAGGCCTATCAAAGACTTCAATGTTAGCGGCAATTATCGCCACCTACTCGGCAGGTTCAAAGGGGAGCCCAAGTGGGAGGTGCGCAAGTACGTGGACGACAATGAACAAATGGCGCCCACTGATCTCGATCTTATCATGATTCGCAAAGAGGAGGAGAAAAAGAAAAGAAAGGCGGAGGTGCTGGAGGATGCGACGTCGACCAGCAACATAACATCGACGACGGGTCCCGTGCCAGGGCTTGATATTGACGAGGGCAATGAGGCACTTCTCCGAGACAGCGAAGGCACGGCAGACCAGGCCGAGCAGCCCAGTTCCAAGCGCGTAAAGCTCGCGGAGGAGGAAACTCGCACCAACACTGACGATGGTGCTGGTGCTACCGTCTCGACCGGGTCTGGAGCACAAGTCGTCGAGCCCATCCGCCAGCCCACTGTCCCGAACGGGTCGCATGGGTTTGCCACCACTCAGACCAACGCTTCAAAACCGGCACCTGTAGAGGAACCGGTGGAACCGACGGTGGCACGTTTTGGCCAGGGCTCGATTCAGTCCTTTCAACAAGCCGACCTTTCGAACTACAGTGAAGACAAGATCAAAATCGCCGTGATTCTCGAGTTTGGTCTCTCTACAAGCGCTTACGCTACAGTGGTTCTGCGCGAGCTTATGGCTGAAGTCGAGCCAGAGAACCGAGCAGCCACATAATGTCAGTCCTTGACTACTTACATTATACTCGTATGCCACTTTCATTGTCTTCCGCATCTAAATGGATCTTCCTTCTTAGGCCCCTTGGTCCAAATGACATTGCTTCAGGATCAAGCTGGATCTTGGAGAATGCCCGTAAAGAATCTCCCTTGCATAAAGAAGAACATATGGCGCAGTGCCTCGGGCTCCTGTTAGAACGCTGTGATGACTCTGAGGGGCCACGCCTGAGCATATGTCCCTGAGGCGACATTCATGGTACAGTGTCTTCGCTGTCTTCGCATAGCAAAACCTCACTGATCGTACAAAACTGCCGGCTCATCTGTGGCTCATGGTCCTTTGACCGACAAGCCTATCACGACCGTGTGCCTGAAACGTGGTTCTCTGTATTTCACTCAGTGGGAGACACGGCAAACGAATGATACCAAATGGACGGCTCCTTGAACTTGATGGCCATGGTCATCTTCCAGACTGGTGTTTTCGTGTTTTCTCATGAAGTTGGCAAGGCTGGCAGCTTCCTGAACTGTGGTTTCGGTAGAGGTGGCTGTACAGCAAGCCATAGTAGATGGGCATGGCAGGATGCTGGTAGCTAATGGTCTTGGACGTGGTCCATTCTTGTACGAGAAGGTCACATGTGAGGGCTTCTAAACAAAGGCATGCATTGACAAGGCGCTGGTGGCATTATCACACGGGTGGTATTGGGTTTGAATTTACTCCCTAGACATTCAGGAGGTCTCCAGAAAGCGCCGTTCAGCCGTTCAGGGGCGTTTAAAAGGCAAAGAGAGTGCGGTCAACCACTGCGTTATTGAGTAGAGCTTTATATCTTCGTGTGTTCGACGTAACGGGGCACCTGGAACCAATATCCATGACGTCCATCTCCACAAGCGAGCACGCTGAGTCGCCCCAAGGAATTCGACAAAAGCCTCCACTAGCGTCTTGTGGGCGAGAGACACTTGATAGAGAGAGAGCCTTCGCCAAGGAGCCGACGCTCAACGGATCCCCTGACCCGGTGTCTCTGAAGCGATACATAATATGCTGGAGAGATTTGCAATCAGCAAGTCGCTCCATATTGCTAGGCGATTGCAGTCAAGCCCGAATCGCTGAATTTTTTTATTTTTTTTAGCTTGTCCATGGCAGTTGACTAAACCCCCCAAATATGCAGGCGTGAGACAACAGCGTTTGCCAAGTACCCTTGATGAACCTTGATGTTAGAGGCTGAATACTACTATTCAGGGCTGAGAACGCCACGCCACAACATCCAGCCCAGACACATAACTCAATGCAAAATGCCTGGGCCTGCTGACCGAAATGAGCTGAATGATCCATGCGAGTTCTTGTTCTGACCAACAAAATCAGTTCTCAGGAGGTCATACGAGAATGTGACAAGAGAAAACCTGAGCAAGGGGGCGCTCGTTGATGTGTCGCCTCCTATTTGGCACCTGTTGTGTTGCTAGCGCAACCTCCTTCAGGCCTCTAAGCTAGATGGTGCGATAACGCAGCGAATACTAACAATCAGTATGCACGATTGCGGTGTGTTTGATACTGTTTATTTGTTTTTTTTTTATTTCGAAATCTTAACTCCGTGGCTCCATGAGTGAGTGCCGATCCTTATGGTTCACATCCATGAAAATAGCCCAGTATCCCAAATCTCTGCCATGCTAAAGTATAATGAACACTAGTCTGCCGGGCCAGAATAATGCTGAAAGAGATGTATGCTCGTCTCCTGCTTCTCGTTGCTATGCCAGGTTCGCTTCGCTTCGCCTTTTTTTTGTTAATCCGATCAGAACCTTCGCATTGCGCTCCATCCGGCTATGCAATCTGATCCATACCGACGATCTTCGCGCGCAATTTTGCTGGGTTCGTAGCTTCTCGCTCATAACGATCAAAATCGGTCAGGTTTGCAACTTGGTTGTTGGTTCGGTTGCGAGTTCTGATATTCTCTCGGGCAAGATTTAGCTCCAGCGTTCAAAGCCGATGAATATCTTCGCCAAGTCGGACAATCAGGCCAAGGTGACCTTCCTTGGCTCGGGTCTGGTCCGAGGAGTAAAGAGTGTATGTCTACCTTCTCCGGTTCGTCACACCGTCAATCCAGGATCGCCAGCTGATCACTTTGAACTCTTGGGGTCCCAGCCCCACACTTGGGCCAGGTATTTGGCCATGTTGACCTTCTTCGACTTGAGCTCGATCATCCAGGGGTGCTCAAGCATTTTCCAGGGCATGCCACGGCGTTTAGGATTCTTCTCCAGGCTGCGTTTACATGTCAGCGTTCTGCATCATTTTGTCAAGGGAGTAAAAGAACTTACCAGCTCTCAATGAAATATTTGAAGTTATCACTCCAGAAAATGCCTGCATCGGGCTCATCCTTCAATTTTGGAATCGGCTGCTGTACAATGTACGTCAACAGGTCGATCAGGCCAGCTCTCGGCTGCATCTCCGTGCCATCTGCTGGGAATGGAAAACGATGCTGCGCGACCTCCAGCAGTGTGACGCCCGTAGACCACACGTCTGAAGTGATGGTATAGGTTTGACCCGTTATACGCTCGGGAGCCATGTAGTAGCTTGTGCCAATGAATGTGTTGGCCTCACCCTTGGTCCCGAAGTCGCCCGATACGCCAAAGTCACACAGCTTGACCTCGCCGTTGCGACAGAGCAGAATATTGGAGGGTTTGATGTCACGGTGCAGGATTCGCCTCGCCTCGAGGTAGGTGAGGCCTTGCAAGACGCCCTCGGCGATCTTCCCCAAGACTTTCTCGCCTGTCCGTCCTCCCAGCTTCTTCACTTCCTTGTAGATGCTGTCAAGCGACCCTCCCTCGCAAAACTCCATGGCAATAGAGATGGTCGCGGTAGCAGGGTCGAGGAAACCGCCGTAGTATCTGCATATGTGGTCCGACGCGCAGCCTTTGTTGAAGTTGATCTCTCGCAAGATTTGTTTCTTGATGTCCGGATCTGGATTCGTTGTTATGACCTGGCACGTCGAGTCAGCGAAAATGGATCGAGTAGTATCCAAGGATGGCTTGAGCTCACCTTCAAAGCAAATACTGTCTTGCCTCCCTTCAGCTTGCACCTTGTGACCGCGCCGCCGGCGCCCTCGCCGAGACTTCCCAGTTCTTCGATCCGGTTCTCCACACTCGCAATCCTCCAGCCATCATCATCGAGTTCGTCGGCGTCCAGCTTCCGCATCTTTTCCAGAGTCATGGCGTCCATCGCTCCTTCCAGGCCGTGCATACTGTCTTGTCGTGACATGTCCACGCCGCCCTCACTGGTGTTGGAGAACATCGAGCCGGTGGAGCTCTGCGGGTCTGGAGTTCCATGTGGTTTTGTGCCCCCGAGTCCATATTGCGACACAAATGATAGATTTGAGTATTGCGAGCCGGCTGATGTGGGATTGCTTCCGCGGCCACCAAAGCTGTCTGTCCGACTATGCACACCACTGATCTCGCTGCTGCTGCTCGCACTCTGGCTCGCCTGTGCTCCTGCGCGAGTGGCAGTCAACTCTTGTGGTGCGCCGAGTGAGCCCATAGGTGTACCTAGGGTCAATTTTGGCAGGCTCGGTCGTGAGGAGGCCTGAGGGGGCTGGCCCACGCCGCCGGCTGCGGCGCCAACGGCTTTGGCGTTTGGAGATGGTGGTATAGCAAGGCCGAGTCTTGGAGTGCGGGCGCCGCCGCCTCGACTGCCAGGTATAGCGGGCCGGAGGAGGGGGGCCGGGGTGTTCATCATGGGTACGGGGTTCGGGGACTGCATTGGTGCTGGTATTTCTTGGGGATTCATTTGCTGTATTTCCACGAACGTCAGCGACATGGCATTTCTCGTAGTGGACTTGACGCGACCCGGATTGGTGCGTTGGGCCAGATGGCGAGGTGAAGGAGAGACAAGAGGAGGCTCACAGATGCGGTTTGGTCGCCGCTAGTGGTGACCTGCTCGTACATCATGCGGCAAGCAGCACGATTGGGTCTGCAGGAGTGTATATACCCGTCTCAAAGTCGACGGAATATTGCTGACCAGCCTGTTCGTGTCGGCGAAGTGACGTCTGATTGCCAGGGGCAGACAATGCGAACACTAAGTGGAAAGGGGTACAAAGCTTGTGGTAATAGCAACCGGGTTGGTGACTGGTAAGATCAGACGGAAGAGATATGACGAGGATGACAAGCGTGACGGGGAGGCCGCCAAAGACGTCGCTGGTGGAGGATGGAGAACAGAGACACGCGGCTTTGACTTGTGAAGGCGTGGGAGCGGGTGACCATGGACCTCCTGAACTGACGGGACAAGTGCGACTTTGGGTTGAGGTTGTGAGCCAGAGCGGAGGATGCAACGCCAAGGTAAGGAAAGCTGGAGTCGTAGCCGGCTTCCCTTGTCTTCTAGTCGTGGCTTGGCTCTGGGGTTTGGGCGGCACACCGCAGCTGCCAGTAACAATTGCCCGATGTGCGCTATGATCTGGCAAAGATGGGAATTTCGGGCAGGCTGTGCTGTTTTCTCGGTCGAGTCTGCAGATCCAATAATGCCAGTAGACTATCAGTCACGAGAGCTTCTATTTCTAGAAGCTCGATCAAAGCGTTGGGATGGGCAGAGGTTTCTGTGACAAGCACCGTGGAAACCAAGAGTAATTAATGGGTGAAATGAAGGATGCAAAACAACCCCGCGGTCCGAGTCAAGAGAGAGAGAGGGACAGAAAGGCTAGAGGATGATGAACTCTCTCCCTCCAAAAGGTCAAGAGACAAGACTCCCTCATTCGAATGAGACAGCCTGGAGGAGAGGGTGAGGGGCCTCGGGAAGAACTGGAACCCCTGGCTAACCAGACCAGCACTAACAAAAAAGCGTTAAGGACCAGCGCCAGCGCCACACCCTACTGGGCATAAGGCTTCCCCGTAACGGGACATTGAGCGCCTGATGAATATTCCTCAGTGGGGGGCCGCCAGGGTTTACTGCGCGGCCAATGTGACGAAGATCGCAGGGATAGCGAGGCGGGGAACAAAACTGGAGAACACTGGGTTTAACTTGAGAGGCTGTTTGATTGTTTGATGGTATGGTGACGCGACTGGTGGCTCAGCGGCTGCTGATACGCGAACTCTGTTGTTGGATATGCAGTTGGTTTGGTTTGGTTTGCATTTGATTACCCAGCTACTTGCCTACATACACAGTATCCCGGTATCTTCTGATTGATACGACACGACACGAAAAAGAGGAGCCCACTTGCTCATGGTGCGACTATGCAGCTTCTGCTTGGGCTTCAGGGATGAAGCTTACGAGAAACTGACATTCTTTCAGGGTCATCAACCAAGAGAGGAAGAAAGAAAAAAAAAAAGGGATCTCAATAGCCTTGTGAGACACGTCCTTCCATTCATGTAAGCATTCCAACATGCATCCCGAGACATGCTCATGCACAAGTCCTCTGGCCCTCTGCATTGCGCCCGTTAATGATCCCGTTGCGACGTGCAGTGGTGGTTCCAAACGGATGGACCGATGCGCTTGTTGCTGACCACATGCAGCCGCTCTGCTTTGCAAGTTGCCTGCTAGACCTGCTAGGGTAGCGTTGTGGCTCGTTGTGGTGCGTTGGGGTTGCGTTGCAGCAGGAGTTGATGATGTTGGGGGCCAAATCGCCGGTCTCCACAGTACCGCGAGCACATGTGAAACGAAACAGAAATCCGCGTAGCGGTTGCGTTGTGTAGTACTATGTAGACACTGCGAACTTGTGCATGAGACTTGACGAGTCTGTCACCCCAATCAGGAGGTCATCACCGACAGGCAACAGCTTTCCGACTTATCACGAGAATGATTTGAAAGCAGTTGATTTGCGGCGGACCATACGAAGACGATTGAGGTGTCATTTTGTTAGGCCGGTCTGGGCTTGCTGCTGTTCAGACATCCTTTCTGTAATCACCTGTGCCGAGACAAAGATAATGATGCCGCCGATCCGATAGACTTTCTTCGCTGGTTTGTTGAGGAGTGGGTCGGACAAGCATGTCTCCAAGATGTCCAAGACGTGTTGGACGTTGTGATGGCCGATTCAAGGCCTACATGTACGTGTCTTTCAATGAGCTAGGGCGTCTCGATCCACCATTAGGCCATATCATCATTTAGTGCCTTGGAATCAGCACGTCCGATTTGATCTTTTCTCCCGTTACATCACAAAGCTGGACTGGAGGATGATGTCACGGTCTCCTAACATTGACTGACTTTCCATCTTCAGAGAAGGGTAGAATATCTCGTCATGCATAGCCCAGAGCAATCTATTAAGCGCGCGTCTGTGAATGCGAATTGCAAGTGCATGCGCTAGTGAATGGGTCCCGGTTAATGGCGCTTATTGGCCAGGACCCCTGTCAAAGTTTTCGAGATTCTTTGCTCAGACTTCTCATTTTTTCCACCTTCATTCGACAGCACCTCAACCCAACCATATTCAGTATCGGATCGGCAAATGACGGCTTGTTCGTCAGTGTGAATGGTTCCAAATACCGTAAAGATTTCATCTTCATCTAATTTTGAGAAATTTGCGGGTATGCCAGCCAGGACGAAGAAAGCGGCCCTGGAGTCTCCTGCCAGCTCGGTTATCTCACCATCGGATTCCGAGGTTGACGCAGTCGCCAGTGACGAGAGTGCAAACAATTTCAAGGCTGAAAATGGTAGCAGCAGTGGAAATGGAAGTGGAAATGAGGATGAAGGCGACTCAGACTCTCTTGACAGCAGCTCGCCACGGAAAAGACGCAGAATTTCACGTCAGACGGAGGAAGATGATGAAGAGGACGTCCCAAGGGCACCTGTGTCCTTTATAAGTGCGCCATCTCGAATTAAGCGGAATCCTGTCTCTGATAAGACAACGAAACCTCAAAAGCCCAGCAAAGAGGATGCTGTTCCGCAAGATGACGTATTTGGCGGTGCAACCACAGCACCAACGGACCCGAACACAACCTTCGAGTCTCTGGGCGTGCACCCATGGCTCGTTCAATCACTCTCAAATATGGCCATCAAGAGACCCACCGGGATTCAGAAGGGTTGCATACCAGAGATCCTGAAGGGAAAAGACTGCATTGGTGGTAGTAGGACGGGTTCCGGAAAGACCGTGGCTTTTGCTGTTCCTATCCTTCAAAAATGGGCCCAGGACCCCTCTGCCATATTTGCTGTTGTCTTAACGCCCACTCGGTAGGTTAACATACCAAAAACCACTGAAAGAGGAAACCAGGAAGAAAAACAACTGACAAGCCTCCAGCGAACTCGCTTTACAAATGTACGAGCAATTCAAAGCAATTTCCTCGCCTCAGACCCTGAAGGCCGTCCTCGTCATTGGTGGCGCCGACATGCGCGCACAGGCTATTGCTCTCGCAGAACGTCCCCATTTGGTTATTGCCACGCCTGGCCGTCTGGCGGATCACATTCGTCAGTCTGGAGAAGATACGGTCTGCGGGCTTCGGCGTGTCAAATTTGTGGTTTTCGACGAAGCCGACCGCCTGCTCGCCGCCGGCCCAGGCAGCATGCTGCCCGATCTTTCCGAGTGCCTCGATGTGCTGCCGCCATCCGCTAAACGACAGACGCTCCTGTTCACCGCCACGCTCACACCAGAAGTCCGTATGGCGAAAGACAAGCCGCGCGAACCTGGAAAGCCACCCGTCTTCGTATGCGAGGTCGACACGCAGGTAATGGCTATTCCGGCCAGTCTGAAACAGATGTATGTGCAGGTGCCGGTAACGCACCGCGAGCACTATTTGCATGTGTTCTTGCTCACCGAGGGCAACGAGGACAAGAGCATCATCATCTTTTGTAACCGAACCGCGACCGCGACCTACCTACACCACCTCTTGCATCTCCTTGAGCACAAGGTCACAGCGCTGCACTCCAAACTTCCTCAGAGCCAGCGCACCGACAACCTCTCGCGTTTCCGCGCTGCCGCCTCGCGCATTCTCGTGGCAACCGACGTCGCGGCGCGTGGTCTGGATATCCCTGAGGTCAGCATGGTGATCAACTATGACCTGCCACGTGATCCGGACGTGTATATCCACCGCGTTGGACGTACGGCGCGTGCGGGCCGGAAGGGTGACTCGGTCACATTTGTGGGCCAGAGAGATGTTGAGCTTGTGCAGGCTATCGAGGAGCGCGTGGGGCGCGAGATGGTCAAGTGGGAGGAGGAGGGCGTGAACTTGGAGACGCGCGTTGTGAGGGATGCGCTGAAGGTTGTGGGAGAGAAGAGTCGCGAGGCGTTGTTGGATATTGAGGAGGGGAGAGAGGTCGGGAGTAAGAGGAAGCGGGCAGGTGGAAAGGTCAAGCTTAGGGCGGCGTGATTGGCATGCGACAGTACTGCATCTTCGATGGTTTGTGGGTTGCTTCAAGAACGTTTCTCCACAGTCATACTGGTAGATACCATGAGCCCCTACGGCAATGATACTCTATTCCGCTTTTGTGGAGCTGCGCACATTCCTCACTTTTACTGAAGTGTTCTGCAGGGTCTGGCCTACAGCTTCTTCATCTTTCGCGTGGAGGACATCTTGCTGTATTAACTGTATACGAGTGATTGGCAGGTCTCCTATGCGCATTGTTTGCTCTTGGAAAATCCTACTGAGAACCATGTCTCGAAGGATACAGCGTTCGAATTATGGCCTCGTGTGGCATAGTCTACTATGTAAACCGAAAGCCATGCGGTCGATCGTTTCTCCTTCCACATTTCATTGTGCGCCTCTTCCCGCATTTTCTGTATGAAATTCAAGATTGCATGACATGCAAACTGTTCACCCGTGGCATCCTCTTCTCGTTTGTTAAGCGTTGTTGTATATGCTTAAAGGGGAATCCCATCATCCTCTCGTGGCAACTTGTTGAATCGAAGTCAAGTTCAGGGCCTCTGTCCACAACACATGCTCTACAGTACTTGTTGGGCTCGGCCTCGTGTAAATCAACACACAATCTAGCCCGCACAATGGAATTATCTCCATGGTCTCTGTTACCGTGAACGTTGTCAGGCCATTGGGAATAATGAAACGTCCGCTGCGGGCTTTTCTGAGCGGTTTCGTGAGCTTCACATTGCCGTACCAACTCCAGATGTTGGAGAGGCCAATTCGCAGATGGACTTATCCTTTGGTACAAAACTTAAGACTAGGACACATAATTGTTACTTGGAACCGCGAGGTGAAACGTGCAGAAGCAAATTTGTTGACAAAGAGGCCTTTCACTACCCCGTATATACCCCTTGAATACATGCAGAGGTGCAAACCCAGATTCTTCTGGAAAGGAATAGAGACATCATTCCTGGACATGTTGTTTGTCCTTCTTGATGCTACCAGTATTGATCAGCTTGCATCTCGTGATCATGTTGCTGTCGTTGTGTTGATGTTTTCATCAGCCAACGGCTCCTACCTGGGCCCTCATGTCATGTGTGATCTCATTCCACGATGAGGAGTTTAAAACCATGTATTAGAGGTTTTTTTCCGGGAGGATGTGATCCCTAGGTTCATTGCAAGAACTCAGTGGTCCCGACCAGACTGACTGTCCCGTGAAAACCGAATATCACGATGTTTCTCGGGGCCAAACATCTTTAGAGGCACTAAACTGTTTACAGAAATTGTCCACAATTGCGCATATTGGCTGACTTCATCATGGCTTGCGGCAATCAGGAAATAGCCGAACTGAGCAAATACGTCAAATCCCTTAATGGACTAAGTATCGTCCAGTTGAGCACCTCCTGTGTCTCCATTAGGGCTTGATGTCCTGAATCATATCAGCCTTCCTAGATGGACCTCAAAACTGCCCAGCATTTCATGCAGCAATGCTTGGGCCCCAAGCTTGTTCATCGTTCATCTTCCTAAATTGGTAAATGGCATCAAGCCGAGATTGGTAGCTGATGGTCCAATTTTGCAGCGCACTTGAACTTTCTGTGGCACACGTTCCCCCTGAGAACAGGGCTGAAATGGCGTACCTGAACTGATCTAGATGAAAGGACAAGGCAGCCCCCCTCCCCTTTTCCATAGGGCTGAGCAATGCCTTGCGACAGTGGTTTAATTGCGGCTCCCGGCATCCTCCCGCCGTTTTTGTTCATCCCCAAAGTAGTAATAAAGATGCCACTGGCCAAGAGCAAGGAAAGTGTTACGATGACCCCACGTCCGGAACACTGGCAGACTATTTTTGGGCGAGCGTGAATGTTTATCTGGGATTCAGTAACCGTTTCATCGTGATTGACAGCCTTTCCTATTGCGTGGAATGGGGTTCGGTCTCGCTGTGGATCCTGGAACGGCAGGGACAGGCTCGCATGACGGGTGGTGGGAGTGGGTTAGGTTGGTAGGTGCCATTGGGGGTATGAGGCTCTGCGGCGGGGCACATTGGTGGGACATTGGACGAGACTTGGGGCACAACGTGGTTCGCTTCATTTTTATGATACTGTGTCACTCTAATATTAACATGCTTCCTACCTTGTAGTGTTTGACAGTGGGTTGAACAAAAGGATTAGCATAATTTCCTTCCTAGGAGAGAGAGAGAGAGAGCAAGCGCGGCACTAGTCACTGACAATGGCTGTGCAAGGAGATTTTTGTTTCGAAGTCGTAAGCTATTTGCGATATCCTCATCAATTACCCACCTTGGAATTTTTGGAAAGGAAGAGATGGCCTGCTCCTTGAATGTCAAGCCTGCCGATGGTCCTACAATTTTCGGGTCCCTTAGCATCACCCAGGTCGACCCGACAGTGCGTCACATTCGGCCGAGGACAAAGGGGGCCCGTGCAAAGGACAGGAAAACCGACACAGGGGCTTCTATGAGTTTCCAGTATTGCGTCACTTTGAAGATCGAGCTGTCAGGGCAAAGCGTAACGGTAGATCTCGAGTTTGTCGCTAACTCCCGGAATTTCGGGCTTGTGGGTCTTACCGAGATCTTACCTCCGATGCTGGGCAAAGAATCGGGATGATGGGAAGAGGCAGGCATATCACCGAAGGACCCGTGGTGTATGTGGCTCAGCATTTTGCGACAGATGTTATGACGAGCCAATTGGTGTCCAATTTGAGGGAAATAATAGGCTTTATCGGATCTCAAGGCACCAGCCATCATCATAAGGAGCGAATACGTATATGTTGTACACGCGGTGGCTGACGCATGCAAGCCGGAAGCGCACGACAGCGCCTCACCACCCCCGCCCTTCTTCTCAAGAAGAAGAAAAAGTTTATCGTTTCTTGGATGCGTATCAAAAAGCCTCTCAGCTGATACGGTGAACGCGGCTTTTGTGAATTCCGCTCCTCTGAGGGGGATCGACTTTGTACACGGAGTCGGACTGACTCCAGCGAGGAGAGAAGAAAGACGGGCCCCAAATAACAAAAAGTTATAGTGCACTCGACTCGCGTTAGTTGCGCGATACACCTGATCCACGACAACGGGCGTGTCCGCCAATACCTCCCGCGTGTGAGCTCCATCTTGGCCGCCTTTTTGTATCCGCCTGGTGTCCGTAACATGGAAATTGACCTGGAATGAGTCGCCTGCTAGGTTTAATTGGTGATATCCAATGTCATGAGAATAGTGTACAGCAGCTTGTTCAGATTCTAGGGGCTGCTTCACATTGTACCCAAACAAAAAGGCGGCCCGAGGCCCCAAGTCCACCGCCAGCTTTGAAACACACAACGTATTGTGAACACCTGGGCAGCCTCCCTCAGCGCATCAAAACGGCATCCTGAATAACACAACCCTTACTCAGGAACATGACTGAATAGACAGACCGATTGATTGCCATGGACATGCACTGCCTCTTCTCCAAATCTACTACAGCTCAGCAATGCGGTGAGGCGGCCCTCGAAGTCCTTGACGACCAGGCTGCCAGGCTACCAACCTACCTACCTGCCTAGTTTGCTCGACTGTCACATTGCATTGGTGTGCCTGAGTAACAGCGCAACCCTTTGCGGAAATTTGCGGCCTTCTTTACAACATCGTATGTATGGTGATACACGGGCACACAATCAAATACAGTCAGCACTTGGCGTGCTGCATGTCTAAGGGTTTGTGGCAGCGCAGTCGTGCTGCGAAGGCCGTTCCTGAACAATCAGCCCTACGAGTGGAGCCTTATGGCGGGATGGAAATGTGGAGAAAGGGTGGGTGAGAAGAAAAGCACGGATCCTTTTATGCCCATTGCACAATCCTCCGGAGCTGCACGGTCAGCCATTGTAGGAGTCCTCTGCGCGAGGCAAAAGTACCCTGCTTTCTACAGATACATAGGAATCGCAATCACTGCTGGTTCATCAACCGAGCCAGCTGATTATGTTTGCAAGCGGACTTTCGGGCAAATACAAGTTCGGGCCGAAAACGGCCGCGGATCCTCGGGAAACAAATTATTCTTTTTTTAAAGCCGTCGTTGCCGATGCTGGGGGGACGACTACAAGCTTGGATCGGGAGTTGCTAGGAATTCGGGCGCCAGTCGGGAGCCGAGGCCGACGAGCGCGGGATCTGGCACATCCCAGTGCTCTGGTACTGGCCGAAAAAAAAAAAAAAAAAAAAAAAAAAAAAAAAAAGGGACAAGGTAAGGTTTTTGGCGTCGGCTTCTGAGGCTGACAGACAGGCGTGCAACCGGATCATCCGGGGAGAAGGGGACAGGGACGAACGAGAGCGATGCGAATACTACGCTACAGTTGCACTCTTTGCAACGTCTTCCCGAGGTCGTGCACGGTAGCACCTGAAATGATCACAAGCAAAAAAAAGTTGCCGGCCTACGTAGTATGAGGCAGACAAATCGCACGAGACCTATTTTAGAGCATTGCTTTTGTCTTGCCGCCTGGTCACCAGCTCGGATCAGGCTCGCTTGTTTTCCTGGTACATATAAGTCCTTTTGCATTTTCAATAGTGGAGGAAGTTTTTTCTAAAGGCCCCCAAGAAAAAGGAAAAATAACCGACCGCGTAGATCGCGTCACAGGAAATTAGCATCGTCGTACCGCGTGCGTCAAAAATCCGGAGACTGTCCGGTTGGTGACACCTGAATGGTCACAAGCATGTTTTGAAGCTTCGCGACAAGATATGTCGGACAGGACCTTGTAGGCACAGAAGCGAAGTATTGTTGGGACCAACAGAGTCCCTTCGTCTATCGTCCCCAAGCTTGCCTGCATGAGCCATGTGATGCCACGTCCGTCCGCAGCTTTCCTTGGAAAGCAAGCTGGGCCTGTTGTTGGGGCTGGCGCGGTGTGTAAATGCTGTACAACAGATTTTTTTGGAGGTTTGCAATGCCATTCGCAGTGGAGCCTTCAGCTCTCCCCCAGCCCTCGCGAACATGGAATGCAGCACTGACCGCTCGCGCGATAGTGGAGCCCAAGATCTCTGCCTACTGCGAGCTGGCGGGGTCTGAAAAAAAACTCTGGCCAAAGCTTTTCTGTTCTACTGCAATACGGTAGTATTCTTTCCAGAAAATCTCCGAGTGCAGCTTAGTTGACTTTAGGTTGTAGAAAGAAAAATTTCAATTTTTTCTTTGCGCTTCTTGTTCCCAGCTGGTCGGGCGCCGGGTTGGCATTGGGCATCTGGGCATGGGCAGTCCGGGGTGAGCGTGTGGATGAGAGGGACCGAATTGTGTGGAAATGCTCAGGCCTCGGTTGGAAGCCGAGAGTTCGACATTCGGCATGTTTGGAGTATCGTGTGGTTTGTCGAGAACGACTGGAATTCGGCAAAGGAACGGAAATTGGACTGTGTATGCGCAGGGTCTCCTGGGCAGCCAAGCACCATGCCGCAACAGACACCTAAGTTACCTGTCAAAAAAGACGGGATGGAGCAGGAAGTTCACTAGTGGGGAGTCATTCAGGCGCCGTGGGATTGATTAGGAATCAATGGGTGTCCTATAATTGCGAAATGACAATAGCAGGCTTGCTGAGTTAATGTGGTGCATCGCAAATTCCAATTCGAGAATCTTTGGTCAGCAAGGAAATTGGTAATCAGCACTATGCTGCGCGCATTATTTGTTTTACTGCGGCAGGACTATGGGATGGTATCAGCCATGATTTAGCAGTATGTTTCTATATCCACCAATCGCGAGGATCACCTGCAAGCCTTGCGCCATAGGTAGCAATTGTCTTGGAGTATAACGAAACGCTGGTCATCATCTGCCTAACGCTCGTATAATCCTCCCGAGCCAAGAAGTGACTCTTTGGGTTGTGCCCTAAGTCTGAGGCTGTGATGCCCAGGAGTGGTCAAGAGTTTATCTCGTCGACTCATCATTTGTACAGATCAGTACGCGTATACGTGACGAACGACTGACATGCCAGGGGGTCAAAAGTAGGTACATGCGGTCGGTCTCTCGGACAGATTTCGGTGCGCATGGGGAGGAATGAATCATCAGTCATAAGGCTTGTGCTAGGCGTAGATCGCTCTGATTGCTTAAGATCTAGCCGATGTACATTTCGTGCCTGTCGCGACTAAAAGGCCTAGTAATTATGCTCATGGAACCACCTGGATAGGTCGGGAACCGGAGCTCATGTAAGCAAAATCTGGACGGACTTCAATTTCCAAGATGCGGAACGAGTGTACCGTGAAGACCGTAATTTCGTATCGCTACCTCAGGTAGTCTTGGGTCGTATGCCGAATGCGGTATGCGGCTAGGGCAGTCCAAGACTCATACCGTACCTCACCTGCATACCGCTCCCAAAGGGCTTACCGCCTTACACAGTGCTACAAAGTGTGCCATAGTGTGTCGCGTCCTAAGGGTCCAAGCCTCAACTCCGACTCATCATAACGGATCTGTGGCTCGCTAGTGGTTCGTTTTCGTTTCGGTCGAGGAGGATACATTTGGAAGCACAATGAGCTGGCAGATGGGATGCGTGGACAGGTTGCGATGGGATGCAAGGCGTCTTGTCTCCGTCGGACAAGAACAGAAGGAAACACCCCCCCCCCCCCGTTCTCCGACCGCAGACATTGGCGGTATGGCAGGGCTTGGTAGTGCTTGGGCTGACGAGAAAAAAGGGCGGGCAAGGAGATAAAGCTGTGACAAGGTACCAGTTTCATACAAAACGAGTGGACGAGGTACTCCTGGCTGGTCCCCTTACGACCGGCCGGGGCCAACCCAAAACCCCGAATGTCTGCCAGAGGTTTTGCTTTGCTGTGCGCTGTTGCGCCAGCTGGCTTTCGCTTCCGTCGGTTTGTCAGCCCTCCGCACGCCCTGGAGCATCCCTGCCTTGTACCTTTGTACATAGCAGCCTCCCCAAAGGTGGATTTGAAAGCGAACCCCGTAGAACGGTACGTACCTACTTGTCAAGTACGTACCCCCGTCTAGTAAGGGAACAGCACAGGGATGAGCCATCCGCTGATTGCGGATTTTGCACAGGCGTTGTTGTGTTGTGCGAAAGGCCGAGTTGGGCCCCGTGGACCTGGCGACCGCTGGATCCGACCCGACACATGGACCCACGGCTCCGAGGGTGGGTGCAGGGCGTGAACATGCTTGCAGAAAGACGGTCAGCCCAACTTCTTGTCTATTCATAAAAGATTCGTCTCCCTCCCGATCACGTTCATGCCTTCAGCCTCTTGCTCCTCCCACTAACTTTCTACACTCCATCAAGAAGCAGATATCCTTGGAATTAAAACTCACGGACGATCCAGCCAAGGCATTAATAGAGTTCAGTACCTACATCTATGCAGCAGACTCACATTCGTCATCGCCTCTACAACTACACCTCCGCCGACTACAGCAAGCGGTGACTGTTTTTGCTCACAACTTACATATCCCTGTCCTCGCTCCCTGCCGCTCATCGGACCCGCATTGCAGAAGCCACTTTAAGAGAGAAAAAAAGTTGTCTGCCTGCCTTGGTTCCTGAGTCACCGACAAAGGATAATCCACTATTAGTACAAAGAGAGGATACAAATATAATTATCCCCCTCTTAGTTCATCATCTCTTCCCCCCCCCTTCACGATGTCCACATCAAATACAACAACATACGCGACACCCTCGCCCCTGGCCTCGCCTGTTTCAATCATCAAGAAGCAAAAGATGTCTATTACACAAACATACTTCCTGGCTCACAAGGCCAGGGCTAAGCTTTCCAACGAGGCTGCCATGCCTGACCACAACCTACGTCTTCTCGTCGGCCACGCCAACCTGCTCGACAGCCTGATGCTCGAGCTTGCCGACGCCGAGAGGGAACAGGAATCTTGGTTCAACCAATCTGTTCGCAACGCTTCCCAGGAGGAGAAGAAGGCCAATGCTGCTGCCGCCGAGAGCAGGCACATCCAATGGGCCGACTCTATTGCAGAAGAAGAGGAGGACTACGACTCCTCTTCCGATGATGACAGCGACATCTCCTCGGATGAAGATGTCCAGATGTCCGATGTCGAGATTGTCTCACTGAGGCGGGTGCCTTCCAACACATTCAAGGCACCAGCCAGCCCACAGTATGAGGTGATGGAAGTGGACATGGACGACTTCGAGGAGGACGACTACGATGACGAAGATTACGCCGACCTCGTACTCACACGCACACACTCTCATCACTCGACCACATCACCACCGCCTGAGCTCGAGCACGACTTGGACGAGTCCTCTGAGGACGAGAGCATGCCTCCGTCTCCACCATCAACCATGCTGCCCACCTTTGAACAGAAGCAGCAGCAGCAGAAGAAATCATCAGAATCAACAGACTTTTTCGACGGCTCAATGCATTACATGCCTACAACAACAGCAACACGCAACCCCGCAGCTCTGGTGAGCGCAATATCGGTATACTAAAGACCGGTAACACGACATGGCACCATCTGCAACTCGGCACTGTATTTTGTTTTCGTCATTATGGGTCTAGCGTTTTGATTCTCGATACCTCATCTGCATAGCATTGGCGTTACCAAGGTTGTTTGTTTTTCTTTTTTTATCACAGGTGATACCACACTCGGCATTCACATGGTCACAGGGGGGAGATAGGGTTCAGGAATACAGAGAGGGACGTGGTGTCACCTACTCAGAATTACAAGTGGCTAGGATTATCACATGGACAGGATTTCAAGACGAGGAGCATTGTGGATTCGGGACGGGTCAGAATCATCGCTCCCCTCACACAAGCAGGGTAGAGTGAGATTTGGAACAGGATAGCAAATTACAAAGAACACTCCCAATTCAGATTACACTACTATGACTATCTTGTGCATTCCACTATCCATTTTTTTTTCTTCGTGATATGCTTACAAAATTGACAAGTCGTCGTAAACTGGAGACTCGTCTTGCGACGACAATTGCGTCAACGAGTAAAGGACCCTGATGTACCGGTGCCGAGGTCGGAGTCATGATTAGTCGAAACGGGCTCTCTACCAAAATGTACAGAGTTTAGTTGCTCGGGCCTTCGCGCCCTTGTCCGCGGCCATCTCGCATTTTCGTCACCCGCGCACTCGGGTCGATGCGACCCAAGCCTTTAATGAATTGGCGGGGGATGATTCATACGGCGACGACTGGGCGTGTGTGTGCCTAGTTCCTGGACAGGGATCTGAAAGGCTGCAATTTGGTCTAGAAAAGGCGCGCCATAATAGGATCTCTGAGTTCCGACTCGGGCCCGGGGATTGACAAAGGGACGGCTTTGCAATCAAGATGATTGATTCATCATCATCATCATCATCATTATGATTGTTGATTGCAAAGTCGAGTCCAGGACCATCGAAACACCTGCTGATCAGAGAAGCCGAGAACATGAATCGGATTCATCTCGACTCGGCCATGACAATGATACACACACACACACACATCCGTTCCGACACAGACAAAAAGATCGTCGTTGCCACACCAGATAAGCTTCACTTGCATCATCATTAAGACCAGTTGATGGGCCGCTTGGTGCGTGTTGGTGGTTCATCCGTGCTCGACTCATGCTTTAATTGCATTGACGTCGTTTGAGAAATGCCACTCTATCTGCTCAGCTCTCAGCCCGCTACCCAAATTCATCGAGCGGAAGACAATTACCCCGACGGGAATGCGGCGCTGCACACTTTCTTACGGATGAAGTACTTGCAATAGCTGGCACACTATCGGTGCCTTCTAACCGAGTTGATGGATGGTAATTATCAAATTCGGCCTGCCGCGACAAGCGGGCGTAATAGTCTCTCTCGTCAACCAAAATTTACAAGTCACTATCACACGCCGTGGCTGGGGCAATGGGACAATCACAAGGCAATAATAATGAACAAGTTACATTTCAGCCGTTAGTTACTAAGTCTTCCAATTTGGTGGAAACAACCAGCCTGGCCTGGCCAGAGTCTGAGCTGAGGGTTGAGCGAGCGACAGACCGACCGACCGACCTGCCCAAACCCAAACATGGACGAGACAGGTCCCACCAAGTTTCGAGTTGCGCTTCTACCAGGGTAGGTCACAAGCAATTTTGCAGCACGAAAGCCAATGTGATCACGGGCCAGCAACGTTTTGAGCAAGAAAAGTGTCTATATTGTACAACAACACAGACCACAAAACAAAACCCAGAGTCGCCCGATATAAGCTTCGTGCCATGCGTCAGCAGACAACGCAGCTGCGCGTGTCTTCTGAGACTGGCTGGTCCCGCCGTCGCACATGCGACAAAAGGAAACTCCGCTTCTGTTTATTTTTTTGGATACATGGTAAAATGGACACACCACTCATTACTTGCTCTTGGGTATTCAATGCACTGTCCAGCTGCGGCGGGTTTTTTTCTTCTCTGTTTCAAACGAAAATGGGCCAGATCGCCGTGCCCCATTCCCTCCTGCACAGCGCATGCGTGTCACTGCAGCAGCAGTGTGGCTTGCACCAAAGGTGCGCGCCTGTCTCGGCAGCGTCCTGAAGTCCAGCAGGCACCAACTTTTCGTTGGCTGTTGGGCAGAGTCTCATTTTTGGTTTGAAAAAATCAAATCCTTTTTTTTCTCTCTCAATTTTCTTTAACCGGGCCTTCCCTAGGTCTATCAAGTCTGGGCTTTCGAAATGCTACATAATGTCGGGCGCTGCAGGGAGCTCGCACCCCACCATGTCGGACAAAGAGCTCCTCCCTGGCTTGCTTGGTAGCCTGACTCGAAGATCGCCTTACACACAAATTTGAACCAGGGCAAAAAGATATTCATCGCATCGTGAAGGAGGGCGGCCATGATCACATGCCGCCGTCACCGGAGCAGCGGCAGTGAGATATCCTCCGGATCTGAGTTCGCAGCCGGGTAGCGGCTGACCGCCCGGTGTGTGTACTTTAGTAAGGGGGGTGGGAGAGAAAGTGGGAAGTATCGGATCTGCATCTATTATGTTACGCATCTGCTGAGTAACGACAGTGCAGAAAGGCGGGTACGGAGACGATATCGAACGACGAAGACAAAGCGTTGTTCTCGTTGAAACCATCGCGAGTGCGGTGTACAACACAGAGAGTACCGCTCTCGAACATTCTGCCCTTGTGCGCGGTGAGTCTCATCGTTCGTCGCTACTACGGGTCCCAGTCCAGTCCCTTTCATATGCAGAGAGCTGTTGCTACACCAACGAGTCGTTGGCTGTTGGCGGTGAGGCTGCACCTAAGTGGAAGCCTCTTATGCAAGTCAACACCAGGCGGTCGGCTCATGCCCGCCACCGCCTTCCCCACATCCAGGGGACCATCGGATATCTATCTGGTCTGAACGGATTTCCGCTGGCTGGAGACCAAGAAAATGAAGATAAAATGCTGTTCTAGTGGGAAAAGCTAAAAGAAACCAGAACGAAAGGGAAGAAAAAAAGATAAGCCCCTTCCTCCATTGCGCGCAACGCAGATCTCCGTTCTTAAGCGAAGAGGCAGATCTCAGATAACAATCCTGAACTGGTCAAGTGACGAGTCCGTGAGTGCCCAGATGACCCCACACCTCTAATCTAGATACACTTGCGGGGGACGCGGCGGTCCGTCAGCCGCCTTGCCGCTTTGGTTTTGCATGTGGGGACGAGTATCCTCTTATTATTATTTTTCTCAAGTACAGTACCGTGGAAGAAGCCTTTGCAAAAATGGGGTTGGGGGAAATAGGTAATGGTGGATATCGTGAGCCTGCCCCACCGGCTTGACAGCGCACGCATGTGAAAGATGGACGTATCGGTCAACAAAGCTCCATGGCTGAGCATTATGCGCTTGGAAAGGGGTCTGGCGTGAGTGATCTATCATCTGGCGACTTGTAAAGCGTATGGTAGCTAGCTTCTGATTACTGCCGGTATGACACCAAAGGAGAACTTGTGGTTGGGAAGGGTGGGGCAAGGGAAATGGCGCAGGTCAGGGCAGGCAGGCAGGCAGGCGTAGGAATTGCGCTGACGGGGGCAAAATATTTTGATAGGACTGCCTCACTGCTACCGGCGCCGGGCCGGGAATTGGATCGGCTTCCGGCCCCACACATACGGAGGCGGCAGCCGGCCGGGGACGGGTCATGACTCGGAGGAGGTTCATTGATGATTTCATACTGTCGCAGTTGGAAAGTTTCTTTGGGTTACAAAGTATGTTCCTGACTTGGAATGCAACTCTCACGGTTCTTGGACGGGGAGATCTGTTTTTCGTCGTGACAAATCCCTATGTTGCATGCTGATCGAAATCACAAAATTTGCGTCCGTGTCTTGAGTGCTTGACTCTTGATGATCTTCACACCAGCCCCAAAAAGAGCGTTTCGAGGATTGGTTGGCATGACATCACATCTCCGTCTGAACAAGGACGAGAAGACGGATGTCCTGCATCGTGAAGTCTGCCACGCCAAACTTACGTCACTTTGGGGGCGGGAGATTCTTCATGGTGGTCGTCTGAGTCGAGCATGCAAGTTATCGTTGCTTTCTGAGCTTCACGGACGGACAAAATTGACTTCTCGAGACATCTGTTTCCTTGGCTTAAGGCTCCGAACTGGAGGAACGACAGGTTTTGAGTAAGGACGATCTTTTTCATTAGAATTGATCTGTTCACTCCCCCTCCATACAGACGGCAGAGGTATTTTCAAATTGGAAATGAGGTACTCCTGATTCTTGGCTTGTGTCGAGAGTGAAGCTCACAAACTCTGGTGCAGGACCGCTTGAGCCCACGACGACACCCCGCTGCAACAAAGTCTCCATAATATGCAGCGGAATATCCCGTCAGCCTCCAGCAATACCTTCGTATCCTCGTCCCCGTACAATTCCGATTTGGTGCTGATCATCGACCACAAACTTCACATGTGCCAGACCAAGCCGCCAGCTTCAAGCATCAAGCTCGTCATCCTATGACGTCTCCGGAGCCATTTTCAGGCCCCCCGTAAACGCTCCTTACACCCACGCGCCTGCTCCCCGCCCCCCAAACACGTGAGTCTAAGCAGCACAGACACGGCGGGCGTAGACCATGTCTGTCGAGGGCTATTGAGGACACTGTGGGCGGGCGCGATGGCGGGCAAGTTTTTTCGGTGGCGACAGAGGGCGGACGCATCGAGGGTAGTAGCTGCATTCGCGTTGGAGTGGACTGGTGCGGATGGTCATGCGCGACTGCCTGGCCAGTCGCCGCTTTGGTCAGGATGAGTGTCAACGAGGAGAGTTGACATGTTTCGAGATGTGCCTGAATGTCTGTGGCTTCCACCAAGAGCCTTGCTCTGCGCAAAGTGACTCTTGTGGTCAGCCGTCGTCTCTGGCTGGGCCTGATCCGGGAACCCATAGTCGGCCCTGGGTACAGTGCCCAAGAAATCGGATCTCACAACAATGATATGTCCCACGGGAACTGCTCCGAGCTTCGAGGTCATATGATTAGACCACGTCCAATGATGGCGACTCAGCAGCCAGCTTCGGCGAGGCGGTAAGCCCATTGCGTTTCGTGCGATCTCCAACGACAATGTGATATAAAGACGAGTCGAAAGGCCAAAATACCTTCTAGGTTGTAGATAGAGGTCTGAACAACGCATTTTGTGCGGAGACCAAAGCTCTGGTAAAAGGCCTTTGCTAGATCCTTACTCTTGTGGGGTTGCCTATGAGCCTCTCCTGATGAGCAGAGCTAATAAGCATGGCTAAGGCCGACGCCCCCCCCCCCCGGCTGGAATAAAATATTGGGCAAGCTTATTTGAAAGCCTCTATCTTATCCTTTTCGTACTTCGTTTCGACATGCGACTCGAGATGAAACAATTTATGGAATTGGTTGATAGCAATACAAGGGTAGCAGCGACTTCTGTGTGGGTGAGGTGTATATTGTCATTGGTAGGCCTCATAGAGTTCGATGATTTGCTTAAGGTTTCGAGTTGGGCCCAGGAGGGAGGGCGAGGCTAGGTCTGGAATTACAGGTACCACTGATCTCTGGTGAACCCTTCATTTTCTTTAGGGGGGGGGGGGTTTCTTTGAGTTTTACCGCCTTTGGTCACTGTGCCACCGCGTTCAGAAACTCCTCCTCACGAGCATTGGTAACCCAAACGCTAGCGGTCATTGTCGGGTGTAGCGTGCCAGTACGTTCGTGAGCATTTCTTATCAAGTAGATTCAAGTCTTGGATAAAACCAATTTTCAGACACCAAATAAAGACTTGCCATGCTTGAACCCATAATCCTTACGCCGATAGCTATGCGTCTATATTGCAGCCCACATCAGAATGATACAATCATTCACCAGAATCTACCAATTTAATGGCGCTCAATGCTCACGTCATGCTCCACATAATCAAAAGGGTTTGAATCCAAACTTTCGCGGTCACCCCTATGTCGGTGCGGCTCGTCTTTGTCAACCGCCCCTTTGTCCACACTGCTGTTCCCCGATGTGACAATATTACCTTCACTTGCGGTCCTCGAGCGTCCCTTCTCCGCATCATCAGACTCGTCGTGCACTTTCTTGGGCCCCGTTGGCGAGAACTTGGACTTGATGCGGATACTTTCACCATATTTGTAGAAGGCGAAAGGGATCAAGGCAAGAAGAATGGCCACACCGCCAATCAGCGAACCACCGCCGCCGACGCCGAGCTTTGTAAACATCTGGTCCGTGAAGAGAGGTGCTGCGGCGCCGCAAGCCGATCGTGCAACCGTGTTTGCAGCAATTGCACTGGCAGCGTACATGAGGTATGTATCGACAAGGTCTGCATAATTAGTAAATTAGTTGAGCATTATGATCAGTGAGAGTAAAGACGTACAATTCAAGAAAGATACAAAGATGCATATCATGGCGGTTGCGATGAAGACACCAGCTATCGTGGGGACTATCCAGTGGACATATTCGTAATTGGCCGACCAGGAAAACCAGAAAAGACTGTGCACATCAACATCAGCACTTGCCTTGAAGCTTAATATGCGAGCGGAGGGGCGCTCTATCTCCAAGGAGGACTCACGATAAAGCAAGACATGGACCGCCAAAGAGGGCTGTGCGCAATCGATGCTCGGCCTTTTGATCCTCACCGCGCTTGGCCTTCTTGGTCTGGTATTGAGTGTCCATGAGAACAATCAACGAGCCAAGGAATGCACCAATGATGAGACCCAGGAGAGGCAATTCGCCAACGCCGGCATTCCATCCTCGTTGTTCTTGAAAGACGATGGCTAGTTGGCGGAGTTAGTTAAGGTGCTTGCCAATCTGTCTTCGTGTCAATACTTACGATAAATTGCGAACAGCATGTAGAGTAGCAAATATACCACCGACATGTAGATCGCACACAAAAGGCTGATCGGGTCAAATAAGATAATCCATGGCCTTGTCAGCGCGACCTTGTAAATACCCATCAACGAGCGTTCACCCGTCTCGATTGGTGCCTGAATGTTCTCATAGCCGGGAATCTTCGCTTTCCTGATCCTCTTGGCTTTCTTGTGCAAAATGACCGGTCCATAGGTCTCGGGTAGCGTGAACATGAAAATAGCTGTGAAGCCAGACAACATAATCAGGACGTAGAAGCTCCACCGCCATCCTTCTGATCCCTTGGTGAGCTGCAAGAATCCCGAGATGATCGGCCCAAGTGCTGGACCAGCCCACACCATAAGCGAGAACCCAGCCATGGCATTTCCACGCTCAAGCGGCTGCCATAAATCCGCCAATACGCCAGGGGCATTGCTCAAGGGTGCGGCGACGAATGTGCCTGTCAGAAAACGACCGACAAGCAAGCTCCCGAAGTTGGGCGCGAAGGCGCAGAGGAAATTGAACGCAATGTACGCAGTGAACGTGATGTAGAAGAGCGGCCGACGTCCGTAGAATTCACTCAGCGGTGCAAAGATCAGAGGCCCCGCGCAGTAGCCTAGCAAGAAGAGGGTGATTGTAAGTCCTGCGGCTTCAGCAGAGACTTCGAAATACTCTTCGATGCTTTCGAGACATCCCGAAGGGCTTGCAGAGGCGAACGTGGCGTTCACGACCAGGAGCACGGCACATATCGTAATATAGGTTCGCCTAGCAAAGGACCAATTCATAGGATTCTCAATGTCATTCTCGTCAAACGTGAGATGACCATCGTCGTTGAGTGTCGGGGGATGATCAGCGTCGTGCTCTAGTTTTCCGCTGCGGTATGGTTTGGCCGTTGGTCGAGAAAGGATCCTTGCGATCCCAACCATAATGGAGATTCTGTGGGTTGTAAGCGGCCTTGTAGACCTATAATAAAATGTAGAGTAATGCGAACTATTTCACGGGTAGTACCAATTTGAGTGGATGGGGGTGATGCCAAAATGTCTTGCATACAACTGCTTTGTTTCTACTTCACAAGTGTACCCGCGAGAAACAAAGGTAAATTCAGGTCAACATATTTGTACAGTCAATGACGACCCATGGCTAAAAAGGTTGCTGGGTAGACTCGGCTTCGCGCCCATTATTAGAAATACGATATTCCCCGAACGTCACATAACAATTTTCAATTTTTTGGACTAGGCTACGTCATGGATGCTTTTCGGTCTCGTTCGGACTTAAGCCCACTCAAATGGCAGAGGACACTAGCACTTAGCGGTTTGAGCCCGAAGCAAAGGTAAGGGAGAAATAGTGCAAAGTGTCATAATTAAGCAGCTTTGTCCGGACTTAAGACGGATAGCGTTGGTAGGTGACACTTCGCGCTTTCTAGACGCTTGCCGTCGTTTCCGTGTCGAAGAGCCTATACGATAGGACGATCGGCAAAGGGACTGAAATGAGAACCGAGTCGAGAGGTGCTGAATACCAAATAGTTGAAAAATTGTCCGTGTAGCATTCAGGTCTACCCTGTTTTCACATGTGTACGATTTCGGATGGCGCCGATGTTCTACCTACCTGTGGAATACTCCTGGAGTCCACTCGGTTTTGATCACCGTTGGTCAGATTTTTTACAAAAGTGGAGGCTTTCCCAAGTCATTCCTAGGTCTTGAATTCCATACATCAAATACTTAGGTTTCAGGTAAACGAAATTGGTAGATAAAAACAACGCCAACGAGTATCGGGATATTCTTGAGGCACGAGAAGTTGTGCGGCCCACCTTTCTATCGGGAAAAGTTTCCGACCAAACCATATACTAGATGGGTCGATTACACATGGTTACCAGTCTCTCACCAACACCCTCACCAATCTCATTCTGAAGGCCCAGGAAAAGCAGACCACTTTGTGTGATAGCGGATGTCAAGCAAGACAGGACGTACCCCTTATCATTCCAGTCCTCAAATCCCTTACGTTGTAGCACGTCTATTCAAAATGAAACCGGGTGAGCTACCTACGTAGGTACCTATCTAGGTAGGTATGAAGATTTGGAATTGGAGATGGCGGCACTGCCAAATACATTGTAAATACCAGTAAGCTCGTGCCCACCTTGTTCGAAATCTTGGTATTGCCGTGGCTGTTTCCGTATGCGCATAATATTGTGCAACGCATGGTACCTAAGTAATATATGGGTTGTACAACCTTAGGAGTGGCTGGAGGTTCCGTTCAAGTGGCTGGCTGAGGAAAATGATGCTTACTCGCATCCTGCTGTAATTTCAGGATTATGTGATCTCTAGAGGGTGCCACCTACCTAGGTATCTTTGTTACTACAGCCTCGGCGGATCGAGTCCATTTATGAATTTTCTCCCAAGGCTCCCATGGCCTTTCTGGTTTAGCACCATGCAGTGAGAATCTGGTTATTTCTAGTTCCATACTCTTAGCCGCAGGGACTGGCTGGCGCATGCGTACCCCTCAGAGACGCACATTGAACAATGCAAGTACGAGCAATATAGTCCCGGAAAGACTTGAACTCTACAATCACGTCTCATTCATTCTCTCTGCTATACCTCACAGCCCTACAAGTCTCTGACGATGAATGCGCGTCCCCCGACCAATGCCCCGCCAGTACCACAGGAGACTGGTGAAGACAGCGGCACTCATGGCATCGTCTTTCGCGCTGCGGACCACCTATTCTGGGATCAACAGAGCGTTCCAAAGCCAGATAGTGATGAGTTCCGGACATGGTCAGAAGGTCGCCTTTTCACTTCCTCGCTCTACAGCTGGTCAGGAAATCGCTTATCATCGAAGCAGGGAATTCCGCAGGTTCCGAGCAGTCCCCTGTGCCAAAATTTGTACCAAAAGACCAGCATTATGGTATTTGGAAAGCGCCTCCGAATAAGGATTGTCATTCCTCTTTCGGTGATCAAGGGACAACCGTAAGCACGAATTGCTTCGGGGATATCATCCAGCTGACTCAGTACCTGGGTGCTGGGCGTTCTGGTTTATTTTCAATTGACCGAATATCCACATATGGGCCGTTCTTTGTCTATGGGAGAGCCCGTGATCTCGAAGATCTCGTCAAGGGTAGTACAGCTTCCCTCTCATCATACGATCTGGTACTTCCCACAGAGTTCGCTCCAAAGGAACCCCTGAACGTCAAGTGGGTGAATTGGCGGTGGCCACGATATGAGTATGATACAGATGTAACCAACGTCAAGGCATCCGCACAATGGGTGGTAAACAACGGTGTCGTTCTGAAGCAGGTCATCCTTGAAAATGCTGGTCATGAAGATATTGAGATCAAATTCACTTGCCACACGAACAGAATGTTGATACGTGACCTCGACTATTTGGACAGGGCGTATCATTTCAACAACAGCGCCAAAGGTTATTCCTACGTGCCGGGTCCTCATGGATTTGGCTTTGTGTGCATCCATACTCTGGAACCACCAGCCAGAGACGATGGATCAGGTGATCATCGAGCGCTTGTGGACAAGCTACGGCCAGGGACCGCACACAGGAATGCTTCGGGAGAAATTGGCGAAGAACTTTACAGGGACTCGAGATCGAATCCTGCCACTCGACACGAGCACTCGCCTCTTGGTCCCGACTTAGTGCCTTCAGCATATGCCAAGACGGCGCAGCCTGACATGGACGTGCAGCCTTTCGATTCATTATACCATGCGCGACCACATTCATCAACATTCAATGAACGAGAAAGGGCTGGAGCCGAGGATAATATGGAGCACAATCCACTGATGAGCAACTCGCACGCTGTAGCTGCAGTTATAACCACTTTCGTCAATGGAAAGCCTATCAAGACACATTCAGAAGGAAGCGACGACGCAAACACCTTCACGATTGCAGGCAGAGATTCAGCCTCCAAAAACTCAAATGACAGTGGCAAGCTCGTAGAAGTCGTTGTGGCGTACAAAATGATACTCATTCCGGGCACTTCCATTGACTGGAGAAACTTTATTGTCTCTGCAGAGGAGGCAGACGTGAATGCTATACTCCAGAGAGAGACAGACTCTCTATGGGAATCCACAGCGACCTTCTCACTTCCCTCAATCGGAATCGGCCTGGTAGATATTGAGTCAGACGTCCAGAACAAGGCAGCCAAGGTCTCTAACACAGAGAGTAGCGAGAATTTATACAGGGTGCGGACGAAACACGGCCCTGAGAACATTGAGCCAGACGCGGGCTCTGCAGCGTCAGATGAGCGTACAAATGCCACAAAGGTTGGCGGTGAGCCTCATCGCGCTCAGCACCGAATCGAAACACCATTCAAGACCTCAGCAACTACGCATCCTGCAGGAACGCAAGGCAAGACGTCACCAAGGGACCATCTTGAGTATCTGGCGTGGCGTCACTTGGAACATATTCTTTCCGTTTGCGCTATTCCTCTTTCGCCTCCAGGGCTTATCGAAGCGACTGGAGACTCCCATTCAAGTCATACTGTGACCCGCAGGTCAGCGGCGGATGCGCCTGTGGCTTTTACGTGCGGTGATATGGCAGGTCACCGGATTTGTACCTCAGCTAGTTTGTAAGTCCTATACACAAGCCAGAAGAGCAATGCCCGAAACTGATTAGGTACTTTTGCAGCTTCGCTTTCACATTTCTCATCGACGTAGGCCAACGTCTGGAAGCAAGTGGAAGGAATTGCGTATATATACAGTCCCTCCAGCGGCGGATCAAAACTGCCTGCCAGGGTCACATATCTTGGCTCAAGAAGACACGATCTCGCCGGCCGCGAGGGGAACAAAAGTCGCAAAGTGGTCTTTTGGAGTCCGGATGTTTCGCAGCTAACTACTGGGTAACAGGATTCATCATGCCGGGGGAAAGTGACACATGGCAACCCAACAATGCTGTCACAGACACCCCGTATCAAATCCTCAAAATAGCTGCGTATAGTCATGTACCTAGGTATGCAATGATGAGGAAGAGAAGAAGGAAGTAGACGATCTTTTACTAGAAACATGGACACCATGGCTACTCGAGCTGGACAAGATTGATCGCCGCTCGAGTCACGCCTGGCCCCATTCCTTCTATGAAGATGTCAACCTATTTCGCCTCAGCGACCACGTGTGGATATGGAGGGCCCTGAGGTCGCTAGAAGACCTGGATTTATGGAAATCCTTGCCCTCGTTGAAGTCAGTCCGGGCAGGCCAAATTACTCCGAAAGATCCGAAGTATCGTTGGATCTTCCAATCTTGTGGGCCGGAAGTGAACAGACTGGGCGAGGAAGAAGCCGCTGAAAAGTTTGACGAGTTAGTCAAGCGGTTCCTTCCGGCGGATGTGCAGAGAAATACCTTACAACACTTCACAACCGAGCGTGATCTAGATGTCTCTCGAAAACGAATGTTGGCTGTGACTCGGTCCCCGAAGGAGACACGGTTTCTGCTTCATTCTCGAGACACATGTCTCTTCTACGCAGAAAACCTGGGATTTTTCCTGCCTGGAAGTCCCTATCAGGAGTTATGGGAAAACACTCTACAAGCTCAACTGCACCACGATGAGAACAAAGACCCCACTTGGGACAAGGGCTTACGATATGCGCTCGGAATTGTTGCAGGAACCAGAGGCTATCCCCTCAATAACAAAGATCCCACTGAACTAGTGCGGACTTGTGTAGAAGTTTTGATCCGAAGCAGCTCACACGCTGGGTTTCTTTCTGGACTATTGGATAAGGCAACCAAGGAGCCCTGTCTATCTTATGAAGAGGAAGATGCTAACTTTTACCACCATGCTGGCTTCGAGATCCATCACGTACTTCTCACATACGCGATGCGTATTGCCCAAAGTCTGCATAAAGGGGCTGAACCTTTTCCCAGGCCCTTACGACCGGCAGCGACCACGCCGTCCATGGATAAGGACGGTACAATGCCATTCAACAATCTTGTTGATGTGAGTAGCATCGATGCTTTCGAGGACGAATGGCTCTACAACTATCCACAATTCTTCACGATGCAAGAAATCGACTTCATAGAGCATGTTGACAAGCATCTTTTGTTTAGCCATATAAGTAGAGATGCTATCGGTGGAATCATTGGCCAGGAGCTTGAAATGCATCGTAATGCTCGTGCTCACAACAAGTTTCGATTTCCCTCCAGTTCAGCGGAGATTGCCACCTTCATCGCAGAGATGCCAGAAAAGCAGCGTTGGGGGAAGCGGGAAAAACGAGGTCTGAGTTCAAACATATTCGAGACTGCGTCCAATTTTGATCTCTGGTCCAAGCTAAAAGCCCCGAGAACAGCGGCAAACGCCCAAAAGAGACTCATCTGGCTGCCTCTCGCCAGCGCTGAGACAGCATTTCTCTGCTGGGTTGCAAGCCCTGAGACCGAAAAACCCGCCGTGTCACTGTTTTTCGATCGTCATTCGAAATACGAGAAGCACATTTGGGACGACACAACAATGGCTACCAATACCTGGCAAACTGAACTCCATCTTAGCTTTTACAAGCTCGTTGATGCGGCTCTCATTCCAACCCTGGGATTGCCTTCGACAAGCAAAGACCCGTTCCCGGGGAGTTCCAAACGAGATTTGCGGCGGGCGTCGATGGGATTTCGTTTTGATGGCGATTTCTTTGACCGCTACTGGACCTGCCACTATATCGAACACATTGACCTCCCAAACCCATTGCAAAGAAGCGATTTTCCGTTTGAAAGTCCTGGAAGAAACGAGGAAAAGCAATGGTGGCAAAGGAAATTTCTTGAACTTCAACTGTTACGACGTATCTTGACATGCGCAAACGAAAGCTCGCTCGAAATATTGGAAACAATCAGGAACGAGATGGGCATAGAGGACAGCACACTGTCATTCTCCATCTTGGACAGCGATGCCTATTTATCTACCCAAGAAAATTGGCAGAGGTTTGAGAATATCCTACGGGCCGTTGAAGAAGATCTTTCTGCTGTTCTACGTACCCTAGACAAATGGGAAAGGCGAGAGGCGGAACGTGGTCAGCACAAGCCGCGGTGGACACGTACAGAAGAACGAAATCATCGCTGGGCCATCAGTAAGCTACAAGGCGCAACGGAGAGGGAAACGCGTGAACTGGAAAGTCATCGTGACAAAACCCGAACGCTCAAGGAGGCCTTCACCACTAGCAGGGAAAAAGTTCGGGACGACCGCGAGCTGCGTCGGAACGAGAACATTCGCTACTTTACCTATGTCACGGTCATCTTCCTACCCCTCGGGTTTGCAGCAAGTTTCTACAGCATGAACGGCGCTCCACAGCATGCCTTGATGCTATCTCTTGTCGAATTTGCCATCGCTGCGTTTGGCGTCACGGTTGGGTTGTTGGCAAGTGCGAAGGTTATTTTCGAAGCAATCGACACCGCACTGCTGCCGCTCAAGAGCCTCAGAAAGCAGGCCGAATTGAGACTGGAAAAATTCTCGCGCAGCAAGAAGGAGGGGAGCTTGCTGTACGGTGACCGAGACGGGCTTCAACATCCAGAAATTGGTACAGAGGAGCAGGAACAAGCGGCGAACTCGCGGATGGTGCATGCTGGACCTCCACAGCCTCCGAATAATGACGAGAGTACTGAGGGCCAAAAACAGTTGTCCAGCCCGCGGCGTAGTAATCAGGATGACTCAAGAAGCCCGACTTGGCCGTGCTTCTGGCTAACATACGTCTTTTTCGAGGTTCCTGGACTAAAGATCCTAGCTGCTATCGCTGTCTTGGAAAAAAGAACACCATCATTGCGTGCTGTGGCGGAACTTGTGCTAGGCATTGCCTCTTTACCCATATTCGGATCCGCCTGGATTTGCAAGTTTGTAATTCTCAATCTTCAAGACCTTTTCAGATTACTTGGTAAAGTCCAGCATACTCCCACCTAATCCTCTCTTGTCTCGCAACAGGAAACGTAGAGTTCACCGGCCTTTGCTGACATCCGTGACAGATCACGTTCGACAGTCCATAGCCTCCGCACGTTCCAGCTCTAGAGCAACTTCTCAGCCCAACGTGGACGAGGTCCTCCACCGGCGACTCGCCAGAATCACGCATGCACCGGACTTAATCCGGCCATTCAAGAATCTGGAAAAGAGGCTTGAGAAGAGAAGTAAGACAAACTCATGGCCACGACCGGCCGGAGTAAGTGACGAGATTGGGATTCGCACTGCAAAAAGAGAGGATATCGATGCATCAAATGTTCATGAGGATTAGTAGCAGGCTTTATACTGTGTGCACAACTCGGCCACTTATGCCTAAGATCATTAGTGAGGCTGAGCACTGTGTGTTTGTGGAAGCAGAGCGTGCTCACTGGCCCGGATCCTGACCCACGCAATCTTTATACAGAGTCATGAGTTCAACATTAATATTATGAGACCAATGATGTGAGATATAGTAGGATCAGAGACAGGAAACATTTTGGAGGCGCCCTAGTCAATTGTCAGCCCTAACCCTGGTGAGCTGCTGGCTTAGTCATCTGGTGACGTCCTCCCAAAGTTTGGCAGGCAATAAATTTCGAGCCCCGCTGTTTCTTTTGGCAACAAGAGCCACCTCGGTATACCTAATTCAAATAACGAGCGCCACGCCGTCTTGAGTGATCGAACTCGAGCTTCTCTGATTTCATAACCTCTCATCCAAAGACTAAGCCGAATAGCTTTGGCAAGCCGCAAAGATGGCGACCACGGTGGATAAGGTGAGCTCTCCGGACACTCGCGCCTCGGATTCTTTTGCTAATTGTATGGACAACAGATCAAAGATATTGAGGCAGAGGTATGCTGTCTCCCGTACAATGCCATGTCAACGCTCCATGGGACCTTCGTGTAGGATCGCTTGTCAGAAGGAGCTGCAATTAAGAGCTTGGGAATTCCGAGGCCAAGTGGCTGGACTGCAATATGGAAGAGGAGACCCTGCCCCATAAAGTTCACGGGACATTCTCGAAAACCGTGCAGGTGACACTTCACGTATTTGCAGAGGCCAAGGCTACACAATTTCCGTATTGTTGCTGCGGGGGGGGGGCTAGATGGTTGGGTCCCCAAGGGGGGGTTGATTGCAGCAGGCCCAGTTCAGACGATTGTGAAGACAAGTAGCTAATTACATTCTCCTCAACAGATGTCCAAAACACAAAAGGTAGTCATACTCCCTTGCGCTGCTTGTCGATAGACTTTACTAATCCTATCTTCCACAGAACAGTTCGTTTGCCCTAGAAGTCTCTTGTTTGGGCGTCAGCTATTTCCCGCCAAGCGAAGACGCCACTCCCCAGGTCCCTTTTCTTATGATGAAAACAATTATTGCTAACTCGGGCACTACCAGAGGCGACATCGTTTCACTTGGGACAACTTAAAGCAAAGCTAGCAAAGCTCAAGAGGGAGCTGCTCACGCCCTCGAGCAGCGGTGGCGGCGGCGGTGGTCAAGGTTTCGATGTGGCTCGCACGGGAGTTGCGAGTGTCGGGTTTATTGGATTTCCGTCAGTGGGAAAGAGTACGCTGATGAGCAAACTGACGGGTCAGCACTCAGAGGCTGCTGCCTATGAGTTCACGACTTTGACAAGTGTGCCGGGTCAAGTCACCTACAACGGAGCGCCTCTGCAGATGATCGACTTGCCCGGTATCATTGAGGGTGCCAAAGATGGTCGCGGTCGAGGTCGCCAGGTTATCGCCGTCGCAAAAACTTGCCATTTGATTTTCATCGTCCTCGATGTAAACAAGCCTCTCACAGACAAGAGGGTTATCGAAACTGAACTTGAAGGTTTCGGAATCAGGATTAACAAGACACCCCCAAACATCACCATCAAGAAAAAGGACAAAGGTGGCCTCAATATCACAAGCACATCACCTCTGACCCACATCGGTAAGTGTTCGGTAAGATTAGTTGCTGTCCGAAGGCCATTGTACTGACAAGACCAAAGACCAGGACGAGATTAAAGCCGTCATGAACGAGTATAAGATGTCCTCGGCCGACATTACAATTCGATGCGACGCCACTATCGATGACCTGATTGACGTAATTGAGGCCAGGTCTCGAAGCTATATTCCCGTCATCTATGTACTGAACAAGATTGATGCCATCAGCATCGAGGAATTGGATTTGTTATACCGGATCCCAAATGCTGTACCCATCAGTTCCGAGCAGGGTTGGAATATTGATGAGCTGATGGAGGCCATGTATGTGCATTCCCTGTCCTAGACTGTACATCTGGATCAAAAGCTGATTTGCGCAGGTGGGAGAAATTAAAACTTGTGCGGGTCTACACGAAGCCGAAGGGCAAGATGCCAGACTACGATGCACCAGTGGTGTTGCGTTCGACAAGATGCACGGTGGAAGACTTTGTAAGTTTACACTGGGTCTAGATGCTTATGAGCTAGAGCTATCACGAAGCTATTGATTGTATGCTAATTGTGACATGCTTTAGTGTAACGCTATTCACCGCACGATTGTTGAGAATTTCAAGGGCGCCATCGTGTATGGCAAGTCTGTCAAGCACCAACCGCAACGTGTTGGGTTGTCCCACGAGCTTGCGGATGAGGACATCGGTAAGTTCTGCTCTGTAATCTGGTGGATGATTCGCTGGACTGACATCTACCAGTCACGATTATCAAGCGATGAGCTCAGCATCTGTGTGCACGCCTCGCCTTTCATCTGGGACGAGGGCTCCTTCAAGCAGACTCTGGCGTTTCAAGCGATCGCTGCTATAAGCTCGGTTCCAGTACTGGACTTTGCGTGACGCCAAACGGATTTTCTGGCTGGAGTGAGACTCCGGATAACAATTGAATGAACCCCAGGTACTTCAACACCCACGGAGACTCCACGATATACCGGCCACGAGCTCTCCACCAACATGGCTAGCAGAGGACGCACGAAATACTGGTGACCAACGACTCAATGTCCATCACGCACCGCGCCTGACAGTGTTGGTTTGAAGAAGATGACCTGTGCCGGTCAGCGCTGACAACTCTACGCGGCTGAGAATGAACGCATGGCGAAGCTACCTTTGTTCGCTTGCGCCCAGGGTACAAGGTCACATGAGTAGGATGAGAAGGGCCAGTAGCTGGAACAACCAATGGAATCAGAGTTCCCTTGTTCAGATGATCTTCTCTAGTCCGGACTTACAGTGTAGCAGCTCGATCTTGTAAATGCTCTCCACAAGCCATTGACCAAAGCGCCGTACGACATCAGTAGGTCGTTCGGTATGCACGCAGCTTGATGGCTAAGTTGCACACCGTGATGTTTTGCGTGGAGGTTCGTTCAGCTGGAGATAGTAAGCAACTTGCAATCATTGATGTGCAAACGGCATGTGATACGGGGTTGGGGGCAATGGTCCCGACGCATTTTCTTTTGGCGATAGAGGTCACATTACTTTCAATCTTGGGACACATGCAGTCTAGATTCAGATCCTTCGCCGTTTTCACCGGTAATCACGCCGAATCTGGGCGATGTCAGGTCTGAGCTTGGGTTGTATTCGGACATTCATAGGCCGCTGCTAGACTGTAAGCCCCCCCCCAACGTGCCCTTTTCGATACGGTGAGATCGCCGTGACTTGAAGCTTCGAGCTTTGCCTGCCAGGCCGGACTAATGTCATTCTGTGGACACCTAAGAAAGGGGCGTTTCTGCGTCTGTAATCCTGCAAGATCTTGCAACGGCTGGACTCTATTTCTTACACAGAAGATACAGATCTCCAATATAGCTCGATCATCAGCATGGTTTGCTTGATGACTATGACAGAAAAGACGACGATGTGCAGGGGTGACCGTGCAACAGTACGTACCCGGACCTTGCTGTGCTTATTTCCATTATTCCCACCCAAGCTTCGGAGTGTTTGGACCAATCGACTCGTTGACTGCAGCTGTCGCTTCTGGACTGTGCATGGCCTGACTGCGGGCTCGACCTTTCACGACAAGGCTCTTGCCGCCGACTTCATTCCCACATCTCTTCGTGCGGTACCTCAATGTATATCTACACACGCGCCGGAATCTACGAGCAACGCAGAGTTGGGACTTGAGTCTCTCTTACTACTACAAGTTCAGACTCAGCAGCGGCACGTTCAGCATTCAGCCTCAACTTGGTCAATAACCTTTTCTCTCTTTGCCCCCTTAGCCGCGAGGATGACGATCAACTCCGAAATGAGCTTTTCGTTTGCAAGGACCATGCCCGTTCGGGTATTGCGGGCTTGCTCGGCTTGGACGCTGGCGACTGCAAATGGCTTGCAGAACAGACATCTTTGGCATGGTTAGGTGCCTGAATACATGTTTGCCACATTCATTAACGTTTTCGCGAGAGCATCCCAAGCCTAGGCCCTGGCGGCGGGCGGCGCCGGGGAACAAACTCAATGATTTGGAAAAGACTTTCCCAGCGGCCATGCGCTCACCTGCCGTGCCTCTGGTTGGCAGCCCCGCCAGCCCAACTTGCTTTTCCGCAGCGGTGACAGTGGTTTTGGTCCGGCCCCTTCCGGCCCCTTCTGATGTTTCCCACTTCGCAGAAGAAAAAGCATTTGCGCAACAGGAAAGAATGGTGTCATTGCCTACCAGTCCAAGTTCACTATTGCACGGTTGCTTACGCGAACCTCTGCTCAAAGCGGAAAATTCGTCCACGAGAATGTCAGTCTTCGCACGCTCAGGTAAGGGAGCTAACAAATTAATGTGGTTCTCCTCAGGTCAGTGTTCTGCGATTGGCTCCTCAGGTCAGCGTTCTTGTAGACTGGCAATCCTGGCCTTGAGATCGACTCGGCGCATAAAGACAGGCCATCAAAAATACGACAGGACGTTTAGTCTATCTTTGTTTCATCTCGAACCCGATTAGGTTCGTCGTCCTGCCTCTCCACTATGTAAGTCATTACGGGCTCCCATGTCTAGCAGCGCCTCTCGACTAGGACTGCAATTTGTCGCATGACTATCCTTTACAATCAGCTACCAGCACTAGACTGTCGAAGCACTGCTCTTCCCCTACTGAGTCTAGCCTGGGAAAGAAGCTGCTGCCATCAGACATAGATTGCGGGGGCCAACTGACGAACTGGAACCCGAACCGGACCCGCACAAAGTTTACAGGGGTTTCGCTCTGTTGCTTGTGTGTGTGCCTGATCAGAGTGCCTCGACGGTAGTCCTAATGCAACGGCGGCAGAGTGGATCATACTTGTACTTACCTTCGATGGTATGCCAGACCACCACACCACCTGTCTGATGACGACGGCCGATATCGTCGGCTGCAGCGTGCACCTCTAAACCATGACCCATACGGGCCAATGCTGCAAGGCATTTCAGGCACTGCTTGGATGGATGCCCTGATTTGGTTGTCGGGCAAGCCATGTACGGTTCCTTGAATATTCTATCTGCGCCAATTGCCGGATGGACCACTTACGCCTGGTTCTCGTAGCTTCGGGAATCGGCTGGTAGCGAAGGGACTCGTCAGGCCCTCGAAAAATGATATATCTGCTCATATTGCTTTCGCCCTGCAACGACGATGGCACACGCTCTTTCATGTGGCGGACGCATTCTCGATTCCTCGGCAAAAGCGATCAGAACGCCAAACCATTGACGAGACCCTGTTTCGCGTTGTCATTTTGAGACGACCACGAGCTCTGATACTTAGCATTCCCTAGTTATAATGTACACGAATGCAGTCAAGATTGTCAATGTCAACGGTCACGCCCTGCCAGTTGCGCAAAAGAAAGTTCGGAAGAATCATCTCTACAGGCTTCCTAGCATCATCAGTCCGCGAAGTCCCCTGGATGACTTGCAAGGAACCCTGGCCGGCGGCTGTGCGTGGCTGGAATTCATCGTGGGTCACCAGGATCTCTCGCGGAGCAGATCTCTCTTCGAACCCCTGATCACAGCTCGACGCAAGTGTCACTTGAGGGCCAAAGCCAGCCCTGGCTCCTAGCAAGCCATGGGAGCCGCGGCGCGTGAAGCGCTCAAGCGGCGCGGATCTGAAAGCTGTGTTGTTGAACAATGGAGTTTGTCCGCAGCCTTCCCCGCTGGGCCAGCGCTGGTTTTGGGGCACGCGCGTTGAAGTGACAAGAGCTTTGACCTCACGCTTCCCATCCCATACGTCTTCTCCCAAGCTTCTTGCAACCGGATGACGGTCCCGGCACTATGATAGTGGCGGGCTCTATGACCTTCGGAGCTCTCGACCACAGGGGTTATCCAGCTGCTCAGGTGGCTTATACAACGCCCCATCTATTCACGTCTCCGGATGATGTGCAGCACAATGCCGGATTTGCGCGCGCTGCCAATTTGCCAATCCGACTACCCAATCGGTCGCTCTGCAAAGGGCTCCTGTATAGGCGGGCCAAGCACTCACGCGGTGCAACAAACTTCATGCTCACGAGGTTTCAACATGAATGGGAGATCTGGATGCCATCACAAGTGGGTCCGCTCCAGCAAACCCGGTCCGATCCCACAGTGTCAAGACGGGATGGGTATGAACGACACGCTTCGCTGATTCGTATGCCGCAGCCGTCGTTCCGTACGCGGGTGATTTAGGACTATTGAATGAAATATTGAACAAGCAATGAAAACAAGGCGTGGAATCTGGTTGGACTCTTCTGCCTTGTTGCGCGAGTCTAACAGGCCACTTTTTTTGGTGCTCGCACAATGTCATTTGTTCACCGTTTGACCACTCGATTTGCTCGTGACCAGGCCTACAGTATCCCGATCCGACAGTGCAATCTTAGAGGACTACTTCTTCTTCCCCAATTCGAAAACCATCGTAGCTCTCGTACCTGGTACGTGGCTCAGGTGGACCAACCCTGATGACCGTGATTTATACATGATCTACGCGGCGCCTCGGATCCGCCGTCAACGGCTTGCAGGTATCATCCCGCATCTGCTTCCTCTCGCATGGAACTTGCTTACATGCCTGGAGAGCTACCAGGTCTGGCACCTGCCTCCCCACACCGAAGCAACCCCAAACAAGCTATCCTCGTTCTTATTGATCCGTCTGGCCTCTCCCTCTTTGCGTCCCCTGTCAGCCCGCCCCCTCCTCTACGACCCTACCTGGATGGCGGCCCAGCAAGACCCTTGCTGGTACAAGCCATCTTGCAAACATACATGTAGCCGTTGTAGCCCATCATTTGAGCCTGTGGCCAACTGCTGTATGTACATCAGCGTCTGCAAGTGCATTGCGGCGTCTCCTCTGCAGCAGGCCGAGTTCTGTTAGTGGATTTATCGGCCAACCGTCTGTTTCAAGAGGTAATACCTTGAACGGCATTCAATTCTGTCTATGTCTTCCACTCACTGCCTTCTTGGAAATTGTGAGCAGTCTTCCCCCTTCTCTCCGCCTTCAAGGCAACGACGGACGCCAATGTCCAGTATAGGCGACAAGGTTTTCGCTACAAGAGGAGGTTTGGGAAAAAGGAACTAACCATGCGCATTGTTTTAGCAACGAGTTTATCAGCCAGGCTTCACCGCTAACAACTTTTACGACGAGGAAGACGACTGAAGATCGAATTTTGTCGTCAAGCTTTTTCAAGTTCAGTTTCAAAACAACCGGAAAGCTTCTTTTGCGATTCTAATCGTCGCGCTTGTTCACCTTATTCTTCGCCCTGCGAAGCACGCCTGCGCTGCACTCGGGCATCGGGCATCGTCTCTTTCGGGAGAATTGCTTGTGCTTCGCCCAAGCGTCAACGGCTGCAGCTATCGAGGTTGCCAGGGCTTCCTATTCCCAGATAGGAAGACTCTTGAGTGTATTACACGAAGCCATACGAAGAAGCTATTGTCGCCTTCCGATGAAAACCGCCCTCCGTTCATGAAGTTGAATCGCACCAGTTCTGTCGGGTACAGAGACATCCTCACTTATCCAGCTTCACAGCCGAGAGTCAGAGTGGGGAAATCCACGAACATACTGGCTGCCCATCCTGCCCTCCTTCACGGTGATCTCTCAGGACGCCGCGGCTCCGGGAGCATACAGGATGCACAACCAAGGTGGCATGGGAGGCTCCTCGAGTATGGACCATGACAACCATCTCGCACACCATGAGCAGAATTATGGGAGCGAGCACTGGGGCGACATGGGGCCATTCATTCAAACGACAATGGCAGATTACACCCATGGTTATGGCTACATGTCCTCCATCTCTCATAGACTCCCGTCAGAGTCACTTGGCCAAATGCCACCGCCAGCAACACCACCGCCAACGCTGCATAGCCACCACTCGGGGCCACCCGCACCTTCACATCACCCAACTCTGCCCATGTTGATGGTGCCGTCTAACCCTACGTGGCCCAGTATGCTGACGAATCCGGGAGGCTTCACCTCGTCTTCCCCTGTGGCGATACCTCCTGCATCCGTGGGAATCCAACCTTTGAAGCCTACAAGGCCGCTTGTGCCACCAATTGCATCTCAACCTAGAAAAACACTCACGGATGATGACCGCCGTCGCATGTGTCAGTGGCACATTGAGCATCCGGAAATGAAGCAGACGGAAATTGGAGCCATGTTTGGCGTGGAAAGGAGGTGAGTACGGCGGGCAGTGCGCGGTCAATCCTGGCTTCAAGGTCGTGAAGCACTTTGTATTTACAGCATGCGTGATGAAGACTGACAAGGATTCCCAGCACCGTGTCCAAGGTCCTTAGTCGCAAAGACAAGTGGCTTAATCCAGAGGAGCGCAGCAATTCGCCCATCAAGAAGACCAAGGGCAAAATCCCGGATATTGACAAGACGCTGGCAAACTGGCTGCGTAACGAACAGCACCGAGGTCGGCACGTGTCTGACTCCGAGATCCAGGAACAGGCGCGCATGTACGCTCGTCCCTTCAGGGAAGCCGAGACCAAAATCAACAACCCTTCATGGCTTGAAAAGTTCAAGCAGAAGCACGGCATGGGAGGTCGGCTGACGAGGAGAGCCTCCGAGACCAACATCCCTAGTGCTGCAGCATCCAAATTGTCGACAACATCCCCGATTCTTCCAAGCTCACAGCCAACCAGTGCGATCTCTTCTGCGTCTCCTGGACATCGGACTTCTGCGTCGCCGTTCTTGGATCTTCGTGAAGAAGACAAGGAAATGAGCAGCAGCTCTAACATGATGGATTTCAATGATCCACCATCCGCAGGGACCTCAAATCACTTCAAGGCAGGCAACGTGTTCAGCTCGGAGACGACAGGCTCATCATTCTCTGACAATACGGTTAGTCCTACGGGAACAGGACAATTTACCTTTTCTCCGGATCCGAACGTTGGTGGATTCCTCTCTTCAGACCACGCCAGGCCCATTCCCCCAGGCGGCCCCAACTTTCAGCGGCCGCGCAGCCAGACTTTTCCCACATTAGATCTTGAGTACATGAACCAGTCGAACGAATCCATGACACCCAGGCTCCCTTCTGGACACCCTGACTCAACCGCTCCCTCTTCCGCCCTGGAGTCACCGGCCCACGAATTCCCAACCGCAGGACCCTTTGGTCTCGACAGTGCCATATCACCGCACCAGCAACCCCCACACCCCCTGCACCATAGCAGTAGCGCGAGCAGTCTGCAAGGCCGAGTCCAGCAATCGCAACAAGGAGGCGCAGGGAACAGCTCCACTCCTGTCATCGGTAGCACCACGCTATCGTCCGTGGCGTCCTCGCCCGTCTCGCCGAGCCAGGAGGATGCGCGTAGAGCAGCCGATACGCTTCTGTCCTTTATTGCGAACAGCGGGCCTAACAGCCTTGTTGACCAGACGGATTACAATGCTGTCATTCGACTGACTGAGAAACTCAGACTGCACCAGCAGGCACAGGCTGCTGCAGTGAGAGGGCAGCAGGTTATGGGTATGGGTCCGTCGGCAATGAGTGGGTTGGGCATGGGTATCAGCATGGGAGGTTTGGACAGGATACCTGAAGGCGATGCTGAGATGGGCAACACCGGCCAGCACGCCGACGTTCAGGAAATGATCAAGACCGAACACTCCATGGCAGCTTGACCAACAACGGCCAGAAATGGAGTCATTGGCTCCTTTTCACCTTCGGTGGTCTCTCGAGGTCGCTCTTCAATTTTTCTTGATGCAAGTATATCCCCAACTGCTGCTTCTCCAGAGTTTTTATTGAACGCTTCAAACTAACTCGAGAGCAGCTCAGGTGACTTCAAGGCGTTCAACCTCAAGAACGGCCATCCCTCCACAGGGTCGGGGAACTCAACAAACGATCGGGTTTTACATACGGACTATGTCTCACGACACTCTATTCTTAACCACCGAAAAACGGGGAGGAGGGCATTGGAGGACCTGGACGTTGTCAGGAAAAACAAAAGGGGATACTATATTTCCTAGTCCCACGACATACCACCACCGAAAACAACAACAATAGTCTTGCGAGACGACACGAATGACAGTACAAACGCTATGTCACATGTACCATCAATCGTCCTTTCGTTCTGAAAGGAAAGACTTTTCCGCTCACGCGAAAAAAAATGGGCTCCTCGAGTCAGCGAAGGATTTTGCAATTTACTTCTTTACACTTCTATGTTCATTTATTTCTCATATTCCCTTGCTCTCTATTTTTTGTTGCCTTTTTTTTTCTCCTCTTCTAATTTGACTACACTGCCCACGTGGGCCGGGCCAATCCATCATAATGCGAAATATCCTCAACTGGCAATACAGACGCGAGCGCGCGAATACTTCCCACATGATACACGAGACAAGGGAATATTGAGTGTTTTTCTTTTTGGGCAACCAGGGGTCTGCTGCATCGTAGCATGAGAAACTGGACGAATGGCAGCGCAAAAGAATTGGGGACGCCGGGCCATTGGCTCGCACATGTCAGACATCCGCGGACAACGGCAGATGCAAGAGCCTGGGGAAAATGAAACCCGCTTGCGTGGAGGAGAACGAGGAAGGGGGGGGGTTGTTCAGACGTGATCCCTATTGCTGAAGATCTCGATTCGAGCAGATGGGAAGGCTAAAAGTCAGGTCAGGAGACAAGAGGGCACACACACCACACAAGTAACAAACAAGCAAGGCAGGGATTGGATGCACACATCCCCTCGGCGGCTATCTGCATATTCCGAGGACTGACTTGTGGGAGGCAAGGAGAAAGAACAAAGGAAAGAGAGGAGGGAAAAAAAACAAAAAGGTAAAAAAAAAGGAACAAAAAAAAAAGGAACAAACCGAAGAGGGACAGACAATCAGAAACCAAACAGGAGCTTCTGCAAGAGACAAATGACACAAGATCCCGATGTGAGGAGGAGACTGCATGGTGTCCGCTTGCTTGCATTGATGCATTGTATTGACTGCGGACATTATGACTTTGTGACATTCCAGGCCCAGAACTGCTTGCGTGCCCCCTGTTCTGGCAATGCACCTTAGGTACGCGGACAACCATACTGAGCTTTTTGAGTACCGGAGATTTCTCGTCAGGGATCTTGAAATGAACAGTGCTACGGGGCTTTTTGCGATCAGATAATACGAGAACAATCGTCGTGTCCATTGGGGTAATTACTACGTCCGTCTTATCACACGACACCTCTACATGATGGATAGTCAAATCAAAACATAAAAAGTCGACGCATCATTTTGCGGTTGGCGACATATGAACGACACAAATGAGGCTTGAATTATACATACGGTTCATACGTTTGAGTGTGACACAAGGGCGGCGGCCAGACCTCGAGGCTTCAAAAGTTCGGAACGCTTGCCCGATGCAACTAAGTTGGCCGACGCGAGACTCCAACCAAAATCAATTCAGTCTCTCCTCCCACAGCTCCGCAATACCCTGCTCGCCTAGTTCCGGCATGAGTCTCACCAGAACCAACTCCAGGGCGCTATACATTAGATGCTTATTGCAGTAAGGATCGCTGAAGACATCCAGGATGTCCGTCTCGATCACAGTAAGGATGGCCGCATCAGGGTCCACTTCGGGCCCATCTCCGCCGTTGTCGGTGGTCGGACCGGACCGCTGCGACTCAATAGTTGACGGGACTAAGTCAGGGTTGGCGAATCTGGCTGCCAACCAGGAAATTCCGCTGCCGCTAAAGTAGAGCCTCCCAATGCTCCGGGGACAAAGGGACCATATCGCACGAGCGCACTTGCGTCTCAGTACGCGCAGTTCCTCGTCAGACTCGGGTGGAAACAGGGTTTGTGTGCCCATGGCATTGTTGGGGAATAGGGCGCCTCGGAGGTTGCGAAGTGCGGTGGGCAGCATGGCGGGGTCGAGTATGTAACGGTGGATGGAGTCGGAAAGAAGCCTGTTAAAGACGTCCTGGTGTCAGCAAGAGACCATGGCCAAAGTCTGGTCACCACACAGCTTATTGTGTATGCGAAGCAATCCCAGCAATCGCTGGACATCAAAAACCACGAAGATGTGCAGCATCAAGCAAGACTGTGTATTCCACCACACGAGAGCTTGCCGTGGGACTGCGAGCGCAGTCCCACGATCTAGCACCAAGTGCGGTCTCACACTGAGTTGGGTGGGATTGCTCGACAGCGTCAGTCCCAGTGTGAGGGTCTGGCCGGTGTCAGGGCCTGGGTGAGCAAAGCGGCACAGCTGCGATCGATCCCACTCGTAACGAGGACGGCTTAGGGGTGGTGTGCGAAGTCGACTGCCCGTCAAGGATCGTAGCTGAAGGACTCGACGCGGCAGGCGAAGCCTTTCCAGGCTAGGACCAGCTCCTCCGATCACACGTCCTCGATAGATTTTGTGATGACAGGCGGGTGTCAAATGCCCCTGACAACACAACAAGGGTGCCCCACTGGTCAACTCCATGATTGGGCTGCCATGCCATCCCACAGCAGCTTGCCGTCCGAAATATTGGGGTCCCAGATTATAATGACGCGACTCTTTCATCCAAAGACCACACGTGCATATGAATACAGCGTCACTGGCGCGTTCGAATTTGCTCCAGCCGATCTCAAAGCAACGTATGATATCTCAAGGCTGACACTGTCGTGACCGCGATGGAGCCCCGGGTACACTTTGGGCGAGGGCCAAGCCTGTACTCCCTGTACTCCGGATCATTGACGACATGGGCGAGCAAATAGAGGTGTGAAGGAGGTGAGTAGAGGTGCATCGCAGCCGGCCAGGCTAGCAGAGAATAGTGGGGGTGATCGCGGTTGATGAATTTCAACTACGGTGAGGTTTTTGATGAGATGTGCTTGGTCAGCGAGCCGACCCTTGCACCAACTGCAGTTTGGACGACGGGCGCGTAAACGAGGCTCGCGGGTGGACGGCCGAGGAAGCCCCAAGATTCCAATCAGTGCAATCGGATGCATGCATGGCGGAACCATGCCTCAATTGGCCAGCCGAGATGACCCCATCTGGTAGACGGCTGCATGTCCCCAGACCCTGCGGGTTCTGCGGTAACGTCTCGGGCTTTGTGGCTGCCGATTTGGCCGCAGAAGCTCCTAAAGGTGTGTAGCACCACATGTTTTCTGACATGGGACCGATCCGCACCACTAGATACGTATTGGCTCTCTCACCCATGTCCCCAAGGTCTCCAAAAGTCCCTCTACATCTGCGACCCTTACGATCACCTCCCAGGGCTCTCAACGCGGACATGGAAATGGTGTACATCTGTGGCTTACACCCCTGGGATGTAGGGCTCATATATGAAGACTGAATGGAAGAAATACGAGGTCAAGTGACCAGATCCTCATGCGGGGTGAAAGCAGCTTTGTGGGTTGGGGTATGCTCTTTGAGGAAGGAGAATGGTGTTTTTTTCTTACCTGTCAACAAGCCCATTGAAGCCGGCCACAGCCCCCGGGCCTGCAATGGCCAACCATTGTATCATCGACAAGCTGCCCAAAAGCCAAGGCATGCGACGATCTGTTTCGAGAAGGTTTGAAATCGTGGTCCATATGCCAAAGGCTAGAATAGGTGTTCTGGAGGCGCTTTGGGGGGAGTGTTCGGGACTCGTGCCTGTTGGTCCGAAGCCGTCCTCATAATGTGATGCATCGTTTTTCGCGAGCAGCACTTGATCGCGGGGCGGTAGCGATCTGCTTCTGGCTACCGTCGAGATGATTATGCGTGTCATAGTAATGAAAGCGAAGATGTAGTGCACCAAGGACCAAAGCAACCCTGGTATCGAGACACCTCTTGTGCTGCGGCTATTGCTCCGTTTTCGCCTCGAATCAAGTCCGCGGGCCTCGTCCTTTCTGCGGTTCATCACATCCGCCAGGATAGTCAGGCCAGTCCAGATCATCCAAGGCTCGGAAGCCTTTTTGACCACTACACCACCAACAATCAATTCCGAGAGGATCTGGCCAACCAAGGACGTCAAACATGTGTTTTCCAGGTCTTCTGTGGGCAATAGAACGGCCAAGACTCCTTGTACCAAGAGCTGGCGGTAAGCCACCTCGTTCTCGGCCTGCTCTAATGCGGTGACTGGCTCTTCAGGTTTCGGTATGGGTGACAAATAGGGCAGAGGGCACATAGAATGATATATCACGTTTGCGTCAACTTCGATTGGAGGCTGCACAATAGGTTGACGAGAAGCACGATACGCTGGAGGATATGGTCAGCAAATGTTCGTGAAGAAGATCCAAGCTGCTTTTTCTAACCTTGGACATGTCTGTCAAACAAGTCCGGGAGCTCGTCAAACAATAAGCTCTCGATGTCGACCTTCCTGAGCCTCTGTTCCAGAGCTCGCGTACAATGTGCTATGATGGCCACAATCTCGTCGACAAACGCATCGTCTGGGGTGATTTTGGTGTACCACATCTGCACAAAATCCCGTATGACTATCGCAATGATAGCGTATAGCTGTAGATCCACATCATTCCGGCTTGTCAGGGGCGGTAGAAGCTCATCAATAGGCGGTGGCGTAGCCCTCGCTCTGTCGCCCACGTGCTGCGGACATAAGACACGGCGGACAAGTAGAGAGGTGGCACGATCAGAGAGGAATTCGGAGGGATTCGGGCGGGCCACCCGACGCTTGGATGCATTGGAGCTCGAGTGAGAGTGCTTCGACCGTGGGCGCGGTGTACTGGGATCGGTCGCTAGGAGAGGTTCAGACGTGAGACTTGCGCTCGAGGAGCTCGAGCTGGCCGCTTTGGACTGCGCATCTGTCGTCATGGAGGGCGTCTGTTTCTCCGTATCATCTTTGTGTGCTCATGGAGCGATGAAGTTGATATCCAGGGCGTGGATAGGAAACGTCATGGGCATGAAGGTGTTCTCTGGCGGTGATGACATGCGATTACAGCCCGAGTCTACAAACACCAGGCTCCGAAATAGGCAGGCGGTGAGATTGAGTAACTGCCTAATACAATCATACAGTGACATCTGCAAATGGGCACATTGATCCTTGCTCACACAACACGGTTGATAGAACAATTCTCAAGGGATACATTCCAGAACGGTAAAACCCCCTCTAAAGGCCGTTCGGTCTACCCAACATTGTACTAACGGTCCTGCAACCCAGCTCCATGAAGTTCAAATAAGCCTTGCATCATCTCGGACCCGGACGAGGTCGATGCAGTCTCCGTATACCATCTGGGATCAGGGGCTCGTGCTCAGGCCGCTCGGGCCCGGGCCGCCGGCCGGAGCTAAGAGGAAAAACGTGGACCGCCCAAAATTTCAGGTAGGCATGGTACCAGGACTACCTAACCTGCCTTGAAGTAGGTATTGTAACGGTCACATCGACGCTAACGGCGGCTTATTGTGATTACTTGCCCTTTCGCCTAGGTAGGCGCCATTGCCCTTTTTTTTCTTTTCTTTTCTTATCCCTCTGGGCTCTCCGGATGTGAAAAGTCCCGGCCAACACTGCGCTGCTTCAGTGGTAAAGGCTGTGGACCTGTGAGGTCGAAACGAGTTTAGACCATGATTACAAGGGCGAAAGAAAAAGAAACGATCGCTTGGGGAGAAATTGTGACGTCGCCAAATTTCCGAGCTATCAAAGTGTGAACGAGCCGCTAGACGTACCCATGATATTCTGCGGTCGTCCCTTGTCAAATCAATCGTAACATGGAAAAGGACAGTGACTCGTCATCAATGAGAATGTACATGGCTGGTCCCATTAGCACAGATCGGACCACTCGTGTCATCTGCGCCCCATCCCAAAAGGACACCAAAACCTGTCTCCCAGTCATTGGAGTTATTGTACCAATCTTGCCGGAATGAATCGTCAAGATCTTGCGTAGTCTCATCAGAGAGTTTTCGCCCAAATGTTGTCGCTGTGCTCGAGTCTGGCAGCGTGGTCGCTTCGTCAACCAGTCTCGACGAATCTGGTGATACTGTGCCCTTTTCTTTGGCTTGTTGAGATTCTGGAGGCAGATTGGCACATAACTCCGCTAGGATGGAGACTCTGAGCTGGGCAAGCCTCGTGTGAAGACGCACGAATGGGTCCTGGAACTCGGACCGTCCGGTTGTTTGAGTTTCTCTAGTCGGATCGGAACCAGTGTCAACTGCAACTTTCTTGCGTCTTCGCGAGGTGAATTCTTGGATGTCTCCAATCCGGGTCATGAAATACTTGTCAAGATTGAGCTCCTTCCGCACCAAACGAAGGTCCCAGCCAGGTAGCTGAAGAAAACACAATTTTAGACAGACGAGCATGGCGTATGTATAATCGAACGAGGGGAGCACTATTGATCGTGCCCATCCATCAAGCTTCTCATCGAAACGAGCTTCTAGCATAGATTTTGTTGCACACAGGCACTCCCACAAAAGCTCCAGACGATCTGTTGGCGCCAGACCAGCTGCTAGTTCCTCATTGAGCCCGACCTCGTACAAAAGAATTTCGGCAATGTGTATCTGAGTTTTAAGGGCACCTAAATATATTTGCAGCCGTTAGCGATAGCGTCGAGCCAAGAGAGCCTGCCAGTACACACTGACCGCAGTCGACAAGATTCTCCGGTATCGTATTCTTCAATTTGCAAATCTCGTGTTTGAAACTTCGAACAATTAGAGATAGAGGAAGACTGGTTTTGGTATCACGGAAGGCGAGAGTCATTGAGATTGACTGGGAAAGCTGCTGGGTGCGGACGAGAAGCACCACACGCTGATCCGTCGGATATTCCATCCTTTCTTCTAGAATGCGGCAACAATGGTCGAGATACGTGTCATGCATAAAGGCATCCGGCTTCTTATTAGTGGCGAATACCATCGTCTAAGATAGATATCAGTCAATGAACCTCAGAGCAGGTGGTCTTAAGTCAGCTTCGCAGGTGACTGCTGGAAGCAATCTGACAATGTTTGGTAGTACTATTTCTTGGCACGTCACATATTGAACGTTCGTACGAAGGAAGTGCAAGTCTCCTGGATGATTGGAAAGATGCAGGATCGCTAAGGACAGAGCTCACCACCAAGTAATAGACTCCAGTGAAAGCCCGTATCTGTTCGAGATTGGCCACGGTATGGTCCTGCTGCTTCGAAAACTCTTGCGACTCGTTGAAACCCAGAGACACGCAGACTGATCGCATTAGGTATAAAAGGTTGGTCAATTGAACACTCTGTGGGCTCACGTGAAACCTGTCAGAGTGGGCTGTCAGCTGTAAGATCAAAAACCTAGACGATGGCATTCCGGGCGCGGGTAATACTAACCAAGAAACAAGTATTTCCAGCGCCTGTAGCAAGTCTAAACTTTTCTGAGCTTGAATGAAGGCTGTTGCTACGATAGACCCAAGTAATTCTTCACCCATAGATACCTGGCGTCTGGCGTCTAATTGCAGGCCTTGCATCATGATGGCCTGCCACAGCAGGGGCTTGTCTCGGCGTAGCTCTTCGGAGGTTATGTCTGCTGGGACTACGACGAAGGGGAACAAGGCCATTGAATGACTCTTGAAGCCATAGAGAAACTGGTGCGCTTCATCGCAAGAGGGATAGTACCACGGGTCTCCAGCTTCAGAGGTCCCAAGATCCGATGAGGCGCTATCAAGCAAAGGTGACTGATGCCAGGTCGCACCTCTGGACCTTTGGTAATCGAGCATTCTCTGTTGTGGCAACTCAACAGACCTGCCTGATTTTGATGGACTAAATGAAGATGACGAAGTCGAAGTGGCCATCATTGGAGAACGCTGTGGTTGTTCCGTGGGGCCACGAGAAACCCTACGATTGTTACCCTCCATATTGCCAGCAGCGGTCCACTGCGATGCGCATGGCTCCTTCGTCATGTTTTTGGTACGATCATGAAGAGTTTTCTGCTGCTGGTGTCTCAAATATTGCTCCGTGTATGAATCATGGTACTCCGCATTATCGGATGCAAATATGTGCGAGAATCCCGGCCCTCGACGAGCAGGTCTGAAGTCCGGGAATGAGAACCTGCGTGTCTGAGGCGCAGGTCCCTCAGTCTCGACGACATTGCCGCCATCATCGGCTGGCTCCGATGGCTGTGGAATCCGTTTTCTAACAACAGCCGTCAGCTCCTCCAGCCGCTTCTCAAGATCTGCGACCCGTCTAGGCTTGGGCGCTTTCCTCTTCCGAGGAAGGGCTGGCGTTTGTGCTGAACATGGTTTGTTCAGGCGGTGGCATCTCGTATGACAGTTAGTAAAAGACCGGTTTCCGTCAAGACAGCTGGGCATAGGCTTGGGTTGGTGAGTAGGGAGCCCTCTACGATGCCTTCTCCGTGCAAAAGGCCTGCAGGCGTCGGAGCTCACCTCTCGCAGATTCTCTCCGTCGGGCCCGGATAGCAACGTGATTTTGCCTGCTTCCTCAGTCAATCATACTGCAATGGTAGCACCAAAAGGGATTTATAATGCCTTACCTTGGCACAAGTCGTGCATGCTTTCGGTCCCCTGCTGGATTTTGCCAGAAGTTCGTGATTCATAGTCTTGTAGAGCTTATACTTGAGTTGTAATTTTGTTAAACCTTACAGCATGTTCACCAGAGCCGATCAGACTACAGCCGTGGTCAGCACAAATCTTTCAGAAAGTCACCACGTCCCGTTTTTTCAACTTACTGTGGGCGATTGTGTCGGTCGTCAGGGAGTCGGAACGGGGTCGGAGCAATTGACATGCTCAGTTTGCTCCGTCGGAGAGATCTGACAACAGGCTAATAATCATCTGGCTCCTGCATACCCCAACCCTCCTTTATTCTCTATCTTCTTACATAGGTAGGTAGATAGATAGATAGATATGCAACGACCGTGAGAGAAGAGCGCTGCAACTCATCAATATTCATCCTGTCATGGCTGTTCTCATCTAGCTTCAATTTCTCAATCTTCTAGAGCCTATTGCGAAGAAACTAGCTGAAACACACACAGAGAGAAAGAGAGAGATGAAGCCAAGCAAACTATCTAGTAAAATATCAATGAAGAACATATTTCCTGTCATGTCATGATTTGCCCAGGTAGGTCAAGTGGTGTCAGCTATGTACAACCGCTCCTCTCATAGCAATATTTTGCAGTCGACTTTCGACATAGGCGATCCGAGTCTGCGGCAAGGAGGTTCTTTGGACCGGCCCGTAAAAAACTGAGCTGCAGTGTCTACTTAGGTAGACAGCATGTATATCAAGTGTGATTGCCCAGCTCGGCGGGTTTCGCAGCGTAGGAAACTAAGACACCGAGGCCAAAAATTGCCTTGAAAGTGAAGCGAGCTGATTTCGTGCCTTTATCTTGTTGCCTGCTGATTCTTCATTACGCTGGCAAGTCTCAGACGACGACATTGTGCTGCCTGGTGGTCTTCAGTGCAGCCGTTCTAGCTCTGCTCAGTCTTGTGAAGATGCTATTGGGTTTTCGATCGGATTTTTCAGCGACATATTCCATGGAACGGACGATTAACAAGCTTCGGCTCCGGGATTTCGATCGAATGCTTCAAATGTGATGGTCCTCTCGAAGCCACTGCGAGTGTGTAGCTTTTTCCGCCTTGATACCTGAGGCCCATCACCCGAGGGGGGGGGCGGTGGCCGACAACTCGGGCCCTACAGGTCGCTTCCAGGGTCTTGTCCTCAATGAAACATACTACCAATGTCGTCTCAGGTGTTGGGCGTTCGTCTGAATCTGAGGCCTCGACTCGGTGAATTTAAATTCCGGGACCTGGAAATCTTGAAACACTTGATCACTCCTAGAGCGTGTTAGGCCCTGGTTTCGAGAATAGGCGCAAGTTGGCAAGTAACAAAACACGCCTCGAATCATCAACAACTTGTAAATTTTCAAATGGCAGTTTGAAAAGTTGTGAACAAAGCAGAAAAAATGCGCCAACACAAAAACTGGCTGTTGTGGCTATGTCTACTGACGACTCCCAGTTGGGGTGAGTCCATGGCCCAGTCAGTATGCGATGCGCCGAGCCTCAGAGACTTGCTGTTTTCATCAGCTACATGTCCCTCTCGAAGATCATTTTCAACAAATCAGGAGCTTAATCTACTATCTCATAATGGGTGGAAAGGGGGCGATGCCTGCCAAGACCTTGGGTCGACCCAATTCTGCAGTTATACAAAAGCCTCCTTCAACGAAGGATTTGGTGTATCTATGATCACGACACACAAGCGTTTGGACGAAATATCGTCTTTACCTGCCTTTACAAAAATCGAAACCAAAAAGCCTTGGAGGAACGCCGATCCCTCTTACCATGAAGAAGAGATTCCTGGGAAAGGCATAGGGCTTGTGGCGACCCGTCGCATTGCAGCGGGCGAACTTGTGTTGGCCCGGACGCCGGCTGTGATGATAGATGATGAGGGCTTTACGGAGTTAGGGGAAGGTTCTCTCACACAACTCCTTGTACAGGCCGTAGAGGATCTACCAGAACAACATCGGGCAGAGTACTTGAAGCTTACTACACACGATGAGGTTCAAAGCCACGATGAACGAATTTATCAGGTCTTCGCCAAGAACAATTACCGAACAAGAATCGCAAACACAACAGATTTTCATGCAACCTTCATAGATGGTATGTTCTTTTGATTTTTCAATGGCTAATCTATCTACTGCATTGTCTAGGGTTATTCTCGTACTAACGAGCTATCTGACAGTGTCCCGATTGAACCATGACTGTCGTCCGAATTGCGGCTACCAATTTGACTCATCGACTCTCACGCAGAAGGTGTATGCTGCTCGGGATATTCCTGCTGGTGAGGAGTTGACGGTTGCGTATACTGAGTAGGTCAAGCCAAACAATTCCAAAGACACTTGCGAAAACCATGCTCTTCGTTGCTAGCGCAATATACCTCAGCTAGGCAATACAGATACTGACCGAAGATCTCAGTCCCATCCAAACTCGCGACACACGTCAAGCTCACTTACAAACAATGTGGGGCTTCACATGTACCTGCAAGCATTGCACTGGCGAAGAGGACGATGTCAAAAAGTCTGATGAGAGAATGGAACGGATTCATAGTCTCTGGACGGAGTTGGATGATTACACATCAGCTTCGACTGCCACCCCTGACATGGCTGAGGAACTTGTCAGCCTCTACGAGGAGGAGGGACTCAAGACGCGAATCCATGAAGCGTACTACCGTGCTGCCATCGAGTATAATGGGGTGGGAGCCTCAGCAAAGGCTGCCAGGTATGCAATGTTGAGCATCCTACGGGGGCAGATGATGGCCGGCTTTGACCGTCCCTTCGTGGAAAACATGAAGGAGCTGGTCAAGGATCCCGAGAAGCATTGGAGCTGGGATTTTCGACCACAGGAGCATGTGAAAGATGAGTTGTAGCCGTAGGAGCATGTATACTTAATGAAATTTTACAAGTGAGTAGCCAAATTAAGCCCATCGTCTTGCTGAACCAGCCGTCGAAGTTCATGCTACCTACGGATCTCAACCTGTCCCTCAGACTCCTCATGCCTTCCAGTGTTCTCAGATGGAATACTTAGCCGGGAACGGCTCTTCGCTCAAGGCGCAACCTCCCCGTCCAGCGTCCAACGCAAAAGTACAACCCAAGGGACAGACAGACTGCAAAAAAGGTCCTGAACCGGATTCGAACAGGCTCACGCTGGGTTCTGGCCGCGATTCGAACGCGGGACCTCATCCATCTGGAGCTCACAGATGACTGTGTATCTCCCTAAGGATGAATCATACCCCTAGACCACCAGAACGCCTTGAGAGGCATTGGACCGATTGTTGGAATTGGCCGAATTCGAGGGCGTTATGTACTAGAAAGCAGAGTTTTACCGTCAAAGTGGAAGACTGTGCGGAAAACTGAGTCGATGACTGGCAAGCCTCGCTCCACCCGCTGACTCGGCATATCGGAAGACGCGAAGATGCGAACAAGGCCCACTTGAACACTGAGCGTTGGTGGATCGAACCTATAGAACTTCGTTGAAAGATCAATTAATTATCTGAAGCTGGTCTTGCGGATCGTTGTAGCACAAGTGCGGTGATAATCGATCCAAGGAAACACAAGCTTTGCCCTATCGTGTGTGCAAGCCCCGGGAGCAGCACAGCATCACCGTTCTGGACACGGCAAGCCCTTCCTGCATCGACGCTATTGATGCACACCTCGCTTTGCTCAACCGTCTGAGCCCTGTCACTGGATGTCTGTGGCCACCGAGTCTTTCATGTGAGGTCATAGTATTAGTGTTGCGGTGAAATCGAATTCTGCCTGAGATGTCAGTGAGTGAAGAGTCTGCAATTGACCACCTGTTCTAGGTGGTCAGTCAAAGTCCAGAAACGCCAAAGCCCATCTACCCCTAGCCCATCCCAAAGAGTGCGTAGTCCGCCCAATGCGAGGTATTCCCTTGGGGTCCGAAACTCCAGATCAGAAACAAAAAAAGAACAAGTTTCGAGGCATATACAAAGCCCTAATGAACAGCATTCACTACCTCTTATTGCTGGAAGCCATGCCAATTCTCTCCATAGCTCCGTCCACAACGTCGCGGTCTAAAGTGGCCGCGCTACCATGATCTTGCTTGGGCATCTCTCCAGAGCCCCCTTTGCCAGAAGCCGACGCAGATGCCTCTTCTGGTTGGGCGCGAACAACTTCCCATTTCTGTAGAGGCCCACTCATGCCGACCCAGAGGTCGCCAGGAATGAAGCCGCCAACTTCTGTGGTGAATGTCTCCCGGTCTTTCCAGTCTGATTCCACGAGCCTGTCGACTTGCTCTTTGGCCTTGCGCCAGATGTTCTGAATCTTTTCCTCTACAGCTCTCCTCCTCTCCACTTCGAGGATGAGGCTGTCATAGCCACTCGCATAGCCCTCCCAGTGGTCTCGGAGGCGCTCCATGTCACTCAGTGTGGCAAAAATGGACTCTTTCTCATTGTTCCAGCGTTCCACAAATGCGCTCGCTGCCTCAATGTATGAGTCCAAGCGCGAACCAATCGCCTCCAAGATGCGGAAAGCCTGAACGACAGCCGCATAGGCCGCCTTCACCTGGTCCGACTGGTCCGCAAGGAGGTTGAAATTTTCCTCCACCCCTTGCAAAACTGTGCTCAGGTCTTCAACAACGCTGTCCACATGGCGCGCATCACGGATGACGGTGGTGACGACCTCGGCTCTTGTCCAAGTTGTGGGCTCGTCAGGGTCACCGTCCTGCGCTCGCATGACACCAGAGATGGAAACGGGGTTGGTTTCGCCCAAATCTTCGGCGTCCTTTCGTCGGGCCAGGGCCGCACCGCCTTCGGTGATGCGGACAGCCTCGACGCATATATCAAAATGACGTGTAAGTTTGGTCAGATTGGTCGCCATGTAGTGTGACTGATCCGTCATTGCCATGAAGAGCTCGAGAATGGATGGTTGGCCTTGCTGGTTGGAGTCGGTTGGGGACTTCTGGGACGGTGTAGAGACGGAAGACAGAGCATTGCTCAGACTCCGCATGTTATCGTCGAAGTGGAAAAGGTCTGTTGAGAAACTGGTCTGATTGGCCTGAGAGAGTCATTCTGGTCAGCGTCACGTATAATATGGCAAGCACGAAAGCCTTTGTTGGCTCACCTGTAATTGGTCGATGCCCTCCTTCAGATCAGCGAGCATGAGATGGACTTGGTCTTCGCTCACGAAATCGAACAAATACTTGGGTTCCTCTCCTTCAGGTCTGAACAACGGGTCGACAGGAATCTCCCGGAGCATGTCCATGGTTTTCTGCAGCTTGTCGTGAACAGCATCCATGGTGGGCGTGAGCTGCTTGAACTCCCTCTTGGAAGCATCGTACGTATGTATCATATTTCGATGGACACGCGAGAGCAGTTTGAGCTGATCAGCAATGCCCCGTTTGAGAAAAGCAGTCTGGGCGCCTAGGATGACTGATTCCTCGTGGAGTTGACGGGCGTGCGTCGACAGATCGTCTGCGCGTTGTACGAGGTTCACTGAGGAGAGGGCACGCTTGGCGGCGAGGAGATGCTCGACGAGGACCTCGACGGGGACGGAGTCGGGATCGACGAGTTCACCATCATCGGACTCGCCCCCATCGTGCTGGGGGAAACCATGGGTGATATGGTGCTCATGGAACGAGGCTGTGTTCGGGTTCGGAGGAGTAGCCATCGTGGATACTCGCGAGACGCAGCAACCTCAGATGCTGGAGACTGATGCGTGGTTCGGTGGTGTGGTCGGCAAAAAGCTGGGGATTCGGGGAGCTATCCAGCAGTTATGATCACATCTTGGGTGGTGCAGTATGTTGATGAAAGGATGAAGATGGGTGCTACCTTGCCCAGCAGGTAAGGCTCCAGCTAGCAATACTAAAAGGGTCGACGCCGGTGGGCGCACTGGGCAGTTGTTGGTCGCATGTCAGAGGAACGATTGACGCTTGACGCTGGACGCTGGACGCTGGAGACCGAGTCCGCGCACGTCAGGCTGCCTTAGCACCAATGACATGTGCTTGCCCTGCAACGCCGTATCGTAGAGGTCCAATCAGATAAGCTTTGAGACAGGGGCCCGATCCGCTGCCATGCTCCCCGGTCTAGGCTAGTCTTGTAAGTGAGACATCCCTGCATGGCCATGCATTCCCGCATCCGGGCTCAGTGATGATTTTCACGGTGTAATGTGTGCTCCCACCTACAAAGGAAAAATTGGGAGAAACAAAACTTGGTATTGGACAGATGGTGTGGCATATGAGAGGACTAATTTTGCCATAACAAGAATTTTATCCAGCCAGAGAGCGTATGGTAGCATGTCAAAGTGAGCAAAGCCAGGAGAGCAGAGGGGTTCAGCACTGAGATGCCCATAAAAGCACCAAACGGATAAAAATAGCAACAACTGTAGCCACATAACTATCTATCGACCATCTTGATCTGGACTTCTCATGGTTCAAAGCAAAAAGTTCCCATGGCTGGTGTATAACACTTTGCAGTCATGTTGACCACAGTTTCGAACCTCATTGTTTCCCAAGTGCTTCTACAACACAGTGACTTATATGATACACAACCTACAAAATCACAACTCAACTGTCCTGTTGCTTGAAAAAAGAACAATTGGAAAATAACACTGCCTTATATATGTAGTCTTTGTGGACATTTGCTCATATCACATCCTCCCATTGAGCAAAATGACTGAGCACAATCATGCCTTCCATAGAGCTGTTTGGACAAAGGAGGTTCATTGATTGGTGTTGATCTGCTAATTTCTACCTGGGTGGGGATACGATTTTACAGTAATTATATTGATGTATTGTAAAGAATTTACTACATACATGAAGACAATTGGCATGGGAGATTAAAGACAAATGTGAATAAAAGAGGTTGTATTGTCTCAGCCTCGCAAGCGCCTTGCCGGCGGCAACAAGCCTGGTTTTGTTCATGACATCACCCAAAAGCGTTTTAATTATAGACGCGAATTTAACGCGTCTACTGTGGTACAAACGTGACGACAAACCTTCTCAAATCCCAGGCCGACAATTAGAGCTCAGAGCAGCATCTGGAGGTAATTAGATAAAAAAAACTATGGAAGCTGGTACTTTCTCAGCCAGAAGACTCGACAACATCAAGCGCAACAAGGCACTTCTGGAAGATCTCGGAGCTGCTGCACAGGCCCAAGTGATTCAAGACTCAGCAGCAATATCAACGCGAAACGCCCGTCGTTCAGCTGGGAAGAGACAGCGGGTGGAAAAGTCCAGAGCTGCACCATCAAGAACCTCTGCTCGCATAGCAGCAACACCTTCAAAACCAAAATATCATGACGATGGAGATGGAAATGATTTGGCCAAGGGTTCGATGGTGAGGTCTCGAAAGCAGGGCCAGAGGCGATCAACAGGAACCTCTATCAAACGCGAAGAATTCAATCTACAAGATGTCTCTGTAGATCCTGACCCGCACGTCGACGAATTGCAGGCCTCCTGGACATCCTGGACCCCATCCGCCCCTCCTCCCACTCGCGACGAGGCCGGCTTCTTCCACTTTGACTCCCATCCTGATTTCACACCAAACAAATCACCTGCCGAGGTCGTGCGAGAAGGCGCCTTTGGTGGATCCTACTTCCGGCCTCTGTACTCCAAGAAGCTGGGTATCACCATTCAGGACGACTGCCCCGACAACATGGCAGAAGGTCTCGATGCGTCCTACTACCTCACGTCCCCAACCTACAATCCCGAAGCGAACAAATTCAAGGTCGCCTGTGGACAGAGTATCGAGCAGTGGGAGGCCAATGGCTGGATCAATCATCAGTTCGATGTTAGGGGTTGGTTCCAGTGGTACTGTCGTTATTTCGACGGAAGGAGGTGCGTTGATGACGACAGGCAAGTCAGCAGATGGAAGAAATGTGTGGGTCCTACAGGTAGATGGAGAAGAATGCTCCTCAAGAAGTATATGAGTGCAGGGGTAAGAACCGTGTGGGACGATGGAGAGGATGAGGATGCTCCGGAGGTCAGCCCCGTCATGCATCAGACTTGTCATCATTGGTCTTTTGAGGTCACACAGGACATCCTGGATGAATACTGGAGGGTAGGAAGATAGTCTTGGGAATAACTCTTGAATCGGGCTTCCATGAGGGAACTGGGTCAAGTCTCAACTTGGCCAAGGGAGCCCTGAACACCCCGGCTGCGATCATGGACGTGACAAATGCGTATGATGCTAGATGTCTACCTAGGTATAGAATTCGAAGTCTGCAAAGCATGGGTGCTGCGACAAGCTGGCCGGGCGACGGTGAGAGTAGACTGTGCATTGCGCCTTTCTACAGAATAGTTACTCAACAGTGAAGCGGATGCTGTAGAGTCTGTGTACAACGGACTGAGCGAAACGCGTGATAAGATTACCTAGATATGTACATGCTCGTGTGTCAAATAAATCGTATACTCGACCGTGCGTCGAAACCTAATCATCGGCCAACACCCATCATGCCCTGGCTACAAGAGTCCCAAGGCTGTCGGGCTGAGACTGCTCAGGAGCATTTGGTCACACTCGGCACATTTGTACAGCTCCCATATGTCTTGCCTCCAGTGACAACGACATTAGACCATGTCCAGGATGAGCAGGAACCAGAGCCGCACGTGATGACAACATCATATCCGCTGCTCGAGACGGCGCCGCTACCAGAGATGTTCTTGATGGTAAGATCGGTGATGGGTACTCCACTGCTTGCGGTACCACCATCGAGATCTCCTCCATCATAGTTCTGCTCGATGAGAATGCCATATCTACACAAAACTTTGTCAGACGGTTGAATGTATGTGGACTCAAATAAGGGGTACGCACTTAGAAATGCTCTCAAGCGTGATATCATCGTATTCAACGTTGGTGACCGTGCCAGTGTCACCTTCAATAGTCTTGATACGGATTCCTGTTCAATGACTTAGCCATAGTAAAAGCACGATAATCAGATCGGGGAACTCACCGTTGACCGAGTCGGTCACCGTCGAAGTCAAGAATTGGACTCCGTCGACTGTGTTATCGTCACGCCCACCAACGGATCCTATGGACAGGCCGTGTCCTCCAGAGCAGTAACCATCCCTAAAAATAATATTCTATAGGAGATAGTTAGTCAAAATGCGACAGGAACTTGATCACAGGGTTACTTACGGTGCCGGAGTTAATTGCTACGCAATCGTCTTGATTGTAGACCGTGGCGTATTCGATAAGTACAGTGTCAGAAGCTCCGATATCGAAGGCGTCAGTGTTCTTGCCCAAGGAATCACCAGCCGAAGCATCGACAGTAATGTAAGCCAATTCAAGATTAGAAGCACCATTGATAGAGAAGGCCTGGACGGGCGGGTTCAGGATCGTAAGAGTCTCAATCAGGGAGTCCGTGAGATCGTGGGCTTGGAAGAACTTTGGCTTGGTCACGCCACCGCTGCCTCCCTCTCCATCCCAGTAGCTCTGTTTGGTGTGTCAGTACACTCGACATATTCGGATGGCCATTTCGGAAATGCTTACAGGACCATTGCCGTTCAAAACAGAAGTACCAGACGACAACCCTGCAACTTTGATGTTGGTGCCCGAAACAGCAAAGAGAGGTCCCTCCCACTCGGAATAGGCGAATGAAGTTTCTCCCTGAAATATAACGGTCGTGTCATCTGGAAGATCTGTCATGTCCAATGTCTTGCCAGCCGGCACCGTCAGGGCGTTCAAGACTATGGTCGAACATGAGGCCTTGGACACGGAGGCAGAAGAGTAGCCAAGGCTCCCCGAGAATGTGCATGTGGCAGCTCGTGCCTCGATGGCCCGCTCCTCGATGGCCCGCTCGACTTCAGCAGGACTTGGTGCCGCGGTTGGGGCCGGAGCCGCCTCAGCAGCAGGAACAGCGAGGACGGCTCTGGCCAAGAAGGCCAAGCTTAGGGCTGTAAGTGACAGCATCTTGGCAGGTAATTTTGACCCACCCACAGGAACAAGGCTATATTCAAAATAATGAATTGAGTATAGTACAGAAGGGTGATGGGTGGCTGCTGCTACTAGACTGCCAAGGCAGAAAACCAAGTGTAAGCGAAGCCACAACGCTTTATATGCTCTTGGCCTTCCTCCTTCTCCGGAAGAACTGTGAACATTATCTCGTACTTCATCGACAATTTGGGCTAGACAAACGGAGGTTCCGCATCGAACCCGCACAGAAGATAGATGGCGGCGAAATTCAGGAAAAGTGTTGACTTGTGTCCTGGGCTATGTTAAGGTTCAAGGCAGTGGCCCGCAGACCTATGCCTACACAAAGTCCATGAGTATATCTCAAGTCGAATGGCAGATTCGTGGAAGAATCTGAAAGAGATTGCCCGTCAGCCAAATGGTAAGGCTTGGCAACAGACGAGCGAATATATTACTGGTGCATTCTTTTCCTTCAAGATAGGCGGGTCGCCTTATAGGCTGTAAGAGGTAACGCGTGCCCAAATTGGAGACCCGTCTCCTTAGTCGAAATTTGACATAGCGGGAGCAAGTTGATACAGCAATAGTCCTCGCCAGACGCCGTTGGGACGCCAAAGACTTGGTTGTTCTGAGGCTCCATCCTCACATACCTAGGTATTCCTGAACAACTTCAATGATGAGGATGAGAGAGGTGGGGATGCAATCGGAGCATTGATTTCCGCTGGCCGCAAGTCGACAAGCATAATTAATACCCGAGCACCCACTTGCATTAGAATCAGATGATTGAGACCTTTGAAGATATACTTTTTCCACATGATGTGCGTCCAAGCCGTTACTAACACCGCAACCACAACCGCCGACGTCGATGCAGCCGCAATTTACTAACTGCACCAAGTGGCCCACAAAATCTCAATAGCAACATGGTTAATACAATACTGCTGTCTTCTGAAGCGCAGCTGTCAGACTTTGTCAGCTCTAGCTTGCTAGGGAGCCACAATACGTAGGTAATCACTCGCTTACTAGCCACCATTAAAAACCGCTATTCCCTTTTCCGCATTATGCCGCGAGGCTCAGCCGCAAACGGAGGGTCAGCAATGCCTAAACAGTCGGGGTCTCACATCACAGAAAATCAACATCATGTCCATCCTGCTCAACCTGCCCGTACTTGTTGAATGAATTGCTGGGGACCCGGAGATCATGGCAGACGCAAAGAAAACCCAGTCGCAACAAGGTGGAGAAGCTGCGATAGCAGCAGGTGACGATGGTCCTCCTGAGTATGAGGCCTCTACTCCAGGACCCTCCTCTTCGCGACCACGTGCAACCTCGGATCATAACGAAGGCCCGACCTTGAATGATCCGTTCAACTTTCCGCAAAGTTCAGGCTTGCCGCCATACTCAGAGGCAGCCCGCATCGTCAAACCTGTTGCCATCCCACAACTGCGTCCGGACGCGGCGGCACCTTTCCTTGATGCGTATTCACCAACTCTGACGAGCCGCGGCATCACACCGGAGACATGGTACTCATTCATCAAAACCATGTCAGCCTTTCTCACGGCCAAAGTTTCCGACAAGGCCGTTGCTCATGCTGGTGATATGGCGCGGCAGTTGGGATCTGGCCCCAGATCCTTTGGTAAAGGAGTCGCGCGGAACGCTAAATCAGTCAGTCAGCATATCAAGAGTAATGCCAAGCGAGGAGACGTGCTTGGGACAGCTGTTGGGGTCGTGGGAGGTGCCATCTCTCTGACCGTGGGAACGGCCCTCAGTGCGGTCGGAACGATTGTATCGCTTCCGGCCTCAGCTGTTGGAGCAGTTGCTAGGAAGCCGCAGACGCCGGTGGAACGTGCTGCAGCATACGCTGCTGTTGCAAACAAAGACTGGCTCAACTCCCGAGGATTGTATGCTCAGATCCTCGATACACAGCAGCTGTGTCGGCTTATTGGGATGTCAGACCCAAGACAGCTTATCGAAAGTGCTAGCGACGGCAAGGCCGAAGGTGCTGCGGGGCGGGTGAAGCTTCTATCGCAGTATCTTTGCGAGTTACAGCTCAAAGATGATGGGGAGCTGGAGCTGGGCGTCAGCACATTGTGGTTGGTCGTGAACCAGGTGTCTCAGTAAAGGGCAAGCAACGAAAGTGACCCAATGACCCACTCCTGGCGAGTTCGGGGATGGGTAATCGAGTCCACAACCAAGCATCAATCAATCCCGGTGGCCTGGCCTCGATCCTCAGTACCCGGTTTACTGAAAGAGCAGCACCAGGACACGCTGTGTATTCGTGGACGTGCAATAAGAATCGAACCTTGACTGAGAGTAAACTTCCCCGCCAGAGGTTCGATTGCATATAACGAGGGCAGCAGGACGAGGAGGTTGCACGCAGGAATGAAGTAATGAGATGATCATTTTGCAAATAGCTCTATGTATGTCCTTTATCAAGAATTAACGCAGATATACTATATCGATTTGTACTTTTCCTGGGATTCGGTGGACCGCGGAGATGGACCACGAAAAATGTGAGCAGGGCATTTCCCAAACTCAAACCTGATACGCGACGCAGAGTTGCTTGTGAACACGACATCAAATGAACCGATTGTCAACAGGGAGCGCATATCATTCACTCCCCAGCTTTTTATAGGGTGCAAAGTCTTGGGATTATTTGGCTTCCTTTGAGCTACGCTTTTCGGCAAAGGATTCTGAACGAAGGACGAGGTAGGCAGAGTAACAGTGCTCCATTTGAGGATGCCGCCCACGACGAGCTTCTCTGGTCGTGACGTCTCTCGTCAATGCTACCGATGCGGAGGCGTGGTTCCGACGCTGCGCAATCTATGAATGATGTCGATCCGTCGATCATCACAGTCAACGCTCACAAAGCTTTGATCTACTCCACCGCGGAAACGGTAGGTTCAACCTGGTCGATGTGGGCTCACAGGGTTTAAAGCTGTATCAAGAATTCGGTTCCATAAAGTGACTTGGCTCAGATTTATAGCTTAATGGTTCGTTCATCATAACAATAACCATAATTCTGCTGCACATGTTCTGAAACCAGACGCGGCACGTACCAGACATGCCGGCCGTGTCCACTCTCCCAGACAAGCAAGATGGGATGAAAACACGCGGCCCACGAACGAGGCTAAATAGCACCAAACGCCCAGTTTGTAAACAAGAATTATACGCAATGGAAAACATCAAGATTTTCAGGCGTGATTTTTTGCTGCCAATATGAGATATCTTTTGGCATTTCAGGCTATTTTGGCCCCGAGTGTCTTTGCAACTTCCAGTGTCGTCTTCGAGTCGCTGCACCAAGTGCCCCGGGGTTGGACATGGACGCAGAGCGCGCAGCCGGAGGAGCCCGTCAAGTTGAGACTCTCATTGAAGCAGCAGAACCTCGATGAATTCTATGAGAACTTGATGCAGGTATCAACACCAGACCATCCGCGATATGGACAGCACTATGAAGGACACGAGCTGCGAAGTCTCTTGAAACCAAGCGATGAGGCGACTTCGACTGCTGTCAGATGGCTACAAGAGAACAATGTTACTTCGATCCGGGATGATGGGGACTACATCTTCCTCCGAACCACAGTCGCTACAGCGAACAAGCTGTTGGATACGCAGTTCGCCTGGTACCAGAACGAAGCGGGAGAGCATCTGCTCAGAACGATGAGATACTCCGTCCCACAGGAGGTGGCGGCACACATCAACTTTTTGCAGCCAACGACGAGATTCGGTTCTACACAGCCTCTTGCGACCCGTCTCAACATCATGAATTCTGGAGAGACTGCCACCGGACAGTCGAAATGGATCTCTGCACCCCCGGAACTCAAAGAGAATGCCGCCCTCGCGGTGAATAGCAGTTGCAACAGTACCATCACGCCTCGATGTCTCTATCAGCTATACAACATCAACTTGAAAGGGAGTTCAGCGGGCAACAACCAGATTGGCTACGCCTCCTTTGTGGGCCAGTCCGCGCGGCAAACCGATAACTCCCTCTTTGCACAAACTTATGCCCCCTTTGCCGCAGGGAAGAATTTCTCCGTGGTCACGTTTAACGGCGGAATCAACGACCAGACCAGCAACAACGACTCAGGCGAGGCCAATTTAGATCAACAATACGCCATGGCGGTCGGATTTGACGTGCCGGCTGTAGAGTTCATCACAGGAGGACTAGGGCAGCTGGTTCCTGATGGCGACACACCAAACCCGGCGGACAATTCCAATGAACCATTCCTCGAATTCGCAATGGGCCTTCTAGCCATGGACAATGCGGCAATTCCAAACTCAATCTCCATATCCTATGGCGAGAACGAGCAGGAGATCCCGCTTGCGTATGCCACACAGGTGTGCAACATGTTTGCACAGCTTGGCGCGCGAGGGAAATCCATCATCGTTGCGTCGGGCGATTCTGGCACTGGTGACTTCTGCCAGGCCAACGATGGGACGAATGCCACAAGGTTCCAGCCGCAGTTTCCAGGGGCTTGCCCATATGTCACTGCAGTCGGCGGGGTGAGTGACATTCAAAATTCTTTCCTTTGCCGTGCCAGCTTGCGTATCTAACACACACATCAACAGACTAGAGGCATTGCCCCCGAGACCGCTGTCGCGTTTTCCTCGGGCGGTTTCTCAAATGTCTGGCCACGCCCGGCTTATCAAGATGCAGCGGTTCCTGCCTACGCCCAGCAGATGGCCAACAACTTCACAGGCCTCTTCAACGCCTCTGGCAGAGGTTTCCCAGATGTCGCTACGCAATCTGTGGGTTACCGAATCATACAGTCAGGCCGCGATGTCGGGGTGCAAGGCACCTCAGCTGCAGCCCCGACCTTCAACGGCGTGATCGCACTGCTGAATTCAGCCCGCATCGCCTCCAACCAGTCGACCATGGGCTTTCTGAATCCGTGGCTGTACTCGAACGCTTCCGCTGCGTTCAACGATGTGACCACAGGGACGTCGGCGGGGTGCAACGGGCAGTCTCGCTTCAATGGGGGCCCGAATGGCAGTCCCGTGGTGCCCAATGCTGGCTTCCCAGCGGCCGTGGGATGGGATGCTGTCACAGGCTTGGGCACACCGGATTTTGCCAAATTGCTTGCGCTGGCTGCGCCAAATGTGCAGAACCAGGGCGGAGTGATATCAGGAGCGTAAATGGAGAAAGACCAGAGACTTAATGGATCGTGTAAATAGCAAATAGGCTGGATTGATTCCGTCAACCAAATTGCATAGACCCCTAATTATTTATTTCTTCTTTTGAATTTTTCGGCTTATATTCCAGCATTGTGCTTTGTGAGCCAAGATCACACATCCCGGAAGACGATCTTCTTGATCGTCTTAGCTGGGCAACTTCCGGAAGGTTGATATGCCTGTTGATATATCACTGAGCATGCATTCCTCAGCGGTCGCGTTTGCTCTATCGTATGATGAAGAGCCTAATGACAACAAAACTCATGGCCAAGAACTGCTTTTCGAGTCGTTTCGTGATCACAAAAGCTCGATTATCAAGCAGAGCGAGCTTTGCTGCTCACAGCTTCGCAAAGACCGTCGGTACGCTCCCACCCATCTCAACCAGTGTGCTCTTGTTCTTGACCCAAGCCTCGAGTCCCTTCCTGCCGTTCTCCACCCCCAAGCCGCTCGATTTCCAGCCACCGACTGCCATCTCCGCAGGTGACTCGCCCCATGTGTTGACCCATGTGATGCCGGCCTCGAGCTGTGCGATGACCTGGTGGCACTGGTTGATATCTTTACCAAAAACACCAGCAGCCAAACCCAGGTCAGTCGCATTGGCCCGTTTGACAGCCTCATCGATGGTGTCATATGTCAATATGCACATCACTGGGCCAAAGATCTCCTCCTTCACAATCTTCATGTCGTCTGTGCAGTCTGTGAAAACGGTGGGCTGGACCCAATATCCGTCCTTCAGTTCTTGTGGAACTGTCAAAGCCTGCGGTGAGGTGTTCCCACCATACAGCACCCTCGCTTTATCATTCTCAATACCATGCCGAATGTAATTGAGGACCTTTTCTTGATGAGGCTTGCTGCTCAATGGTCCAAAGTTGGTGTTCATGTCGAACAGGTCCCCAGCCCGGATGAACTGCATCTTCTCCTTCAGGACCTTTTCAAATTCCGCCTTCATCTTTCTCGGCACAAACACCCTCGTTCCGTTGGTACACACCTGGCCCGTGCTGTAAAAGTTCGCCATCATGGCCCCATCCACTGCGTTTTCAACCTCGCAGTCCGGTAACACTACCACAGGGCTCTTACCGCCCAACTCCATGGTTACATACTTCATGTTACCCGCGGCCGCACCGGCCACCTTCTTACCCGTCGACACCTGACCAGTGAAGCTCACCTTTGCGATCGCCGGATGCGATGACAATGCTGCGCCGACCTCACCGGCGCCATATACCACGTTGAACACACCATCCGGCACGCCAGCTTCGCGGTAGATCTCGGCCAGGTACTGCGCATGGAGCGGCGTGTATTCGCTCGGCTTATAGACCAATGTGTTTCCGGCGGCAAGACATGGCGCGGATTTCCACAATGCAATTTGAATGGGGTAGTTCCATGCGCCGATAGCTGCGCACACGCCGAGCGGCTCCTTGGTTGTCTGCACAAACGCCTCAGGCCGCAGACGGAAGGCCTCGCCGTTGAGTCCACCCGAGGCGATCAGCGATGCATAGTACTCAAGGACATCGGCACCAGTGACGATATCAACAGTGGAAGTTTCTGAGAAGGGTTTGCCGGTGTCCAGAGTCTCGATCCTGGCTAGGGCGTCATTGTGAGTACGCAAAAGGGCCACGGCGCGATGGAGAATCCGAGAACGCTCAATGGGGGGTGTTGTAGACCACGAGGGGAAGGCTTGTTTGGCGCTGGCGATGGCGGCATTGATGGAAGCCGGTGAGGAGGTGTGTATTGTGGCGACAGGCTTGGCAGTTGAGGGGTTGATGGTTTGAAAGGTGCCTGCGCTAGAGCTGGACGGTTGGACCTTGCCGCTGTAGAAGGTGTGGCGGTCCTGCTCGCTTGAAGATGATATGGAGCCCATAGTTGGAGTGGTCGTGGTCGTGCTTATGAGAATGTGAGAGTCGGGTGTGAGAGCTGATGCGTGGTGAGTGAGCGGCGTACGTAAGTGCGCAGAGCGATGAGTGTAGTCTCAATGAGGCGATTCCCGGAATGGAGCAGAGCATCAGCCCATTCAACGGAAATGTTAGCTAATGGAATATTATTATCGAGAACTTTTTTTTTTCCTTCCCCCGAAGAAGCTGACGCTTTGGACACGGCGTTTGCAAATGAGAAACCTTGATTTTCTTGGAAGGTGGTCGGTCGATCTCAAAAGCGGAGCCGGAATTGGTGGCCCCTGATACGCTGGTACGCTGGTACCTACGCCGGTACCTACACTGTTACCGTAGGGCTTAACCAAAATCTGCGAGTCAACCCCTGAGCATGTCCAAACTGCGCCCAGGCAGCGGACCGACAACCGACCTCATCAGATCAGTCGATGGAACTCCCTACGTTATCTCTTGTCCGCTTTTTCACGGCGTTAAATCGGTTTCTCTTAACTAGGTACGCATATCAATGCTATGCACTCCCATCTTATCTTTCCTGCTTATGCCTAGAAAACTAGCGCGGGTGCCACACAGCAAGGTTCTGTACAATGTATCCAACATCAATCTATCTTCACCAAAACAGCGAGTCAGTTCCGCCTCAAAAGTGCTCTCCAACCACGCCATCCACCCGGACGATCCCGTCGCAAAAAACGTTGACACAGTGCCTTTGCCTAGACGATGACGTCAAAGATCCTGGCGTCGTGTGCTTCGTGGAGATGTGGAGTCGTGGAGTCGTGGAGCCGTGGAGCCTGGGGGGGGGAGAGAGAGAGTTGCATTATCAGTTCAGTCGCGAGACCGACAAATCGACAAAGCGATATTTGAGAGTGTTTGGGCGGTGGAGAAGAGACAGTGGACGTATGCCGAGGGTCGAGAAGAATTTTTTATCAATCCTCCTGTAGCGTTGCAGAATAGACCGCTCTTGATGCTACTATCTACTTGTACTCGGTTGTCCCGAGTGTCCCTATTACATACAGTACCTACCTACTTGTACATACTTAGTACTCTGGCTCTGGCAGGTTTTCTTTCGACAGTTAGAGGTCTAGCACCAGCCTGTCGGCCGAGCCGTTGCCCTTGGTTCGGGGGTTGTCCTTGCACAGCAGGCCTGCCATGCTTTAAGAGGGTGTCATAGATTGCGCGCGTGACCGGGCTGAGATGCTGTGATCAACTCCATTCCGTAGGTACAAGCGAGGACGCAATAGGTGAAGAAGAAGAAAAAGAAAAAGAAAAAGAAAAAGTCCCCATTGCGAAAGCCCTCTGCCCTAAATTCCGGCTCTGAGGACCCTGCATCCATGAGACTATCCTCCTGCTGGGTCTTCATTCGCCGAGACGTGCCTTGAAATGGACCCACTGACACCTCAAATGCAACCAGGGGCACTCCCCCACGAACCCCATCCATCTCACGCGGCTCAGCCCATCTACAGCGAATGTACCCCTCCATTTCGTAATTTTTTTCCAGGTACCTTGGCTCCTAGCTTGATAACTGCAAGGCTTTCTCTTCCTTTGATTTTGAGTTTTTTTTTCTATGCCCAGACAATGTAGTCGTCAGGGGCTTTTTCCGGCCCACATCGCGTGTACTGCATGTGTAGGCTGCTTCCGGACAGCTTATCCTGGACCAAGATAAGCGGCGCGGCGTACGCTAGAGCTTGAGTCGGTCGCATAAGGTATTTTAAATAGACTAAACGTCGTCTCATCCTGACGACCTAACTTTTCTGTTGTAAGGTTGAAAAAAAAAGGAAGAAAAAGAAAGGGACCGAGAAATCGTGAGAATCTTCGAAAACGTTCCTAGAACTTGTCAACTCTTCACTGAGAACGACAAGACCTTACACATCCTCGCTCGCTCTCACCGTGCTGCTCACCCCCCAAGACAGCTCATCATCCTCCCGGACACTCCTCAACGTCGCTCACAACTGCTCCCACGATGGCGACCACATACATTTCTCCAGCGGACTGTGACCGCTATGACTACGTGATTGTCGGTGGTGGCACAGCGGGATGTGTGATAGCATCCCGTCTGGCTGAGTACCTCCCTCACAAGCGAATCCTCGTGATCGAAGCCGGACCCAGTGATTTCATGGACGACCGTGTGCTCGACTTGCGACAATGGCTGGCACTGCTCGGTGGCGAGCTCGACTATGACTACCCCACCACAGAGCAACCCATGGGTAAGTGAAATTGAAAGAGATGACTGTCAACAGACGATGGAGCAAAGGCAGTAAAGAATCACCCTCTCTCTCCCGGGTTCGACGCTCGCTTCATCGTGATCTCTCCTGTAAAAAAGAAACCGCAGGAAAAAAAAAAAAAAAAAACAGATAGTGAATCTTGAGGCTCATCCATACTCTTCTCCCAAACAGGTAACTCGCACATCAGGCACTCACGCGCCAAAGTCCTCGGCGGCTGCTCTTCGCACAACACGCTCATCTCCTTCCGACCATTCGAATATGACCTGAAGATCTGGGAGTCCCTCGGCGCCAAGGGCTGGGAGTTCAAAGACTTCATGCGCCTGATGAACAAGCTGCGCAACACGGTGCAGCCGGTGCACGCACGCCACCGCAACGCGCTGTGCAAGGACTGGGTCCTTGCTTGCAGCGACGCCATGAACATTCCCGTGCTGCCCAACTTCAACGAGGAGATCACCAACACGGGCTCGCTCAAGCAGGGTGTCGGCTTCTTCAACGTCGCATACAACCCCGATGACCACCGCCGGTCATCTGCGTCGGTGGCGTACATCCACCCCATCCTCCGCGGCGAGGAGCACCGCCCGAACTTGACCATCCTGCTCAAGGCGTGGGTCTCCAAGATCAACGTGCACAATGACACGGTCCGCGGCGTCAATGTCACGCTTTGCGACGGCTCCAAGCGCACCATCAACGCGCGCACCGAGACCATTCTGACTGCTGGCGCTGTGGACACTCCTCGTCTCATGCTCTTGTCAGGCCTTGGTCCCAAGGACCAGCTGCAGAGCCTGCACATCCCCGTGATCAAGAACATCCCGGGCGTGGGCGAGAACCTGCAGGACCACCCAGAGTCCATCATCATCTGGGAGCTCAACAAGGAGGTGCCGCAGGGCGAGACCACCATGGACTCGGACGCAGGCATCTTCCTGCGGCGCGAGAAGCCCAACGCGGCGGCGTACAAGTTCAGTGCGAACCCGTCCGCACTGCCCGATGGTGACATTGCCGATGTCATGATGCACTGGTATGTATCCGAAAATTCTGAGAGAGAGCCCCCGCGGAGCTCATTATCGCGTCTGCTCAAGGAGCTTTGCTGACTCTAGCAACCACACACATAGCTACCAAATCCCTTTCACAATGAACACGCAACGCCTCGGCTACGAGACCATCCCCGACAAGTTCGCCTTCTGCATGACGCCCAACATCCCCCGGCCCCGATCCCGCGGCCGGCTCTACCTGACCTCGGCCGACCCCACCGTCAAGCCCGCGCTCGACTTCCGCTACTTCACCGACCCCGAGGGCTACGACGCCGCCACGCTCGTGTACGGCATGAAGGCGGCGCGCAAGATCGCCCAGACCGCCCCCTTCAAGGACTGGATCAAGCGCGAGGTCGCCCCCGGCCCAAAGATCCAGACCGACGAGGAGCTGAGCCACTACGCCCGCAAGGTCGCCCACACCGTCTATCACCCGGCGGGCACCACACGCATGGGCGATGTCGAGCGCGACGAGTTGGCCGTGGTGGATGCCAAGCTGCGCGTGCGTGGGCTGCGCAAGGTGCGCATTGCCGATGCCGGTATCTTCCCCACCATCCCCACCATCAACCCCATGTTGACGGTGCTGGGTGTCGCGGAGAAGGCGGCCGAGATGATCGCAGAAGAGGCTGGATGGAAGCAGCAGGCCAGGCTGTAAAGGGGTGGTTGGGTTGACGGGGGATTTCTGCTATTACATCGCATTGACGGTTAGCTGGAGTTTCTGCTTAGAAGAAAGAAGGGGAAAAGGGCATATAGCAATCGGAAAATTACAATGTTGCTTTTAGGGACACCAACCAACAAATCCCAATTCAGCTTTGGGTGCTGTGATGTTCGCAGTCAACGCTTCTGGGCCGATACATGGCTTCGGTGTGATATCTTTTCATCTGATGAATTGCTGTCCTCTGCGCCAACAACTGTTCTCTATCCGGCTGTAAATTCTCATCGCCAGAGATCTATGTATGGTACGTGATACAGGCCCCTCCACTTCACCTACTCGAATAAGACGAATTACCTCGGCAGATGCTGAATCGAGCTACTCAATCCGGCTCTTAGCTGTGTCCCACACAACATCTTCAGCATATGCCTCCAGGCAAGGATAGAAGTCACATGCTTTCAAGTTGCCCGAAGTAAGAGCATGGGCAAGAGAACTGGACGGCGGAGCATGTAGGCGAGCAACAAGCTTGACAAACTCATTTTCTCTATCAATATCTGATTTTCTGTGATCTTGTAGAGCTACCTGGTGCAGCTCAGGAAGAAATTAAAACCGCACTTCAAACCAAAAAAACTCAAAACATCTCCCCGTGGATGGACTCATCTTACAGCTTGTCGAAAACTATGGCTTGCCATCTAGTCGAAGGTCCTCTGCACCCAGAATATTGATGTCCGCCCCTACCTAGCAGCCCACTCGCTGAGGTATGTCACAATGAGTCTTGTCCATAATCCACTTGTTGTCGAGGGCCATGATTCCGCTCATCAAAGTATTGCCCATCTTCCTTTTACGAAGCATGTCTACTGTTGAGGTGGATTCTGGATCTCAGAAGGAGTCCTTGCCCATCAGCGTGAGCAATTCTTCCTTCATGGCGGTGCGTTTTGTCGAGCGACGCGTGTCAGTCATGGGCGTACCCACGAACTGAGAGAAAGGCGATGCTAGTGATTTCCGTCAGCGTTTTGAACACACCGAAAGGAAGGTCTGCAGAACATCGTCTAGGCCGCAAGACGATATTTCGCGCCTAGAGATAGCAGCACTTACAGTTATGATCAAAGCTGTACCAAGCCGCATAGGTATGCCAACTCTCATCGAGCTCTAAGGCCTGAACCAGCGCATTGATCCCAGCTAGCTGCTGGTAAGGTGAGTCTTGCTCCTCTTCTGTGTGCGCGACAAGAGCTCGTGCCGAGGTTGGGTCAATATACTTTGTCATGCTTGACTGGGAACCATCACTCGAGGCTAGCTCTGGTTCTGACTTGCTGGACCCATCTGGCTGGGGATCTTTGGCCACAATAGGCCCTGCACGGATCACAGCGTTGAGGAAAGGGAACATGAAGGGATAGATATCTCTGGCGAGTTGAATACCCTTCAACTTGTCGAATGACTCCACAGTGGTCGGCCAGGTACTCATGGGTCTACCAGTGGCTATGAGATACTTCGCGAAGTTCCTATTGCTGGTGGTACAGCCGAGCCCAAAGATCTTCAAGGTCTGTAGGTAGCGGAGTTGAAGCAGCTGCGATGCCACACCAGGCATGAAATTCCACTCGCTATCGCTGACATGGATATGGACATGAATCAGGCGACTCAGGGTTTGAGGACGCATGAGGAGAAGGAAGGTCTGCAGAGCCGTCAGACGAAGGAAGACGAATTTGTGCTTTGTGTACAGGACAACAGCTGCCTCTTCATAGATCCCCTTGGAGACGCGAAGCAGGCCGAGATTTCGAAACCTTGCGTGGTCGGAGAAATGGACCCAACGATCTGGATGAGGCCTGTAGACCTCATAGATGTTGCGGCGGAGTCGCCAATTGGTCAGAGTGGTAGACTGAATGGATATGACACTGTCTGGGGTGCCAACAACGAGCTTGTAGACAGCCTCGCGAAGCTCAGGGACTAGGTTCCTACAGGCAAGCAAGGGCATTCATTAGCCTGGGTCCCAAAGACCACCGGTATGTGTTGCTGACGAGATCTTACATGAATGGGAAGGGCTTTGGCTCTTTGATCCTGTGCTTCTTGACCTTGGGCTTCTCTGTGTGTTTCTTTTGGTTCGGCTGAAGGGTCTGGTATATTATTAGCAGCAACTAAGCATCCCACAAAGGCAATTTCTATCTCTGCCATTCAACTCACCCATTCGTCGTCGTCGTCGTCGTCGTCGTCATCGTCGTCTGAGGCTGAAACCTGGTCTTTGGCAGCAGGGCTGGTGGCGTTGGCTTGATCAACGGTTTCACTGTCTTGGTCCAACTCATCCTGGCTGTTGGCAGTCTCGCTGTAAGTGACAGCAGTGCGTTGGCGCTTTGGATAGCGTCGCCCTGGATCAGAGGGGGACGACATGATGGCTGTGTTGGTGTTTGGGAGTAGGTGTAGGTTGTTCGCCGTTGGGAACAGCCTGCAGATTGACTTTTGCACTCGCAAGTGTTGAAGAACAGAGTCGTGATTTTTGGTTGGTTGCAAAGAAGAAGAGAAAGGAGACTCGAGCTTTGAATTTACAAACTGCACAGGTTGATTCAAGTGGGGCAGTTGTTGAAGGCAGTAGTAATGTACAAGTGAGTTTGCTAGAAGGAGCTAGTTACCTAGCTATATAGTTACAGGGCAAGGGGGAAATCTTGCAGTGAATAACAAAAATTCCCTAGCAGAAGCCTTGACCACCAGAACACCAAATGGGACAATCTTGTGCCTCATTCACTGCTCAGAATTCCATCAGTCAGAATTAACGCCAACAGAATTCAGAACCTTAAGCCACTGTTTTTAGGGGGTTTAATTTCATTCCAAGGACAGATCCCCAGCTAGCTTGCTCACACAAGCTGGACACGTTTTTATGGTTGTCTATACATCTTATCAATAGGGCAAGGCTGATGAAGTTCGACAATTGTGAAAGTACCTCAGCTTTCAAGTGGAGATCTAAGTAAAATGATATATCATGTAAACAATCACATAGTACATGAAGACTTTTGAGCCAGCACTGTAGAGATGCTGAGCTTTGTAACAATAGCATTGTTTTACTCACCTATTTTCAAACAACAGGATCAGATGCACAACAAGAGCATCTCCTTGAAGTACCAAAATACAGATTCAGATGCATATAAAGGGAGGGGCAGCCACCTGGCTGAAATCACTTTAATGGCTGCTTGTTCTCAAATCCATTCGATTCTAGCAGGAATCTGATATCAAAGTGATCGTCCCATCAACCCATTAGGTAAGCCAAATTCACTGCTATGAAATGTATCACCACTCAATCAAATGAACTGGAGTACCTAGTTGGTCCTGTTTCAAAGGACCTGACTTGATTGGACATAAATATATCACTTGCAGACACCTTGCAGAAGTGCTCCCAACTTGCTGCTGACCACCGTCAACTTCATGAGTGGCATGTGATTATGAATGGCAAGACATGTACACACTGGAAAGGGGGCATAACAATGCCTATTGTTACGATCAAATTACAATTGGCCAGGAGATTCTCTGATATTCTACACACCTCCACAGAATCCCTTAGGGTTGTTGCAGTGTTGGGTATCCATCAATTAATCAAGACGGTGAGTGATACTGGACATGAATAGCATAGGAAATCAAATTCTTTGTCATTGACACCGGAATAATCTAATTGCTGCTCTTCTTCGTGCCACCCAGGTTCTCCTGTACCGTCCCGCCAACGCTCCCTCCGGTTGTAAATTGCTTTCCAATAGCCCCGTCTTTATCGAGCGGACCGCCAATCTTTTGTGCCACACCACCAATCGCGCCCTCAGCTGGATCCATGTGTTAGTTTCCTTTCCATGACTACCCGAAGTCACCTCATGAAATGGAGAACCTACCTGTGAATTGCTTGCCTATAGCACCATCAGCGTCAAGAGCCTTCGGCTTGTGTTCGCCAACGCCGCTGTTGGCTGGAGTCTGGGTTGCGCCGGACATGCCACCAGAGCCACCGGGCCTGACGTTATATTTCTCGGACATTGTGAAGGCAGATGTGGTGAATGATCTGTGTATGATTGTTGGAGTTGAAGAGAGCCGAGCAGTCTTTGATGCAAGTAGGGAGAACCTCATTATAAAGTTTCTGTACGTCCGATTTTATGGACATCTGAACTATACTAAAACTGGGGCCTTGCCACGGTGGGCCAGGCCGATCTATAAGCACATTGATTCGAGAATTCGAGGCAATGACGCTCATGACCCGTTGACAGGTAGCGAGGGCAATTGGTGTATGAGGTCATGGTGACAGGCTAGGGGCTGCCGCTGATCGCGCCCAAGACAAGCGGGCTACTGCTCTGTGCACCCTCGGAAACTAGGCTGTCTTGGTCGAGATGCAGGCTGCCAGAACAGGACGAACGCTAGAAATTGCCGTATTATGCACGTAGCCGTCTCGAATAACGTCTTTTTGCACATCAGAGCAATCTCAACTCAACACGGATGTTTCTGAACCCCGGACTTCTACTCTTGGAAACTTCTCAAGCCTACAGATAATTCATTCTCGATTCAAAGATACTTTATCTGGCATTCTTGGTGGGCTGTTTACTCCCTGTGGTCCGCGTTGTACTTCGTCCTCAGATGGATGTGTGAGAGCGCCATGTGCAACTAGGTTGGGTATGTAGGGACTGTTGATTTCTGCATGAACCTCTTGTATGTAAATATGATTACCCAGACCTTTTTGGTGGTATGTAACTCGAATTTTCAGGCAAAGTTTCACTGTCTTCATCACGACTGGCATGCAGCGGTTCCCAATGTTCTCCATCCGGCCATGTACGCCGGTTCTGGAAAGCGGAAACAAGGCAAGGCATGTGGAATACCTGCACCCTTTTGATTCAGGTCTGGGATCAAGTGCTCGGAGCGGATGGGACCAGTCTTCCCGGTTCTATCTGCTCCTGGTGGAATGAAGTGCATCTGTTGAAGAACGAACCAGCACTTTGACGCTATTGCGATATGGGATCCGTGATAAGTGAACCATGTATATGTGCAAGACGATGGGATCACAGAAATGGATATGTAAGTATAGGCACTGCGTTCAGCATTCGGATCGAAGTGTGGAGGGGTGACTTGTTCCAAAGTCTTGTAGGTTACACTGCAGCAACGCGTGAATTCGCATACTGATATACCTTAAGTACCTAGGTACCTACTTACCGCCCAACCGGCTGCAGTCAGCAATTGCCTCAAGTCAGATGCGCTGGCGCAGACAGAGAGACAGACAAAGATCGGCAAGAAGAAGAAGCTCTGACTCATGATGAGGATGCTGCTCATCAACAGCACACCTCTGCCAATGAGCCTGACGATGAGGAAGGCGCACCAACAGCGGGCCCCAGCAGTCAACAAGACGCAAGCGACGCACAACAAGTTCGTCGCGAGGCCACCACGAAGAGAGGAGCTGAAATTCGTCAAGATAAGGGCAAGAGGAGGGCAGACGTTGCCGAAGATGGGTCTACTGCTGCTGCTGCTCCCATTGCTGATGTGAGTCATGTGGATCGGCTGGGCAAGACGAAAGACACGGAGCTGTTGATGCAGAGGAAGGGGTTATTGCAGGTCCCTGATGCCTGGCTTTACCGGGTAGATTTGATGACTGGGTCGCATAAGAGGAAGATCATCCTTGTCTGAAGGTGATGATTCATCTTGTTCCTGTCACTCAACATGCCTGGTCCACAGGCGGGTTGTGAACTGGCCTCCATTCAAACGGTAGCATAACCAGCCGTCCGGTCTGCAACTACATTACGTTTTAGTAAAAGAGTAATCTTGAATACAAGAAACCGGATACGAATAGACAACATTACGGTCTACAAATGCTTAGGTATATTCACGTCCTTATATGCTACGACAGAACATGATGAATAGCAAGCAAATACGTTGTACCGCTCTTCGTATTCTAGGGTAGACCTTGACGGTTTCGTCGGCGGACCCAGATGCCACGCGACGGCCGCAGAGCGAGAAGGAGATGGACGAGACCGAGCCGCTATGCCCCTCGAGCGTCGCGATATAGGCACTCTACTCCTATGCCATCACCGGCTTCCTGGCCATCTAATCTGGCTTCTCGTCTCTGAATAATTTTCGTATTGAATTCTCGGTAATTGAGGACAGATGAACAAGTTGTAGAGGGGCTTTCTTAATCACTCCTCTGAAAGAACTAGCAAATTTAGAATAATCCCGAGCCAGACAGGAAAGTTGTGGGATCCGGCATGTTTCTCTGATTTCGTTACCATCCGTAAATATTTCATTCTACGTAATAATCAAAATCATCAGATTGAGCAGTGCGAGAACGCCCTGTGGAGTGCTGCCAAGCAGGCTAAGACGTTTGAGCTTTTTTTTTCCTTTTCTTTTTTCTCTTTCTTATTGGAGAAATGGGTCAATCGCATTCATACTATGATGGCCTTGAATTTCGCTGATTTTTAGAATCTCGTACTAAGAATGCTTGAATTGTCAGGTTGATAATATAACCACAATAGTGGTAGCTTCTTCCGAATTCCATTGCCCCTCCACCTCACCGGATCATTCAAATCTGATCTGTGGAAAAAGTACTCCACGGCAAAGTCGTTCGTACCGTGATTATCAAAAATCCCTACAACATCCGGATTTGTTATTGATACCTATATTGATTAGGTACCACGGCGAACTACGATCATTCAAGTCCGCGGAAGGATGCTTCAAAATTAGTGTTTGTTTTGCAGAAGATACGACTCCACCTGGACGTTGAAAATCAGGGACGGCGCGAGGCTGCAGCCCTGTCGGCTTAGTCACCATGGCAGCAGTCTTACCACGCCTCCTTTCACATGGACCGCCAAATCCATTCCGCTGAAAACCTTGGAAGAACAGGGGGTTTGGTAACTACGCCTATGTCCGTCATCTGTTCTTCGAACTATTGCCGAAATGTGACCGATACTTATCCCCGGCAGCCAGCTCAGCATGCCCCAGGGCTAGAGTGGTCATCAACGGCATACTATTTCCGCCTTGCGTGTCACGATTGTCGTTCTTGTTTGCAGATGAAATGTGCTAGGGTTCGCTTCTGAATAGTCTTTCTATTATTACTGGTTCCCAAGTGTAAGTAATTGAAGGCATACACATATATATCCCCACTTCAGCTTATATAGGAGTTATTCCCACGAATATGAAGCTGCGACTAGCCGCAGAAGCAGTATATCCGCAGCGGCTATGCAGTCAGCTTGGTGCCTGCGGAATAGACCGTCGTATTAGTATTGCCAATACCTACCTTAGAACTGAGTAAAGATCCTACGCTGCCACTGCTTACCTATACATGACATTCCCTCCTATTACTCCTCTTGCACAAGTCAATACACGGCGTTGCTTTTCAACATTATCGCTGTCCTGTTCATGGCTTACATTGATACTACTAAACTTTTCTAGAGAACGTCTTATCGAGTGGACTTTCATGGTCTTGTGTTGAGACGACGCCAGGTGCCTCCGTGGCGATACATCCCAGCATTGTCTTTTCCCCCCCGGTGTCGTGCCGAAAATCCAGCTCATGTCTACAAATAATGTCGCCGTTGCCGATTCCAGCCCCAGCGCGACTGACCTTTGGTCAGCCATCGGCACCTGGGTTGCCGTGTTACTCGCCCTTATCGCCCTGCTCGGAATTGTTGCACCCTATGTCGCTTTAAAGTCCGCCCTCAGCGACTACAATCGCGCCATGAACTCGGTCAGAGACGTTCCCGGTACCTACATAGGTAGTGGTATCCCCATCCGGCGGGGCTATCGCGCTTTTCGGCGTATTCGTGTGCCAAACCTGGCCCCGGGCTACATTGCCAACGTCCACGAGACGCCCCCGCTACTGTCCTACAACATCGCCGCCGCCAATACACGACTAATTTTTCGAAAGACAAATTACTCCAACTGGAACACAGGCTGGGCCAAGCTCTCGCAGCTGCTAGAGGCCTATCGTTCCACTGGAACTATTCAGTCGGCCCTCCAGACGAGCCATCAGGGAGGGAGCTTGGAGGTTGTGCAGGGCAGGACCGCTGTGGTTGTCGATAAACACTGGCTACTGATCCTTGGGCTACTGGGGAGGTACAGCGCACGCGAGGATCGGGGCATCCTCTATCGCAGGGGTATTCGACGAGACTTGGGAGGTGAGAGATTTTCCACGGCGGGCGACATGTCCAGCAGCGGCCATGAGTATGATAGTGTAAGCGATGGGGAGTACAGCGAGGGAGACGAGAATTATAATCCTAGGCTCTATCGTGGGAGATACTCCTCTGGTCTTCGACGTTCATACCGAAGACTTGGGCGACGCCTCGAAACTTTGCATCTCCACCAAGACGGTCTTGAAACCTGGAAATTATCACACGACCAGCAGCCAGCCATTTACGGTGTAACAGGGGAGCTGAAATCGATTGGCAGGAAGAAGGGAACATGGAGTAATCTCTCGGCCGTTACCTTCACACCGCACACCATGCGCGAGATCTTCCAGAACGACCAAGTAAAGGAAAAGCACGAGAATGTCTCCCTGTCGACGCTGTTCTGGCTTGCTTATGGCTTCCTAGTGCAACCTCAAACTGTTACCGGGACGATGCGGCGTCAAGCAATGACAATCTACTCCTTGGAAGATCCTGTAGGATGGAATGATGAAAGACAGTTCAAGAGTACAAGCGCCGCTTACTGTCAACTGGTCAGGTCAAGCGATATGCCCCTCATGGTCCATTCAGCCAGGACCACCCTCGGCCTGTGCGATACCCAGAGCTGGCAGATGCTAATAATCAAAGACCTGGAACGCCGCTCGCCCACTCCATCGGGCGTTCCATTTGGTCACCCGTCGCGTTGGAGGACCATAACGTTGCATGCGTCAAATAAGGGATCCTTCAGGCGATACAGGCGGGGGAACAGCAATCATAAGCAACAGCTGAGCCATCACTACTTAAAGGAAGACATCGTTAGCATGGGCCTTTCATATTTCTCGCTCGACTTGGACTCGTGGGGGCTTTTGCGTTGGACAAACGGCAAGTTTTGGGATATCCTGCTGGATGAGTCAGTGCCACCGGCCTTTCGGGATGGCTTTCATGTTGATAACGTGATGGGTATGGCAGTGGTATGGTCTTTTATAAGTGGACGCACAGGTTTGGATTTTCCAATTGTCGAGCTGATGCGATTAGCTGGAGATGGCTGGCATGAAACGAAGCCTGAGGACATGCGAAATTTGAGGCTGTTCGAGTCGTCCTTATCCTCGATTCTTGAAAACAGCCCGATCGGCCCTTGGCGGCATGCCATTGCAACTCTTTCCTTTGTGGAGCCGGTCTTTGTTGACTTGCTTGGGCAGGTCTGGTTAGATCTCCTCGACCCAGATCGAGAGCGGGAGAAGGATCAGTGGGAGGAAGAGGATGAGGAGCAATTTCGGGAAGTATTAGGCCGGCGATCAGACGGAGGATCAAGTCGGCGTGGCAGAGATGATGCCGAGGACGACGAATCCTTTGACGACGATGCTGACGACGACGATGCTGATGACAACGATGCTGATGACAACGATGCTGATGACAACGATGATGAGGTCAACGACGTTGAGGACTCCCCCGCCGAACGGAAGAGCAGGTATCACTACCTATACCACAATCCGCGCGACCAGCACCACATACCGCAAAAGCAAGTCGGAGGAGCTGGCGGTCTCCACGAAGATGTACTATCAGTTGTTGATGACGAAGCACGGGCTGTGGCGCTGCTTGCACAATCCCCATTCGTGTACAAGTGGAGGGCGAATAGACTCACCTGGACAGCGGATAATTCGGTTGTCCAGCCTGCGGTGGTCACGGACGACGACGAGGAGGACAACCAGGCAGGAAGCGTAAGAATCTGCGGCCCTCTCGAATGGGAGGTTCGCACGACACTTGATGCTAAGAATAGCGGACAGCAATGGCCGGAAGAGATCAGGGTCACTCACGCTGACATGTGTTTCCTGATGTATTGGATAGCATTCCGGGCGTTGATCTGGGAGGAACCATCGCTGAATTCTAAACCCCTAGTCAGCTTCATCGAGAAGCTGGATTCCCATGTATATGTTTTATAGATGAAAAGGAGCCGACCTCGTGGAATAAACGCGAAATATTCGGAGCCGTGCTCAATTATATAATGATGATGAGCCAGATTCGCATCCTTCCCGGCACTTTCCTCCACTGTACCCACAACTGTAACTGCCGTCACCAGTCTGTATCGTTGCTTCTCAACAACGAGAAGGAATCCCTCTACCTCAGGTCAAACGCTCCGGCGGCCCCTCCATTTATCAAGCAGAACTTGATTGCGCACGCCTTAGACGCGTCAGAACAGGAATTAGACTCCTCTGCTTTTGTTTTAGACTGGAGCGTCAGCATTATTTCAAAGTCAAAGTCATAAAGGCCGACATGGGGACCTGAAATACTGATCTTGGGTGCGACGAAATATGCATGCGGTATGCTGAAGCTAAATTTGTAGCAGGTCAGACTGAGAAGGCACTGCTTATTATTAAGTTTTTGTCATTCAATCTGGCACTAAAGCATATGGTATGTGGTTTGGATGAATGATTTGATTGATATCTAGGTAGCTCATCTAAATGAGTATGCCTGGTAGAGAAAATAAAGCACCTTGAACGCGGTTTGCCGACCCCTCTGAACGGGCAAGTCAGTGGGCTTCTGCAACCTTCTGAGCTACAACGCCGAGGTCCGCCCTTTTTACGCACACAGCCTGCAGAGCCAGAGCATGAGGAGCGAATCCTCACAACAGCTTGAATGGAGTCCACGTGCATTGGCTGTAGCCATCAGCAACGGCGTGCCATTCTTTGTTGTGGAATCAATATCCTGCTTCTCTCTGTCTCTATCTTGGTACTTCTTGTTATCAGATTTAGCACCAACAAAGCTTACTAGGGTCATTATTAAAGAAATAAGCAGAAATTTAAGCTACTTGCACCCACGAGCAACTCAGCATCTGGCTAATTAGAAGAACGAGCCCGTCAGAGCCTCCACGAAGCCCTTGGCAACAAGCTTGTGAATAGCCTGGCCAGGGTGGTAGTTGTCGTACCACACACACGTCGTCCCGTCTGCGTTTGCACAAGTGATGTCACTGTCTAGACCATACGAGGTCGGGTTATCGAAGACCTCCCAGAAGTATGAGGTCGTGTTGAAGATCTGACCCAGAGTAATGTCCGAGTTATTGGCCTTGAACTCAGCCAGGTTGCTGACCAGCGCGGCGTTGTAGGTGTCAAGGTTGGCAGTCAGGGTCGAGAGACCGGTCTGGTCCTCGAAGGCTGGAGCCTTGTAGAAGGCTGCGAGGCTGAGTTAGTTCTGTGCTCACGTCCAATGAAAAAGTAAGGGGGTGAAAGGCTTACGAGGCACAGTGTTGAGCACAAAGTTCCGTACGCCATCATCGTACAAGTTCTGCAGCAGGCTGAAATACTTGGTCATGACATCGTCAATAGGGCATGTGGCGTACTCCGCCGACTCCCAGAAACACTCCCCTATGTCGTTGATTCCGATCCAAACGGCGACGAGCAAGTTGTCGGCCGTCCATGGAGCATATGAGGGCGCCGGCACCAAGTTATCCTCGAAATCAGCAACCTGGGCGATAACGTCCGTCGTCACACCCGTGTTGATGATGGCGTTGGACACATCCGCGCCATAATAGGCCCAATCGTACGTAAGAACAGTGGAGGTGTTGTACTCGGATGTGACGAGGCCCACCCAGTTCAGACCGCCAGTAGTTGTGGTTCCAGGCAGAGAAGGCGAACCGATCGGGCTTGAGGCCGAGGGCTTGTCTCCTTCAATGTAGAAGCCAGTAGAAGAGTACGAGTCACCGCTGCGAAGGGCGTCAGTCAACCCAAGCATCTTGTTACCAAGGATAGGAAACTTACAAGACAACCATATACTTGGTATCACCGCTGGATGACGACGTAGAGCTGGACGAGCTGGTCGCCGCCGAGCCAGTTGCTGAGGCTGCAGCTGCCTGGCTTGTGGCAACTGCCACTGAGCTGGACGAGGAAGAGGTTGCTATCTGCTGCGCGAGGGAGCTGACGGGACCAATCACGACGGACGACGTGAGAGCAGTCGAACTAGACTCTGTGGCGGAACTAGTAGGAACAGCCGCAACTGACGAGGCGGCAGTGTTGGACGGATAGGTTGGGACCTGTACACCAGAGCTCCGGTGGACGCATGCTGCGTTGACCGAGGCGACAATGGCCGCCAGGGCCATAAACTGCTTAGGAGCAAACATCTTGTAAAGTCAGGTCAAAGGGAATGTGAAGAACGAATGTGGATACCGGTCCGTCGAAAGCACGATATTTGCAAAGAAATGAACGTCGCCAGACACTGCTGCGCTTTGGGGTTTTTTTTCTAAAAAAATAAAAAAAATGAACGATAGTGGTGATGCGAGGGAACAGAATAAATCCAAGCAGAAACGAAACAACTTCAATGATGATGTTTATAATGTAAAAAAGAAAAAGGAGATACATGTTTCAACAATAGTACCCTGCAATGCTTCGGCAGCCTTACCCAAGGCGAGTCCGATACTCCACTTGCCCAATTGGATGCGGAGAATTGAGAGCAGCTATTGTCGTCATTGGCGGGAATGAGGGCATCGTCAAGGAACGCGTGGTGGGAAATTGGTAAGGGGCTGGGCGGGTACAGCCGCTGGTCCCAAACAGGCGGGTTCGGGATCTACGACACTAAAAGGCAGGCAGGCACATGTTCAGTATTTCTCAGCTGTGCCGTTCTTCTTGGAAGACAGACGTCTAGAGCGATTCCGTCAAGAAGAGTGACCTTATTCACAAAATCAGGATATGCAGACATTTGCGCGATCCGGATTGGAGTGGGCAAAGGTGCAAAATGTCCTACACTTGCCGGGCGTGATAATTAGAGGGTCTTTCAAGTCCCGTCGGACCTGGCCGGCGCCCAACTGTACAAAATACATCAGTGAAAAGTTGTGCGCCTCGGAACTTTTCTGTAAAGGCCGAGGCACCTTGTCTAGCAAAAGGCGCTTACAGCGTTCCCAACGTCGCATTTCGGAAGTTGTACCACCAGTGTGAGTTCCACGATCCAGCGCTCAAAATGCTTGTCTGTGCAGATGGGACATCGTCACTCTCTCCCAATAAATGCCGACGTATATAATTGTGCAGAGCACTGGTCTCGCGGGAGTCTACCAGGTGGGCCACAGCGTCGTAGAATGGATGGCTTTGGCCTGAGTAACTGGGCTTTAGGGTGGTTTGAAGTATTCCGAGTCCATCTAGCCCAAATCTATGATTTAACGAAATTGACGGGTATCCCTGAAATCGATGTTTACTGCTCTCCGGAAGCATCTTTTGACGATGAAGGACCCGGCTGCCCATCGTCTACCCTCGACCCAGACACTTGTGGTCTAGTCCCAAGATAAGGTGGGGGCACCTCTCCCACACCGCCGACCATCAACTCCTCATTCCTCTCAATTTGTTGGTAGCCTGGCAGGGCATTGTCTGGATGAGCCTCATGCCAGGTGCCAAGGAGGTCCTCCTGTGGCAGACTCAATTCCTCAGCTAGCTGGGCATACCGAGCGCTGTACTCCCGCAGAACATCCTCGCCTTCGCGTAGCCACTCCGTCAATTGATCTCGGCGTTCGGCGACTTCTTCGCGTGTTGACGCGGAGACAGTACTAAAGCCGCCCGTGTACGGCGGAACATCAGAAGCCGTGTATGCTGGGGGCTCCGGTTCCGAGAAGGCTGGCGGCGGACCCGTTGGTGCTGGAGGGGAGTGCGACTGCTGGGAAGAAGAGGTCCGAGTTTGAGAATCTGCGGCGGATGGCTGCCCAACCTGTGGTGTCGCTGACGTAGTAGCGTTGGTCCCCGCGTCGCCCGATGCGGGCGCGCTTCCGCCGTGGCCGTACCGGAGCAGCCAGAGACTGTGTTCCCGCAAAGACGTCCGGAGAAGCTCCAATTCGGCGGCGAGAGAGGGGATCAGGCGTTTTAGGTCGTTGTAGGCCGACTGCGCCTCTGACGACGATGACTCGCCACCGCTCGTCGGTTGGGCAGAAGCCATGACGGATAGGCAGGTTGAGTTTGCAACAGAATCGAGCCTTGCAGTCTAAATAGACATGAAGGTTGGAAGTCACGCCTTGGAAAGATTATTCTTGCTGTGGCAGTGGCTTCAGAGACGTGCCGCTGAATTCTCGTGATTCAGGTGTGAAGTGTTCATAAATTAGTTGAGACGTTCGCCAATATAGGTAATGAACATAAGCCATCAGACAGCCGAGACCCTATCCCTAGCTGATAAAAGTACCAAACAACCCCCCCCCCCGGGCCTTGGCAATGGCCTAGCACAGTGCACCTAGGACGTTCTTTATAACAACACGGCTCTTCTCTCCTGGTCCTTTTAATCTGTACAACGTGTCATTCTTTAATTTCTGCTACCTATATTAGCTTTAAAAAAACAAAAACTTTTTAAACAAAAAATTAATTACCAGATGAGAGATACTGGGTACAGTCTTCAAACCACTGTCGTAGTCGCGCAGGGAACGAGAACCCGTTTTGCATCTGGCCCAGCGCTTTCTCCTTTCTAGCGTGGTTCACTCGTCTGTCTTCGAACAGCTGAACTACTCTTGAGGTCGGGCGCAGACGGTAAAAGAAGAACACCATAGCGACCGAATCTGCTAAATATCCGCCTCCGCCATGCTCCTTGGAGTTTTGTCTGCTGCTCGCTACAGCTTTGAGCTGCCGTGACACCCCACAAATTCTCTTTGTACTATTGTCAAGCTGCTCTTTGAAATTATTTTCAGTGATACCAGGACGTATCTTTCTCAACCTTTGGAAGATAACCTCGCGGGACGCCTTCATCCGTGAATATCTCTCCGCGGATGTACCAGTCATGTCAATAATTCCTCTTTCTACTTCTATGCGTTGAATGAAGTCTCTCACTACTGCGACGGAGCGAGAAAGCCCGGCGATGCAGTGGACCAACAGATTATGACCCTCATCGACAACAAGACTATGCATGAATGCGAAAATCTCGTCGAATTTGGACTCGAGATCAGTCTCTTTGCTGTCAGCCAGTTGGAGTTGGAGGTGCCATCGTATTGGGCTGGTCGACGCATCTTCACCGTCTTTGCCGTGCTTTTCCTGACCTATTGACCTAAAGTCTTTGGGATGAACTGACACCATCGCAGTGATATTATTGGCCCTAAGACGCTCGATGTTGACCGAATCTACAACGTCGCCCAGCCAGACCGTCCCTGCTTTCTTGGGGTACTTCTTGCTGGAGATTGCTGGACTCCAACCGCCTTCGTACACTTTTGTCATTGGCAGAAGATTATTGCTGTCATGAAGACGTGACATGTAGAGCTTCTGAATCGCTTCACCCAGGGTCAAGCCTTGAGGTCTCTGCGAGAAACCAAGGAGCTCAGTCTTGCCGAGCCCCACGTAGGATTTCAAGTAAAGCTGATTTTCCGCAAGGGCAGAAGCTCTCGGGACAACTCCATCCAAGTACCGCAAAGCGGCTCGAATAGAGTTGTTCGGGATTCGATAAGCAGGCCGAACCATGTCTTGCTCGATACATTCATACCCGTTGAAGGCTTGCTGGCTGATTTGCTTGTATAAAATCTGATAGTCAGACCCGTCGAGCCACGGCAACTCTCTAGGAACCTGACTAGCGAACCCTCCTGTCAAGGTTGAACTGCTGAATGGTGATGATAAAGATGGCATACATCGCACCGAAGGAGGCGGAAGTGTGCCTAGGGCCGCCGCCTTTTCGTGTCGACCTATTTGAGGTTGTCTATCATTCGCCGTGTCTGCCATTTGAGGTGCCAAATAGCGCAAGTTTTCCCCATCTGGAGCTCGGGAAGGTGATACTCTGGATAGATCCGCTATAGGATATGGCAGGCCTATGCTTAGGGCATTGCAAGTTGCAGCCGCTGCTCCCAAGGCTTTTTCCAAAGGCTCGGTAAATTCGTTGGGTTTTGTCGCCATTCCAACAGAGAGTTCGGACTGATTTGAAAAGGGCGTGGATGGCTGAGGAGGACTTGCCCCTAACACCCCAGAGACTTTCGAGCTAGGACACAAGACAGCTTGTCTGTCGTTTGGCATGGTGGACTGTGGCTCAGAATCCATGGTGACAACCTAAGACCCTCCTTACCAGGGCATAACGCAAGCATTTGTGTTTGTGTGATAACTTGGCGCCGAGATTAGGCAGACATAGACCAAAGCAAAACTAATCGTGACTGGTTGATGATTGCAAAATCTACGTGATTGTAGGCCAAGCACGTGAGCAGAAGTATTCAATGTGTATGACCAGGAGTCTGCGAGCCCAATAGACTGTGGCCATGACTAGAGACATGCAAGCCCTAGTTGGGCGTCCAAGACTGCAGGCGGAACGATGTGTTCGATACCCTGAGCATAGCCCCCGTCCAGCCACGACAGACAAGGGTGACGACGGCCCACACAGTTGTGCTACCCGAATGATGAGCCAATGGACCGTATGTCAGTCCTGAAGCGGTGGACGTTGGGTCATTGTTCCCCATATGCAAGCCATCTGACCGCTTCCGCTGATCTTGTCGATTTGGTGGCCTCCGCCGCAGGGATACCAAGAACTCATCGACCAATACTCTTCGTTTTTCTTGAGGCTAACCCGGAATACATGCCATTCATGTGAGCCAGTCACTTTGACTCTGGAGAAATGGAGGATTTCTCGTGTCCTAGAACGAACTTATTGATTTCATGACAATCGTGATGCAGAAGAATCAATCCAGTCAGAGTGGTATTGGTGGACCGATTTGAAAGAACAGGGGGAGCCATTCCCATGCTTCAACAAGACTCAGATTAGGCAGCCGGTGAACGCATCAGCTGGCGAGGGCAGACTTGGGCATTTATACACGGTAATAACACGCTGTGATAGTCTGAGATCTATAGTATCTGCCATGACAGATTGATTCCTGAACACATGCGCAGAGGTCTTAAACAGTGATGCCTTCATCCTTCTCAATTTCTGCTTGACTGGGAGACCACTTGTCCTGGAGCGCCTTGTCCAGTGACTTCTCGATTGTTTCTCGGGACCACCACTCCCCCCACGACGTCAGGAAAATCTGGTCCGGGTCTGATGGGAAGTCATTTCTGGTGAAGGCCCTCAGAATGCTTTGCGCACCTGTTGAATTTGATATCAGTACGGTTCGAGCAGAGTTCGAGACACGATTCAATATCAGGTCGCCACGAGTGGTCATCACTTACCTTCTGGAACAGTCTTGGCGTCAGGCATACTCATAGAGAGGCCTATGTTTACGTATCTCGAAAGACTTGTCTGAGGAATGAGCCCAGGAGACACGGCGACGACGTCACACGAGCCTTGGAGCTGGCGACGCCACCAGTGGGCTGCAAGGAGCTGCACAAATTTGCTATCGCTGTAGATCGTCTGCGCATCCTCCCCAGAGCCTGCGAGGAGCTGTTTGTCGACGACGGCTATCCGTCACAAGAAGTTAGTGCGTATGTTACACTAGGAAGTGATACGTTCACAGGCCTTGACTCACAAGGGTCTGACACACGACGTACTGCCCCCGAGGAAACCACGACGATGCGTGATTTCGATGCGACCAATTTCTCCCGCAACAGGTGCGTCAGGTAATGTTGAGCTAGCATTCTGTTAAGCAAGCGTAGAGAATACTTTTGTTGCAGATACTAGTAGCTTACACAGATGGTTGACGATATAAGGCTCGCACCATTTCGAGCCTTGGACAGGGCTGTTTGAATCCTTCACCATGCCGGCATTCAACAGAAGGAAGTCAATCTTGTCATTTCCCAGCTTCTCGAGCGTCTGCTGGGCAAACGTCTTGACGCCCTTGAGGTTGGCCAGCTCCAAGGGTAGCAACGTCAAGCTGTGCTTTGCGCTGTCATACTGGAGCTCATCGAAGGCTTTCTTGCTCGTCGCTGTGTCGCGAGCCCCAATGATGAACCTGTAGGGCTCAGTCTGCGCAAGTAGTTGCTTCACCAACTCAAAACCCTGGGGAAAAAAATAAGTTAGCACTGTGCTCATCATGGCGGCAGCTACTTCACTTCACGCGAGGGGTGACTTGCCAGACCGGAGGTGGCTCCTGTGGCCACGATCGTCTTGGCCGTCAGGGTTGCCATTTTTGGAGGAGTGGAGTATGCGTCTGCAAACGGAATAATTCTTATTTTTTGACGAATGGCGGCGGCCTTTTTATGCTCGGAGATCAGGTTGGTAGTGAGTTGCGCGTTCTGTTCAGCCCGGAGCCCGGATAGATAGATACCTAGGTACCGCAGCTGACAAATCGGACCACATATGTGCAGCAGTTGGTTGCAAACAGAATGTCGTCTACGTATAACCAAAAGCGCGTATCTCTCAAGATGGTTCAGATGCAAATGGCGGAGAAGTTGATTGCCCACTATTTGCGATCATCGAGATTGTCATGGACCTTTATGCCTTTGTGTTTTCCAGAATTGAGATATGTGGTTCCCTTGTCTATCTTGCCCTTTTCAAGCCCTCCAAGAATTTGAGATCAAAGCTCGTCTTTCAGCCTTTTCAAAACAGGGCTCGAGAGCTCCTCACTAACGGCGCCTTCGAAGCTGCGCTGGGCAAACCGCATCTCCGACTCCCCAACATCGAAAACAGCAACAACATTGCTAAGAAACGTATCCCCCAGAAGCCCAGCTTCTTCTATACCAGGTTGTAATCCCAGAGCGCACATAGTCGTTCCGTTCTCGGTCGTATTCATCCTTGCTACCAGCAAAGTATCTCGCGACATTTCAATCATCTGTCCGCCAATCTGAACGCTGAATGTAGGGACTTTATCGGTATCACACGGTGCGGCAAACATAGCTTGACCTTCGATTTCGACAACCTGTGGAGCCGAAATGAAGGCATCGTAGAACAGCGTGACAAGAGATGGCGGTAAGGGGCACGTCGTGAAGCCGCTATCGACAATGACTGGGAAAATCTTGCCTGAAGGGATCTCTTCGTCGGTAGAAAGCTTGGAGAATCGCTCGCCATTGATGATGTAGTCCTCTGCGATTATCGTATAGTAGGTAAGCTCTGTGTCGGCGCGTGTGTCATTGATCAAGTTCCGCTGCCACCAATTAATCAGCTCGCTAATTCTACTGTGTATACAATCTCATACTTGGATCTCACCATGAGTATCGAGGTGACAGCGAAGTCTCCTTGTATTGGGACATCTACAACGCCTCCAATCGCAAGCAAACCACCGCCGTTCATATTCAGTGCCATGCTGAAGAGTGGTGCAGTAAGATTCTGCTTGACAGCGTTGACCAACCAGGTATCGTACGCAGCCATCGGGTCTGTGTTGTTGACATAGGCCTTTGGATCCTTGCCTGCTCTCGCTGCGACCATGCCTGGATAGCCTAAACCAAGGATGCCTGAAAAGTCGCCAGAAGCGACTTTGATATATCCTTCCGACGGCAGCGCGATTTGCTGGTTAGGGACTGTGATGTCGCCCAGGGATACAGACTCAAGTCCATATGGTCCATGTGTGAATTGACCGTTGCCATAGATGATAGACAGGTAAGTTTCTGGAATCTCGTTTCCAGAAAATGTATCATTGACATAGCTTGGAAAACCACAAGCAGCTTGTTCAATGACGTGGGATTCAGCGTCAAGGCAGGTAAAATTACTTGGAACAACCCAGATGTCTGATGAGCCAGTGTCAATAAGGAGGGGAACGGTCTTGCTGCCCACTGTGACATGTGCGATATATGATGGACCAAAGAGGTCCACGAGCACTGGTTCTCTGGCTCCTATGACCTTGTCCGGACAATTGCTTCCGGAATTCGAACCCGGAGAAGTAGTAGAGGAACCTATCACAGATTCGGTGTGGGTGAAGATGTAAAGACAAAAGACCAGTATTGAGAGAGCCATTCCGGCAACAATTGTCGTGTGTTCAATCGGGTCGCGTCCTGCCAGGCAAGCGTAACGTATTCGCGAGTTGCCCTCGAGAGGTTGACCGCGCTCAAGACTTGAATACAATCTCAATTACTCCAAAGTATATTATTCCCCAAAAAAAAAAAAAAAGGGAAGTCTTTGTTCATTTCGCACTTTGTGCAGTGAACAGGGGTCTTCTGCATCGCCACATTGTCCTCGAATATTGTTCTTGACCCTCACAATGCAACCCTCGAAAATTGACAGAGCCGCCGGAAATTGCAGAGGTCGATTCTATGACATCGCGATCAGAGCATGGCTGGTGACCTTGCTTCCACACTAACAGCTTCCACGCAGTCAAGTAACACATCGAAGAGCACCTGAGCCCAGCTGATATGATTGCCCAGGGGATATTGGGACTGACCTACAACTCTCATGTGTCTCAATCTGAGACATGCTACTGGTGAATTCAGGTCATTTTTGCATCTCAGAGTTTTCGATGGGCTAGCATAATAAATGCGCGTTGTGTCAATTTGAGGGGGCTTCACAAGTCTATACCATAGTACATACTCAGGGTGTCCCCACCAATTGGGGGTATGTCGTCAAAGGTGGGCCCTTCGAAGCGAGGATGTGGCCTGCTGCAGGGACCCTGGCGGTGGTCCACTTTTGGTGTTCAGGGGTACACGTATAAAGTATACATGCTGGGTTTATTTCGACGCGTCGTCTCCACCAACACATTACATATCTAGAACCTTCGCAATTGACAGTGGAAGTCGGCGAATACCGTCAGGACAGTTAGAAAAGGTCCTCACCCTATCATATTATCATCGGTGCCCTAAGACATTACTCTCGAGCTGTATGCTCCTCTAGCCAACGTGAAGTTGCCTGCAGAAACATATCCTGCCTCTTCCACCTCCATCAGCCAATATGACTGCTATGGTATGACCGTCCCTTGATCGAGATACATTCCTTAAAGCTACAGGTTTCACTGAAATCGTCCATCCAGCCACCGCCAAGAAGGGCTCTGCAAGATGCAAGTGACCGCATCAACCACTCGCCTGTGAGGCAGGCGCCCATCAAAAACACCAATGGCGATCTATCGCAAGAGGACGTGGTGGAGGTCCACAAGGGCGCGAATGATCTTTGCGCCATTCTGCAGAACCCAGCTGCTGTACAACCAGTCGAGGGAAAGCGCTCCACGGCCAAGCCGGCTGCAGGTGGTGCAAGCAAGAAACGCAAGGCCGGCCCTGAGACGAGCCTTGCAGAGGATATTGCTGCGTATAAGCAGGACTTGAGCCACATCGACGTCGATGGCTATGCTGTGGACATGAACTGTTCCCAGGTCAGGACCCGCATCAACCAGGTACTTGACCGAGGCATCATGAAGAAAGGCGAGTTTTGCGAGGCCATCGGCTCCAGCAACAAGTCTCTCAACACCTTCCTGCAGAAGCGCGGCATGGATGGTGCCAACACAGAGTCCTACACAAACGCGTGGGCCTGGTTCAAGAAAAGGGAACTGGCAGGTCTGAAGATGCCAGATGTCAAGAAACGACAAAGGGCTGACGCTGCCGCCACTGCTGCGGGTGAATCGAGTGCCTCTGCCACTGGTCCCGCGTCCAAGAAGGCAAAGACATCCGACATGCTCCCGGACCTGAGCCACATCCACCTCGACGGAGAGGAAACGGACTCGGTGCCTGTCTTTGACACGGCCGATGAGATTCGCAAAAAGATCTCCGCTCATCTCCAAAAGACACCTGGTCTGAGCCAGGCCCAATTCTGCCGGGACCTGTATGCGCAACTGAAAGCGCCGACCTCCAAGGGAATCCAGTCGAAGCAGCTGAGCGACTTCAGGGCCAAGAAAGGCGCGCGTGCGGGGTGCACCAGCACCGTCTTCTATGCGGCCTACGTCTATTTCGAGAAGTTGAGGATCGCCAGAGGGAAGCCAAAGAGCGCGCATCGCACTGACATGGAGGAAATTTACGGTGATGCCGGATTTGACCGGGACAATGATGGCAGGAGAGGGTGGGTGCCTTGTTCTCTTTACTTCATGACTCGTCCGGCTAACGTTGTATCATGAATAGTTACTTGGTTCTAGCTGGAGAGACAATTTATGAGGACGAATATGGCCAGGTCACATTCTCTCGCTAATTCTCTTGCTTCTGAATTGCGAAAGGGATGCCTTGGGAGTTTCAGACGCTGAGCTTGCTGTAAATGGTGTTGTTCGTTTGCTACTCATTGTAATTGGTGAAAGACGACAGAATCGATCGGATGCGTGTTACAATTTGATCTCTAGATCGCTATCGCTGTGAACGTTTCGAAGCCTTCCCGCCCTGGAACTTCTATGCAGTTCAAAGCTTGTGGACGTTGTCAACCCGATTCCCAGAGTGCGAGGGATACTTCGAATTAAAGCCCCAGAGCAGCGAGACATCTGTATTGACTCAATACGACGCGAGAAGACGAGACCGAATGGCAATCTTCCGTTCGATGGGGCTTGGCTTGGGCTTCATACATTCTCAAAGGAGCCATTCTCGACAATGGTACTACAGCCCAGATTGCACCAGTGTGGCTGCCTCGACGCCAGCCCTTCTGCCAAAGGTGGCGCCAGACGTCAACCCGCTCCCTCCCGGATAGTTCTCGTAGAACAACCCTCCCACCATCTCACCGGAGCAATAGACACCCGGTATGGCTTTGCCAGTAGCACTCGCTATAACCGCGGACGTTTTCGGGTTCACGGCTAAACCACCGAACGTAAATGTAACACCACAGCAGACCTTGATGGCCATGAAAGGACCCTCTGTCAACGGGAGTGCCCAGTTTGACTTTGGTATACGCAGCGACTTGGATGATGACTGTGTCGACAGCCCATCTTTGATCGACGGGTCCCATTTCAGTCCTTGATTCTCCTCTCGATGTCTCAAGACGGCTTCGTTGTATTCTTTGACCGTATCAACGAACCTCTGTGCGCTTTCCAGGCCCTCGCTTTCTTGTAATTTCGCGGCAAGCTCTTCGATTGTATTGCCATGTGTTTTCCTCACGACCTCGTCTCGGTACTCCTCACTCCTCAGCCATGGGATTCCTTGGCTATCCCACACTTGAAAGGCGACGCCGCCCGGCTGTGCCAGGATCGCCTTGCCGAATTTCGCATAAGTGTAGTTTCGTATGTCGCTTCCCTCATCGAAGAACCTCTCGCCAGTTCTGTTCAAAGTGATGCCCAGTGGATATCCGCTCTTTGTGAATTCATTTGAAGTTTCTCGGTCGCCTGTGTCGGCCGGACTGTCGGCGTCCCACGCAACACTGTGACATCCGCTCCAGTGTCCGGCCTGCTTTGCCCCGAGATCCCGAATTGCCAGCTCCAGCACCTCGCCAGTGTTGTATGGTGTACCGCGTACATGACCGAGATCCCAACCATGCCCCAGATATTGAGCTCTCATGCGTGGATTCGCCTCGAAGCCGCCAGCGGCGAGGATGACAGCCTTCGCATGGATGGACACGGGCGAGCCATCATGTCTCACCGCCTCCACATATGCAAATCCTCCGGTCGCAGGGTCCGTAACGATCCTCTTGGCGGCCGTCTCGTACAATACCGTAACTCCAACCTTCTCCGCCACTCTCTTGTGATCTTCCATAAGGCCCTTGCCGCCATCCTCGGTCTTCAAGCACAGGCCACCCCAGAATTTGTGTCGATCCCCAATCTTGTACGCTTGTCGATTAAAGCTGAGCTGGAAGCGCACGCCATGGCTAGCAAGCCACTTGACTGTCTCATTACTGTCGTCCACCAGCGCGTGGCCCAGCTCTCGATTGTATCGCCCACCGGTCACTTTATACATGTCGGCCAAGAAATCCTCTTTTGTATACGGGTCCAAGTCAATTTTCTCGGCCAGGTGCGCGTCGACATTGTTCACAAGGGGCAGCACATCAGACAGCCCTGCGTGGACCGTCCGCATAGCGCCTGCTGTGAAGTAGCTGTTTCCACCAGCCCATGACTCTGGGCACTTGTCGATGAGCAGGACACGAGGTTTATTTGTGCCGGTTTGGTGGCGAGAGAGGGTCTCAGCAGCGGATATGGCGGCGCTGAAACCCGCATTGCCACCTCCCACAACGAGGATGTCCCAATTTTCTGTGTTAGACGACATAATGAAAGACTGTAGAATACAAGACAGAGAGATCTATGAAATTCAAAGTGAACGTACTTGTTGTAGAGTAGAAACTCCGGGGAAGGCCTTGGCACGGCATTTGTTGGTTCATCGAGTGGCGAGCACCGGAGTTTGAATCGGCGTCAAATGGATATGGAGGAGCCAGGTGAACTCGGCGGCTTCGGCATCGGCTGCGGGGCTGGGCGAGGACGATCCCGGTCGAGGAGCGAGCTGGTAGATGATGCCTTTTAACCGCCAAACTCGGGTCACATTATCCCGTGTTAGTGTATAACTTTTTACTCTGCGTGTTGTGTTGTAATGGAGGTCTAGTGACGTGAAGGAAGATTGTTGCTGGACTAGTCATTCATCGGAGACTCAAGAAGCAATACAACAACGCTGCGCTGAGCTTTGAACTATATCGCTAGCTTCCAAAGTTTTCGATGTCACAATTCTTACACTCCATACTATGCCATTGTGGTTGGATTGTTCTTTTTTTTTGTATGTGTAGCACTTTGAGACGATGACAGAAATAGTGTGAGAAAATGACTAATATCGCAAATTCATTCCGTTCTACCAGGTTGTCTGCGGGAATGTGCTCACTTGAGTATCTACACAATACTTTTGTTACATTTCGATCCTCAACATCCATGGCCAAACGTGCCTAAACAAGCCATTTGGAATGTCAGCCAAAAGTCATAGAACGTTTCCATTAATTGTGCCCGAAAATCTGTGCAAAATATCGATCACTGATTGGAAGACGAATGTTTCAGTTGGCCAGTGTACCTAGATATGAATGCCTTTCCATGACTTCGGCTTGAGTTGTGCATAGCAAGGCCTGATTGCTTTAACGCTTCATTGACCTCGACCTCATGGAATGTTGTTGCCACTAGTAACTGGTTCTAGCATGGTTTCGTGTAAGTACCTAGGTTTGAAAGCATGCTAGGGAATCTCAGATCGATGGGCGTAATGTCCTGTACTGACACAAGCACTCAATGGCTCGACGGCAGATCTAATGTTAGTGAAGATAGTGAGTACACTATTCTCACCCTTTGAAATCGCTATGTCTCTCGCTAGGAAAGAATTGAATCCCCACTCATTGTCTTTCCCAGTGCAATTTCAGGCCACCTTGGAAGGTTAGTCCTTTCTTCTGCAATGCTCGGCTGGTTCAATTTGACGTTGTGTAATTCCCGTAAAGAAGCGACTCATTCTAGGCCTGTAGATCGCTACAGAAGCTACTTCGTCGTAAAAGACCACACACATATACAGATCCGCCGGTATACGTCTACGTTCCCGGCATCAACGAATACATGAAGCGTTATGGTGACAAAAACAAGATGAATGTACGACCCAAGTAGGCCGTAGACAGGGAAAATCTTCGCCCGCAAAGCTGAAAGGATCTTGTAGTGTATCTTGGAAAAGCCGCCTTCCTGAAGCAGTCATCTGAGGTCCATGGCCGGGAGTGTTGCGTAAGCGTTCAAGAATCCGCCAATGAGACCGTCTAAGTCCTGAAAGCTAGCGAGGGTCAGTTGCTCGCCCTTCTGATCGAGTATGTCCTTCGGAGCCTGGAAATTCCATTTCCTTCTTTGGCTCAGGTGTCACTAGACGTCTGAAGCATCGAGTGTTTTCAACAGATTGGTGGATCGAACGCTGTTGAATGTCCGTCAAGTGTCCAAAAGATCCCGATACTGCCATTGTCATTGCAATATCCACCAAGGATGCCACCAAAGTTGCCAGCTTCCGGTGCTATACGCGTCACAAACTACAGCCGTTCAATTGAAGCCATGACGAACTGGCGTTCTCGCATTCGTATGAGTGCTGCAATCTCTCAGATAGATACCTACTTATAGAGAGCATTGGGCCCATCATGAGATTTTTATTGATGGCAACCTTCTCAGCTTTGCTACGTACCCAAGCCTCAGCAAAATAGTGCTTAATCAAGACAAACCCCCGGACAGACGATGAAGTTCACACTTGCAGCCCTCACCCTTGTGGGTCTTGTCACAGCTGCTCGACCCGGTCATCGAGAAAAGGCATCACGCTCTCTCGAGCCAACTCCCGCCTCCCTTCAGGAACGCTCGGTACGTTGATCTCAATATTTAAGATTGTCCACCTGGTGAACCCAACATAAGCTTCATGGAGTATCTTGGTTATCTCTTTTTGGGAATGGTTGTTTCCTTCACATCCTGTAGCCCACCTTACCAAACACCTGAAGCCGATGGCGAAAACTCGCCTAAGGAGTGATCGGCTCTCGCGGTTCCCAATCACACGGTAGAAAACATTCCGTTGACACGGTTGTAGACAGAGACATGCGATCAATGGGGAACGATCACGACAGGAACCTACATTGTCTATAACGATCTATGGGGAGAGGCCGAAGCGACGAGTGGCTCCCAATGCACCACAGTTAACAGCGTCACCAACGGAATTATCAGCTGGTCAACATCATGGACATGGGCTGGGGGCTCATCCGATGTCAAATCCTTCGCCAATGTCGCACTTGATCTCACTCCGACAACTTTGGCGGACATATCTTCTCTCACGGCCGTTTGGCAGTACAGGTCTGCAAGCTCCATGACACGATGAGACGATAAGAACAAAGAGGAATTTCCCGCTGACGATCTTGCAGTTACACCGGCACCTCGATTGACGCCGATGTCGCGTTCGATACTTTCCTGTCGACTAGCTGCAGCTCTACAACCGATGAGTACGAGATTATGATCTGGCTGGCCGCGCTAGGTGGCGCTGGACCGATTTCATCGACTGGCAGCGCTATTGCGACGGTGTCGCTGGGTGGATACTCGTGGAACCTTTGGTATGGCCTCAGTAAGTCTCCCAACCTTTTTTCTCTTCCTTTCTATGTAACATCTTGCCGGTCTCACCAATCGCACGTCGTTTGAAATGTCTGCCGATTGCTGGACAGGGCTGACCTCGATACCAACACTCACAGATGGATCGACCAAAGTCTACAGCTTTGTCGCATCGAGCGAGATCACTAGCTTCGATGCCGACATAATGGATTTCTACGACTATCTGATCAGTTATGAGGGGGTTTCCAGCTCAAGCTGCTTGATTACATTCGAAGCTGGCACCGAACCCTTCACTGGCACCTCAGCTGTCTTGAGCAGCAATTACTATGCTGTGCTGTCGTGATGGCTTCTTGTTACATGTATGAAGGGTTGGAAGGGATTTCGTGATCTGACCCTGGTTTCAACGTAAATCTGAGCATGCATATAATCGAAAATCACAGTTGTCCAAGCGTCTCTAGCTCTTCGTCACTAGACTATTCTAAGTTGCTAGTGGCGTTAGCATATTGTGCAGACTTATTCTCCACCGAGGTGAAATTTCATAACGGCTTTGTGTTTGTGTCAGGGAAATTCTCTTGGTGATGACATCTTGCTGTCTCACATTCGATCGAATCACCATGAAATAGGATGCTCGGCGAGGTGGCTTCAGGACTCCGTGCTCATCGAAAAAGGAAGACACAGGCGCAAGAGCAGTCAAATAAGAACGATTGCCTGATTTTAGGATGATTGCAGCGGTCTGAGTACGTCTGACTCTGATATACCATATGAATATGGTCATGACATGTATGAATAGCACTTTACGCAGAAGTCCTCTAGGTACTTTATCGTGGATTAACAACACCCAAGGTAGATGTGCGACGGTGCACAAACTCTCTCATGGAACATTACCTAGATCGTCAAGTACTTTTACGACTCCATCGGCCGTCAATTCGTAAGAGTTTTGGAAGCTTCCACAACATGGTGCTACCATGCTCTTCGGGGATCAAAATCGGTGGTCGGCAATGCTCAATGTGGATATCAGGGCCCGCTCTTCCACCGCATATGCAGCCTTGTCGACATATTGTCTGATTTTTTTTATCTGGCCTAACCTACTATGCGGTGAGTCTGCAGGGTTGTACATGAAACAATGAAACATCTGCCTCCTTCTATATTCGACTAGGCGTGTGTACGTCAAGTCGTACGCGCTAATACACCAGAAAGAGTGGGCCTTTACAGAACGTCGAATCGTCTACGGATCTGGACTTGTGGATGGATCATGAAACAAATGCCCCTGATATGCATATCCCGTTGTCCTAAGATGACATGCAGATTTCAACTTGTTCTAGCTTTCTTGATTTCTTCAAGTCGGCCTGCGTTTTGTGTGGGCTACCTTCTCCGTAGAGCAACGCAAAGCCGATCCTCATGTATTGATCTATGCCGGATTATCCATGATCGCCATGGAATACCTTTAAAAGGGTAGGTCGGCATGGTCGGCCTCTTTTCATCACCAGGCCTACGCGCTGGAGGAACTATGTTGTTATCAATCAACGCTTGTCTGGACTGATCGATATGTAGGTAGTTAGTGAACGTGAAGCTTTTAAGCAATGCTACACAAGTCTGCTGTGAAATCGTGGTGACATGGGTGAGAAATACGTACCTGCAAGGGTGCTATGAGGCTTTCCAACCATCTACTGCGAATACTGTTGCGTATACACAACAATTCGAGGCAGTGGTGTCGGTGTTCAGTGAATCTTTTGCCGATGCTCAATGAGTTGATACATGAGAACGAAGACATAAATAAGGCGGAAGATTCCATGCATTCAAGAATCAGGACATCATCACTCACTTTCACCTTCTACCCCCATCCCATCTCTTCCATCCATTCTTTGTTATACATACCAGCCTAGTACACAATCATGGCTCGCAACATTCTCTTCATTCTTGCCGCTCTGGTAGCACAAGAGTGCTCTGCCGTACCTGTGGTGCTGCCGACCTCTATTTTCCCAAGTCTCACTCTCACTGGTGTTCCGCTTCCTACAGGAGCTCGCCTGGATGTTGGACATCACCACAGCTTTCCCTTCTCTCTTCCTCCCCTGCCCACTGGCTCGGCGGAGGTGAAGAGAGAGGAGGACCTCGCCCTGCCCACTGGCCTTCCGAGCTTGAGCGTCCCAATCTTGAGCCTGACGGACATCACATCTCTACTACCCCTCCCCACTGGTGGGGCCGAAGTTAAGAGGGAGGGAGATTTTCTGACACTGCCTACCGACCTATCAAGCTTGTCTATTTCGCTGCCTAGCTTGACGAGCATCCCAACTGCCCTTCCAAGTCTGACGAGCGTTCCATCACTTCCGACTCTGTCCATCTCGGTCAAGGACAAGAGACAGGAGGACCCACCCGCCACGGCCTCAGTGCCCATCGCCACCGCGACTGGACTGCCGACCGAGGTGCCCACGCCTCCAGCATTTCCAAGTGGGGGCCCTACTGGAATCCCTACTGGAATTCCAACTGGCGTTCCGACTGGCGTCCCTACAGGGCTGCCACCAAGCCCTACTGGCTCTCGTGCTGTGCCTGGTGGACTGATGAGGCCCGGTAGAGCTTAAGATGTGCTCTCAATTATTCGACACGAGGCCCACAAAACCGCAGGAGGATTGAGCAGACCGTCAAGGTGACCAGGTGATGCAAACGATGCGAGACTTTGATATCGAGAAGAGGAAAACATCACCCTCCTGATATCATTCGGCTCAGCTTTATCTTCTTTGGGGCTGGGGCACTGCAGATGCGTGAGGATTACCTAGGTATTCCTGTAGATTTCTTTTTCTGGTGGAAGATCGTATTTGTAAGAGACCAACATTTATGAACAATGACTCTGGAAATGTATATACGAATTACAATATTACCATGACTGATGCTGGATCAATCGACCCTGAAAATGTTTCATTCGTATGATTTGGTGGTGATATTCCAAACAGAGCCTTCTGAAGCTGTTATATATTAATTCAGATTAAATGATAGAAATTTATGTACTTTTATACTCACGAGCTGCAAATGCCGAGCATGCGACTACTGGTAGCAAAAGCTTGCCTCCGTCCCATGTAACGAGTCTTTGACAAGGAAGATGCGATATTCCAGATGGACGAAAGTCACCAAGCACTTGGGTGAATACTAGGATCTCGTTTCTCCTACTTGCTGAAAGCTAAATATTCATGATCTTGACTTTCGACTCTCTGTCAACGAATAGGCCACCGTCTCTGTACCATCTTTACAATGAGGCATTTAACCCGCAGGCATCCCGGTTAGACGACTCTGACCTAACGTAATTGTTGACGTTCGTGGATCTTGCTCCCGGCTTGGCGGCTCTCGGGGGAACCACAAATGCACCCGCGCAACAGGTGTACTGAGATTGACCTTCACCACTTTTTTTCTCTTCTCTTTTTGGAGTCGCAAAGAGTCAAGTCTGTCGACATCCAGACAACGCGACGTCGACGCCGTCACGAACATTCCGGGACTTGCCAAAAGCCAGCCTGGGGTTTTTCCAAGATGGCGACCGCCGAAAATCCGGAGGTAGAGAAAGGCGCGCAGGGGGTTCCGGCGCCGACACCACCAGCGGAGTTGGACTTTTTCGGCGACAAGGCGCGCCCCGTCGACCCGGATGTTGCGGCTCGCGTCTTGCGCAAGGTCGATCTGTTCTTGATGCCAGCGATGGTGATAGGTGAGCAATTTTACCCTTTGGTATAAGACTATAACTGATAAGAACGGCAGGATATGGCCTCGTATATTGGGACAAAGTGAGTCTAATGCTGGACCGCTTATTCTTAGGCGATGATTTCCCCAGTATCAATAGCTGATGATGATGATGGGTCCTCTTTAGGCAATCCTTGGGAGTGCAGCCATCTTTGGCATGACGACGGACCTGCAGCTTTCTGTGACAGATGCGGCGACTGGTCAGGTAGACACCTCACGGCTTAGTTGGGCGACGTCCATATTCTACTTCGGCCAGCTTATTGGGTCATATCCGACCATTTACACCCTCCAGCACTTCAAGAGAAGGCGTGTTTTGGCGCCAATGGTGATGATATGGGCCATTGTCTGCGCGTCTACAGCTGGCGTGACCACATGGCAAGGCCTACTGGTGCAACGCTTCTTCCTTGGTATGACCGCGCCGAACCCGCCCCCCTCTCCCGCGGTGAACAGAGAGTTGAGAAAATCAGAGTGCATCCTGACCATAGCAGGATTCATGGAGTCGGTTATCCCCACGACCTTCATGCTCATCGTCAGCGGCTACTACACCCAAGCTGAACAAGCCCTGCGGCAAAGCTGGTGGTTCTCGGGCACCGGCTGGTTTACCGTCATCGGAAGTGCCTTGAACTACGGCTTTGCGCAGATCAAAGGCGGCGCTTTGGCACCGTGGCAATACATCTACGTCTTTGCCGGAGGCTTAACCTTTCTCTTTGGCATATGGTGTCTCTTCGTACCCGACTCGCCCGTGGACGCGTGGTTCCTGACGCCGGAGGAACGGTTCGTAGCAGTGGAGCGGCTGCGTGCTGGGCAGACTGGCGTGAGGAATCATGTTATCAAGAAAGATCAGATCAAGGAGGCTGCCCTGGATGTCAAGGTCTGGTTGGTCGCACTGACCATGGCAGCTGCGTAAGTGTCTTAGGCCTGAAGCCTTCTGTCAGTCATGCTCACATCTTGGGACCAGATATACCGTCAACGGAGCAGTGTCGGGCTTTGGGCCACTGATCGTTTCTACTTTCGGGTACTCCTCTCTCGAGAGCATCCTCTTTCAGTTCCCTCTCGGCTTCATATGCGCACTCGGTATCCCTCTTACCGGCTGGCTCTGCTCCCGAATCCGTAACATTCGCATCCTGCTACTCATCCTCTGCTGTCTCCCCGTGATAGCCGGGTTCGTCCTTATTTGGAAGTCCGAATGGGGCCACCGCCCTGCCGCGCCCGTAGTCGGATATTCATTGATTGGCTTCTTCGGACCTGTGGTCAGTCTTACCATCATGCTCGGTGCAGGAAACGTAGCTGGGGAGACCAAAAAGAGCTTCATGGCGGCCGCCGTGTTTGTGGCGTATTGTGTCGGCAACATTGTGGGGCCGCAACTGGTCAAGAGCCAGACGAAGACACAACATTATCCTGAACTATGGACAGGATTGATCATCTGGTACGCAACAGGAACCCGACGCCAATGCCGGTCTGGCACTCTAAGGCTAATTTGTGTCCAGCTATTGCATTACGATCCTGTCCGCGTCGATGCTTGGAATTGTCCTATATGGGGAGAACAAACGGCGCGCTCAGCTGCCCTCAAATGGTGATGAAAAGGATCGTTTGGCGTTCAAGGACTTGACAGACAAGAAGAATCCATATTTTCGGTACATTTGGTAGTATACATCACGTTGGTGTGGAGAGAAGCGCGGCGGTGTCAAAGCACCGACGATTGGAGATACCTTGTCTTACAATTTACGAAGCCTTCCAGGACCTGACATGATATTGCAGCTGTCACTGCTTTATACATTTTGGACAATAATGAGATTTCATCTGTAAGAGCCTGTTGGTCGAAGGCCCAATAGACCAACAACTACCAGCAATTCTCGGTAGGTGAACTTGTACATCCAGCTGGTACGACGCAACCAAACCAGGTGAGACTCGTCAGTAGTCTCTTTACGTACAAAATTCTTCACTCGAATTGGAGGAACTAGCAATTCAGAAGGACCATTATTGGATTTAATTTCTGCCATACCCTGTTTCCAGGGTCTCCTATCTTCGAAGCCACAACCATATACGTTAATTGAACTGCTTGCTCCATTCCCACTCCCGCACCAAACACCAACAGCGACGCTATCAAAGCTGAGTAGCCCAGGTGCAGTGGGCGATAGAGGTTGAGAGAGTAAGAATAGACACCAAAACCAATGGTGTCTGACCGTATAACGCCAAGTTTTTTTTGTTTGAGCCCAGTTGAATTCCTAACACCGCACCATGTTTTCCAATCCGTTACCCCGAACCAATGCCCACCTGTCGTATGCCTGGGCTAATTTCAATCATGCGGTGCTTGCTAAAATAACGCTCGCTTCATGACCTGAACGCCTACTACCGTAAGATGCTCTAGAAAAGAGGAAGAAACCATAAAAAGAGGCCGAATCTAGAAAATTACAGAGGTACCACCAGCCCAGTCAGAGACATGCAGGCGCATACAAGAATATTCTTAGTTGACACAGCGTGTGTGAGGTTGAATTGGTAGGCTGAGATCACACAAACAGTGTATCTCGGGCGAGTGCCAAGTACCGAAACTGATCTGAGGATCAAGACATGCTGAGTGACAAAATCCTCGAGTGGTTCGATCGTAAATGCAGTTGGGAGACCGCCTACGTCAACCTCTAGTTGCCCCTAATAGCTGTCGCAGCATGAGCGTCGGAACCGAAGAAGGCAAATCGATCGTGCATGTTGTAACTCGCAAACTCATGTGGCGACGTACCGGTGAAGGGTTGGAAGCCACCTACCATGGATGCCGGCGAGGCCGAGTATCCAGGGGACTGGCCCAACACCGAAGTCGAGGACTGCGAATTCCCAGAAGGGCTGTCTGTCCGAATCACACTATTGCCGAGAGGAGAAACGTCTGGAGACGCGCCGACAGGAACCAGTTGGGCAGAGCGCTGGAAATAGGGATTCGAATCAGCGGCAATAGTCTGGCGTTGCTGACTGCCGGTCGCGCGTTGCAATGAGCCATAGATAAGGGGGCTGCCATTCGTGCTCGACCGGGTGCTGTTTGAAGATCGCGTGGTGAACACATCCTCGGTCCCATCGAATCTACCGCTGGTGGCCGTTCCGTCCTTCAATTGAGGGCTCGACTGCTTCGATCCAAACTGCGTAACCGAAGATTAGTACTCGTTATTGTTTTTTTGCGGCTTGTGACCGGTTCCATTGTTGGAGGAGCTGATGTTTCATCCTTGGGTACGTACAAAGCAATATTTGTTGACTATTTCCTCGTAGGATGCTGATGCAATGTTCGCCGCTCCAGGAGACCCGGTACCAGGAATAGCTGACATAGACTTGTTTGCAGCCGTTGAATCTCTATTCGCCACGGCAGGCTGAGAGTTCTTGAGTGCGGATTTGAGTTCTTGATTAACCGTCACTGGCGAGACCTTTCGAGACGCCTTCACCGGCACGTTGTCGGCTTTGGTGGCCATAGTCTCTTTTGCAGCCTGCATCGCAGCCGTAAGAGAAGCACCAAAATCGTAGCGGTTGGCAAAGGCCTGGCCACTGGGCGCCGAGAGGCGAATAGACAGATTGTCGCTGGGTACGCTGGGTGACGCTTTATTGCTCTTCAGTCGGATCGACGTTGGTGCTGATTCGCCCAGGTACTCGTGGACAGACTGATCGAAGTTGACCATCGCGTTATCACCAAAATCGTCAAAGCCTACAGGCATCGACTTGGGACGTGGCGCCGCTGATGGATTCGACCGACGATGGCTACGAGGGAGGCCGTTGGCTGGCCGGTTGGCCGCACCGATAATCTTCTTTCCATTCTGAGGGAGCATCTTCTTGCGGAAGTCAACTTGGAAGTTGGTGCCGCTGTTGTTGTCCCACAATTCTTGGCCGTTGACACAATATTTGATGGCGAAGTACAGTGTTTTTGTCTCCAAGTTCGCCAGGTCCGACAATTTTATACTAAAATTAAATCGATCGTAGCTTTGCTCAGAGATCCTGGGTGTGATCTCGCACATGTACTCAGCGTTGACTTCGGAAGTTGTCTTCCAATAGTCCAATGTGAAACGGCAAACGACTGATTTTGAGAAAGCAAGATTGGCAACGACCACAGATCCTATCAGAAACTTGTGGTCGTTTGACAACCATACTCGCTCCAATCGAACAGGTAGAGCCTTGCGGGCGGGTGTCTCGACTGGAAAGCTATTGATGATGATCTCCCACTCGAAAGGCGGTGTTCGCCCCACGGGCTTGCTGCCCTCCGCACCGAAGGGGTATTCGTTGTCACTATCGTAATTGTCGATCGGTGAGGAGCCTGCACTGACTGCAAGCGGTCGGTCAACCTGGAGGAAATGGCGAACATGCTCAAGGTGCGAATCGAAGTGCACAGCCTTGGAAAATGTTGGTGTACCAGGCATGCTAGAAGGTCGGCGGCGTGATGCAGGTCGTAGCGCAGGACGCACCAACTCTCCGGACTTTTTCCGCACCATGGATGGTTTCCTCGGCATGTCATCATCTTCATCATCCTCCGAGGTCGTGATTGAGGCCTCTGCAGATTTGGCCATTGGCACCTCTGGCATCGTCATCGCCCTGTTGTGCGATACTCTGCGCGCATGCTTGAGGTCGTCCAACGAACTCGTACTAAAGCTATGATGTATGCCTTCGATGATCGTTGGGGCTTGGGAAGGGAGAACGAGTAAATCACCGGCGTCCGTAGATGATACGGCCTTGTCAGGAGAGCCCTCGCGGTGTTGTGGTATTTGGCTGATAGCTTCATGGAGCTCCTTCAGATTCTCAATCTGCCGACCTCGCATCTGCGGAAGGTCATCCTCATCACTGGAGGCAGCCGATTCTGGCGGAGAAATGACAGCCCCATTCGGCATGGACTTAGCATCAGTGACGGGAGGAGGAGACTGTCGCACACTGCTGGCTATCAGAGACTTTAGGTCATCCGAGGTGGCCTCGGGTGACGGTTGATTTATTGGGCCATTGTGAGCTGCCACCGCCGACGGTGTCCTTCTGTGCTTGGTCAGGTATGATGATGACCGAGGCAGAGAAGGACGAGGAGAGCTTGCTGCAGAACCGTTCAAAGACGGTCTGCGGCTGTTGTCGGGTGAGGTGGGAGCTGACGTAGCAGGAGACTTGCTGGGGGGCGTGTAAGGCATCCCAACGATAAGGCTGTGAATAGTGGAAAGGTGAAGTTTTGGCTCGGGCAACTCTGTGACACAAAGGCCAGGAGACAAAAGGTGATTAGTGGCAGGACCGACGATACATGAGCTGTGTGATGCTCGTCAATTCGGCGGAAGCTGATCGGCGCACTTAAGCGGATCTACGAGGCAGACGGAGTTCAGGTCAGCTTTGGCTTCATACATGGACAAATGATACTGTAAGGTTTGAAGGGTTAAATTGAGTGTCTGAGGCGGAAGTAGGAAGGGATTGAAGTGGGAAAGATCATTCAAAGCGCGGTCTTGAGGAGTATCGTTGTTCAACACGCAAGAGAAGCTGGCTCGCATAGCTGACAAGGCTAGCAGGTTGCTGACAACTGGGCACGTAGCGAAGAAACCAAGATGATTGCTTGGAGGTGATGATATCGAACATAAACATGGTTTGCACTTACCAACTTGGTAGCTGAAATCCAGAGGGAAAGGCCAATCGGTGAGGCGGGGAATGCTCTGGCAATCTTCCAGCAACTGAGCAAATAGTCCCTGAATCTCCTGAGGCGACAAGGCAGAACTCGTCTCGATCGTCGGTGTTAGACGAGAGTTCGAGTGCAAGGTTGGAAGCGGTCGACCAAGAAGCAGCAATTGTCTCTCAAGGGAGGAGATATTGTTGCGATGCTGCTTCTCGATAGTGATGAACGCTTTCACCACTGCTTCCTTTGAATGGGCGAATAGGAAGAAGAGACGACAAGAAGGACGCAGACCTCCTTCGATGAGTTGTCGTCTGGTGGGGGTTGAGGTGGATTAAACGGACGTGGATCGATGTGGATGGTGGTTCGACTCGTTTTACTGCGGCAGCGCAATAAAATTATGTGGACCTGCACCGCCGAAAACAACGTAGAACCTTTTTCCGGTGACGAATGGGGTGAGTCCTGAGGAACACGCGAGATACGACGAGAATGGTGCGTGGAGATGAGACACAGCACGAGAAGTCTAAGACAGCAACAACCGTATGCGTGTCTGGTGACTGTCTGTCGGGTCTAGATGGAATGCCAGGGAGGAGAATTGGCAGTGTGAGGTCGACGGTCTCGGTGAGGGTAGAGAAAGGGAATGTAGGAAACCAGTGCGGGAGGTGCGGGAGGAAGTCTGGTTTTGAAGGCCAGGAATGAGAACTAAATGTGTGCCACCAAGTCCGGGCCAGGGACTCGCCCCAGGTTCCCTTCCCTTCCCTTCAAGGGGGTGTGTGCCACAGTTTGGGGGTGTTTCTAGCGTGGGGGAAATGCTGGGGTTTCTACTACGAACGCTGCCAACAAAAAAAAAACCGGCCCACCAAAGATAACGGGGAATCTGGGGTAACATCAAGACAAATGCGATGAGACATGAATGAGTACGGGGTACACCAAAACCTTAGTTCTGGGGGATGCGTGTACAATACCTCTCAAGTAATAATATATCAGAGAAGGGGGGGGAAACAGCGAGAGCGAGGCCGACGGGCAAAAATCAGGAGAGCAAGCAACCTTGAAAGGCAGCAGCAGCAAAGGACGGGGACCTTAGCTGGAGAAGGAGGGCATTTCCAGCCAGGATACCTATCCATGCGCGGGCCACCCCACCTGCACAGGCACTGTCGGTTGTCCCAATCGCACTGGCGCCTGGCCACTGCCTGAATTGGAATACTGCAGAGTTGCTCACAGGTGCCAGTGTTGCAGAATACTGCTAAAATCTGCTACTATGGGTTGAGGAGGGCAAGAGTGGGAAGGAGGGCGGGACGGCCAAGGTCCCTTGTACTTTCGAGAGCTGGGATACCCTATACAGGCAGGGAGCCTGGGCGTAAGAAGACAGGTAAGACAAGGAGCCGGGATACTTAGCCACGACGGGGGTGGCCTGATCCAAGAAAAAGTTACCAGGCTGCCAGGGCAGCTAAATGATAGAACGAGCAACACTGTGCTTGCACTGTCCGCGCAATCTTTTTTTTCTTCGATATTTTTTTTTAATTCTTCTTCACATTGCTTGCGTTTCCCTTCCCTTTCCCGTATAACCAACTCTCTCGACTACTGTTTGCAATAATCCCGCAACACCAGTAGCCTCGCTACGGAATAGTCGTGTGAATATCCCGCAGACTGTCTCTCGTCTAATTCATCCAATGTCACAACTACAACGTTGAATGGCCTCTTGAGAGCTTGCCTGCTTGATGATTATCTACTTGGCGCATTCTCCCTATCTAGCCGAACAGCATAGACGTGACAAATGGTTCTGAAGTAGATGTCAACAGTTTGATGAACACATCATGTTCTTTCCGAAAACAGCGCGTGGAAGCCATGTGGAAGCCACCAAGGAACTTTTTTTTCTCCCCTGTTTTACGTCTCCCCTCCGCTCATCCTATTGTCGGGCATGTCTACGTCGATCTGTCTCAGAATGAGGTCGGTTTTTGGGAAGTATTCTCCAGATTTTCTCCATGATATGCGCGCGCTGTTTGGCACTCTGGCAGTCTGGGGACGGAAACTGCCTAGATATATGGGTCCGTTCTGGGCCCTTCGATAGACACAGGGCCAACTCGGAGGGGGATTGGTTGTCAATGCTTGAGGATCCCACAATATTATCTGCACGCTGGTGTTTGTTGGCTGCGAGCCCAAGAAGAAGGGTGGGCACACATATCTGCTAAGGTCATTCGTCCGCATTTCATTGTTTTGTTTATCACGGCTGTCATCGGTATGTTTATTCGATAGCCATGGCCAGCGTTGCCTCAACTTTTGCTTTCTTGAAGCCATCGTCGAATATCATCTCTAGCAGAATTGCCAAAAGCCTTGGAACGATATTCGACAAGGGTCATTCAAATGATGACGTCGCCGTGAACGGGCCAGCCGGTGGCTCGACTGGCTGGCTGCATTCTGCTAGCACGATCGGCCGTGTCTCTCCAAAATTAGTGATGTGAGACACTTGCTTCGACCGTTGTCGTCCTGTGTATCTGCTAACGGCGCTGACGCTGAGGCCATCGCATCCTGGACGGTGGCATCATTCTTCATTCCATTCCCCAGATATTTCCTTGGCCATTCCTGGCAGTGGCTCCAGCTCGTGAAATCATTGTTCGCAGGCACGGTCTCTTGACGAACCTTTGACACACAAAATCCCCTTAGGAGCCAAAGTGAAAAAACAAAGAAAAAAAAGAGTAAACAAGACGGCCCACGCTGCGTAGGTCCGATAGGCCGAATTCAGGAGCATTGCATAAGAAAGTGGACATCGAATGTGTCAAAATTCCAAGGCCGCACCGGAACCTCTGGTAGAGCCTACGCCGATCATCGACTTTCGGATCTTCAGCTCTCACCGTTCCGGCTCCACGTTCCTTCTGTTCGTCTGTTGGTACTATCCTTGACCTCATTCGAACAGTTCGGGAAAAAATGCTACGACGCTACAAAGTGAAATTATGCCTCTTCCAAATGAACCGTGACAATGGATGAGCTGATCTATTAGACACAGCCTTCCAGCCGTTCGAAGGATTGGCGGGCAAGGGCGCACAGTGCAGGCCCCGAGCTCCTGGATCCTACAGCGCCATTTTTATCTCTAGGATTCCTGTTTGTAAATCATGGGCCTTTGCGCTAGTCCTGGATAGGCAATATGCCTTTTTCTCCCCCAAAGTTCCCGCAACCAAACTGTAAGCCGCTATGCCGGAGCATCCGTTCACGCCACGCCGACATCTGTAGCGCAGAGCGATCAACGACAGGCTTTTCAACGATTTGGCCAGAGTTCCGGGCCGGTTTGAGAATGATGCCTCAGCTCTGTCAAACGCGCGACCGGCCCATCCCCTCAATGGCCACCTAGTGAATATAAAGCCAAGTGCCACAGTTTGTTTTTGCCCCAACTGCGGTCAGATAGCCAGGATTCGCAATCCACAGAAATTGAGCTCAGGAAACAAATGCCAAGTTGCGAAAAGTCTGCGCTAGTATTCAATCCCATCTCGCGAACTGCTTATTTCAGAAGTTCTGGGGAATGGTCAGATGGATCCTCATGGCGAAGTGATTCGCTTTCAGGAAGAACATGTCTTCATATTACACGGAGAGTCGGACTGCGTTCGATGTTGACTTGCTACACCTTGCTTGACGAACGCGTCCTACATCGAAAAATGAATAGAAGGCGGTCGGTCTGCTGTGTGACCATTCTTACAGTCGAGTCGGCTATCGCTGCCGCTAGGGAGCAGGTGTTCCCATTATTTCCCGAGTCCAATCAACACAACCAACAGCGGCATTATTCCTTGGTCCGGCTCACCCTATACTCCGGCTGAAATGATAGCTTGATGCTGCGAGCCATCCTGGAAAACGCGGACCTAAACATAGTTTTTAGATTTTGATGTGTTGCCAGCAGAATAGTAGTACCGAATAGAAGTTTGTGCAGTTGTATTATGCATGGAGAACGGCCCAATATTCCCCAGACTGTTGAAACTGTAGCTTGCCAGGGGGGGCAGTTGACGAGTGGAGTTGACGAGAAGCAACCCATGATGGCCATGGAACCGAGCAATAGACTGCACCAGTATCATGCGGTTTCTGTCACAATCCCACACCGCACTGCGGTCTCCTTCCACACTCTGCCTAACTGGTTGACAAACGGCGCCCTCATTTCTACCATGAGCTATCAGCACAGACACTCGAATGCGGTAAGGCCATCTCAACAGAGCTTGCCTCGCCGACGTCGGTAGGCTGGCTTCCCTGGGGCGTAGTAGCAGGTCGTGCTGTACTGCAACATGAACTACCTAATCAGCGCCATGCAGCTCTTTTCCTTCTGGTGCACGCCAAATCTTCCTGTGAGCGGTCACAGGGGTGGGCCTTGTCGGCGAGAATTGCAGCATTTCTCGAAGCATTGCACTGCAGCACGATGTGTAGGCGGAATAAATGCGGACGAAACGCCGGCCGCATGCTGCCAGCGGCTGCCTCGCCAACCTTAACAGATCGCCGAGCATTGCATTTCTATACCTCCACAATTCTGCTTACGGCAATCGCGAAAGCAGAAGAGGGAGAAAAGAAAAGAAGGAGAAAAAACTAGACAAGACTACATACATCGTAACATGACTCCTACAATGTCCCCGAATTTCCCCCTGTTCTACGAAGAAGACTGTTTCCCCCCCAAAAGACTGTTGGATGAATTTCTCTCATTGGTTCGGAGGCAACACGAACCAAATGCTCCACGGCGGTGCACGGCCAGACCCAGGTCCATTCGACACTACCTGGAGAACGACAAGGCTGATCCATACCTTGCTGGGAGCCCCCAAGTTGTCTTTCGATATCACCGCAGCATCAGAGTGGACACCAGCGATTTTCCTCGCTTGGCTTGGCGACACGCCCAGACCACATTTCCACTATTTATGCTGACTAACCGAGTGTGTATCTTTCGTTGGAGGTTGGTCTGTGCCGACAAGTAATTGCGGCGAGAACTCTGTAAGTAATAACCCAGCAATGTCATCAAGTCGCAAAATTGTTGGCCATCTGCGGTATACAATCCCTAGTTGCTCACACCTACCAGCCGCGCGAGCCAAGGATCGCTTCTTTGGCTCCAACCATCCAATTGGAGGGATGGGCGGACAGCACGGGATGGATGGGCAACACGGCAGGCAGGATTTTGTTGTGTGTCCTGATAGATAGCGGCGACAGCGTCTTTTGCCACAAACTCTCGGCATTGGCGATGAACCTGGGGATCCTACCGTCAACAACGGGTGAGGAAGCAGCATATGCCCTGATTCAACGTTTTGAAGCTATCGACACACCGCTTTGCATGGCTGGCGCTTGCGCTTGACAACGCAGGCGCGATGGAACGTAAGATACCTTGGTTTCATCGCCGCCTGGTGCAACCCACAACAACCCTTAAGATTCCCTTCAATGAATATTAGCCGTTCTGTGCAGCAGCATTGTTATTGGCAGGCTTCTTCTTGATAATGGACAAATTACCTCCTCCTTCTCTCCTCGAAAGTCTTGGGTCAGGGTCAAGCCCGGGAGGCTTGATAAGAAACGTAGAGGAGGTATTATCTGACAGCGGCGAGGTTTATGATACTGTGCCGGACTGGGCGCTACAGGCTACTGAAACATTCACGGCTCCCCGCGCTTTGTCATGTTTCCGGCGACGGCGAGGTAGCGGGTCTAGCGCGCGGCTTGATTCTTAAGATTTTGACATGATGCTATTTTCTGCCTTGATGTTTTCTCTAAGCATGATGAGCATCAAATCGCTGCATCGCGACAGGCTCATGAAAGATGTTTCTCGTGAGTAGGCTTCAATCACATGAAAAATTGATCAGTCATCCTCGCTGTGGGTCCCGCAGCCCCACGCGTTGCGGGAAGTGCCTGCAGTTGATCTGGCTGGATGGCATCGTGTAGCCCGGAGAGCACCCCCCCCCACAATCAATGTGCGGGAACGGGGCACCCGGGGGGAGAGGGGGGCCACGGGATCGGAGGACGCCGCATCGTGACAACCTTGTATGCGCGTCCCTGACAGGTGTCCATGAGGCTCACGATGAGTGCGCCGATGCAAAGTCTATCTCATAGTTGGGGATGGATCTTTTTCGATGGGTTGCGCGCTCTCATCTTGAATTTTCCTGCTCGTCCGAGTCATCGCAGGGAGGCCTCTAGCGAACGCGCGTGACGTTTACAGATCCGGGCATGAGTTGCTGTTGCAGCTGGTAGACTGTCGTACTCTCTGGCTTCAGTGTCTGATGATAAGACTTTTTAACTTTATACGGGACAGCGATGCTTCTTCCGCATACCTATAGAGTATTGCTTGCCGGGTTGCCAGGCTGAATATTATGGGGACTATGGTGACTATGATCACACATCGAGATGCGATCACCCGTTAGCATGATTTTGTCTTTGAACGTCCAACGCATTCAATGCGTAATGCGATGTCGTTTGTTCCAGACACACCCCAGGGCCGTGTACAGAAAAGCGCACCCACTCAGAGGGCCTTCCCGGAGGTATTAGCACCAAACTTTGGCTTTCGCTTCTCTTTTTCATGCGAGGCTAAGGTACTAAACAAAGATTGAAATATACTGAGGTATGGTATAGAATGCACAAAGGAATGTGATGAAACAATCCTACAGGTTGGTTTCAAAAATACTTCGCCGCAATGTAAGTTGGCAGGATTATGGGCCCCCCCATTCTTGGTGGGGGGCTTGTTGTGCCTGCAAATGGCTTCAGCTTCAGCCTCTTCAATCGATTGTCGCTGTATCGGGCTGTAACCCGGCCGATGCAGGCGGCCCGTCGAGTCTCCTCCACCAGCCGAAATCAGCTGAGGGCCAAGTTTATTTTTGGCATTTTTGTCGAAGATGACAGCAAATTCTATCAAAGCTATTGCCCCCGGAAAGATACCCGCCTCTCAGATGCCCAGAAAGACCGAAAGTCTAATTGATTAAAAAAAAAAATACAAATTGCAAACTCTGCAGATAGACTGCACAATCGGTAGCTTGGCCGTCCCCAGCAGTGTTGGAATTGCTTCAAGGGCGTTTTGACTATGGTGATAGCGCACTGTACTAAGGAGAGCTTTGCTTCATAATGCGTGAAACTTGGTCGATCTTTCGTCTGATGGTGGTGGTTGACACGGTGCACACCATGGATGTGCCCTCTTCCGGAAGGGAGAAGAGATGCTACTGAAGGAGGCGGTGTGCAATCATGGGCCATCTACGAGATCAGGCGGATTTTGACTGCTTATTCGGTCGGAGCGGACGGATTTGTTGAATCGTGCCAATTCTGTTACCACCTGTACCTACACAGGATCGCGATGGAAATGGTGGATGTTCCCAGGGATTCAGCCTCTTGGACCAGAAAGTTGTGGAGCCTATATGGTGATCTACGGTATTCCGTACAGCTTGTGGAGCACTGCGTCGAACCTTAATTTTTTTTTCTGCCTTTGTACTTATACCATGTACTTAGTAAGTATAGTAGTAGTCCGGGGCAAATTCCCCACTCTTTTGAAAACCCAGAATTGTCAGCGCCCTCAGCATCATCCGAGTCCATCGTCGTCGTCCGATGGTGTTGCCCCCCGTGGGGATGGCACAGTTTCCCCAGATATCAGATCGCAGGTAGATTGCAACTGTGTATCATCTCCTTCGGAAACTTCCCATGCTATTCTAAGATGCTCGAAAAGCGTCAGAACGGCCCATACTTTCAAAAAATACTGGGGGTCGTGCCATCGCAGTCTGAGATTGATCATCTTCTTCTGAATGTGCTGATCCTGAGGTAGACATTGGTGTATGATTAGAACCTTAGGATCGCCACTCCCCGAATTAAAGTTTGTCAGTTGATAGAACATCCAAGGCGCGTATGCACGAGCATAATTCAGGAGCAGTCCTTCCGACTCAAGCGTTTCGAACTGCCTTGTGTGTTGCAAGACACGAGTTGGAAGGGTGAAAATAGAGTGTCCCAAACCTTGAATTTTTGGTATATGGTTTTTTGGCATCCCATCAAACTAGGTACCTACCAAGTAAGTATTCTCAGACATCGACACCCGTTATCGATTGTTCAAGAGTCGTGCCTGCCGGAAGACGAGTCTTATCGGACTCCGTTATGCGGGGCACAAGGAGGCATCAAAAGGCCATTGACCTACCAAAATCCCTGTGTCGAGCACGGTCCCGACGCAACGAAGTTGTTACCATGTAGCGAGAGGGCTCGAGAGAGAAAGAGCTACCAGGGGAGCTGCCTGTCGCTTGCGACATCGTCTGTGCATAGGAAACCACCTTCTACATGCTTCCTCTTGGTTTACTTGCAAGTCATTGACACTGATCGTTCGTCACCCTGGAGAGCAAAAGATGAATTGACTTTGGATGACAGAGCAGAGGCAACGAAAGCCAAGCCTTGATACCGATATTGCGTCAGGGCTTATGCACTCCACATGCTCTCGTGTACTGCACGTGCTGCCTACAAGACGTCGCTGACCTGATTCATCACGAGTCTGTGCTGGCTGGGCGCAGTCGACGCAATTCCCTCACTGACATCAGGAGCCTCACATTCCCCATTCGACTCACCACCATTCAAAACTCGGTTCGAGGACGATGTGACACCGATGGTCCTCAGCCTACGGACTGCCAGGTATCACCCGACTCGACATCCCGTGAGATTTGGGCTCTCGTGTAACACCTGGAATGCGCCCTTCTCGGGATCACCACGCAGCGACTCAGCTCGGCCCGGGAGTATCGGGTACAACCAGTCTCCCAGGACTGCGTTGAAAGTCGGATACTTCGGAGCAGCAGTCCAGTCCGACGAGGGGCAAGGCCCGGATCGACATTGCAAGTGCCGGGGAAATAGACATTCAAAGCAGCTTTTAACGAGCATTGGAAGATGGCATTCTTGCAGATATCGACCTCCTTGTGACCGCAATCTTGCTGTTGCAGTGTGCTTACAGGTTGAGCAACCCGGGCTTGTAGTTTCAAATAGTGTGACGCCGGTGTCCACAGCAGGTTCTCCATGGCTGTCTCCTCACGCAGGAAAGACATCCCATCTACCGCGACACCTTGCATCTACGCTAGCAAGGCTCGAACATGGCGAGAAGGCCGTCCCACCATCCGAGCATGGATCTCAATGCCAACTTTTGCACCGGCCCCGGGTGATCGTCATTCGACTTGCCCTTTCGATTCAAGCTCCTCAGCTCCCTCTGGGACCGTTCGCAGATTCGTGGCCAATGGACGCGTATTGGACGAGATTTGAAAACCTGCAGGCCTCTGATGCTTGTCGCAATCAAAACCGGCAGTCCTCCCTCGTAGGAGCGACGCAGATGGGTAGTGAATCCAAAGAGATAAAGCCGCCGGTCAGCATACAAGCGAGGCGCATACCGAGACAAGGCGGGGAGCACTGCCCTTCGCAACTGGAAGCCGACACGCAGCAGATGAGAGGCCCAGAGGACATCGCATCTGTTGGAGCTGCCGGGATAGCGTCGTCGCAAACATGCTTTCTGGGAACCGAGCACGTTATTTTCGAAGACAAATTCCTGGATTCGCTGAGGAGACTATCTTGGTACGTTCCTGATAGTCTCGTGATTCACTAATGATGTGATTTCATTCAACCCGCTTCAAACCGTATGTCGTATGCCCTTGGGGGGGCCCTCATCCACGGTAGGAAGGCAGATATGGGAAAGCCTTATTTCCATGGCATTGGTATTCAATCCTCCGGAGCATTCAAACCAGAGTTTTACTGCATGTGGGCTAGCCCGCGGTTTATAACACAGGGAATCCGGCGGCCCACGGTGACGTCGTGCTGCGTCTCGACCACTCAACGGCCATCGGGCTGTTCGGTGCCAGATCGAAAGGAGCTTGGGTGTTTGGTGCCGCGCCCGGGTATTGCGTTCCCCATGAGCCCACTGGAGCTCCACTATTATCCCCATGGCACCGCGGTGCTCTGGGGCCTCCCCCCCAGAGCCTCCAGAGAGTTAGGTGAAATTTAGTGGTACTAACTGGCACTGTACGGAGCTTTGCGTCCAGACGCCCATATTTGACATTTTTTACTGCATGCTGAGCCTCTCTGTGTACGCCATCTCAGCGATACATGCGCTCGCATGGCTTCGGTACAAACCTCAGCTCACAGAATGGCTCGAGCTTACCGAGGCTTTCCTGCCTCCAGAGCCAGGCCTCAAGAAACCACAGGTGCACCTCAACAAAATAGCCCCATTTGGCTGATGCTCGAGCAATGGCCCCGTACCTTCGCTTAAGTCCTAGTGATAGGCTCCGTGAGCCTCAAATCTCCGGTGTGACAAAACTGTATTCCTTCACACAAACCCTTGCGCTTCCAAGCAGGTTTTCTGCACCTCGTCTCACTTGAGCTGACGATGCAAATTTGGTTGCGCTACAGCTCATTCCTTGGCCGTCATGTCTCAGCTGATCTAGGGGCTGATCGATTGAATTCCTGCAGAGGACTGACTGAAACAAGAATATCTGACCAGGGAATCCATTGGTCATGCAATGTCTTTCAGATGGTTTACCGGTAGTCTGGATACTACTGTCTTCGATGCTCCTAGGATCGGCGCACGACGACGTTTTTCACGTGGTCATTGAGCAAGACTCTGTGTTGATACTGGAATGAAGCTTCATGTTGTCATGGGCTCAGGCATCCATCACAAAGAACCATTATTAAAGGTAGGCATGGGACTAAACAACATAAAAGCTGACCGGTTGGGCAACCTGATCCGTTACGTTGTTTGTGATCAGTTTGTTGCTCTGCGCCTGGGAGAGCTGACTGACATCCATACACCGGTGAACTTCGTTCTTGTATCAGCCTCATCCCACGCAAGGCCCTAGTTGTTGTGCCAGGGGGTACCTGTCATTCAGGACGCCATACAGCCACCCAGGCGACTCTCTCGTGATGTTGCTCTTCTTAGGCTAATTCCTGCTAGGAGGCGTACCAGTCACCTTGCATGCACCACATCTCTACATGGACAGGTGACTTCTCGTCTTAGATACTCAGGGGATCAATTCGTCCATGGACCAATTATTGGTCATCCCGCGTGGCGTGGCGGTCGGTTCAGGAGTCGCCCAATGGGAGGATTACTCTCTCTCGTCGCTGTGCGCTGTGCATATTTCTTGATTTGCAGGCTCCGGCTTGGAGCGTGATCTTTTTAAAATCCTGTATTGGGATTTGGTGACGACTACAAATCGATGCGTTGGCGAGTAGTAGCGTTGGAATTTTGATATCTGCGAATGCCCACGACTCGCTGGGCTGCAGCAGATGATGTCTCCTTGGCTATCAGAAGCCAGCTCAATTACTGTCGATCAAACTATGTTTGCACCGCAAGGCAAGCTACCGTGGGATCAAAACCTGCAGAGCCGTGCGGCTCCTGACTCGACATATAGAACGACGCTACCAGCCCTCTGCATGGACAATTTGGGCCAATAAATTTCCGTCATCTTGGATCGGCGCCGGGCCGTCTAGCACTTCGATCTAGTTTCCTCGATGTGTGAGTACGCGTCTGCAAAAGCGGTGAGCCGAGGGAGTATTCTCTGTAGGGGTGCCCTCTGGAAAGCCTAGTCGATTGTCTTCTTTGGGCATTCAAGACCCAATTTAGACTGCCTTGTGAAGGACGGCTCAGTTTAGCTGTTGCTCAGTCCTCTTTCATCAGTACGGCAGTTTTGGTCCAGCGGGCTAGGCCTGCCCCAAAAACCGTTCCGTCCGCGCCGCGTCGACTAGTTCAGGAACTCTCTTCTTAGCCCGCGAGCGGCGACCTTGGATATTTTCAAAGCTGGATATATCTTATTTCCGGCACGCCAAGGGGTGTAGTACGGCACAGTTGAGGAGCATAAATGCGATTTCTCCGTGGCTCAAGGCTGGTTGAACGTATGAGCGAGTCTCAGGCTCGCGAAACGCGGCCATGGCTGGTTGATGATGATCACGCTGGAGCAGTCATGAGTAGTGAGTGTTACGGTCAGAAATATTTTGTGGGATCATCTCGGTGTACAGCGTCTGCTAGCTGTGGAAAGATCTCCGCCATCAGTGTCTGCAGTGGATATAAGGCGATGCCAGCATGACGAGGAATTCGAGCATGGCTTGACGTTGGTGAATAGGATGAGAGGATCATCTGGTCAAGTGACCTTCGAGCACTGCGGTGTCCCGCTCTTGTGCGAAGACTGAACTCTTGGTCTCTACACGGACTTGTCATTGCCTTCCTAGGGTCCGGGCACTGGTGAGAACTGGCACTGCTGGACTTGATCTGCAGACATGTGTACTACATTCACGTCATTACACCGTAGGTGGGCCAGGTGGACGAGGATCTAGACGCAGTTAAGGGACGATGTCTCGGTAATGACCGCGTCGCCCGTCCTGGGCCACCTTCCTGTCTGCCCGGTCTTTCTCAGTGTCTCCTCACACGACGTCAGCTGGAACTTTTCCAGCTCATCCGCGACTGTCGAACAGCGCTTCCGACGGGACGGGACGTGAAGATGAAGGGGCTCATCTTTCTTTGATTCGCCCTTGGGTCAAGTGACCAACTGCGTCTGCTGTGCTTGTGGCCACAGCTTTGGTTGACGAAGCAACACAGAGGGCAAGCCATGATGATTACCAGCACGGCAACGTTACTTCTGCCGCGGCTCATCAGGCACAGCGACCGCGTCTTGTCATAGAAAAGACTGTGGTGTGCGGGCGGCGACAACGCATGCGAGACTCGAATAGGGGAAAACGGGGGCACGTCAAGCAAGCATGAAAGGCCACAGAATGTGTGTCATAGCACGGCCATCTGCTGTCACATCTCGCAGATTGCGGGGAACCCGCCGCTTCGATGCGTGTCATACTTGTTGTACTTAAGTAACGTCCTGGCCGGTGGGGGAGTGGCATTCGCTGTGGAGATTTCTGGAGAACAGAGCATTTACGCCTGCCAGTAAGCCGGGCACCCACCCAAATGCTGCTTGTGGGCAGCATCCAGACTGCGGGGTTATTGCCTCCACCTTTGACAAGGTGTGTGCTTTGGCAATGTTGACGGTGGTGATGCCCTCAGCAAATCAATGTCAAGAACAGCCAGTCGCGACCAAGTCGTGTGCCGGCCTAGGGCTGTCAGAATCAAAGCCGGGGAATCCAGGATCATTGCTGTGCGAGGTTGGAGGGCCCTCTGACTGGTGTTCCACAGCATCCGTTCAACGATTGATGTAAGCCATGGGGGCATCTCGAGGTGTGGATGGTAAACAAACACTCGTGGGTCGGTCGATCTGATGCTTTGGCAAGCCAAGCCCCTAAGAGCTACTCTACTCTATCATTCTGAGAAATAGCCGAGATCGAGACGACCACAGATCTCCTAGCGGCAAATCAGTACTTGATGCTGCTTGCCGGCGTCCAAGTTATCTGTGATGGGACTCTTATGCAAGACTGCAACGTCGACACAGCAGTTGTGTACATGGTACAACGAGGCCGTATCTCATTGCAAGGAGCTTCCCATGCGCAACGGGAAGATTGGAAACAATGGCTACCGTTGAATAAAGGTCTTGGAGAAGGACCAGCTTGCAACTATCTGTGGTCTGGGGCGGGTAACGGTTGCTGATCAAGCAGTCCTCGAAGTTTCGTGAAACGCGAAAGCTGCTCAAGAGTTGGACCCTTCGTGCATCACTGGAGCTGCCACATCTGGGATCCCTGCGATTGGCTTGTGCAAGATGCGATATCGCACCTGGAGCAAGGAACGGAGAGGGGCATCGTTAATCGAACCCCTCCAGGTCCATAGGTCGAGGTGGTGTGGTGGACGGCCCCGAAAATCGCATGTACCCGGCGACATAGATATCGACAACTAGTACGACGCGCAGTGTATCATTCTTGCGACTTGGCTCAAGGAGGAAGTGTGTGTGTGCCTCTTCAGGCATAGCTGCAAAGTAGTTTTATCGCACCCGTGCTGAATTCGCACTGTTTCGTACAACTGTATTCAAAATACAATTCGTACTATGAGATGGATGGCGGCTTGAGCTTCACTTGTTCGGGTCCGTCGCCGCGAACGTTTGGCTCCAGGCCACAGACATTTCTTCCCCGCGTTTTGGCTTTGGACCCTTTCACCGCATCTGTTTCATCAGCGTTGGTGCAAAAGGTAGCTGGGAACGACCTAGAAGCACGGTTGCCGATATTCCTTTGTTCGGTTCGTCAAGAAACGCCGGGATTTTTCACAGAATTCTTCTCGCGGCAGATAATGCCTTAGAAGTTGGTTTCCTGAGGAATGTCAAGAAAGCACTGGTTGCGAGATCGCACCTGCGAATCACGCCTAAGCAAAGAGAATACCAGCATCACAGGCAAGGGTGTTGTTGAAGGCGACCTAGTGGTCAATGGCAAGCAATCTAGATTTGCCTCATGCAGCAGCAGCAAAAAAAAAAAAAATGATTGACCAACGGGCCCGGACCCGGACCGGGGGATGCCAAAGCGCCAGCGGCGATGGAGGATCTGGGGAATGCTACCATGCTATGCTATGCCATGCCAGCGAACAAAGTTGGGATGACGAGTGGCAATCTTCCCAACAGAACAGAGTTTTTCCTAGGACACATATCAAGATTGAAACTTGACCTGCAGCGCAGACAGCCCCTAGAGCGACAGATACGAACTGGCTCATGTCTTATCAAACGCGGAAGCTTGAAGATCCCCACCACCACCAGTGTCGGGCTAAGTTGGCATCGTTCATGCCGTGGGTGATGTTCGAACGGGACGATTGGGCCTGACCCATGCTTGGACAAGCCAATGCAGCAAGGGGCTGTGGATGGTCACTCTTCTTGGGCACCTTGCGCCTACTGGTTTGGTTGCCCTCGAATGTGGTGTCTGTCTATTATCGCCATCCAATTGGACATGCCATTCTCCGTGAGCCTTGTCCCAGCCCCAACCCAGCCGTCTGGGCCCGCTGCCGAGATCGTCGAGGACCCTGGATTCCAGACGATCCCGACCGGTGCAAAAGAAAACCTGCCCACAGTATGGTGACTGCGGCTCCGGGGCTGCCGGGTGATGTCGTTCCTTTCGCTGCGGGAAAAACAGCTCAGTGATGACACACAGGTTTCTTCATCTGTGAACGTGTGTTGGCCTGTTCGCGAGGAGAGTTCATGTGATTCTCCACAATTCCACAATTCCTGTCAAAACTCAACTTTGGTGGAGGTACTCCGCAAACTCCACCGCGCCGACCATGAACACATTGCCCCCGCCACCGCCCCCCCCAGCTTCCGTGGGCCCCACAGGTGCTTTTAAAAAGCCGGTCCGGATCCGAAGCGAGGGTAAGCTGATCACTATGACAATTTCCAATAACATGTTCTCCCCGTCAGTACTATCTACTTCCCCGGTGCGGATATTCTCGGTGTTTTGTTGACTGACTAACGCCACAGATCCATGATTGCACACCATCGGCTCAGGGCGCCATGGTGCTGCTGTTGTATCCTGTCTTAGAATCGTATCCTGCAGGGCCCATTGTGGGTGGGCATGTCTGGCGAGCTTTCGGCAGTCTCAACGCATCCTGGAAAATCGCATCCATTGGCCACCAGGCGGCAGCTTCAAGAGAGCCGGTGTAGCTGGACCTGCTAAGGCAAGTCGACGCGTATGCAAGCTGCACCTCCTGCTGTAGTGTATGTACTACAATCTGCAGCTAAGCCTTCGAGGCGCCCACCATGGCCTGACCGGCATGATGGTGTAGTTCCGATCAAATTTCCGCTCTGAAGGAGATTGGTCAGCCAAGAGGGACTCTGCGTTATCTATTTGCCTTCGCCTTGCCTTGCCTTCGCTTCAACTTCGCTTCGCGCCTGATATCGATACATACGGGCTTTGTTGGTGTCTACATAGTACGTACAGTTTTTGTGGTAGTAAATCTCATTTATTTCCGGAGGTGTGTCTAGACTCTAACGTAAGATAAAGAAGGCCTTCTTCAACAGTCTCCAGGATCATCACAAGCCGTGGTGTGACCTTGGGATCGAACTCGGAGAAAGTTGCCGTGCTGAAGCACAATCGTATTCACTGTTCCATCCCATCAGTCTGGACTATCAGCTGTGACGCAGCACATTTCCTCGCCCATCAGTCCACCTCAGGGTACTACTCACACTCGGCTCTGAGGGCCCTCGGCATGGCAAAATGGCGTGTTCTTCATTTCACAACATGCAGTCAGACACATTATGATGGTGAACAAGGCGGTTACCTTCTGGGCGCCGTTTCATTGGACAATTCAGTACCCGTTGGACTACCAGGCACTGCGACCATGTCCCTTCCCGCCGATTGTATGATATGAGGTCCTAACCGGCCGAGAGCCTTCACATTGTTGTCAGCCAAAGGCACGAGATATACACGCCCCCGAACGGGGAGCGGGCGTCGGTGGTGCTTGTCAAAAGGTTGGACCAAACAGTGCTACCACCATGCCTTGCGCAACGGACCCTGGCGCGGGCTTTGGATAGAGAGGGCCCTTTGTGAAGCCTGCCAAAGCGTCATGTCATGCACGCTCCGCACACTTGCTAGTGATGATGACCGTGAGGTGGGTAGCTTTCGTCTTTGCAAGGACCGCTTGACTGTCCTGTCCAGTGGGTGGGCGAACGAACCCCACTGTTCACGACAGTGTAGCAAGGAGGTCCAGATTTGTGCTCACTTCCCATGTCATGTCATTTCAGCGCAGCGTGATACCGGCTACACCTCATAGCACCGACCCCTCTATCTCACATATTACAGCAGCGTTTGTACTATATCCATGGTGCTTCGAAGGTTTGACATTTCTTTTTCGGTTGGCCAAGATGTTGCTTTGGCGGCGCATTGGTCTGTGCTGATGCATGCTCTGATGGCCAAAAATCTGGGGTGCAGGTGGTGGATGACTCGAGGAAGGTCAGACGCTAGGAGCATGATAGACTGTGCATTCGTCTCATCTTGGTCCCCCAAAAGTGAGCAAGGAACAGTCTGGGGAAGTAAAACTTGTCTTCACATTTTAGATTCCGGGTTCCAAGTGTTTTGAGAGTGACTCGTCCCAGAGCCTTTCATGTCAGACATGTCATGGCTACATCTCTCGGCGCGTGGAGCAGCAGATCCTCGACGTGCACCCCAGACGTGGCGATGGTAGCTCTGGGATTCCGCTATGCCTGTTCTCCATGAGTAAGGACGAGGGCTTGATCCTTTCCAATACGAATTATGTTGGACTGCAATATACTGCACTGTTGCAAATATATGTATGTCTCAACATAAAGGTATTGGCCATGGCTGCAACACCAGGCTTCCATGCCGGTCAGACAAGATGTCGTCGGGCCAGTGTTCAAACACCATTGGGCCTTTCACATGCTAGTCTCTACACCTGAACACCCCGAAGGTCAACATACTTCAAGCAAGCGTAGGTATGGGTGGCATTCTGCAAGTCTAGTGCCGCCAATGCTGCTGGGCGGACATGGTGGTGGTTGTAACAGCACGACGCTGCACACAACAAAGAAGAGGAGTCCCCTTTTTTTATTTTTATTTTTTTAAGGCAGACAAGCCTTCTCCCATGAGTCCCTTGTAAGGCATGGCACCTCTTTATGACAGAAGCAAAGATTGATGTTACCTATTTGTAACAGTGACGTAGAGTCACCTTTTTATACTCCCGCCCCAAGCTGAAGAAAGTGCCCAGCTTACGATGGTAGCTACGGGTATCATCCAATACTGACGTACGAGGATGATGGGAGATCGCCCCCTCCATCATGCACTAAGCCCGAAAGTCTGGGTAACATTCGACTGGACTGTGATATATGGGCTGTGTTAAAGTGTGGACCCTGAATTTTCGAGATCGGCGGATCAACCGGCCGTTGCTAAAAGGACTTCAAAGCAGGAATGCACTCCCTATTACGCGAGATGATATCAGTTAATTGACCCATTTAGACTGAGAATTCAGAGATTAGATGATTGATTGAGTATCATTCGAGTGTACGTCACCGAAACGAGTTTTGCAAGGCAGCGCAGGTGTGGCCGTATAATTTGGACCGACGCCTGGGGTGACTAGATACCTAGAGATCTTCACTTGACTAGGTTGCAAAAACTACCACTGGGGGCTTCTTATCAATGAGTGCTTGCGAGATTATGATTTTTTTTAAAAAAAATATAAAATATGCCAGTACTGTGCTTGTAGAATGCTATGAAACCCCGACGTCGAAATCCCTGCCGCCGTCTCCAGGTTCAGACGTCCTCTTGGTGTATGACCCAATGCCCAGTGGCAGGGTCATATTCAAGACCGTAGACAGTCTCCTCACTCTCCCGGGCCCAGTATGTATACTTCATCTTCAGGTTGGGCTCTCCATAGTGGCCCATGAACTGTAACTCCAGATTGACTTCTGTGCCAGCTTCAGGACAGCTACGGAAGTCGATGTCAAAGGGCTCAGCCCGAACAACGCGCCGATTGTTCGCACATTTGACCGACTGGAGAAATGATGCCGGCGTACCGTCCACATCCACTCCGCGCACTTTGACCTCAAACCGTCCTCCTGTGCTCGTGGCTCCCTCGACAACAAGCCGGCGGCGTAGGGCAAACGACGGGATGGGCAACTCAAGCTTCCCCATCAGACACACCATCAGCTCGTCTGTCTTGGCATGAATACGTATCTCTGCCAGCTCATCCAAAGGTGTATCTTGAAGATTGCATATGACTAGGCTAGCTTTGTGGCTCTGGCCTGCCGTCTCAGGGATATTGCAAGCCGGAGGGACCGTCAATGACGACCCGAGCACAAGACATAGATCGGCCTTCCTAGCGTGTTGGCGGGCGAGCTTCAGAGGCTCCTTGGGGAGAAGCTCGCCGAAGTTGATGATGGTGTCCAGCAAGATTCCGCCACAAAGGGCACATTTGCGACCTGTTTCATGGTATGTGGCCGGCATGTCATCGGGGGCGACAGCGTAGAAATCTAGAAGCAATGAGAATATTGGTGGGACGTAGAAATGCGATTCGCTACGATGAACTACCACTTACCGCGCAGATACTGCTTTCCGCAGTCCTTGCAATATTCCAGGTTGCTATTGCCGTGAAGCTCGGAGATGTGGTCCTGATAGACGGTCAATACGGTCATTGTTGCCTAGATCTATGAATGCTGCCACGCCGGGACTCACGGGCACAATGCCGCTCTTTCTGTGCAAGCCATCACAGTTTTGGCTGACCAGATACTTCAAGATGCCCTGGTTCTGCAACTCCACCAACGCCATGTGCGTCGCTGTCGGTATAGCTTGCAGTGTATCGCCAGACTCTATAGCATCCTCTCTCCCCTGTGCTTCGAGTGTCCAGACACCTTTGGGGCCTCGGAAATCCGCAATACCTAAATCTCATTGCTTAGATTACGCAGGTCCTGGGTACCATATCTAGGTACTGGAGCACATCATACGCACCCGCTGAAGTCGAAACACCGGCTCCCGTGAACACAATAAAGTGTTTGCTTCGCCGGATTTGCTCTGCAAGTGCCTCGGCCTTGCGTTCCACGGCATCAGAAGTCTCCTGACGTTCCTTTTTGGGAACCTTGGGAGCCCGAGTTGCCATGATGTATTCACTTCAAGCGACTCGAGCGTGAAGGTACCGGGGGGGATGTGATCGAAGTAAAATAATACGCGTTACGCCGGATTATATACGGACAGCAAGGCGCTTCAGATTGAAGGGGGTTCATCCATGACAGAAAAACATTGCATCCAATGAATTGGTGTTATTGATTTAGGCTGCTGTGCCTCGCTAAGTAGGTAGGTATTTCTTCCGTCAAGGCTACGCCGCACGCTAGGCAGCAACGCGGCGAGTCTTTGTCCAGGCAATTATCTGGAAAATTTTGGATTTGCACCTAGTAAATATCTACCATCGTGAGTGGACGATTCTCAGAGGACTGTTTCAATTTTCAAGAATATTAAGGACAGAGAATGTCTAAATCTTTGCATACTGTGATCTGAAATCACACCTTCATTTGTCATGGAAGCATTGTACAAAATGTCCTCCGAGCAAGGCTTGTTGCAGTCACAATTCACAATGCCCGCACACGACAGTGTTATTTTGCCATAGATTGATTCATGCAGTGCATTTCAACATATAATTGTGTACGCAATGAGTCATAAAGACCAGACAAAGACGGCTGCCGCCTCAGAGATACCTGCAGACGAAAACCTCAGTGCACAGATGGTATGTACCTAATCTTCTTATGTGGCTTGTCATACTGCCATATAGCGATCCGGGAGGAAAAAGCCCTGCAGCTTCACAGTTGAGGTGATGTTCGATGGGCAACATGTATCGTGTTCAACTCGGGTTATTGTCTGCAGCCTTGTCTGTATCCACATTAGGGATGGTGGAGGCCACGAAGTCCTACAACTTAGATTCTCAATGTGTCATTATGATTCAAGAACCCTTTTTTTAAAAAAAAAACATACAAATGGGGTGTGGCTCTATGTAAAGGTGTTTGACTGGCCAAGGGACCGCCGAAGGAGATACCTGTCGTCTTGGTGCTAGTACGTAATTACATACTCCATGTACTTGACAATGTGCGCCTTCATAGCCACATGCCTGACACTGTCAAGTCCTCGCACCTGGCGCAGGATATCCACAGGTCAGTGTCATTGTCTCATCCATCATCATCGAACACGAGGGCATCGAGCGAAGGGTTCCACCACGTGCCACCTTCCTCGACGGGTATGGCGTGGAACTCAGATTTGCCATGCTTCAGAGGTAACCATGCTCCAGAGGTAAACCCTTAGATCCTTGGCAGACATCGGGAGCTCCGATCTATCACGCGGTCGAAAAGTGCCAACGAGGCTCATGCTAAGGGTTTATTGTACGTGAGAAGGCTTTCTGAGCACCTGGGTACACCAAGACGTCAGATGGATTGTCTCTTGAAAAACCACATCCTCGAAGACTATGGCTGTAGGGTAAGATGTATCACCGAGCTCAGGTAGTAGCTGTGGAACAAAAGCACGACTCTGTAATTCAGATAATTGAAGAGGTCTAAGCAGAACCGACAACAGTAACCACGGACTTTACAATTCGAACAAATTCTGCCCTCACATCCGATTGAGCCGTTATGACGCGCTACTGAGCTTACAGGCTAGAAAAACCGATGGCCGAGGTGAAGAATGCACTGTGAAAGTCAAGTAGAATACAGAGCTGAGCAACACTGGCACATTTATCGTGAAGTGCCTGTGGGGTGATGAAGTCGATACAAGTTTGCTGACTGCTCTTTGGGGCCCAGGTCTCCAACACAACTGAGTACAGAATGTACAGTCTGAGACCTTCTGGACACTCAAAAGGACCGACCCATCCAACCGAACAGACAGTGAGTATCCAATGCCTATTTCAAGACATGAATAGGTAGAAGTGAAAAACCCAGTGGATCAATGACAAACTGGCTGGCTGACCTGCCGGATTGTCACTGAGAGATGCCATTCCTCTATCCACGTCCATATTCGAAATTGTACGAATCCAATGGAATTTTATATTGTAATGTACAGTACAATTATTAAAGATCCTAAGCCAGACTTGTGCGTTCGACGCTACATAGCACTACCCCGTCTAACCGGAGCCACATATTTAGAATAATCCCTTCCAGGCCTTGCGCCCTGCCCCAATGTCAGCCTTGCGCTCGACCCGGCCTCATTTCTCGTCGACGGCCTCCTGCCTTCGGACCAGATTTGTGTGAAGCTGCCCGTCTCACTCATATGCCGTCTATGTCCAACTTCGCCGCCATTATTTTCATAAGTTCCCGCCTCACTCATATGCCACTTATCCTCTGCCGTACCGCTTGCATTATTATTGTTGTTGTTGAAACGTGATAGCGGGATCGAGAATTGCGGGAGTCTACCACGGCTCCTTCGACGCTCCTCACTCTGGATCGAGTCGTCGTCGTCCGCGTCGCGGAGAAATGTCGGTTCTCGCCACGGTGACACTACAGGGTTGGCAGGCGAGGTTGGCTCGCTGATGGCAACGCCGATCTGGGAGGCGCGCTGGCGGCTCTCGGGTGGTGACTCATCCTCGAGCCATGTCGCGGCTGGCTCGTAAATGGGCTTGAGGGGAAGGGGCTTGAGGTCGACGGGTGGCAGTTCCTCCACGATGATAGGCTCGGGCTTACGGATCGACGAGTCGGAGCGATAATGTGATAGTTGGTCTCTTGTTGGGACGCTCCGGGAGGTCCTCGGCGTGCCTGGCGTAAAAGCCACGCTCTCGGGCGGCGAGCGGATGGACGAGGTGGAGCGATAATGCTTGGGGGTTTGCGGCGTGTAGTAGTTCGAGGCGCGCGCGTTGCTGCTGTTGTTGGTGGAGGAGATAGGGAGCTGGGAGCGCAAGGAGGTGAGGGTGTCGTCATCTTTGCGGAGGAAGCGTGGCACAAAGGAGCGGTACATTTTCCGCTGGAAGGCTTTCGTGGTGCCAAAGACGAGGAAGGCGAGGAGGCTCGGGGAGACGCCGGACAGATAGCCAGTGACGGTGGACATGGCACGAGAATGCGAGAGGTCGGGGCCAGTTTCATTGGCGCTTTCGAGGACGTTTTGGCGGTTTTTGACGCGCGGAGATATGTTGGTCCATTCGAAGACGCTGGGACAAGATTAGCTACGAAGCGTCCTTGTGCCATGGCTCGCAGCAGCCGCGTGCAAGGTAGAAGGCTCGATTCCATGAGAATAAGATCGTGGATTTTCTCAAGGTATTGTTGGGAGGGGCGGGGGGCGCAACATACCAAAGCGTCGCAAAGGCTATGGAAAGCCGAATCACCAGCCAATTATCGAAGGTTGCGCGTGGCTGAGAGCCTGAATATGCCCGGCTGCGTCTGAATTTGGCCGCCGTGCTTCTTGTGCCCGAGCTTGCTGTCGTCGCCGAAGCCGCCTTGCCATACTCAAGGGTCAACCACGTATGAAGGCGCCGCCGGGTTTGCAGGTATTTGAAAAGGATCATTAGGAGGAAGAGACAACTTCCGCAAAGACTGAGAATGACTGCGATGTCTGTTAGCGATGCACCAATTCGTGAACCTGAACTGATGGCCCGCATCGAAGGACTACATACATTGCGCATTGGCGATGACGAAGTAGACGAAGAAGCTCCTATGAGTGAATTCTAGCTGGAGAAGGATGATGCTGATGATTCCAAGGGTGATGGGGACAATGCGTCCAATGACTGATAATTTTCGAAGATGGCCTGGCTTCTTGGCCCACCAGCCATACACTGTTGCTGCTAATGCAAAAGAGCTGTGGCAGTTTGTGAGCATTATACCAAGACCAGTTTTGTGGTGAGTCGGGGACTCACAAAAAGAAAACAAGGGACGCCTCAACCATGAAGCAGAATATTCCTATTTAGAGATGAGAATTTGTCTGGCCAGGTGCTTGCAACATCAAAATTCGAACGCAAAGGATAACTCACTGATGTACGATAGCGCCAGCTTCAGGCCGAATATCTCGTTCTGATACTGGACCTCTGCATCGTCCATATGGTCTTTTCCATACCAGAACTGCCATGTCATGATATCGACCCACAGAATGTAGTCGTAAAGCTGTTGTACAAGACTCGAGACAGTAGCTAAAAGGGTGAAATATGATATGAAGGCAACATCTACAACGAAGAGGGTTATGATCAGTAAATTTGCCTCCAAAAAAAGAACAAGAAAAAAAAAAACAGCACGGCGCATCAACAATCCGCAGACTCACAGCTCGTCCTTTCTCTGTGTACCCAGACCAGCCACACTAATATCAGATTCGCGATTAGGCAAAGGGCAGAGTAGAGCAGACAGGCGACGGCAGCGCCGTCGACGCTGTCTGGAAGCTGAAAGGCTCCCATTCCACGATCGAATCCCAACGAAAGTCCCACATGCTGTGAGGAATTCGGGAAAGAACAGCAACAGACAGAGAGAGAGAGGGAAAGAGAGACTACAGATTCATGATGCAGGTAAAGCAAGGCGTTGTTGCTGCACGATCGTTATTGAGCCAGGGTGTTGGTCCTTTAGAGTGTGATGCAACGTGGGGACTCCGCTATGAATTCCGACGGCCTTTGAGCAGAATTATGGCGGATCCCTCGTGGGGCAAGATGCAGGTCGACTTCACACACGCGAGGAGTTGGAACATGCAAGCCCGGGGGTGAGCCTCTCGATATGGTTATTGACCCGTGAGGGTTTTAATCTCATTCAGGTCCTCTTCAGGGACCTCCGGATCATCGGAATGGTTCACGCACACTGCATGGTGCAGCGATGTGTTGCCAAGGGTCAAGAACGGCATAGACTGTGGCTTTCTGGGCGGTATTTTCAAGCAACGATTCCCATGAATATCACTTGAGTGCGAGATGCGGTCGTGAATCGCTCGGCTTCCATCAGCACGAGGAGAAAAGGCAGTCGGAGAAATGGCAGGGAGACACCCTAGTACAGAGTACCTAGATAGAGCAAGAAGGCCTGTGCTGTGCTGGGGACGAAAGCAATATCCAAGTACGATATGCTTTGATCTTCGAGTGGGAATCGCAGATTCTGGGCAGCATTCACGACGTACAGTCTTTCTTCATCAACCAAAGGCCGGCCGGGGACTAAGCCCAACACAACATGCCGATTCGATACTGTGCGAAGATCTCCGTCCACTTCACTATACTGACTGTACTCACTGGTTGTTATCGTGGCCCGTCATCCGGCGCCCGCTGAAGGCTCGAAGCGAAGGACATGACCCGCGGGCCGTGATGGACCCAGATACACGAGTCGGGGGATTACTGTTGCTCGCTTAGGACCCGTCATGCTACAGCGCGTCTTGCAAGCAAGTCCGTGCCTTTCCAAGTTCCTGTAGGCAGTCTGAGCGGTAGCAACCTATATGTTGTATTTCCAGGGTGACGAGACAAGACTGTCGTGAACGTGGACGATGAGGACCCATGGACAACATGTTGGATCTTGAAGGTTGAAGGTTGCGGATGGCGTTAGAAAATCGCCAAGGAGCCCTGTAAACGGGCTAATCTTACAAGGTTTTGGGCGATAAGTTCGGCCGAGTTGGGGAGCCCTAGCCTGAGTTCATAGTACGACCAACTATTTATTACCACTGAACCCCTGCTACTAGACCCCTGTTCATGCAAAAAGCAACTGGAAGTGAACAAATGTGTGGGGCTCTAGTTATTATTGTAACCTTGAAAGATCTGCTGCATGGCGACCCTCCAGCGCCAGGCATCTCGAACATGCCACTCTTTTGGCCCCGGCCCCCAAAGCAATCAATTTATCGACTTCGTGTCAGATCACATCTCAGGAGTTGGATGCCAATCACCCTCAGCATCTGTGCGTACCTAATGCAAGGCTACTGAAGATCTCTGTCACACGGGAGCATCCCGAGGGAAAAAACAAGCTTGCGACCAGCTGCAGGTACTGGCCCTATTCCCACGTCACGTTCCTTTTCACGACCATCGCACATCTGGGCAGCCTCACTTGGACGGCTTCGGGTGCCAGGCCGAAAGGCCATGACCATGACAGCTGGGATTGCTGTGGATTGGTGCCTCGTCTGCATCTTGTCCTTGTTTCAGTATGTCAGCCAGATCGTGTTGGCTGTCTTGAGCCTGGTAGTGCTGCTCTTCCTATCCCTCACACTCTATCGACTCTACCTGCACCCACTCTCACGGATACCGGGTCCTCGTCTTGCTGCCGTTTCCTCGGCCTGGTATGCGTATCATGTGCGCAACGGCCACATGCTATATTTGGGTCAGACTCTGCACAAGCAATACGGCGCTGTCGTACGCGTTAGCCCCAACGAGGTGTGGCTCGCTTCCAGGGAGGCTTTCAAGACCATCTACAGTAAGCCGGCACATGACAAAACTCGAGTCACCATCCCAACTGATAACTCTACCTGCAGGTCCCACGAACGGCTACGAGAAGTCGTATTTTTATTGTAAGTTCGATAGTCCTTGGGGGGAGGGGGCTTTTCTTCGGGTGTTTATGCAGGGGCTGACATCCGACACCGCCCTGTAGTGGCCACAGCCTTACTCAAACCCAGGCTGAGTTGGGATGGTTGGAACCTATCTCTACAGTCGCCTGACACACTTGATCTCCTTGCTGAACGTGACTTGAAGCGTTATCGCCTGCAGCGAAGGCTCATCGGCCCAGTTTACAATGCAAACAACGTCAAGCAATATGAAGGTTCCGTTGATGCTGTCTTGGACCGAGTCATTGCGCAGGTGTACTCCCTCGATGGGGCCGAAGTGGACCTGAAAGAATGGATGCATATCACCGTGGTCGAGTGTCTTGGCGCAGTCAGCATCTCATGGTCGCCGGGCTATCTCTCTAGCAAATCAGATGGCAATTCCGGAAAGCATGCCTACATGGGATGGAGAAGAAAGAGCGTCTTCGGTATTTTCCCTTGGGCCGTCATCTCCGAGTCTCTGTCCAAATCGGCAGGACGAGCCTTCGCCAACTTTTGGGGCCTCACTTATCACACGCCCAAGGAAGGCTTCAACCCCTTCTTTCCCGTAAGTACCCACGTGTCGCATAATAAGATGGCCAGGCTGACTCTCTTGTAGGCCGTTCAAAAAAAGATCACAAAGCGGGTCAAGGCTGGCCTACGTGGTCAGCCACAGAAGAATGTGCGAAAGGATATCATGACCGATCTCATTCAGCTGAGCAAAAGCCGACCCGAATTCAATGAGCACTACCTCCGAAGGATGGCCATGTCGAATTTCGGTGCTGGCCACGAGACATTGACCTCGACACTCGTGTCCGCGTTTGCCATGATAGGGTCACATTCGGCGACTCAGGCGCGAGTCGCCAAGGAGGCACGCCAGTCCTCTGGTCCCCTCAGCTACGAAGCTGCAAGTCAGCTACACTTTACTCAAGCGAGTATCAAGGAAGCCCAGCGGCTCCATCCTGTCATTGGAATGTCTTTGCCTCGAAAGGTACCCGAGGGGGGAATGGAGATTCATGGGCTCCATATTCCGTCCGGTACGACCGTCGGTTGCAATCCAGTTTCTCTGCACCGCACACCGGAAATCTTTGGCCAAGATGCTGAAGTGTATCGTCCCGAGCGTTGGCTAGACGAGACCACCAGAAAGGATCTGGATCGGTTCAACTTAATATATGGCGGCGGCGCCCGAACATGTCCTGGAAGGTATCTGGCTGAGATGCTTGTTGGCAAAATAGTGCCAGTCATCATCAGACATTTTGATATCGAGGTCACGATACCGCCAGAAGAGGATATGCCCTTCTACTTCATGGCAATGCTGACAGGTGTCAAAGCTCGATTCATTGCTAGGGACAGCTCGCCAGACCAATTAATGACAATGGAATAAATACGTTCCTCATTCTTGTCCATTTTTTTATCAAGCATGTAGGCTGAGGCAAGGCGGAATGCAACTTCGTCTTCAAGTGATCCACAAGTCTAAGCGCCCGTTGACACATGGCATTTAGACCAGCATCTGGGTTTACATTCGCTGCCCTGTTGAACCACAATTCAACATGTGGAATATCACAAGTAGTTTCGCAAATTCCATGAATTTCCCCTCCGAGCGAAGTATACAAAGGTGCGGGTACTACGTGAAGGAACGCTGAATCACATCGAGGTATGTAGCCTTCTTGTCGAATCAATTGAATAGAAGCCGGTGACTTCTGAACCCGATGAAAGCATGAACCTTGAAAAAAGCTCAGAACGACAGTCTAGCGCCTTGAAGATGGATCAGGGGTCGGTCGCAAAGTTCGATAGAGTTGAAAGGTGAAAAGCGATACTTGGGACGAACTCTATTTATCTCTAGCTCGTGCGATAGTACTGGAAATGTAAAATCGTGCACTTCATCACTTCTGATTTCGGTGACAAGGGTTTACATTCTCAGCACAATGGTATTCTCAATGAGGACTTCAGGATCCACGCATGAAAATGATCCCCTTGTCTACCGACCAATATTGCCATCCAGAGAAACCGCCGTGTACCAAAACATTTGAGGCCGTTCAAGTCGCCATGCGTGGAGACAAGATCGTACACCCTTCTCATCCCCGTACTAGGTACTGCTGGTTTAAGAAACCCCATATAGTCTCGACCGCATTCGTGGCTAGCTTTTTGAGCAATTGCAACCTGTCAGGGTTTGCTTTGTTCACCGCGTGGTCACCGCGTGGTCACCGTCGCCACACAACTCCGCACAGACGCCCCGCGACGGCACACTTCCGGCGATCCGCAGGATTCGTTAATGTGCAAAATGGATGAGTGATTTCACAGACGCCGACGCCATTATCACCCGGAAATCCCACCGCGCGGACACGATGAATGACGTGTGTTGTAACATCGCGGCGTCACGGTTCTAGCAGCGGGCCGGGCGGGCCGGAGGTAGGGTGCGGCGCTGGCAATTGGGCACAGCAGGTGTCTGCTTGTCAAGGTCTGGAAGGACACAGGTGGCTTTACGAGGTGGTTGCGGAGAGATGCGGTGTTGGTCGTGGAGAAGTGTCCGGATGGCAGCGTGAACATTGTGAAGGTTCGATAAAGGAGGCTGTGTCTACATTCGGATAAAGTGCAAAGCCCTTTACACATGCGGTATCGGCCCAGATTTTTTCCAAAATGTCGAGTATATTGTAGAAGTGCAGTCTGGAGGCTTCTCATGAAGCACCCAATGCTCTCCTCGGTTCAAAAGTTGAAGCACTCCAATACCGCACAAGTAGATTATGAATATGCAGTGCTGTACAAGTTGCTCCGTCGTTGATGCCACAGCACAACCCACAGAGAAATGAGGTGGATTGACGCCCAGAAAGGAGTGTGCAGTCGTTGTTCATCTGCATCGAAGGATAATACGTTGCTGCTTTGGCTGATTTGAGTGTATGCTACTGCTCCCAGAGGCCAAGAGCATGTCAGCTTTCTCGAAAGACTGAATGAGTTAGGGGTGTGTGAAAGGAACAAGTACTTCTACCAAGGTCACTTTGCTTCCGCTGTGACTCCCCATAACCAGAGTCTTGCTAGCATATGTCCTTGATATAGAGGGCGAGATGTACTGCTGTTGACAGTCAATGAACCTTGATAAGCATTACCAAGATTGCGTGTAGGTTGTGTGATATTGGGTTTTAGGGAAAAAAGAGGGCTTTCTAAATCATAGTTTCCCTTCTGAGGCTCCCAGAACATCTTGGAGTCCCTTGAAAACTGCGTAGGTAGGGCTTTGGATTGTGAATATTTTCATCTCTGGTACGTGCTCCACTGAGCAAGCCCAGGAACTCTGCCCAGCTCCCTCCTATTATTTCTTTCAACTTGGATCTACCTATGTGAAGAATAAACACTTTGCACAATATCCATTACCATATAGCTCGAATATATCAGACCAATGTATTCCATATTGAACTATGCATCAAATGGGCATGTTCTGTCAATATTGGACAGAACACAATTCCATGACACAGCCCAGATATGCCCACAGAATAACCAAAGAAAGCATCAATGCATAGACTCTTTTTTGGATCTGAGAATCCTATACAAAAATCATAGCAATGAAAGCAAGGATGGCCACAAGCTTCTGGAGACAACAATGAATTAGGCAGAACATCGCACATTTCCAGGCATCCTGATCAAGGTGCTTCCAAGGTTTGGAAAGGACACAAAAAAGCTCCTTTGTCACTGTATTGACATCTTGAGGCTTGCACATCCAAGCCAACTGGTTAGTTTTCCACTCTTAACCTACTCTCCATTGGGAACCAAGAGTACAAACAGACGTGACTGATATCAAGGCCAGTATATCAGCTAGGGCCTTGCTTCTGGAGCTTTGTGAAGTAGTCATAGTGGTATTATGAGGTTGAGTAGATCCTCCCACAAGGATATCGTCTGGGAAAAGCTCGGGGTGGGGGGGGGTCCATCAGGAGGAAGGGCAAGATAGGGCTGTGATATGATGTTGCCATGGCAGGCTACTTTGGCTGGCTTCCTTGCCAAACTACATTGCTCAGAGTGGAAGTAGACCATGTAGATTCAGGACTGGAGGGTGATTCTCAAAGGATGGCGTCATAGGAGTGACTGTTCCTCTAGATCTGGTCAATTTCCTACAAGCCTGGAAAAGATCCCTGCCCCCACAAACTACCCCCAGAAAGTATTTGTTCCCCAGAGCCCACTGTCTAGGTATAACACGCTCCTTCCTTGGACCCACATGTACCTGGGGCTGTGATTCTGGGGCTGATATACAAAGCGCGTCCACTTTTCCGCGTTGGACTCCCTCCCAAACGTCATCCTCTTTCATCACTCAACCAGCACCGGTCGCAAACTTCACAAACTTCACCACCCTTCCAACACTCGGAACACAATTCATCACACCTCTTTGAGGATAATAAATTTACATCTGGTCAGCATACCCTCCTAGGAGAAAACAGCTCTTCAACACTGCCAGCCTTGCGCTGCAAGACGCCTGCCGCCGCAATCAGTCAGCCTTGCAACGCAGATCACAGCCGCACCTTCAATCCAGCCTGAACAAGATTGATCTATGCGGTAAGCTATCATTCAATGAATTCCCTATTCAATTATGATCACACTGGCTTACATGTAGATTCCCCCAGGTTTTTGGTTGTGCCGACTCCTGCGCTGCTCCACCTGCGCTTCACAAGCAATCTTCAGCAATCAGCAGCATCCCAAAATACCCTCTACTCATTCAGATACCTAATACACAACCATCTGGATTACAGAGCCCTCTGCTGTTAAGCTGATAGTTCTGCCAACCAAAAGAGAATACCTAAGTCTCCTGTCATTCCTCAGACTCCAACCCGGCTCAGTCTTGTGGAACCTGGATTCTTTCCATGCAGATCAACAACTACAGTCTTACTACATCAGGTCATCTAGCCTCAAGGATATCTAAGCGTGGACTAGTACACTAGTCTATCCTCTGATCATACTACCGTCGGCAGCAACTAGACTTCAACTAGTCAGCCTCCTAGTTAACCAAGTCCTAGTCTCGGTATCCAGAATATTGCAAGATGAAGGTGAGCATTGTTCGGTCTCTCAACCCCTATATTTTATTACCACTTGCTATGATACAGTTCTTGTAACATTGTGTCTTTATAATGTATTCCTTGCTCTGTCTTGATTTATTTTTTCTTCCAGCCGTGCGCTTCCACTCTTCAGTCCTGTTCCTGCCTATATAGGTCATTATTCACAAGCATCCATCTTAATCTCTAAACTATGGACCACATTTTGGCTAATTCATACAGGCCTCGATCTTCATCTCCAGTGGTGTCTTGCTGCTTGGTTCCATTCGTGGCGCTATGTGTGCCGCAGACCTCGCAGCCCCCAAGACTCAGATCTCCAGTAAGGCGCACTTGGATGTCACTGATCCCAGCACAGCGCCCAGCCTCGCGGCCGAGGTCAAGGTCCAGAACAATGACGCTTCCTTCGATGATCCTGGAGGCTACATAAAGTCCACTTCTGGCCCCAAGGCCAATCACCAAGCCCTGCATAGCTTGGATGACCACAACCATCCACAAGCTGCAATCCACTTGAACCACATGATGGTCAAGTGCAACGACAGGGACCTCCAGAGCCTTTGCAATAGCCCTCCTTTCAACATCCGCTGTGCAGAAGGATGTGACTCCAGCACTGTCTGCGCCATCGTCGTGGACCATCCCCATGTGCTATGTGAAAGCGAGTGCACCTGCATCGCTGGGGACAAGGCCACCATCCCAACCATCAATGAGTTTGCAGATCTTGAGTAGGAGCCTGATACTGGAACTGAGGATGAGTTGAGTGAGTGGTTGGAGACAGGACTAGCAATCCTGGGCAAGCTCCATGACGGAGAGGTGGGCAGCTTCACTGGACCGCAGCTGATTCAACTAGCTGGTCACTTCCCAGCCGGATTCACACACATCGAAGAGCACATGACGACACTCAAATACCATGATCATCAGAGAATAGTACAGGGACAAGATGCATTGGATGTCACATGCTTGGAAGTGTCTGAGACCGATTGTTTTGGAGAGTGCCCAACTCTCACAATTGACCCTCCACCTGCAGCTGATGGCAATGGTGCTCTCCATCACATGAAGAACAACTCGCCTTACTACCGCTTCTTAGGAGTACGTGAACAGGCTGTGCTGACTATGATGGCAGTTGGAAGAAAGGCTCTCAACCTTCATCGAACCCTCTGCGGCACCAACGCCCAACAAGATGACGCCTAAGGCAATCAAAACAAGCTTGCGATTTCATCAGCTAGCCTAGTGCTATAGAGCTGATACCCTACTTACCTGCTTGGATCCTGTGGAAACACCATATACCTGCGCAATCTACTCAATTATGTGTGGGTTCCTGTTTCTGCCAGGTGAATTTGATGGGAGAAGTACTAGGAGGACACAGAGAACAAGTAGGAAAGCTTCGATAAGATACTATCAACACCATGATAACTTCATAGCAGCCCAGAAACAAGATTGTGTTGCTATCATTAATTCTCGGGAGGTGTGTCTTGAAGTCCGATTGTTATTGGGCTTAGAATATTGCATATCTTTTGAGTTGTTGGTGTCCCTAAGGCCGGAGCTCTTCATGCCCCATCCCTTCAAACAGCCTCACACACAACACAGCAGCCAATGCCGCTAAACTGCCCAGAATCACCATCTGTGTACCCTCCCATGTACTTCGGCATACGTCTCGCCACGTCCAACTTTCTCTTCCGAGACCCTTGTCTGTCAACCAGACTTCTGCCTTCACTTTCTGCAGATGAAGCACAAAGTCCTTGATGAAACCAAAAGAGAATAGAGCAATCACACAGACAATGAAGCTCCACAATAGCCCATCACCAACCTGATTCACAACAAAGTAAGGGAAGAGAGGTAGGCTGCCACCAATGAGGTAGCCCATGGCCACAGATAGCCCAGACATCCAAGGGGCCGGAGGAACATCCTCCTCTTCCTCTTCTTCTGGGGTCATTGTCCTCTCCACCGCTGCCGCCACGTCGTCTCTTCCAGCAACATGCTCTTGCACCAGGTAAAGCAGTTCAGGAGGGAGATCTAGCGGCGCAAGGTATCTTTCCACTACTTGCCCGGCCTTCTCACTCATCTGTAGCTTCGCCTCTTCTTCCTCTGTAGTAATGTGGGCGGACGCACTCCTTGCATCACCCCTGGCGCTCAGATAGCCGCCGATGCCCATGGATATGCTCCCAGCACAGATCTCCGCCATGCCGGCATAGATCACTGTCTCTGTCTGGCCCAGACTTGACAAGCCTGCCGTCAAAGCAAAGGGGACGGTAAGCCCGTCTGCAAAACCGAGAGTGAAGTCTGCAAGGAACCGCGAGAGGGTAGGTTTGCTGAGACATGACGAGGCAGCCCGGGTGGCGTGGCGCTGGGCTGGCATGAGGAAGTCGGACGAGGTCTCGGAGAGGGGAGGGTGGTCTTCTGAAGAGCAGGGAGAACAAGGGGAGGCATCGAAAGTCTCGGCGTTGAGAGGCGAGTAGAGAGGCAGTGTCGACGGGGAGGTTTTGGAGGGTCCTCCGCGGCCGAGTGACGCGAACATCTTGCTGGTGAAGGCAGGACAGTTTGCCAGAGAAGACGTTCGTTTGAGTAGGGTCTTTGGGTTGCAGCAATATGATGAATCGCCTCGTCAGAAGAGCTGTCGATGCTGCCCGTCCTTTGACCTGTCCTCAAAGCCCTCTTTGCCAGTGATAGCAGCAGTCCGGAAGTCGTGAACTCTTTGCCACTGCCTCACGGGATACTTGTCCAGGCGGGGACGGTGAAGGAGACCAGAAGTCATGGCAGGAGGCGGTCGGCTTGGTCGCTTATATTTGGAGCCATTCTCCTCGGACAATTCCTTCCTTCATGCACTGCACCACAGCAATCCAATTTTCCCCCTCCACCGTGCCCTTTACGAGCAAGTGTAGGTACCTACCTAGTCAAAGCCGGTCAAGCCGGGCAGCATGCAATAGTAATTGTCCTGCACGAGAACCAACATGCACCATCCATTGGACAAAACAAAGCCTTCCAATGATCGCCCCAATCCCCCTGGCCTTCCCGAACAGGGAGGTCGCACCGGGGGGAAGGCAATCTGGGTGCTGTCGGTCAGATCTGCGGGGCCGCCTGGGGGCATGCTTGGCAGGGGTCTTCCAGGTGGGTGGAGGGCGCTAGAGACAAGGCCTGAAGGTCAGCAAAGGTGGGTTTTGCAGCGGTCTTGATTGGGGCTTCGGCAGCTTTTACCCGGCCCGGTATGCAACCGTTCCAGTGGCACACAGGGGAGGGCGCACGTGGGCGTGTCTTGGCTGTGCTTGTTCACCGAGTAAATCAGCTAGTCCGCTTTTTCCAATTTACTATTGCAGAAAAGCTAGTAGGTATTCACAATCATGTTTAGATTTGCTTATGTATTATACTGGCCTCCAACAAGTAGTACTACTGATGAACAGTGGCGAGCGTGACCTCATTACACGCTTCTTTGCTGGCGGCTCTTGGGTTTCCCAACTTGCCCGTGATTTTTTGATTTTTTTGCTAATCTTCAGAGGCAGAAGACATTCCAACAATTAGGCAGCATGTGGTCTCAAGGAAAGCTTTCGACTCAAATAATAATAGTCAGGGTAAGGGAGTCTTGAGGCTGAAAAAGCAGTCTTGTGATGATTAGGAGCAGAGTAAGAAGGAAGCCAAGTAGACAATGAAGCTCCGAGTGAGGTGAGCAGACCATATGGAGCCTTGCTACACAAAGCTTATCAGACAGGACAGGATTTGGAAATAAGTGGGACTTAAGCGTCTAAGTGTATGTCAGTGACCAGTCAAGAATGCAAACGCATCTTTTTCCGATATAAGCGGAGGTGACCTTTTTCTATCAAATTTATCGAGATCAAGACTGGACAGAATTGGGCCCTGGATTGGCTAAGATTTTCAGCCATCACCAAAGACATGAAAGCTTCTACGAAGCCTTCACAGCATAAATTTTGTATGAACCTTGACTCATTGTCAGCACCAAGCCAGCTGATGGGAACGATAGAATGTAGGTAACTTACCAGCCCAGGAGTTCAAGTCTTCGCCTTCCAAGTCATCCAGGTCTTTCTCATCAAAAGCACACGTCTGATCTTTCGAGCTCGTTCCCCCGCAACATGAAGAAGAAGATGCAGCAGCAGCGACGATAGCCGCATCCTCATCAACGTTCTTCCCAGCACAGCACGAGGAACTTGAAATATCTGCTGATGGCTTTGTCGGCTCGTTGCTCGCGGAGCACGACTTCTTTGCGGGCGCGCTGCATGTTGTGGCAGACGAGGCTGGAGTGCTCTCGATTCTCGGATTGCAGCACAGATTTCCCCCCGTTCCACCCACAGTCCTTGACCCATCCGGATTCGTCTCAATATACACATTCAAATCCGCTCCGTCATCCTTGATCAGCAAGCTCTCCACAGAGAAGCCCGCCTCCTTCAGATATTGCTCGTACTGCTCAACAAGGCTCGCACCCGATACACATCCCACGTACAAGGCCATATTTGCGCGCAGTCTCTCCGGAAGGGGCTTCTTGGCAAGAATGTCCGATATGGCAACCCGTCCGCCGGGTTTGAGCACCCGATGCATCTCCTTAAAGACGAGGTGCTTGTCAGCCTCTGGGACGAGATTGACGACGCAGTTGGAGATGATGCAGTCGACACTGTTGGATTCAATGGCTGGCATGCTTGTGATCTGAGACTCGATGAAGGTGACGTTGGTCTTGTTATGTTTGGCCTTGATCTCGTTGGCACGAGCGAGCATGTCCTGTTCATGTCAGCACTGCACGCGGGTATTGTACATGGTTAAGAAATTGTATGTACTTGGTTCATGTCCACGCCGAGGACTTTGCCAGTCGACCCGACCTTTTTTGCGGCCAAAAAAACGTCGAAGCCGGCACCACTGCCCAAGTCGACAACCGTTTCGCCCTGAGAGATTGGATTGGATTAGTTACGGCTACAATGCGACATCCGCGGGGCCTATCTTGTTGCTCGTGCCCCCTTGCCTCATCAACTCACCTCCCGGATACTGGCCATGGCCATGGGGTTTCCGCAGCTCAAGCCCAAGTTGGATTCTTTTGGAATATCCCGTAGCTCATCCTCCGAATATCCAAAAGCTTTGGCGACCGCTTCACCATAGTCGAGGGCAGTACCGCGTGAGGCGGCGCTGTAACGCTCGGTGACTTGGTTGTAGATGTGCTGGCTGTCCATTGTGAGGCTTGTGTAATTTTAGTTCCAGGTACCGAATTGAGTGATACAGATGTTGTTTGTCTGCACTGATCTCCCATATTTCTACAGAAACCTAATGGCCAATGACCTTATACATATACTCAATATTGCAAGCCGTCATGACAGAGTCAAGTAGCACTATTCCTAACTTGGAAGGAATCCGGTATGTCATCGTACCCACCTAAGCCGAGATAGGCAATCCTGTGGTATGTCATCAGATAATTTCCCCTTTTAGCCGCTACTACGCCAAGGACGACATCTCCCAGTTTTGTACCTCAACCCTCTTCTTCACAAACATCAACTTTCAATTCTCCAAGGCACGTCGGCCAACCTTCTGCCATGAAAGGCAAGCGTTCCCCGGAGCAATCAATACTTATGGATAAGTGGCCCTCAAAGACTACAGAACAAAATGCCAACAGAGTGCGGAACAACCAGCGGCGGCACCGAGCGCGGGTGAAATCTCGCATCAAGGAACTCGAGGCTCGCCTGGAAGAATCAAACACAAAACTGGAAGCCGCTCTGTCTACTATTAGTAGTCTGACAGCAGAAGTCGAGTCTTATCGTGCTAGCCAAGCATCGACGTCTTCTTCTTCGGGCAACTCTCGCCCTGTGAAGGATGTGTGCCTAGCCCTTGACCTTGATCATCAAAATCCTCGCATGACCAACACATCTGCTGGGAACTCTGACAACACGGTGGACGAGCTTGTGACCACACAGGGGCCTTTGAAGCCACAACCTGGAGCCCTTATTTCGGACTCAAAGACTGTCGAGAACGACGCCATCTGCAACTGCCTGGATGGGGCGCCGCCGCCAGCGCACGGCGAGTCCACAATGTCCTGCAGCTCCGCCTTGCAGATCATTGAACAGCAAAATTTCAGCGGCGTGGAGGTGACCACAATCAAAGCCTGGCTCGGGCCTGGCTTCCGTCTGAAACCCGGTGAGGCGTGTCGAGTCGAAACCAACAGGCTCTACGAACTCCTTGATCACATCACATCACCATCGTGAACAACTGGAACTGTTCTCAAATTCACGTGCGACTGAGATCCTTTCCGGCTGAGGGAAGAAAAAGAAAAAGTATGTATTAGGCGAATGTCAAGAAGGGTATCTGGTATGTAGACCTCTTACCTATGCGAATGATACAGTACAATTTGGCTCACCAGGTCTCATATTAAAAGGATTGGGGCGAAAGACGTATGCGTTGACCTGTTTCCCCAATTCAAATTCCATCATTTCTAGCAAGAGCTCCTTAAGCCCCTTGAGGCCCTTCACATAAGTGTCTCGATTCATGGCGGAAGAATGCCAGCGACCTTGAAAGCGGCAATCAGCGGCCCTGGAACTCCGTCGAGATCGTTCTGATCCGGACCAAGCGCATCCAGCCGTTCCTGGGTGATTCCACAGCAGTATTTGGTGTCTCTCGGTACCAGGTTTTCTGCGAAGTCTGCTACCGCGGATGCAGCACTACTATCGCTTCCACCAAACAGCCCAACAATGGCAGGACCGATACTAGCCAAGAGCTTTGTGGCGGTTGGAACAAGAGCCTGCGGAATTGCGATTGTCCCGCTGCGGCCCTGCCATGCATTGACGGATGCAGTGAAGTTGCCCTGGATCTGGTCGTTGATTGGTTCTGCAATGCCTCGCAGGCTTGGATCCAGGATGTTCAGAAGCTTTTCTTGTTAGCCACACAGTTTGCCGCTCTGCGGAGCAATAGCGCGACTTACAGCAGTACCGAGAGCAGCCGAATTATTTTGCTGGATGATCAAGGTATCTCGAATCAGACTCCGCGTATCCAAGATACCAAAGAGCGCACTGTCGAATTGATCCCGCTTGGCATCCAAGTTTTGAAGGAGCAGATTGATATTAGGCTGCAGAAACAAGAACTCGATGCCTATGGCCGTCCTGTATCCGATAAGAACCATTAGTCGTCATGTCTAGGCTGGAGTGGGTATTACGGTTCTGAACCGCAGTACTTACGAATCTGTCGGACTGAGCAATGGAGTCGCCTGTGCAACCGCTGTGGTTTCGTTGAGCTGGGTCCCAAGGCCTACGACGGCATCATTCACGTCGAGTAGGTCTGTGATCCCGCCGTCGAACGCAACTACACTATTGTTTGCCGTGGCCAGACTGGCTCCTATTGCGGCGATGGACCGGTTCACGGCTGCGACTCCTCCTGCTTGTCGGACGTCGAGGGATCGGCCCAGCTGCATGCCTTGCAGTGCATCAGTGAAGTCCTGCTTGACAACAGCTGAGGTCACTGCTGTGAGACCCAAAAGAGCGAGGGCAAGTGTTGATGCAACCATGGTCGCTGATGAGGAGCGAGTGTTCGAACGATGATGCGAAAGGCTTTGTCGGCTACAATGTCGGTCGTGCTGTTGTCTTCCCTTTCCTTGCGTCTGTTGTTGACTCCAAAAGATCTGTTCGTGGCCTCAATAGGCCTTTCAGATGATTAGGCTGGAGAGTCAAAATGGCGATTCGCAAGATTGAGAAGAGAGGGGCGTCAGGCAATTGGCTCTCAAAATAATGCGCCTGGTTCTAGATTCGCAGCATAAACTCGATTGGGTCGATCATTCCAGCGCGGGGGCGCCTTGAAATAGGATGACTGAACGTAAAAAGTTGGGTATGTAGTTATCAGGCATGACCATACCGGTGGGATTTGCATATGCCGAGAATCACAAGGCTCTCAACTCCCAACGCACTTTGGTTATTTAATCCGAGGCAAGGCATAGCAAATGTGCTATGGCCAGCTCACCCCAGCATTCCCCGCAAATCCAACGAACGATTTCACGAAGAGTTGCGGGGAGTCGTATAGGGAAGCCAGGGTGGGCCATGTTGAGGCACGGCAGCCTCACGATGATCTCTCACGTCACGCCGAGCACGACAGGCGTTCTGAATGGCGGCGCCTCGAGGAGTAACCAGTCTGGGTTTCCAGTGTGAACACTCGTTCATTATCTGGAAGGTCATAGCTCTTCCCAATCTCATACCTGAAGTACCCACGATTGGCTGCAGATGCACATACCAGTTTGTGCATCTGAAAGTCAGAAAAGCGGGTACACTAGGACTGGTGCTTATTGTGCGGTGATGACCTCGTTCGTCCGAGTTTCAGAGGCGACATCCATCTGGTTAGCGCCTACAAATATACTGGATACTTGGAATTGCACCGGTCAGTCCCTGAAGAATGATTCCTTGGCTCCGACCAATTGGTGCTACGCTGAGTTGACGACCGCACATATAATACATACTATTCTGGATATGGATGAAGGGTGATCCCTAGGTGGTCAGGGCACACATGAGACGTAGGGCCCAACCAGTCGCGACTTTGCAATTCCGCTTGGTTTCGAAACGCATGGATTTCCTAAATGGGCTCACAAAGATACTTTAAGAGCCATGCGGGGGAATTTTGCCTCAAAATATATTGCATGGTGTAACATCGATGATCGGCCACTCCCAGTACGATACACGTGCTTTTTCCTTCTTCTTTTTTTGGTTGAGATACACACAATGCCGAAATAGACATGACTTGCTAGCGTCCATTGCTCGTGCGCGATAGACTCTGTCCCGTGCCAGGGCGACTTGCAATCATATCTGGATACCTAGCAGCAAGCAAAGGCGCATGGAGGTTGCTGCATATCTCGATTGTGAGTCGTCCAGAGCATGCTTGACATAATCTCCTCTCTCTACCTTGCTTTTCGATGGTAGTATCTCGATGACGTTTCCTCGCGTTACACATTACTTTCTTGAGCAAGCCGTTGCTGCTTCGTGCTCGAAGGCTGGGCAGAGACTGCCTCCAATAGAAAATGACGGTATGTAGCTGGGAACTACCCAGCACGGTCGCAGTCGAAACAAGACTAGGTGATCGCCAGGGTAGTCACCGTTTTGCTGGATAGCAACCAAAGTCGAAGCAGTTTGAGTTGGCGGACTATCGAAAAGTCCCAAATACTTTACAAGATACTGATGACAGGGGTGATGAGGCATTGTAGATAAAGTTAGGTCAGGTAAGCTATATGTCTCTACCCAGTGGCGTAGTCTAAACCGAAATCTAGTGTACGTTTAGGACACAGCAGAGGATTAAAAGCAGCTATGCCAACCGAGTAGTGACGTGAGCAATACAGGACATCAAATGTTATGCGAACTAACTTGTGAACAACAATGTGAACAACCAGTGCCAATAGACAGATTCACGACTCATATCAGCCCCGACCACGCCCACGTCCACGCCCATATGATCCATGGACAGTACTATTACCTCTGCCTCGAGAACCACGATTCGCATAGCCTCGTCCTCGACCTGACTTTAAGTCTGACAGGGCAGGATTGGTTTGGGTATTTTGTGAGTCTGGTTCTGGCTCAGCAGCTTCGCAAGCGATACTGAACTCCCTCAAAAGCTCCTGTTGCCCAAATAGCATCTTGTTAGTGAATCTAGAGGTAGAAAGGCCACTGAATTGGATTCAGATCGACTGAGACTACGCGTGATTCCACCCGATCTGACCGCTTTCGCAGACAAAAGGAAAGAACAGACAGCTGTGAATGTGACGTCTGTCTGCGGTGCTTGGAACAACTTTGAGGCGGGGCGAGGTGGGCCAATGGTAATATTTGGGATGTACTAAGTACATGGGGATCTGCACTTACGTCAAAGTCCTGATCGATCATAGACTCCCAAGCCGAAGTCTGTCTCATTTTCAGCGCCGTAACTCGTGGGCTAACAATACCAAATGCAACGCGTGCAAGGAAGCGCGGATCGTCTCGGACGGGACAATCCGCCAGTACACGGTCAATTCCCTCACGATCCAAGGGACGTTGCTCTTTTGGTGGAAGCTTGACTGCTTCGCCGCTGATGCAGAATGTACAGTGACCGCAATGTTCCTTGCCATCAGGTAAGTTCATTCCGAAGTGCTGGGCCAACGCCTGTGCGAAGCACTTCTCCGCCGTGACAAGGTCAACGACTTCTTTGGTACGGTGGAGCGAGTCCTTCTCCTTCTGTTCCAAGTCAACGTACATTCTTTTGGCGAGGTCGTCAAGTTCTGATTTGGTCTGGGGAAGCTTTTGAAGGACGCGAAATTTTGGTGTTATCCCCTTGGCAGTAAGCTTAATGATCCCATCCCGATCCAGGTGGTCCAGAATTTGTATGATGTTGGTACGAAGAAAGCCAGTCTCGCGCGTGATTCTGTTCACATCAACATTGGTATACTTGATTTTTTTCTCGGCGTAATCCATAATGGCCTTCGCTTCTGGTCGGTCGGTCTTCTTCATGTTGTTCATGACTTGATAGTAGAGACCAGAGTTGATGATTTCGAACTGATACTGATTATACTCTGGAGTAATAGCTCGGATTAGATTGTAATGGAGCTCAAGAGTGGCGTATATAACACTGAGCGGACTGGACTTGATATCAAACTCCTTCATTTGTTCGTTGAGATTCTTCTTGAAGGTCTCATTAGGTCGAAGCCGAGAAACTTCGTCATCAAAGATGTCACCGATGAGCTTTCGGAATGGCTCATAGGATGGTAGGTCACCTCTGGCAAAGTTCTCCCGGATATAAAAGTCGGCGTTGCAGAGGTATAACATGCAGTCGCTGGTCTTGCCATCCCTGCCAGCGCGGCCAATCTGTTGACTGTACTCTTCGACTGTGGCTGGTATCGTATAATGAATGATGCTGCGTATATCGGGCTTATCGACTCCCATCCCGAAGGCGATTGTGGCAACCACAATCTGTACACGGTTTGCCATGAAGTCGTCCTGTGTTTTCGTTTTCTGCTCGACCTTCATTCCTGCATGGAACGCCGTGGCGTCAAAGCCATTTTCCCGGAGCTCGGAGGCGAGGTCTTCTGATTCCTGCGCATTCACGTCAGCAATGGCCCATCCAATGAGTTCCTCCATTTATCTGAGCGCACCCTCTGAATAGTGACATAGACGAGGCTTGGGCCTGGATGTTGTCGTAGAAAACTGCAGAGTCTGGAGAGCTTGTCGGATTTTTTCTGGAGGGACTCAGCGTAGAGGTTCAGGCTGTTGTCGAAAATGTCAGCTTGTGCGCATAAAGGCGAGTTTTGGCGAGGAAGAATGCCTACTTGGGCCTGTATGGGACTGTCCGAAAAACACCGGCCGGATCGATTTGAAACGCCTTGCACACGTCGTCGGCTACTCTGGCAGTGGCTGTGGCGGTCAAACATATTACACATTCAGCCTTGATCTCGTCGACAAAACGAGCCACTAAGAAACTCAGTATCAGCTTCAGTGATTCCCGAAAATGATACTGTGGCACATACCTTTAAGATATTCAGGCCGAAAAGAGTGTCCCCACTATAGGCAGGTCAATCAGCATCTAAAAAGGTAGAGATCACGAAAGTTTGGCGTACTTCGGAAATACAATGAGCCTCGTCGACAGCGACAAGCCGGACGCCTCCAGCAACATGTTTCATCTGGTCCACGAAGCGCTCGTTGTTCAAGCGTTCCGGAGAGCAGTAGAGGATTTGTAGGCCGCCGGTTGCAAGCTGCTGGCTGATGTGCTGCAGCTGGTCCAGCGTTTTTGTGGAATCGATGCAATCCGCTGCGATCCCGCGGCGCTTCAAGGCGTCCACTTGGTCTTTCATCAAGGCGATCAACGGAGAAATGACAATGGTGATGCCAGCATTGCCCGGTTCCCTAGAGCCACCAATCCTGTCCAACTCTCTGAAGGCTATGCCTGGTATCTAGCGCCGCCATCAGCTAGTGAAATGTCCAGAGTAATGGCTGAGGATGTACCGACTTGATAACAGAGAGACTTGCCAGCTCCTGTTGGAAAGACGACTAGCGCGCTCTCGCCAGAAAGAATGCGTAGGATGGCGGCCTCCTGCTCGTGGCGAAAGGACTCGTATCCAAAGTTTTCCTTCAGAAGACGGCGTGCGAGGGCTGTGTGGTCCTCGTTATGGCCTTCATCGTGCACAGCCTTAACGCGCTTGGAGGCGAGCTCGCCGTCGAAGCCTTTGCTGCCACTCAGGTCGCCGGCGGTGCGCTTTGGGCCTTTCTGCGTAGGAATCCGGCTACTCTGCAGAATCTCGTCTGCATCGACGCCTTCAAAGACGTCATCGTCATCGAATTCGTCGTCGCTCATCCTGACAATGGTTGGTTGGTCAATGAACGCGTATAATTGATTCCTGGTGGGGCCTAATGTGACGCGTCTAAGCGCGAACTCATGTGACTGGAAGAATTAGAGCTTAACGGCTCGGGCTGCAAGGTCTGCAGCATACAGGGATATCCGCCCAATTCGACGCCTGGATTGAACTTTGCTCAGTGCATTCTTGAACCCTAGCACACCGAGCTAGGCACCCTAGGGCTGTCCCGAGCCACTGTATTCCAGCGCTTGCGACGCTTGTGTGACTTGGGCTCAGCACTACAGCAGCAACGTCTCGTCTTCACTCGTTTTGCGGCTTGAGATCTTCTCAGACACCTTGCTTCAACTTTTCTCAAGAAACACACCTCCCGCCACTCCGCTCGATTCTGAAGTCGCTTTATAGAGTCACTTCACTGGGTTGAAAGCAGCAGCAAGTCCTATCACAACCAGCAAGCAAAGGGGAAAAAGAAAGATGAACCGCCAACGACCCACGCCAGGCCGGCACCCCGCAGTGCCAAAGACAACCGCCGTTGTCCCTGGCGCTGCCGTAAATATCGTACTCAAAGCCGACCAGCCCACCGGGCGCACTGTCTCGGGCGTTGTGCGCGACGTGCTCACACGCGGCAATCATCCGCGAGGCATCAAGGTGCGCCTCGCCGACGGTCGAGTTGGGCGGGTGCAAAGTATGGCCTCCTCTACGTCAGCATCACCCGGGGATCCGGGTGGCGTCGTGGAGGGTGCAAGTATGGCACGCAGTGGGCTCGAAGACGGTGGGTATGGACGACGTGGCGGTGAGGAGGCCGGCGAGGGACTGCCATCGCAGCAGATTGGCTTAGAGGCGTTCATCAAGGAGGCGAAGCCGAAGCAAAAGCGAAAGGGCAAGGCGAGCGGCGCCGCTGGGCCTGAACAAGAGCAAGAACCGGAAGCTGTCTCCTTGCCATTGCCCGAGACGGCAACTTGCCCCGTCTGCGGTGATTTCGAAGGCGATGAGGCCGCTGTCTCACATCATGTCGCCAGCCATTTTGATTCCGCATCGTGAGACAGGGCCGCACGGCGATCATAGATGACTATGCAATGGCGACATGATGCCACACTCCATACGCAACCGGGCCGTTGCTTCGGGAACAACACGCTCTATCTCGACCGTCCTCGACCATGGAATTCAATTATGGGATCACTTTACGGCAATCAATCATAAAAGGAACAACTTCCAGTTGGATGGTCTGCACTATTTCTGAAGCATCCTTGACTATCGGATGCAGCATTGGCATTGACGTATCTGATGGCTAAACATTCCATCTGGTGCATTTCAGCAGACTGTTCACCCATGGATGCTACAACGGGCCTTCGACATGCTCGACAGCAGAGCCGGCTTGGTCGCAAGCAAAGGAGACGAGAGAACAGAGATCTAAGTAAGTCGTAAAAGAGCCCGAGGAATTCGAGGAACTTTTTAAGTTCTGCTTATCATGTCCAAACTCAACCAAAAGAAGGATCTGGGCGAAATATCAAATCAGAACAACTCTATCCCAAGCACATAACCATGCCCTTCTTGATATCTTTTAGGATCGCGGCGCTCAGAGGGTCTTTACGGTCGAAGTTGTACCTTTTTCTTTCGGCGCCGGTCCAGGTTATGATATCAAGACCGTCGCCACCGATCTGACTTTGGGACGGACCCATAGGCGGCGAGCTGGCATACCTCTTTTCGTAGGATTCAAATGATCTGCTCCACCCCCAACAACCCTGGAGTGCCGGCAGTGACACATCGGTGTCCAAGTCGGCCGTCAATTCCTCAATATCGTCAAGACCACGGAGTGTGATGCCGAACTTGGCTGCATAGGCGTTGATGTAGTCATCAAAACGGTCGGGGGTCCATGTGAAGCGAGATGGTTTAGTGCAAATCTCCTCTTTGTCTTCGTCGAGCAGACACACATTTCGAAAGATTGAAGCAATCTTGATATAGAGGGCCATAATAAGACCGAGGTTCTTCACAGCGGCGTTTTCATCAAGGAGATTCTCCGCTCCAAGACGAGCAAGCATGGTCAGGAAGAGGCGGCCAATGAGCTGGGCGAATGCGGCTGCATTTCCGCCGTCATCGATCCTGCGAATGATGTTGTTGAATCAGTGAACATGGCACTACGCACAAGAAAATGATGTCTGCTGGGACTGGATTTACTAGGACTTACATGTAGAAGCGCTGGCCCTTTCCGAGCAGAAACAGCGCAAGACCTTCGCATACGATCCACTGCTCCTGCCAGGTTTCGGCCTCGTCCCAATCAAGCATCATATTCTGGCAGATTTCGAGGAAGCCGTATGCCTCATGATCGTTGAAGGTCTACATGTCGAAGTTGTCCGGGCATCGAACCTCAGCCATTTCATATAGGGAGATCCATTTGCGGAAGCCACCGTAAGATAAGATCTAGGGGTGATCCGGATGTTCGCTGGCGGGTTTCTGGCACTTTAATCATTCCGGGATCAATGATTGCATCGAGACTGCATACAGGAGGTACATTGGGATATGTGTGTCATTCCTCATAGTACATCGCAACAGACACTACCTGAACATCGATGGGAGGGGGTAATGAAAGGGGGGGGTTTGGGACGGAGTAATATTTACGGGACAATTCTTTCCGCCATCGCACTTGACCTTGACGCGGTTGCGGCTTGCCTGGGGCGCGCCTTCGTCGTCACTGCTTCCCTCTTCGTCGTCGTCATCATCGTCGCCCTCAACGAACCAAGGTTTACAGACGCAAATGTAAGCATGGGCTCGTGAGGTATCTTGAACGGCCAATTTGAATTCATAATCGACGTTTCTGGAAGCAGAGACGGCGGCCCAACGCTTACTCTTTGCGAGCCCGGGCGGCGGAGCCTGAGCAGCAGCGGAAGTTTTCGCCTTCTTGGCTTGACTCTCGCCGGCTGGTGCGGATCTCTTGGTTGCTGCTTTGGGAGGCATGATAATTGTGTTGGCACGAGTGCGCAGGTGGCGTCGGATGTAGGAAAGAAGCGGAGTAAAGGAACTGGGTTCTTTCGTTTTACAATTTGAGTTGAATTATGAAGAGGAACAGTCGATCGTTACCATTATTTCGTGATCTTTCTTGAAAGAGGCGAGGTTTCGAACAGCGCGTTTGACGCGACGCGTCGACAGGGAAACTATAGAGCATGACGTCGGTGCAAGGGGCCAGATCCCCACAAGTGGAATGGTACACGGCTGGTGAGAAGAATTGATTCTTAGCCATAGGCATAGGTATTATCATTGACTCCATTACCTTGTTGCTTATTTTCGGTGGGTTAACAGTGCCTTCGAATTCCAGGAGCTGCATCTTGCTTTTGTGATCGTTGCCGATCGTGATAGTTTCACTTGTTCAAGAGGTTAATTACTCCTAACCAGCAATCATCTCAAGAGCTCGCCAGTATCAAGTCTGCTGCTCTTTCAGCAATTGCGTACAGTGTCGAAGTCGGATGTCCGCTCGACTGTATCGGTAATATAGAGGCATCGACCACTCGGACATTGCTCGTGCCATATACCTTTAGTTCCCGATCCACCACACCTCCGAGATCCCTGGACATCATTGCTGCTGTGCCAATTGGGTGGTAATTTGGGGCAACTATGAGCCTCGTCAGCGTTCCTCTCGTACACGGTGAAATGGTCAGAGCTCAGGACTCAGGAGACTTCTCGTACAAGAACCCTCGATGAATTTAACCCAGTCCACGTCGGAGGCTGGGATACCGGACACGTTGCCGGTGAGATAATCACTCATAGGAGACGACTGCCAAAACTTTTGCGCCTGATGCCCGATGCCAACTTGCTGGGTCATGTCAAAGTCGATGAGAAAGTACCGCGGGTCAATGACCGGGAGGTTGGCCTCATCACTTGCTCGCAGGTGGACACTGCCTCGCGAGAAGGGCAACAATAACCAATGAGATGTGACAAAATATCCGCCGGCGGCCAGCGTGATTGTCTCTCCGATGGTCACATTTTGGTTGAATATCAAGTCGTGTTGGATCCGGAGAATCTGTTCAATGGCGGTAGTGTTTAGCCCAGCATTGGACGCTGCGGCTATCGTTTGGGCATACCCCTTCAAACTACCCTTTGTTACGTCCGCCAACGCCAGCTTCTCCGAGCCAAAAACGTCATCCGCTGTTGCGAACGTTGCATATGGAGCATAGCCTGCCGTGTCGAGATTTGCGGTAAAGACCAAGGCTGTGTTAGGCTGCTCTTGTAAGTTCTCACCAACGCCGGGGAGGTCGACCACGATGTCAATGCCAAGCTCCGAGAGAACACTGGTCACAGCAGTCAGCAAGCACGCACGATTCGATGCCACGGAGCCAAACACTTGCCGTGGGTTGCCAACTCCTGACGCCTCTAGAATTCCTGGCGTTCTGAGCGATCCAGTTGACAAGATCACCTCCTTGCCAGCTTGAATGGCGACTGACTTGTTGTTGGCGTCAACGAATTCAACACCGCTTGCTGTCATATTTTTTTCGGCTTCATCCTGCCGCCCCCAGGTCACCTTGACCACCGTTCCGCGCAAGACCTTGAGATTGGTCCGATTTTCGATTGGATAGTAATACGCCCTTGCCGCATCCCAGCGGAGATCTCTCTCCCTGTCCACTGTCATGGGGTAGACATCGAACCCACGCGTATCACCACTGTTGACATCCGGGTTTACCATATACCCAATATTCTGCCATGTGTCCTGCACAGTCTCGTAGAAAGACTTGTTTGGCAAGGTGTACAAGTTCCCAACATGAAGGAGTCCATGTTGACCATGATACTGGGCCTCGTAGCTCGCGCCCACCGCAACTTGTGCCTCTGTCGGCGGCGAGTATCTCTCGACCCGTTTGTAATACGGCAACAATGTCTCCCAATTCCATCCTTCATTCCCCAACGCCTCCCAGGCGTCTATCTCCGCCACGTCCGCCCGAATATACGTCATCCCATTGATGGTACTCGACCCACCCAAGGCTTTGCCGGCGTGCATCTGCAGCGTCCTGTTTGCCCCTCCGCGCTGGGGCTCCGTCGCGTAGGCCCAGTCGAGAGGCGTGTTGAAAACAGGCTCAGAGATGAAGTTTTCCGGAACACTGACATTAGGATTGTTCCGGACGTCTTGTCCAGGTTCGATCACCACCACGGAGTTGTTGGGGTCCGCGGAGAGACGATTGGCTAAGAGCAGGCCGCATGTACCGCCGCCGGCGATGATGTAGTCAAATTTCATGGCGCTCAAATTCTTTGTACACAGGGTTTGGTGGACTCAAAATGAGCAGAGACGGCGAGGTCAGGTGTCTGACAGCTTAATGTGGCTAGACAAAGATGCTGACCTGGCGGGTACTTGACAAAATATGGCACAACTTCAGGAGGCTTACCAGTAGTCAGCAGAGGCATCGTTTTCGATGCTCGTTCTCCGCACAATCGGATGCAGATGGCTCTCATCCGTACACACTTGGCTGCTTTCTGCGGGGGGATGACTGCAGGTTCCCAATGTGTCTTACCGAAACATCAGCTAGCTCAGCCAATAAATGTTCTTTTCTGACGTCCCTCATATTACCCGTGCCGTACCAGCAGCTCAATGGCGTCTAACTTAGCCGTCATCAGTAGCCTCGTATTAGCTGCTTTTTCGTGCTGCATGCTCACCTTAAAAGCCATCCGAGGATCATGAGGGAGCTCTTGGTCCTCCAGATCTGTAGCCTCTGACTATTTCAACAATTGCTTATTATCACTTTCTGAGAGCCGAAGTGTTACTTGCGACTATGTGATTGATATGACAAGGCTGACGCGAAAAGCGGACCCTATACGCCGACTCAGGCAAGGCTGAAACACCATCGTGGCAAGCTTCATTGGTTTCGACGCATGCAAATAAACTCTGCCAAATCAAGGATCAAATTTCGGCTTGAGAATTCTGCAATTTACGACACCAAGCACTCAATTACCAAACTCATGTAAAAGCTTTGGTCGCATTGGGTTTCGCAGCCTCGCTTGCACTGGCTTCAAACGCGATCTTTAGACGAATTAAGGACTTTACTTCCATGGCAAGACCAGACCCTACTCTGCAACTTTTCGCAGTCTTATCAAAACACTTTTCTAATCAGGTGCCTACCACGAAGGCCTTAAAGTTCATGAACGTTTACCTCCAAGTCCCTAGTCTGTCCCGGCATGACGAACAAAGCAATGCTTTCACCATCACAAGTTCTCGTTCTCAAGCCAAAAATTCTTCAAAGGGGAGAATACTCAGGGACCTCACTGATATGAACATGCGGATCCAACGAGTAATCATAATTCAAGACTCGGCTTGTCAGATGATGAGTAGAATACTTTGAAAAGATGCACTCATTCTCCATGCTTCGTTCGAAGTCGCTTGGTAAGGAATGAGTGGCTCAGCTATCACCGAATAAACTTGCAAGAACAATCCTTGCAATTGGAATATAAACCCATTCGTCCGTCTCAAACACTCGTACTTCCAGACTCAAGTCGACGTACAATTTGAGAATGCCTACCTAGTCTTGAGACTAGGAATAAATTTGCTCGTGGTTGTGACCCTGGTTCACTAGTTCACAGTGCGGAAAGTCCCCCTTCCCAAACGCTGTGCCTATGCGCCCATTGCCTTCACATGGGTACATCAAAAGAAATCCATCGATTGAGTATTATATTAATGTGCTGTTTGAGGCCAACAATCGCCCTCCAATTCAACAAAAGCAAGATCCCCAGGCAGCACAGCGCAGTCGAGTGGGTCCGACACGTGTAACGCGTCTACGCGCCTGGGCGACTCCATTCAATGACCTAGGCAGGATTCAAAGTGGATCAACTATCCAGCCCAGCTGTCCTTGTTTTAAGTACCAACAGTCCCTCGATGTGTCCGATAGTAGTTTGTCAACTTCGTCTTTCAATCCTATAAGTAGTGTATATTGCAAGTCATGGGTGATAATAGCAGCCCGCTGCCTGTTGGTTTGAGGCGGTCGCCCAGACAGCCGGCGGTGAGACTCCACGCAAGCACCTCACCATCTCAACGCCGTCCGCGCCAGCATGCCGTCTCTAAAGCTGCAGCGACACCTAGGCAAACGAAAAGGGCGAGGTCCTCTCTGTCAGACTCGATTTTGGTTCGTGATGTGGAGGTTGGTCCCATGACACCTCCTACCACCGGCGGCCGGCGCTCAATCAGAAAAGCCATACCAACCACTAATAAGCGGAGGAAATATTCGAAACCATACGGTCTCACCACACCAGATAGCAAAATTCGATCCCACGACTATGATGGTAGTCATGTAACGACACCCGGTTGCAACGAGGTCCGAATTTTCCCGCTTCGAGCCATCCTGGACGACCGAGTCCAGAGGAGGATCAGGCGTAATGGGCTGAGCGAAGAGATGAACACTATCTATGGCGAGAGAAGGCAACGGGCCAAGAACAACGTTGAAGAGATGCAACGTCTTCGGATCCAACTCGCCGCCAAGGAAGCCGAGAATGACTTGCTCCGGGAACAGTCTTCTTTGCTCCAAGATACAAGCCGGATCATGGAGCTTGAGAAAGAGATGTCAGGCCTTAGACAGGGTCTTCGCAATGATAACTTCAGCAATATTGTCGACGTTGATTGGGACATGGCAGCCGGTGACGGTTTCACGGATGATGACAGTTTCTCGGACATGGACTCGCGATTTCGGGACGACACCACGCTCGAGGTCGAGAGCGCTGACAGCGTGTCTCATGGAGACGGAAAGCCATACATTGATACCTTGAAAGCATTCACCCCTCCCAGAACTAGCCCGACCAAGTCCGCCTCTTCTGATACTTTACGCTATGCTTGCCCAGCAGCATCCTGCGACGTGGGTGTGCAGGCGGCCTTTGGAGACGCAGGCCAATCGTCTTTGGAAATTGAACTGGTGCAACTCCGTCATGAGCTCGCTGATCTTCAGAAGGCGCTCCAAACGAAGGAACAGCTCGGAAGCCCACCAAGGGCCAATGTTACGGCAATGCAGGACTGCCACCCCAACGACGACGTTGATCCGGATCTCCAGCTGCAGACAGATATCATGCTCCAGACACTGGCAGAGAAGACAGCAGCGCTCACCAATCTCAACTCCTTGATTTCAACTCTTGGTTCTCCGAGCTCAGATGCAAGCGAGATTGTGTCTACTCTGAGAGAAGCCTTTGAATCTGCTCGCCAAGAACTCGAGCAAATCTTTCCAGATGAGAAGCCAATAGACATGTCGTTGGAGTGCAAAGTCACACTTGATACTTTGCTTCAACGCTTGCGAGACTCAGCGTCACAAGCGAAGAAGTACGAGGCTTTGCTTGGAGACTCTTGCATCCGCGAACAGCACCTGCAAGATCGACTCGACGACTGCGCGAGCGCTATGGATGCCATGAGCTCCAGACTCAGGGAGAAAGACGACCGAATCTTCAGACTTGAAGCAGACATGGAGCGGTCCGAAGCAATTGTCGATGACATCCGGAAGACTCTAGCCGAGGAACGCCTTACTGTTGAGCAGCAGAATTCTGAACTGATTGAGATGCGGGCCAATCTCAGGTCCATGGTTTCGATGGCAACCGATCTTCAAGCTCAGCTTGCTCAAGTGCAGGTTGAAAGAGAGATTGAAATGAATGCGAGGGAATCAGCTTACAAAGACGAAATTCAAAAGCGCGAAGCGAAACTATTAGAGCTTCACGAGGAGATCACGTCTCTCAAAGAAGCTCTCACTCTGGCCCACAAGTCGACCTCTAGACTTCAAGAAGAAAACGAACGCCTGAAGGGAATATCAGACCGCGACAAGAAGGCAGCAAGGGACACAGTGGCTGCTCTAAGGACACAGCTGCTACAGAGCCTCGAGACCAGCGAAGCGTTTTTGGCATGACTGAATGTTTAGCATGGAGTCCGGAGGAAATCAAGAAAATTGCACCGATGATCTGATCTAGACTTGATATTGTATAGGAAGGGGATCTTTTCTTCTATTGTACTATCTATTTTGCAGCAGTGGTAATGTAGCTTATTGAATCTTCAAAGCATCTCATTTAATCCTTAGCTTGCAGGTGACTCTGTCCACTTACATACCTACCTACCTAGGTAGGTACTATTTCGCAGCAGCATTAAGCAAAATTGAACACATCTTGCTCCACGCAGCGATCCTCGCCGAGCGAGACGACGACTTTTGCAATCGTTCCTGACGAGTGCTAGAAGATGGACGTCAAGAATTCAATGATTTGAATCACAGATCAGGCCGAGCACACTACGCACCACCCACAATCTTCGCGCAGCACATGATACGTGAACTATTGTGTATATAGAGTGCAAGACACCAATTTCATAATCATCAACACAGCGCGTATCAGACTTGATCAGTCCGTAGTAATTAATTATCTGCTTGCCCTTGAACCTCTGATGTGAGCTCAGCCATGCGAATCTGGAACTATGGCAACGGATTACAGTATCTAGGTAATTACTGTTCAAACGATGTATGACTGAGGCGAAGTCAAGTCTCTTAAAGCAGTCTCTCTTGAGCCTGTGGTGTAATCATCACGTGTTCAGGGAGTCGATTAGCTCGTTTGCTAATGAAAATCAACGAGGCTGCCATCACTGACATTTCGCCCTTGACCAATGGAAACCAACTCGAAGACCCGGCGATGGTTCAAACCAAAGCAACACGCACAAATCGGCTGGGTCACATTGACAGATTCCCTTGTCACCTACTTCTCACCATCAGTGGTGCGTTTCGCACTGCATCCTCCTGCCCTTTTGAGCCCGACGGGGCGTGCTACTGTTACAGAATAGACTGACTCAGTGAAGCCGCCCTCATTTTAAGAATGGCGTGATGAAGCGAAGAATACAGTTTGATGCGGTTCCGCTACAACCAATTGAAATTGATGATATTCAAGTATCATTGCTTCACCGTGCGTTGCCAAGCGAGGGTCCACCTCGACAATTGGGCAGTGCCTAAAGAGCCTCTTGAAATACTTGGACAGCGCCGACAATCCTTTGAGTGAAGTTCCTGAAAGACAAGTTCAGATTCATAGCTTTTGCTGAGTTCCCTCAGAAATCTTATGTCAATTATGACCAAAACTCGCTTCGTACTATGAATGTTGCCTCTGACCCTCTCTCCGGCAAATCGAATCCGTGACCGGGCATTCCTTGTTTGCAAAATGTTTTGGACTTGATCCAGCGGGCGAATTGGTCGCCAAGAAGGACGTAACTTCCCGTCTCTTTAGCTTTTGTCTGTAGAGTTGGTAACTCGGACAGCAGCCGTCGGGATGTTCTATAGATTGACTTTAAGGTTCATTTTACCGCATAAGGTAACAAAATATTCTGCAGTACATGAAGGGGTTTGTGAGCAAAGGACCATCCAGCTCTTGATGCGAAGCTGTCTTGTACTACTCATGCCTCTCCCCACACCCCCGGACATGTTCTTGTTGTCGTTGCTACTTCGTCGCCGCCTCTTCATCCGTCTTACTTGTTCGTCACGTCTCATACGTGGACGATGTCTAACTCCACCAGTATTGTGCCCGCGAGTGTGCCCCCCGATGGTGTGACGCCCGACTTTGATAATTTAGAAGATGTGTACTACACAGGGAACCTCGTCAATTTGGCTGTTTGCGCCGGGCTTATCAACGTCGTCTTTTTGATGCATGCCTACGTCAAGCTGGTAGTCAGGAGGGCTCGTTTACTTCACGAAGATTGTGAGTTTAGAATTCTATCGTGTTGGCAAAATTTGCATTGGTACTAATTGGTATAGGGTTCTGCATTGCAGCATGGGTATGTTTGCGTGTGCAAATGCACTTGCAGACGTTGAAGTTGGCGCAGCTCACTGACGACGTTTCTCAAGGTCTTCGTGAATGGATTCTACGCCATGAATTTTGGAAGTGCGTGTGTGTATAGGCCTTGTTTATGAAAGAACGTGGAGCGGCTGACAAATTGTAGTGAGTCACTTCGGCGAAGGAAGAAACATATGGCAATTGAGTTTGGGTGATTATCAGGGACTGCTGAAGGTGGGTTACCATTTGGGAGCCACTAAAAGAAATGACATTTTTCAATAATCTCGTACTCACGCTTGAAACTTATTTCCAGTTCATGTACATCAGCACGACGCTGTATACTCCTGCAGCATTTTGCACCAAAGTCACACTCCTGCTCTTGATTTCCAGGGTTTTCTCGGTACACCGTATCGTGTCCAAGTTGATCCATCTTTTTATCGTACTGATTCTGTTGGCCTATCTCCCCATTGCTTTTCTCAAAATTTTCATCTGCAGACCCATCACAGCATACTGGGACAATTTCGAGACGACAGACGGTGGAGCGGTCACGGGCGGCAATTCGAACTGTCGTGGTCAAGCCACGTTGTTCATGGGAGACATATCAATCTCGATCATTACGGATGTTCTCATCCTCATACTCCCTATCGTAATGTCCTGGAGAATGGAAGCAACGTGGCGGCAGAAGCTCAAGATCATGGTTCTGTTAGGGGCCGGTGGAGCCGCGACTGTGACTACAGTCGTGAGAGCATATTTCAATGTGCAGTTCATGCACACAACCAGTACGTCTCATCAAGATTCAAGAACTCATATGGTGGCAATAATTAATTGTTTTTTTGATTATTTTCTAGATGCATCCAAAGACTTCGCCCTATCCTCCATCACCTCGTAAGTGCTTGGCTGTGTTTCTTTTCATTCATGAGTTGATCTGACGAGGTACCCAGAGTCCTTGAATTAGGCATAGGCCTCTCGTGTGCCTGTTTACCGTCCGCCAACTTATTGTTCGAAAGATGGATGGCTTCCCAAGGTTGGGCCCCTCAATGTCGTGGGCCCTCTGAGAAAGCTTCCAATCCCGGTTCAACCGCTCTATCAGTGTCCAAATGCTGGTCCTCACTCAAGACGAGGGTTGTATCGTCGACGATACGCACACTGACCTACAGGGCTGATAATGATACACGGGCTTCGCGTCGTCGTTCAAGTACAAGCGATATCGGTATTGAAACCCAGCTCGACGTGATCTTCAATAATCGACTCGATATGCCGAGCATAGGATCGAGGACCGATGAAAGGTCGCAGTCGAGCAGATGTGGGCATCACCGAGAATTCATAGACCAGGACTTGGAAGCACAACTCGACGAGACTGATTCCAGCAAGCAGGGAAGTGATACTTGTTGCCAACGGAAAGACTCTGCTATGGTGATTGACTCTGGATGATGCAAGGATCCAGAAGCCTCTTTGGGCGAGAGAACAAGCTTTTGACAACAAAAAAACGAAGAAAAGAAAAGAACGGGCAAGCTCCCGATAGGTTTTAAAAAGTAGCAGAGTCGCCAAAAGTACACAGGAAATCAAGCATCAACCCACCCACTGCTTTTGAGATGCAGTATCGGAGCCTTTCACCGCTATAGAACCTATAGTAGGTACCTACTGACACCCAAATCGATTCATCGGGCTGTCCGCGACTGTGACTATAGCTTCCAGGCTCTTGGAGCACATTTGAGAATGAGATGGAGTTTATCTACGAAAAACTCGATTCGTATTGCGCCAAAATTCCAGCAATATGCGAGTGTGATTTTTTGTTTTGAGGGCCAGGTCATCAGCTTAATCACTTGGAAATTGGTGGTGAGCTGCACACATCGGCCCAATTCATTCAGTGACACTCAGAATCTTAAAAGTGCCCGCATGAGTCCTTCTTTCGCTATGCTTTTGTTGTTGTGGAATATATTATGCATTGGGTTTCGATGCTATAGACTGTCACGACTCAAGAAATCGACACAAGGAAGTATAATATCAATATCTACTGTTTGCGCAGTGTACCAGCACTACCACGCGCAAGTCGTTTTTTGCAAGCTTGGACCATGTGCCTTGGCATGGGGGCGTCAGGGTCCAAATTAATTATTGACGTCTGGGGAAAAGGGTCGTGCCGAGCCGAAACAAGAAGCTCCGCTTGTTCTATTCGCGGGCTGATACCCTTGTAAAGGCACCTCTCGATTCTGATCCTTGGCTTTGCTGGCCGCTCAGTACGCAACTTTCGGATGATCGAAAGACTGCCACAGCAACTTACAGTCGCCCTTCTTCGTATTGCGGGAGCAGCAGTGACGAGAGCACCATGGCAACCACGTCGCACGTCGCACGTCGCTCAGATACCTGCAAGCGTCCAGCATCGTCGAGGCAAGCTCAGGGGGCACACTGTCAAGAACATCCCTAACCTTTGTTTATACCACGGTTTCCTCTTTGCTGCCGTTTCAAGTATCCCCGAAGCTATTATTTTGTCCGTGGTTTGTCCGAATGAGGGCCGCTTTGCGCAGGGACCGACTGTAAACGTTGACTATGGTTCCAGTTCCTTGATACAAAAGCTTATCTTTAAATTCAGCCTGCCAGTTTGAGAAAAGCAGAGAAGAATTATTTTGATGACGCGCCGAGAGTCTTCTCTGCATTTGGGTCTCCGTCGGCGTGTTGCGTTCTGAGCACATGAGGTTCGCAATGAACGAGATTGGCCACGCCAAAAGTCTTGCTTGGTGACATAGAAATTTGCAACTATTCTTCATAAATCCAGTAGTATGCTTCGATGCTAGTCTGGTAGTTTGCGAGAGAGCGATTCAGTATTGATGGGGCACCTATTTTGTTCTCTTTCAGCTTGACTGGGGCGGGGGGTTTTTTTTTGGGGGGAGATGTTCCACCCTAACCCAGAATTGGCACAAAGCACAGTCGCGGGCTTCGAGCTCGCAACGACCGGGTTGAAAGCCCCATCAGACTTAGAGTACACTGAACACCGCACGCGTCAACCTCGAGCGCTTACCAGCAGGACCAGCAGCCAGCGGGGACAGAGTTTAGACACCTTTCAGAAGTGTCATACGCTTTGACACCTCCTCGCGTTAATATCCATGTCACCACCACCCAAGCTTCAGACGTCCAGCCTCGGAAGTTGAACGACGAGATAACTACGCGCAACGAGATGAGAAGTCACACATGTTGATGCGATTCGCCATCGCAATGACACAACACTCAAAGCCTTTTTCTACTTCTGCCAGACACGTAATGTACCGTCCAAGTTCGTCTCCTAAGCTCGGCTGGCTGACCTCCTGCGTCACAGAAAATTGGGCAAAAATCCAGATCCTCTCAGCTCCTCCGAGCCTCCGGTCGGCATCTGACGGGTCTAAAACGTACCTATGTATTGTTGAAAATGACAGTCACGTACTGGAGACTTCGAGGAAAACTGGCTTCAGTGGCGTCGAAAGGCGCAGCCTGGTGTCGTGCAAGCATACTCGAGCAGGTGGCCAGGCGCTGACCACCCAAGCGTCACCATTCGTGCCATTTCCCAACAGCCTAAAGCTGGCCAGTTGAATGCTCAGCACAGGCTCCATCAAATATAAATCAGCTTCTGCGTGGGCTTCGCAACGGGCCGGCGCAGGGCCTTGCGCATGGACGGCGTTGTTTCCGTCGACGAACCAACATGAGTCTGGAAGGCGCGCTGGAGTTATCGCAGTAAGAAACTGCTAAAAAGCGCCGCATGTCTCCATTGCCGCCAGCCTTGACGCAGTTGGTTCCGTCTCAAACGTTTTCGCCGCAATGTGCTTGGCTTGGTCAAACAGACCGTTGGTCCCGAGGGGATCAAATCTGAGTTGTGTGGCCATTGATACACGAGAATATGGCTGTGTCGGATTGACGAGACTCTCTGGCAGCGGCAAATCGACACTTGTCATCAGCTAGCGGCCAAATTCCGCCAGCGGTCGGCTGTGCAGGTACCAAGCTTACGGCTGACCTCTAAGTCTAGCGCAGGCTGCGGGTGCGTAATCTTCGGAGTGCATCGGTCTTCGAGTGAGCTGCAACAGAGAGCCTTGAGAACAGAATGGCATTTGTGGCCATGGCAGCAGTTCGCAGGATCCAGGTTTGAATGCGGGCCTCTGAAGCATGACACAGGCCCGGAGAAGCGAGGGCCAGTCGCAGGACACCTTTCGAGCTGTGCCACCTGACGAAACACCACTTATCATCTTAGCACCAACACATTATGCACCTCAAAAGTGTCTGCAAGTGCAACAAGATACATCAAGCCGAATGCTGATGAGAGTCACATGCCCGACTTCTGCAGCTGCTTCACGATGTTGCTCGCGAGTGGCCGATAGCGGCCCTGTCAGACCCACACCTTTTCATCAGATGCACCTCGTGAGCGTCTGCGCCGAGTCGCAAAAGTCAAGCCACATCGCCATAACTGCTGCATGGTGCTCTCTGACATGATGTTTCCGACCCTGTGGTATACAACTTTGGAAACTATCACCACTTTATCAAAGTCACGCACGGCATCAAGCCGAATCATATTGTGGGCCGTTCACCCTGTCGGCAATCTAGCTGCATCTTGATGTTCCTGCATCTCTGTTCCGCAGCTTGCCAGTGCATTAGCTCGCAAACAACACAGCCCACATTCGGGCTCCGTTTTCTTTTTGGATGATACTTCGTTTGACGTTCGGCTCTGGAAGCGCGCTGATTGCGCCAGCACAGGATCAGTAATAAATCCGCTCCCGTCAGCCTGGATTCAATGCGTTTCATGAGCGCGGGGGGTTGAAGGCTGCAGATTGTTCCCTCCTTGGGCGAAGCGAGGCCGAAGTTGGCCTCGGCCCACCAAAGCTGCCCGCCATCTTGATCTGGTGTCCTATTTTTGACCTTCGTTGACTCGAACCCTTTGTTTCCTGTCAAGAAAGACTGTTGCTAGCGTTACATTCGCCGCAGAAACTCTCCTCGCCAGATATATCGCTTTCACAAGTCAATTATACCTTATCGCAGGGTCTGTTACTAGGATCACTACTTGTCCAATCACAAGAACGGTTTGCTTGGCCATCAATGTATCTTTTAATGCTGTGAAAGCCGACCTCCTCAGCACATCTCTTACTATCTCCCCAGGGACTCGGGTCCAGGCCTCGTTGCTTGAAACAAAGACTTTGGTGCCCACCTTTGAAGGTTCGTCCGCTATGAATAGTTTCAGGAGTCGGGCCGTACGCGCTGCGTCTCCATCATCACAGCCCATTTTCTCGCTGTAGAATGCTTCATTTCCCCTTTCATAATGCTAATGGCATTTAGGCGTGGTATTTACGAATCACCGACCAGCTACTAGTATGACGATGGGCTCAAGTCTGCTGCCTGATTGAGGACCCGGTGAATGTACTTTCTGGTATGCACTTGTCGCCATCGCCCGGCCGAAGTCGGTCAAACCCATCCAAAGCAATCTAGATGGAATCTAGGCTATAACCTATTTTGATGTGTGCTACCTTTTAGTATCTTTGGGAAGCTCAGCCACATGTCCCTAGTCGCTGCCAGGCTGCGAAGAATCAGCAACGAGTCGGTTGCCTCCACAAATAGCCCCTCCATTCTAGTCTAACTCTGAGCAGCCGCACTGGTGACCTCTTGGCGCGATGAGTCTTCGGCGAGAGGTCGACACGAAAAATATCGTCTTGTAGTCATTGTGGCCAGTTGAGAGCTCAGCAATGTTACCTAGGTAAATACCTAGATATCTTCAAAGTCTTGTGGGTCGAGACTCTTCGGGGATATCCCAGCGGGCTGACGAACAACTTCCCGGGTCCAGTGTTGGAGGGGAAAAAGAATGAACTCGAGAAACAAAGTGCCATGGTACCGCCAGGGATGAGCCACACGGCAGCGCTGCAGCGCTGCAGCCCTGTGACAGGGGTGCGAGGTCATGCCATGGGACCCTGACCCACCTGGCTACCGATTCCCTGGCCCTTGATACTGATCACGGCGCTCATCACCCACACACCAGGTCCCCTCGGGGTGACCACCTATAATTACTGGCCTTCCTGGAAGACCTCAGCTCGTTTCTAGCTGACTCTATCGCGACCAACTCATACCACCAAAGTTCAGCCCTTACAAGCGACCGGTTTCGACACTGTCCAACATTACTATTCATTTGCTGCTGATTTCCCGGCGCTACGACTGACCACCCCTTGGCCTGTCTCGACCAACTCATCACCTATATTGTAGCCTGCTAGGCCACACTCCCCTTCACACTTTTATACTTCAGGTCTTTCACTCGAGGGACTCATCCGCCTCTTTCCCGGACCAAGTACTCATGTCTTTACGGCCACTTTCTAAATCAAGACAACATCTTTCCGACACGGCTGACTGACATTGCACTTGATCTGACTTGGGCTGGACCTAAGTGATAACCCATCCTACACCTGACCACCAATATCAGCACGGCACCAGCAGCCTTGTTGTGTTTGTCCACTTCCGAAGACGCCCCCACCCCGCCACAAGTGGTGATACGTGTCTCTGGCGCTCCTTTCGACTCAGAGGCAAACTGAAGAAGAACAAGAAGCTCTGTTAAATATCAGATCTCTTGCCTTGATACGAGTCCCTTTACAACATACTCTACACACCAACAACGGTCAAAATGGCGAAGAAGTACCACCGTGAAGTCATCTCTCAAAAGCCATCCTCGGATGGTCGAGGGATGGTCATCACAGAGAAGGACGTTCGTTGCACAGGCTCTGACTGCAGACACTGCGAGTCTGAGCGACACTCGAGGAGACCGTCCAAACTAGAATTTCAACTTCCCAGCAGCCGGGACAAATCATACTCGTCTGTGGACGACAGACTACCAACACCATACCAGTTCGACTTCCGGCCCGACCCGGCTGCCAGGCAACGGCGCCGTGAAAGGTCTTCTCGCGAACGTGACCCATACTACAGCGATGGGGAAAGTTACGCCTTGGGGAGAAGCTCTTCGTTGCGCGGTGCTTCGAAGCCAATCTCCATTCCTCGGCCAGCTCCCCGCCGATCGTCTTCCATGTATGAGGGCGACATATATGACAAGTACTACAGCGAACCTGGACGGGAGTCTCGCTCTCGGCATGGTACACATCAAGAGAATGATCTTTACCACGAGAGTGGGCGACGATACTCAACCTCACGAAAAGAGTCAGCCCGTGTGCCTCTCGGATTCTATGATGTGCTTGACACATCCCACTACGCCAAGGGACACGGACGCCGTCGCTCAGCCTCTCCTCTCGATGCACACCTCAAGACTGAGGAGTACGACCCTGAGCGTCGCCGCCTTCGTCCCAAGACCAAAGCAAGGGTTGTGCAAGACGTCAACGCACCCGTCAGCTATGGTGCCTCACCTCTGATGTCCACTTTCGACTCCTCGTACAGCTCCCGCCGTGCCTCTGACGCGTCGCGCACAGCCTCCCTGTCTGCTTCTCCGCCCAAGTCCGTACGCTGGGGCGACGACCCGCGCCTCGCGCAAAATAACAAGATTCAAAGGCGGGCAGCTCGGCGCAACAGCATTTCTACCGGCGCAGGCACGGGCGCGGGAGACAACGTTAAGAGTATTCTAAAGAACACGGAGACAAGCCCTGCCCCCGCGGTGCAGCCGCTCAGCGACGAGCAGTATAATGCGCTGTACAAGTCTGCACAAACCATCGGTGTCGAGGACAGAGCGACCGACTTGCAGCGCAAGCTACTGCAGGAGAGATCGATGGGTGAGGACCGCGACTCGAGGGATATGATTGAGGGGCTACGTAAGAGGATCAGCGGTCGTGGCAGTACAGATGATTACCGGTACTCGTCTTTCGACATGCCTCCTCGGCGATTCAGCGGTGCATGGGGCGAGAAGGCCTCAAGCAGGGGGCGACGGGCGGAGAAATTCTACGATGATAGTCGGAGGGACTCGATTTACTATTAATTGGAAACATGCTGTGAAAGGGGTTTAAGTTTTGCGATTTGACGGTATCTGCATCACTGGGGTTACGGAACAAGGGGTTGAAGCAATGCATTCATGGGCTTTTAGATTGCGACGAAATCAGCGTTGACATGCGCTCGCTTTGGGACGCGCACACACACATATGGATTGAATAATCCGGCACTCATTCGCTTAGTGAATTACCTTACATTTTGTTCCCTTTGTCATCGAGTGTAACTTAGCTTCACGAGTAAGACAATCTTCTCAATACAGAATCGCTTGTGCGGAACTCGCCCAATCGTGTCACTGCCATATACAACACCTACACACAGACACACACACCACACCCACATACAAAGTCTCCACACACCTCTTCGAAAAATCCGGGCGAAGCCCACCATCTCGCCTCAACTCGCATTTCGTGCCCAGCTTCAAATTGAACCCATGACGCAAGTCGCCACCCATGAGAGCTCGTAAGGGCCAGACGGAGCTATTGTTATGGCTGCATTAGGTCGTGAGTTAAGAAAAATGCCAGGGCCCAGGTTCCCTTGGGACGCCCCCCTTTCTTCGGTTATACGCACCAAACAGCACACTATCCATCTACGAATAAAGTTTGGGGTTTCTATTCCAACTTTTTCATAAAGAACCCTCCCCGTTCATTCCTCGGTACTGTCATCATAAGCATTATGCGTAGCACGATAAGTTTCAACCAACTCATTAACAAATGCGGTCATCGGTGGGGATCACGTTGCACTACTTTTCCGCCTCATCTTTGGGGAGAGATCAACACGTTTCTCGTCGGCATACCCCCGTCTGCCACTTGAGGCTTCTCCCGCGAGACGTTTTGCGGGGATGATGGCTGTGGTTGCAAAAGTGTGGGGACCTTGCATCCTGGCGTAGATCTGATATGGCTGTCTTGATCAGGTGGGCCCATCCCTGATTTTCTATGACTAGGTAGGTACCTAGGCAGCCTAGGTAGGTATGTAAGTTGAGCCCTTGTCTAAAGTACGGACCGCAGTGGAGCACTGCACGGCAGCACCTGCAGATGACAGGATGCTGTGCAGGCTGCTTACACGGCCGTCGACAAAAAAATACTGAAACGACCCGAGTAAGCTTTTTGGAGGAATTTGATGTTGCTATTAATAATTGCGATGCGTGGAAATCCAGAACCTTTTGGCTAGTTTCTAACGCCAAGGTTTTGAAAGGCTCACGCCACTGTAAAATCAGGTGAATGTTTTTCGGGTCTCAGTTTATTGCTAACATATCTAGGTAGACAATAGAATTGTGTTTACTTGAGTCTGTTCCGTGATTACATCTATTACAGTGAAATACTCGTCGAATGTCTCTTGAGAGGATGAATGCTCTCTGCTAGACTCGACCACGAATCTGCGAAGATCCCGAGGTTACTAGACAATACCTACCTAGGTAGGGAAGGGCCTATAAGACTCGACGCGGAGTATATGAGGTCGACGCCTGCACGTTATTGAGTTCGTGTTCGAATGAATCACTAGTGAAGTCCGCAGCTCGCTCGAATTTTGAATCATACTTAAAGTAGTAACTCGTCTTGAAGTGGGCTGGCAAGATGCCCAGACTGCCTTTGGTGCAAGTTCGACCCGACAGTCGTTGAAGACAGTGCGTTTATAATTGGAAAGGTTGCTCCAATATCATGGAATAAAGAACGTTTTTGGGGGTCGAATAATGTCCCGTTCTCATTATGAAGGTCTGGACAAGTTGCTTGCTGGGGCAGGAGGACATTACAGGAGCACATGCTGCAGGGCTGTCTACTTTCAACTGGCTACCAATGTATATGAACCTGGAAACTCCAGGTCCACTAATTGTAGGTCAAGTACATTGTTGATGAGCTAGTTCATGAGATGAGACAACCGTGTTGCTAGAGATCACTGACCTTTCAATACATACCCAGATACGTAGTGCTCCAGACCTTCCCTGGTGGAAAGACGCTTTCATTTGACGCCCTCCGTCAGTATCGATTACACCTTCATTGACGCAAATTTATGTCTTTAAAAACTCGGGCGGAACGATTGAAACCTTCATAATCTGCCAGACCACTTCAACAGTCTATACGGGACATGTTCTCTGCAGCTCCTGCTCTAGATACAGCTCCGAGAAAAGCGTGACAGCCCCAGATCCTTACCTACTTATAGGTAATAATTGGAACTGAGCTACTAGAACTTCACCACCGAAGCCCTCTCTCGCCCTGGTAGGTAGGCGCGGACTGAAAGACATAAAGTCTTACGGGGGGTTGGCCTTCACATATTCTTTCTTCGCCCCCACCCATTCTTGCTTGAGTATCTTGTACTCTTCATCATCAATGCACCTCCTCCACACGACTTTGAACACCTCACTCGCATCCTCCTTCTCCTTCCTTTTCCTCACATCCTCCTCGCTCCCACCAGACCACTTGTCCAGCTTCTCGCCTGTCTCCTTCGCATACTTCCTGCCGCCTTTGTGATTCGCATATCTCCGTGCTCTGGTCATGCCCATCTGGATGAATTTCCGCGACATGTCTGCCCCAACAAAGTCTCGACGATCCACGTATGACCGGAAGATTGCCCACAAGATCTGAGAGGAGTTGCGAGCGATAGGGACGGTGCGGAACGCCCAGTATGGGAGGATGAAACCTTTATATGGCTCGAAGGAAAGTACACCTGTCTCACCACGGCCAATTTGATAGCTGTAGCACAATGAAGGGGAGTCTAATGCGGGTGTAGGAAGGATTGTAGATGGAGGAGATTTGAGCTCCTCTTTCGGATGATCTGCTGCCTTATGTTTTGATTGCCCTGCCATGCTGGAGAGTCAGAAACAGACGTTACTAGGGCAATTCTGTCACGACGCAGTGATGATATAAAAAGAGTCCTATTTGCAATTAGGAAACAAATTTACAATTTGGGGCTGAGGATTGAGTCTCTCAGAAGCTCGTCTGAATTGGAGCAAGTTCAAGACACCGTGACGTCAAGTTTTGCGCCCCGTCACGCTACGCTCTCATCCACCCTTTTGGGCAAAACGAACCTTCGATTAAGGGCCGACTGTAGGCCAATTTAAATGGACGCAGTCAAATTGTGCATATATACTGAAACAGTTGTGTATGATGTGCGACCTTGTTTACCAAAGAGAAATTCTGCTTTACTATTGTTGAGGTACACGCTTTCATTACCTACCCAAGACTGACTACATCACCCACGATGCAACGACAGCTCATCACCCTTATCTACCTATACAAAGCTCTCTCAGTGTCATCGTTTCAGAAGCCTTCTATAACAGTGAGGACAGAGCCTCCTATCATGCTGTGGAGGCCGCCAACGGTATCTCGTGCAATTCATAATGCCGGTCCTAGCTCGAGTACAACGCCGGGTTGCGTGCAAGACATCGAGTCTCCGCTCGCACTTCGAGCATCGATAATTTATAGAGAATGCGTAACACATTTGGTGTCTGTTGCTATTTCAACGGGAGCTTGAATTTACTGTAGTTTCGGAAATGTAAGCAGAATCTGACTGAATGGCTACCTACCCTAGGTAGGTAAACATGGAGAGAAGTTTGGGAAATGAGCGTGTCTTTTCATGCCATCTAAACAATAAGATCATTCCCTCTTTTGTCTTTTTTTGGCTCACAAAGGCTTAGTCGCTCTTTCAAGTTGAGATAATGAATGCCATTATTATTGCCCACAAGGATGACAACAAAGCTTGCAACCCTGACAATAAATTGAAATCCGTGCAAGTGCGATATCGAGAAGGCTGCCCCCCTTTGTAGGTTAGGTAGGTAAGTGGCTCCAAAAGCCTCGGCAATGTCTGATGCCGGTCTCAAAGGAGAGGGGGGGGGGGATATTTGGTTTCCAAGATTGTTGATGATGTATAATTCTGATCTCTAGGTTTGAGTCTATAGATCTGTGTCTGTTTTCTATGGCGATGAACACCTCATGGAGCTGCGCCACATGAAGCTTACAAGTCCAGGTTTGTCTATGAATAGAAAAGGTGCTCTGTTCGCCGTCTATTGCCGTATTGCTCAACGCCATTTTCTATCCGTAGCCTTCTGTCTAGATTTTAGATCTAATTCTGTTCAGTCATTTGTCACTGAAAGCAAGAGGCTTCCTATAAGTAAGTAAAGAAGTCACTGGAACTCACTTCCGTGACACCCTCGAAGCTCGTCCACCGAAACCCCCTGAAGTGTGTGTCAGCATATGTCTAACGCCCGAACAAATGAAAATTTCCTCTTTGGTTTCTCCCAAAGAGGATGAGGAAGAAATGCTGGAGGTGGGAAAGTTGTACTTACAGCCTATTTGAGAAGCAACGTAAATGGAGACATCAAGCTCGTCAGCCCATTGCCAAACAAGGCCTGGGTTCTTCTGGAAAGACCGTCCAGCCATGACAACGTCAATGGGCGTCTCACTTGTCAGAATCTCCTCGGCGACCTTGCCCTCCTTGATACTGCCGACTGCAGAGAGGAACATCTTGTCACCAACGGCCTTCTTGATCTCCTTGGAGAAGGGCACTTGGTAAGGTCCAAATGGGCTGATCCTGGCAGCAGGGTGCGCTCCACCCGACGAAACATCGAGCAGGTCAACTCCGCGCTCAGCCAGCAAAGGAGCGAGCTTGACACTATCCTTGACCGTCCAGCTCTCCTTGAAGTCGGGGTTCTCTTCCAGCCAGTCGGTGGAGCTGAGACGCACAAACAAGGGCATTGTCTCTGGAATGGCAGCCCGAGTTTGCTCCACAATCTCGAGAATCAATCGCGTACGGTTCTCGAAGCTCCCTCCATACTTGTCTGTCCGCTGGTTGGAAACAGGGCTGAGGAACTCGTGCAGCAAATAGCCGTGGGCGACGTGCAGCTCAATCACATCAAACCCAGCCTTGACGGACCGCTCAGCCGCGCGAACAAAGTCGGCCTTGAGCTCCTCAATGTCGTCCAGTGTCATCTCCTTGGGCACAGGATACCCAGTGCTCCAGGGGATAGCGCTTGGCGCAATCACATCGTCTGGCCAACCGCCCACATCTTTCCCAGCAACACTAAAAGCATATGTCAGACTGAGGATGTCTGGGAGACAAGACGGCATCTCGCAGCACGAAGCAAGTCGGTAGTACTTACCCAGCGGGCAGCCAAGGAGCATTAGTGGTGGCCTTCCTTCCGGCATGGGCACTATAGCAGATGTCAGCGTCTATCGGAATCCAGCTATAGAAATGGTTTTTCATAGTCTTTGACAGGCCATGGGGACTCACAGCTGGATACCAATCTTTTGATTCTGAGAATGAGCAAACTGCACGATTTGAGTGAATCCAGGAATCTGGGCATCGAGCCAGATGCCAGAATCCTGTGGCGTAATTCGACCGCGGGCCTGGACGGCAGTAGCCTCCATGATGAACAGACCGGGACCACGAGCGACAATCCCGCCCACATGCGAGGCCGTATTCCAAGGCTGCTGGAAGCCATCAATGCAAGAGTACTGGCAGAGAGGCGGGACGAAGATGCGGTTTTGGAAGGTTACGCCACGGATCGTGAGGGGGGTGAAGAGTTTGGGAATAGCGGCGCCATTGGGTTGAGGGTCGACAGCGGTTCCTGCTGGAGGGTCTTGAGCTGGGGCGAAGAAGGGGACTCCTTCTGCAGGCTTCATGTACGCCGAGGGCTCCTTGGGGCCCTGGCCCGGCGGCACAATGGGCTTGGTGACGGGCACCACAACTTGAGGGTTTGACATTTTTGACTCTTGTTGCTTGGGCAGAATTGACCAGATTTCAGACCAGAGCACAGAATAGCTGGGGAAGTGTCTATTTGGTGATCCCTTTTAAGCGGTACACAAAGTTCGCAGCGTTACTACCTTCTTATAATGATTATCTTCGTTGTCGTCGTCGAAGTATCTGCGTATTTGTCAGCGGTCGACTTCTCCTTTTCTGACTAAACCGTGGCGCCTCGGCTAAACACCGAAGCCTCTTCCGCAAGAGACTATCTTTCTCTTCCGCAAAAGACTTATCTTGCTAGAGTTTCGAGTGCACATCTAGAATCAGCCAGCACTCTCGGAAATCGTGTACTATGGTTTGACAGGGCTATGCTTGCGTCTCTTGCTCGATTATTTTTTTTATTCATTTTCTTGTCCTTCACGCACTGCCAGCGAAGCTATTACACAAGTCTTTATGAAATGACGAGTCACTGTTGTGCTAATATCTCCGGGCGCCACACGTTAACTACCGAGCCCCCTCGGATGCTCGCTGCACCGTTGTGGACATCGCCAGCAACAGCACAACCCCACCACAGCTCTCTATGACATCATTTCGAATGTTCCGCGGTTGTCGGCTGCTCGACTGCTTCCTGCAACCATGTCGCACACCAGCAATTGGACACCGCCACGAAAGCAACAATTTGATTGTTCGAGCGGTGGTTTTTACTGTCAATCTGGCTTGACTATATTGGGCTACATGTGACTCTTGAGCTCTTTGTGGCCAATCCTTGTCTTTATAATACTGTCCAGCAAATAGTCTATTTCGCTACACAGGTAGAGAGAAGGCTGCCCTGTATGAGCAATGGCGGCATTATCTCCGATTCGTAATTCACAGTTGTTTGGAAACTTCCCATGCAGATAATTTCATAATGCGAAGAAGGCTTGAAGAACACTCTCTACCTCTGTGCAACCCGTCCTCTCCTACTTGTTGTACTGTTCGGGTCTCTGCGCGGATCGGAAGCGGCAACGAAGCTGTCACTTTGACCTCCTAAAACAAAAATCTCCACTTGAATCTGTTGCGATTTCGAGAGCTGAGGCACTGAACACACACACCCACTGTTCTCCAAGGGTACGTGTTTTGCAAATCGCATCAGATCTGCCCACGTCCCGGTTTGAGTCGTGCAAGGCTCGAAACATCTGCGTTGCTATATAGATCTGAATCGGTCTCTCTGCGGCCTGAAACGGCATAATTGCACTTCGTGATCGTCTCATACGAGCTGCAAAAGCCTCGGTGCGTCGCTCGTAACTCCGACTCAGGATTGCGTACATCACACTACATATGACAGCTGTCTCTGCCTACTCACTCGTCAAGATAGCAAAGTTCATTCACAACGAGTGAAGACACTTAGCAAAGACAAAAAGGGGAAATAATCAAGAAATCGCTGAAAAATGCCTCCCAAGGTGTGTTGGTAATGATCATCAGTCAAGCTCGAGTCTACCACTAATAGCCATACCAGCACGCAGGAAATTTGGTGGACCAGTCCGCTCAGCTCCAGCAGGATCTCCGAACTCATATTCTGGCCCAGCCCGCCGATAAGTTCGCTGGGAAGCCATGGGATCTCATCAAGGAGATTGAGGACTTTGCCACTGAAAAGGGGCTGCGCATGATCTATCGCTCCGACAAGATCACCACTTCGAAGAATGCTCTTGCAGCCATGGATCCCAAGCCCAAGGTTGTGGTTGAGTTTGGGACCTTTGTCGGCACATCTGCCATTGCGTGGGCGGCCATGCTTCAGGAGTTCCACGGCAAGGACGCTGAGGATATCAAGGTCTTCACATTCGAGTTCAGCCCAGACGCTGCATCAGTGGCTCGGGATTTGATCAAGGCGGCAGCTCTGGACAACGTTGTGGAGGTCTTGGTGGGTTCCGGGGCAGACAGCCTGAAGAAGCTACATGCTGAGGGAAGGGTGAAGCCTGGCCAAGTCGACGTCGTCTTCATTGACCACTGGGAGCAGCACTACCTTCCAGACTTGAAGCTGGTCGAGGAGCTGAAGTTGTTCCATGTCGGTTCATTGGCCCTTGCTGACAACACAGATATGCCTGGTGCCCCAGACTATGTGGCGCACGTGAAGAAGGGCGGCGAGGGACCAGTCAAGTACGAGAGTCAATCACTACAGTCAGTGTCCACCGCTGGCCGTCCAGTAAGTATCGATACTAGTTTCCTGCTGTCAAGTACGTTCTTTACTGACTACTTTTTCGCAGAATATTGTGGAGTGTAGCAAGGTCATCGCTGTTTGATAAGTCACTCTCAAAGAGCACGAAGTGACCTACCTCTCCAAGCGGAAGAGGGACACTGATCTAGGACGCTTGAATGAGGGCGGCCACTCATTCCAGAAATTGTAGACGATGATAACAAGAACCTAATGCTACATGCATTCTGAACCATTTTGGTGGTGCCTTTAGCGTGAACGAAACCTCTAAAATAAAACTAGGTAGGTACCTGTGTACCCCGTAAATCTGCCAAGGTGAACTGGATATGAGCATGAAGGTTCGCGATATGACCCCATAACTACAATTGATATGAGAGACCGAAATAATTATGGTGCTCCATGTAAGTTGTCCTCGTTCAATTTTACCACTTGAGTCTGAGGAGGAGGAAAAGAAATTGAAAAAAGAAAGAATTTGGAAGGGGGGTTTCCGGGCAAGGAGCGGCACTAAGGAAGGCCTCGCAAAAACGGCCCGGATTCCGCTGCAGCGCAGCCGTCCCTCAAAGACGGCCCGGCCCAGAACTGCCTCCTGTCACAACATCGGCCACAACTTTGCCGACGAGAAACATTTCCACGAATGGCGACGTCTCACGATTGGCGGGTCTCTATCTGCACTTCAAGTCTACAATGAGCGCTGATCCGACGTTTATCCAGCGGCCGGGAGCTCTCGAGGCTGCTCCGGAAGTCATGAGGGTGACTCTTCTTAACATGGCTGTTTACGTCCCTCTCTGGCTCCAACCACTGCCCGGTCGTGATTGCTAACGAAACGCAATACTCCTGCATCTGGATTTCGTTGCAAATTTTTACCCCAATATGACCTACTCCGCTAAAGACTTTGATCCCGCCTTGAAGGGTGCTCTACCCTCAGACTTCCAATGGGGTTATGCAACGGCTGCTGCACAGGTCGAAGGAGCATGGAATAAGGACGGGAAGGGAGAGTCGATCTGGGATAAGTGGTGCCACGAGCCCAAGCGAATCAAGGATGGAAGCACCAACGAGGACGCCGTCCGGTCGTACGACTTGTTCAAGGAGGATGTCGCCCGGATGAAAGAGTACGGAGTCACAGCCTACCGGTTCTCGCTGTCATGGAGCCGGATCATTCCTCTAGGAGGCAAAGAAGATCCCGTCAACGAGAAGGGTATCGAGTACTACAACAATCTGATTGATGAGCTTTTGGCCAACGGTATCACTCCCTTTGTTACCCTTTTCCACTGGGATATACCTCAGAAGCTGGAGGAACGCTACGGTGGCATGTTGGACAAGGAGAAATATACACCAGACTTTGTCCGATACGGTCGCGTATGCTTCGAGCGGTTCGGGGATCGCGTCAAAAATTGGATCACGTACAACGAGCCCGGTGTGTATACACTGGCAGGGTATGCTGCAGGAGTTCATGCCCCCGGTCGGTCGTCCTATCGTGAGATCAACGAGCAAGGTGATAGCAGCACGGAGCCCTTCATTGTGGCGCACACAGAACTTGTTTCCCACGGTTATGTGTGCGACGTCTACAAGAAGGAGTTCCAGTCGACTCAGAAGGGTACAATCATGATCACCCTGCACGGGAACTGGGCCGAACCATGGGACGTGGACGATCCGAAAGATGTGGAAGCTGCCCAACGGTCCAACGAGTTTGAGATTGCGTGGTATGCGGATCCTCTGTATGGAAAGGGCGACATCGACTACCCAGCTTGCATGCGCGCACAGCTTGGTGACAGATTGCCCAGGTTCACCGAGGAAGAGAAGAAGCTTATCAGGGGCAGCAGCGAAGCCTACGGAATGAATTCGTACACAACTTTCTTCGTAAAGAACCGTGGTGACTTGCCAGCCGACATCAACGACCATAAGGGCAATGTGGAGATCCTGGATACCAACAAGGCCGGAGAGAGCCGCGGGCTGGAGAGTGACACTCCATGGCTGCGGACATCAGAATGGGGCTGGGGCAAGTTACTGCGCTGGATTTGGAGTCGGTATTCCACCCCGATTTTCATCACTGAAAACGGCACCACCGCAAAGGGCGAGAACGACTGGAAGCCAAAAAGCGCAGACGACATCCTGGAAGACCCTCACAGGATAGACTACTTCAGAAAGTACCTGACTGAGGTAGCCAAGGCGTCGCAGGAGGGCGTGGTCATCAAGTCGTACTTTGGCTGGACATTCACGGATAATTGGGAGTGGTCTGCTGGCTTCACCGATCGCTTCGGCGTCACTTGGGTCGACTTTGATTCGCCAGAGAAGACGAGATATGCCAAGCGGTCAGCATACTTTGTCAAGGACTTCTTTGGACATCTCATCAAAACTTGAGACAAATTTAGGCAGAAAATCAGAGGATTTGTCATTTATGTCTGACAATGTCTCATGTACTGCCGGACCAAAGTTTCTCGCCTTCTCTAGGCCCTTCGTTTGTTTTCTGTGTGTCCCCGTCTACTGCTCCTTGCTTCGTGCTGTCCTCCCGACTGGCAGGTTGAACATACACGGCAGCTGTTTCTGTAATGTTGTCGTAGCCGATCGGGAGACCACCAGTGCTCTTGACTTCAGAGCTGCCTGGAATACCGCCCGGAGAATCCAGAACGTCCTGCTCTTCGGGACTGAGCGCTACCTAATCAACTTGGGTCAGCATGCAAACTGTAGAATACCGATCTATAAGGGGAAGGGTTTGGCAGGACCACTTCTTACTGTCAAAGACATGTCAAGACGTGTTTCAGTATGATTTTCCTCGTGAATGTGGATGTAAGAACGGCTTTCTCTACCTGCAGCTCTAGGCGACGGAAATCAAGTCATACGAACGAGTTCGACAATTCACGTCTGGAGCATTCGATTTGCATTAAACAGTCAGAAATATATGACTACAACCACCTCACTCTTCTATAGCTTCTGTGCTGTGCGGATGAGATGCTGCAATATGTATCTGCAGGTGACGCCATCTGACATATGGCGGGCAGCTCATGTCGTGGTCGTTGTCCTGCGCCTTGTGATCGACAATTCCAGAGTCCTGACCTGTCAGCACCCCAGAACGTGCCGCCGGTCACATTGCAGTCACAGCTTGTGCGCAATGACGTGCTACGCAGCATTCTCATGACATGATTCTGAAGGGTTTGGTGTCGCCATATCTGTCATGCGTTGCGCAAAAGCCATGCCACACAGCGCTCACATCCACCTTCGGTTGACGGAAGGACTGGATTTTGTGGTAGATTTGATTCTGCAATCCACTGCCTCGTCGAATAAGGACAATGTCTCGATTGATTCAACACTATTTACAGCTCGCTGTCCCCCCTTGCCTCACCAAATCAGCGAGCAAACCACAAGACCGAGGCCTAGGAGTATCACCGGCACGCTCTTCTCTATTCCGGCTGCAGTCACAGCACCTGCGCCTGTCATCACCATAGCTGTTGAATTACCAGGGCCTTCAGACCCCAGGGCCCCAACTTGCTCATCCGCCTCTGAAATCTGTTTGCACTGCCAGCTAGCCGGATCTTTAGCATTTCTACCCCCTCCCAAATACGTGTTTCTCAGCGGCCACATGCAATGACTCCGCTGGAAATCGACCCCAGAGCTAGCCGTATCGTTCACGTACTTCGTTCCTGTAATGGTATCCGGGGCAGTGCCATTTTCGACCCAATCGACTAGCGCAGCCAGAACATTGTGCGCTGCGTCGAAAGGTCCCTGGGCCGCTGCTCCGCCGGCTTGACCCACGACCCAAGCGCCAGGGCCACTGGTGCAGTGGAACATGCCGGATATGCGGAAGAAGCGAAGAAAGTCATCCATCTGATCGATGGAATAGTTCATCCCAGACCGCACGTGCTCGTAGAATCGTGGGCTGTTGAAGCTGCTGATTTGATTGTCTTGCTGGCCATGAAACATGACCATCTTGCCGCCTCGGTCTTCAAAGCTTGCCAAGGTGCTAGGATAGGTGCTGATATTCCCAGGATTCACTTTGTCTGCCATGGCGGCGTCTGTCAAATTATATGTTGCCGCATTCCAGTTCGGGTCATTGTACACTGCGTATCGGAACCAGTCTTGTGAGAGAGTCCACGGAGTTCCGGAATATAGACCGTCAGCTGTGATTAGCTCACTGCCTGGGTTCATAGCAGGGTACAGCAAGGTGCCGTTGGACCAGTCGTACGAACTGAATATCTTCCGCACAGTCTCTACCTGCGCCGAGGTGAGGCAACTGGAGCTGTTGGTGACGCTGTTGCCACACAGCATAGCATCAGGGTCAAAATGGCAAAGACTCGGGTCTTCAATGATTCCATCCGCCACTCCATCGATCGTGTCACACTGCCTGAGTATCTCGTTATGGATCGCGCTTTTCCATGTATTCGAGGCAACAAAAGTTGCTGAGGTGGTAGACCCAGTCAGTGGGAAGAAGCTGGCTCGCCACGAGTACAAGTTGTTGAAGTCAACGGCTGGGCTACCTGCCACGACTCCATCAAAATCCTCGGGGAACATATCGACTGCCTTTACGGCTTGTCGACCTCCCAAGGAGCAGCCAAGGTAGTAGGATTTGTTGGCCTGATGACCGTACAATGGCGAAAGCAATGCTTTGCCCGCTTCAACTCCTACGTGCACGCTGAATTTGACTTTTAATCATCATGAAGTCCGAGAAAAGAGACATGTGTGTAGGTGAACTCACGCTCTCCACGCAAAATCAGTGACCACGTCTGGGTTGTTCAAGAACGGCAATCCCGAAGACCCATTATGGCCATTATTGGTTCCGACACTTGCGAATCCGTTATTCGCAGTGTAAGCAATAGACGAATAATCGATACCTGAATCCCTCCATTAGCCCTCTTCGCGTTGGGACTTGATTCTATAGGGCTCCAAGGCACTTACAGCCAGCTAGTCCTCCATTCCCCGTCGTCACAAGGCGTCCGTTCCAACTTTGGGGCAGCCATATCTCAGCGACGACGCCGGATCTGTTGCTTGTTGAGATCTGCATGGACACCCGACACAAATCTACTGGGACAGCTTGGGCTGTCTGGCCGCAGGCATCATTGCCTGTGAGATTCAGATTCGTTCCGCCCGCCACGAACGCGTGATTTGTTACGGTCGCATTGCCAATACCGGCGTCTGCAGGATTGAAGCTCGAACATTGATCCTGAAAGCTGTCTTGTCTCGGGGACACATGAGAAGCCAAAGCCACAAGGCTTAGCTGCGCAAATATCCCCAATTTCCTGCGAGGCATTGTGCGGGCTCTTGGCGCTGTGAACGAGGCGACTCGGGAGCCTTTTTGGTGACACTATCAGATATCAACTCGAATTGAAGAATACCTCGAGCCTTTAAGACAATCGCAAAACATGACCTCGAGACATACCGTAACATTCTCCTTCAAGCCGAACAGACACCCCTCTTATAAAGGCATTCGCATTATTCTCCTCATCCGGATGATAATGTACCGGATATTTCGATGTATCATCAGCGGGTTTCCCCCAACGAGAGTGCATAGTATCCCCGTCGTAGTGGTGGGGAAACATGAGCTACATAAGCTTTACGAGATGAACGGCTAGTGCAGATCATACTTGGATACCCAGAGACATACCATGTTAGCCATTGCTACTACGGAATTTTCCCTCATGTCGGGTAGCACGGCACCTTGCCTCCCTTGGTCGTTTGGGCTTATCGCCGTGACTTATTTGTCTATCGACTCCACATCCAGAATATCCGGAGATCGGTTCAGCAGCGGCGGGTACCTACAGACTCTAGTAGCATGCCTACCTGTCACTAGCCGATCCCTTTCTTTTCGAACGTGTTCTTGGTAAGGATTATACTGCCTTAATTCTTATGTCTTATGTCTGTGTGACCTCGCATGTATTAAAACCAGCGTCTGTTCTCATAATACACGCACGTGTCACCAAGTTGATGATTTCATTATATCGCTTGTAATACATGCCGTGATGTTGTGTACTTACCTCTAGATAATCAGAAAGCATGTATTTATACTCAATATACTTGAGTTAGGCAGCGAACGAGCAATACATATTAGTCACCAATCGGTCATGGAAGAGCCCTGTGACAGCAAAATATCCTAACTCAACATAGGCTGCCTTTGCCCCTCATTCTGACCCCAGGTATGTATCTAGGTACCTAGATAATCTTCGGATCCGAGGATAGAAAGTGCTCACGAAAGCTCGTAGACATACCTCAAACATGGCTTGTCCGGCACTACTATGGCTTCCAACACCGTCTCATTGCCATCTTTTTCTTTATCCCCCCACAAATTGCCCGCTCTCAATAAAATACGAGACAGCCACATCTAAGATTAGAATGGAAATTGCATGTCAGATAAGCCTAAATGTTTTGAATTGTACCTGCGATATGAACATATGCCAATTCCCTTTCCGAGCAAGCTGAAATCGCAGTCGTACCTGGACGCATAGCGCTACCAGAACCGCAACATCCGACTGCAGAAAGAAAGTCTGGAAAACGACGCAGTTGGAGAGCATGGCAACACAGGATGTCTCTACACCTTGTTTATACGATCGCGGAAGGACTGTGGCTGTGCTGTGAAGACCTGCTGACCATCTACTTGAGCGCCATCGAGGCGGAGCCAGGCTGACATTTCGAGGAGCGCTCGCAGCTCGCAACCTGGCAGGCTCCACGTCTTCAACGGAATCAGGCACACTTCAGCAGAGCTATATGTTCCCTGAGGCTTGCTCATTATCACATATTTTCCAAGTCTTTCGTCAGGCTTTCGTCAAACAGTGTGAAGTCGTGGTGAACGGTCGCAACAATCGCTTATTTTACGGATCGCGCCCCAAAGTGACACAGAAATGTGTTTCCGTGACGTAGGTGCTAACTGAAACTCTCGCAAACATACTCCAAGATCATGCTCACACTCTCAATCTCCTCAGTCAGCAAACAAAGAATCGAATGCCGTGGCGGCAAGACCAGCGCGTCAAGACACCAGCGGTAATCATCATAGGCGCAGGAAATGGGAAAGTCCCAAGACATCTCAAGAGGTCCCTGTTGGACCCATGTATTTTGAGTCACCTTATCACCATGCAGGCAGCCAGAGTGGCGGCCATCACGGAGTTCATGCGGAAGGACACCACAGTGGAGGTCTTGATGGAGCACACTACGGCGGAGGCCACGATGGTGAAGGTGGGGGTGGCGGCGGAAGCGGAGCAGGCGATTGAGGAGGTGGATGTTGTCTTTCCGAAAAGAGCGTGATTCCATTAGCAAGGTCAAGCCTCGACCATCCAGTGCTCACCGGTGGAAGAGACTCATAGTTGCAAAGGCATGCGTGCTACGAGCGCGTCATGAAAATTACACAGGCAACTCAAAACGAAACGTACTTCCATGAGGGTTGCTGTTAGGTAGATCTGGCAGTCGAACGGCGCAACAACTGGCCACTCGATAGAGCATAGAATCTGCAGTGTATTCGCTCATTCAAGATAATCTCCTCCTGTTTCCTTGTGAATCACATCAAAGAGCGGCTTAGCTGAGAAATAGCCAGCGAAGGGAGTCCCCACCGTTTTGTAAGTGAAAGCGGCGTCTTCATCCGCGATAACGATGGGCTTCTCTCCTCTCGGACCAGCAGCAGCCTCAGCCAGCAATTGCGCTTGGCAACACTTATCCATACTGACAAACCAGAACACAGCCTCGTCGATGGTGTGTCCAACAGTGAGCAAGCCATGGTTCTGCAACAGGGCCGCTTTCGAGCCTCCGACAGTCCGCGCAATGTTGCGGCCCTCTTCGGCTGCAAGGACGACACCGTTAAAAGACTCGTAAACGACGTGATCATTGTGGAAAGCACATGCGTCCTGAGTAATGGTTTCCAGCTTGCGGCCTAGGGAGCAAAAGGCTCGTCCGTAGATTGTGTGGCTGTGGCATGCGGCATTGACGTCCGGCCGAGCCTGGTGGATTGCGGAATGGATCATGAATGCAGCAGTATTTAGAAGACGATTCTCACCGCCTTCCAGAACATTGCCCTGCTCGTTGACGCGGATGAGATCCGAGGCCTTCATGAGACCAAAGGCGGTACCGAAAGGGTTGACCCAAAAAGTGTCTGGTTCGACAGGGTCGCGGTACGTGATGTGCCCTATCAAATGAGATTAGGATGCATTCAACGAAGGGTGGGACCAAAGACAGAAAATCACTTACCAGCAACACCCTCATCAAAGCCATACTTTGCAAATATGCGAAAGGCCGCGGCAAGACGTCCCTTCCAGTAGGATCTCTCCTTGTAAGGGTCATCAAACTTTGGCGCCCTTTAGTGCAGAGCTTGTCAGACTTGCTTGCGCAACATGGCTGGTCGACCAACGCTGAAGGCTGTAAAGTTCACTCACCCGGCGAATCTTGGCATCTGTCCATTCGCGATAGCATCGTTAGGAACACCTGGGTTCAGCGGTGCCATGACGGATGGGTGACCCTCTTCCTCTGCGCCATTTGAATTTTCTGCATGAGGAGCCATATTTGGTGGGCAGTTTGCGTTAAGTTCCACTCGTTCACCAAGTTGATCAATTTTGTCGTGGCGATTACTTTGTAAGAGTCAAGACCGAGCCCACGTTCGCCTTCGCTCTAGCGCATCTATGAGTGAGTAGTGGCTTTGCCGGTAATCCTCCGCTTGTAACGCATGAAATTGCGGGGAAGGCTAGGGCAGCTCGTGCTAAATTAGGGTGTTTACTAAAACCTAGTGTACATCATTACTCACTTGGTTCCGAGGCACAATGGACCCTCTCCGACAGCGCGGAACCGCCTCTCGTGACCGCTCCGTTCACGGTGCCAATGGCCAATTAGATATTGTGAATCCTGAAGACATTACTGCAGCGTTACTGATGTTTGCCCTTGGCACACTTTGCTCAGCAGGATAACTATTACATCTTTTCTATTAGGTGACCTGGAGAGAGAAACGTAAGCTTGGATCTTTGACTCTCTGTGAATTGCCTGGTTGATTGCTACTAATAGGCGCTGTCCACCAATCCAATGCAGTTATAACCATCTTGCCCCGATCCAGCACAAATGTTCAATCGTGGAGCTCATATTTCTCTTGTCTGGACCTAGGTAGCTTAATCGATCTCGACTTTGAATTTGCTACTTACCCGTGGACAGAAATTTAATGCGTGTTACTTGTTGAACATAAGTTCGTGTGTCTTCACGGGAAATTTATTGTTGGTTGTGGGGCCCCGAAACAAAGCGCCTTGGTAGTAGCTGAAGAACAATTCGGTTGTCTTCGAACAACCACCGTGTATCTAGGCACCTGTACTGTTCTTCCATTTATACAGTATGCGCTGGACCAGATATGAGTACATTTTCCACAGGCTCAAATCATATCTTGGACCTCCGTCAGGGAGATCTCTTAACACATCACCTCACTTGTGCCCGATAATTAAAGAAATCTTGGTCCTATGTGGCATGGTTGTTTAACTTCGCCTCCAAAGCCTAGATAGGTATCACAAGTGTCTCCAGCTCCGACCCAGTGGTCAAAATAGACGACATGAAGATTACCATCATTGACCTCCATCCTCCTCGTGACATAATAGTCTCTCGAACCTTTGAGGCTACCGACTTAATCGACAACAATATCTCCATGTTCCTGCCTGATCTTCGCGCGCACCCGTTCCTCACTGAAGTTAGGAAGTTGCTTCTCTACTCCAGATTTGATTCTGCTCTGTACCCCTGGGACGACCACCGGCTGAATCAGCTTGAGCAGCAGACCGGCTATGTAGACGTCCAAGCGCGTTTCCCTCACCGGTGGAGTGTGACAAGGTCGCTCTCTGCCACGGTGGCTCTCAGAGCCATCGAGCAAGGCATTTTCGACGGTCTACAAGAGATGAAGTTCTATGTCAATTGGTACCCATTCGGCCTCACTAAAAGTACCATACAGGCTGCCTGTATCGCTGAAGAGCGCATGGCCCAATTCATGGCACCATACCGGCTTCAGTTGTCTTTCAAATCGCACCAAGCTGTGCAGGTCATGCGCAAGCACTCCGCTCGACTACCGTGGGTGCGCAAAAATTCGAATCCAATTCAAAATACTTGAGAATCATGAAAGACCTTGAAATTCCTTTTTCACTTTCAGCCGAGGCACATCTTTTGATCAAATTGCCACAATCTCAAAGTCATCCCACGCACCCTATTTTAGCTTTCCATTTTCTCTCTCACTACTTGTGTATTTTACACTATTTCGACTTAGGCTCATCCTGCTAAACATCATGTCAGTATACATAGAATCAGCTAGCGAATGAATGCTATCACTCATATGGAAAAGGTCGCAGAGCTTGCCCAACACTCGCCCCTTCTTGAATGTTCATCCCGGTGCATGTTAATAAGTGAAACACAAAATACATAAGCTCCCTGCCTAGCCCGAGTCTCCGATGTACGTTGCGTTACCTAGGTACTTAAATGTATGAGGCGTCTTCTGAACAACACGTTCTAATGCTAAATCCTTAGTCTGACCTAGGCTCTAAGTGGTGTGATCGTATGTTTGGAAGGGAGTCGGAAGAGTCATCACGGGTTCCTTTTCAGTTGCCCAATTCGAAATTAGAACCTACCGCATACTTCATAGGAAACCGTGGCTTGTTTCAATTATTTTTATGAGAGCTAATATCTTTCTTGAACTTTGCTCGTTTTTACCAGCGCTTGCGTCGGGGTCTTAAATGGCTGATCCTTAGCTGAGAGCCTAGCTTGCCACCCGACCACCCGTGTACGAGTACGTAGGTAAGTAGGTAGGTATTCAATGTCTGAGCCGACTTGCAGCGGTGGTTCATCCGATGTTTGAGTTCTCCAACTTTGAGCAAGCCAAAATCTTTGATAATTCCAAATCACGGATGTTTTCCGCATCCAACCTGCGTGATGGACAGAATATTACTGAAGACAGTCGCTGTGATCTCTGAAGTTCAGGATGGTAAATACCTACTTATGAGGTAGCCATCGAACCTGAGAGTGCTCGAGAATCGATGCAAATGAAGAGTACACAAAAGACTGTGCTACAACACTATATAGGGACAATACCATAGTATGAGGATAGATAAGCAAAGCGCCCGCCTTCACCACCTTTCCGGGTTTTCCGCAACGAATTGCTTGCAGATGATCTCCACTTACCGCCATCCGCGGCTTACTCTACGGAGAGCCTGGACGCGGGGAACCTTACCCATTGACCTTACTCTTTCGGTACATCGACTTCTTTTGCGGGGAGTCTGGGGAATCCTTGTCTCCTGAGTCCAAGCCACGAGGCCTTCACAGAGGCTTGTTTCTCCTCACCGCGGGCATACCTGCATGCGGTGGACACTGGCAGTGCTTGCAGTTCGTCAATACACTTGGCAAGGGTTCTGAAAACACCTAGTGTCATCTAAAGGGGGGCCACACTTGCCTTTCTTCAGCTTTGGGGTCCTCCACTCGAGACAAGCCGGCCTGAAGGAGGAAGGGTCCAGATTGCAGCCGCCACTGTGTTGTGATTGGCGCCCTCGCAACGATGCCGAGGTCGAAGTCCGTCCCCTAGGTGTGTAAGTTTGGCTGGGAAAGCTTAGCTTCAGCAAGCTTTCCAGTCGCTCGGACATCGCTACGGTCTTTGGAAGCTATCCGGGCAGATGTGCGACAGAAGTCATGGGTGATGTGGGTGGCTCATTCTTTTGATCCCGCCCTTCATTACAAAAACACATCAACATTCCATCCCTTGTTGATTGAGGCTTGGGTGAACCTCCCATCCATTTCCTTTTCCACTTTTTTCTATTTGGGTCTGGGACCTTGGCACCTATTTCATGTCGCCTGTCAATCAAATCAACCCGGAGAAGGGTGATTCATCACCGCCCACACTATCCGGCCTCGACAAGACGGATTCCAGCGAGAAGCCAGCTCTTCAAAATGTCGAGGATGTTTCACCGACACTCAGCGATGAGGAGTCTCAGCAGCAGGGCCAAGTGGGTAGCAGAAGGCTGCTGGCACTGACTGCTATGGCCTTCCTCTGGACCGGATCGCAAATCCCACTCTACTTGTTCGGCGCCATCCCGCCGTACATTTACGCTGATATAGGCGGAGCCGACCGGTGGACGTGGATGACACTTGCCAACATCTTGGCTCTCGCCGCCGTCTGTCCCTTTGTCGGCTCTCTCTCAGACCTTTTCGGCCGGCGCTACATCGCCATCATAGGTGCCTCGCTTGTGCTCCTCGGCATGATCATCGCCTCCACGGCACAAACAATGAATGTAGTCATTGGCGGGCAAGTGTTTGCGGGAGCAGGTGCTGGTATCAACGAACTCACAGCCTTGGCTGCTGCGTCAGAGATTGCGCCTGTCTCGCAACGAGGCAAATACGTTGGCGCTCTGGTCTTCACTATCACGCCCTTCTGTATTTCGGCTCTATATGCCCAACTTATCGCCGCCTATTCGTCTTGGAGATATGTCGGGCTACTTTGTGGCCTGTGGAACTTCATTGGCCTGGTCATGACCGCAGCGTTCTACTTTCCTCCGCCTCGCATTGATCCAAATGGATTGTCTCGAAGGGAGATTGTCAAACGGATGGACCTGGTAGGAGGTTTTTTGAGTATTGTCGGCCTGATCCTCTTCAGTGAGTTGCAACCCCCCCCCCCTTGAGACCCAGACTCTCGCGACTTTGGCTGACACTTTTGTGCGACTTAGTGGCCGGGATGCAATGGGGCGGATACATGTACCCATGGACCTCTGCCCATGTCCTCGTACCTCTACTTCTTGGAGCAGTCTTCATCATTCTCTTCGTCATCTGGGAAGCACGCTTCGCCAAATTCCCCATGTTCCCCAAACGCATTAACAAATCCCCTCGGATCTTGGTCCTCACTTTGATCATCACCTTCGTCTCTGGAGCCAACTTCATCAGCCTGATTGCCTTCTGGCCTACCCAGGCGTACAACGTCTACGGCCATGATCCAGTTCAGGTCGGCGTTCGCGCATTACCTATCGGCGTCTCCCTGATGGTCGGCGCTGTGGTTGGTCTCGTTCTACTGTCCGTTTTCAAGGGCGCCAACAGGACAATCATGGTCGTCTCATCGGTTCTGATGACAGCTGGCTGCGGGGCTATGTCAATCGGGCGAGTTGACAACATGTACCAGCTCTGGGGCATTTTAGTCCTTGCGGGGCTCGGAATAGGCGGTATTGTTGTGCCAGCAAGTATCATCACGATGATTATATGCCCTGATGATTTGATCGCAACCGTTGCTGCGCTGTAAGTGGAATCCCCTGGTGAACTCGTTTTTGACTTTTAGTTTAGAGAACGAGGTTACTGACACGGGCATCTAGTACATTGAGTATTCGCGTAATCGGCGGAAGCATTGGATACTCCATCTACTACAACATTTTCCTCAGTAAATTCACCCCCTACGCCACAGAGTACATCGGCGGAACGCTCGTAGAGGGCGGCATCACATCTATACCCATCATCACAGAAGTCATCGAACTCACTGGTGCCGCTCTGCCGGATCAAATCAAATTGATCCCCGGTATCGCAGGCAACGATGCGCTATACGAGGCCGTCATCAAAGCCGGACAGATGGCGTATTCGGCGTCGTACCGATATGTTTACTTGGCCAGTATCGCGTGGGGTTGTGTTTCGATCGTTGCTTCCTTGTTCCTTGGAGACATCAACGCTTTCATGGATGACCATGTTGCCGTCGTACTTTGAACGACATGCCCTTCTGGGATCTTCGTCGCAAGACACACCTTTTTTTGAATTGTACCTAGTTGTTTTGAGTAGCTGTAAGCTACCTAGGTAGGGGCTACACACAAATTATGAGAAATGTACAAAAGCAAGTTCTTCGTGGCACTCGACCTGCAAATTGACGATCTTTGAGCTCTGCCATGTACGGCCGTTTCGCATGCAACGATTTATGCACCGCATTGGGGACTGCAAAGATGAATCACGGCTCCCGATATTAGATCTTGAGCCCGTCACTATTCTGGTAACCTATGTATCATTATCTTCTTGGATGACAACTAAATGACTTTGACAATTGAAAATCCCTGAAGAGTGGGCAGCCCCAAGGGAACCTGGACGGCATAAGATATCTTCAGAAATCAAACTTGCCATTACAGGCTGGGATTCCTGGGGGAATCATACTTGACTCCTTACTGTACACGCTAAAAGCCGACGACCTTCAGAAGAGCGCTCATCGGAAAATTAAAAGAAAAAAAGAAAAAAAAAGAAAAAAAAGCGTCCCTTAACTCCATGCCATGCCATGTGCCAGGAAATACAGCCCAGAGAAATGCAAATTTCCTGTATTACTGTACAGCCACGTGAAGTAAGTTGGAATCGAATTCGAGTTCAAAACCAAGGTCCACGAAGTCTCCTCAAAATTCGTCCTACCTTTCGCCTATGCAAGTAGTCGTGTGACGTCCCGTTTATATCCCAAGCATCTTTGATAGAATTTCCCTCGCCAGAACCTATACGTTCAGAAGCTTCGGAAGGCCTCTCAGAGCCAAAGGATTAAGAGACTATTCATAGAGGGCTCTTGTTTCCGGAGTATGAAACGCCAGAAGCTGGGAGGGTCGTTCAGTTCTCTTCTCCCAAGCGATTTTGCTTATAAGATACAATGTCAAGCACTCTAAGTGTTGACAAAACCTCGTGAAATCCATCGAGGGATTTTAAAATTAATCGAGCCACTTAAGCATTGGCACTGTGACGAGGACGCTTGCGACCTGCCGAAGCCGCACCAGGGTGCATCTTTGCGTTGGTCTCGCGCTTGAGCTTCTCGTCAAGCACACGGGTGAGAACATCGTAGCCAAACTGGGGATACTTGAGACACAACTCCTTGAACTCGGGCTCGGCCTCGGCGCGCAGCGTATGCGACCGGCTCGCCCAGAAATTTGCGATCGGGGCGCGTATTGTGGTGTCCGAGTCGTCGGTGTAGGCGTAAACGTATTGGGCATAGGCGATCTCGCCCTTGGCGGTAGAGTTGACGCAGTGGATCTTGGAACTGGCGAGGGTGCGCAGCGTGGGTAGGCCATACTTTTCGGCGAGGGTATAGACACGCGCATGCTTGAGAAGCTGCTCGCCACTCTCGTCCACCTTTGGGATGGAAGGGTCGGTTTCGAGAGCACGAGAGCCCGGTACCTTCTTTGGGAAATATTCGCCAGTGTAGAGGAACTCAAGGAAACAGCCGACAGCGTCGATATCTTCTTCGTAGAGCTCTATTTGGCGAGGCTGTAGAAGATAGAAAAAGATCAACCCTCTTCATCATTGGCTCGAGCGCACAGGATATAGCCCACAGGAAGAGGTGGGGAGGGGGGCTCTACGCACACTGCCGTCGTCGGTGAAGTTGTCGCATATGCCCTTGAGGAACGGGCTAAGGGTCAGCAGAGCCTGGTGGGCGGTCAGGATGGTCTCGCTGTCGCCCTTGCCGACAATCAAGGTGACAATCGGGCTGGTCAAGTAGTCGACGAAGGGGACACGCGCAGGCTCAGGCTCGACAACGGTCTCCTCACCAGCAAAAGGGAGCTCGGTCTGGTCGGCAGCGCCTTCGCCTTCGCCTTCAGCAGCAGCGCCTTCGCTCATCTTGACATCAGCGGTGGGATTGACGGCTGTTGTATCGTCCATGATGTCGTTATTGTCCAAGTCGGCCATTTTGTCTTCGAACTTGTGAGGTTTGCGAAGCTGCGCAACCTGTGGGAAATTGGGCCGTGAGAAGATAATTGGGGTCCGGTCGCGGGGAGGTACATAAGTAGGTAGGAGTAGGTGGGTAGGTAGGTATTTGGGAGGTCTTGACCAAATTGTTGCGGCTGGTAGAATTGGCGCCAATGGAGCAATTGGTACCTGCAGCGACAGGGGTAGCTTTCGCTGCACAATGGCGCTGGTCCACTACAGCTTGAGAGCCCTCGTCAAGGGTTCAAGGGTTCAAGGCTGACGGGGATGAGGGGTCCTTCACTTCTGGCAAGGATGACCCGAATCAAATATAGTAGACTCATCCAGCCTCACCAATTCATTCAATTGGACCAACGAATTGATCGTCACCAGCAGCGTGAATGACACCTGTTGAACCTGAAGGCACAATAAACGATAGAGGATGGTGGTAAAGACTACTGTGATAGAGGCGAGAGATAGGCGCGGCCTTAAAGTGATTCTCAAAAGACTTGCTCGTGCTCTCTCTGAAAACATGCAAATGACCAGACACGTCTATCTCTACCGTGGCCCGGCCTTTCTATATGACTGAATTCTTCCATATTCCCATTCAAAGCAAATACTTTCAGACTAAAATAAATCTCAACAAGCGAACATCTTGGTAGTGCTCACATTGACTCGACTCCATCTTTCACCCCTCCACCACGACTCCAGAATTGCTCCGGGCCAGTAGACATGATATAGAGCCACAAATGGCCACGGGTCCCACATCTCGAACAGGCCATCCTGCCACCACAAGACATGATCCACAAACTCTTTTATCGAGTCGATAAATTGAAAGACCGAGAAGGGACATATCACCACCCTTGATAAAGGTAGCAGCACCAAAGTAACGAGGTCGTGTCCAATCCAGTATCGCGGCGTGGCATCCACCGGCGGCCTCACCACACTCGGCGGTTTGATCGCTTCCAAATGCCACTTTTCATACTCAGAATTTGCCGGCTCTTTCTTTTCCTTCTTTGTAAAAACCGACATGTATGCGTCCACCATGCCGCGCATCTCTGCGCCTGGCGTGGCGAACAGCGCCACAGCCGTGTGTGCACGTGGATTGCATTCAATCGCATACATCTTCGTCTTCCCATCTTGTTGCTCCACGTCCCCTTCGACCATGAAATCAAAGCTTAAGTGTCCGGTGAAGGGGATTTTCCCAGTATTTTTCTCTGCCTTTGCCACTTGCTTCGTGAAAGCCAGCATTTCCTTACTTGGAGGATGATCCGCCGGGAGTGCCTCGTAGTGCATCAGGAGCTCACTGGAGGGGCATGCCACAAACACTTTCACCTCTCCGTCGACGACCAGTGCATGTGTGCAGTATTCTCTGTTGCCGGTGATGAACTGCTGTAGAATCCAGGGCCGTTCCTTCGAGATTGGTAGCTTATTGACGTATGCTTCTGTGTCGGCCCCCGGGTAGGCCTCCGTGCCAAGCTCTTTTGAGAACGGGAGTAGTGTCATGTTACCTCGGTGCGCATCGTCCATTCCCACCGGTTTCAAGATGAATTTCCTACCCGTATTCGAGTTCAGATTGTCCAGCAGGATTGTGCTGGCTTCCGTGTGCGAAGTCACCTCATGTGTCTCCGGCACAGGCAGTCCCAACTCTTCCATGTACCTCACGAAAGTATTCTTCTCATGATACTTCATTGTCGTCTCCTCATCAAATTGCACACACTCCGTCCTGGGCCTGTTCCGCTGCTGCAACATCGTCCTCACCATTCCATCCTCGGCCGCGCTGGCCACTCCAGAGCAGCTCACCCACAAGTCTACCTGCTCCTCCTGGATGATTTCCAATATGTCCGTTGCATATTTGTTCGCCACCGATGCCCTTTCCTCTTGGGTCATATCTGGCCTATATACCGGCTTTTCGAGATGATACACAGCGTTACATGCTTTGGAGAACCGCCGTCCACCTAGCCACTCGGGAAGCCACACACTGCTGCGCAGGACGTTGAAATCTGCACCGACCACGCGATGGCCTGTCAGGCGAAAAGCTCTGGCGAGGGTGAGACCTTTCGTCATGGAGATGCCCGTGACGAGGACCGTCCTCTGGCGGAACCCGGGGGCCGCGCGGCATTGGCGACGGAGGGTTGCGAAGAAGGCGGGTGTGTGTTTTGAGAAGGGGAAGAGGTAGGTGATCCAGGAGGGAGGAAGATTCTCGAGGAGGTAGGCGATGGTGAAGCTGAGGGGAAGGAGGCTGAGACTGAGGTACAAAAGCAGGAAGGTCTTGATATGGTCGCGGATAGGTAGCCTCAGCACGGGCAGAAAAGGCGTAGAAGCCCTAAGAGACTGGGCTAGCTCAACATCACCATCGTCTTCTTGGAGGTGTTCATCGTGCTCCTCGGCGGCGGGTTGCTCCGCGACAATAGCCGTCGAGGCTTCGGAAAGAGGTCGAGAGGGGCTATTCGCCACGACTGTCCTTTTTTGGGAGGCCATGCCCTGAGAAAGGCCGGATTTGATCAGGACCGGGATGTAGGTGATGCTCTGAAGCCAGTTGGCGAAAGTCCTCTCTGGTACGAGCTCAGTATTCGTGATGTTACGCGAGGGCTCCTCACTAGGACTGGCTGGGGGGAGTGAATCAGTATGTCGTCACACAGCATTCAGCAAGCCGTGCTCGGTACCAAATATTCCGAAGCGAGGAACAGTGACAAAATGAGAAAATGTTTTTACATTCTTTTTCCATGATTCATCCAGAGAAGCTGGGCTACGTTGAAAAAAAGCATGAGCCGAAGGTTTCAACCGGCGCAGGGATGCAGCTTCTTTCTGCTACGCACCGTCTGCGAAACTAAACTAATGCTTGCGTCGACGCCATCGACGCCATCAACGCCATTACCTCACCACTTTGGACAGAGCTTGCGGGCTTGAGAGGACGGGTCCGGGGTAGCTCCCTCGGGCAATGTCTCAGTTTGGGAAGCACACATGTGAAAGGATAGTCAGGGGTATTTGGAAGATAGAGTACGAAGTGCTTTGGACGAGCACAGAAATTATAGGTGTGACAGGTATCAAGGACCTCGCCGGCAATGCCAACATGCTCTCATTTGGGTAGCTATGATTGTGTAGCTATGAATGACATTTCAATTATGAAACTCAGCCTTTTTTTAGATCCAACGTCCTGGACGCCAGCCAAAGATTGTTGCTTCATTCCCGGGGAATTTCGACATCTTAGACCATAGTACTCTCTAGTGTGCGCCGTTTGTCACCCCCACAGCCTCAACAGTTTTGTTGCTGATCTTGCTGTTACCGTTGGCGCCATTGACACCATCGGTAGCTTTCAAAAAGCCATTTATCGAATGAGCTTGACCATTCGCAAGGACATGATCATTCACATTCGCATGACCGTTGGTACCATTGGTGCCGTTGGAGCCATTGGAACCATTTGTGGCCCCGTTTGTGACAGCCTTGGCCACATTCTTCTTGACGCCACCACCATTCTCCACGACTGTGTTCATTACGCCTAGATTCTCCTGCTCGAGATCAGTGTAGCCAGTATCACTCCCGTCCACATAAGCCTCAAGCCCCTCGCCCTGTCTTGGGTAGTTCTTCGCAATCTCCTTGTGCTTCCTGAGAACAAGTGCCAGCTCCTCATTTGACACATCGTTCAAGAAGGTGCAGCTACCCAGGGGGTTCGGCACGGCAAGTCTCAGCTTGCCGTCCCGCGTCTTGAGGATAGCAGCGGTACCGCGCTCAAGGACACCCTCGTCGAATTGAGGGTGGTCGATCGACAGGCCTGCACGGGAGAACAACGTCAGGAGACGAGTGTGCTCAGCATCGCTGAGAAGCCCTCGGTGATTGGCAAGAGTCGCTGTGTAGGCCATGTCAATCGAGATGGCGTGACCATGACGCAAAGGTGTAGCGGGGACCAGCTCGTGCAGAGGAGACCAAGTGTGGCCGTAGGCAATGACACGGTCAAGACCGATCTCGTGGAGGTTGGGAGACTCGAGCTTCAACATCTCGTAAATGCCTTCGCGATTTATCTGGGCTATGTGAGCTTGATGCAGGGTCACATTGTGGGGACAGGGGAGATAACATACTATATCGGCTGCCTGCTTAAGCTCGGATGTGGCTCCATCTCCTCGTCCAAATTTGTGCTCGATGAGCTGCTCACAGTACTTGTCCAGCAAGTTGAACACTTGAAGGTGAGAGCAAGACGAGATCTTGATCAGCTCAGCGAAGCCATTCCGTACCTGGGCGATAGGCAGTGATCGTAAAAAGGTAAAATCCAAGAATGTGTGCATAGGAGCGTGGTAAGCTCCTAGTCTGTTCTTGTAGTTGCCGTAATTGACTGCCACTTTAATGCTCACACTGGCATCGATCAGGCCGATGACTGTAGTGGGCACACGAATGAAGTTGGTGTTACGACGGTAAGCCGCGCAGGCAAAACTATACGGAGCAGGGTCAGCCAAGAGAGATTGCCAAAGGGAAATAGACTGAGGAGTGATTATGAATAGGAACGCGCAGTGGAACCTAGGCTGGGAAGAGACTTACCCAGCAACATCGGTGACGAGACCTCCACCAACGACAAGTACAGGTTCCTAAGGACAATTAGCATCCGAAGCTGCCTCTGAAGAAGACCTGATAACGTGTAGGGATCCTCACCTTTCGAATGATTCCAAAGTCGGTCATTGAATCAGCGATTTGCAGGAAGGTATCAATGGTCTTGGCCTTCTCGCCTATCGAGGTCTTGTGAACCTTCAAAGTCAACCCATAATGGGCGAAGTAGGCCTCCATCTTGTCTCCATAGAGACCGAACACGTTCTTGTCAGTCACAGCGAGAACGCGTCCCCATGGTTTGTAGCAATCAGCCAAGCCTGGATTCTGGACGTCGAAGACGCCATCGACGAAAGAGAAGTCATAGCTAATCTTCTCATAACCTTCCACGTGGAAGCCCGCTGGGGTTTCAGAGACGGTAGCTTTGAGATCAGACATGATGCAAGAAGGGGGTGAAGAGCAAGAATTGAAAGTCAACAATCAACAAAATAAGAGGGGAACGGTTTGTGATGGTGGGATGTCAGGAGAACGGCTTGTGACATCCCGCTCTGTCCCACCCAGGAGATATAGGCCTTCAAGTAGGCTGTTTTACAGCATGATTCCGTTGACTGTGACAAGTCATGTCGTCACGACTTCTTTGCTCGCATGTATTTGCATGAGAATGAACGTAAGAGTAACAGTCTGGCGGTCTTTCTGTGGTGGCTTCGAGTCCGTCGCAGGAGAATGAGTCTAGCCGAAGCGTGGCATGCGTACCTACAGACCCGGACACGGCTATACCAAGATTTGTGACCGGAAAAGCAATCAAACTAACAGCAACGAAAACAAAATGAACCAGAAAATCTGGCTGATTTCGGTAGTAAAAGCAGGTATCTTTTGTTGCGGCTTAGTTGCTTTTTCATTGCAAGACTTCTGGTACAGGATACTATTTGGAACTCTGAGGTGACAGCTACTTAGCAAAATGGGCTTTGAAGGTTGCAAACAGATGTATTCTGTACTTAAGACGTCTTTTCCTTGACGGGATCATAGACACGGAATAATGTTTTCGTGCAGGACCTCAAACCGTTGCCATTGCGATGCCACCAGCCGTTCCCGGACGTGAGACAATATGCTAAGTTCATTGGGCAATCGGTTTCTTGTCAAACCCCATGGCAAAGATGGCGACATTGTCAGGGCCGAAGCATTCGCCACAAAAGGCTAGGCGGGGTACATTGTGTTGCGTGCCACGAGCCACGAGCCACGAAGGACTGCCCATTGATCGGCCCCTCTAGAGGCCAGCATCCAGGTTTCTAAATAGCGTCGAGCCGCGCGCCCTGAGACTTGAAGCGGCGTACCGGGCGACAAGGCAAGTGGAGCCGCCTGCAAACACGGTTTGAGGGTGATTGGGATCGTGCTGGAAGCTCTCTGGAGCTAGTCAAGTGGTGACGCTGAGAGTGTGCCTAGTCCTTTCAATGTTCTTCCCAGAGTCACGAGTTTTCGCGTTGAGGGGAGCCCAGAAGGAGCCCCGCATTCTTGTCTCGCTCAACTCGACCAAGATCGTCTCCTAGAAACGGTCCGGATGTAAATTAAACAAGGAGGTGACGCCTATATTCCAAGACTTCGGGCTCGTTCCGTTCGTATCACGGAATAATTGCTCCTGGGAGGATATCCGATTTCACGGGAGATGTATTGGCGATGTTTGTAGATCAAGGTCTCTAATGACAGGTCTAGACGTACGAGAAAAAAGTAATGTCTAGATCCCCCCGCACATGACAGCCCCTACCTACCGCTACCCCGCCCACTCTTTTTGACAAGTGTATTGTCGTAAGTCAGTAGTAGGCCTTCACTCCATACCAGGCCTAATACACTTCAGGGTCTAGGTAATTAATACTCTATGTAGAAAGCAGTCCGCGGTTGACCTGTACAGCACTATCTCGCCCTCACACACTTAAGACACTTCGCATTGCTCTTTACACTTGGTCAACATGAGCACTATGGATGAGTTCACGGGACAGGCATATCAGCCTCAAGAAGAAGTTTATGTAAAGTCTCTGTTCAACTCTGAGGGGATTTCAATATTTTGCTGATACCATTTAGTTCGACGATGGCCGTGAAATTGCCCTGCTTCACTTCATATACAATCACCCCAAGTTGGCAGAGATCCGCGGGAATCCCCAGAAGGTTCTTGAAGCCATTGATGAGTACGGAAGAACAAAAAAGTATCTCATGAACATTGGCGAATACAAATCTGGCATTGTGACCAACCTCATCAAGGAGACGAAGCCGCAGATCATGGTTGAACTTGGTGGCTACTGTGGATACTCTGCCATTGCGTTTGGAGCAGCACTTCGGGAAGCAGGTGGAAAACGTTACTACAGTCTCGAGTATAATCCGGAGTTCGGCGCCGTCATCGCGAGTCTTGTTGATCTCGCGGGTCTTCATGACGTGGTCAAGGTGGAAATCGGCGCTAGCTCTTCGTCCTTGAGAAGGCTCTATGCGGACGGTACATTGAAGAAGATTGACCTGATGTTCCTGGACCACGTGAAACCTCTCTACACTCCTGATCTGAAGCTGTGTGAGGAACTTGGCTTGATTGGTCCGGGCTCGGTGCTCGCAGCCGACAATGGTAAGTTGACAAACGCTTGACAAACAGAGCCTCGACTGAAAGGCAAGCGGGCCTTGGCGCATTCATGAAGGTTTGCTGACATACAATTCCGCAAAATAGTGGTCAAACCTGGCAATCCTCCGTACTTGAAATATGTGAGAAGCACAGTAGAACAGAAGCGTCAGGACTACAACAAGGAGACGGGACTGGACCCTCGGCATCTGCCCGATCGGACGAATCACACCTACAAGACGGGGGACAAAGACCAAGTCATCGAGTCTGACGTTCACGGTAACCCAAACCTGGTCTATGATAGCCAGTTCAACGAGGGCTGGGAGCCCAGTGGTGTTCCCGTACGGCCTCCCTCTATTCAAATCTCATCGCCGAGTACTATGCTGACAATTATTGCCTCTACAGGACGCCGTCGAGGTCACCCGATGCACAGGAGTCGAGGCCTAGACATTGACGATAGTTCACTAGAATTAGGTCCAGGATTAGAAAGATCCCTTCAATAGTTCTTTTGATAAAGCATACCTTAGATACCTAGGCACCTAGGTATGGTTCGCCCGAGTAGGCGGGAGACGCAACAGCTATGGCTCCTTCTCACTGAGCCCATGGAAAATAAGGTTTGCTCATGCACATTGGATGTTGCTGAAATAAGTTGATTGATTGACATGGTCGCTCCTCCTCCGCCTCCCTCCAAAGAAGCCAGGCACGATGGATCTCTTATCAGCGTATTGTTGTGACCTGAAAGTGAACACTGAATGCATTGTTTCATGAACGCAGGCCCCTTTTCTGCATCACTTTTGTCACTCTTTAACCCGTCTCGAGCCCTGCGTTCCTACGAAACCATCTTTTTCAGCATTCCAATCGTTATCTACTACATCGTCATTAACTCATCGGTCAGGAGATGGCCTCCGCTACGCCACCCAGCCGTCGCTCTGCATCCCAAGTTGTCATTCTCTTGACCGGTGTCACAGGTTTTCTCGGAAAGGTTGTCCTGGAGGAACTCATCAGGCGGAAAACCGAAGGCTCTCTCCATTACGACAGACTCTTTGTGTTGATTCGCGCAGCCCGGGGGAAATCTCCTACGGAAAGGTTCCGGGACAAAGTAGCCAAATCAGGTTGCTTTGCCCAGCTTCCTGACGGGTGGGATAGTCACATTGAAGTCCTATCTGGTGACCTCATGGAGGCGTCATGTGGGATTGAGCCTGCTGTTCGCGATGAAGTTACTCAGAACATCACGCACATCCTGCACTGTGCCGGCTGCGTGGCTTTCGACTCTTCCCTCAACGTTCTCCTGGCCGAGAACGTCACAGCAAGTGTCAACGTTCTCGAGCTAGCACAGCGGAGTCCTGGTTTACGTCGCCTCATCCTCACATCCACGGCATATGTCACTCCGCATACAAAAGAGCCCATCTAGGAGCAGCTCGTTGTACTTCCTAGGCCTGCCCAGCAAATACTAGATGACCTACACGAGGGAAGAAAGGACCCAGATCAGATTATCGCAGAGACAGGCCATCCGAACTACTACACTCTGGCAAAGTGTCTGGCGGAGCACGTCATCGCCCAGAAGATGGGTAACACACCACTTACCTTTGTGCGGCCCAGTATCATCTCTGCAAGCATGCATTATCCATTGCCGGGCTGGATTGACAGTTTCGCAGCCCTGGCTGGGCCTATAGCGGCCTTCGCTCTCGGCGGCTTGAAGGTTCTTCACGGCAATCCCGCGGCAATACTAGACGTTGTGCCCGTTGACAAAGTCGCCGAGTGCATTATCAACGAAGCCCTTCTACCTCCAGTGTACGGAAGCGTCGATCTGAAAAACCTCAACGACACAACACGCTTTGTGCATTGTGTCTCGACCAAGAACAATGGGCCAAGCACCTGGGACATCTGCTTCGAAACAGTCGGGTACTTTGAGCAGCCTGAAAATATGATGCTCTACAAGCCTCATGGATACTACATTGGCACAGACGACCGTTGGTTCTACTTGTATGAGTTCATCTATCAGTATTTGCCGATCAAAACTTCAGAGCTTATGGCACTGATGATGCTGGACTGGAAAGGGGCGGCCAAAGCACGGAAGACCCTGGAGCGCTTGGGACAAGTCGATACGCATTTCCGCTACTTTGTTGAAAACACATACGACTTCCGTTCCGCTGTCCCTATACTTGGAGAAGACTTTGACAAGAAAGAATACCTCAAGGTGGTGCTGCAAGGAGTGAGACAGAACTTGCTGATCCCTCTGCTTGCCAAAGAGAAGGCCCGGACTAATAAGCAAACGACACCAGAGCCAAAAAAGGAGGATGTGCCCGGCATTGTGATGTGAGATTTGAGATTGTCGATGTCTGGAGAGAAGACCTAGGTAGGTATGGCTTTTGGGCGTGCGCACGGCGGCATCTCTGTAGGGCAATAAAGGCAATGTAATGAGTAACCCAGAAGGTCTTTTTCAGTTATTCATAGACGAATGCGATGACAACTGAGGTCTTTGGGTTGTTGTTGTTGTTGTTGTACTAAGGAGGCACCACCTCTGGTCACGAAACATACCACCTACAAGTCAAGCAGAACCTGCCATGCCCACCTAAGTTTACGGCACCTTGTCACATGTGCAGTGGACTGGTTCCAAGTAGCACTGAAATGGATTTCGAGTACAAGCTCCTCTTTTCACATCTGCGCGATGGGCCTTTTTGCGCTTCGACAACTTATGGCGATTGCATATGGTATAGATCGAGGGTTTCCCCGCATCGTCTCTGGGGACGGACCGGAGTGCAATCTCCCTCCCATGCCGACCTCCGACGACATCCAATCTCTTCGATCTGGACACAGCACAGACGCTGTGCATCAGCAGCCTTGGAGATATTGCAGCAGCAACCTGGGTTCATCCTACATCCGGCCAAGAAAGCTACTTCATGCTTCTGAGCCCGCATATGCAACCGTTTGGATGTTTACCAGGCACACCGCTCCTGGAAGAGACGTCTCCTGACCACCTACGTCTTTTCCATGGTACCAGCCAAGTCAGTAATGCTACCATCTGTCTTTGCCAAATTTGCGAGACTAACATCATCTGCCTTGATGAGCCCAGCTACCTATAGGTACACTTTGTATCTAATAATTCCGGATGAGGATCCCGATAACCGCGCTGTGTCACAACCTTGAATGTGCCTATCGAATAGCAGAGACAGCATAGCTGCTATGCCATTGAACAGCCACTCCTAGCTCTACGCCCTTTAGTGTCAATTTCTTCAACATGGGGGAGATGCCACCAGATTGTGAGTCGATCCTTCCGTGGACCCTGTTGTTTTCACCGTCGTGGTAGTTCGGACCGAACCTCACCCATCCCGATGTCCTGCAATGTTACCTGAGCTCTCCTCCTCTCGGGTTCGCGCATACGCACCATTCCTCCATAAATAGACACATGATTACCATGCTTGCTCCTTTCCCATAGTTGGTCGCTTGCCTAGCTTGTTAAGCCTTACCATCCAAACGGAGCCCTTATTTTTTGCCGCGAAAATGGCATCATCCGCGAGCAAAAACACAGTCGTCACCTGGGGCATCTATCTCACGTTGATCCTCTTCACAACGCTAACAGCTGGTGCCCTAGCACCTAGGAATGGTCTCAGATCTCGTCAAATTGACGGCACCACGTGGCAGAAATATGTTAGGGCTTCTTCGAGCAAAACTATCTCACCCGTCGCATGGCTGGAGAACCACTCAACAGGCAACATCATCAACCCGGGTGGAATTGTAGGCGATGGCACAACTACTTTGACCCGGGAGATCGGCGATGAGGTTATGCCCTCACTTGTGGTGGATTTTGGTCAAAATTATGTTGGTATTCTGTCCATCGATTTTGCAGGATCCAAGGTCTTCGACGGCTCTGGTACGACGCCAAATCAGACTTCAGATGCCCTGCCAGGCATCACGCTGGCCTTCTCAGAGTCGTTGGAGTACTTGACAAACCGGAGCGATTTTACCCGCTCAGACAATCTTCCGGACGCAGACAAGGTGACCAACGGCACTGATCAGATCGCCGTACAAAAGACCGCCTATACCTGGACAGACCAGCTTGGCTGCCAGTACAACACTACCTCAGGCAACAAGGTCTGCGCCGACGGCCTTCATGGCTTTCGCTACCTGCGCATCACCCTACAAGCCCTGCCCTCTGACGCACCCTACACCACGGCCTTCGGCAGCGTTTCCATCTCCTCCCTCTCCCTCGCCCTCTCCGCCTATCTCGGGACGCCAGATACCTTCACCGGCATCTTCGAGTGCTCCGACACGAGCCTCACGCAGTGGTGGTACGACGCCGTCTACACCAATGACTTGTGCACGGACGAGTTCCGCGCCAACGACACGGACCCGCGCAATGCCGCTGTCGACACGACCATGCTGGGGAAGCAGGTTCTGCACGACGGTGCGAAGCGCGACCGCGATCCGTACGTGGGCGACTTGGCTGTCTCTGCACTCACACTGTTCTTGAGCCACGACAATCCTGCCCCGGCTCGCGATGTGCTCGCGGATCTGGCGGTTCATCAGCGCGCGGATGGGTGGATCCCGCCGGCGAGTATCAACAACTACACTCTGGCGCTGTATGACTACCCGTTGTGGTGGGTGGTATGTTCGAGTGATTTGGTGCTATACACGGGGGATACGGGGTATCTGGACGATTATTATGCCACCATGGTGCGCACGCTGGATACATATTATCCAAACTCAACCAACTCGGCGGGCTTGTTGCAAAAGGGACTGGGAACGAGCAGTGGGTATGGTGATTATGCATTCTTGCCCCGTACTGGGGTGATCACGTATTATAACGCGCTGTATGTGCTGGCGTTGAACAGAGCGGCGCAGTTGGCCGACTTCAAAGGAGAGACTGCAGACGCACAGAGGTGGAGGGAGAGAGCTTCTGTTGTCGGCCGTAAGTCTCCTTGTTTCCCGGGCAGGTGGGAAGGGAGTGACTGAACTTTATACTAAAAGTCAACTCACAGCTGCCCTGATCCTCGAGAATTGGGATACCTCCGTCGGCGCGCTTTACGACGGCGGGCCCTGTACAACCAACGGCACAGGTAAATGCGCCGTTCACGCCCAAGATGGCAACGGTCTCGCCATCCTCTCGGGGGCGACCAACAACTCTGCGGCACTCTCCCTCTCTTCCCCATCCACCACCTTTGATGAGAAGATTCTCTCCTACCTCAGCGCCGCGCTCACACGCCCCTACGGCAACGCCTTTTACGACTTTTCCACGCTCGACCCCTCTTCACAATTTGACCAACGTGTCTACGCCTTCATCAGCTACTTTGAGCTCGCAGCACGCTTTCAGACGGCTGCTAACCTCACAGCATCCTCCCGGCCCCAGGCCGCAGCTGACATCGCGGCCAGTGCGTTTGACCAGCTGCGGCGGACGTACGGGCACATGGCCGCCAACGACCCCTTCAGCACCTTCTGGGAAGGCATCGGTCCCAACGGGTCGTACTACGAAGAAGGCTATACGAGCCTGGCACACGGCTGGTCGACGTGTATCGTGCCGCTGATGCAGAACTATGTGCTCGGGGTGACACCTACGGGGGTGGGCTTCGCGACGTACGTTGTCAAACCTGTGACAGTGGGAGGAGGGCTGAGCTTTGCACGAGGCGTGGTGCCTACACCTAGCGGCGGGATTGAAGTGGACTGGACAGTGCAGGATGTTCAGACGGGAGGCGGGTTGAGTTTGACGGTGACAGGACCTGGGGGCACGGCGGGCACGGTCTTTATTCCTGTTGCTGGTGGAGACGCGTGGGTGAAAAAGGATGGAGTCCTTATTTGGACGCGATACGAGGGTGTTGTGGGAGGTGTGAACGCTGTGACGGTTGAGGATGGGTATGTGGTCGTGGGTGTGAAAGCAGGGAGTACTACTTTGTTTGAGACAGGGACTTGATATTTTCAAGAAGCATACCTCGTTGGCTCTTTTCAAAGTATTTCGAAATCCACATCTTGCATGCGATCATAACTTCGAATTTTGCAAGAGGCGACCTTTCCGAATGACCAAATATGGTTCCAAGACCAGAGACATACTATTTCCCGCGTATCATACAACGTTCCTTGTTATTCTTACACCCACCAAGCATGCTTTTGGAACGGTTGAAATCCGGATGCCATGCTCATCATAGTCCGTGTTGCACGACTTGAAGACTTTTCTTTGCTTGTTGGGGAGATCGTGAAACCTCATTGCGTTACTTCTACATATATTTCGATGGAGTTCTACTTGCTGTTGATGTGGGGCATTAAGAAAGCTACAAGTATGAGGCTTCCAGCAGACCCACGCGCAATCACCATTGTAACCACCTCCTGATAAATTGTCCGCCGTTACCCATTTTTGCAGGGAACGGGACACGTCTCAATCAAGGTCTTGTTAAACAATTGGACACCACTCAACGATCATAGTCATCATCAAAGCACCAGGAACTTGACACGTTTGGGGTATGGTCGACCAGGTCGCGCGATGGCTCTTAAAGTTCACCACCATGCAGGCGGGACGGGACGAGCCCAAGCGCACGGGATTTTAAGTCTGCATGCTTCTCGAGATTAGCAACGTGTATCGGCACTCACAGGTGTGACTGCTGAATTGCGGAATGGTGCAAGGTCCCAGGCTTAGGTTGACGCTAATTTTACCTTAGATAGGTGCAGAAGGGTAATGCCAGTTGGGCAGCCTGGATTTCGTCTCCTTCTAGCGCCCACGCAAGCGGGAGACAGCAACGGCAGCTAGGTAAGGTTGATGGAGGGGCGTGTCGTCGAATGAAAGGACCCATACAGACGATGCGATTTGCCACCGTCGTGAATTCAAGAAAGGGCTCGGGCAAGTTATGGCCAAGTGTGGTCGGGAGACGTGTGACAGCCCTAAGCGAAGGCTGAACTTGGAATCCGTCGCGAAGCTACCGTTCAAGATTGCGTGTACTGCCCAGATGATGGGATCTCGTCCACTCTGAGTTAGAGCACGAGTTCGGGTGACGGCAATTGCAACACAGGCTAGCATTTCTCGATACTTGGAGCAAAGGTTGAAAGCGACTCCAAGAGCTATGGAGTGCTGCAGCGATCAGTCTCGAAGAAGCAGAATTAAGGGAAGCTTGTCGAACAAACAACCCTCCCCACCCACCCGCACCATTCCGCCTTTCTCTCCCGGCGCTGCAATCGCTTTGCACGATTACTGCGCGCCTTCGCTATCACTCGAGCTCGCGTGTGTTGTTCTTTCTGGTGGAAGGTGGGGTGGTGGGGGGGATGGAGGTTGAAGAGAAGTGGGGCAGCATGGCTTTTAGTGACAGGGGACCCGCGTCGATCTCGAATTCTTGAACCAGGTTAGGTTAGGTAAGCGACAAGAAGGCCCCGGAAAGGTGGAATTCCTAAATGGCAATGTGTAACCACACGCATGGCACGTTGGCCAAGTATGGTACAGCTTGCCAAAGGAACGTCGGTCGGAATGGCACTCCAAATTTCTATATTTGTAGCGACAAGAATGTTGCATAGTGAATTCATCTGGTGTTGCAGTATTGTGACCTAGGCCTTCGCGGTCTAGATTGAGGTGGAAAGCCCTTTTTTACATACTATATGGAGGTGGTCCCTACTTTCGTCTTGTATGTCTTGCTACTATTAGTAGAACTGCCCGGAACGGTGGTTCATGTTGATACAATACCCGGTAGGCCATGGCTTCATAAAAAATTGTGGGCTGTAATAGGCACAAGGAATTATGGGGTCTTGTTAATCATGCGCGTTGCTGAAGACGGTAGAGATTGGTCGAAGTGCATGGTGTTTGTAGGAAGGTATCTACTGTAAATGGAGCTGATGACGCAGGTCAAAGTGGTGTCAAATGTTTTAGCGGTGGCTGAGCTGTAGCAGTTCTTGTTCGGAACAGATAGAAATGCAGTAGCGTTAGAACCTATCACAAGCACACCGAGTTTGGGTGGTGGTGAAGATGAGATGGGCCAGGGTGCAGCATGGAAGTCAAGGCCTGAAAGCACGCGCCACTAAGCAGTGCACCCCTGCACACTGGAACCCAGGGCACCATCTGCACCAGGAACAACAAGTTGACCCCACCAGCAGTTGGAACCAATAACATTAGTCAGACGTTGGCTTTAACTCCTTACTGGCTTCCAATGGATGACGAAGTTAGAGGTGCCGACCGGCGCCCCGGAACACCTCCAAATCGCTCGCTCACTCACACCAACACAGCACAGCCGAAAACGTGACCGTGTATATACCTAAACCTGATATCACTTCTTCTTTTGTTTCGAGGCCCTAACTTCCTGCTTGCCACTGTCAATTGCCCCCCTCCCCCGAAATTGGGCTCCTCACTCTGATTTGGAGACAGCACACGATTGCGAAAGTGCGTTGGCCGTATCGGGGTAGTCCATCTCTTCGTGGCTGTCTCTTTGTGGCTTTGTCCACTCTCATTACCTCACCCCCGCCCTCCTCACCTCTGACTCTGAATCCCGTTGGCCAAGGCCTGGGCTTATTCCCGGCAGCTTCCGTCATCAAGATATTCGACTTGCGAAAAAGGCTTGAACTGACTTACTGCTTTTTCTTGTGAACTGACTGTTACATCTGTCTCCGGATGTGGTAGCTATCGTCATGGTGACCCAGCAGGAGCAGGACCAGGACCATGAGCACGACCATGAGCACGGAAGCCCCAATATAGACAATCTGACACCGGAGGAGGCTAGTCGCATCATTCACTCTCATCGCAAAGTTCGATATGGTAAGTCGCTTAAGCCTTGGCTCTCAACATATGCCTTGCCCCAAATCAAAGTCAACATGTAATAAATATTACTCATACTTACTGCCCTCGAATCAGGCACCGCTTGTTGGCCATGTCGTCAAAGAAAGGTCAAATGTGACAACAAGCAGCCATGTGAGAACTGCGTCAAGAGAGAACACCCACAGCTGTGCTCCTACAAGCCCAACAGGTCCGCCAAGTCCACTGCGAGCGCCGATGCCGCTGGCCATGTCAACAAGAAGAGGGCTTTGTCCATCGACGAGCAGGACCATGGCTCCCGTGAGATGAGCGGCGACCCCAAGGCGGATTCTGCTCTGCGTACTTTCGGTATTCCTTTCCGCCCGCATCACAAGACGGACCCTGATAATTTTGCATACGATCTGACCCCAATCTCAGTTGAAGCCGAATCAGCTGAGGTGACCCGCTATCTCGGTCAAAACAGTATACCAGCCCTGCTAAGAGAGCAGGACTCTCCCGACGACCAGAAAGAAGGTGTCGACCATATTCGTCAGGACATGCGATCCATTCTAGGACTGGACAACTCCGCCCCCTTTCCTCTCATGTCGTCTAGGCATTTGGAGAAAATGACAGTAGACATCTCCACCGAGCTGCCGTCAGACAGGGAGGTCTACAAGTATGCTGTGTCTTTGATGTTGAGTATCACTCGTTCACCTTCTTTTCTTCGGCTGACATCGCGACTCGTCACAATCTAGACTGTTTCGTACATACAAGGAAATTCCCCAAGTGTTTTGGGGGTTCGTCATTGACATAGATGACCTAGAGTCGAAGTTGATGGACTATTTAGAGGAGCGTGCTAAGAATGCCCGAAGCACCGTCAAGACACCCAGGAAACCTGTCTCCGCCTCATGGCTGGCCATCTTGTTCGCCGTTCTCGCCGTGGGCTCTCAGTACCATGACTCACCTTATCATATTCGCACAAGCAGCTCCCAAAAATACCTCCAAATATCATTTCACTTCCTCCGCCTCGGCAACTTCCTCCTCAGGCCGAATTTCGACTCCATCCAAGCTCTGCTCCTTGTCTCATTTAGTCTTCTCAACGACATGAAAGCCGAAGGCTCTTGGGCTCTGCTAGGGCTCACCTGTCGATTGGCACTGTCGTTGGGCCTCCACAGAGAACGCACCAACCTCCAATTAGACGCAGACGGCATCCACAAAGAAATGATTAGACGAAAGCTGTGGTGCGTATATAGAATAGATTCCTTTGTGAGACTTGCGACTGACTGTCAACGAAGGTGGTGCTGTCTGTGGCACGATACGCTTACTTCCCTTTCCTTCGATCGGTACGTATCTATTATCTCGCATCTCCTCGGGCGAATACTGACCGCGCATAGCGCCCCAATGACGAACATCCCATGTTGCTCGATACCCCTATCCCGCACTGCAGAGACTGAAGGGCTCACCTACCTCGAGGCCATGTACCACCTCTGCGAATTCATCAACCGGCGTCTTAACCCCGACGCCCTCAGTGAAGCAACTTACATTGAGATTCTCAGTAATTGCCAAGCCATAGAGCGCCTCCGTGAGCGTGTCGTTCCCCAGATTCGCAGCAAAGAAGCCTGCAAATCTGCTGTTGACCGCTTGCAACATTTCGCCATCCGCCTGCACACAAGTTTCGTCGTCTCCGTCTGCTGCCGTCCCGCCCTCAAGCGGACCCAGGACAGCAACCTCGACCCCTCGGAGAGGAAGGTCCTCGCCGCCAAGTGCAAGCAGAACCTCACTGAGACGGTCCGTATGTTTCTGGCCATGCACCAACTCTCCGTGATTCCCACTCGCTCATGGGCCTTTACCTACCATGGCCTCTCGTCCGCCGTGCTCCTCGGCCTTCTGCCCGAAACAAAGAGCGATCCTGAAATCCGCCAGCTCCAGGGCGATCTCATCTCGGCCCTATCCGCAACCGCTGCCAAAGACCAGACCTCTCCCGTGCCTTACATTTCCAAGACAGACAAGGACATTGAACTCTCAGGCCCGCTATCAAGGGCATTAGCTGCACTGAGGAATATCTACGACCATGGTCACGTGATGGGCTCAGCTCTGAAGCGCGAGAACGGCACACGTTCGGGCACACGCACACCAGCGGGGATGGCTCAACTCACCAACCACATGGAGGGTCCTGATCAGAGGTTGCTCGCGCCGTACCCGCCTGGGCCTGTGGGTGTGGGGCAGGGGATGAATCCGCATCAGGACGCTGCGCTGGCGATGGCGGAGCTGCAGAATGGGAGCGGGGCGATGGGGGATTTCACTGGGTAAGTCAAGATGAACCATGACTTTCATGACTTGGCAGTGTTGTGTAAACGCTAATAAACATAAATTTAGCCTCCCCTTCAATGCCCAAGACCAACAATCGTTGGAGATGTCGGAGATGGGCTCGCTCGATCCAAATGCCTATGTAGAACCTATGGAGCTTTACGACAGTATTTTCTGGGGTACGTATTAGGCGCTTTTCTTGCGACTGCTCGGTACCATGCTGACCTAGATCTTGTAGAATCTCCCGACCCGTGGAACTCGGGCGTGGATGCAATGAGTTTTGATTTCCTTGCGCAACCACCGCCAGGACAACCACCCCAACAACAATTCTACTTCTAGAATAATGTTTTAGGGCGAAATCGATGAGCGGGCTTGGCTTTTCTGACAATTTTATGTGATCGGGCAGCAGTATGTCTTACCCAGTATTGATTGCTTCATTTGTGATTGGAGTATCACGCATAGGACGGCAATTTGGTGGTGAAAACGGTTGAGCGAGCGTGGGTCTGTCTTGTCTCTGATTCAGCTTGGTGTTACGTCTTGACTGGCAAGTGGAAAATTTCCATGGTCTCATGCTATGTCTAGGAAGCGGGTCAGAATGTGATGAAGCGTGGGAAATCTCTAGTGTCCATGGAGAGTTGACTCTTCTGTGGCTTGTTATGGATGACTTGGGTTACAATTAACCATCCGCCAGGGCCATTTTTTCCCCCTTGTTTATGGGACGGGCCCTTTGGTATGCAGTGTTGATGCCACACCGCCGTTTTGCGAGTGGGAAGGTCCAAAGAAGGGGAAATTCAATGTGGCTTACCTATGCGATAATTCTCTGAAGTGGAGAAGGCTTGGGCGTAGACACTACTTAGCATAGGCGGCTGCTTTGATCCACTGAAGTCGCTCTCCTGACCTCTTGCGGAGAATTTCCACGGAAAAATAAATGAAAGTTCATGAGCCTAATTATGCTTAATAAAGATTTAAACGACCTTATAATTCCAAGAGTCTTAATATTCCCTGCGGTCAAGACAGTTCAGTAGATACCGAAGGGTTTGAGTCCGGCAAGAAACAAGGCTAGACCATGGATGTGGTTTCATGCGATCTACCTTCAGAGATATTACAGTCGTCAGAACACTTTCAGTAGATTTAGTGATACCATAGTACTACGTTACTGGGATCGGAGCAGCGGCTCATCCACCACAAAATCTGAAAGACCTTTTTCCAGGCAACAGTCTCCAAGGAAGCCTAACCCCTTCCACAACGCCATTCCCCACATTCACACCCACAAAGAAAAAGAGAGGGAAAAAAAAAAGGAAGAACAAGAACTAGTAACAAACGCTGTCCGCCCCCCGTATTTACGGTCTAACTCTGGGGAAGTGGATCAAATTCTGGGGAAATGCAAACGAGTGGAGAACAAATCTCCCTGCCAAAGACATTTGGGGTAAAGTATTTAGCAAGAAGAGGGACAACAAGCCGTCCGTCCCTGGGGTACGGATGACCCACCCAATGCCAAGCTGTGCCTCTCCGTCTGCAAGCCGCCTTGTCATTATTAGCAGGTAAACCGACCCAGGCAAATGCAGCTAATCAACGGCAAATGTATGGAATGTCCTAGTTTCCCGTATATTGGAGGGGAGGGGGAGGGGAGAGAAGATGAACACATCGGCCCTTTTTACACCCTCGCTCTCTTTGCTGATCTCGTGGAATTCCCCCGACTCATGCAAAGTAAGGTAGGTAGGTAGGTGGACCTTCTCTTTTTTCTTTCCCCCCCTCAGCTTGGCCTTACCCACCACCCCGTCTTACTCTTGACAGGTTCGTCTGAACATGATCAGATGTAAAGTTGGAGAACCCCGCCCCACCGTCCGGGGAAACAAGGACATGGGAAGCAATTAGGGCTGACTGGGAACAGGGATGGGAGCTCGAGTCAAGAATGGGCCGGAGTTTGTGTAATGATGTAGTCGTCAGTCGTCGCATGCGGAGTAAATGATGGTACATGCAAGGACTATTGTTTGTTTGCGGCGGGTTTGGGGGGAGGAGGTGTCCTGCTTATTCCTGCTCGTACTGAGGGGGGGACTGGGAGGTACCTGGTAAGTATAGCAATGAACCCCTCGACTGCTATCCCCAATCTCCGCATGGCCATAGTATGTACGATGTAAGCTTTCCGTGAGCTAGGTACCTAGTGTGTGGGTACGGATTTTGTACAAAAGCCCTCTGTGTCCCATGGCAGCACACACTCTTGTCGTACATTGCGGCTGTGATCTCTCATCAGGCTTCGTCAGTCACTGCTTCTGCTCCTCCGTTTGTGCCGTTGTAGCAGCTGTTGAGGGTCCCCTTTACACCTCGACAACCACAACAACAGCAAGAACCACTCCTGGGTCTCTCCTAGGCTGAACCACGACGACCCCAGTCCAAGAGACTACCGCTTTCTTTCGCGTGTAGCACCTTGGAAATCGCTGTGGCCATCAATCGCTACTTTGAGCCCTCAGCCTCGTTGCGGTTTTTAATTTTTGTTTTACACAATGAAGGACTCGGTTGTCGCCGTGTTGGCCGCCGGGCTAGCGAGCTTGGGCTCTGTTGTTGCGACTGTAGAGGTAAGCCACCACACCCAGGTCTCATTCTTGAAAACCTTCACGAACGGAGGAACGCCTATCTGGGAATACACACAGGATCGACGGTCTTGTGGCCCTCTCGTCTTCCTTTCAAAGCTTTGAAGCAAGCCTACTGCGGGTTGCGCTCATTTTTCTCTACTCTGAATTCCATACAGTCTTGTTCATTTGTTGTTGTTTTTTTGTGGGTTTTCTTTTTTTCTTTTTTTTGCCTGCTCCCATCCGCTCACACAAGCATCCAGGAACGCCAGTCTCAACTCGCCTACTCAGCACCATTCTACCCCTCGCCATGGATGGACCCCAACGCCGATGGATGGTCAGACGCCTACGCCCAAGCCAAAGACTTTGTCTCAAAAATGACGGTGATGGAAAAGGTCAATCTGACCACCGGTGTCGGGTAAGTGCCCCCAATGAAAAAGAAGGCGTAAAAATTTTGAAGAGAGAGACCATTAATAGTCTGACCAAAATACAGCTGGGAGGGTGAAGTCTGCGTGGGCAACACTGGCGCCATCCCGCGCCTTGGTCTCCGGGCTCTCTGTATGCAAGATTCGCCCCTCGGAGTACGATTCGCAGACTGGGTTTCTGCCTTTCCCTCAGGCCAGACTACAGCTGCAACATGGGACCGCACTCTCATGTACAATCGAGGCGTCGCCATGGCTGAGGAGCACAAGGGCAAGGGCGTCGATATCCAATTGGGACCCGTCGCTGGCCCGATTGGTAGAGCGCCTGCCGCTGGTAGGAATTGGGAAGGTTTCTCGCCGGATCCGGTGCTGACTGGCATCGGTATGGCGGAGACAATCAAGGGAATGCAGGACACGGGCATCATTGCTACTGCAAAGCACTTCATTGGCAACGAGCAAGGTAATATCAGCCCTCTTGCGCTTTGTTCGCAATGGAAATTTGGGGGTGGAATTTGACTGACCCGGAAAAACAGAACATTTCCGTCAGGCAGGCGAGGCCCAAGGCTACGGGTACAACATCACTGAGTCCGTCTCGTCCAACATCGATGACAAGACGCTTCACGAGCTCTACCTATGGCCGTTTGCAGACGCTGTCAGGGCGGGAGTTGGCTCAGTCATGTGCTCCTACAACCAGATCAACAACTCATACGCCTGCCAAAACTCAAAAATGCTCAACAATATCTTGAAGGAAGAACTCGGTTTCCAGGGTTTCGTCATGAGCGATTGGGGTGCTCACCACACTGGTGTCGCAGCCGCAGTGGCAGGTCTTGATATGTCGATGCCTGGAGATGTTGCCTTTGATTCCGGCACTTCGTACTGGGGCACAAATCTCACAGTGGCCGTCCTGAACGGAACCATGCCACTATACCGCCTGGACGACATGGCTATGCGAATCATGGCCGCTTTCTTCAAGGTCGGTCTCACACTAAATGAGCCGGAGCCAAACTTTTCGTCTTGGACAAGAGACACCTTCAATTACAGGCACGCATATGCGGAAGAGGGATGGGATCTGATTAATAAGCACATTGATGTGCGTGGCGAGCACGCCAGCTTGATTCGCGAAATCGGAGCGAAGGGCACCGTCCTTTTGAAGAACAACGGGGTTCTGCCGCTGAAGAAGCCGAAATTCCTTGCAGTCATCGGCGAAGATGCTGGGCCAAACCTGTATGGCCCCAACGGCTGCGCAGCGGGAGACCATGGTTGTGACAATGGCACACTTGCCATGGGATGGGGCTCTGGTACTTCTGACTTCCCCTACCTAGTCACGCCTGACGCCGCTCTGCAATTCCAGGCGCTCTCTGACGGTAGCCGATACGAGAGCATTCTCGATAACTACGCTTGGACCCAGATCCAATCTCTCGTCAGACAGGCCGAGTCGACTGCGATTGTCTTCGCCAATGCTGATTCTGGTGAAGGTTATATCAACGTTGATGGCAACGAGGGTGACCGCAAGAATCTTACGCTATGGAATGCGGGTGACGAGCTCATCAAGAACGTGTCAAGCCTGAACAACAACACGATTGTGGTGATTCACAGTGTGGGCCCAACTCTGCTCACCGACTGGTACAACCACCCCAACATCTCAGCTATTATTTGGGCCGGCCTCCCCGGACAGGAGTCTGGCAACTCTCTCGTCGACGTCTTGTATGGAAACGTCAACCCTGCTGGACGCACTCCGTTCACCTGGGGCGCTACGCGTGAGAGTTACGGCACAGATGTTCTGTACGAGCCCAACAATGGCGATGCTGCACCGCAAGACGATTTCTCCGAGGGCGTATTCATCGATTATCGTTACTTCGACAAGACCAACGCCACACCTATTTACGAGTTCGGCTTTGGGCTGTCGTACACCACTTTCAACTATTCGAACCTGCAGGTCACAAAGGCTGCCTCCAGCGTATATACCCCGACCACAGGCTCCTCTGCTGCGGCACCTATCATAGGCAGTAACTTTTCCACCAACCTCGCAGACTACGCTTTTCCCTCGGGTCAATTCGACTACGTCAAGGCTTATATCTACCCCTACCTCAACTCCACCACCTCCCTGGAGGCCGCATCGAACGACTCGAGCTACGGCCAGACCGCCCCCGAGTTCCTGCCCCCCAATGCCGTCTCATCCGCACCCGTATCCCGACTCCCCGCCTCCGGCGCTCCTGGTGGAAACCCGGGCCTCTACGACGTACTCTACACCGTGAGCGCGGACATTACCAACACAGGCGCGCTGGAAGGCGACGAGGTGCCTCAGCTATACTTGAGTCTGGGCGGACCAGAGGACCCCCCTGTTGTGCTGCGGGGTTTTGACAGGCTGTCCGTTGGAGCCGGCGAGACGGTCACGTTCAAGGCGGAGCTGACGCGACGCGATTTGAGCAATTGGGATACTGCGAGCCAGGACTGGGTCATCAGCACATACCCAAAGAAGGTTTATGTTGGTAGGAGTAGTAGGAAATTGGACCTGAGTGCTACCTTGGCTTAGCTGCAGTTGACGATGGTTTGATCTACCATGACATGGAAACGCTGCTACGAGAGGGAATACATTTAGCTGGGATATGGAGTAAAAAGAGGCTTGTCTATCATGACAAATTTTATTTCTAATGAGTAATTTATTTTCCATTCCAGTTTCTTTGACCTTTCTCCAACGCTGTCCGCTACGCAAAGTGCATGATACTGAGGGAGATACTCTGTCTGGATGTTGTTGAAGACCTGCTGCGGAAATAGTTCTCTTCACCAGCGAATTCATAACGCAAACGAGGACAGGATACCTTTAGATTACTACGAAGGCCCAAGCAGACTCTCTAGTCTCGGGATTCCACTCATTCAAGGGCTGAGAGAGAAAGAGCACCACATCACTCAGCAAGGACATCTCAACGTACGACCACGCTCGCTTATTACTACCTCGCAGTCAAATATATGCCAACAAGAAAACGGATTGTCACAATTTGCACAGCGATCTTGCCTATATCGTACACACCTAATCCATGAGAAAAAAAAAGTAATGGCTTTCCCGTCAAAGATCACGATTGATCATAAGCTATTCACTCGCGAATCCCACCTGACAGAACTCGAAAATCAGCACAACCAGATCTTTCAACGATAGGCCGGTCGACGTCTGTTCATGCCATAATAGTCCTGATAATACCTCATTCGGTCCTTTCGATCCTGCCTTGCGATAACGAACCACGAATGGAGTAGGCCAGGGAGCCAACCCAACAGGGTGAGAAGGATGTTGAGGCAAAAGTTTGCGCCGCACCCTTTAACAATCAGGACGGATGCCGGGGGGATGAATACGGCGAGGATGTACAAGAGGATGCTTGACTGAAGTTCCACAGCTCATTAGATACCAAAATGTGAGAAGGGATGGATGCTCCGGCATGACGGTTGGGCTTTGAGACGGCCCCGGATACCCTAGGGCTGAACGATCTCCGTGTGGTTCCTCGGAGGTAGGCGAGACTCACAAATGAAGTACCTGACGCCATTGTGAACGCCTGTCGGAAGTTAATGGATATCCCCCGAAATTTGCGAACTGCGTCTCTTTCGAAGGCGACCCGTCGTGGAAGGTGTTGGCTTTTGAATCTCGAGACAAGGCTCGGGTTTCAGTGAGCGATTAGGTATGTAGGTAGTTTACGTGAAGATCAGTCTAGATCAATATCCAATGTCTCAGTTGAAAAAAAAAAAAAATTGTTCTTGATGAAGATGGAGAACTGTCTTGTCGCTCAAGGCATTGACCTTGAAAGTCGCCTGAAACATCCTTCACCAGACCACAGATTGCCGACTCTAAGCCTCGATGCCCACCGCCGCATGATTTGCGCTAGAACCGAGATGACCTCCAGCAAAACTCCAGCCCCATTTGAAGCCAATGTCTTGGATACCCTTGCACCCATCTCATCCCGTGCTACGGGAACTGTGAATGACGTGGCGTACTATCTTTGTCACTTGCTTTTACTAGAGGGCACTTGAAAACCAGCAAGTTTTCCAAACGGTCAAGTAAGGCACAACTTGGTCAGTCGGGCCGTTTGCGAACAAGTTCAAGTCCAACTTGCATAGCCATCAAAACCGCTTGTGAGGGCGCAATGTGAAGATGGACACAGTAAAAGGTTCAACACAACTAATTTGACCATTATTGGTTGTTCACACGTTATCGTGCTCAATCATGAAACGACACATTTGATCAGAAGCAGGATAGATTGCTTACTGCTTTGTACAGACCACTTCTGTATATCAAGCGCCGTCATATCACCGGTCCAAGTGTTCCCAAGCTGGACTTATTTACATCTAGAGCCGTCGTTAGGTAGATCCTGTGGTTGCTGTGATGATGAAGGAATTTCTGTTCGTGATCGACTGATGTGCTATCTGACATTTCGCATGCAAACTTGGTGATTTGTGAACGAGTCTCAAAGACTGAGATTATAATTTGTGATGTGGCTCTGACTAAAACTATTCAATTCGGGTGGTGGTCGATAATTCGTAGCATAATACGCTGTCTTCTTCTCACTTTTGAATTATGAAGGGCTGTATTCTATACCAGTAGGCTTTCGATATACAACAACGTCGAAATTGCTCCCTTCCGTCACAATACAATCTTACCGGTGACCATAAGAGTACAACTGTCACTCTCAATGGCTTGACAGAGATAAGATAGGTGTTGAGCCTCGCTAGACATCATGTCTTCAGGCGCATGTCTTTACACATTAGACGGTACGTGATATAACAGTCTGCGGCGAGAAGACGTTTATCAGGGTATCTGTTCGGTGCGGATGAAGCAGTGAACCAGGTAAAGTGAATAGGCACTATAGGTGCCAGCATACTACAGACCCTCAAGTTGTCAATTTTGAATTCGACTCGCCAAGCCACGCCAAAAAGAAGACAAAAGCGAGTCACATACCTAGGTATGAAAGACACTGGAACCTAGATACCTACTTAAGTGAGCAGACTCTTGAAATGCTGCGTGTATGGATTCAAAGCAAAGACACGGGCTCACTGGAAATTTCAACCGATTGATGTACCTAGCGAAAACAATATTTAACACCAATTCCAAGCAAGGTACTAAAGCCTTGAAGCATGTTGTGTGTGGCTAAATCACACGCAACTTTTGAAGCCCTTGGGCACTTGGGGACTATTGCCATGGATGGATACCTACCTAAGGTAGAAGCAGAAAACCGTCCTTAGGTTGTATCCTCAACTCAAGTGCCAGTTACTGACAGAGCCTATATAAAAATATGGTGATGCATTGGTTGCATCGAGTCGATGCATACCTACCTAGGTGTGTGCGCTAGATTGGCATCCAAGGATATGATTAGGTTTTCTTAGGTGTCTTCAGTGAGCGCTGTTCACCTCCAACTTCAATCCCTCTCTCTCTGCACAATATTGAAAGTCCATTACTCGAGTAAGTCTTCAGTCGGACTATTCTTTGAGCGAACAGCACGCTAGGTTGTCTCCCTTCTAACCCGCTTGTCACCATGCGCTCCAATGAGGCCCGCGGACGCACGACCCATAATTTCCCCAACTTCTCTCAAAGCGTCCCATCATGGTAACCACGTGAACTAAACAAACCGTGCAGCAATCTTCCGTCCACATGTCATCTCACTGCGTACCTGACCATGACGCCGTCGCTTGCGGGTAGTCGGTTAGTTTCCAAAATGATGGTGGTGTGGGTGTGTGGTCAGCACGGGCGCGGCCAAGGCCTTTTCCCGTATTGGATAATCTGCAAGGGCAGTACTCCTCACTCCACGCGTTCCAAGAGTTCTGTGTGGGATTATAAAAAGCTGTTCTAATAAGTTATGTCGTATAACTTTATAAGATGAGTCGCTCCACCCTCCATATATATAGTGAAACGCCATCCAGATTTCGGAGCCCTACGCCTCCAAGCACAAATCTTTGTGACCCCCGGTGGAAGCTTTAATAAAAGGATGGCTTTGTTCTTCCTCTTTACGCTGGGCCTCTTCGCCATTCCCTCCCACGCCGATCTGGACCCAACCAGCATCTGCACCGAATATTTTGGCAGCGACGCGGCTTGGTATATTCCACGCATCCCGCTCTTCGAGTCCTCTGATTCAGCGCTCAACGATGTTTACTACTATCGGTGGAGCATATTCCGTGCTCACCAGCGCGATTTGGGGTCTCTAGGCTTCATCAGTACGGAATTCCTAGATGATGTCTCCTGGCAGCTTAATCCCTTCGCCTCTCTCAACGATGCTACAGGGTAAGTCACGGTTGGGCGTGGATTGGTTCTCTTTTCATATGGGATTCCCACTCTGAGGAATCCCTGCCGGGTCGTGCGGAAAAGTGCAGATTACGGAATTTGTGATCTACATCTTGGGCACCCCCTGCTGTTCACTATTTTCCGTTAACACACAATGACTGACCATGATGTATATAGTTTCCACCTGGGCGAAGGCCGTTGGTTGCGCGACAGGCGCTATGCGCACGACTATGTTGACTTTATGTACACATACCACTCCGAGTCTGCTACCTACGGCAACGACAGGCACTTCTCGGAGGCGATCGCAGACGCAGCATGGCGCTTGTACCTAGTAGACGGTGACCTATCGGCCATCTCACAGTACCAATCCGCTATGGAGACCATCTTCGACCAGTGGGAAGACCATTATGACTCGACCAAGTATCTTTACTTCATCGAGCCCCTCTTAGATGCCACAGAGTACACCATCTCCTCGATCGACGCCTCTGGTGGGTTAGACGGTTTCACGGGCGGCGATGCCTTCCGCCCCTCCATCAACAGCTTCCAGTACGCCAACGCCCGCGCCATCGCAAACATCGCGCTTGCCACGGGCGACACAGCCACCGCCGCCACCTACAACGCCCGCGCGGAGGCGCTGCAGGGCAACTTCACCGCCAGCCTGTGGAACGCGACCTTTCAGCACTTTATCGACCGATACTACGTCAGCAATGAGTATGTGACCTACTGGGACTTTATTCGCGGTCGCGAGCTTGTCGGCCTCACGCCCTGGGCGTGGGATGTCGTCCCGGATGAGCCATCGTATGCGCAGGCTTGGGAGCATGCGCTCGACACGGCGGCGCTACGCACACCGGCCGGGTTGAGCACCGTGGAGCCGTCGTATGAGTACTACATGTGGCAGTACCGGTATGATGCTGTGTCGGGCAAAAAGGAGTGCCAGTGGAACGGGCCCATTTGGCCGTTTCAAACGACCTCTGTGCTGAATGCTTTATCGAACTTGCTTGATCATTACAATCAGTCCGTCATAACGACAAGCGACTATGTCACACTGCTGCGACTGTACGCGGAGCTGCATTACAACGACGGCGTGCTGAACCTGGTAGAAGATTACTACCCAAACAACGGCAGCGCACTCGTCCAATTGGCCAGAAGCCCGCACTACTTCCACTCAGGCTTCGTCGACCTGATCCTTGGCGGTCTAGTTGGGATTCGCCCGCGCAGCGACGACTTCCTCGAAGTCAACCCACTCGTGGACTCCAGCGTGTCCTGGTTCAGGGTAGACAACGTGCCGTACCACGGACACAACATCAGCGTGCAGTGGGATGTAGACGGGAGCCACTACGGCACGAGCGGCTTGGTGTTGGCCGTCGACGGAGTGCAGGTGAACTCAAGCAGTACCTCGACGCGACTAGTCTCTGCAATTGAAGCCGTGACGCCCGGCGCGATCGACAGGCCGCTTGCAAAGAGTGTGCAACTGCAGAGCAGCTCGACCTATCCAGTGGGCAATGCCAGCGTGGCAGGCGCAGACGTGGAGCAGATCCATGATGCGATTGATGGGCGAGTGTGGTTCTGGACGGATATCGTGAATGGATATGATAGTGCGATTGGCGACGGGACGACATCGCAGTGGTTCTCCGTGAACTTTGGAGCGCAGACCAGTATCACCCGTGCGGAGGTTGCATTTTATCAGGGCTCCCAGCCAGGCACGTACACATACGCGGACGGCACATATGCTGCGGTGAATGGGACTTTTGCGGTACCATTGAGCTACTATGTGCAATACCAGGACGATAATGGGGCGTGGACAAATGTAACGACATCGGTCAATGATGCCGCCGTGGCTAATGGGATCACCAACGTAGCTTGGTCGGAGGTGACCACGTCTTTGGTGAGGCTGGTGTTCACGCCGGCTTCTGAGGTGCAGGTCCGATTGGTAGAGTTCAAAGTTTTCTAAGAGGATGGTCAAAAGAGATAGAAATGCAAATGTCTTCCTGTGTGACTCCATGTCTCCGAATTTGAAAAGATGGCGCTGTGCCTTCCCACCTTGAACGCCAGAATAATCCGCCGGCCTATGATGCTTTCCAAAAAAAAAAAGAAAAAAATCTCAAAAAGAAATCAATGAAAATTCTCCATAAATCTACACTATGGGGGCTTTTTCGAATACGACGCCTGTCTAGTCATCCCATTCTTCATCGAGTTGACCGATCAACCTGTCCTCGTCTTCCCTGCTCCTTGCCATACCTCGTCCATTAGGTGATATGGCAAGTGATCGGTAGCCTCTGTGGCTAGGTAGGAATCTAGCGCATGACGACGTGAGGATGATGAAAAAATCCTATCGAGTTGATCATGTTAGCCCTAACGAATCATTCGAGCTGGCCGGAAAACCATAAGAGAAAGGAAATCCAGCACATACCGAAATAAAGTTCCAAATTCCTGCCCAGAAGGTATAATTCGGTAATTGCCTCCAGCCTCGGGCATTGGCGACGTTGCGCTGGTAGAACACACCACCAGCAAAATACACAATGATGGTAATGATGATGATAATCGCGAAAACGCCACCCGGTCCGACACTTCCCGGTTTGTGTGGTTCAACACCCGCACACGCATGCTGGGAGCGCACGACAAACATGTAATTGCATTCGTCCGGATCGGCGCCGACAAAGGAGATGGACGCAGTAGAGGTGACCGAGTCGCGGTCACAACGGAAAGCAAAGGTGGCCGACTTGCGGTGGGTTTCGTCTTTTGTGATCTTGATCGTATCCAGAGAGCTCGTGTAACTGCCGGAGCCGCTCTTGCTTGTGCTGCCGCTGCTGTAACCAGCGGAGCCTGTGGATTCGTCGTCATAGGATCTGTAGGCAGCGTCGGGTCGGGCGGCGCTTCGTTTGGATTTTGAGGTTGAAGAGGCACCGCAAGGCGAGCCGCCTGAGTATTGAAGGACGAGCTGGGCCCCTCTGGGTTTGAGTGTGGCATTTTGTGTTCTAGCCGGCTTGCGTCAGTACTTGTTCGGACTTGCATATACCTTTGGCTGGACTAGGAGAGCTTACCCTAAGGAGAACACATCCCCTTTCTCTGTCTTGTAGTAGGCGCTGACATTTTTGTACAAGCTGCTGTCTATCCCGACGACTTCCTCGGGCGTGTTGATGACAGGCTCGCAAATATTGAGCGTGAAGTTGTAGCCATAGTCGTAGCCCTTCACTTCATAGTCCGCCGACGGCCCGCGCTTGGATGATTTGCTGTCCTTCTTGGGTGCGACGGCGATGTCCGGTCGTAAGTCGAAAAAGGATCCGCCCTTGGTGGAAATGGCTGTGCAAGCTGTCGCAGTTGGTGTTTTGTCATCAGCGGCGAGGGCGGATCCGAAGAAGGCTGCTGCCACAAGCAGCAGACGCGATTGCAACACCATGGCTCGTGGTGTCTTTGTTGACAATACTGTGCTGTTGCAACGTCGTCCACGACTCGTATTTGCACCAAGTGTATTTTCGGCTGGAGTGTGCAGGCGTGTGTTTTGATTGGAATCTGCGCTGGGTTCGGAGGCCGTCACTTGTGGAGATTCGCTTCGAGCGATTCGGCGCCGAGTTGCCCTGTGCTTCTGGGAGAGGAGATTGACGAGTACTGATGCCGAGATGCGCAAGGCTTGGAATGAGAGGTGTGAGGGACTGTGGTCTTGACCTGGAAAGGAATGGAAAATAGAGGTCAATTTTTGTTGAATTATGAAAGTGCTGCTGGTGCTTTGTGACGTTGAGAAAGTCGGATGAATTGAAGAAAGATGGAGGCTGTTTCAATGGGCTGAACCAGGAACCAGGGACACTTGTCGGCTTGCGACGACCAATTTAGAAACGCCAGAGCCAGGCTCGATCCAGAGAGTCCCGCCCTGCTGGAACTTCAAGTGCTAATCAGGGGTGCCACCCCTTGCATGACCCTAACCCAGGTGGCATGTATAACGCTCCCCTTGGAAGATAGATACATGGTAATTGATGCGCCGAGTCGTCAGCATTGAAATGACTTGAACATTCAATATAGTTGCTAGTGGGCATTTAGCCCTCTAAAATTACTATGATCACACACAGACGACCGCTACATCTACACACAATGTCGACATACTATACTACAACATCAGTTCGCCAGCAAATATCGACGCGCCTTTACTTTCTTTGCAGGCTCTTTGACAACAAAGTATCTTGGCCTGGAATGCCACGAGGCGATCTGCCAGAGAATCATCCGCCCTCCGCTATCTTCAAAGAAGAAAAGGGAGGGAAGAGAAGAGCACTTCCACTACAGAAGCGTGGCCTCGTCTAGTAGACATAAGGCACAATTCTCCACCTCACAATCTTCTTGTACTTTTCCCAGTCCTCGCCATACTTGCGATGGCACTTCTCATCGTCCCGCCCATCACGGTGAATCAGGAGAACGGCAAAGTACACGACGTAAAAGTACGTGAAAATCATACCCCAACCCCTCGCAGCACCCTGAATGACCTCTCTGCCGTCGGCCATCTTGAATGCACCCTCGACACTCGAGCCCGCGGTTTGAATGACGTAGCCCGCCATACCCGTAGGTAAGCTGTACGGCCATGCCTGGATCCAGTCGCCAAAATAGTTGATGTGTCGCGCAGTGCCCCACCAGCCAGAGGTAATGAGCCGAGAGCCAGTGCTGGTCTTGATATAGGTGAGGTCTTTGACACGAGGGTCGTCGGGGTTGGTGCGGAAGGTGTTCTTCTGGGAATTTGCAAGGCGGAAAATGGAGAAGCCGGTGATGAGCAGGAGACTGATTCCGGTGAGCCAGATCGGACCGAGTGACACAGGGTACACCGAGAGATATTTGGTCTGCAAGCTGTAGAAAAAGGGGACCCAAACGAGATCGCCAAATGAAAGCATTAGCCCAAACCCGTCTGTTGTAATGTCCATAGTCGTGAGGATGGCAGGCTCCATGAAGACACCATCGAGAACGTAAAGGGCCTGAACGATGGTGATGAAGACGATACTATCCGTGACAAATCCATAGGTCCGGTATTGCTTGGCGACGAAGGCGCAGTTGAAGAGGATCCATCCGAGCATGCCGGGGCGCAGCTCCATGAACTCCTTGATATCAATCTCGCCGAGGAGCGGGAGGGTCACACGGGGATTCAGCTCCCGGCCAATGAACCAATCGTACATCATATTGCCCGTGACACCACCATCTGCCAGCTCACGAGTCGGGTGCGCAGCGTGTTTGACCTCAAAAGAGCGGATGTAGACATACGTGGCCAGCACGTACGAGATCAGGATGTTGGCGGTGAGGAGCTGAACATAGTTGTCGGTAATGAACGTCCACACGGGGAAGTCGGCGCCCTGCTTAATGGTGCCGGCGGCGCAGAGGACGAGGGTGCAGATGATGGAGTTGAAGCTGTTCATCCTGTACTTGAGCGTCCTGCCGCTGGAGAGAGGGGTGCCCTCAGCCTCAGTGGCTGGTAGGATGCGGTACAGGATCGCATTGAAAAGATAGTATGCCAGCGTCCATCCTGTCACCTCCAGACTGAAAAGTCCTGAGATTCCCTCGGCAGGCCATCCGACTTCGCGCTTGAGCTGGTTGAGATCGAGCGTTTTCGGCGAGAGGAGCGACGGCGCAGGGCAGCCCGAGACATCGTTGCAGGCGAAAGTGAAAAGGTAGAGTAAAAGGGGCAGGCCAAAGGAGACACCGGCAGCACCGAAGCTGTGGCCATCATGAGTTCAAATCTAGAAAGGTCGCGCAATACAAAGGCTCACTTACGGTCCACCAAATTCGTAGCCATGCGGATCAGGCACTTGTTCCGGCGCCGGAGCCGACTGCTCCTTCGCCTGTACTGCTTGTTTAGTTGACATGATATGCCAACTGCCTGGGCTTGGGTCGAGATTGTCTGGGAGCAAAAAAAAAAAAAAGTGAAGTCGTGACAAGCCAAGCCGGTGGTGAACTTTGCTGCAAAGCGGAGAGCCGACGCAATTTGTTTAGAGGCTTGGAGCTGTCGTGACGTCCACGAGATTTCAATGCTAAGGGGCAGGGTTCAGTCGACAACCATATGGAGTTAGCGCGTTGCCGGGGTGAGCGATTCAGCCTCGACTAAGCTCATCCCTGTCATCTATTGTGATGCTCGCAGCCTCGCTCAACCATCAATGATCCAAGTCATCGTCCTGTTGCCTTGTGACTCCCTTGGTTTGCGTTATCTTGCATTCATCACTGGATAAGACCGGGCCTTGGAAGCTGGATAAATGAGCATACTGTCTGCCCTGATGGCCTGATGCGGAATTGTATCACAAGCCGATTTACGAAACCCAACATGGTCTAGCCAACCAACCGCGGAAGCGTCCGATGGTCGGGCAACTCACGAGAGCATGGAAGTGAATAGAGATGCTTTTCATTTTTCGACAAAGAACCTTGTCATGAAGCCTTGGGCTCAATTTCCACCGTCCACTCTTGCTTGACAACTATAGCAAGCACACATGTGTTCCCTCGCTCAGCCTCAATGTCTACGACCTGCTGGCGCATCTCCTCGTCCTCTTCGAGCGACACACGACTTCTTGCTGTCACTGCCTCCACGTGAGCGCGATGAGACACACCCTCTCCAGGATTCAAGACATATTTCAACTCTGCTGCATCGTCAGAGTCATATCTCGAATGGTTCAAGATTGCGGCCCTCAACCCGCTTAAACGTCTGTTGAGCTGGATCTCTGAAGATCCCAGCCTAATCATCCCTGGATCCCGGTTGTTGCCAGGTCTCATGGAGCCTCTTGTTCTTGATAAGTTTTGAGTCTTGCTTCTACTCCATCCGCTCGATGCCCAGGTCGATAATCCCACGCTCTTTCGCGACTTGTTCCTGCTGCCGAAGCGCTTGTCTCGTGAGATAAGTGGGCGGAGGAGAGGAATGCAGGCTAGCACGACGGCGAGTGAGGGCTCCACGGCGCTCAACAAGACTGCGGGCACGCTGGTGAATGTTACGTCGTTATAATCGATTTTCGATAAAAAGACCATGCGGATGATGCTGACAATGCAGGCGCTGGATAATGACTGTCAGCCGCAATACGAGGGCCTCGCGAAGAAATGACCTCACAGGAATCCGACAGTAAAGGTTGTCAGCAAAGAAGCTTTCTTCCATAGTGGCAACTGCAAGCCCACCAACGTTTTGATGGGCATAATCAACACCGTAAGGTCCGTTACCAGATTCATAATCGCAAAAACAGAGAACACCGCACTCTGGCTACCACAGTATCCACCAACGATGTCAAGGTCCCAATTGTACGCGAAAGGGTGGCAGACGAGCATCGTGCTCAGGAACCCGGACATTCCTAGCAATGCCACAAATATCATTGTGATCTTGGCAACGAGGCCGACGCGAGTTACGGCAAAGACCTTGCAGTAAAAGAGCAGCACCGACGTCTTGGTCATAGTGAGGGAGAGATTCCAGAGACATTCTAGAGCGAGGAGGATCTAGGCACGCAGATGTCAGACGGCGCTTCTCAAGTAGTCCCTGGTTAAAGGTGTGTCGGGCGGGTAGCACACCAACCTTGTGGTATTGCACGATAGGATCCTCGCCATAATTCGCGACAATTTCCTCGTAGTGCCAGCCAAACCCGCCGAGAACCGCCTCTATCGCCAAAGTCAGTTCCTCAGAAGTCTAGCCACAACTACCCCTTGAAGCCTCATACCAGATATACAGGTGACCATCAAACCCATGGTCAAAACCCATGCTATTAAAATGCAGATGTCGCTGGCGTCAAGACTCCGCCGGGCAACTCGCACAGCCACGGCCACACGCAGTGCTACTGCCCCACTGGCTAGACCGCCAAAAATAACCGCGACGGCGACCATGGCGAGTTGGTCTGCCTTATCGATCGGTATGACCACAGCCATCTTGATGAGACTCACGATCAGGCAAATTTGGTCACCTGAGATCGAGCTGTTGAGCAAGCATCACCTCGGCTTTGCACAGTTCAAAAGCCTTTGCGAGTGGCCAGCTGGAGATGATAATGGTCGGCCGAGTGGCTCGAGAGCGAAGCAAGCCTTGGGCTGAGCCGAGCGCCTGGTGGAAGGTGAACCGCGGAGGGGCTCGTTTCTACTGAACTCCATGATCCATGGGCGTCGGCTCTCGCCGATGTCCAAGTTGGGCGGAATGTAGTCTCTCGGCTTCCGTAAGGTGTCGGGAAAAGGCAGGACGAACGATAAGCGAGACTGATGAGAAGCACCCCCCATGCTCGTTTCTATATGAATCTTGGACATGCATGCTCGAGTGGGGAGCTTGAAAGGGCAGGCGACTTCGGAAATCTCTGTCGCATGCAGGCGTGGGCTGTCATGATGCCTCACAGGGTGATGCGAATGCACGTAGCGGTACGTGTCCCTGCACATGCTGTAATTGCTTTAGGTAGGTACACTCTTGCGATATTATGTGCTCTGTGCCCTATAGCTCTCTAAGCCGAGCCATTTCCAGCAACACAGCCAGCCGCGGGCCCCCCTCGCCGTCAAGGGCTCTTCAAGGTCCTTGAGCAATCCTGATTTAGGCATTGTGTCGAGACCCGAACGCTGCAGTGCCCCAGCGAGTCGGAGCTTTCCCTGCAGATGGGCTCCACTAAAGTGTTGCTCAAGGCGGTTAGTTGTTTGACCCTTCGGGAACGTTGATGTGACGGCGCTTGCCCGCGGCTGAGTCCAGTGTCCAAGATCTTGAAATGGTAAAGACCGCATCAATCGCCTTTTTCAGATATTGGATGTACTATGACCGGCAAGTAAACTATCCTCCGAATTCAGGCTATGCACTCAATTCGCATAAAACTGTCTTCAGAAGAGAAGGGTTAATATCGAAGCGTGTCGGGCGTGAGTGGAAGTAGGGCAGTAGTTTCAAATTATGGGCACAAGACTTGCCTACAACGAGACGGACCCCATTCCCACAGACTTCGCCGAGGCTCTGCGTGACGTTGCGTGGCTTTCAACACACTAGCCTTGACATCAGCGCCACCCTCGAATGTGCAAACCAGTGGGCCTGAGCCGTCTGCTTTGTTCTAATTGTTCAGAAGCAAGATGTGCATGGGTATAGTGAAATATGGAACGCTATTAAGATTCTCAGAATTATCCGTAATTGGGTGGGCTTGCATCCAAGATCGCCTGTGGAACAAGTCTCCAGGGAAAACAACTGGGTATCACGAGATATTCAACAACACGCTCAACATCACCACCATGGTGGCAAAAACAGGTACGCGCACTCCATCCACGCCGCCAGTCATCCCAGCCTTGAAACCATCCTCCTCCCCGCCCAAATACAAGGCACCCACATCTGTCAAGGCTCCCTTTCCATTGAAGACGGCCACATTCTCGCCCGTGTAGCTATCCCAACTGCCTCCCTTCCTGTCCACTCCAAACCAGGCATAACCTGCCACATAGTCCAAGCCATCCAGGTAAGTCAGACTTTGGTTCAGCATTTCCACTGTTGTGTCCTCGTCCTCCTGCGGCAAGGCCATCTCTGTAATCCAGAACTTGATATCGTCACTCGTTGCGCCAGCGCTCGAGTTGCTCACGTAGAAATCATGCAGTGTGCCCAGCCACGACGCGAGCCCCGCAAAGTCTCCATACCAGTGGAGCGCCACGAAGTCCGTCGGGCAGCCCGTGTCAGGTGCTATTTCCCAACAGGAAGCGTTGAATTCCTGCAGCCAAGTAAGGCCCGAGGAGGAGCCTGTGGTTGCGGGGTGGGAGATGTTCCAGGTGCGAGTATCAGCAGTCCGGAGGGGGAGGATGTCGCTGATATAAGCCTGTGCGGCGTCCGATGGGGAGATGGAGGATCCCCCAGAAGAGGTGGTGCCGTCGGGCTCGTTGAAGGTGAGAAGGTGTGTTGATGTGCTGGGCAAGTTGGCAATAGTATCCATGACTGTGGAGGAGGCTGCATCGTCGAGACCGTGGATGAGGGGGAGGAAGGGGAGAGATACCCCAGCGACCGCATTGGGCGCCCAATTGTAGTACCAGTCAAGGGAAGAGTTGGCCGAGTACAGAAGGTTGTCATCCGATTCATGAGTATCGCCTAGATAGGCGAGGCCGCGCTTTGAGGAGAGGGTGGTGAGTTGCGAGACCGCTTGGGTGGCGCATGGGATGATGCTTAATGCCCAGCGGGCTGAATATGTGGTTCGCCTCATATTTTGATAAAAAGCCAAGACCACAACGTCAATAAGCGGTTCGACGGTTCGGTCCGAATATACTCCCAGAAATAGAGTTGGTAGGTAGGTAATTATCGTGTTCAACTAGCAAGTATACCTATTGGCTGCGGAGGCGTGCACTCTTCAATTGCGTGTGTGGATTTTCGAATTTATATAAGAACACATCAAAATAAAATTTTCTAAGAATATGTTATGAGAAATATTCTCATGAGTCTCATATCCAGGCAAGCCCCAGACTTTATTGTATCGCGTCGACCTTGGAGTCAGTCCTAGAAGACGTCGTCGAGCACGGTGTAGGTACCTAGGTATGTGGTGAGTGACGTCACACGACTTAGACGCCGGCCGTCTAAGTCCAGGGTGCTGACCAAGTTAACCAACGGTCGACTGCCACAAGGAGAATTAGATCCACCGTCTATTCCTACAGCAAAAATATCCGAGCCATTCAATAAGACTATACCTTGTTACCGGCCCTACATTCCTAGATACATGAGCGTGTCTGAGAGGAAACAATGACGGAGGCCTCGCCTATAAGGTTTGAAGAGTTTAGAGAACCCTGCTTTCTGGATTGCCTAGACCCAAATCGGCCCCCACGCTTCGATACTCAAATAGGTATCTACATATTCACAGGCTATGGCTTATTATTGGAACATGCATACTAAATTGTCTGTAAAGGTAGGTGATCCCGCCAATTTTACGGAGCAGGCCCAAAAGGGACAACCTTGGAATGCGCTAGAGAGTTCAAAGCTGACAAGAGTTGGAAGACAGACACATCTGTTTGTACAAGGGTAATTCCAATCGACGGCTTTTTCTTTTTCGGTTCCGGGGCGTGGGGCTTTTTGCAGAATCCACCGAGAGCTAAAAGAATCTTGTGAACCTGATAGCTGTGAAGAGCGTTGGGAAAGGGATGCAGATTGCTGAACATGCAGCTTCAGTGCATTTACCATTGTCGAAGTATTACATTAGCTATTATGAAGACATGCGAGACTTTCTTCAAATCGTGATAGTCCCGTTAAGCCTCAGATCTCTGCTGCTGGCCCCCACAAAAAAGTCAAAGTCCCCTCTCGGCAGCCTCCACTGCTGAGCCGCAACATCCCAGACGCTCAAATCTCTGCGCGTGAGCACAAAAACTGCTTGTCTCGACTCGCCGGGGGCCAAGGGCCCAACTCGCTTGAACCCACGAAGCTGGCGGATCGGTGTGTCGGCAAAAGGAATGGTGACATAGAGTTGAGCAACCTCAGATCCGGACACGTCGCCCGTGTTCTCTACGTTTGCCTTGACCAAAGCCACGACGTCCCACAACTCAGGATGTCCGCCTTGGACAATCTGCACGCTCGAGTCGGGCCATTCGGCCGTGTCGTTGGACGAGATGAGGGACGTGGACAGAGCCGAGTAAGAGAAGGTCGTGTATGACAGACCGTATCCAAACTCAAACTGAGGCTCGATACCCTCCTTGTCAAAGGCACGGTAGTCGATGAACAGGCCCTCGGTGAAATTGTCGCTCGGGAAGTAGTCATCTGAGATGGTGGAGTTCAAAAGCGTGCCGTAGTCTGACTCATTCTTGGCGACGGTGTATGGAAGGCGACCACTGGGATTGACTTCTCCATAGAGTACCGAGACGATACTGCGGCCGGTCTCTTGACCTGGGAGGCCCGCATAGATCACCGCCGTGACGTTGGGGTTGTCTATCCATTCATCCACCACGCGAATGCCTATGAAGGAGATCAGTACCAAGCTAAGAGCGAAAAATTGCCCGCCCAAGGCCGTCAAAGGCAGTGGAGGATTGTAGACTTACCGGCGTTGTGAATAATCACAATTGTGCTCGAGCAATTCGTAGCAACGTTTTTGACCAGATTATCACTGAACTCATCCTTCAGTGTGGTGCGGTCAAATGATTCGGATGCGTAGGAATTGATAAATCTTCGAGAGTCAGGATGTCAGTCAAATGCCACACCAAGTGGTACCAAGCAAACTCGAGACATTCATACTCATGGGTTCTGTCAGGCCTTGTTCGCTTCCAGATACTCATGCTTCAGAACTTGAGGTCACTGTGGACAGGACTGGGTGTGTTTTACTCTCATATGTCACTTACACTAAGCAGTGCTCAGCATTGGAAAATGCGGGCGAAGGATTCTCGGACCAGAAGTCCCAGCGTAGAACTCCTCTCTCCTTCCTGATACGCTCTGAGAGTGCCATGAATGGATCAATCACGTAAGACGGCGTGTTGCTGCCCTGTATCGCATGTTGTTAGTCAAGGGCCGGTACAGATAGTAGCGAAGAGCAACTTGATCCCAGAAATATCCCGGCTGACCCCAAGAGGATGCTGATTACATGGTGTAGAAATGTCAGGTGATGGGAAAAGAGCTTACAGATCCTCCTCCAGTTATTTGAGTTCCATTGAGAGTGTTCCAACCGAAGTTGACTTCATATCCACCGCCAAAGCGCAAATAATTCTCCCACGGTGAAGCCTTCACCACTGCATCGTACCCATAGACTGCCAAATAGCGAGGCTTTTTGAAAGGCAGGGTGCCATTGACATTCTTGACTAGAATAGTGCCGGCTGCACCGATCTCGTGAATCAGATCTGCGTGGTCGAACCTTTGTGCATCGACTGCGAAGTGCTTTTGAGTGCTGGTGTAGATCGAGGGTAGAGGGTAACTGTATTCCTGGTTGAGCAGGTGGAAGCTAGCCAGCACGCGAGTCGCCATGTCATCGAGTCTGTCAGTGCTGACGCTGCCGTTGGTCACAGCCTCGGTGAGATTCTGGCCCCAGTATCCTCCGTCTGGCATCACAATGTCCAGGCCCGCGTTGGCTGAGGCAACGCCGGTGTGCTGACCGTCCCAATCCTGTAGTTCACATGATTAGAGAGGAGAATTCGTGTGGAGCGGTCACGGATGGAATCGGGGGAGGATGCTTACCGACACAACAAAACCCTCGAATCCGAGCTCAGTCTTCAGGATGCCATTGAGAAGCTTAGAGTTCTGGCAACTATATGACTGGTTCACTCTGTTGTAGCCACACAGAACGGCGCCGGCACCTTCACGAAGGGCGTCCATGAAGGGGAAGGCGTATAGCTCGTGCAGCGTCCTGTCATCAACATCGGAACTCATAGCTTCCCCAGCATCCGTCACCGTGCGGCGGTATTCTTGTTCATTGAAAAGCCAGTGCTTTGGTGTAGCAATGACACCTCTGTCCTGGATACCCTTGGTGATGGCTCCCAAACCGGCTCCAGCGAGATACGGATCATTGCTCAGTCCCTCCCAGTTGCGACCGCCGCGAGCCATTCGACCAAGGGGGCCAGCAACGGGTCCTAGGGCAACATTGATTCCTTTGGCATAGTATTCTTCGCCCAACGCAACGCCATACTTGTACATCAGATCTTGATCAAAGGTGGACGCCACGTGGATACCGGCAGGGAAAGCCGACACAAATTCCTGGCCTCGGATGCCATCGGGGGCGTCCGAGATACACAGGGCAGCTATGCCCAGACGTTCGACCGAGCCGGTGTTGCCAATACACGGCCCGGTAGTATAGCCCCGAGTAAGATTGCTCTTCTCGTCCAGAGTCATCTGGGAAACCAGGGCTTTGGCTCGCTTGTAGGCGGCTGCCCACTGCGTAGTGGAGGAGCCATTGCCAATGGCTGTGGTATTCGTTAATTTATCTGATGTGTTGTGCATGCTATCACAGATTCAAACTCACGAGTAGGATACACGGGTGGGCTGAGGCCGTAGTAGGGCACCTCGGAAGGGGCTTCAGTGCTGTTAGTCTGACTTGCTACTAGCACCGCCTGGATGGCAGCGATCACGGAAAGTTGGACTTTCATATTGTTGGCTTGAAGGAAAGCACCTGCAGCATTGAAGAGGGGCTAAAATCGCGTTACTTTGTAGGAAGAAGCCATCAGCTTGTTTATATACACGGTCCGCAGTATCGTGCTTGTGCAATACCGGACCGGATCGATACCACAGTATATCAGGTCCGCTTCCTTCGGCTTCGGATCCTCACCGACAATTTCTGCTCGATCTCGTGCGTAGTTCCCATTTTACTTGTCGTGAATCTTGATCCGGCACTTTTCTTATGCCGCTTCATCTCTTCTAGCGGGGATAGTAGGTAATAGACCGGGGGAAAGAATGGAGTCAAGGCTGGGATGTCACCTTGGCGGCCTGACTCTGTGGGAACAAAAATGCGGAGAAGAGGAGCCTGCGGGGGTGGAGGAGAATGGAGACGATGCTTCTTAGCCAGAACCCAAATTTCTTCCCACATCAACCATCGCTCGCTGCTTTCACAAATTTTTGCAGACCGTATAGACCTCCAGGGCTCTCAGGAACACCCAATTAAGGTGTGCATCAGCTCGCGCCCAGCATACAGCTACAACAAGACATACCTCGAAGTGAATAGGCGGACATGAGTATAACATGCAAGGCAATGCATGGTGATTGCCGAGGATTCATGGCGTGACGTTTGGTGCGGCTTCTGTGATCGGTTGATCCTCGGACGGAAGAAGCCATGGCCCCATATACTTGCACCATGACGCAGACAGTACCTGCATGGTAGATAACAGATGAACAATTTCCGCTGATATTTATCAGCCTCGTAATATTGTCGCTCTATGACAACTTACCGAAAGGTGGCGATAAGATCAACTTTTTCGGTTTGCTCAAAAAGCAGGTCGTGAGCCATGCTATACAGCTATCGTGGTCGCAAGGGACAACTACGGCGTAATAGGAGTAAGCAGTATTTGTTTGTTATGGTGTCCCCGGGTAGAGGAGTTCATTGAGTAGCCAGGTCGGCTGCCACTCATATCATCATTCGGCATTTATGAACTCAATCCGTTCGGAGTGTCTCATTGTAAACATTGCCAGGTCAATTTAGCAGGACCGTGGGCAGTCCATAACAAGCCGTGAGGGCACAAAAGAGTAGGGGTATCTCTAACTTGTTCGTTCTATCTACCATAGTGTATGACACGCCATTACGTACAGCTACCTAGGTATATGTAGCATCATTTGCTTCCAGGTTTGCAGCCTTCAGCCTAGTGTTTGGTAAACCAAAGGTCCTGAGCACCCGCAAATCGAATGTTTACCCAGTGTACACAGCAGGGCCAACATCGGTGAACTTGAAGTTGGAGTCGTAGATTGAGGTCTGGAACAGAGCGTCGGTAGGGCTATAAGCACCAGGAAATTTGACACCCTCAGGAATCGCAGAGCCACCGCCCGTAACCTTCAATTGAAAGCACGAAACGTAGGGCTGCTCATTGCCTGCACCAGCGTGCAAAGCAATGGCCTCGGATCTGACTAGATAATCTCCGGCGGCGATATCAGAGGGAACTAGGTACATTCTGTTAGCGTCCAGATGCATGAATGCAAGCACACAAATATGAGGGATCTTTACTGGTGAAGGTCCGTTTGCCACAATTTGCGTTGAGTATCTCGGTTCCCCACGACGCATCGGTGCCGTTATAGGTATCTTCAGCCACCTTGAAGAAACTGGCACTCGCACCATCCGCAGTAGTGGCATCGTCGACCTTGGCCATGTAGACATACACTGGGCCGTAGTGGTTTCCTCCCAGTGCCTCGGTGCCGCAGTCGCGCTGACCCGGTTGTTGGTGCATTTCCACGGAAACAGGGGACCCAGCTATCAACACTTTGTTTTAGTCACGTCACTCGAGAATATACCGAACTTCTCCCATATCTCGGGTTGTTAACGTACCAGCAGCAGTGCAAACTCCTGTCGTGGCCTTAGGTCCACGACCACACGCCATCGTAGCATCAGTCACACTGACGATGGGAGAGTTGTCCTGAACAGTACGGACACAAGTTCCAGCCTGGTCTTCGGTGCCAACCCAAAATTCTTGCCATGTGGCATGGGCTGAGACCGTGGAGACGGCGGCAAGAATAGCGAGGACGGCCTGCATCTTGACGACCAATTGTGGGATGAAATTGCAATTTGGGATGTTGAACAAGTTTCACTGGAAAACAACTCACATCAGAAACAACTAATTCAGGACAACATTTACTCGGCTTCACGGCGCGAACATAAGTGCTTTATAAAGGTGTTGTGTAGCAGACGCTCATGGCTTCCCCGTTCGTCTCATCTTCTGTGTAAGTCTGTTTTCTGGTTGCAGTCATAAATCAAGGCATAAGTCAATGCGAAAGTCACCTGCTGTGGGACTTCTCAGCGGAGCAGATCGGTAACCTAGGTACGCAAATGAACTTGAATATAACCGGTATGGTATAAATTGGCTGACTTCCGTCTTGGCAACGTCCCCAATATAAGCTTATTTGCCCTATCTAGTAGAGCCTCATCCTCGGCTGGATCTCCCGAGATCGTCTGCAGGGAAGAGCCGTGCTTCGTGCTTGAGAAACACAAAAACAAAGCAGCCTCTTGGTTCTAATGCCCTTGTTTTTCCTGCTGATCATGATCATGCCAATCTGTAGATCGTGTGTATGGATTCGCAGAGCTATGATGGTACATTTGCGGGACAATAGCAGTTCGTAGTCTTGGCAACGGTACCAGGTGTTCCGTACCAAATTGATGGCAGCCAACCGAATGCCCAGGTAGAGTATCATATTAGATTGATCAATTATTATACACCTCAGACATGCATCAGAGCTTCTGGACCGCTGTCCCCTCTTTTCTCGATTACAATCGCAAGCTGCCAACAAGGTTGGCGCAATCTCAGACCTTGTTCCTGGCCTGAGATGGTGTCTCGACAACTCTTGATATATGACTGCGGTGGACACATGGCTTTGATGTGACAGCCTAAAGCTCTTACTATGAAGTCCCTCGGTCTATTTACTGCGTGACGAGTGTAGTCCTCATAATGTGCCACGATTTCAAGAATGTAAGTGGTAGGTATGCACTCCCGATTATGTTGCCCTGTAGCACTTTTCTGCCTACTGTGTTGGCTGTTGGACAGTCTCGCCTGGATGTGGCTTTCTACCGTATATGGTGTATCTGCAATACCAGAGGTACCCGTCAGTGATGGATTGAATGAATTTTCCAGCACCCCAATATAGGGACTCGCGAGGTCTTACATGGGGAAGCAAAAGTGCAAATTCCAATTTGTCAGATCGTCCTTGACCTTTTCGATCAAGTCTTCAATCTCTGCTGGTGTCATATCAAGAGCGCGAAGCAATTTCCAAGACATGCCTCGGATGCCCCGATAAAAGTTCGTCATCTGCCATCTCCCAAGGTCTTGGAATCTGGGATCGCTTGGCCACGGATTACCTGCGCATATCATGTTGGTCAGGAGTCAAACTCGGCCAACACAGTCCGTCCCCGTACTTGACATCTCCCGCAAGCCACTAATACTAGAGAAGGAGTCATACCTGGTAGCGGCCCAACGTCCTCCACCACATCTACAAACCCAATATCGATAAGCCACTGCTTATATCTTTTGGGGACCTTGAGGTCACGACCGACGGCGGCTCCACCTAGAAACATCAGTTCTGCCCACCTCTCGATATTTGAACATGTACACGAGCCATCGGAACATAAGAGCTCAAAAGTTGCGTCGTGTATCTCGATCCAGGCCCCAGGTGCAAGGCTATCGAAGGATTTTTTAAAAACCGTGAAGTGGTTATCAAAAGCAGAATTCATCAACCGCAAGAAGATGAAATCGAACGGGTCGGGAAAGATCCACTCATCGAGCTCGCTGTTCTCCTTGATGAACACACAATTATCCGGGGCATTGACTGGCTGAATGAGGCTGAGGTCAGTACCGATAACCTCTGCCTGAGGGTGCTGTCTGGCGAATTGGCAAGCCCAGATTCCTGTGCCTGTTCCAATGTCCAAGACCTTCCGTGGCGCAGTGATCGGAGCTTCGTAGAGTTTGCCCCAGTGATAGAGCTTGAAGACCCTATGCTGGAGGTCAAGCCTATCCTGCTCCGGCTATAGATTATATAGAGAATGAGTAAGCCTGGCGGAGTATATCATAGTCTATTAGATTGAAGACCCTACGAACCGCATCGTTAGGAAAGAAGTACTTTCCCGTGTGATGGTTATAATAAGTCCTTCCTGATTCCTCGTCCAGAATCGACCCGGGCTCAGCGATCGAAGTACCTGAGGGAATGCGAATGAACTCCTCAGGAATAGGTTTGGCCGATGGTTCCAGCCTGTAGCCGTTGAAAGTGAGGCCTGGGATGCCTGCAGAAACGGGCATAGATGACGTTTGCGGGTAGCTCGTGCCCAGTTCGAGATGGGTGCGCTCGTTGGTGGGCTCAATGAATGCCGGAGTCTGGAAAGGCTCACCGTAGAAGCCGTGGTAAGCTGACTGTTGATCGACATGCTGGTGGGGTGACTGATTGGGTAGCACCTCATGGCTCATGCTGGGATCGTTTGGCCCGAATTGTGTAGTTGGATATTCCTGGCTGTTCTGAGTCTGATCCTGTTGACCTTGTCCGGGCACAGCCATTGTGGGAGAATTGTATCCCTCCATGCTACCAGGTCACTCCACAAGTACGTTGCTGATTTGGTTGACTTGTAGGAACGACGCAGGTCTGGACGGTTCTTGTTTCTTGTGTTAAAAACAATCGTGTTGACATGCTATGATATCTTATTCATGCGTGTAGGTCAGCACTTTGTATGCCTCTGCATTGCGCCACCCTACATTCGGTATCTTGCCGTTGCTCGCCCCTCTATCTGCGCAAATCCGGAGTCCTCCCACTTTGGCCAGAGCCTTTGGCGAGCGGACCCGGGAATAAAGCCCTGGAGCATTGTGGAGTAAAGTCGAACAGGTTGTGCTGATGACCAAACAGTGCCATCCCTTGCCCCCCCACGAACGGAAGCTACTTCTAGGTAGCCTTAGCACGACACACCTCACTGAGGATGCTCCTCGTCAACAACTTGCCTCAGACGCCTCATATCACAAAGAGATACAGCAGCATACCAACGACGGGTTCAAAGGAGTACAAAAGGGGCGGCGCTTAAAGACGGCACTCAAACTGTGAGGATGCTTATGCATGGCACAAAGTGTTGCGGGAAGCTCGCTCAGAACTGTCTGGCAAAACCATTTGCTGAAGTCGGCTGATTAATAGGTTGGGAAGCCCGAATCAGATATGCATAAGGGAGCATAAATTGAAGATTTAACACTGTGCGAGTTGTGTTTGTCAGTCGGTATGATCCCGAACGATGTCGAACGTTCCGAAAAGGGTTCCTTTTCGTCGACTACTAGTAGCTGCCAGTTTTGGACTCCGATGTTCACAAAAATCGCGTGAGAAAAACTTCACTGGCATTGATTCTCCTTCCGATTGACAGACATCGACAGCCAACACAGTACCGGCCACATCAAGAGGAAGTCCTTTGGAGGCTGTCATTCTGCTTACTCGCCGCGGCGTCCTTACCTTGGTGTGATTTATCACTTGCAAGACCATCCTCATTGTAAATTTCTGGGCAACTAGGCTTGGGTTCCTTTCTATAGATTAGTAGACCGCCCTCGACCGAAGAGCTTGCTCCACGAAGCTTCTATCTTGCGTAGACCTGGATAGCCTTCAGCTGTCGGTCGAAGTTGTCTCAGTCTCGCGCCATACACAGACTCAGAGTATTGTTGCAGTGCTTATTGACGACACGATGGTGGAAAACGATTTTGGTAGATGACCAACATACCAGGCCCGGTCACTAGCCCAGGTCGCCATTTTCCCTTTCGCGCCGAATACTGCCTGCGCGCAGCTCTGTTCACCCAGAAGTACTTGGGACAATTGCACAGCCATGTCTCGAGCTCTTTTGCTCGCGAGATAGTGGCAGGTAAGAGGTAGCAGGCATTACAGCAACACTTGTTGCAGCCATGGCGCTTCAAGAAGAAACCACGACAAATCATCTGTAGAAAACTTCACCAAGACAGTGGCCGTCATGGCCTCACTAGCATTGGTCTTCCACCACCACTTGCTCCCACAAGGAGCGCGCGAAGCCACAACCAACATGACAGGACATGTGCCAGCGTCTCGGTGCCATAACCCGGCCAAAAATGCCAACCTACCGCCATGCTCAACTACGGCGCAGCAGCTGTCAGACGGCCCGCTCCCGGCGGCGGAACGATCGGGCCTCACCCGACCGGCCCTTGCGCTAGACCCTGTCCTTTTGGTTGTGATTTACCACACGCCTTTTGGCGACTTCACCATGGTTTCTCGCCCGCAGCATGGTGTAGTCAAAACGAGTTTGTGCTCGGACCCAGCGTATATATTGCAGGAAGCGGTGAGCCCGCGCAGAAATGTGAGGGGTTTGGGTTGCTTGGTACAAGATTTGCGGCTCGCCGTTGGTTGCGAGAGGGTGTCTGGATGTGACACGAAAAGGTCGCGTGCAGCTGGTGGTCGCACTTCAATAGAAGCCGAAAGGCTAGGTAGTTTTGACTTTTGAAATCTGCATAGTAAGTTTTTCTGCACGCTGATCGTCAGGGGAAAATCCAGGAGTGTGCTTGTCTCTGCGCATCCGTCACACCAACTAATATGTCAATCAATAAGTCCGGGCCTTTGGGCAGGCTGGTAAAGCTTTGACGCTTTATTGTTGTGGCAATCATGCAATAAAGTTTTGACCAAGACGAACAAGTTCAGCATCCTCACTGGTCAAGTATGATGACTGCTTCGAGAATTGCTTTCATATGACATTTATGCTGGTGGGCCTGGGACATTTGTCCCAGTGAACGCAAGATTCTGACGTGTCAAGGTGCCAATGCAGTGTGCGACGAGCCTTAGTGCAAGCGTTGCTGTCCCTGGTGCGGACAAATGTTGCGCAGCAGGGTCTTAGTGGTCTTGTTAAGGCAGATGGTGTAGCACGATTGGCAAGCATGTTTCGAAACGGATAAACACATTAACGCTGTTTGTGTGGTGCATCCAAGCAGTGTGATGATCTCTCATGCTTGGGCGTGACAGCCGGGAGCATGTGCAAGGAAAATAGTGAGCCGTGAGCCGTCGAGCGCAAGCTGTGTGGCGACTCAGGAAACAGAGCGGACAGGTTTGGCAGCTGCAGTGGGGGGCCAGCGAAGGGCGTGTTTCATGTTTCCACTGCTTCTGCACAAGTGACTGGGAGCAGAGAGGCAAGCAAATGTCTGGGGTGGATCGCAGTCCCACGTTGCTCGCTGGGAGGGGGTGGGGAGACAGCGAGCTTGCAGCGACTCGGGCGTTTCGACGCATCAACCGAGCGTTCATCCGAAGACGATATCGAATCATTTACAGGTTGAGTGTTGAAACGTGCGGCTGCAGATGAGGACCAGCCAAACGTGACAAAGCAGCGGTATTTGATTGCGAGCAACAGGGTGATGGAACCCAGAGCGGCAGTATGACGGTCAGCAAAGTCCAGGAAAGGAGAGGATCAATTCACTCTGCCCCGTTCTAGGTCCCGGGTGCCAGGTGATCGGGATTTGCCCTTGGGCGGTGATCATCCGTGGCAAGGCGGGAGCTCCCTTCTGCCACCGCGTAGATCCCTTTGATTTGCTCCGTGGCTTAACTTAATGAATCACTTCGTTCGTGAGGAGTCAAGTGTCAGGTCAAGTCAAAAATAGACGGTTAGGCAGGGGGCGGAAGACTGGGGGGTTGAGGACGAACAATAGGTATTGACGAGGCATTGACATGTTGACAAGGCCTCATTTCCACCCGCCGAGAATGGGGTCCATCAGAGCCACAGGATGGTGCGCGCCACAGCCCAAAACCGTCCGACAGCGCTAAAATGAGATGGTGTTGCTGCTGTAGGCCCCTGTCGCGGGGCCCCTGTCCGGCGCAGTTGTTTCAGAAACATTCGCCGGGCAGAGTGGTGGCATTGGCTACTCCGACTCGTGATAGGTAACATCGAAGGGTCCTCCCTGGAGAACTGGGCATGGTAGCTTTGTCAGGTTGTGCTAAGGCTGTGATGAGTCTTGCAAATTTGTCCAGAATGAATAATGCTGCTGTACCGAATATGGGCAAATCCATTATACGATAGCATACCGCTCGCTATGCAGCAAGGCAAAAAGTCTCCACGGCAGACAGGAAGTCGGTGGGCAAAAGACAAATATAGGGCAAGGTTCATGGGATAAGATCGGCCATCATTTAAGGAGAAAAGGGACTGAGCTCGATTTCCTCTTTGGGCCAAGTGCGGCGGCTGGAAACACCCGCTGCCCCTGGACGTTAGGACCGATTCGACAGGAAGCCATCTCCAGAATTCAACCTCACCCCTTGTTCGTGCCACCTTTTTTGCCGGGTCTCTTCGTCCCAAGTTTAGACTTCTCTCAACCTCCGCTTGTTTGCCAGGCCCAGCAGGAAGCTTGAGGTAAGGGATCTGTTTGGTTTCCACTGCAGATCTTTCACGCTGCCCAATGCCATGCGCACAAGGACAAATCGCGGCCTCTGCTCATCTCGAGTCCCGGGCCCTGGCAGGGTATATTTGTTGCTCCCAATGAGCATGGAGGCCCGCGCTGAGTTACCATATCCAACAAAGCTTGGATCGAGAGACTCGAAGCTTAGCATGAACCTCATAAAAGCCTTGGGACGAATGAGGTGGGCGGATGTGAGAAATGTGGTCAGACGCGTGCGCTGCTGGACGGGGCGCATTTCATCTGTGCTGCTATGCCTCGACACCGACCGCAGCGCAGTTCTACAGTTCTACCACCGTCCATTCCATAACAGATGACTCAGGGAAGAATAGTGTACTATACAAATCCAAGCTACTTTGTAGCCTACCTCGGCTGCTAGTGCCGCACAACAGAGAGGAGGAAGGGGGTCACGTCTGAGTTCGGATGAAGAGTCCGATAAAGATTAGTAGGAAACATGCTATGATAGCAGGGAAACGTATTGGACCAGGCACAGGGGTCTGGGATATATGCTTTGAAAACAATACCAGGGCACCAGGAAAACAAGTGGAGGTTCACGGTGGCCATTTTGAGTGGAACACAAAGGTTGACTGGTCGAGGCGAATTCTAATTTTCGTACCCGCACATGTACCTGCATTGGGCGCCTATACCATCCAGCCTACCCAGCCAGCCAGCCCACCTCCTCCCACACACCCATGCAATGCCTCCTATGCCTCAAACCGCCAGACAGACACTTTCTTTCACTACTTTATTACCAGTTCATTCCCTTCCATTTCGGAGGCTTCTCTCTTTTTCCTTGCTCCCCTCCTGTCAACAAACCATTTTTACGTCCTCCCTTTTGGACATCTGCGCTATCCATTCTTTCTTTTTGAGACGCTCTGCGAGTCACTCTTTCACTCTCTCATCTTTCCCGTATTATCAGCCTTGTCGACCTTGATCGGTCCGACTTCAGCAGCGCCTTTTCCAAACATCCCGTGAGTAACACCATTTTGATATCTTTCTCGTTTGTCATCCCGGGTGCTTGCATCTGCTTTATCGCACGAATACCAAGTCCCATTCCTCGCAAACCCCCCTCCCTCATTTCCCACTGGTTTGATGAAGCCATCTCGGTCCACTAGACTACGCGACTCATCCACTTGGCCAAACCTTGCAATATATCAATACGACAGCCTTTCGCCCCAAAAAAATAATCACGAGCACAGAATTACCGCATCTTGGCCTCGTGGATGTGTGTTGCTGAGTGAGTGAGTCGCGAATATGGTCTGAGGTCGATCTCAAGCGAGGCCGCCTTTTCGATACTTGGGGAACTCTATGTTATGGCAAAACAGTCTTGGAGGCTCTGGCATTGTCTGGCAACCCAAGGGCTTCACCAATCATATCAACGACTGTTGGTGGCTCCTTGAGGAGCGTGCCTTTGTTTGCTGGGCAGGTTCCATTGTTACCGATGGGCCAGCCCTCGTCAATCAAGTCTAGGACTCACTGGGACTCTTTTGCACACTGACTCTACACAATACCCATTATCCGCCTAAATCACTTTATATACCCTGCTCGAGGTTGGCTCACTTACCAAATCTGTTTCTTGAAAACAATACACTCCTCCTTCAGCGATATATCATCCGATATTTCAAAATATCAGACGTACCCACACAACTGCATTGACTAACCAAACACACCAGTCTTCGGTTTTTTTTCATCAGACATTCAAGATAGCTGCGCTACTCTGAAAATGATCTTCACAAAACTTGCCTCGTGCCTGGCGCTGGCACTCCCCGCCTTTGCGGTCCCAGCTCCTCAGGCCTCGACTGCTGCTTCTTCTAGCTCTGGCTATTGGGTCTCGTCCATCACACGCCAAGGTACCGCGCCTTTCGGTGGCAACGACTCATACAGCATCTTCCGTAGTGTTACAGACTTTGGCGCCAAGGGTGATGGAGTCACCGACGACACAGATGCTATCAACAGCGCCATCTCCTCTGGTGGACGTTGTGGCGAGAACTGCGAATCGTCGACTGTCACTCCTGCCATGGTCTACTTCCCCGCCGGCACATACCTAGTCAGCAAGCCCATTGTCCAATACTACTACACCCAACTGGTTGGCGACGCCACCAACCCTCCGACTCTCAAGGCTTCCTCCGCCTTCTCCGGCATGGCCGTCATCGACGCCGACCCTTATGAAGATGATGGCAGCAACTGGTGGGTAAACCAGAACAACTTCTTCCGTCAGATCCGCAACTTTGTCATCGACATCACTGCCCAGCCTGTCACTGAAGGTGCCGGCATTCACTGGCAGGTCGCCCAGGCTACCTCGCTGCAGAACATTGTCTTCAACATGAACACGGACACCTCTGATGCCAACGCGCAGAAGGGTATCTTCATGGACAACGGCTCTGGAGGTTTCATGAGTGACTTGACCTTTAACGGCGGTGGCTATGGTGCCTTTTTCGGCAACCAGCAGTTCACCACCCGCAACCTGACCTTCAACGGATGCAACACTGCCATCTTCATGAACTGGAACTGGGCTTGGACTCTCAAGGACGTCACCATCAACAACTGCAAAGTCGGTCTCGACATGGCCACTGGTGTTACATCCCAGACTGTGGGCTCCGTTCTTTTCCTGGACTCCACGATCAGCAACACGCCAATCGGTGTCAACACCAGCTACGTGACCACCCAGACTGGCACCAACGGCACCCTCGTCCTTGACAACGTCGACATGACCACAGGTGTCACCACCGCCATTCACGATGCCTCTTCGGGCGCCGCCGTTCTCGCGGGAGGCTCAGTTGTCAAGGGCTTCATGCAGGGCAACTCGTACTCCAGTGGTACAGCTACCGCTTTGCAGAAGGCCGCCGTCTCCAACAGCACCCTGCCCTCATCCTTGATCAACTCCGACGGCACCGTCTTCACTCGTTCGAAGCCTCAGTACGAGACTCTCGCCGCTTCCAGCTTCGTCTCCGTCAAGGCCGGCGGTGCCAAGGGTGATGGCTCTACCGATGATACCGCAGCGATCCAGAAGGTTCTTGATGCTGCGACCTCCGACCAGGTTGTCTACTTTGACCATGGCGCGTACGTTGTCACCGACACCATCAACGTGCCCAAGGACGTGAAGATCACTGGCGAGGTTTGGCCAATGATCATGGCAAAGGGCACCAGCTTCAGCGACAAGGCCAACCCCAAGCCTGTCTTCCGCGTCGGCCAGCCCGGTGACACCGGTTCCGTCGAGATCTCCGACATGATCTTCGAGACCCTCGGCCCCGCCCCTGGTGCAATCATGATCGAGTGGAACTTGAAGGGATCCTCCAACGGCGCAGGTGCCATGTGGGACGTTCACACCCGCATCGGTGGCTCCGCTGGCACTGAGCTGCAGCTTTCCCAGTGCGCCAAGAACCCCAACGCCACGCACACCGCAAACGCAGACTGTGAGGGCAGCTTCCTCATGATGCACATCACTGACTCTGCCTCCAACGTCTACTTCGAGAACACTTGGTTCTGGGTTGCCGATCACGACCTCGAGCTCGGCGCCGACTCGCAGCAGATTGACATTTACAACGGTCGTGGTGTGCTGATTGAGTCCGCCGGCCCCGTCTGGATGTACGGAACTGCCTCGGAGCACTCCCAGCTGTACAACTACCAGCTCAACAATGCCAGCGCCGTCTACATGTCGCTCATCCAGACCGAGACTGCCTACATGCAGGGTAACCCCGATGCCACAACCCCCTTCGCCGCCAACGCCACCTACAACGACCCTTCGTTCGCCTCTTGCTCGTCCACTGAGCCGTGCGCTCGTACCTGGGGTCTGCGCATCGTCAACTCTGAGGATGTGTACGTGTATGGTGCGGGTCTGTACTCCTTCTTCGACAACTACGACCAGACCTGCCTCGAGACCGAGAGCTGCCAGACCAACATGGTCTCCATTGAGACGAGCGCTGCACACATTTTCGGTCTATCCACCAAGGCCGCTGTCAACATGTTGACAGTGGACGGAAAGAGTGCTGCAATTGACAGCGACAACCGCAACAACTACTGTGCAACCATCTCTTACTTCTCGACTGGCGCTTAGAATGTGCCGTCTGATGGTAATGATTCGGTCAGCAATTATGGTGACGGTTCGAGCAGCACTGTGCCTGTCTCTTTGACCACCGAGATGGCCTCTTCCTCCAGCAGCGCAACAACTTCAACGCTCACGGTCGTGGTCTCATCCACGGTCACTGTAGCCGCTTCTTCTACGGCAGATCGCTGTTGGGAACACAGGCGTGCTATGGCCATCGCAAGAGCGTCGGAGCTGTGAAAAGCCTGTCTCATGAAACTTCTTTCACTTCTATGGTGCGGGCCCCTCAATTGGGCATTTTTTATATCTTTGCGTTACATTTGGAATATCATTAGGGAGGAAAGGCAGGGCGGCCAAGGCTTGGAGTTAACGGCATACAAAGGAAATACCATTCTCAAAACATTGCGTCAGAAATATTGGGTGGAGCAGCTGGGCTACTGCTCGGCGCCGCCTCCGGTTTGAGGCATGAGTAGGTGGCCCAGCCTAGTACATAAGACTACCTACTTAGAACGAATGAGTTCTACCTACTTCTTTGGTCTCTACGAAAAATGTGATGTGACTCTTATGACCTGAGACTATGCGCGTAGCGTTTGAGGCGAAGCTGGTCGTGGATGATGGAAGCTCAGCAAATTACATACAGGGAGTCAAACTTGGCCTGTAGAAACATAAACATCAAGGTGTACGCAACACATCAGGTGGCGAGCTGATTGTGTGGAAATGTGAAGGGCCGGGGTGCCCGTTGACCGATCGGGATCTCGATGCAATCTCATCAGTAGTTCGCAACTGTACATGTTTCTGTCTCGTGGTTTACTGGATGGTTTACTGGAGGACACATTCGGTGCTCAAACCGCTTCGTAGAAGAAGGCACAGGTCGCGGACGGAAGCTCATCGCGAGACGAAACGAAGGCATCATCCATTCTGGCGGATTCCCTTTTTCTTCAGTCGTCGTTCAAAGCAGCAAGTGCCTTCCAGTAGTCGGCTCAATAGCTAGATCCTAATGAGAGGACATACAAATCGAACAAATACCTTTACCAAAATCGCCATACGCCTAGTAACGTATCAAGGAGAGTTGGACTATCTTATATGGGATTGCTGGTGATTGTGTGTGTGCGTCTCATTCTACCCAACGGCACTCTCCTGCTGGGGCTGAGAACCTACCCTACCTACCTGGCACCGAACAATCAGACTGCGATTAGATCTTGTAGGAAGAACATGCACAACGATCAATCAATGGCAATGTCATTTTCCATGTCTCATTTGGCACTCGTAATTCAACATCTCATAATGAACGGATCTCAAAGTAAGAAACCAAGACCATACACGCAAACTAAACTTTTGCTAGCTGCTCTAACTGGACTTGCACTGGACCTATACTCAGGCAAGAGAAACCCAAGTAAATGCAGCCTAACTTTAGTATCATTGTCCAGTTGATCCACGCACTCACACACAGCCAGCTTGTCTCCGCACAAGCGTGCCAGGCGACAGCCTACCTAGCACCAGTTGACAAAAATGGAGCAGTGCAAATTTGACATCGAAAGAAAAGCCTTCACAACCCAAGACGCATGTTACATCCATCTCGCATCTTTTCTTTTCCACGTCTCTGCTCTGGAACTACCCAGGCGTCGCCACGAGGAGGCGCAGAGTCCGATTTCGACGCCCATAAAAAAAAAAAAAAATCTAGAAAAAAAAAAAAATCTAAAAACCTAGCTGCCAGCTCATCTGAGCTTTTCTCGTTAGGAAATGCTGGCAGCTAAGTCGGGCATATCTATCCACGAATGCGTCGGCTGGTAGCCATCTGGACTTGCGTGCCAGGGATATGCTCCAACCGAGACGAAGAACAGCTCATTTAGAATTCGCTCCCTCGCAGCCAAAGTTTTGAACCTCTAAACACATATGCCTCGGCTGGAAGCCATCTGGGCTTACGCGCCAGGGATATGCTCCAGCCGAGACGAAGATGATCTTTTGTAGATCAGCTCAATTGGCCAAGGTGGCGCAGGAAACGCTGACAACTAGAGGATTCAACCAGATGAGAAGCATCTGCCAATAATATAAGCAAATGCGAAGAATAGTAGCGCCGAGTCTTGCTGCGAAAGCTGCAAGATCAAATTCATATAAGCCCTGTCTGCGCAGGCCAAAAATTGCACACGATAAGTTCAGATTGACTCATCTCCTCAACTTTTTTTTTTGGTCCTAAATGTTAATTCTGGTAGACCGCCTCTCCGCGAGGCAAGAATGTACTAAGATGTTGTTAGCAAATGGATTAGAATGAAACGAAAGATGGCAGAATGTGAAATCCAGCCACAGGCCTCTATAGATGGATGCCAGCGGGACAACCAAAGGAAACGGATAGTCGCTGCGGATCAGTTAGCATCTCCGCCATTCATCAGTGGCTGCGCAAGCACAGATAACAAGTGACACCTCCGGAAGCACTACGTCTCAACATCTTCCTCTGGCTGCACCGCTTTCGGGCGCTTTTCGAACAAGGCATGGTCGTATTCCACATCCTTGTGGTTCCGTGTGAAGTGCTTCTTGCCGTTGGTGATGCTGACGGCAGTCTTGCACAGTGTACAGAACAGCTCCATTGGCTGTCTCTTGGCGTAGTGCTTCCGAGAACGCTGCCGCGAAGAGGTTTTCTTGGCGTCCTCTTTGAAGTCTTTGGACTGTTCGTTCGCATCTGCATCTGCGATCGCGAACTGCTCGGCCTGAAAATCGGCCTGTGTCGTGACCCTCATATCAACAAGCTTGTGGTCCCAAGTCTCGCCCTCGTGCTTTTGGTCGAAGTGGTCTTTTAGATTGCCGATCTTCGAGAAGCTGTACCCGCATTCGTAGCAGATGGCCCGGGGCTTGCTCAGGTCCGTGGGTACGCCGCCATTACGTGTCTGCTTGAGCGTTGGCTCAGGGCGAGACAACGGTGCAATGGGCTCGGTCGACTTTCCCGAGACATTGGGGACCTTGGCTGTCGTCGACTCGTCGTCGTCCCACATCGCATCATTGTGACACTCGAGAACATGCCGCTCGAGGCTCTTCTGCTTCATAAAAACGAATTCACACTGCTTCCCTGTGGTTGGGTCATTATGGAAGCAAGGGAATTCAGGCAACTCGGGGCCCTCAAAAGCCTTGGACGTCGTCGACTCGTCGTCGTCCCACGTCGCGTCGTTGTGACACTCAAGAACATGCCGCTCGAGGCTGCTCTTCTTCATGAAAACGAATTCACATTGCTTCCCGGTGCTTCGGTCATGGTGGAAGCAGTGAAATTCGGGCAGCTCGGGGCCCTCGATGACTCTGGACCGTTTGGGCTCCTTGGGGGCCTTGGGTGCCTTGGGCGGCTTGGGTGCCTTGGGCGGCTTGGGGGCCTTCGGAGCCTTGGGCTCCTTGGGGGCCTTCGGAGCCTTGGGAGCCCTGGGAGCCTTGGGAGCCTTGGGTGGCTTGGGAGTCTTGGGTGGCTTGGGAGCCTTGGGTGGCTTGGGAGCCTTGGGCGCCTTGGGTGCCTTAGGAGGCTTGGGTGCCTTGGTAACCCCGAGCAGCACTACCACACGTTTTGGATCCCATTCAGATTTATCGTGATGCTCGAGGAAATGCTTCCTCACGGTACGCTTCTGCGCAAAATCGCGCTCGCATTGTTTCCCTGTATCTCGGTCGATGTGGTAGCACTGAAACCGGCTCGGGACCAAGGGAGCATTGGGATCCTTGGGAGCCTTGGGTCGCCTGGTAACCCTTATTGATTCATGGTTTCCATCCCAGTCAGCTTCATCGTGAAGCTCAAGGAAATGCCTCTTCAGGTTGTCCTTTCTTGAAAAATGGAACCCGCACTGTTTCCCTGTTTCTTGGTCGACATGGTAGCAGTTGAATCGTGGCTTGGTTGGGTCTTTGGCCCTCCTTGGATTGGCCTTCTTGCCTGTGGATGCTTTCACACCTGTGTAGCGAATGTAGGCATCATGCCTGGCCACAGTCTGACAGGCAAAGGAGGCTGCGGCGTTCCACACCATGTCTGTGTACGCTCCTCGCTCATAATTGCTGGTGTGGAGAAGATGATGGGGGTGATAAACAAGAAAGATCAATTTCTTGACCTCACCCGAAAAGCTCTTGACCATGTAGAAAGCAGTGGTCTGGTTGAAGACATGCTTAGGGACTCTAATTTCGCAGTCGTCTGGACCGACAGAATGGCGAAATTGCACTTGCTGTATGCGGTCTCCTGCTTCGAGGTGGACATCATTCCGCCACCCCAGGACATTCTTTTCACCGACGAAGACAATGACTCTGGAGTGGCTGTTCAACTCGCGAATGAATCTCGCAAAGCGTGCCTCAATCTTGTCCCAGTTGGGGTATTGTTCTGCCCACTTGATGCCGCCGGATTTCTCGGACACGAAATCATGCCTGAGCGGAATTCGGTCCTGGGTGCGGACGAATCCGTTGAGCCCGAACTTCTCTTCGTGAATCCGAAGACACGGATTCGTCCTGTCCTGAACGTGTCCATATGCAGGGTGCGTCGTCCGGAATGTGGGATAGTGGAACACTGCGGACAGAGGCGCAAAGAGAGTTCCGGTAGGCTTGACGAGATCCTTCATGCTGATATGGCCAAACGACAATGTTACAACATCCGCCACAAGCTCGACCCAAAGATCATCGACGTGTTGACAGTGACTGTCCCATGCAGGCGTCGTCTTTTGCATCCAAGCGTCAATGGGCACGCTCGCTTGGGTTAGCGAGCCATTTTGGATGCCATCTTGTATTTGATGGCGGAATTTGCGAAGAGCTTCCTGGCTGTCGTCGGACAGCATACCGATCTGGAGGAAAAGCTCGTAGGTCTCCAGATGGGCGAAACTCTCAAGGCCCACACCTGAGAGGACCCTTCGAGCCTGGTCGGTGGGACTGCTGAGAGTGACTGGCAGTGAGGACTCAGAGATATCAAGCTCCTCTTCAGCCCCATCGCGCTCATCGCCCTCGTCGTTGTCGTTGTCGTCGTCGTCATCATCATCGTCGTCCTCGTCGCCCTCGTCATTACCGTCGTCCTCGTCCTCGTCCTCGTTCTCTTCCTCGTTGTCGTCGTCGTTGTCGTCGTCATTGTCGTCCTCATCGTCGTCGTCGTCGTCGTCGTCGTCGTCGTCATCACCCTCGTCGTCGGCACTCTCAGACTCAGTGTGCCGGTCAGTCTCGGCACCGGCCACACCCGCAAACTCGCTCTGATTCAATATTAGACGTAGCATGTGAAGGTTATTGGAAATCGGACTCACATCACCGAATACTTTGGCTCTCTTGGAGACCGGAAAAGCTAACTCCTCAGACAACAATCTCTTCATACTAGCACCAGATTTGGTACCAGAAGATTGAGCTGCTCCATGAGCCTTTGTAAGTGGTGCCATCTTGATCAGAAGGTACGAAGTAGAATTTGGGAAAATAGGGACAGTTTTGAGATCAGAGTCGAAGATTTTGCTTAGAGCATCACAGGAACATGGGCTGTGTCGAGGTGTTGGTTGACCAGAAGAGAGTCTTGAACAGCTTCGACATCATCTTCGCAGCTTCTGGTGGGAAAATGTCACGAGTGGTCATGTGTCGCTCTTTCCTTCCCCGTCGCGACGTCTACGTCTGTGGGTGCGAGCAGACTGTGCCTTCCTTCCCAAACGGGAGGACCAAAGCACAGTTCCGCCATGGCAAGGTACCTTCCTTCCGCTTCAAAATCTGGAGTCCTCAGCCAATTGGCTCTTTGTGACCTCATTATCACGATTGGATAGATGGTAGGAGGCTTGGTCCCTAGTAGTCGTGCCTCGGACCAGGACGTATGATGCACGCATGGTCTTTTGAGATTTGGAAGATGAACCTGGCTGTCAATTCGAGCTGGCCTGGTGAAGTGGACTTCAATTTTTTGTGCGGCGAGAAAGAGTCAAATCTGTTGAAGCCAGTATTGATAACATCAGAGGGTTCTGGTCATGATGCTATAAGGTTCCCCACCGACGGATAACGAGCACATGCACATCAGAGAGAACTCAGGAGAAGAGCACGTTCTACACGTAGGTCTGTGTTGGCATGAGGGGGGGGAGGGACCTGTGGGCAGCGGCATTTCTTGTGTACAGTTCCAGTGCCTGGGTATGTCAATCACGTTGGGATCTATGATTTACACAGAGGATATGATCGAAGTCCATAGCTTATTCTGCAGTTAATTAAATTCGGTCGTCTAGACGTATAAATTGAGAGCAAGGGCAGAGATCTCTGATTTTGAGAGGGGAATTGGTGTGGTGCTGCTGTATTAGGCAAGACCTGATGATGCTCAGTAGTATATATATCCCCCCCGTGGGAATTTCGCTCGCGGGTGACAGTTTACTCTCTTCAGGGAACATCAAAATCAAAAGCTCAAATTCAGTTTTTGTTTTCCCAATTTTTTTCCAAACCCAACCCACAATCGTAAGTGCATCCAACATTCCTTTTCAGACGTTGAAATCAATTGTGCGAGACACACGAGTTGATGTCGCGTGTGGTCGTTGTCGACAAGACGCGTCCGATCTTCGAGCTCGTCCTTTCACTTTCCCTGATCCTTCTGGATCGCACATTTTCTATTCTCAAACACGTGGCAATCCAATTTCATCGAAATCAATTTGCTGAGCATTCTGGGAAGTCCAATGGCTGACAAACTATATATAGAAAATGAACGCCGCCAACGACGTCTCTGACGCGGTCGCCGCTGGCCGGAAGCGCCAGGTTAGTACCTTATTCCAAGTCCTGAGTATTAGCACAATGAATAGCACATGCTAACCTGCCTGTAGCGAGATGAGGCTCAAGACCTCGATGTATGTTACCCACGACTGCCTTGTTCCCTATTCTCGACACTCCCACGCTCCCACACTCCCACACGAGTCACACATCTTGGGCGTGTCCGTTCACTATATGCAGACAGCACTTACCTCCCCTGCCCATTGAGCTTGACACATCTCTTATCCGTCCTCACTAAAGCTTACCTACCATTATTTCCGGCCAAGCTCTCTTCGTTTCCACTCTTCAAAGTACCTAGATACTAACGATTTTTATTTTTTTCAACGATATAGCACGCACAGCGCCGCACCAAGCGCTACCGTGTTGCTGCGCCCGCTTCGGGTGCCAACCTCGTGCCGGTCGCCCCTCGCTCCGGTTCTCCCTCGGCGGCCGCCGTCCTCCCGGCTGCCACCACCTCCGCCGCTCCCGCTCCCGCTCCCGTCCCGGAGACCGCGGCCTCGCTCCTGGCTGCCGCCGTCGCGGCGCGCACCCAGGCCGACGACGACGCTGCCGTCGTCGATGAGATGATCGCCCGGGCCCGCGCGGCCAAAAATCCCGCCGTCGAGTCCGACGAGAGGGCTCAAGAGCTGGAGAAGAAGGCTGAGGAGAAGGCCAAGGAGGAGGCCAGGGCCGTCCTGGGCCTGAACAAGTCGTGGTTTGGGCTTTGGTAGGGGGGGGGGGGGGCGCATTTTTGGGAGGTGTTATCATGGTCTTAATTGCTTCTACTTAATACATGAATTTCGGTGATGCCCACTTGACCCAGTAGCCCAGCTACTCCACCCAATGTTGAACCCTGTGAATACAATTGCAAAATTTTCCATCATGGTCCAGGTCATGAACCAACGCTGCATCTCGGGCTACCTTTCGATACCCTCGGTATATCCTGGGAAGTGCGGCGCTGGGGGTGCTGTATAGAGGAAAAGCATATCGTTAGTATCTAGGAATTAGCACAGTCGTGGGCAACATACAACGGGAGCGAGACCGGCGGCAGCGGTGGTGGAAGCCGTGGGGGCGGCGGCGACCGAGGAAGGACCGGGGCGGGGACCGGCCGGCGAAGCGGGCGCAGCAGAACGGTAGCGCTGCAGGAGGGCGCGGCGCTGGGGGTGCTGTATAGTTGAAAAGCATATCGTTAGTATCTACCTAGGTAGGAGCCAGAACAGCCGTGCGTAACATACTACGAGGCGGTAGTCCTCGTCTTCCTCGTCTCGCTACAAGCAGTTTAGTATTTGCTACTGTGCTGATACTCGGGATTTGGGAATACTAACCTGGCACTGGCGGCCAGCGGCGACCGCGTCGAAGGCGTCGTCGTCGGACTCGAACTCGGACTTCATTTTCTATCTTGCTATAAGCAGTTTAGTATTTGCTATTGTGCTGACACTCGGGAGTTGAAAATACTAACCAGGCGCTGGCGGCCAGCGGCGACCGCATCGACGACGTCGTTGTCGTTGTCGAACTCGGACATCATTTTCTATAAAGAGTTGTCAGCTCTTGCACCCTCCCAGAACACTCAGAAAATACATGAACCATGGAGGCGATCGAAGTTGACGTCTAGATGGTTCAGGGAAAGGGGAAGGGAAAGGGGAAGGGGAAGGACGTGCTTAAAGATCATCTGCGTCTTTTGGTAGGGCATAGTACGTACGTACAAAGGGTGTTCGGCATTGGGTTCATTGGTGTTGATTCTGTGTTCTCCGCTGAGTTCTGCCGCAAGGGCAGAACGGTAAACAAGGTACTCGTGTCCTCGGTTGCTACTGCCACAGCGTCTTTCGACGAGAAACGAGCACACGCGACAACAAGTCGTGTGTCTCGCACAACAAATTCGAATCTGTGGAGAGGAATGATGGATGGATGCACTTTCGATTGTGTGTTGTGTTGGGAAGAAAGTGGGGGGAAGAATCAAAAATTAAGAATTGTTATTGTCGTTGCCTGAGTAGAGTCAGCGAGAGGAAGTCACGAAGGAGGGAGGAATAATACTACTGAGCACCAGGCATTAGGTAATGCAGCAGCAGCACGCCCATTGCCAAGTACACAGTGAAGCCCACCTCACCAGACCACTTCAAAGTGAGAGGCAAGTCATCCCATATAATTCCCATTTCTTAATAAGAGAATTCCAAAAAAATTCCAAAAAGTAAATGAGGCACTCCGGATTTGAACCGAAAACCTTGAGGAGGGTCCTAGGCACGCTCGAACAGAGCTTCTGAAATCTTCTTAACTTCAGCCTTTAACTGGAATCTCACACGCTACCGTTGCGCCAGCGCCCCATTTGGAATGTTTCATGTCGTGGAGAATGAGAAATTGGTCTATATCTCATTGGTGCGGCAAGCTTGGAGATACCGCGGCTCCACCTTGAGGGCTGAGCCAATAGGCGCGCTAGAGCGGGTCTTATCTGATTAGGAGCTTCTGATAGTCGATAAGCATGTGCAGTACGACGTCGGCGGAGCAACAAGGCAGTCTGAACGAGTCTTCGTGGTAAGATGAGTATCAGGCGTGAGCCGCTTTAACATGTCCCCGAAGCGCGAAGATACAGCAGTGGTAAGCTACGGAGCAGGCTTGGAAGAATATATACCAGCTCTCCCTTGATGGGAAAGTCATGTGAAAGGAATGTGTTTGATTTGCTGGGGTTCTGCAATGCGTGGCCCATACTGACATTGCGCCAGCCGCCCACCATCCCATACATACTGTCCTTTGACAGCCAACAACACATAGCCTGGGATATAGATTATTCAGTCCTTTTCTACCGGCTATTCTCTAGAAGTCACCATCGGGTCCATGTGGTGCTGGTGAAATACCGGGTTGGAGCCTTGCAGTACCTTCGACTCGGGTTGAAGGTACGGTCCGTCAGCACAACGACATGCCGAACTTTCACTTATACGCATTTCACCAGAACAATCACTGTAGAGATATATTTGATGTCGAAATGATAGCTGATTGGTGAATTCTATTTTATTCCGCCCTGAAAGTACGTTTCCTCAACTGCGACGAACTTCTCGGGCAAAGTCTTAACCATCAGCCGGGAGAGGTCGGTCTGGCGCAATTGTGTCCCGTACGAGCCAGCTCACTCCTGAACCAAAAGTATATCGGAAGCTCTTCTCCTGCACCTAATCCCGAAGCTCACAATAGAAGCAATAACAATCGAGAATGATAGCCTGTGAGTGACTTTTCTCAACACTATCTGAAATTTTCGTGTGGACAACATCTGCGAGAACCCGAGGGTGAACCGTCTCTCGCCAGCCTGGGCCTCCGAGACTGTGTCAACGGCGACGTAGTAAAAGCAAAGGCAAGACTTTGATGGAGCTACGACTCTTAATCACACCTTCATCTATACAAAGATACTTGATCAACAGTTGTTGCACACCAGGCCGAGGGCGTGGTCGCTTTCACCTCTGCCAATATCGGACCCTACACACGCCCTGCCATGCCCGCCTCAGATACCTATTTCGTCCCGCTTACAACACTGTTTAAGACACTCTTTTACAGAATAATGGAGAGCTCATATATATGTAGCCAATGTTTTTAGAAAGAAAGTACCGTGTCGTACCCTCAGTACTGTTGGGGCGACGTCAACTGCCCGCCAACTACACGCGATCGTACCTGCCATGCGTCCGCGCACGTGGCTCCGGCCCGACAACGGTAATTTGATTCCCTGTCAATATCATCCAGTCATCTTCTTGATTCAGAAGCACGAAGTCATCATGACCTAGTATAAGGCGAGACACTTCGATTACACACGCGAACAGATTGACGGAGTCCCTACGTTTTAGCCCGGTTAGCGGAGGGGGTGGTCGGACTCGGGTCGCGCTCAGCCTTGAGCGGCCATACAATATTCCCAAAGAAAATTTGGCAATATGCCATAGGTTTCACGGGAAGGTTTCTGGTGATTCTTTTGGAGGATTGGTTGTTCAATTGGACAAAGCAGAGAAGCACAGCTGGATCGCACGAGGCGTTCGGAGATTGAGGCCGCAAGCGCAGCCAGATTAGAGAATTGCCACTGTCGTCGTGTAATCACCACTTCACGGCCTGAGGTGAGGTTGAGGAGTGTTCATTTTAACCTAGAGCAAATCAATCGCGCCGGTGGCGCCTAGGTAGGTACCTATGTATAGAAGAACAAACAGCGTGCGCGTCTCACCAAAGAGAAGCATGGTCGTGGTGGACAGGAGGGACCAAGAAAGTTCCCTTGCGGGTGAACTCGATGGTGTCAAGCAGGTTCTTACTAATAGTCGGAAGTGTTGTTTATTCCAAGTCCCGTGCTTTGATGGATTGTAAATTTTTCTTCCTTATATTTGGGTTTGTTTTACATTCGAAACGTTGCTCCAGCCTCAAATCAGTGTGTATTCGCAGGCCTGTATTCTGCATATCTGTATTTGCAGACAAAAGTAACATCACCCTGAGTAATTCACAAGAACATTGGTTTCCCAGCCATTGAGTAGATATTACAAATTTTGCCTTGATATTCATTGCAAAAAACGTTGAAAGGTTCATGTTGAAGCTCTCGCGGCCGCAGTCATGCAGGGATCTTGGGTCGGATCCTTCCCCATTGGCTAGCGCATTCAAGCTGGGAAAGAATTCTTAGCGTCACTGACATTGCCTCGCCCATCTTCAGTCATTGCGACTCGATCATTTGTCTCTAGCCCTCCACGACTTCCTCCCTTCCTCCCCTCTATACGCATACAAAATGGACGCTCCATCATTCGACCAATCCGATCTCGACCGGCTCAGCGTCAAGGACAAGCAGGAGCTCCAGCAATTCATTACAAACGAGCAGCAAAAGGCTCGCATTCAGCAGCGTATGCGCCGCCAATAGCCCAGACTTCCCCTCCGCTGGGGTATTGCAAGGCTGACAAAAATTACAGGAACACACGACCTCACTCAGACCTGCTGGAACAAGTGCGTGACTGGAACAATTAAGGGAAATTCGCTGGACAAGGGCGAGCAGACGTGTCTGGCCAACTGCGTCGACCGCTTCATGGATGTGAGCACGCTGGCTGTCAAGCATCTGCAGAGTCGGTAGATGGGGTATGGGTTAGAACATGGTTGTTGAGTCGGCCGATGTAGTATATCGACCACTTTTTTAAGGAAAAAAAAAAAGCCAAAGACTGGGATAACTTTTCCCTTGGGGAAATGAAGTCGGCCAGGGAAGCGGTAAAATCGACTGGCTTTCCCGGGTTACACGACAGGATCACGAGGCAAAGCGAGACATACACCGTACAATTTACATGGTCAAAGATGCGAGTTGACGTGGGAGGACATGGACTTGTCAATTCATTCCATTGGTATAGAGCCCGTAGGCTTGAGAATCCTCCTTGACGCCTGCAGAATGCCTGAAAACCAGTCCCTTTTTTGAATCCCATAACCGTCCTAGTTCATCACCAGATACCCATCATCCATCCCGAAGAACATTTAGACGAGAGCCAGCTTGGTGGCGGCAATGTCGAGAGCGTCAACATCGGGGGTGAGGCGGGCGTAGGCCTTCTTGGAGCCGTCAGGGCTAGAGATGTTAAAGTTAGCTTGGGTTCGATTGTCTTTTGTTGCATCTTGGTGTACAGAGGTACATACCGGATCAGGGTGTTGATCTTGACGGTGTCGATGTCGTAGAGCTTCTTCAGGGCAGCCTTGATTTGGGCCTTGTTGGACTTGACATCGACGATGAAGACGAGGGTGTTGTTCTCCTCGATCTTCTTCATGGCACTCTCGGTGTTGAGAGGGTGGATGATGATCTTGTGCTCATCAAGGCGGGGCTGGTGCTGGATGGCCTTGCGGAGGTACTTGGGGTCCCGGGCAAGAGTGAGGGTCTTGGGGCGGCGGAACGAGGTCGAGGTTCGGACCTTGGTCTTCTTGTGGGAGTGAACCTGAAGGAGGAGAGCATGGTCAGAACTTGGTCCTTGCAGATCTTATACTGCTTATGTGGGAAGACAAATCATTTCAAAATTACTTACACCCTTCAGCGCGGACTTAGCAGCAGCCTTGGCCTGCTTGGAGCCGGCCTTGCCCTTGGAAGTACCTGATTACAAGAATGACGCATCAGCAATCGCCCTTTCTGCGATGAAAGAACTCGCAAAATCTGCTGCTGCTGGAATGCATCGCATCGTCGCCTGAGGTTTGCGGGTGGTCGAGGTCGGTCTCATCATTTAGCCCATTGAATTTTTTGGTCGAGACGGTCGACCTCGTCCACCCTCAGGTTGGAAGCGCGCGCAACTTCATTTTTTATCGAGTTCGATCTCAAGTTGAAGGAATCGTGTTCAGGGAGTTGTACCTGTCTTGGAGGGAGCCATTTCGAATTCTCTGCGAGGAATTTGCGTCGTTGAATTCGAGGTGTCGTGGTTGTCGAAGAGGTTGTCGGGTCGCGAGAGAGAAAGTCACTGGGGGAAAAAAATTAGGTCAAGGAGTTTCGAGGTCCCACCGCCAGTTTTCCAATTTTGGCGCTAGTCTGTTTCCAGACAGGTCCAAAGTTATTCCGTCTCAGCCAATCACATAAGCGACTCGCTCACATTCAGCAGCAATCTTGAACGTCTTCTTAACTCATATGCTAATCTCGGATTCTGAGTTCTTCCATTCAATCAACAAAAGTGATCATGGGAGTCAACAAGAAGAAGAAATCTAAGCTCAAGTTGACCGCTGGGCGGCCGCCTGTAATCCAGAAACCGAAAACCATCTCCAGGAAGGCCACACAATCCCTCATCAGTCAGATCCACACCCTGGAAAAGAGAAAGAAGCAAGCGGAGCGAGATGGTGACAAAGCTGCCGAGACGAAGATTGCAGCAGAAATCAAGTCACTTGGAGGAATTGAAAAGTATCAGCAGGCCAGTCTTCAGGGGCAGAGGAACGACCGCGGAGGAGACAGCTCGAGAGTCCTCTTGGAATGGCTCAAACCCATTGAATCGGAGTTGAAAGCCACCATTACGGGCAATCCGTCTCATCGCCTACGGATGCTTGAAGTGGGAGCCCTTAGTACCACAAACGCTTGTTCCCGTAGCGGGTTTTTCGATATTCAACACATCGACCTCAACAGCCAAGGCGACGGCATCCTCCAGCAAGATTTCATGGAACGGCCTCGACCGAAAGACGATACCGAACGTTTTGACATTATCAGCCTATCCTTGGTCCTCAACTTTGTTCCGGAACCAGTGGGGCGTGGTGACATGCTTCTCCGAACTTTGGACTTTCTCCGCCTGCCGGCGTGCCTCAGAGACGGGACGATGACATCGCTGAAACCGTACTTCCCCAGCTTGTTTCTCGTCCTGCCAGCACCTTGCGTCTCGAACTCTCGGTACCTCGATGATAAAAAACTCAACTCTATCTTGGTGTCTCTGGGCTACCAAATGACAAGGAGGAAGATGACCCTGAAGCTGGTCTATTATCTGCTCACACGAATCGCCGACCCGCCGCCATTGCTCGGCTCGGGTATGGCGTTCACCAAGAAGGAATTACGCTCCGGTGTATCAAGAAACAACTTTGCTATCGTACTCAAAGCCCCCTCATGATGAGGATCTAGAAGTTGTCGCATGACAGGGAAAGCAAGGATTGCTTAGGGCATGAGTGCACGTGGACGACAGGAGCTCCTGCGGGAATGCGGGATGGGTCTGGCAGCTCCTTGACATTGGTTCGTGTCTGACTCTAGGGCTCTTCATCTCGTCTCCGAAAAGGGCTCTGGATTGTCATCAACACACCTGCCCTGTCTCAACCTCTCGATATTTGCTAACGGCCCGACCTCTCGATTATACTTCCAAGCGCCCCAACAAGTCAAAGCTATGCATTGGAATAGCTGCATTGCACAGGAAAGTTCGAGTATCCACAGCGCATATTATGCCTTCGTCGTTGGAATCCGATGAGACAAACCTTCTGTGCGTCCAAAGTCCCTTACCGTGGCAAGCTCAAAGCCGATGCATATCTGCTCGCTGTGCCGCTCCACCGCTGGGGTCCGACGCTCATCATTCGATCTGTGAATCCAAAAGGATAGATATGCTTTGGTCCTGTAACCCAGTCTGTATTGGTCCGTGGACGGATGTTGTGCATGCCAGCCGCTTGCCGGAGAGCTCGGAATGAGGAGTAGCTGTCGCAGTCGCCGCACAGCCTTGGTCCAGGTTCCTCATCAAATCGAGTAGCCATCCACGGACAGCTCTTGAGAAGTCGGCCGACAATTCTTCAGGAGCTGTTCAGGTTTGAGTATGCTTCTTGGTAGCTGAGCAAATTGTTAGACAGATCATTTCATTTGGCAATGCTGAAGATGCTTTGCATAGACAACACGTCATGCCCCTCTTGGGTACGATGAGGGCAGTGTCTACAGGGCCAAAGGCGAATGGCGTCTAGATTCGTCCCTTGCCGAGCTCCAGGGGGTCCGAGAGCAAAGCCTTATCACGAGGCCCTACCGAAATTGACATGACGGGAGTCTGAATCCAAAGCTACAATGCGAAACGGAACGGAATTGATCAATTCACCACCGGGGTGCAAAGCTAAATCTTTCAATATCCTTGCTCGCCAGCCTCTTGTGGCACGAATGAGCTCGATCGTAATAATCAGTATTGGCATCTTGGCTTTGACGACACGCTACTAGACCGGGAAAGCTGTCTGGCGTGCGAGCCAACGTTCAACGCAGGGTGATTCGGGCATTTCTCTGCTGCTTGCTTATGGAACTACCAGAGTTTCCTTCTTCGGATGATCCGCTCTCATGCTCGAAGTTAATTGACGTGGACACGCACCGGCGAGATCTTGTTCGCGCTACTTGACACGTTGATTATGCGGGCTCCCGAACGGCGAGCGCAACGTTGGCGAACAGCCTTAGAGGGCGTGGGGCCGTAGCTTCGCTTGCCGTTGCATGATACTAGTCGTTTTTCACAACAAGTCAGCATCTCCATAGTCTCCAGAAACGCAATCTAAACAAAACGTCTTCTCCTGTACCAAAAGGAAAGGGAAAAGCAATGGGTAGACCCCATCTCCATGCTGATAGATCTCACGAAAAAGAAATAGTCCGTGCCCAATGCAGGTTGGCGCCATTGGGGAATCGGCTCTGGGCGCTTGCACCAGCTGACCGGCGATCTCGTGGGGCCTATGGCATCGGCAGAGGCAGAAGAGGGGAAATTTGAAGTCTTAGGTGGCGCGGATCTTGTCACTGGTGAAATTTGGTCGGGGTCATCTTGGGTTTGACTATTCACTAGAAACGTGTGTACAGAGTAAGGCGCGGGCACGATGGGTGGCTTTGTATTGGGCGTTCGAGCCGTCCCCAATGTTGGGGAGCCAGTTGGACCGCGAGCCTCTTTGTTGGGCTGATTCGGAGTGCCACATGTCAAGATGAACACCAGACGTGCAATCTAATTGCAGGCTTCAGTCCGTGTTGCTGTGGACAGGAAGATGGTCATTGTTTGCTACTGCAAGCGCGCTGGGCCTACACCTCAGCTTAGCGATGAAGTAGAGCCTGTGCCCACCGCACTATCAGCCGACCACTACAGGTTAATCTCGTCCAAGCTCCGAACAACCTTGTGGCTTTTCTCTGCGTCCTCGGGCAGCTCATTGTTGCCCGGTCTCTGCACTACGAAGCTCTTCATGCCCGCGGCCTTCGCAGCCTCAACCTCTCTCACATTATCACTCAAGAACAACCAACCTCCGACCGGAGTCTCCTCATATTTCCCAGCAATCTTCTGATAGCTGCCAACTTCCTGCTTCAGTCCCGCGTTGACAGTATCGAAGTAATCCGTAATCAACAACGTTAGGTCATTCTGTGCCTCATAGTCGGTATGCTTGAAGAGCAGCTTCTGCGCGGGTACCGAGCCTGACGAATATATCATGATATCTAGCCCTGAAGACTTCCAAGCCAGCAGCTTAGGTGGCACGTCTGCAAATAGCGGCGCCTTCAGCTCGCCCGTCGCGTAGCCATTCTCCCAGAGGTACCCCTGCAGGCTCTTGAGGTAGGCGATTTTGACATCGCGGCTCATCAGATCTGCTACATGCGCCTGGAGCGCGGCGGGTGAGTCGCGATATTCTGGTGGGAAAGCATTTTTATACGCGGAGAAACCAGGGTCGTCCCATTTTGATGCCAGAGTTGAGGGGAGGGCGCTGAGGGCGTAGGGAAACTGAGATGGGTGTGGTTAGTATCTAGAGCGCACAGATCACTTCATTCGTGGTCCGAGAGCGAAGCTCTCCCATGAGAAGCCATCCTGCCTGACTCTCTCCCCCTCTCTCTCCTCTCCTCTCTCGTGGACAACGAATGTCCCATACGGTGATCCTCTGTAGAACGCCGTATCACAGGCCACTCCAAGCCTGCATAACCTTATGACAGGCATGTTTATGGCGCAGCCACATGAAAGAGACTCAGCAACTTGCTGAATGCCACCTCCATGGACATCAGACTGGCATATGGACAGACCACCACATGACGCTCAAAAGAGAGAGCCACTCGGATGGACCCGCAGAAAGCGATGGGTGGCATCCCATAGGTCCGATTTGGGTGCTTTCGGATTCCGTAGAGACGGTGTCATTGCAGCAAGTGGCTAGTACTGCGACCGACGAGTAACAGGTGACTGACGAAATGGGAAGATCTGCCTTACAAGGACGTCTTTGACGAATGAAATGGGACAGACCGTGCCCTCTGTAGGAGAAGAAAGGTGATTAGCCAATTGCTTCGGGCTAATGCATCGACACGTCTTAATCCGGCTGATCCACGCCTGTAGTAAAAGCACAAAGGAGATAGAGACCCTCTTGACGGGGAAGCAATGGGAAGTGGAGGCTGTAGGGAACCCGCATTCAGTAAGTCATGAGAGTGACTTAGGAGCGAGGGAGATAAGATCGCATGGAGACGGATCTTGCGGCCGGCTGGTGGATCTCCATTCCTAGGGAAAAAAAGACCTCCCGGGGGAGTGAGTGGGTAAGGCGCAACGGAAAGACGCACGTTTTGTTCGATGCCGACGACGGGATAGCGCAACGTGTCGTCTGAGGATGTTTAGGGGAATTTCGATTGACAAAAGTCCTTACCGATATCTAGCAACACCACCTTGACGGAGCCTAGATCTTCTTCAGCCATGAGGGCGGTCCAGTAGCTTGCATGCGCACAGATCCTCCAATACCGCAACCGGCTCGTGTCGAATGGACAAAACTGGTGCGGCGGTTGTCGCGCGGCAAGAAAAGCTGGCTGGCTGGATTCTAGAGAAGCGTGAGGAATTAGGCTGAGTTGTGCCGAGACAAAGAAAACATCCAATCTAGACGGGCTAGAAACGTGCTAGTGCCGCGAGGCGTTTTTTTGGGGTCCAAGGACAAGCACGAGAAAAATAGATCGATCACCTGCAGCCAACAGAGCGGTGTGCTATTGACCTGCCACAAGAAGCAGCCTTAATAGAGCCAACTAATGACAGGAAAAATTCTCTGTCTTTGGGTTGCTGCTGAGGTGGTGGTAGTGAAGAAATTTCTTTCTCTGTGCCTGCGTTGCTCAATGCATCCAAGAGGCAGACTAGCCCAAGGCGCGTTGGGCTGTTGATGGTCGACGTGGGTTAGGTTAGAGAAGGGAAAAGAAAACGCGGTGAGGCCGAGCGTGGCTCCGTGACGCCGACCGTCCTGCCAACGTCCACCCGTCCTGCCATCCTGTCCACCCCGGCTGGACTTAGTGGGTCTTCAGGTCCACTTAGCTGCTTGTTAGGTATGCACGCTCTTTATGAAGGAAGCTTGGGGCTTCAGAAAACCTCCGATGAAGAGGGATATGCTGCTGGAATTCCTCAACGAGACTCCAGGATTCAGATAGAAAAACCCAGTCAGCGACTACATCTAAAGACAGGAGATGCTGCATAGTATGCACACTCAACGATATACGCCTACAACCCCGATAACGTTTTGGTCACATATCACTATCGCCTACTGACATATACCCCCATTTAGGCGTGAGGCCGGTCGCGGATGGGATCCGAACCGGACGCCAGCAGATGTCTTGTGTGCAACATTCGAAAGGAAACGTTCACGATCTGGTGCCTCGTTGCGCCCTATCTTGAACGACGGTTCGTGCCTTGCTCGGTCGCCGCTATAATCATCACAGGGACGGCCTGTTGATTCCCTATATTGTCCGAGTTGCATCCCGGGTCGTGCAGCAGACCGCTCCGCCGCCATCCCCGGCACGGTTTGTTCCACGAGAGCGAAGCACAGGTGGCGAGACTATCTGCCCATTCTTATCCACTCATGCGCAGTGCCGCTGCAGAGTGCAGCAATGCAGATGCTTCGCAGGGTAGGCGATTCGCGCACGCGTAGGCGGGCTGGAGGGTAACATAGTACCAGCCCATGGTTGACTCCGTTCCTTTTCGGTCGCTGCAGTGTTCAGCCATCCTGTTTTGCTTCGAACACCGCAGATATGGCTGGACCAACTGCAAGAGACCAGGTTGCATCTAAACTTTTGTTTTCTTTTTCCCCAAAAAAGAAGAAGCAGTCAATATTATTATTATGGTGGCGGCATTTGTACGTGTGAGTCAAATCAGATAGGCGACTATAGTATCAGGCTACGTAACCCTTCCAACATGCTCTTGTTTCGGGCGGCGGGGAATGCGACGCCCAGCATTCCAGGAATGACGAGACCTTGTTTTCTTTTCAGGGTTTGTTGTCATTCATGGGAAAAGAGAGTTGGAGTTGGAATGATGGCTTCATGGTTCCCGCATATGCTCATCACCAGAAACCCCTTGCGTCTTGCGACCACACCATCCACCACCCACACCTGCACGCCATCTGTAAACAAACATAGAAAATGCAATCTGCTTGACCGCCGGAACATCTCAAACTCGTCGCATTTCTAGCCAAGACAAGGACCCCCAAAAAGAATGTGACATTTTTTTAATTTTTTTCGCGAGGCGAACACGAATAACAACACTTCATTGCGAGACCAAACCCCCCTCTTCAAAGAGCTTCCCCAACCAGGGGTAGTGAAGGGGCCCTTATTGGCGGCTGTTTGTCGCGAGCCGCCGGTTCTGTTCTTCCCCTGTTCGCTGCTTTGATTGAGAAGTCGGACCCCGTTATTTCGGCCGCCTAAGCTGTGGAGATACGGAGCCAGGCAGAGCGGAGCGGACACCTTAATGACTGCGTGAAACTCTGAGACGTATCATAACCAAGCCGTTTCTTTGTGCAAGCCCCCAATCCGCATGCAACGGGCAAGGCAAAGCAGAGTTCATTTCATCAAGCCCCAGGGGTTTGTTCGAGATAGCGATTATCCGCGAGATCGAAAGGGAATTCCGCTCTTTGGAGATCTACAATCTCTATCAATTTACGTAGTACAGAGCGGATCAATCCAGGAACGGCTGACCAGCACGTGTGACTCGCTGCACACGGAGCAGGATCCCCAAGGCCTCGAGATAAGGGACTTTTCCGAGCATCGGCTCCTTTTTCTCCTTTCAGAGTCAGTCGCCCGGCCAGATAGGCTGAATTACCAAGTGGAAATAGAGAACGATGAGAGTTCCTCTCGCCCAAGAGCTGATTCTCCTGCGCTGGGGGTGATAATGACACTATTGATAACTCTCCGTTTCCGCCCGAGGCCAGGTTTACTGGACACACTTTGTAGAATCTCGTGGCATGATCGAGATACCGGTAGAAGCAACACGGTCCGTCCACACCCCCCGTGGAGTCTCCGGATCGTCAGGATATTTCCAAGGGGCGGAACGGACTTGGCGACCGTCGGGCGTTGGATGATCTACAGTTTTGGGGCCCGTGTGACCTTTGGCTGTCGATGTCATGTTATCACAAACAAGCGCGTCTTCCAGGGGGTGCCATCGTGCCATCGGGAGCTTGATCTGGCTTTTTCCTTGGCAATACTTCCTCATTGGGGATTGGCAAACAAGGACCATGATTTTACTATTCTGGGTGCAAGAGTCATTCGCCTGCTCGAAGCTTCATCCCAGCTGGATTTCGGGGCAAGGCATGACAATAGGTGGCGCTTGGGGAGGCTTGGGTTGGGAAGGGCAGCGAAAGTTGGCATTACGGGTTACTGTGGAGATACAGCTATAGGGTCACGTTGACGGGTTGAACGTGGCCGTTTCTCATTGATTTTTGCTGTCGGTACCTGCGGCGTGTTCGTCCCTGGCTCAGCCACCAAGGGTGGAATTGACCCAGCTCAAGCGGCATTGAATGGCGTACGTGGGTTTGTTTTGGAATCGTGAGCTCATATCATTTTCCCCTCATGGAAATCGGGACGAGGGGGGTCGCCATTCCAGTGCCCGTTTTGTGAACAAAGAAAAGAAAAACCAAGTCTCTGTTTAATTCACCGTCTACATAGTACTTGTTATGGATCATTCATCCCAAGTTCCAATCGTGAACAGGGCCCTTTATCTGAGACCACTTGACAGCTAACAGCTTCACGTGAAGTGGTTGCAAGCGTAGCTGCAAAGAGAAGGGAGGGTCGGCCGGGCTTGGACCAATGAGGGGACGGAGGGTGATTGTAGTGAAACGGAATGCTGTAGAACCTTCCTGGAGTATCTGCATGCTGTGGGGGGATGCCGAAGCGCTAGCTAGGCCTGCTAGGGTCCTTTCTGGTTCCAAGGTGAAAGAACGTGTCTTGTTCTTGGGCACGCGATCCCAGAGGTGGGTCCTATCTGGGTCTATTGGGTAGATCCGATACTAGCGATCCATAGACTCTGGGGTCATCATCTCAGCTTCCCTTCCCCATGGTGTCTGTCCCATGAAGTGGACGGTCTCTCTGCTGGACCGCTTTAAAAGTGCAGAACTGTTGTCGCAGTGCAGAATCGTGAAGTGGGCGGCGGTGAGGCCCGTGCAGCATGAAGGTTGGAATTGGTCTGGCGGTTACCTCGGAGTACTCCGTAGCCTTGTGCACACCAGCCAGCTAATCCGCCAGCCCCAACGCTTTGGGAGCCTATGCAGTGCATGCAGTAGAGCCACTACCGGTATGGTACCATAGTAGGCGAGAACGGTGCCATACTAGGTATAGTGGGAGTGTAATACTGGTTCCTAGCCTGAACCGTCCTAACCATGCTTTCATCGCCTTGCAAAGCTGCGCCCAGCCCAGTCCAGACCAGCATATGCCCCAATTATTGGTTGCGATACATCACACAGTGCTTTTGATGAACAACATTGATAGCATAGAGTGCCGGTGCTAGTGAGGAATGTGCGGAATTACGCATGCACGCCTTATCAGGCAGTGCATAAGATAGCATCGACGCACGGTACAAGTGTCATCATGGAAGGACCCTGGTAGCGAGATTGTCTAATCTCACGTCTGAGTCTTCCTTTGTGGCCGCATCCCAAGGCCAGTCATCGTTCCACAAAGCCTGGTATACCCCCCTCCCGACCCAAACACCGAGTACGAGTCTTCGCAGCCAGACATGTGCACATAGGCATGTACCGCTGGTAGAGGGCCGTGAGTGCCGACCCAGGTGGTTCCCTCGGCTTCGAACTGGTGGTGACCAATCCTTCTTGGATGCCCAGGTGGGGACCGTTTTCACACGGCGAGTGAAGGGACTCACTGTCCGTTTCCGTTCCTCTTCCCTTCTCCCTCCTGCTGGCCACACACCCTATCCGTACTCCCCCAAGCCACCAACTTACACCACCACCCCCCATCTTGTTGCACTCCTGCAACTCTGTTCCTCCTTCTTGCATACTTGCCTTGTCCTTGTCCTCTTTCGTCGTCGTCCTGCAGTCTTCCTGTTCCAGCCTTTCCAGCCTTTCCAGTCTTTCTAGCCCTCCTCTTCTTCTAGCCTCTGGCCATTCAGTTTGTTTCCTCGTCCACCGCCTTCTCACCACACCACTACCTACCAACCTTCTTTCCTTCCCCCTGCCTCTGTCTTCTGCCTGCCTTCCTTCACATCTCACACCACTTCAATCCTATCCGCTTCTACTTCACCACGCCATCCCCCTCGACTTCTCACATCTCGCTGCTCTCTCACTCTCTCTCCCCCCTTATCACGACGGTCAATTCGCCAAGTCAAAGTTCACCCAAGTTTGGTAACTTCCTTGCTCGCCAACCTGAGTCACTTAGTCGACAGTGAGACTGACGTCGGTCGGTCTACTCGCAACCATCTCTCCACCGACGACCAGGCCTCGGCCACATCTTCGAAATCATCGAACCGAGCCTTTGACCCGTCCCTCAAGTCGAGTGCAACTGTGTCCTTTGTTGCCTATTGATCTTGTCCGACTTCACATACCGACTTGTTGAAGACATTGAACCGTCTTCGGCAGAGCAGCTCTTCTGGAAGGACACACATCGGCGACACCTGCACAACACACGAAGCCTGAAGCAATACCAACAGGCTTCATATACATTGGGCAACGGTCACCTCCCCTGGGAGAACTCCATCATTGTTGTGTGTGAGCAGTGAAGGCTGGAGAGGTGCCTCTTCAACCTCCTGTTCAGGAGAGCCTAAACCCACCTTCGAATGAGTGCGATTACGACCCTCCGGCTACTTCTATAATAAGTGCCGCCGCTATCACGCAACTTGATTACCCACTCAACTCCAGGGTGCTCCCAGCAATCCACAGATCCACTTCCTTGACGGCAGTGCTCTCCACCGTGAACGATTACTCACATCTGTCGGCTCCGGTTGTGCGTCATCCTCCTGCTGGTTGTTAGGCCTCTGTGATCGCCGTCCGCGGCAACACCTCTCTCATCCTTAGGACGACTTTGCTACATCTTGGAGAACAACAGCATCGTCAGCCTGCTTGTCACATTTCTCGACGACTCCTTCCTCGACAAACAAACGCCTTTCTCACAAGCACGTCGCTCTTTATACGAAGTCACCACCACCCTTTCTCAAATGCACTCTTGACTATCTTTCTTTTGTTTATCACAAAGCATCTTGTTCGGTTACCCGACCTGTTGACTAGACATCATCATCATCATCAGCCATCTCCATCTGCTTATTTCTTGTCTTTCCGTTTGTTTGATACTGCAGAAAAATACCCAACCGATGAGTCTCTGAACGTGAACGATCCGGCGCTTGCTTGCTTTTACTTTCTCGGATACCGCCTCGCGGCCTGTACATCGCCATATCCTCAACCTCGTTCGTACCTTCCTCCGCCAAACGACATACAAATCCGCCGGGCTCATTATACCCACTCGACTTTTCACTCATCGTACCTTCCTCCGACTACTCGACTTTGACACGTTTTACTCGACCAGCAAAAAAAGCGTCTCCTTGGAACTTTGGACAACATTGTCATACTCGCATCGACATAGACTGCTGGTCCTTAGGCTTTGAGCGAGGATATCCTTCGGGGTCGTAACACCCGGCGCCTGTTTAATCCGCAACCTACACATTTTCTAATCTTCGAAACAACTTCTTTTTATTTGTTTTTTTGCCAACAATGGAATGCTTGCGAGACGAATTCACTGGCGGAGCCGTCCTGGGCGGACGATACCAAACCGTGTCACCGCTCAATCACGGCTCCTTCGGCATGGTCTTCAAGGCCCAAGATCTCTTGACTGGGGAATACGTCGCCATCAAGTGCTTGACCAAAAAGGCCGCCGCAGATGAAGCTGGTCTCGATTACGCCGTCGATGACAAGTCCGAAGAGCTTGTGCTCCATCGCCGTCTGGGTCGTCATCCCAACATCGTCAGCTTGCTTGACTCATTTGAGACCGACGCTCATGTGTACATTGTTCTCGAGTACTGCCACCAAGGTGATCTCTATGAGGCCATTCGTGTGGACCAGGGTCCTCTTGAGACCGAACACGTCAGGCGGTTTATGCTGGAACTCGTGGACGCTGTTGCCTACTGTCATGCCAAGGGCATCTATCATCGGGACATCAAACCTGAGAACATCTTTCTCAGCAAGGACGGCTCGATGAAGCTCGGAGACTTTGGGCTGGCAACCACTGACAAGTGGACATACGAGACCTCTGTTGGCAGTGATCGTTACATGTCACCGGAGCAGTATGACTCAGCCGGTGCCGGATATTCACCTGCGCAAGCTGACATCTGGGCCATCGGCATTTGCCTGTTGAACATCTTGTTCTCTCGCAACCCATTCACCGCTCCTACCGAGGCCGATCCTCTGTTTTTGGACTTCTCTCGCGACAAGCAGTCTCTCTTTGATGTCTTCCCGTCTATGTCTCAGGACACGTACGAGGTCATCGTTGAGTGCATGAGCATGGACCCCAAGAAGAGGTCGCTGGTTGGAGCTCGTAGAGCACTCAACCGCGTCGTGAGCTTCACTACTCTCGAAGAGGACGATGACGAATTCTGCTCTGCCCAGCGAGACACCATGGTCACGGCCAATCGGGAGCCCCTACGTACACCTTCGATCCAGTCACCTCAGGTTGACAGTGGCGCTTTCCCTTGGGCTAGGGCTTTGCATACTTCGAGCCTTGCGCAGCCCATTCGCCAACTCAGCGTCATTCCGGATAATGAGAGCTACACTGAAGACTTGTTTTCCAAGTCCGCCGCTACCACCGACTGGTTCTCCGCGCAGACGCCCTCTACCGCCTCTATCATGGACGCTAGTCTTCCTGCCTCCATGCAGTCTCTTCGCATCAATCGACCTAACAAGCTGAAGCCGGCTGCCGAGGTCTCGCCTATGGCTGGGTCCCTCCCTATCTCTATGTCCAGGCCGCGCAACATTCCGTCTATGGCCTCGGTCTTTGGCGGCAAGGACACCGTTTCCAAGAGCTGGAGCGACCTCTGGGAAGAGGAGGAAGAGGAGCATCAACAACAGGAGCGGGAGCGTCAGCTTGAATCGCTCAAGAAGATGAATTCGAGAACTTGGAGTCACGATAGCAAGGCTGACGATGATGACACCCCACGTCGGGGCCTATCGCCTGTCGTCAAGTCCTCGGCCATCAATGCTAAGCCTCAAGTTCCGTCCATCGAGGATGTGATCGACATGGATGGTGATCTGCCTGATAGTTTCTTTTTCGAGGACGTCACTGCTGTGAAGCATCACGAGCTTCATCCACCTCGTCCATCACCCAGTCCGCACAAGGACGTGCTCGACAAGTGGGCGAAGCTTGGTGATCGCCGCCGGGCGTTTACAGGTCATCAAGAATCGATGCCCAAGCCGAATTTTTCAATCAAGGCTGGGCGTTCAAATGATTTTTTTGGGTTTGGCGTTTTTGGGGATAACGGTTTGACGAATTTCAACAACTTCTCTCTTGCAAATCATCAGAATCATCTGGTAAACAACAACAAACATCAATCCCGGGACCGGGTTAAGGAATGCCCGTGGTCGAAGAGCAAGTCGCGAGACCTGAATTGGAACTGGCGCCGGGAGAAGCGCCTAGGCGATACGGAGTGGGTTGGTGCTAGCTGGCAGGAGGCTCATTCGTAGAGCTCTCACATACTGCTGCTCACCACTTGTAGTTGGGTTATCCTGTCTTTTTCTTTTCTCATCACACAACAATGTTTCCAACGGTTGTAACAATGTGCCTGCGGGCTTCTTTTCCACCTCCACCGAACGCCTCGTGTTTGCCTCTCTGGGAAGTTGCATTTTCTACTTCAATTCTTGTTGGAAGGAGGTTTTGTTGGCTGCATCGCGAAAGGGGTTGATTGGTCCACTGCATTGGGAGTCGGATGTCTTATTTATTTGTTTATATTATTTTGTTGGTCTGGAAAACACAAAAACATTCAGGAAAGGCGGCGCAGCGGCAAACACGAGGTACACAAAACTCCCGGAGGACTAGGAAAAGAAGTCTTGCTTGACGATCAGCAGACACATTGTCAATTTATGATGAGAAGGAAGGCAACGATCTTGCCCCAACTCGCTTTCTGTGTATTAGATATCTCTCCATCAGTCAAAACACAATACCAGAAGTTACCCACTCAAACCTGTGCCGCTACAGTACAATAGTGTTCCTCAAGGCAAGTTCCTGAAATTGTTTCCAGAAAGTCATCATTGACGTCGCCGGCATCTGTTTCACGGTTGCATGGTCGCACAATGTATCTGCTATTTGTAGCAACTTCTGCATGAAAGCGCAAATAGAATCACAGAAATAGGCCCGTAGGATAAAGGTGATTTTCTTCAGCGTAGCAACTTGCGCAACGCACCCGTGAACGATCTTGTCATCGGTGAGTTTGGACGGACACTAGGATGGATGGGCAGGATGGGCGTCGCCAGGATTGTTAGCTCTGGCTTATTACGTAATACAGAATCGGATATGAATCAGGTTGAGACTTTTCTCATTCAGTCCCAGGCCGCACTGCAGCATGTCGTGAGTATTTCAGTCCAGGCCTGTCATTTTGATGCCTTTGCAGCCTTTTAATTTCGCCTGCAAGATGTCCACTACTGCATCTCGGCAACTCAGTCAGCCCCCATGAGTTTGGAGCTTGCTGGGGCTGGGTCAATTAAAATATTTACCATGTCTCCGCGGGACATCTCCTACAAGAGCTTTGAGGATTTGACAGACGAGCTCAGTAACTTCATCCTGTCCCCTCTTGTACGGCAGATCACAGGAGGCATCCATGTGAATGATGCCCTCATTCATGATGCCTGGGGTACTCTGCCGTCTGAGTGGACGACTTACTGGGACGCGCTGCCAGATCACCGTCTGGCACAGCGACAATTGATAGACAGTATTGGCGAGGACGACCAGGAGATTGTCAATAACTCATCGAATCTTGACAAAACCGAATCTTTGCCACCGCCATCCTCGCTCACTACATGGCTGGGAAGTCTAAAGGCAGTATCGCTTCCACGTATTCAGCGCCAGGGGCCGGTCCTCACATTACCGGAAGCGCTCACGACGCCCATGAAGACCAAGAAAATCAACGAGGTCTCAGTTGCCGCAGCGTATATCCATCAAGTTGTCGAATCGAATGGCATAACCCACATTATAGATATGGGCTCAGGACAAGGCTATCTGTCCGTCACGCTCGCTCACCTCTTTCCATCTCTACGCATCCTTGCCATCGATGGCAGCGAGGCACAAGTCGCGGGGTCCAAAGCTTTCGCAGCATCCCTCCAAGTCCCAGAGCACCGGCTCACTCACCTCGTCCGCTACATCGACGGCTCCGCACCGCTGGCCGCGGAGATGGACGCTTGGGCGGCGGGGCAGAAGTGCATGCTCGTAGGCTTACATGCTTGCGGGAGCTTATCAGAATACATGTTGAGATACTTCCAGCTGTGCCCCTTCATCACACACCTGGGTGCCGTTGGCTGTTGTTACAACCACATCGTCCCCCGCTCGGCGCAATGTCCCGATGGGTTTCCTATCAGCGAGCGTATGCGGCGGCGTAACGTCACGCTCAGTGCCACGGCGCTCATGACGGGATGCCAGGCGCCGAACAACTGGGCAAGATCGGACTTGAGTCAGGCTAGCTCGGTGTACTCGAGGAAACAGTTCTACCGGGCTGTGGTTGAGAAGCTCCTCCACGACAAAGACATCAAGATCAGTGCCGGTGGAACAGCCGAGGACCGCCCAAATTGGGGCATCAGAAAGGGTGACTTGGTCACGTTTGAGAGGTTTACACGTCGTGCAATGCACTACCTCGATATCGACCAGAGCAGCATCTCGGCTGAAGACATTCGGGAGTACGAAGAAAGATATCAGGATCATGAGGGCAGGATTGCTATACTATGGACGTTGAGTGTGTTGTGCTGCAAAGCCGTGGAGAGCGTGATTGCTCTGGATCGCTACTGGTTTCTCGTTGAGAAGGGGTTTTTGGGGGTGGACATCGTACCGATATTTGATTATGAGATCTCCCCGAGGAATTTGATGATAGTTGCAGAGAGAAGCTAGCCCAAATCAATGCAGTGATCAGAGGGTATGGCTCATATGGTTTCGTGCTTTGCCATCTGCTTGCCTACCCAGAAGCGAACCCAATAGCACGCCTACTACTCTGTAAAGGCCCAGCAAAATTTCTCGCATACAGTGCTGAATAATGAGTGTACTTACTCAACCACATCTTCTTTGAATTATTCCTCATCATATGCTTAAACAGCCGCCGCAATGGAAGATTAGTCGATCACTATCTCATGCTGCTTGTGAATTGCACTGCGTCTTCTGGAGACAGGGACTTGTGTTCTATGCCACAAGGTTCTCAAGCCTCCTTTTGCAGATCATAGAAGTCTTCGAGAGTATCTGAAACGAACTTTTTACGGCGCTTGATTATTCTTGGGCCGTCTTGATGTGCACTACGGCTCGATGGGCCGTTCGAAGTAGACAATCTTTAGTGCTGAATAGTCAGGGCCAGCGCCGCCCTGCTGATCAATATATCAAGACGATACAATTGGGAAGTCCCAACTCATCTCACACGTGACTTAGAGAGTTCACGGTATTTTGCGGCTGTATAGGTAGCTTGCTGACAAGCTTATGACCGTCGCTAGGCCGAGCACGGCTGGCACAACCAGCTGGGTGGCCTGGACAAGACAGTCTTGCGAAGTAGGTCCACACTATCAAGGCGATCCTGGATAGTCTGTTTCGGCTTCAGCTTTGTCTGACTGAGCATTACCTATACAAGCCTCCCACTATTGCGTTAGTCCAAGGGCAGATCTCACTCGATTAGAAGAGGCGCGACATATTGCGGGCAACTCAGGAGGCTCAGGTTAGCCTTACGAGGTAATGGATTCGCCCGTAAATCGAAACTGCTCGGCTCGATATTGGCTGGCAGATACTTATGATTTATTATCTTCTTCAATCGGACACCACGGCCATCATGAACGTGTTCGTTCGAGATTGCATTATCATCTGATGATCTATATAGCTTTGATCGGCAACACGTCAATGGGTACTTGTTAAGTATCTACCCGAAGGAGGGGCCTCATGAATTCTCAGCTGAGACAGCGACTTTGGTATATCAGCCATTGGATAGTCTTGATGATCTCGGCAGCGACACTGCAGTGCAGGGCGATGATATTGGCTACTGGGCTCCGAATTAGTACTTCCGCCATCCGGCCGGCCAGAAGGAGGCTGTGAGATTGTTGCACTTCATTATCCTTTACTTCTTCGAATCGACTGACGACAATATTATGGAATTCCCTGTGGGGCTTCGGATTCACAGTGGAAGAATTGCCGCCCCGAAGATACTCAAAGTTTGGAGGAAAACTACAGCTGCATGGGAAAAGCAATTTGACGATCCAGCCGATCGGATGGAGTTGTCCAAGATCGACCTCCCAAACCTTCAAGTTGGCCATCTTTGATGGTATTAACGCATGGAGTACGTGATCCTAACATCCAGCAAGCCGGGTAGGGCTTTCTTGTCGCCAATTGTGGTGGCTTTCGCTCAGCGAGTGCATCGTTTTTGTACTTTGGAGCTTCTTTCTTTTCCTCATGCGTTAGAAATCTTTACTTCAAAGTCGAAAGGATGGGGAGGTTCCTTGGTAAAAACGAAGCCCCTTTGGCAAGATATGCGTGTCTCATCTTGCTACAATCCCTTCAAAGGCTTCATATACCACGATATGCCGCCCAGGGTAAGCAAAATTGCCTTGCCGACTTCACCCACGTCCCTCACATCTTCCTCGAGAAGTATTGAAATACCAAGGCATCCCAAGACCGTTGGACGCCGAGCAAGGGATAAAAGCCTTTCGTCCTCGTCGACGGTGACCTCTGCGGGCACACCTTGCACAAGGATTTTCTGGCCGCTTCGGGTGTGAATATTATACAAGGCATCATCGACACGTGCAATACCGGTGGGTCTGGAATATATCATACTAAAGGTACCGCAGCCAAACACTGCGGTCTGACCTGCAAATTCGCGTCACCAATCGAAGAGGAGGGTTGTAGTAATCTGACAGCTTCGCGGATCATAATCACATCGAGGGCTAGGGCAAATCTATCAGCTCGAGACATAAGTACAGTAACAAGGTCTTGCGCTATGTGGACATCGCATAGGGATAAATAATCGAGAACCTCATGTCAGCCAGGACGTCGAGGAGGCCGCGATACATATGACCCATGAGTATTACACGTCAGCACGCGGCCGTCGTTTGAACTTCCCCCTTCACATTGACTGAAATACAGATTGAGCTATCCGAGGTCTCCTGACAGTCTTGTTCATGTCCAAAACTCTCGTATTGTACGTGTAGATGATGACTTTCCTCGACATAGATATCAGAATCTTAGATGACAAAGTAGTGCACATCCTGGCATTTCCCACTGTTGATTTCGGCCACATCATTCGGGCACGCACTCATGGCGACAATGCAGTCCATCTCAGCTCTAAAGTCAATTTGATCTCCGGGTTTACTAGTCGCCGGCTTCCACAATAATTTGCCTCCCTCGTCAACGGGAATATTCATCCACACATTGAAAGGGCCTGGCGCAAACTCAAAGCCCTTCTCCCCAATCTGCTCCAGCGCTTCCTGCAAGTTATCATTGCAATTCCGGTGATACTCCTGCATGCCATATTGCTTCCTGTACCGATGTGCATCGCACGCTGGGATGAGGGTGTCGTGATGTCCAGGGCTAGAGTCCGCTGTGATAGTGAGGATGTCGGTGCGGCGGTTTGTCATGAACGTGTCGCCGACAGCTGGGATGATCTTGCTCAGGGCTGCGCGAGTGTGTGGCATGGACATGTGCTCGGCCAGATCGTCAGCGTTGAATGCCCATAGGTCTACTACTTGGGTTCCATGGGTGTTGATCAATCGTAAGGTTTGCCCCTTGCGCAGACGGCAAGCACTGCTGCGCTGGGCTGGAATTTGCACCAAGTGAAAGTCCGTCGCCATTGCCAGTAGATTATCATCGGGAGGACTGAAGATATGCCGAGCAAGCGTGGCCGGTTCAATCGGGATGTATATGTCAGGTAAGCCTGATATCGGTCAGACAGGCAAGTTATCAGCCGAAGCCAAACATACTTCCGAAATCGGGATAGCAACAACAGCCTTACCAGTGCAGAGCGCTCTTTTCTGACAGCCAAAAAAAACTGTATGATTTACTTCGTGTAACTAGTACTGTAGTAAAGTTGTGCCAAGTGAAAGAAACGCAGGTAAGGACGAGGTCAGGATGAGAAGTAACAAAAATTTTTATGATGACTTCTTGAAGTCCTATTGTCACGCCCTGCGACTTCTACTTAATACTTGATTACTTGTCAATACGCTTCGATCCTTGCTGCATATAATATTCGCCGCGTATCCATCACATGATTCACAGCAAGTCCGTTTCAATCAACAACAGGACGCAAGTAATCTTGCTAGGCTTTGTAGGATTACAGAAACAAAAGCAAAGCATGTATATACAACATATTATGCTTTGCCGCCATTGTCCACAGTCCCGAAACACTGGGACACAAAGCTAATTAGTTTCCAGACAAAAGCTCTCCCAGACTCTCCCAGACCTTTCATAGCCTTATCGAGACAGTGAGGCCTGATTCTCTCAGACGATCTGTACACGTGAAATTTATTTTACTGGTGCAAATTACACACTGAGCTACTACCAAGTACTTGGATGGCCTTTGGCGGCTGATATTGAACTTCTACATTGTGTGGCACAGCATGATCAGGTAGCCAGAAGCGACACTGGCTCACTATATCACACGAATTCGAGGAAGCGACCCGCTACAAAATCTTCACTATAAATCGTTTGCCAAGGCGGATCGTCTAAAGTGACGATCGAACAGGAACCCACCTCGCTATTCAAATCTTAGTTTACCGCCGTGGAGAATAATAGACAGTTCAGGTGAGCCATATCCTTTCACAAGATCATTTCTCATAACCCAGTGTCAGCGGTGACGAAAGGCTCGTAATTTTTTTTTGTCATTAATTCCTCAGTTCATTAAGTATTATGGCGGCTACTGCTAATACGCAATGCGCCCCATGCTGTTTTGATGGGAATACAAGACGGGGCAATCCCTCAAGCTTCCTCAAATGAATATACGCTCGACCTCGACAGCCTCACAAGTGGGATTGATCGGCTCGCCCACCGTGACCCACGCCAATGACTGGTAATAGTAACCCTCATTGTACGTATAACAAACGTACCACTGGTACAGCGGCACCGGATCCACCGAAGTGGGCGTCGTGCCCGGTGTGAAGCTCGTCTCATCGTAGTACGACGAGTAGATGAACAGCTTATCCTCACAATCAAACCCCACCTGGAAGCTGAAGGACTCGGCGGGCTCGAACTCGGGCGCCACAACGTTGCTGGTCAGGCTGGGCGAGAAGACCAGGCCCTCGGACACGTTGAAGTCGGCCCCGTGAAGCACCCATGTCAGGATGCCCGTCTCGAACTCTTGGTCACTAGAGCTTGACGTGCTGACGTTGAGATTGTAGGTGTTGTAGTCACTAGGGGTGCCGTCCGTGCCAGCTACGCACAATTCTTCAATCGCCGCGCCTGAGTGACAAGCCTCGAGAAACTGACCATTGATAGTGGAGTTGGTTGTGGAGGTGACTTTGAGAGTGAAGGGCGCCGAAGTGTTGTACTCTTGCGCAGAGGCTAGCGAGGCCACGGCGACGAGGAGAGTGGGTATCGTAAGTTTCCACATGGTGTGGATTTGGTTGACAGATGGTTGTGAGATGCAGCAAAGAAATTGCGTGAGCGGTGTGAAGTGAGGGGAGACACTGGCGAGAAAGCAAGTGGGTATGTAGATGTTTTTATAAACAAAACAGGCAGCCCCGCTGATCTCAAGGGTCAAGTGGTGGGAGTGGAGTGTGTCGATCTGATGATCCTTTGGTGAGAGATCGTCGGCCAGGAGATTGAGGCTGGGGCGCACAGGGATTTTTATATCAAGGAACCTTCGCAAGATGAGAGTCGCGATCTTTTGACCCAATCCTCGCATCATACATAGCACGGTGTGTCTTGCCAATTGCTCAATACCACGGCTAAAGTAATATAAGCATGTAACGTTGTGGACCCATGGTTACCAAGTGCAGGTTGATTGGGCAGGTTGCGCCGCCCTAGCTGTTGAGCTATGACAGTGTCACAAAAGTAGTGCTCTTCCAGCCCGTTCGCTCTAGTCAGTAGTGGCTGGCTGAGGGGCCAGATGGATACAAAAGACTAGACAGGCAGCCAGCGAGCATAGCAGGATGGGAAGAGAAAAAAGATCAGAAAAATCAAAATGAAGTATGCGACCCACCTTGTCGGCTGAGATGGATGGCTGCATATGCAGAGGCGAGACAGTTTTCTACATCTGCCTCTCCAGTCCGAAATTGGCTTCCCCTGCATCGTATGAAGACGTGACGGGCATGTTCCATACCGGGTAGCGCAGGTCTGCTGCTTGCCTTAGTAGAGTTTAAAGGTGCGGTAGCAACGCTCACATGCCCATCGGCGAACCTGACAATCCTTCAACGCCAGTGTAGTGCGAGAGGCTAATTGGTGGAGTTGGTGGGTTTCTTTGTACTATAGTGTGCTCTAGCTTTAGAGGTGGACCCTTAGATTGATCGACGAGCTGATGACATCGCAGGATTCCTCGACCTCGTCGTTTGGAAAAATGTATTCCGTCTGTCCCTGGCTGGCATAAATGATTCCCTAATTGCTTTGCATCACTATGTAGCATGTGCCTCATGCAGTGCCGGTGCTGAATCCCTTGCGTTGTGCTTTGTGGAATCGCTTCACGTATGTCTCGTATACTTTCGTCATGTGGTTGTATTCACAACCGAAGTCAGCCCTGTGGGCGCGTCTGCACTAATGAGCTTCAAAGGCAAGCTTGATTTAGGCGTTGTCAAGTGCCGGACCTGACGTCCATGTCTTAGATCCAGCATCGCCCACGAGCACGGCGGTCGCAGACAGAGACAGATTTCAGGTAAGCATCATTGCCCGAGACAAGTTTGCTGCTTGAAATGACAGTCGGAATCCCCGCTTGGTCGGCCGCCACCCTTTGTCCTTTCGTGAAAGTCATTGTACTCATTACGTTCCCATGTCTACGGTATGCACATGCCGTCATGCTGGTCCCTCCATCATCAAATTCGTTCCATCTGCATCAGATAGTTTCCTCCCTGATTGACAAGTCCTCGCTAGATGTTTGAAATTTACTGGAATCATTTTGAAATCGATTGTCGTCCGGCACAGGCGTTGTTTCCTTTCAAGAGCCCTCGATATGTGTAATCCTGAAACGCCAGACGGATATCTCTTGCCCCGTCATATGCATAGAAAATTAAGAATAGCCATGTACGAGAAACTTCCCAATGCTAATCACGTAAAATCCACGGTACCGCTCGCCGCCGGCCGGTCATTCCTCCTCTCTAGTCTGCGCCGGCGTCGCCGGTCTGCAGCCGATGCCGTCGCACTCGCGGCCTCACTGGGCCCAGGTACACCAGGGGTGCCAACCGGACTCATCCCACTCCAGGTCCCGTGACTATGACTACCAGGACTTGCCAGACTTGAGACTGTTGCCCCGGCCGCGGGCTGCGTGCCAGAGGGTCCTGGCATGGGAGGCGGCCCCGAATAATATGCCGAGTCCTTTGGCCTCTTTCCTCCTGCAAAGGATGGCTGAGGTGGTGACAGGGGCGCGACCACACTTTCGGCGCCCTCTTCCGCTGCTCGCCGCCGGCTTGTGTCGCGCCTATACCGCGACCGCGACCCTGACCCAACTTCGCTGCCCCCCGAGAGGCTGCTGGCCGAGTCGGCGCGTCGTCTCCGGGCTCGTCGAGCTGCCATGGCTTCTTCCTCGGTAAGACGGCGGAGGGTCACGTTGCGATCTTTGTCATCGTGAACCTTGACTTTGACGCTCACGGGCGGCGTTCTGCCACGGGAAGCACCTCGCTCTTCTTCCACTCGCCTCTGGGCTTCCTGCTCTGCAGCAAGCATGCCAGCTGAAGAAGCAGCTGCGGCCATGGCGGCCTCACCCGCCCTTCGACGGCTCTCGGACCTGCGTCTGTCTCCTTGCGAGACGTATGATTCGCTCTCCGATGACCTTGCAAGTATGCCTCGCGGGTCATCTGGTATAGCAGGCATCACTGCCGGTTCGATAAAGCTGTGTCTCGATTCAGTCCGGGCATTGTCTGCGGGTACTGGGATACTCGGAGGGGGGGTCGGAGCCACGGCAGTGTGTGCTGTATACTGCCCTACCGGCGGAGGAATAGGGCCAGGCGGCGGAGGCTGATACTGCTGATAAGTCCCGTCCGACAAATCAGGTCGTGGCGCATCGTATCCTGATAATGGTCGTGGCTCAATAAGCGACGATTCTTCTTCAGTCATCACAGTGGCCTCTGTTCCTGTCCTGATTGGCGCTGCCGGCCGCAGCGATTGACGGCGAGAATGTCTCCGAGGAGGAGTGCTGTGTCCATATCCATCACCAGTGTACCTAGGTTCGTGATGTCCTGCTCGTCTTTCGTCTTCCTCGATCCGCAGGCGTTCCTCCTCTTCTCTCAAGCGATCATCTTTCTTGTCGTCTCTGCGGTCCTTCATCTTCTTGGCGAACCAGCCAAGCCCCAGACCCGCCAGAAGGCCTTTCTCAACAGTACCCTTGTTGTGGCGGCCTTCGCTGCCGCGTCTGGATGGACTGACATAGGAAGAGTAGTCCGAGTCCAAAGTGCTGTCGACTATAGATTCGCCACGGCGATGAGAACGTTGTGGAGTCATGGGTCTCACGGGCCTGGATCCTGATGGCCGCCTCTCAGCTGCGCTAATAGCTGCGGCCATGGCCGACGGTCCGCCCGGGCCTGGGAGAAGGGGTGACCTTCGTCCATCTCTGCGATATTCTTCACTCTCATCGCTATAGTCAGTCACAACGGTGCCACCACGTCGTCTGCTGGACCTAGAATGGCGTCTTCTGCTGGGAGTGTCTGTCGCAATGGCTGAATACTCCTCGTCCTCCACCCGGTTTCTCCTGCCCGTCATACGAGCAATAAGTGCACCCGCACCGAGTCCAGCACCGAGTCCAAGGAACCTATCCATGAAACCGCCACCGCCACCGCCACCATTGCTGTGTTCTGGTCGCTCACTATAGCGATCCGTGTGCTTCTCCTCAATGTAGCTCTGACGTCGAGATGGAATGACCTCGGGCGCGCGGCTGCGGCTTCGAAGTCGGGAGGCACGCGATCGACTGCGACTTCTTTCTCGGCCAGACGAGGGGTCCTTCTTTCGCCCACGCATCAAAGCCCACAAACCACCTGTGGCTGCGGCCGGAGCCAGCCAACGGGAGGCTCCCCCGCTACTGCGCTCGGTTCGCTCAGTCCGGGTGACTTCGGATCTTCCATCGCGGTCGCGCACAACATAATCAGGGCGGTCCCAGGCCCGATAGTCGAAAATGAAGTACATAAGCAGGAGAAAGGCCATCCACAGCGCGTAAAGAATGAAGAGATATTTTGGAGAGCCGTACAAGGCCAGCCCCAAAGGGACCTGGGCCATCCCTAGCAGAGCAATGGTCCTTCCAAACCATTGATGCAGCATAACTCGCAGTGAGCGACCTCTGATGTTCTTGATGATCCACCCGCCAAAGATCTGTATGAGTATAAGTGTGTATATTGCTACACCGATGCCATGGTGAGGGTTGGTGAGGCTTCGCTCAGGACCGACGGCAAACCAGCCAAGTATAAAGACAGCTGTGGTCAAGAGCACGGCTAGGATCTGAAGATATGCATGGAATCGAATTGCGTAACCCGGCCGCCGGGTGTAGAAGCGGGCATAGAAAATGGCTGCGGGAATAATGAATAGGAAGACGATGGCTCCTATTATGCCGTGTGCCTTAATTATTGTGTGGTATTGTGGGAAGGTTGAGAAGCGATTGGCCATGCCTGGAGCGTGAGGCCGATTTGTTAGCAAGTGAAGGGCTAGAGGTTCACATAACGTTCACAACGTTGAGACTGAATAGGTGCATTGTTGAACATACCATTGTACTGTGTAGTCTCCAGATTGAGGCCCACAAGGTTAGGCAGGAGGAAGTCGTTCTTGGTGAAATCCCATGTGCCATCACCGACGGTCATGGTATCAGAGTCGTAGGTTGCAGTGCCCGGGGCGGACATGTCGTCCAGCGGCGCCATGATGGCGGCTCGCCGACGGTGGCTACCGTTGTGTGATCAGTAATGTAGAATGGGCCGCTATTGAAATCAACAGGTGTGGTGTGGTGTCGAGCAGACGGATCCACGAGCAGGGTGCGTGTGGGTGGTTGGCGGGCGGCTATAGACGCGATGTCTCTCTATCATTGATAAGACTGGAATGCGCGGCCAGGTGGGCTTAGGACCCTTCGGGACGTCTGGAAGGCAGACGGAATATTCTGAGGAGAGAAGAGAACAAGAACGACCGTGGTGGGAACGGCTGGGTTCCTATAGCAACTCAGGTGGCAGTCTCGGTGCCACGAGCATGTCGGCGCTAAGGTCTCTTAGTTGCAGTGCAGGTTGAAGCCTGTGCTTGTGTCTGTTGTATTGGTGGTATACTTTTGCGGGGTAGCTCCGTTTGCTCGACTTTGAATATTAAGTCAAAATGCAGATTTGTTGATAAAAGTTAAATGTCTTCTCAAAGAAAACAACAACGCAGGTGAAAGGGAAAAAAAAAAGCTTGCCATGAATCTAGCCCGAGCGAACGAGACGCAGAATAAGCTGCAGGTTCCATCCAGTGAGTTCAACTTTGGGAAGGAGGTGGTCGGTGGCTGGTAAATATGGATCCCTGTTGTTGACGTCTGGATGTGGCAGGGGTACAGGGGGACAGTGCATCGTTTGTACCTGTAATTCCCCAGCGGCCCCAGCAGCCTAGCAACCATACTACTGTGTACAGCAAGTGTGCTCCTGCTCCCAAATGCCTGCCGGCCTTTACCCGGGAGACAGGGACAGGCTGCTGACAAGCGAGCGTGGCGGATTGGCTGGCCTGCGCTTGCTTGAGCTTGTATCCGTCATTGAAAGTTCCATTATTTTTGAATCAGCCTCGTCGAATATATTCTCATCCTCGTCAAGACTTTCGGCCGTGTCTCTTTCTCTCTGGCGCCGAGACTATCTTTGGACGTCGTGAGTGAGTCGTGCTATGATGGGTTTTTCGTCCTTGGCTGCGCAACCAGGCTGTTTGTGAGGCGTTGCGGCGCAAAAGAGAAGAATTTTGCTAGTTTGCAACCTTCGTTTCAAAGTCGTTCTTTTTCTATTCACACACAATATAGCACAACAAAGACACGCAGCCATGACCGTCATTGCACATGGCCAGTACCCGCAGCGCCGGCCTAACGGCTTGTGGCGCGGTTCTTCGGCCATGACTCTGGGACTCACAACGACCGCATCAAAGGTCTTTCTAAACGCCTTCAACAGTCTCGAGACGATCGGACTGGACAACTTTCTCAAACTCGTTGAGGAGCGGAACGATCCCTTTGAGAGGCAGAGAGGTCTCATCACAGGTGAGAAGCCCCCCCCCCTTCTCCAACCCCTGCGGGCCAGCCTTCAGTCGAAGCTCATGACATGTCGTCCAATTTTAACTAACTTCGTCTACAGTTAGTAATCATATATCAGTGTAAGAAAGCCTTGCAAGTACTCTGGAAAATCCAAGCCCTCAAGACTCACTCCCTTTTAGAATGGATGACCCGCTCATATGGGGCGTCCTTCCACTTGGCCTTGCCTTCCAACCGTGGAACGTCCGCTGGAGCCTTGGCGCTCACGATATCTGCTTCAAGAACAAGCTGCTATCTACCTACTTCACACTCGGTCAGGTTCTCCCGGCCCACCGCAGTATGCACTCCCCTCATGCAGGCCCCTTCCAGCCTGTCATGACACAAACCATCCGATTACTATCCGCCTATCCCTTCAAGGTCCTTCCGGACCACACCGCCGTTGCGCCCACTCCAAAGACTGTCACCGTACAGTCACTCATAGAAAACCTGCGCGACCCTTTCACTGACGGCGGCCTGACATATTCCACCACCGGTGAGGACGTGCACACCGCGCCTTCGGCGTATCTCTCAAATCGCCATGCGTGGGTGCATATTTTCCCAGAGGGCTTGGTGCACCAGCACCCGGAAAGACAGATGCGCTATTTCAAATGGGGGGTCGCGCGCATGATCTTGGAAGCAGAACCCATGCCAGACTTGGTGCCCATGTTCATTGACGGCACAATCGACGTGATGAATGAGAATCGGGGATGGCCGAGAGCCATGCCACGCGCGGGCAATCACGTGCGGGTGGCCTTTGGGGACAAGGTCGATATGGAGAGCACCTTTGGCGATTTGCGACGCAGATGGAAGGTGTTGGTGCGGAAAGCTGTTGAGAAACGAGAAGCAGAGATCGCTGTTGTCGAACGGCAGATCGCGGAGGCCACGGCGGTCAGCGAGAAAACCGCAGCTTCAGACAGGCAGGCTGGGCGGCACGGTATCGTTTCCACAAAACAAGCTCTGCCCGCAGGACTGAAGAAGCCCGACGTGCTCCGGATTGGCGAGCTACCAGATGAGCTCAAGCACAATAAGGAGGCAGTTGAGATAAGAATCGAGGTCACGCGGCGGGTGAGAGACGAGGTGTTGAAGTTGAGAAAAAGTCTGGGATACCCAGATGAGGATCCTGCTTGGAAATTTGGGCTGGCCGAGACGTGGGCCAGAGATCCGAAAGAAACCAAAAAGAGCCCTGTGGATGGAAGTATGGAGAAGCCTAGCACATAGACCGCGTTGCATTGTGTACATATAGCGACCACTCTTTGAGACTAGAAGAGGTGCATCAATTGCTAGATCTGGTGCTCACCACCGCCATCCTCCAACACTCTCCTCACGACACGGCCATCTGGCTGTTAGTCGTCTACCATGCACCACAAAGTCACCCCAACTGTACGACCATTCCAGCGAAAAAGAAACAAGTCAGCGCCGCCGGCCCAATCCACGAAAATATGGAGTCCATCGGCTGCTTCGGAAATATCGGCACCAATCGCGGCGCGGCCTTCGTCGCGCCCGCGCCCGCCGAGGTCGAGGTGGAGAACACAGTGGTGCTGCCCACCGTCGTCTGGCGCGTTGTCGAGCTGTCGCTCACGGTGCTGACCAAGGGTTCTGTGGTCACGGCGGTCTGATTGGCGCTGGCCGTTACGTTGGCGCCTCCGGCAGAAGAAAGTGTCTCGCCTGAGTAGACTATGACAAAACCTGTCAGAGAGTGAAGACCAACATGACAGGTTGCTCCAGACAAAGTGGAGGAAAGCTCAAAAGTTGGAAGATCAGGCATGTAGAACAATTGCGGGGGGGGGGGACGTACTGGTAGAGGATCCGAGAGTAGTCTCCATGGTGCTACCATCAGAGGTGACGGTGGAGATCACGGGGATTGTTGTAATGGGCTGCCGCGACGAGGAAGAGCTAGACGTCTCAGACGAGGAGGAGCTTCCACCTCCCGAGGAGACGCCAGATGAGAAGAGCGCGATGGCAGCGAGAGCAGTGCCCGAGGCCGAGGCTTGCGCCGACTGGCAATACTGCAGCCCGTACTGGTTGACTTGGTTGACGTCTGTCCCTGACGGGCAAGACTGCGTTGAGCAGTCACGCACGCCGTAGGCAAATTCGGGCTTGGAACAAAGGCAGTCCGGGGCGGGACTGCCGTTGTCGATGTTGGGACAACCGTAGGCGGGGCCTTCGGTGAGCATATTCTGGATACATGTTCGCTGTGAAGGAGTTTCAGCTCAGGCGCATAGCGAGGTAAATGTTTCTGGGCCATCTGTGAAAACAATGCATATCATAGGTCTTGGATTCCTTGCAAAACTGCAAAACTATCTTGTCTCCAAGGAGCGGGATATGGCTTGTGATGATGCAAGCAGTACGACTTACCTCACATTCTGGTAGGCTGTTGATATCCTGGGCACAAATGCCTGCGAAGAAAGCCGCAATAGGATACAGGAAAATCTTCATTGCGACTGTGTTGCGACTGTAAAGGTGGAATATATTTACAAACAACCAAGTCTTACTCTCTTGTCTTGAATCCCAAACTGGACAGAGGAAAGAATTGAAGAGGGAGTTCGCGGGCATCTCTTGGACCCCATCTTCTCTCTGCCGTCGTGATCACCTGAATAATCAACGAGGGTGACGTGAACGACATAGAGCTGAACAATGACCCAAGGCGTGTGCAATCATTACTGGGCTGTGAGCAATGTCACAGCGTACGACCGCGCGGATGTCAAAATAGCGCCGTACTAAACAGATGACAGCGGGAGCTTTGACACTACAATTTGACCAAAAACGAGGTCGTAGTGTGTTAACTGATATCAAAGGCAACGTGAGGTAAGGACCATGTGCGTCAATCGAAGTCTTCGATCCCAGAAAAGTAATTCATTTTCCCAGGTAAGCTAAGTGCCACCAGCAACCCATCCTGGAACATTTGATATAGTCCAAGGCACAAAGGCCGACCGTAAAAGATTCCCTCAAACCCAAAATGGCAGGGAATCTGCAAGGGATCAATAATATGGCCTCTGTGCAGAGATGGTAATTAGACAAACCGTGTGGAGCCGAACGATCATTTGAGCATTGACGCTCCCAGCGTACCGTACCCCCCCCCCCCGACACTCCTGTGGCTAGATTTCCCGCCCGTGAACTCCTTGCAAACACAACCCATGATAATACACACTATTTGGTGTCGTTCTTCCCAAAGAATTCATGACGACTATCCACTCCGAATCACCTTTGTGCCGGGTACACATCAGGCTCGATCTTCAATATGCGCTTAGGCATAAATTCATCCAGCTTGGCCCGGTGATATCTGGCCAGCTCTGCCAACGACTTGGCATGTAGCATTCCCAACTCCCCCCACGCCGTCTCCATCAGATCGACTGCCCATGTCCACATATCCAGCGGCACGCCCGGCGCACACGCCGCGACCTGCAAATGGAACATGAGATGCGGGATGCCGACGGCGCCCGCGCCAGCTCCCCCGTGGGTCTGTATGGCATCTAGATGGCGGTATGTCAGACGAGGGTGCTTGTAGTGCGTCGGTACGCTCGTCAACACGTCGAGAGCCATACGGCGGATCGTCTCGTGGCAGCGGTCCTGCTGCGCGAGTGAGACCACACCTGCTGCGGACACGGGATATCGCTCCACGAATCCCAGCAGCGTCTGGTTGGTCAACAGGCGCGCCCAGCGAAAGTGGTTCCAGATGCGGCTAGTCCAGACGTCCGAGTAACGATGATAGGTCTGGCGGAAGACGGCCTCAGGCGGAAGGCTGGAGTCGGTGTGGATCTCATACAACCACTTGCCTTGCTGCGAGGTCTCCCATGTGTCTAATTCGTCGTCGATGGAGAGGAGCTTCTGCATCACGTCGGCTGTAGCATCATGCCTGTCAATGTAGGCAGTAGACCTTGTAGCGGCATTAAGACTAGCGAAGCGGGCGCATGTGTGTATAAGTGCAACGGCAGGTCGTTCGTCCTCTGGGAGGAAACCTGAGGTGATGGCGTAGCGAATCGGGTCGAAGAAATTGGGGGGCATAGGAGCGCCACTTTTTAAGCAGGGGATGAGCTTTAAGCGGTGTTAGTCAAGTCGACATCCAGGAATGAAGATCTAGAAACCAGCATTGTTCCCTCACCAGTGAAAAACAGAGCTGTAGGACGCCCCTGACGCCCATCGCTGGCGCCGATCGGATGGGTAAAGCCGCTTTGATCAGGGCCATGCAGCCCAAGATATGCACCCGCGCATTCTCATGGGATTCATGTGTCGTGTGAACACACTAAAAAAGGGTAGATGCCCCGACGTCAGCTGACATCCTGTACTATCGCGAACTGAAGCGCAGATCCGATATGTGAACACGCTACATACCTGGAATAGTGCGAGCATCACCGTCGTTCTGATGGCTGTTTCGAGGTTCTTCACCGGATCTTGTAGTGCTTCGTTTGTCCTGACTAAAGCCTCGCCATATTGTGTTTTTGATAAATGCTGCAATTGTTTGTCGTCGTTCAGATTGCCCAGGGCTGCCAGACCCAGGGCCGCCATCGTGGACTGGGCCGCAGAGTGCTCAAACCATTGTACACCTTTGAGGTCTGAGGAGTTTCTCACTTCATCCGGGTAACCGAGAAGGTAGTGCTGGACGTAAAAAGCTATTCCTATCTGCGAAGGGGACGGACCTAAGCTCTGGTAGGGACTTATGGCCGCGACCTCGACCTTCCCGACCCTCTGGCAGGGCGCTTGTTGAATGGTACCATCGTACAAAGACAGGGGACTTTCGCTTCTTGTACGTGAAGCTTTTATCGACGTTGGTGAGGTGGATTCGATGGAAGCTGGAGGAGTTGGTATTGATGCAGATTCTGATGTCCTGCTCGACGTACTTGGTGTGGGTGATTTTGCAGGCCTGGCTGTCGATTTCGAGGACCCGGGTGTCGATGTGGTCGATGACTCGGTCTGTCCCCATGAGGCCCGCACTCTCTTCTCAACCTTGACCGTTTCGTCTCGAAACATCAAAGACAACTGGTCCCTATATCCGGGACAAGCTTTGGACAATCGTACACATTGTGTACACTCTGGCTGTCTTCTATCGCACTATAAGCCTTCTGGTCAGCTACTGTTTAGGGAGCTGTTCTTCGAGCATCTTGGCAGAAACCAAGAGTGCTCAATCTGCAAAGAACAACAAGATCATCCACCTGACTCGATCCATCTATAGAGGATTTGGGCATTCCCAGTCAAAGTCGTGTGGATCCCGGGTCCTGATCAACGCGAAATGCAACTCTGGCGCGCCGCTTGCGATGGCCAGCTTGCCCGAGCATTGTGAACTGTAGCGGTGGAAGTCTATCTTCCAGAGCGACAGCAGAACAATACAAATCTTGAGGACGTAGCCATGCAGACGTTGAGATGTTCCACGTGCTTGAAGGAAGCTTGGGTTATGGAGGCTCAAGCGAAGAACGCGGAACATACCTTGATACGCCGCTTACGACATCCAGAGCATCCTAACGAGGCTTTTCCGCAATAAACCATGGTGACAGTTCTTGAGTCAACCCTTCTTGTAGATACGAGGGGATAGCACTCGTACCAACCCGCTGGACAACGTTTGGCAGCAGGACGACGAACTGATCCCCCTAAAATGGCAATCCTTGCTGAGGGTTCTGTACGCAGTATTGGACGAGTCAATGGCTCATCTGGTTCGTCAAGTCGATACCGAGGCCCCTCTTTTGTCCTTTCTCCCGCTGTCAGATCTAGCGAAAGCACACAAGTCAGATTCTCGGGAAGAGGCGCCAACAGGTATGAGGAGCCCGATCGGGGGCATAGGATAGGCAAGTGGCTCGTAATAAGGGAATGGGAGATGGAGATAGGTGCAATATGCAGGTATCAGAGCTAGCAGTCCTTATGGTGGCGGAAGGGGGGTGGGAGAGGGCCTTTCAGAAGGGATCACACATGTATCAACAGTTTGGCCTGCAGGAGGGTCTCCTTGGTTGCGCAGATCATGGTGTCTTCGTAGATGGAGCAGGAGAGACGGATGGAAGAAGCCGTAGTACTTACCGAATATGTGCGCCTGTGGAGAAGGAGGTCTAAAGGCACCTAGGAGAAGAGGTTAAACGTATACCTACTTGAGCTTGGCGGGCGCCACGAGATCAGTAAACGTTCGTCCTCCGGGCCTGTATCGATTGAAGACCAAGGTCGAAGCTTGATGTCATGACAGGACCAAGGAGCTGGTTGTAGGCGGAGATATTTAAAAAAGGATTCTCAATTGTGCTTATTGTGACTCTGTATCGCCGATGGAGACGGGCTTTGAGGGATCTGGAGTCCTGAATTGGGTATCCGTAAGGGGACGGTGATATGCTGAGAAAACTGCACAGTAGGTACAGTGGACAATGCATTCTCCACCATTTCTGGACAGCAATATTCCGAGGCCCCAAACAACCGCTCCATCAGCGCTGTCTGTGCGCTGTGAAACAAGGACCGGGGACCCAGGGGGGCCTGGAACTTCGTGGCTGCCACTGAACAAGTCGAAATGGCAAGTTCCGTGTCTGGCCAGGGAAGCAAGGTTGGTGAGAGTGGGCCAGGGATTTGCTTGCAGTAGCGCTAGGATCTGTACCCCTTTCTGATTCTTTTTCCAGGCCAGGCTAATAACGACTACTGCTCAATTCGTCCCAGAAATATTGCAACACCGCTATTGTGCATTCGACAGCTGTCACTTCTAGCACTAATTTAGCCCTCCGCATCTCAGAAGATGCAAAAAAAGATGATATTTGCAGCGCCTCTCCTGCCGTTCGCTCGTTTCAGCTCCGTATCCGCCTATGAAGCATCTCCGCCAGATCTCAATCTCAAGCCCCTGGCGACGAGGCCACAGAGCCCTACAGCTTCCCCCCCCTGTCGAGCCTACCAGTGCGTCTTTTGAGATGACGAACCACTTCAGAGTCTCCTCCCGCATCCACTACAGCATTGGCCATGTCGACTCGTAGGTCTGCTTTACAGCGTTGACGGAATCCCTTCTCCGCAAAAGCAAGGGCTTCGGGACCGCGCACCCGAGAACGCAGACACGAGGGACTGGGTTGTTGACAAGGAGCGATGAGATGGGCAAGAAGCCTTGTCGCCCATGTGTCGTCGTGCTGGGGTTTGAATGCTCTCTGATCAACCACCCCTTCCCTTCCCCCGGACGATACCGTGCTGACCGGTCTCCAGCTCCTCGGACTCGGTTCCAGCTTCCTAGGTGCCCGCCCGTGTCATCGAAACACCAATTCTACATAGTATCTGCATAATTCTGGTTGGGTATTCCGTGCATATTTCATGTGTCTGGTGTCAAGTGTCGACTGCCGCCGTATGGTGAATATGTGCGGACCAGCATCTCATGCCAAAACCGGGTGACCTGAGATGACCGTGCTTTCGCCTCAGCGTTAGCATATACTTGGACGAATCAAAGAGATCTATGAAAAGAAAAACATTACAGTAATCGTACACGCTACCTTTCCAGGCAGATCGACGCCAAACAAGGCTTGGAGCGTTGAATCCGAGTTCCAGTCGGGTGGGTCCAATATCCGCAATGAAGCCTTCAAAGACATCTGTCCTCGGCAAGTGGATTGGGAGCCTCTTATCGTCAAAGCTACCCACTACCAGAGACCCTCAAAGCATTCATCACTTTGACGGTGGGTCTCGCAAGCCGCTCTCAATGAGGTCGAAATCGTTGATCCATTCGCGCGTCGAACGATACGTTCAACAGTGACGATGCTATTCTCCGTTAGGCGAAGCCCCGAGCACTTGCGGTTTTAGTGACCAATACGAATTGCATCTCGCTGTCTCCTGCAGTTGACAGCCTGTTTGTCCCGCTACAATGGCGCATCGCAAAGGCGTCCTGCATTTCGGCACGTGGGCCTCCTTTCAGGAATTGGAGCTGAGCAATGGCAAGAAATTGTATTCCCCTGCGTAGGGACTACAGATCTGTAACGAGTCACGGTGCAACGCAAAATCGCCGGAGACACTTCGCAGTCTGCGGTACGTTTGTGAGATGCGACCTTTGTTCTCAAGCTCTCCAATATCGATCTATTTCCAGTTTGCCTGGATTTGCGAAGATGACCCTCTCCGACACGGACTGTCAAGCTAAGAACGTTGGACCATCTGGGTAGACCAACTGACTCGAACCTTCCCAGGCGAAGACCGAAACACTTCAGGGACTGATCATCTCCATCTTCGTCCAAGATGACATATGCCTCTCCGGCGGGTGTTGAGCGCGTTCCGGAGCGGGCTGAGAATCATATTCGTGGGTCCTGTTTGTATTGCAGGGTTATTATAAACACCGGTCTTACCAATGCTCCAGGGCCATGGTACCTACACTCTACGCATCTTGAGTTGTCCCTAAGGGTGTTTCTCACGGCTTTGCGGCTGCCATATTAGAAATCTGAATTGAAGCAAACACGATCGATCGATCGATCTTGTCCCGCATGAGAGATGGGACTATCGGAAAAAATAACCTGATCTCGAGTCCGCGTGGCTCTCAGGGAATAAAGATGACAAGCCATATGCCGGCTGGGGCATCTTACGCACAAAAGAGGATCCCAGTAGATGCTATAGTTTTGACCACTACCAATGAAGGTAGAGCCTCGACGAATATATGTGTCGGTCATATAATTGTTCATAAAGTTATGTCAAGTCAACAACCACCGGTCAGTATTGCAGCATCTGTGTACCACATCTCTGATCCCGAAAGAAAGGTACCGCTGGGCCGGTACTGTGGTCCCTGCCTAGTCGGCATGAGACGAGCCTTGTTCATATTTGACCCACTGTGCCGGGCTCCAGACGGTGCGTGCAACGGTCTCCCCCTCGCCTTTGCAACTCGATGGATATGCAGATGGGGACCTCGGCGAGAATCCTAAATTGTTGATTTGAAGCTCGCATGCCATTTCCAGAAGCGGCAGCTAGTCCCGGATTATTGATGAGACTTGCGTGCTTCGTTTTCCCAAGTCCATGATGCGGCTTTCTCCGCCCCATATTTCTGGTGTGGTTTGTGCTCTTGACAAATAGGTTTACCTAGTTATACTGCATAGGTACTCACTAAGCAAAATAACAAGCACAAATTCGGACCACTATTTGGATGCCCCAATGATCTGCACAGCAGATGTTGTAAACCCTCCACAACTTTGAGCTTGTAATGTGAGGACTATCCTCGCCATCCAGCAAATTCAAAGAGTATGGTGAACCTAGCTACAAAAGGCACGTTTTGTAATTGTATAATGTATTTACTTGGGACCTTGCTTGCTAGTTACCTGGGCAGTGTAAAGACAGTGCTGAAAGAACTGACAGCCTCAATCGGCAACCTTGCAAACCACCTTATCACAGAGATGACAAACCTGCAATCCTGCTTGGCCGGGAATTCCGGTGCAATCCTCGATGTCAGATACCCACTTACCGAGGTGCCTGCCTGTATGTATTGTACTTTGGAAGCCTCGCAGCCTTGTTCCAGGTTGGTCGTCCTTTTGTGCGTTCATGGCTTGACGAGATGTTTTCTGGGGTAGTGCTCTACGGCAAGAGACGGACTGTAATATACTACTTTGTACGGATGATCATGGAATATGCTCCCCTCGCCTGCTCGAAGATACGGCTCCCAAGAGACACAACATGAAGGGCATTCTGAAAAGCGAAGAGCCCCGGCCATCTGATATTGCCTCAAGGAGCTTGGGAGTCTCACTGAACATCATCGACTCTGGTGCATACGTCAGCCAACAAGTCGGAAGCAGTGCAGCCGATGGACTGCAGAGCCCGGGGCCTCCACCTAGCCACCTCCTCTCGTAACTTTTCTGACCGTCTACCTACCCTGGCGCGCAGATCTGTAAACAACCCAGACGGGCTCTTACTCTCCCACTTGCCCCCCTCTTCTTCCAGGGAATCAATCTAGGCTGATTTATCTGTAGACTTCTTGGACGATGACGGCTGATCACATCATGATTTACATCAGTGTCACGTACGGTGACCGAGTGTAGATGAGATGCATCCCGTATGGGTGGGGTCAGACGGAATTAGCCGTACATCATGGCAGCTGGGTCCCTGTCCAAATATATCCTTCTTGATTCAGAAGTTCACGATGACGGCCAAATGCTGAATAATGTGTTCGTCTCCCTCAACATGGTAGCTGACCCACAACCCCAGAATTCAGGTGCTTGTACGCTTTGTTGGAGAGTCAGTGGATTGCAGCCCGGAATTGCACCAAGGCCTCCGAGTGACATCGCCCAACGCATACGATGCCTGTGCCAGTAACCTACAAGGCCTCTTTTGACTTTAGCGAGTGCGATGCTCTACTATTTATGTAACTGGCCTGGCCTTGGCTCATTATATACCTTGTTCTGCTGGCCCCGGGCTGTAGGGATTGTGAAGTTGGGTGCGACAGATAGCAGCTTGGATCGGTCATGGGGACCAGCAAGGACACAAGGAACGAACGCTTTGGTACTTTTGCCTATTGTGGCGTCTTTTGCTATACTGAGTACATAGGTAGGTAGTCTTTTGTGGACTTTGAGACGAGCTAGGGGCAACTACGCAGTAGTATGCAGTATACTAGGTACGCAGGAGACAAATCGACAAGTCCCGCAGATGTCTGGGGTAAGAACGGGTATTTCAATTTCCCTGTCAAGGAGATCATTTCTTGTCCCACTTTTCGAATGCCCCCTGCTCGAGAGGTACCCGCAGAGTGACTACGATCATTTAGTATGTATTAGTGATCATCAATTACGGCTCTCGCCGCTCCACATTGCAACGAGCACACCCTCACCAAAAAAATAAAAGAGACTTTTGAGACATCTGACAGCTGTCATCACTGCGTGTGATAGCTCCTTGACAACTTGCTTTTCATCCTCATCACACCTCTAGAACAATGGCAAAATTGTGCTATTCTAGGGCTTGGGTAGATGCAGACTACCTGAGACCCCAAGCCCGGCAAAAGTGTGCAGCAAGAGCTCGGTCTTGTGAGCACCAACACAATGGTAAAACTACGACCCACATGAGATGGAATCTGAGATGATTTGTCCTGACCTGGCTTGACTCTGCTATAAAGCCAGAAGAGCGATTTTTTTTTTCGTGCTGGAGAGATTAGTTTCTGCACTGTCCTGGTAGACATTGGCTAGACAAACCAGGAAGGGGACTGAGACAGTTTCGGTGGGAAGATTCAGTAGTAGGAGGCCCCGGAGGTTCCCGTTTCAAGACCGACGTGATGTGTTGGCTGAAAAGGAAGGACACAAAGAGGCACCGCACAAGGCAGGTTTGAGAACGATGATCATGCGTTACTTCCATTTATTCCTTGAAGACACCTGTCGCCATCAGAGCTTCCATATGAATATAATCAGTAGTAATGTTTTGATTTGTATGACAGGGTATCAAAATCAACAGCCAACGTCTATCTTGTCTTGGCTCTTGAAGCTTGCATAGTGGGAACCCCCAAACTCCTCCCGGAACAGCCGAGGCAACTCGCCAAATTCAAGTCGATCTGAGCCACACCCACTCCTGATGGTAAGTTTGCCACGCAAAGCAGGGAACGGTTTGCCAGAGTCAGGTCACTCCGTCTCTTTTGCAAGCAATGGACCAAGTTCGGACTCCATCCAAAGGCATTCTCGTGAGCAAGCCCAGGTGCTTATCACTTTAGAAGAGGGTCCCATGCAGGTCCTGAGCGCTAGTCCCTACCGGCCGGGCGATCCTCACCGTGCGTAGTCCTTGCACCAGTTACCGAGACGTCTGGATGAGGTACATAGATCGAATCTGACCGCCGGGCTTCATAATTCCTCCGACCCGCATTCTCATCTACCCGGAAGCCCGCTCTTGCAGGGCGTGGGCTTCGACGTCAGAATCGTTCGACGTTGGAACGGCGTTCTGCCCTTTGGTCTGCTTGAAACTCATCTGAACATACCGTCCCGGAGGAATGAAGCAGTAGATGATCGTCAGGATGAACATCGGAATGGTATCGAAAACGTATTGTCTGTGTGCCAGATTAATGCCTATTACTCGGTTTCCTCTCGTGTGGTGAGTATTTGTGCGGTCTTTGGTATGTCTACTTACACCCACTCATGCACATTAGTGTAGCCGGATCTGCCTTCAGCGAATGCAACCTCACGATATATGGTTCGAACCTAAGCCACAATACATTTAGCATATTGCTCTCTTGGTGGCGGCAGCAACTTTCTGTGGCCATCTTACCATGATGAGAGCGCACGAGATGTTGATGGCGTAAAGTAACATCTCCCAATTGGGCCTCAACTTTCGACCCTCGATCCCCTCCACCGTCACATATTTCTCATCGCCGGGAATCGGCGTCAGTCTCTTCTGCACAGAATCCTTGAAACGCTTTGCAATGATATGAAAGCGAACAGCGATGATGGAGAACAGGCCGAAAGCCAAGAGCTGCACCGAGACACCGGACAGGGCGATATATTTGCCCCGATGTACCTTCTCCAGGTAGTTCGAGTCGGTAATGGACGTGCCAGCGATCATGACGGCACCGACCAGCTGCAGCATGAGTGCGGCAATGTCAAATCCGACGAATATAGGTGTGACCCAGCGGGCTTGAGGTGTGTTAGATCATCGCAACCTCACATATCCCGCGGTTGGTCGCGAGAAGAAAGAGACGTGGAAATACTCACGAGATACCCAAAGCAGCTTCGTGGATCTATGCGCAGCTGGAATGACATGGAACACTATACGCCCGAATGCGACATAGATAATACCCGTCATCAAAACTGGCGCCAACACAATCAGAACGTACTGAGCAACGAACGGTGGCTTTTTGCTCGTGTCCTTCGCCGAGGCGATCCTGATACCATATCCGAAGACCTCCACTGCGCGCATGTCAGTGACCGGAGTCAATGAGGATGTAAAATCGGAACAGAAGCTGTGAACGTACTAGCAACAGCAACGACCATGACGAACCAGATCCAAGCCTTGTGTCGAATCATCTGCCACGTGTGCGCAATGAAAGTCAACGCGAACAGCGCGGTCGCCGCAACGGCCGGTGCCTTTTCTGGGACGTAGGCATACCAGTTGGCAACATAGCCGGAGGCGTCCATGTTCGGGCTTGGTCTTCTGGGCTCTCGGCTCGTGACTTTTCTGCGCTTGAATAGATGGTCTTTCCAGAAAGATCGAGGGAAGTCTTGCCGTCTTGTCTATCAGATCAGTGGTGGCGGGAGTGCATTCGGGTATTCGCTGTCAACGAGATCAAAATAGACAGTGAATAGTCAGATGAAGGACAAACGAGCCGCAAGTCTAATTTAGCCCGGTGTTGAAGCGAAGAAGGACAAGCGAAGTTCAGACGTCACAGCGGTCTATCCAAATGAAAAGAACCTAGGGGTCCAGGAGGCGCGAAAACAGAAAAAGGCAGGTCGCAACAGGACAGGCAGTCGGGATCAGCTTTATCATGTCCACCATCGACTGGGGCAGTGTATGGTAGAACGGATTGGGAAAGCCCCGTGTGCGCCATGTGCATTAAAACAGTCGAGGGGCCCCAGATCAAGTTGCGCCAGCCAAGCTCAGGATCGATGTCATGGCTGGTTTTCACATGGCCAAGCCCGAGAAATGGCATCACCTCGGGCACTGAGAACAGATACCTTCTTCCCATCATGCCCTGGAGCTCGCGGGCGCAACGGGATGGTGTGGTATCAGTCCCCGTGGAAGACTCTGGTTTGACATCCCACATCTCCAAGATTGCTCTATCGCCCATTGAGGCTGAAAAGGTAGCGCAGGGTCTCCCCTTTGTTCAGACGATTCTCGTGTGTCAAAAGAATCTCGCCACGTGGGTATAGATAGGCAGCGCTGAGGCTATTTTTGATGATTGCGCGCAGTTTAACCTGCTTGTCGTCCCTGTTGTCGTCGGGAGTCGGCCATCTTGACCTCCGTGTGACAGCCGAAACTATGCCTAAAAGAGACAAGCCTGTCTCTGGGAACGGGAAGGAGCTAAGCATCCATGTTGCCAAGAGCGATATGATTGGCTCACTCGTAGACCCTTGCGAGAGTTCGGTATCTGTGCAGGTCGATCCACCGACGGGCATATGAGCTTCTGCATAGAACATCGAAGTCTCCAAGTCAGGGCATCATTGTCGAGTCCTTAGAATTCTGGGCAAATCTCTGAGGGCGCCCACCGCTTGTTAAAAAGTTGAGGTTGCCCGAAAACCTTGACACAGGTGTGTCATCCGAAGCTCATGAAGAGCCAGCAACGGTGTGGTGCCGGCTTGGTGGGTGGTGCATGGTATGCGACACAGCAAGGTAGGACCAGTTCGGAGACATGCGACCATAATCTGGGTTGGGTGCCCTGAGGATGTCTGCTTGATCACGAACCAAGTATAGCAGGTGACCGACTTCCGTGCGTCCGATTTCAGGTCGGAGTAGGTGGTTGGTGTGGAGGCCCGACCAGTCAAAGGCTATAAAAAACAGCCCACCGCTTCGAGTTGCCTTCGCGAACTCGATAGATAGTAGTGCGTCACTCAAGTAGACTGAACAAAGTGCAGGCGCCGCAGGCTTCGCTCAATTCGATCATCGACGCAGGAATCCCGCGCCCAAGTCGGCCGGGTTGTCTAAGCTCGGCCGGCCCGGTGATATTGGTTACGGTCCCCGAAACTCTGCCGGTCCAGCCCGTGAGTCCCCTTGACCAATATCGGGAAGGATATTGGGTGGATCCATTCCGCAGCAATTGACCAATCCCGACGGCGAATTGAATGATTCCAGAAAGACTCGGAAGTGGTGAGAACCAGTACTTCTGATCAGTCTTGCTGCAAGGCCTCCCTTCGCCCTGACAGCTTTTCATTCCACGCGTCATTACTCTGTTCACTGATCGTCGCGAAAATGCTGGTCTTTCTCATCTTACTGGGCATCACCTCTCATTGGTACGAACAGCGTTGCGCTCCGACTACCATGATGGATACACTTGCATTGAAGATTCCAGCCCTATTTGCACGAGGACGACAATATATGAGGCCCAATTACAGAGTGTTAGAGACAGTGAGCAACAGAACTGTGGAGATTTGATCACAGACAAAGAAGCAGAAGACCAGATACTAAATTTTATAGTGCTGGCCACAAGGAACACAAACGAGAGAGCAGACTGTAGGATGCGACAACCGCCGACCAACGGCGAAGCGTTGGATATTACATTCCATACACTGGGTCAAAGTCCAGACCCAACTCACATCAGGCCCAGTGGAAGGTGTACCGACTTTGGACGATGAGCACTGACCTGATGCGGTCTAGTTCACTTGGGACCATTGTAGATTTCCAGAAGTATCATTACTCGAGGGACAACCTATAAGGTAGGTGATCGCTCAAGTGGCACAGTTTGGTCAGGTAAGATGATGCTTTTTTGTTGTCAGTCAGGTTGGACTGAGCACCGTGGACCTTTTACATACAATCACTGAGGTAGTGCAATCAACACATTTACCAACAAGTATGGCTTGTGAATCAAGAATCAAGGTTCGAGTCTGTCAAGGCAACCAAAGCCTCATCTTGCACTATGGATGTCATTCAAGGGGAGCTGCCAGAGGTCTGAATTATGTTGCCTTCAAACCGAAATGGAGCCTTAGACAGTGGGATCCTTTGCACCACCATGATGCAAAGCTTTCCATGGCTTGAATCTGGATTTTGTTTCCTTGCCCAGGTTGCCTCATCAAGTGAATTCATGTTAGCAGCAAGGTCATCGACCCTTTGATGCAATTCAATCTAGGTAGGTCTTCTCTCATCAAGGTGTGCGCATAGGTATGTGATGTTGTGATATAACTCATAGGATGGATCTATACCAGAATTATGAGATCTCAGTGGCCTCAGGATATTCTGGCCTTTTGATTAAGACTATAGTCTTCACATGGGTTTGCATGCATCATATGTCAGGCTGAGTGTGTTTTGCATGGGGAGGCCCAAAAGGATCTTTAAGCTGTTTAGAGTCTACTTTGGTATTGCCTCGAAGACATTGTTAGAACAGTACTTAGAAATCCTGGGAGTTTTACGCGTATATAGTGTGGTGGGGGAAGTAGCGCCCTAAGCGCAGATGGCTCTGGAGGCCGCTTGAGGGGAACCCTGCCCTCTTTCCACATCTACTGCTGGGCTAGCTAAAGGTTCGGCAAGGAATTGACTTGAATTTTTCCTTCCCTTCACGCCTACGCCAACAATTTCATCTTCCAAAGACAACCTCAACTCGAGCACTAAATCAATCAACGTACACGCCCTACACAAACCTCTCTCATCTCCATCTCTAACTACTCTATTTCCACTTATCATCCCCGGGATCCTCCGAATTTCACCCCAGTCAGGACCCCTCCGCCAACCACCCACCAGCAGCTACCACTCGCGTCACCACCTCAAGCAGGGCTGTTTGTCATCAATTTGTCCACAGCCACCAAACAAATCTGAGCATCATCATCACCAAGATCCTCAAATCCACATTTTTTGTTCTGCTACTCCACCCGAGTCCAGCCTTTGTCAATCGAACCTTACCATTTCTACCACTTCTTCTACCATTTATCTTCAAAAAGGTGCGTCTGTGGCCTTTTTTGAATTTAATACCATACCAGCTAGCCACCAGAGCGCATCGCTAATTCAAATCCTGTCACCAGTCGCAGAACCTTTTTCCCGCGCGACCCGTACCCAACCAAGCTGACATCGAGGTCACAATCCAACATTTACTATACCGTTGCAAGAAGTTGAAGAGTGAACGGAGTCAAGACAAAAATACACAACACACAAGACAAGATGGCAACAAATGGTAACGGGATCCACCAGGAGCAGTATGGTGCTGCTCCCCAAGCAGATGCCCCTTCTACAACCGACCCTTCCGCCACTGCCTCCCACTCCAAGGATGAGGTTGGCTGGTACTTTGTGCAGCAGTACTACACTACCTTGAGCAAGAACACGTCGAAACTCCACGTAAGTTTGCTACCGTGGTGTGGCAAGTTCGATGCGCCTCAGTGTTAACCGAGTGACAGCTCTTCTACAACAAGCAGTCCCAATTTGTGCAAGGCCCAGAGGCTGAGCTGGTCGACGTCTCCGTTGGTCGTCAGGTATGTACATCACTCCTAGGCATTGCTACTGGAACAACCCAGGTGGACTAAACTATTTTGTTCCGCAGGACATTCAAGAGGCCATCAAGCAGCTTGACTTCCAAGACTGCAAGGTCCGCGTCTCAAACGTTGACTCCCAAGCTTCTTTCAACAATATCGTCATCCAGGTCATCGGAGAAATTTCAAACAAGGGTGCGGAGCCCAAGAAGTTCGTCCAGACCTTTGTCCTCGCACAACAGCCTGCCGGATACTTCCTCCTCAACGACATCATGAGATATATTAACGAGGGCGAGGAGGAGAACGTTGAGGGCACTGGTGAGGAGGCTGCTGCCGCCCCGGTCTCCGAGGCAGAGGCTCCCCAGGAGCTCGCTGCTGAGGCTGAGGCTGAGAAGGCTGAGACCGAGGTGGCGACTGACGCCGCTCTGGACACTCAGGCTGTCGACCAGAAGCTCGAGGAAGCCGCCTCTGTTTCCAAAGAAGCCCCGGCCACCTCCGCTGTCGAGCCCGCTGCCGAGCCCGCTCCCGCTGCTCAAGAAGCTACCCCTAGCAAGCCCGAGGTTGCTGATGCTACCCCCGAGTCGGAGAAGATCGCCCAGGAAATTGCTGAGGAGGAGACAAAGAAGCCTGACGTTCCCAAGGAGCCCAGCCCCACTCCGGCTCCGGCTCGTGCCCCAGCTGCGGAGCCAGAGAAGCCCAAGGAGCCACCAAAGCCTATGTCTTGGGCTAGTCGCGTCGCCGCTGCTGCTGGATCCGCTGCTCCCAAGCCTGTCGTCCCGCTCCCGGCCAAGACTCCTGCCGCACCCGCCCAGCCAGCTCAGTCGCGACCGGCTGCCGCCCCTGCTACCGCCCAACCCACCGCACCTGCTCAACCTGCCAACAAGGAGAATAGCAAGGAGAACAAGGAGACCAAAGAGGAGAGTGAATGGCGCATGGCCGACTCCAAGAGGCAAAGCCGACAGCACTCTGTCGCGCCTACTCCCGAGAAGGATGGCACCCTCGCCTACGTCAAGTTCGTCACAGACAAGGTCAAGGACGACGAGTTGAGGGCTGCACTGAGCTCTCACGGCGAGCTCGTCTACTTCGACATTAACCGCTCCAAGGTAAGCTAACCTCGCAATGGGAGCATGTATCCTGTGTGTATACTGACCGCCTACAGAACTGTGCATTCGTCGAGTACGGTTCGACTACGGCCTGCCAGTCCGCCATCAAGGCGAGCCCGATCACGATCGCTGGTGACAATATTGTTATTGAGCCCCGCCGACCCAAGGCCGGTGCCTACGGCGGTGCCAACTATAATCAGAACCGTGGCAGCATCTCTGGACGCGGTCGTGGAGGATTTGAGGGTAACCGGTCTGGCAGCCAGGGTGGTGGACGTGGAGGTTTCGCTAACCGTGGGCGCGGCGGCGCTCCTCGTGGACGTGGTGGCGTTCAAACCACTAACGCGTGAACAAAAAGTTCATGCCACAGACGAACTTGATTCACCTCCACGGTCCCGGCATCAAGGGCCGCGATAGCTGATCAACCTTTTACCAAAATTCTGAAAAAGTCCTTCTAGGAGTCTTTGGGAGTTCTGCACGGACGGTTGGTGGTGTACGGCGGTGCGTGATCTTGCTAATTTGGAGCATTGCGGTATTTGCATCGCAGGAAAATTTCCCTATTTCTATTTTATTACTGTTTGAGGTGATTCGCACATACTGTGGCGTGGGCGACAACAAGCGCACGGGGACGGGGTACTTTTTGTCTTTCTTCCACATCTTGCATGATTATCTGGTCAACAGTCGCTGTACGTGTATAAGATGAGGACGACATACATGAGCGATGGCGGGCATAGCATGTCGATCACACCAGGCAGGTAGGCGAGATGACAAAACGAGGCGGTGGATTGGGAAAGACATGGCGATGATTTGGAGGGGAAGGAAAGAGGGAAGGAAGGACAAGGAGATTGTAATGATAAGTCCACTCGGATCTGTACACCAATAAGCCACCATCGACTGACGGGCACAGCGACCGGGCGGGCGTCTATGGGCGTCGTTGACACTCGAGACTCCCTTCTTAATGACAAGCATCCAACTGTTATATAGCCACTCTCCGAATACAGTCTGAGCTTTTTCAAAGACAATGGGGCCTGTTCAAAAGGTGGAAGCTGACTGAGTAGCGATTCGCAGTCTTGTCTATGACCTTACATGAGAATATTCACTCAGGCGGTCGTTCTGCCCCGCCCTCAAAAGGAGCAACAGCCAAATGGTCGACAGAGGACGAATGAACACCGTCACAATGCAGGCCATGATCAAATATATGGAACGTCTTGGATCGGAGTCGATGGAGCCGATGATGAATGATGGCTCCCTGGAGGCACTTGGGATCGATGGCCCCACCACTGCGGGATGTCTGCCTGCCTCTAACACGAGGCTGATCTTCACTCGGGCATGCCTAGTGAAGCAAGGTACCGCGGGTCCGAAGATCGACAGTAGCACCCGAGACTGTGTTTAGAAATAGCCGGAGCGGCAGATGGAAATAGATGGGGTGGGACCTGCCTATGCCAGTATCCCGTGCACATCTGCCAACTCCTCGGTCCTCCGTCTATGTGGTCTTCCAATGAGTAGGGATTTGTTGATACTGTCTTCGAGGCTCCGACTCTGACCTTTCGGGAATATGTAAACAAGCCCACACATCCTGACCCTCCCACGTGCGTTGTGCCATGCCCCAATGGTCTAGACCGAACGCCCGCCTGTGGGCAAGAGGGGAGGGCGGGGTCCCAGGTGCAGATTGGTTCAGGGTCTCTTTGACTGCTGAGTGAAGAAGAGGGGTGGGAGACGCGGGGCTGGGCTGAGGATTTTGTCGGCTTTGTCGCCGGAGGATGTGAGAGGCATCCTCCGACTGGGCGGTGGGAAGGTGGGAAAAGAGAGGAGGATGTGTATATGGGGACTTGCACGAGGAGTATTGGAGGGAAGGGGGTCCCGAGTGGAGGTCTAGTCACAGAGGATCAAAGATTGAGATGGAAGGGGACGCTCCCAGAGATCGATTGCACACTTGCTTGATCGACTCGGTCCGCAAGAGAACAATTATGGCTCATGGGGCTCGTCTCTCAAGACCGACTTGCCACGTTAAAGAGCAGTGTGTCTCGTGCCATCAACACTTGATCTGCCCTGAAATCAAGTCAACAGGTCCAGGAACAACGTCGACGAAATACCTGGTAAGGTGTGGAAAGAAATAGTGGACGCTTCGGGCACTTTTCCATGCGTATGGATTGCCGCCTTGATAGATTGGATAGATAAGAAGGTATATTCTATGGAGACTGGAGGCTGCTGATCCACATAAGGTACTGGGACAACACGTTCCTGATCCATTTTCCGGACTAGGTAGCCCAGGGATCACCATGGCGACTTACCTGGTGGACATCGAAGATACTGGCCTCGAAGAGAGTGTGCAAAACACAAAGTCCAAGCATTGCCTCAAAAGGACACGACACAATGTGACTCCACAAAAAAGAAGAAAAAAACAATAGAAAAGCACAGTTGTAGAGATGGAGGACGGGGTTTCACACACCGATCATGCGGATACCAACAGAGCTGAGAATATTTCTCATTGACCGTCTCCGCGGGAGGGCATCACGACCGTGACAACAACAAATAATTTCGACATATTGTTTGATTCTGGGCACCACCACCTTTTCGGGCCTACCATCAGGTCAACAACAAAAAATCAGGTATGTCTGAATGATGATCAACATCAAACATACGACATCTGAAACTCTCAACTGCGAACGCCAGAAACAGCAGCCTCGATCCAATTTCGGTTGTTACATAGCTACCTCGGTGATGAACGTCCTCTGCTGATACCTCGACACGTGCTCGAGTACGGGGTGGCCCTATCGTCATGAACATGCTCCCGACTCAGCCGCCAGATCCCTCAGCTTCATGTTACTATGCCAAGCATGCGTAACATGACAAATAAGCAATGCTTGAGTTCTGGTTGATGCGACCAGGATTGCTTGATCTTGGTGTGAATGTGACGACAAAATAGTCATCTATGGTGAGATCCGTTAATAGCCAGCCTCCACCACCGACAACCTACCTATGTGCGCTGCGTCGTCCGGCAAGCTCCTTCCTGTTCAGGAGCAATTTGGATGGCGACAATAAGTCCGACCTGATACGTGAATACTAGTATAAGTTTAAAATAAGAAAAAAAAAAAAGAGGTAGAGATCGATGTCACGCCGATGATTCCCTGCCCTGCCATGTGGGGAGCCCATCCTGCCCGCTCATCTCATGTATGTGTGCGTGTGTGTAAGTAAGTAGGCGAGAAGGGTACGTACCTACCTCTGTACGATCGGATGGATTTATCAGCCTACAAGCTTTTCGGCTCCAGCTGGCACAATTGGCATCGGCAGGTCGGAATCTGCTTGCCTGCCTGTTGCTATGCCTAATCGATGGTTTGACAGGTGAAACAAATACCCACTCACACACTCACACATAACCATCTAGGTGTGTATCTCTCCAGATGGAGTTGCCGAGGTCAATGACGACTGGCCAGCGGGTGACGAACAGGACGTCAGCAACCCTGTCATCGGGCACACTCGTTGAGGATTTTAGGTTCTGTCCGAAATCAGCGGCCCCACTGCAATACCTGTGAATTGGGTAGGGTGAGCAAGCTCAGTCACTGAACACGCACGTCGGTACTCGTCAGCGTTAGCACCGCGCGGCTCAAGTCATAGTAGAGACGCAATCGAGGCCCTATGTGTACAACTAGGGTCATGCTGATTAGACTCGGCAGGCTGGATGATCCCGACAGAGGAAGCATCCGTCGCGCTGTTCTAGAGACATTCCAGAATACCCTATGGAAGTGTTCTTTCGCCACTGGATCGGATCGTCCCTCTCGCGTGTGCCATATCACCACAACCGAGCAGCAGAACATCCTTTCCCCGTACGGCAGCCTAACATAACAAGCCTTGCCAAGTTGGCCAGGATGGATCAGCCGTATTCGGGACGAGCGGGCAGATGACAGAGACTTGTGGAAGTAAGAAACGTTGCAATCTAGCTTGTATGTGCAAAATGTGGTCTCGGAGTCGCAAGCAGGCCCCTCGATGGACCTCCCTCTCAGGGCAATAGCCTCATAGTGTACAGTAGTATCACGCAATCACGGGATTACCACCTGTGCTGAAGCAGTAATCAGACCGATGGCGGCATTTTCAGACCCAGTCTGCCCGTGTTCGCCGTGGGTACTGGTTGGGTGCAGGTTGCAGAACACTTATAACCTGCCCGAAGAGGACTAGACCGACATCTTTGGGTACCTTGTCGGCTGGCTGGATGGGGCCTCGAGGCCTCGATGCTAGACCAAACGGGGACGGTCGCCGACCGTTTCCCCCCTCTGGAGTTTTGTCTTTCCTGCCACTGCGGTCCTTTTGTGGCCTCCGCTATATGGAAAGCAACTCATCGCCGGCGCCGAGTGGACTCTAGTGGCGCCTTACCATCTTGCTCCGTCTATGCCGCTGTGGAGTTTGATTTTTTATTTATTCTTTTTGTGGTGTGTATGTTGTGCGCGCGCGCGTTATTGAATGATGGTAGCGATCGACATGTAGCCAAGTCTATGATCCCTGATGCCGACCGCCTGCCTGGTCCTAGTTGCAGATCAGTTGTTTATCTTGGTCTGAAATTATATTTTATCCTCGCGAGATGCAACGGTGAATCACGAGTGGTTCAGAGTGTTTAATGAGCTTTGTTGCGTCCATCTAACAGCACAGCCCCGATGAGGCAGTAGATGGCCAGGAGATTCCGGCGCGGCAAGCCTACAGCGACGACTAGACTTGAAGGAGGCACTTGTGCGACAGGGGGTTGCAGCGAACAGCATCAATAGCGACAGGGGCATCAGTCTTCCTGTGGAGCACTGGAAGATCCGCAACGGCAAGAAGCAGCACGCAGGGACCGGGGTCGACTGGGGGGGTCGCGCCTTCCTGTCCCAGTGTAAGTGCGGCTTCCACTCTGCTTCCACTCACCTTCTACTGCGTCCTTCTCTGCATGATCATCCCTCCTCACCCTTTCTCAATCATCTCGTCTTGGTATTTGTCCAAATATCTCTTTTTTCCCTTTTCCTCTCTTCTCTACCCCTCGCCCGGAGCTCGCGTCTGTCAATACCTCTCGACTTGGGCTAAGCTGCATTTACACAACTTGTGGTACTTCATCTCATTGAACGTCGCTTATCGGCCTTCTTGTATTATCTGTTGCAAGCGTCTAGCAGGTCGTTATCTCAAGTTGAAAATTACTTGAGCAGACGTCGATCGACCACATGTTGTGGCAAGCACTTTGGTTTCGCAAGTGGACGTAACGTTGGCCTGCGTCTTTGGTTCCTTCAACGTCTGCAGGATCTAAAGACGACAACGAGGGAGATTTATTCAATCGCTTTGTGGTTGGGCTAGTGGGGAGGGATCCGTTGGAGCGCGGGAAACACATCTTGTCGTCTTCGGATGAGGTGATGTGTTGTAGGTTGGCAATTTCCTGGGAACGAGAGACGCACACGCTCAACTATCTCTAGGGGCCAAGGCGGACAAGTGGTCGGTTTACTCTCCATCTCTGCCATCAGCCTGAATTTTTCGCCACAGCGATGGACTTCAGCGATAGCGACGAGAGCCCTCCGCTCTCGGCCACCTTCGACCTCTTCAACCATGAGATCGAATTGCCGGCCATCGACAATCAACCAGCTCGCCGATTGTCCATGGAGGAGGACTATTTCTATGAGCAGGTCATGACTTTTGCGCAGCCACTTCAACCACCTGCTTATCATGCTGCCACACACGGGACATACGAAGGGCCATCGCGGAAGGGCAAGGAGGCCGTTCTGGATGATAACGTGCTGTTAGACCAAGAGTTGCTGCCCGCTTACTCCTGTGACGTGCACATGGAAACTGTCTTCCAAATGAAAATGGAGATTGAGGACGCCGTCAAGAGGGCCGAGTACCGCAACTGGCGGACCATGTTTGTCGAATTGCACGGGACTGCACTGCATATCTACTCGGCAAAAAAGAAGGATTTTGGTTGGGGCAAGAGCAGGATGCATGGCCCGGATGTGAGACCGGACAATCCGTCCTGGTTGAGAAAGGGATCATTAGAGCGCAGCTACAGCCTGCAGCATGCCGATGTGGGCATAGCGGCTGACTATCACAAGTATGTTCCATCTCGTTTCGTCCTCTGCCTCATTTTGGGGTGATCGGCAGCAATACGTTTGAGTAAAGTCCTTCGACTATACGCCTGGTCTTTCCAGTTTTCGCACAATTGCACATTATGCCAACAAGCTGACTCTATCTACAGACGCCGCTACGTCATCCGTATAAGAGCAGAGACGGATCAATTCCTTATTTCATGCGTCGAGCTGCAGACCTTCGTCAAATGGCTTGAGTGTCTTTTTGCGGCCATCGATGTGGCTATCCCAATCGACGAGCGAGACTTCCCGCGGGATCAGAGTATACCACGCATTCAGAGACTGCGCTGGCTTCGAGGCCACTTATCTGATCAGACAACCAACGGTGGCACAATGTGGGACTCTTTTGGCTCTCCGCCATCCTCGCCACTGGAACCACCCGTCAGTATGTTTGACGCACAAGCGGATGAGATGTCACCGGATCGAATGGACATATTTCCGGACGGGTCGCCTTTTGATAGCCAAGATTTGCCGACGCCCCGATTCTCGACTGCATCAACAAAAAATGACGACTTGGAGCAGGGAACAGGCAAATGGCGGCCTCGGCATCTGTGGTCAACAACTCATGATATGGTATACGCCAAGCTCTGTTATGCCGTTTTGCTTTTCAAAAGCCCTCGAAAGTCCAACTTCGTTATATTCAAGGGCCAGCGATGGCATATTGACTGGTCGACGGGCCAAATGTCACGTGTGCAGCCGCCCTCGTACGGCGAGCCTGAATTCTGGGGCCCGTGGCAAGTCATACATGCGGACAACCGGCGGATTTGAGCCTGAAGATATTGCGATCTATACCGCATCATTCAGGCATCATCATTACCCAGTCCACTCCTTTACTTACCCATCCTTCTCATTTATCACATCATAATGGCTAGCATCACGTGGTCATGGCAGCGGAAAAAAGGGGTTGCATATTTGCATCTGGTCGTCATTAAGGACGGTCCGGCGTTTACTGGAAAGGATAGCATTGCTCTTTTATGATACACCTTGCATTTTGCCAAAGCATGGGATGAGACCATTGTTGCAGCATGGGATCGAAGATAACATGGCGTCTGAAGCTTTTCCTTTCTTGCATCTGGCTTGCTGCCATCAACCAAGGCCGCCGATCTTTTGTACATAGGGCTGTCTTCAAAATAGGTACATACCATGTTAATTTCCAGCTCATGAACGCCGTCTAAATATCTGTGAGACTTCCATGCCCCTAACGCCTGGTATCTTCATCATAGTCATGGTTCTCGTAACAAAGCTCTCTCGCAGGGCTCCTGATGCACTCAGAATTCCTCAATGCCGATTTGAATATGCATGGCCTCATCTTCCACGCACTGTCAGTTCTTCACCCTTCTGATCGGCCCGTCCGAAAACTCAAAATTCGCCGCGCTGTGTCTTGAAGTTCAGCAGTGTTCCACAACTGAAGTCGTGCAAGACCAGCCGCGCCGTGCCGTCGACATCTCTCCCATCATCGCTGGTCTTGCTCGCAATGTCTCTCGATTTGAAGACCAATCGCATTCGAGGCACCCATCCTCTATATTTCCATCATCTGTGCCTCCACCTGTCTGCTTTCCTTCGCAAGTTCCTCAGCCGGCACGCCATCCATTAAATCCGCCGCGCCATCTACATCCTTTAACGCGCCCTCCAAGGCGCTCAACAGCCCCTCGATCTCTGCCCTCTGTGCCGCGATCTCCTCCCACAGCCCTACGTTCGCCGCCTGTGTGTTCTGCAATCGCGCATTCAGCTGGCTCTGCTGGCTGGCCAGATGCGGTGCGAGGTGTGCAGCCAGCACGGCCTCAGCGGGAAGCATGTGCGGGGGCGTAGGTCTGGGGCTGTCCTTCTTTTCCTCGTCACCCTCGCGACCTTTCCCCTTGCGCGAAGCACCGCCCATGGTTGTTTGCTTCCGCCGCTGCGCCGCCTCCCCGACGAGGCTCTCCAGCTCGTTGAGCTTCGCAATGACCTCGTACCGCTCCAGCGTCCGCCCGAATTCGTCCTGGCAAAGCTGGCCCATGCGGTCAATCAAGCCGCGCTGTATGCTTTGTAGGACATGCGGGGCTTGGGTCGCGATGGTTGGGTAGCAAGTGGCAAAGTTATCGAGAGAGATCTTTGAGAGCGTGTGCGTGAGGGCCGAGTCGAAGAGTTTGAGGAGACGTTGGGCACGCGCGCCGGGTGTGATGGCTATGTGGCGTGTGGGAAGTGGTGGGGAAGCTGGCGGGTCTTGAGGAGCGACGTCGCTGTTTGTGGGTGTCTCTTTTGAAGAGGAAGGTTGCTGTTGCTGCTGCTGCTGCTGCGGGGGATTAGAGATGGGCTCGCTGTCCTTGTTTACATTGTCCGCCGGCGCATCAATGGGTTGTGGCTGCGAGGAAGACGCCTCGGTCGCCATCTTGAGAATTTGGTATGCTGGTATTCACTTGAGCCTTTTCCTTGATTTTATTTGTCTGCTTGGCGTTTGATCCGCTGTAGGCTTGCAAGTGTGGTTTTGGTCATGAGGTCTTTCTGATTGCTTCAGAGTGGAAGACGCGGTTTAACGCGTTGGAGGAAGCAGGGATGTAAAAAGTCGGCTTAGTAAGCTCATTTTACGACGACAGTGCATCTTGTCCGCGTCGGACCCTGACTTTCAGCATCGCATATCTCAACATAAAACATTAACGGCGCGAAGGTTCCAACCATCTCAGAGGGCAGATTTCAGTCACAATTTCAACTCTTCTGCCCAGCATGTCACATAGTACGCCTCACCCTGTCCATATTTCATCGAACTCTAATGATCTAACTTACCAGGCAAAAGAAACACCTCTCGCCCAGTCTTCACGGCGCACGAGCGGTCGCTGGCTAAGTCCGCCTGGAGTGCCTCCTCTGCCCGCTTGAACCGGGACTCTTTTCTGCCCTTTGGCTCGTGCTCGCTCTGTCTCGAGTCCGCCGTTGATCCAGTAGCTTGCGTCCAGGGGGATATATTCTGCCGCGAGTGCGCGCTGAACAACATCATTGCGCAGAAGAAGGAGATCAAGAGGCTGGAGAAGACACGAGAAAATGAGGAGAGAGATGCCATGGAGGAAAAGGCCAGGGAGGATGAGGAGGCGCAGGCAAGGGCGGTGAAGGAATTCGAGCTCGTCCAGGCGGGTTTTGATGTTAAGGAGACGAGCGAGGGGAGAACGGGGGAGAAGCGCAAGGCTCCGACTGATGAGGACGAAACTGGAGGGCAGGATGACCGCGCAAAAGCACGAAAACCCAATGGAGATGAGAAGGTAAGGTCATGTGTTACGTCGTTGGTTGAAATGAGTAAGCTAATTTGGCTCGGCAGAATGCGAAAAATGCTCTCCCCTCTTTCTGGGTACCGTCTGTAACCCCAACATCTAATTCGAAAGACAAGCTGCATGAGGTCAAGAAGAAGACGAAAACATCGCCGCTTTGTCCGTCATCACAGGAGAAACAACCGCACACATACTCGCTCCACACGCTTGTCACTATCAACTTTGCCGAAGAGGAATCCAAGGAAACTAAGACTAAGACGAGGATATGTCCCAGTTGCAAGAAGAGCCTGTCCAACGCCTCAAAGGCGATGCTCGCCAAGCCATGTGGACATGTGCTTTGCAAAACGTGCGCAGCCCAGTTCATGACCCCGTCTGGAAAGTTGGATCCTCACGCAGATCTTGAGGGTGCAGACGGCCCGAATTCGGTACGATGTTACACCTGCGACGCGGATGTAACGGAGAGGCCCTCGAAGAAGAGCAGTGAGAAGAAGGAAAAGGAGAAGATACGCCCCGGTATTGTGGAGTTGAAAAGTGAGGGGACCGGATTCTCGGCTGGTGGCACGAACGAGGTCAAGAAGTCCGGCACAGCTTTTCAGTGTTGATAGACAGTATCCGAAAAAGAAAAAAGATGAAACATTGATCACCTAAACGAATTAATAGACAAGAGCCTTCCTTGGCTACTAGTCTGGATCGGGAATACTCCATTTCGACTATTTGGTTACCATAATTCTTCTTCGTGTCCATTCCATAATGCTCACGACAACAGCACCCCTCATTATTCCGTCCTTCATCTCGCCGTACTTTCCAGAAACCTGATCGCCTAATTGGCCACTTGAATTGCCGCCACCCAATCTCAAGAGCAACGCCTGCGCGGTAGGTGACCTTTGAACGAGTTCCAGGATCAAGAAGTACAAGCGAACAATGAAGCCATGCGCTATATCCTTCGACAACATGGTAGTTCCGTGGTTGAAGAATGCCTTCAATATTTCGCCAGAGATGCCATCGTAGAGTGCCCTGATACCCTCAGTTTGTCCTGTCCGCACGAGCGCACCAAATATCGACCTCTGTGCAAGACGACGAAGACGTCGTCTCAGGCTGATTTCCGACCCCTTCTCTGGTTCTGGTGTCGGACTTTCCGGTGCCGAGACTTGTGCTCTGACCTTTGCAATATTGAACGGATATGTGACTGTTGTAGCAATGACCTTGCTCAGTGCCGCAATCAAGAACACCATACCCCCGGACTCGCCCTTCCGACCTCTATCCATCAGCGCCTTTTTGAGCGCATGCTGCAGGTAAAAGGTAATGCTCGGATTCAAAGTCAGCACCAGCGTCGCCCCGTAACCGGCCCACAGCCCCGTGAATCCCTTCTCAGCGCGAATGACGTGTAGCACCTCTCCAAACGACAAATCTGTAGGGCTCTGGCTACCGCGACCGCTACCGCCACTTGCGCTATCGTCCGTCACGAGGAAGGCGGTCTGTTTCCGCGTCACGACGTTGCTGATGGGCGTGGTGAAGAGTCGTGCACATGCACCTGCTGCTGCACCTACGGCGAGTTCTTCCCACACAGGCAGGCGGCGACTGTTTCCTTGCGATCGCCGTGTGCGGAACCAGGTGTAGAAGAGGAAGAAGAGGAAGCTGTCCTATGCTTAGTGTCAATAGTGATTTTCACAACAGTGTTTTGTATGATTGGTAGGCATACTGCAACGCTTTTCGCGACGTCAGAGCCAAGACCGGCGTAAAATGCCCGGAGACCACCTTCGCGTTCGAATATCTTGCTGAATGCGTCGGCGAGGCCACTGTACTGCTCCGACGGGGAGATGGCTCCATCTTGGTAAAATTGTCGTTGCACTTTGAGCCGTGTGTTGACCAAGTCGAGTGGGTATGTGATTGTCGTTGAAATTGCCGTCCCCGTCGCGCCAGAGACTGCGTGACCAATGGCCGGCAGGAACTTGTCTGCTGGCATTGTTGGCTTCGTCCAGGGCCGGGACTGTGGCGTGAGTGGTGTGAGCAATCTTTTGGATCTGTTGACGGCTCTGGGCTGAGTCTTTCTGAGAGGGTAGGTCGGCAACCAATTGGCCCAATGACGGCTTCACTGAATGAATGCTGTTGACGGGGAGTGAGTATCGACTATCTCATGTCCAGATGCGGATAACCACAGCAAATGGCTGACGGTTTCGTCCGATTGTCTTCGCGACGTCATCGTCGTCGGGCCGAGCCTCGGCCCCAGTGCGGAGGACCCGCTAATGTACCCCGGAACTCGAGAGACAGGGGGCCTTCATACCCACAACACACACGTGCCTACCTGCCGTACTGGGGTTATATGGCTTTATTTATCGGTCGCCAGGTGGTGCGTACCCAGGGACCTTTCGTGGGACAGAAATCGTTGGTGCATAGCTGTGCTCATTCATCGCGACTGGGTAACCAGTATATAAACGATAGTTGGGCGCGCTACTTACTGTTATACGGTTTGTTCCTTTCATATCGCCATAGTAAAAGTACGTGTTTCGGTAGGGAGCATTTAGCGCTTTATTTTGAAAATAGAGTAGAAAGGCACATAAAGGATTTGTGTCCTCCTATGATTTTTTGAGATCCAACAATTGGCCGTTCATTAAGTCTAGAATATGCCCCAGCGATTCCTTCTCCAATACACGGTTATCAGAATTCAGCCAATTCGCGCGACGAAAGGTAAGAAGCACGATTCTTCTCGCTACAAATTGATCTGATTGTTTTATAGGGACTGAATGACCGTGGGACTTTATGATAATGACTTAGTAAGTCGGTCTTCGCTCTCGATGAGAAAGTAAATAACAAGTAGCGAGGGAGCCTCTACTGCTGGGCAACATATCAGGTAAGGCAGCCTCAACCACATTGACAATCTCGGCGATGCTTAGATACCTAGGTAGACATGGAGCACTGACCGCCTCCTTCACCCCCCCTGCCCGACGAAAGTAGCCATCTATACAAATGAGTCTTGACGGTTGTTCAAGAAATCAACTGAGTGAAATTGAATAGCAGATCGGACGGATAGATTGGGGGGAATATGGCCGGCAGGATGACGTCTTCAATCAAGATCTGTTGGGAATGGTACAGTGAAGGTCAGCACGACTTTTGATCAATGTCAATCACAACTTCAAGTGTGACAAGCGTAGGTAGCACTGACCTGAGATCCCTCTCCCGGAACAGGTGTCTTCCAATAATGTCCAGTCCCATTTGTGACGCTGTATTGTAGAGGTCAGACATTTTGCTTCTGCGCTCAGGAAACCATTATTTGGGACTTGAGTGGTCCCGTCGAACAAACTTACACGAAAATCCCCTCGTCACAGCGGGCACACTGCGACACGGTCCATTCCTCTGGAGGATAGTTATCTGATAGAGCTGAGAATAGCTTTCCGTCCTCATCAATTGTCCACGTAGAACTTGTGCCGGTTCCGTGACTGGCAGAAAGAGAGAACTTATCCTCACCAGTCTTTTGGACCGTCCACTTGTGATGACGATATCAGCGCCACGGAAACATCGGTATGAGTCGAGGACGGTGACGGTGATACATACTTGGAATGGAGTCACATTGGCCGGCTGAACCGAAACTGGCTTGGGCAGCAGACTTCTGTCCTCCGCGAGGTTTCGCTGTACCCAGCGCTCGCCCCAGGGGTTGGTGGCGATGGTAGAGATGAGGTAGAGGCCGTTTGTAAGCTGCATCGTGGCAACTGTTTTCTTTCCAGTATAGGTATTTGGCAGCTTGTGACGTTGTGTCTCAGATAACTTTTGATAAGTGACTTGAGGTGCTTCAGCTTGGAGAGGCAGACAATGAGTATGTTTTCTGATATTTATATTGCCATACCTCAGTGCAATGATGATGTCTTTCAGTCATCAGACTAAACTTAAATATTACACTCAGTTACCTCGTCGAATCACCAAAGTTCACATTCTGAGTACAGAGGGTAAGAGTGCTTACCTGTGGCGTTTGGCAATGTCTCTCCAAAGGCTGGGCGTCATCGCAACAGTCTACCACAAAGCCGACGATGACCTTACTTTAAGGTTGAAAATTCGGTCTTGCCGTTCTTGGCAACTCATTATGGCTGTCTCATTTCTCACTTCCTTTGTGAGATGGAGCTTGGCGCTCGTATTCTATCCGGAGTGATGCGGAGGACCCATGATGCAAATAGCATGGCGTAATCTCGTTTGGTACTGTACTTAATAGCTTGAGTCACGGGAAAGTAAAAGAAAGAGCTTCAGTCTCTCCCTCTTAGGTGAGCTATACAACCACGCCTGTCGGATGAAGCCCCGCACTTCGTTGTTCACCAAAATCCTTCGAACCTCCGTGGTGTTGCCGATGGAATGTAATAGAGACTTCATCATCGACACAATCTATTTCATACATGTGCTTACATCCCAGTGTTGTCGTTTTCTGTCTCCATCCACCAGCCATCTTGGTGTTCTGTGCTCTCGGTTTTCGAGTATCAGCGCCGTCTGAATATTTATTGCGTCAACCGGAGCTTTGGGCCGACATATATCTCCCTCCCATCAGGACTCCTCTGTAACTCCAATTGTTCCCATGGTCCTAATCTTAGGAAGAAACAAAGAACCAGCTTTGTGATCTTGGATGTGAGACTCGACTAGTCACGGGAACTCGGGGTTGACAAGGCGAACTCGGATCCTCAGCTTACACCTCCTCGCAAAGCAATTCGAACAAGGAGTTGAATGTATCACGTTGGGCGAGTTCTTACGTGAGATGTGTGGTTGTTCATTTAATATCGGGGTAATAAGGGTAATTTTCTTATTGGGTCGTCCACCATGATCGTAACGGTGATTGTTTGTACAGCATTATCGACGCAAAACGCCTCGATGATTCCTTCCAATCCCCAACGCCGTGCTACAAAAAGTTCAAAATTCCTCCTGATGATCATTACCGGTTTTGGGTTCAATTTTCTAAGCTGGGCCCGCAACCGACATTTGTCGAATAGGCGCAAACGTAGCCGAACGAGCGCTGCCAGGCATGCCTGCACCAACCATGGGCACATCCTCTTCTTCACCGTCGGCGTCCTCTTGATCCATGCCGGGTAGAAGAGGAACGGGCGGGCGATGTCCAGGGTGTCCGGGAGGTAGACGCTGTGCGCCCCAGCCCTTGACTTTGAAGATGCTCTTGCGACCGTGGTCCGTGGCGGCGTCGAGCTGTTGGCGCAGGCGAGCAAGTTGAGTCTCGCGCTTGAGAGTGTTTAGATGAGGCTGTGGCACGACGGGCTGCGGGTTCCAGTTCTTGAGAGCGGACATGACTGCGTTATACTCCTCGTCTGAGTCCACAGGGCCGGCGTTCGGGTCATCGTCGTCCTCGATTGGGGCGTTGGCATCGAGAGCAGCCTCTGTAGCATCATTAGAAAACATTGCGCGAGATAGAAACATAGATAGATGACTTACTCTGCTGACGAGCTTGATTCTTCTTCTGATATGCCGCAAGCAGCATATCATATGGTAGGGATCGTCCTGCGACTGCTCGCTTCGCCCCCATAGAATGAGACTTGCATGTCAGCGACCTGGCGCAAGGTTGTCCATTGGGCAGCATGACGCCACATTGTCTTTCGACATCGACAGGACCTGGGCAGATGGTAGAGTCAGCGGATGATGCTCTTGAAGTCCTTGGTGGACTTGGAAGTGGATCGCTCATGTTGTTTGTGGTACAGGCGAGTAATGTGTAAAGGTGTCGGTGTTCAAGGTGCAACCAAAGCCAATATTTTGAAAAGGTGGGGGATGCAGGTGGTCCAAAGACTCTCAGGAGTGGGGCCAGACTACCTGTAACAGGTACAGTGACAGGAAGCTGATATGAACTCACCTTTTGGTTTGGTCTTGGGCTTCGGCTCATCCTTCTTCTTCTTCTGCTTAGGGCCTTTGTCGAGTTCTCCATCCGCCTTCCTCTTTTTGCCCTTGGTGTCCCCATCTCCAGACTTTTTACCAGCAAACTTTCTCGTTGATTTACCGGCAGGGCCCTTGTCATCATCACCGTCATCTCCATCGTCGCCACTATCGCCGTCTCCACCAAGTGTGATACCCTCCTCTTCCGCACGGCGTCTTGCCTCCTCGCGTATGGCCTGCTCTTTTGCGCGCTCGCGGGCTTCACGCGCAGCCTTTTTCCGGTTGGCTTTCTCCTTTTTAACTTTTAGACATCCATTTATGTGCTCGACGGCGGTGGTAAGCAGAATGCTCTTCTTGCACCACTTGCAGGACGTCATGGCTGGGTTATCGACCAGTGCTTTGCCCTTGTTGAACCCCTCTTTGGGCACTTCGTCAAGCATGTTAACCACAACTCTTGCAGGTACCTCATCGGGCGACGGCGCTCGCTTTGCAACATCTTTGGCCTTGGACTTCTTCTGGTCTGTCGCGAAAACCGTCAGTAGGTGCGCATGGAATCATTGGACGTAGTGGACGAAAGAGAGCTGGAGGGGAACAGATCTTGGTTCAAACGTACCTTCAGCAACGATTCCGCGTTCATAGTCGCCAGGTTCCTTCACTTTGAGGTTCTTGTCCTTGACCTTGAAGACGCGGCTTTTCGATTTGCTTGAGGATGTATTCTTCTTCGATGCGACCTTTATGGTGGCCTCGTCATCTGGCAAGATTGAATCAGTTGGGCGCTCTTTGGTTCCCCATCGTTGGCCGCAGTGCACTCACCCTTGCGATCATCGGGCATGGTGGCTGCCGGGGATATGCTAGAGGTTGCGCTCGATGAGCTGATGGATGATCGGGGTCGGTTGTAACGAGCGTCCGCAAAGCGCGAGCCTGGCCAATTTCGGGATCGACGCACTCTCGCCTTACGAATTTGGTGCTCTGATCTTGGTTGTTGGCTCTGGGATAAGCTCCGGAGGGTGTCTCAGGTCTGACCTCGGAGGTCACCTTCGGAAAGGTTTCGGAGCAGTATGTAAGGTGATCACAGATAGCTGAGTATATAGGAACAGTTCTACAACAACTGTGGCCCGGAATCTGTGTAGTTGAAATGCTGATGGGCGATACAGTCTTCGTTGTTTCCGCAGGCAAGTTGATGTGAGGTTGGAATAGGCTTCCGGGGTGGCAGTGGAGAAGATGCACATACAAGGATCAGCCCACCTCGGATGCGGCTCTGCTGACAAAGCACAGTGCAAGACCCACGATGCCTTCAACCCCGGCAGGCCCTGTGTCTGTGGCTTATGGAAATGAGCGAGTCCACATCTCGAAAAACTCATGACTGTTGTTCAATGTATACAGGGAAGTCAAGATGATGGAGTCATTTTCTGCGCTAGCCTCGATTGATCATCATTATCTAGTGGAGACTACATGTGGAGGGTTTCCAGCTCCTGCATGCACTCTCTCCGAGTGACGTGGCTTATTGCTGCACAACATTGGATGCAGGAATGGCACCCTCGAGCCACAAATTTGGGCGCTCATTTCTCGAGAAACTGTTCTCCATGTTTTCCATCAAATCGGCTGCTTACACCTGATTGCCGTCTATAATGTGTGAATACCTGGACGTGATAGCTGAACACCAACTCTGGACCCGAAGGACGCCATCAACTACTTCTGTTGAAGGTTGTATACTCCAATTTCAGGGCCAAGTCGCAAGTCGTAAGGATCACCATTCTAATTGAATACTCTGACTGCTCTGTTACTCATGAAGAGAAGAGGATGTTTTCGATGCCTCAACATTGGAGTCCTTACTGGACGCAGGAGATACTGCAGAACAGTCCGGGCCGGCTGGGGCTCGTTCCCTGAGAGTCATGTAAGATGTACAGCCAACCATTTTGCAAATGACCAAAGTTTAACCTCAACATCTTAGCTACATAAAGGACAAGATTGCCCTACTCCATCCGACTATCTGGAAATTGCTGCATGAGAAATGTGGCATGACGGCTAAGTTTGCAATGGATTGCACCAACCAGTTTACATGGACACATTTTCCAACCGAGTCTTCTATGTCAAAATCCCTGCTAGGTGAGACCTCATCAAGTTCTCTGGCGAATTGAACAAGTTGGGACTAAGTAAACTTAGTCATCCAGTACGGATTTTGGGTCTGGAAAGACGAATCTGCCGCGTCTTATGTCCAACTCTTGATGAATTCAAGATGTTCTACTTACATCTGTGTTGGCCATCCAAAAGAGCTACAAGATCTCGTTCGCGATATTACTTTTAGAGACCCTAGACAGGCTAGCAATCCACTTTTCATCGACGTTTTGATTATGGAATCTGTCTTGTCGTCCTATCGCTCAGCTATCTCACAATATAGAGACGTGCTTCGTGATATTGTGAGTACATGTCTGTACATAACGGGACCAGGTGCTGAATTTTCCTGATTTCACTCTGTCTAGGAACAAGATAATGCGGCCCCTGGCAAGGGCAAAGCAGCTCGGGACTTGCACGATGTTTCGTTGCGTTGGCATACGATCCGAAAGGACCTTGGAGACTTGGAGCAGCATATCCGCCACATGCACAAGCTGTCTCAGGATCCCAAATTTCACGGAAGCCGTAGCATAGCTACTAATTGTTTCCAGACCTTGGAAGACTCCTGTACCTTCTGGTCGAGATGGGTCTCTACTTATTTGGAGAGAACCAACACTCGTATCAACTTAGTATGTCCCATCTTCAGTCTCAGGGAATTCTTCGTCGGTCGGACTGCTGATTCGTGGAAAAGCTACAGCATCTTGCTGCGCAGAAGACAAGTCTAGACACCCAGCTCGACAGTATCTCGATGTCAACTTTGGCCCTTGTGACTGTCTTGTTCCTCCCAGGGACGTTCATTTGTGTACGCTTAGCTTGGTACCTCACATCACCACTGGGCCGAGAATGTCACTCACGCATAATCTTACAGTCTGTCCTCAGCACCGATTTCTTCTCTTACTCAGAGTTTTCTGTTGCAGTGTCACGCGGGGCATGGGTTCTACCTGCAGCCATGATTCCGGCCACGTTTGTTGTCGTGGTTGGTTGGTGGGCATGGTTTCAGTATCGAGCTCACACAGCCAAGATTCAGCTTTTGAGTGATGGGTCAAAGGAAGTCTGAACCAGGGCCAATAGGAAATTTGCTTTGGTCTGGTGTTCCATGCAGGAAGTCTGTGCCTGAGGTCCTTGCAAAGACTTCGCATGTACCAAGTCTCACATCAATGTGTCTGAATTCTCATTGTAGAATTGCAACTAGTGTTAGGTATGCTCGTGATCGTGAGATTATTCTAGGTTACTGTGACCGAATCTTAGCCTGGCACCTTGAAGTTTGTTGGATATAAGGTACATTTGGCGCGTACCGCCTCCACGATACGGATCCTTTGGGGTTCAACGCCACAGTCTGAGATCATGCCAGGAAGGATATCTAGATTTCCAAGATTTAGCAAGCAGATAGTGCCGATCCCATCTCCCAACTCCAACTATACCAAGGTGGGCTGCTGGCTTAATGGCCAGTTGTTCACCTGGATCGAGAACCGGTTCTATAAATCCCACTAAGATGTGCCAGGGTCGTGGGTTCGAATTGCATAACTTGGTCAAACAAATCAAATATCCATCGACTTCTCGTTCAGTCCGCTGGCCGGGGCAAGGGTTGTCGTGTAAGTGACGCGCTGCAGGTGTGGTAAATCATGGCCCTCGAAAATGGGGTGTAGAAGCAGGGCGTAGAAGATGGACAGACAGTCTTCTTCTTGTTTACTATTTTGCAACAAGTAGTCAAGAGTATCATCAGCAGCTTGTATAATTCTCACTCAGCCCTATGTCACCTCTTCCGTTCATCTTTGCTTCAAGAGATGCAAAATTGTTCTCTATTCACGCTATAGACGGGCAATCACTTCGCTTTCGTCTTGGCTTAGATTGCTACCATTTACCATTTACCATTTTTTATTTTATTTCCTGTTGGCAGATTGGGTTCTCCCGCTTATGCAATTCGATATGACTTTTCAATTGGTCTGTGCCACACAGACCAGTTCTTCCTCTTTTTTATCTTGACATCATCGATGGTATTTGTTCACAATCTATTGCTTCAGCACCTTCTCCAGCTCCTTGATAACTGCGTCACCCATCTCCTTAGTTGTCGCATTACCGCCAAGGTCCTTGGTCCGGGCTCCGTTGTCGATTGCATTCTTCACAGCTTGTTCGACAGCCTTTGCCTCGTTAGGCAGGCCGAGGGAATACCTGAACATCATGGCGACAGACAGAATGGTGCCGATGGGGTTGACGATGCCCTTGCCGGAGATATCGGGTGCCGAGCCTTGTGATCTCAGTCAGCCATTGGTTCGGTGTGTGTTAATGTTGACGTGACACAGCAGAAGAACAGACTTACCATGGATTGGCTCGTAAATACCGTTGCACTTGCTCTTGCCGTCTGGGAGACCACCCAGACTGGCACTGGGTAGCAGGCCAATACTGCCAGGGATGACACTCGCCTCGTCGCTAATGATGTCGCCAAACAGATTGCTCGTCATGACGATGCCGTTAAGTGTACGGGGGCTCTTGACCATCAACATAGCCGCGGAATCAATCAGCTGGTGCTCGAGTTGCAGCTGGGGAAACTCCTTCTTATACAGCTCGGTGACAGTCTTCCTCCACAGACGACTCGTAGCAAGCACGTTGGCCTTGTCCAGACTCCAGACCTTGGCCGGGGGGTCCTGAGCAAGGGCCAAGAAGGCCGACAGGCGGGCGATGCGCTCAATCTCAGCCTTGCTGTAGGGCTCGGTGTCCATGGCGAACCCCTTGACGCCGTCATCCTCCACACGATCACCAAAGTAGATACCGCCAGTCAGCTCACGTACGACAACAAAGTCAGTTCCGCGGCAGACCTCGGCCTTGAGCGGTGAGCTGTCGACGAGGGACTCGGAGGCGAAGCTGCACGGCCGCAGGTTGCCATAGGTCTCGAGCTCCTTGCGCAGCTTGAGGATACCCGCCTCAGGGCGGACGGGCGAAGAGGGGCCCCATTCAGGGCCACCGATGGAGCCGAGCAGGACGGCGTTGGCGGACTTGGCGGCAGCGAGGGTCTCATCGGTCAGGGGTGTGCCGTGGGCGTCGATGGAGGCCTGCGAGACCAATTAACATTGAGCTCGAGCCTGAGCACGGTCTTTGCAACACGGCTCATTCTGTGTGCAAGGTCACTGCTCAGGGGAGCGGCCAATGCCAGGAACAAACTTACACCACCAAAGAGGTGCTCCTGTAGGTTGAATTTCCCAGCAGATGGGCTGAGCGACTCTACGGTCTTGATGACCTGTGATTTGCAAGATGTGAGTGACTGGCTAAGCTCCAATCAGCCTGAAGCTCTCTCATCACCTCATACCTTGACTGCCTCCGCCACGACCTATGATTGAAGATCTCGTCAGCTGAATATTCTCTAGAAAGGTAATTTGGATTTCTGATAGTGAGCTCATGTCGATTGTGCATTTTCTGCACTCAATTGGAACCAATGACATGCCAGCAGACGAGCTGCAGACGACATTCAAGACTTACCTCAGGGCCACAGTGATCACCACCCAAAACAACAATGTTGTGTGTCGCCATGTTGAGGATTATTCAATGGGAGTAGAGGAGAAAGACACGAAAATAATGTCGAAGTATTTGTGAGTATGGTGAAGACGCTGTTTAAGCTTTGAGAAAATATGCCCCTCAATTCCAGGGTCCCCGCCTTCCGAGATCGGCGGCAAGAATGAAAGATGTTGTGAATTTCTCGAGATGGCTATTTCCCAATAATCGCTGCAGTAGAGCAGGGAAAAATAATTACACCAGACTCTGTATAATAGGAAAGGCTATTAAGTAACAATTGATCGATCACTCCCATCTGCAAGCGCGAGATGTATACGCCGTAGAAAAAAAGAAGGCATCGGAGAGTGGGCTCCGAGTTTTCGGCTTAGCTCCGTCTCCGACCTTCCGGAATTTAGTGGGTCCACCCGGTGACCCCCGTGCAATGACTGGTGCTGTCTATCTACACACTACAGTAGTAGTAGGCAAGCAGGTATTTCAGTATTATCTATGTAGGTAAGTACGGAAATCCCACCCTGGCCACGAGTCTTGAATCGAGACTAAGACATGCACAAAGGTGGCACTAATGCTCGGTTCATCACAACTCATCGACATCAACAGCACTATTTCCCCGCAGGGATCGGGATCCTCGAGCCAACATGACGTTTAAACCGCGTTAATAGTTTGCTGGGAGACATAGAAAAGTTAGGCGCCTCTCTCTCTCTACCCTCTAGAATCCTCACTTCCGTTGATACAATTACTTGCTCAGCAACAAGATGTCGGTAAACCACGACACAGACCTTCTGCTTATTACCTGCGCCTCCGGGAAGCAGGCTTCCCATCTGCTGCCTTTAGTCTATGAAAAGTGGAGGCGCCTTCGTCTGATCGTCAACTCTAATTCCTCTGAGGACCGTCTCAAAGAAACATATCCCAAAGCTGAAGTGACTCGCGCTGATCTCTGCAATCCCACGGACTGCCACCGCATCATGACCGATGTGACGACCGTCCTCCACATCGGACCGTCGTTCCACCCGCACGAGACAGAAATCGGCTACTTCATGATCGATGCCGCCGTATCCGCCGGCGCCTCCTTCAAGCACTTTGTTTACTCTTCGGTGCTAGACTCCCAGCTGCGTAAACTCATGAATCACGACTGCAAGCGTTATGTCGAGGAGCACTTGTTCGAGTCCGGTCTGAATTACACAGTTTTGCAGCCCACGCACTTCATGGATATGTTCCCCATTGCTCAGCTCATGGTGCAGGATGAACCGGTATACACGGCGAATTGGAGCCCCGAGGTGACTTTTTCATTTCTCGCATTGAGAGATCTGGGGGAGGCTACGGCCAAGGTGATAGAGGAGAGAGAAAGGCACTACTTGGCTCAATACCCGCTTTGCTCAACGGGGGCGTACTCGTACAACGAGGTCATCAGAATCGTTAGCGAAGTCATTGGGAAGAAAATCACCATCAAGACGCGGGGGATCGAGGAAGGGAGTAAGGCGCTCATGACGATGCTATATGCGGACATCGACAAGGTACCAGCCCAGACGAGAGATGCTGCTCATCGGCTCCTCCTGTATTACAATCACTACGGTCTGAAGGGGAATCCCAACGTCCTCGAGTGGCTGCTGGGGAGAAAGACGACGACGCATGAGGAATGGGCGAGAGGTCAGGTGCAGAAGGCTTCGGAGACAAGGAAGTGATTTAGAGAATCGCCAGCTCCTTCATTCTAGCGTTGAGTTTTGTCCTTGATCGTAAAAGCGACATGATTGTCAAAACCTTGACGAGCAGCAGAAATGATTGGACTCTCTTGACTAGCATTCGCCCTGAGTTGCGGAGACTGCTGTGTGTGCATCAAAGGTTGAGATCTGTCTTGAGATCTGTCTTGAGATCTGTCTTGAGATCTGTCTGGAGATCTGTCTTGAGATCTGTCTTGAGATCTGTCTGGAGATCTGGTGTAGCTTGGGACGATCGGATCCTTTCAACAGGGAGAGAGAGAGGAACTAGGGGCTTCATCTTATTGTAGGGCACAAAGATGCCAGATTGATGATTGTTGAGACCCTGGGGATGATGCAGAACCAACCTCCATACCTACTATACCCTGCCACTGATGTACGTCTCCTCTGCCTGAGTGAGTAGATGGTAGGACTGGGTATCCAAATTGCTTGCTGTCTAGCCCGGTAATATAATTGTAACTTGGCGCTAATATACCTTCTTCATGACCTTGATCAGAATCACACCATCGCTCTCTTTACCCTTTGCATCTATGAGCCTCACGAATCGGTACCCCAGCCTCAGCCGATCCAGTCTCACACAAGCCCACGCAGCAAGTTCATCCCTCCTGAATTTCTCATCGTCTCTCACAATAAAGCGAACAAAACTGAGTTCCTCGACCACGCCGGGAATCGCCTTGAACTCAAGCATCTCACCCTTGAAGTCCGGATCGCACGTAGCTTTGGCCGTCTTCGTGCGAGCCTTGTACTCTCCCTCTTTGTCATCTTCATCGCCCTCGCTTTTGCGCGCCGCAGCCTTGGCTCGGGCGTCCGTAGTAGGATCGCACGCGTGGCCATCGTCTGCGAAGTGGCCGTGTCGTTCGCCGCCTGATTCCACGTGAAGCTCGGCTTTCAAGTAGGGATTAAAAGATTTCACAGATGTATCTGGAGGTAGGGGAATGTTTTGTGCGGCGAGGACCTTGATTTCCAGATCGAGCGTGCGGTGTTGCACATGAGAATTGTCTTCGGGCCCGTTAGGCTTGGAACAGCGGTATCCTGCAAAGAATGTGAGAAATCCAAGGCACTCTCGTGGAAAAGGTGAGATAGACCTACCTTCAGGCTTGAGAACGTAGCCCCCGGAGCCAGCGAACATGCCCTCGTTCAACCTATCGATTCTGTGAGCAACCTCCTCCGCGTATGGAACAGGTACGAATCGCCGAGGCAGAGACTTACATCATGCCCTCATCCCAGTTCTGCCAGTTCAGTGCTACAATCTGGATTCCCTTCCTCCAGTATGGCGCCGGGTCTAAATTCGAAGAACCAATTCTGAAACCGGACGGATATGCCCTCATCAAGTAGCGACGGTTGTGCTGGAAAAGATCCAAGCTCTGCTTCTCATGCACTTCACGCACACTCTTCTCGCTGAGCGAAAACACATGCGACGGCATCGAAGCCTCGGGCTGGCTCAGTGACTTGAACGAGACCGCACGTGTGTAGACTCCCAGTGCGCTCAGTGCATGTATGATCTTTGATGGCTTCTTCGCCTTCTTGGCGGCAGCTTCTGGGGCGACCTGGCCAGATGCCGAGCCTTCTTCGTCGGATACCGCTGCGGCGTCCTTTCCTGGGGGTGCGTATTTGACCTTGACGAGGATTCTTCGCCGGAGCTCCGAGGGAGCTGGCAGGACCTTGGCTTCTTCATCCGGGGGCTCCAGGAGCAGGCCTTCCCACTCGTGCTTCATGATTTGCACCATGATCTCCTGCTGTTGTGCACCAGCATGAACCTCCAGACTTACGATGAGCGGCAGATCGGTGACTGCGAAAGCATATTGCTTGATAGCACTACACACAGCGCGGAACGAGACCTCTCGAGTCAACGTATAGCCGTGGAGGACCCGAGGCTCCACCACTGCTACTTCTGGCTCATCAGATGAGGCTTTGCCCAGAGACGCACCGGATGCCACCGACGCCTTATCGTCCGCCACATGCGGAGATGAAGATGCGGGCTTCGCTTCGGTCTTCTTCTCCACGTACTTCTCAAACCTCTTGCCCAGTGACGTCTTCTCTAATTTCTGCAGCATGGACTGGGGAATCTTGGCCTTTGCCTTCTCCACCTTCTCCTTCCGCCTTTCGGCCTTTTTGGCGCGAATCTGGATCTTCTTGGGATCATCATCGTCCAAGTCGCTGCTGGAGTACCCGCCATCCTCCGAGTCCGAATCGTCACCATCCCACACATCGATCTCAATACACCGACATCCCCTCAGCAAGACGTTTTTGTACGCGTCTGTGCTTGCGTCGCTGCTAAGCTGGTTTCCTGTGAGGTATGTATTATGACTGGACGAGATGAAGTAACTGCTCAGCGGATACGACAAGTCGCTATCCGTCTTGTTGCTCAGCGGAGTGGCGACATTGCTCGCATTACTGGTCATGTAGCGCAGGAAATCGTTGAAATCCAGCGCGTCCTTGGCGACAAGGTCAGCGGGCAGCCCATCGACCTTGGACTCCGGGTCGCCCGCTTGCGTGCAGCGGATAAAGGTGTTCGCTTGCTCTCGTTGCCAGGCCTTTGACTCGCCGGCGTGACAGTTGAAGATGCGTTCAAGATAAGGGAGCACTGAGGCCGAAATCGTCTTGATCTGCCCGTGGGGTAAGCCCTCATCACCGGAAACACCGCCGCCTGCTTGGTGGACAGCTTCATGCTCGGGCGGGAGCGATTCCTGCTGTTGTGTGGCGGGCTGTGGTGGTGGTGGTTGTGATTGTGGTTGTGGTTGTGCCTCTGGTGTTGATGCCATTTTAGGTATGAGGCCTCCAGGGCTGTTGGCCACGTGCTGAAGTCTGGTTGGGATTCGAGCGTGTGTGCAGATAAATATATATATACATATATGTATCAAGATGACAAAAGGGGGTTTGTGACACAGAGACAACGTAACAAGCTTGAGCACAAAACGAAAGGCGATTACGAATAAGTATAGACCGTCGAGATGGCCATGCCAAAGAGAGAGAAAAATAAAAGTCAAAGAAAAAGAGGCCACCAATCAGTCAATATGTCGTAACTTCACCGCCAGAGAAATCAAGGCTTGGCCGAATTCCCGTGGTGAGAGTTGACGGCCCTGAAAGTGGGCTCTCGCTTCGCTTCGATCGACCAGCGTGTGTCGTAATGGGGCCCGGGGCAATTTACGAGCTACCAGACTTGTCGTCACCAGTACGAGGCCTTTTCGTGTGTCACAGCTGGATTGGATGGATGTATTGGAAAAGTTTGAAATGTCATTTCTCAAGAAGCACGTTGTACTGAACTTGCACGAGGCCCTATGCAAATGGACCGGAAAGCGGCTCACGCGGGCCAGTGGATGACAATGCCGGGTCTCGAAACGTGGTATATTCATGGCATTTTTCTGGTTGCCCACTCAGCTGAGAGAAAGTGCCATGCGGTGCCATGGCGTCACTTGACAAGCTCACAAGCTTTTTTTTGATGAGAGCTCTTGAAAATAGGGGCCCAGTTTCAGGGCCTGGTTCGACCTATCCGACCCACTGAACTGGGTCCACACGGCAATCTTTCCCCGCAAATCTACCTCTTGGCCTGTCTATCTTAGGTGGCATTGCATTTGGAGCTCTGAGCAGAGAAGCCTCACGACTGTGTATTACAGACATCCTTCCTACCGTGATCGTAACAACTATTAAGTACAACCAAGTTTCACTGCGGTATGAATAATTTTGCTATCGACAAGCCAAGCCATGCCCAGTCATATTTGGGGTGCAGAGGGGGAGGTGTACTTCTGACCTCTAAAGTAGACTCAAGACCAATGTTACCATAGCATCGAACTCCTTGCTCGTGGACCCTATTTGAACGCCATAGATACTAAAAACTGACTCCAGACTCCGATTTGCTCTTCTTTTGTTTTAGAGGGACTTTCCATGCCGCTCGGAGGAACGCGCTTCAACAGAGTCCATTACCATTCTACCCAATCCCGGGGGAGATTCCGTCCGTCACAGGCTTTCTACCATGCCCACAAAACCTTGTGGTGAAGTACCCTGGCGCCGAGTCTCTCGTACTCAAACGGGGTCACCCACGAATCGTTCATGGACAGTTTGCCAAAGACACTAGCTCCCTTCCACACCACCACTTGTTCATCCATGTCCCTCGCGCTTCGTGAAACTAGAACCCGATCCGCAATGTCGGGGCGTCGCGACCGAAGTTTCTCCTCAAGATACGTGGTGAAGTGTGGGATCTTTGCACCGCCACCAATCACCATGATAGACCCCATCAGGTCACGCACCTTTTTCTCGTCACCTTTGGCCGCATTCTGAATGCACGTCATGATGGCGATATCCAACGGTGCAATCGGCAGAATTGCGTCGTGTTCCATTGCCTGGAGCTTGGAAGCGGACATGTCGGATTCAAAGACAGGGACTGATGCCATGGGCTGTAGTTGGGGGTTGAAGCCGTTTGGCGCCGGGGTGCCGCCGTTTGGTGCCGGACTTCCGTTTCCATTCGTGTTCTCCTTTCCGTTGAACACGAACGGCGGCGGAGCAGGAGTACTAGCACCCTCAGGAGCAGGAGACGCAGCATTGGAGGCCGATGGTGTACCGTCTCGAAAGAGGTTGTTCAGTGGGTTCGGTTTCTCCTTCATGGGTGTACTGAGCTCCTGTGATGGATTGGTCACCTTGAAGGGGTTCAACGAAGGCTTGTTGAGCGCCAAGATGGCAAGCTGGGCGGCTGATTGTGGCTCGTCAGGAGACAGCACTTCATAGGCGTCATACGAACGGTCGATGATCTTTCGGCGGCCTCGGAGTTTGGTCGAGTTGTCAAAGATCTCTGGGTCATAGAATCCCATCGGGGCTAGTATGACCTCGTCATAGGTTTTGAACTGGTACTTGCGTGTGGGTTGATTCGGAGCCCGCAGATGGAATTGGAACAGCTGCACAGATATATCTGCCTGGGTCATGGTGCAATGCTTCATCTTCAGCTCCTCTGCCAGAAGAAAGTCGTAGCGCCTGCGGAGGTTGATGTCGGCATAGGGAAAGTTGTCGTATAGCATCATCTTGATGAATGTCTCAGTGACGTCGAAACCACCAAACTTGAGATTGATGCGCGAGTCTTCGATGACCAGTCCGTCCTCCACACAGGCAATAGAGGTCTTTTGCGCGCCCACATCCACGACGCACGCCTGAGTGTATCCGGCTCCAAACGTCGCAGCCATGCTCTCTTGGATGAAGCAGACCTTGGAGAACTCGAACCAGGTCATGCAAGTTCGTAGTGCTTGTTTGACATACTTTTTGTCGTATAAGTCAGGAATGACAAACACGCAGGAATAATGCTTCCAGGCGCTATTGTTGTTGAGCCCAAGGTCCTGACGGATGGCTTTATCAAGTAGAGTCTCGAAGTCATCATACAGGTGTTCTTCGACTGTGTAATCGTCCTCGTTGAACCAGCCATGTTGTATCGGCCACCACAATTTGTACTTCGGGTCGGAATCGTCGGGCACTCGTTGAGCCTGTTGACCAATGAAACAGGAGGCAGCAGAGTTTGGGTCGTTTATGGACTTGACGTCGGTCCACTCGACCTGCAGAGGATCATTGTGAACTGGGATAACTTCGGGGTCTGCTCGTCGATTGTAGGTCATGACCAGGTCCTTTGAATTTGGCAAAACCTTCCGCTTATTGGCGCGCATGTCAATCTTCAGATCAGCGCACTGCTTGTTGTACTTCTTGGACCATTCTTCCCCGTACTGTTCCTCGGGCGTAGACGCCTCGAATTTCCGTCGAGGGAGCGCCTCGTATTGCTCGGCCTCTGTCTGGGGAAATCGAGTGGCCAGGGCCATCGGGATAGTTTTGGGCAGGGCGTCGCTGGCAAACCCTATTCGAAGATTCTGGCTACCGGGATGAATGATGATGATGCGTGATGGGTCGTTCTTAATCGGGACATTGCCATCTTCGTCGGGAACGGCGACCTCCTCCTCTGGTACGTCTTCGGCCAGTAGCGGCACCTCGCCTCGTGGGTTAAGGGCTCGCTCGCGGTCACGATCCTTGGCCGATTGTACAAGTCGATCGCGGGTTGCCTCATTCTGCATGCGAAGCGGTAGGATCTGGTCATCTCGCTTCATGTACTCGCTGGACAACGGACAAGTTCAGTCACTATTCAAGACAAAGAAAGGTAGGCGGAGGATGAGATTGAAGGGGAGGATAACCTACGTGTAGTAGTTTTTCTGATTGATGGCAGCGACATCAGGCCAACTAGATTGCTTCATGCCATTGTCGGTCCTCTCGAGGCCTGTACAGAGGGCAAGCTGTTAGCAATTGGCGCAAGCTTACCGAGATCCATATCGTGGTCGCATCGCATCCCAAAAGCTACTCACCCTCGCGCGCGAGAACGCGCTCGCTGACTTTGCCCACCATGGTATTGTCCTTGCGGCTGATAGATTGATAAGTGGGGGGACGAGGTCGTGGATGAGATTGATGGTGGAAAGAGGTTTGGAGGTGCGGCGGCTGAGCTCGAAAATCATAGCCTCGAAATTCTCGTCTCGACGGCAGCAAGCGCAACACGGGGATGCGCTGAAGCTCCCGATCTGCAAGTTGGAGTGTAGACCCATGACGGCCCGGAGGGTTCTGTGATTGCCCTTGCCCATGCCCTTGTCCTTGCCTGCCGTACCTGTCCCCGGCTGGGGTCAGCTTTCCCCAAACCCTAGCCTTATTCGACTCTTGGAAGAGGCCATCACCAACACCTCTACGACGAGGACGATGTGTTTCCATAGAGTTGCCCCTCGGTTTGAATGGTCGAATTCCTCCGATCGCTATCATTGTTAGACCTTTAGATATTGCGACTCCAATGTCAACTCCAGTATCACTGCCCAGGATGACCAGTAGGGAACAAATTCGCAAGGAGACTCAGCGTCCAATTCTCAAATCAGATGCAACATCTTCATGGCTCGCCATGATTGTGCCTTCTATATCTTCGAGAAGCTTTCCAAAGAGAGAGAGAGAGATTGAGGCTGGTGTTGGCTCCATCTCTTGTGCATTTATCATTGTTCCTTTCGCATTCATGGTCGTTAGGGCCGATACAATGAATTCCAATGTTACAGCTAAGAAGACAGGACCTCTTCCTCTGGCCAATTTACTAACAAAGCATGCATACCAGGTATTCACAGCACATGAGCTTGTCACTGAAAACAGACATAAAGCTTCTTTGGTCAGAAAAGATTGAAGTCACCTCTGCTCTGGGAGCAAGGCCCAGCTCATAAGTGAATTTATCTTGATTGTTTAAAAGAAAAAGGTAACCGAAAAACAAATCACATGCATCCAAGACTTTGAAGACCAAAGCTAACCTGTATAGAATGGGCCATATGCACTGAAATAGCAAAGTTCCATGAATCTTGGTGCTGGCTGATAATGCAGGTGTATGACAGTACCTGGTCAGTGAGACCAAATACACTTCAGAGTAGTATATTATTACACTGAGTGGGGGAATCCATGCTCTCACGCTGAAGCATGTGACATCTCTGGATTGACTTTGAGACTGCATCAGAATCATCACTCTCCTATTTTCATCATGTGCCTTTCAACTGAAGCATTTCAACGTTGCTCATTGAGAACAGTTCTGATCTTTGCGAAAATGACGTCACCCCTCTGCCGCCGTCCCTCAAGGGCGGCGACTACTGCCTGGAACTTACAACGTGCCATCTTTCTCCAGTGCTCTGAGTATCTACCTTCGACCTGCTGACAAAGTGAGTCGTTATACATAGCAGCAACTTGTCTGCCTTCAAAGCATAACTGGAAAAACCTTTGAAAGATTGTCAAAGAAGTTTCTCGCTCTTACAAACATATTCAGGGATATCATAGGGCAAACAAAGAAGCAACTCACCCAACACCCAGCTGACATTGCCAGTTCACCAGAGCTCTTGAGCACCTATCTTGTCGGTCTTCATCAAGTCAGCTCCATCATGCCGCCCATTCCCATCTACGCCCACAGCCCCATCAACGCCTCCAAGGCTGATGGGGTCACCCCCCAAACTGCAGAGAAGGGCTCCGGCTCATTACCTCCTGGCCCCCCTCCAACGACCACCCAAGATAATGCATATGCACCGGCGCAGCCCGGCGCAGTTCCTTCGATACCCGCTCCAACAGGTGTTTCAAGCCTCCAGCAGCAAGATCAAGCCCCTCCTCCTCAACCAACACGCACTCAGCCCCTCGACCATGAAGGCCCCGCACCACCGCAACCAGGAGCCTTCCCCGTTCCAGTCGGAGCGAGCCTTCCCCCAGCCACAGCCACAGGCCTCCCTCCGCCCCCCAAGGTAGGAGAGTCAGTGGTTGCCACACGGCAATCCCCGCCGGCGTATTACCCACCGCAGATGTCCATCCCCGCGCCCCTCTCTGCGGCCACGCAAGGTGCTCAGCGTGGAACCGCCGGAACGACCATCGCTTTCGGCCACCCGCCAGGATACACGCAGAATCCCAACGCTGGCGAGCTCGATCGCTACCAACGCGCGGCCCAGGAGGCGCTCGAGCGCGACGAGCAGGCGCGGGGCCGAGCGTCAAGCCTTTCAGAGGGGGCAGATGGCGTCTGGGGAAGCGTCAAGGGGGCAATGGCGGCGGCGGGGGAGAAGATTGCCGCGGCAGAGGAGAAGGTGTGGAAGACGATCAATAAGGACTCGTAAATCTGAGGGAGGCAGGATGACGAGGCCGGGGGCTCGGGGTGGCGAGGCAACCCAGGGGAAAAAGGCTGGGCGGGCTTGAAAGTGGGACGGGTCAGAAGGGATGAACGGTAGGTGTGTCGTCGGGAATTTCTGCGTACATTTCAGAGGAGAGTCTGGCTTGGACGGGGGGGGCCTTGATGCATACTACTGAAGAGGCGCTAGGTTGCAGATACAGGTCAGACAAAGAGCCGGGCAAGACTGGAAATCAAATAACTATGTGCGTGTAATTCCGAAAATTCCGAAAATTCCAAGCCTCCCCTCTCATCTTGAAAGGCTTTTAGTATCGGCCCGCAGGAGGCACTACTAACTCTGTCCATCCAACCTCAGCCTCACGCAATCGTCATCGCCTCATCAATCCGGGGACGCGAGGGGTGAACGGGGGAGGGTGGTTCAACTCACGGCGTTGCACGGAATACCGTGATGTGACCGGAAAGGCCGGTGGGGAACCGGGTTCAGTGATTCAATGCCCGTGGTTGGCTGTCACTTTTTTTTTGCTCCTCCTTCGCTAGTCCTACATTCTACAGATAGCGGCAAAGTACGCAACAGAGGGGCAGAAAAGATGTTCACCCCGCCAAACAAAGAAACAAGTTCTTCCCTAGGGTGGACAACTCTCCGCGACGGGGCACACATACGCAAGCTTCTTGTCAATATAAAAATAAATATAGAGTTGGATGGCCTGGGAGCGACGTCAAGTTTACAACCCGTCAAAGCTCAGGCTCGCTACCAAACGAAGAAGAGTCGGAATTCTCCGACGACGGACATGAATGGGCAGGAACAAAAAAGAAAGGGCCTGCTCGGGTTGGGGTGGAGGACGTCTCCAGCATACGTTTCCCTGCTTGTTGTTTCAATTGCTTGGGTACTGGGAGATGCTCTTCTTACATTGTGGTCCCCCAATCACCCATCTCACCATATGTAAGGCAACAGAGCAACCTTTGCTTCTATTTACAGCACTCCCGGGAAATTAAGGCGTGCGTGCAGTACCTAGTACCTAGGTGATTCTTGTGAGCGGGCCCCCCGTTGACAGCCTTGATTGGGGACGCAGCCCCCCCCCCAGGCTCGGCGGTGGAGTTGTGGATAGGGGCATGCACAGGTGTCCGGGCGGACGGGTAGGAATGGGGGGCTATGCGACTCAAAACATCGAAACGCGGGTCCGCAGGGCTCAATAAGGCGATAGTATGGAGACGGATCGGCGTTCAAATCGGGATAAATTCATGGATACGTCACCTACGTCTGGCCTTGTCATTATTAATCTGAGAGGTTCTGGCCAGCAGCCGAGGCGACGGGCGCAGTGGATGCTTTCTATATTGTCTGTCAGGGTTTGCAGAGTAGTTACGTCGGGCAAGGCTTGCTATTACTACAATCTACCTGGTATTGTGCTCGAATCTTCTTAGAAATCTTCTTAGAAAAGGTTTTTACGAGGATCTACCGCGCGGACAAGACCTCTGTTCTTGGATAAGGGATGCGTGATTCCGGATCACACAAAGTTAGACATATAGTGCGCCGGTGATAAAATAGAAGGGTTCCAAATTCCTTCGCGGCCTGAATCAACCTGGCGTCTCTGGGTAAGTGGGAATGGTAGCACCTTTTTACGTTGTGGATATGTGAGTAATGAATAAGGTCGTTAGGACGCGCGTTGATAGCCAATAAAAAGTTGAAACTTATACGCGATGTGATTGTGGCCTGACACGCCTAGCCCGCACTGTTGCGGGCCAGATTGGAACACAGCGAATTGGCGGCCTCCGAAGACAAAGGGGAATCGACACTCGATACTCGATGCTATACTGTGTGCAGCGAGCGGCGTTGCGTCAGGATTGGGGTTGGACAGACCCTTCTTGATCTTCATAAGAGCCGAATTATTGACCGCGGGGAGGATGCCAATTACTATGGTAGCCAGACAGACCAGGGCAATTTCCCCAATCGGACGGGTTTGTTATGCGTTCCGAGAAGGTTTTCCGGCTCAGACCAGAGAGAAACGCGCCGGTCCTGGTCCGCGGTGTCTTTGACAGGAAGGGAAGGTTGATTGCAGAGGTAGGGCTCGTAGCATACGGGCCCACTACAAGGAAACCAACCAGCACCGAAGTTGCCATGGAAGGTCTGTTTCCTCGGCTCTTCTTGGGTTAGGTGAGCGATCGAAACACCCATGGCCGACCTGCCGCGAGGGCCGAACAATCCTAGTAGTCAAGGCTGTAGGGCAGCTCAGAGACTAGGCGACGTAGCGCCTACCAATTAGTAGGTACTGCAATATGAAATCGTATACTATGTAGTTGATACCGTAGAGTGTGCCCCAATGCGCCACCGGCGCTGCCGATATCATCGACGAGCGAAATCGTCAGCCCGTACAAGTACGCAAGATCTACCCAGATGAGCTTTAGTGTTGGCTTCGTACCCGCACTGCGGGCACTGCGGGAACAAAATTCGTTGTTTGAGTCGCAAATTACTGTGATCGGCCCGCGATAATTGGAGCGCGTCGAAATGCCTTCAGCAAATTGAAGGTGCAGCGGACGCAAGAGGCGTTCACACAGTAAGTATCCAACGCGACCACTCGTTCTTATATACAAAGTCAGACTGAAACGCATAAGATGCAGGTACATAGCTTCCCGTGCAACCCTCAGGCATAATAGACCATGTCGGACGCAAGTCAGCACCTAACAGGATAGCGAGAGTCTTGACGCCAATATGGTTCGTGATGGTTCTGACTGTCTTGGAGGTACGTACCTTGACATCCAGTGTGGCTTGTGCTAAATCGACACTGGCCCAGGGTGGCTTGACAAGATGCGCATAAAGTTGCTGGCGAGGGATCCCCTACCGATACTGGGCTATAGTGGCACACGATATCGCTGCGCTGTCGACTTAAGTGGCGGGGGGCCCTTGCAGGACGTGCGCGCAAGAGCGACAAAGAATGAACAAATCATCAAAGACCGCCAAACTGAGAGTCAAGACTCAGAAGCGCGATGACTAGCTCCATGTATATTGGGTAGTGTCCGGTCAGCCGGGTCAGAGATGTTTTTCCCGTGGCGTCTAGAGGACATGCCAAGCCGAGAGTGTTGGGATGATGAGTCCAATGAAGAAAGGTGGACTCGTAAGCTCCCAAGAGATGCGCCAGGAAATGGCGATCCGGCAATCCGTCGTAGTCGCCAAACGCAGACACCGAGTCTGTCCGATGGAAGCGCTGGAATGTGAAGCACACGTCATGTGATGATGGTCGTTGACGGTCGGCGCTACCAGGTGGGAGAGCCTCGCCTCGAGCTGGTCAAACGTGCCAAGAGAAACTCAAAAGGGGGAAAAAGAAACAAGAGCATAGGCTGTTACCGGGAATCGATTGAATGTCCGGGAGATCTGATTCACCAGCTCGGGTCTCCCAGGCTGTGACAAGACCCAAACTGACGATGAAGAGGATTACCCGAGAGCCGCCAAAGAGTCAGGACCTATGTGGGCTGGGTACGGTAACAGTCGATGATCGCTAATAAGATTGCGGGATGGCTTCGCAAGACCCCGTGCCTCTGGACAAGTGGACACCCACCCACCTAGCCGCAGGCAGCATCAGGTGTCGCTGAATGACCTCGGTTTGGACAAGCGACAGGCTCTGCTAGACTCGGTCGACACATCACAAAACCTCAAGCTACCGCGCTCCTGGTTTCGTTTCCACTGAGCAGTACCCAAAGTCGAGATGATTGGCCATTCCTAGTGACTCCTCTAGTGAGTTTTGAGTCGCTCGCTCGCTCACTCACTCATCGTGGAGAACGACAGGGTGGAAGGGGGGATCGAACTCTGCTGAAAGTGACCGCGAACACCGTTGAACTGACATCTGGTATCTGGCATCTGGCACCTTCTGGCATTTGAGGGGGGCTCTTCACACAAGGTTTAGCAAAAGCGGGGGGACGTCGTGTTTCAGCATTAGAAGCTGAGACAGCTCCTCTGCCACTACGGCTGCTGTGAATGGACAAGTCACTCATTGCACCGCCGACTGCCGCTCGTCAGATTACCATGATTGGACTAGTACGGGCAGGGATGACGCCCCTGGCTCGAGATGGGGGTCCCGCTTTTTCCAACGTCGACTGTTGCCATACACCAAAACCTCGCCAACTAAACATTGAGGAATTCCGGCCACACAACCCATTCACGGTGTCCATTTCCCATCTTCCGATGTATTTGCTTGCCGAAATTGAACCCAACCCCAATACTTAGTCCCTTCAAATACTCAAACATGCGGGGCTACCGGTTCAAACCCCGGCTGACAGCCTGCTGAAATCTCCCTTGCTGCCTACCACCGCCCATGGTGAATACACCATACCACACCACACCTATCAAATGATACCGGCAAGGCCTCGGAAGCGATATTGGATCATGTGTAAACTTCTCATCTTAGTTCCTTGATTTCCGCTCAATCCTACAGTCTCGCTCGCGTCGTCGTCTCCCCACTTGTCTCCCTCAAATCACAGGTCTTTCGGCACCCCTTCCGGACTCTGGACTGGTCACCTCCAAGTCAAACACGCCTCGGTCCTTGTGATCTCCCTTCACACCTGTGATGCCCCATTCACCATAGTACAAGTAACCTAACATCGATGACCTCACAGTCTCTAGTAACTGCGTACAGAGGTATCCACCTGCTGTTGGAGAGGGAATTGTGGGACGACAAGCTAATTGCCCGCGCCTCATCTCGTCACTTGTCTATTTTGGTCAAAACTATTGCGGCTGTGACCCGTGGCTCCGGCTCTCTATCTAGGGCTGACAAAGTAGCCTCCGTACAGTTTAATCTGCCCGTGTCTGCTACATCAGGATAGCTAGTGGCGCGCGACCTATCCCCCAGCTTCTCGAAGATCATTCGATACCTTGACACTGAGCTTACCAGGCCCGTTCCAGCAACGGAGGAAATTGCTTAGCTAGGTATGATTTGTTATTCTTTTTTTTCCCACTCGAAGAGCCAGCATTTCTGTGACTGGAAGATCTTGTAGCAGGCGCTATCCTTGTCCATGACTGTGGCAGCGCTGTTACTTGCACGTGTCGACCCAGATTAATTCATCAAGGTATTGAATTGCACGGCTGAGGCGCTGACGACACCGAGGGCCCAGACTGGCACAAGCGACGCTCGATGTAACCCTTTGCCGCGAGGCGCTAGAATTCACAATTTGATCACTACACACCCATCATTAGATGTTGGGGGGTCCTGACAACAAGCTTCATCACAAACTCTATCACAAGCTTCAACACAGATGCAGAATAAAGTTTGGCTACCTCAGGACGCTTCTCATCGTATTCTTGAAGTGATGGCTTAAGTAAGGTATGTACCTCGAGAGTACAGATGTCAAGTTTTCCGGTTCTTACGAACATCGAGATCCGTGTTGTGGCCGGTGCTCTCTATGCAAGTGTTTGAGCACGGCTAACGCTACCGAAAAAATTCGTTCCCATTTGGAGGTGAAGTCTTCCTTGTCATACAGACTCGTGCTCGCGGATATCTTCATCGACCATTGTTCCACATATTTGGTTCATCCGGATTTGTGGGACAGACAATCGGCTCGTTACCAGTCGAATTTCTTTCACCATGTACTTTTTTTTTTTTTGTGAAAAGATTCGGTTGAAAGTACACACGATCCCATTGCCGTGGTCTTATTCTCCTCTCCCTAAAAAGTCAAAGCTTACCCTGATATTCCATGAAACTGAGACAGTTGCCCCGTCCTCGGGTCTCTTTCCTCTTCCCGCAATCTACGCCCCGCCCCACCTACCTGGCGCTCAGGGCTGAGCATAGGATGAAATTCGGAATCGAGACCGAAGGAAGCCCTGTTCTGGCCCGGCGCTCTCCCTTCCTGGTGTCATTTGTCCCAAGCCTCGCCATTACTATTTCTTTAGTGTAGAAGTGCTCCCTTCCTTGTGATGACGTCCATCCGGGCGGACTCGCTCGCTGGTAGCCTCGTCCAGCGCATGCTTGTGAGCCCGTCCTCCTCCCCACAAGCTGTGACCTTGTTGCGGATTCTGTGGGCACTCTCATCGAAAGGGTGGACAAAACCCATGTTCCCTACTTCCAAAATAAGACTCGACGGGGTCAGTCCCTGGCACGCCGGCAGCCCAGATGCCCCCACTGGGATTCCCACACCTCGACATTCCGCTGCAACCCTGTCGAGTCTGTTAAGTTTGGATCCTTGCTACTGTTGCTCGAAAGGGCAAAGTCTAACACTGGCCTTGTTGTCCCACACCTCGTCGACTTGTATCAGGGATATTCGGCTCACCACCTACCGGTTCCGAGCCTGGTCCCTTGGGCGCTATTGGCCTGGCCAGGGTTGATGCCTCAATACCACGGTACATTCTCTTATACCCAAGTATCTGCTGGGGTGCTCTTGCACTGCCTCTGAATCTTTTTGCTCTCCTATCCCGTTGTTCCCACTGTCCAGGAACCTTCTTTTTTTTTTGTCTGCAGCACACTCACTGCCAGTCACTCCTTTTTTTCTGAGCCATCGACCGCCCTATATCACTTCTCCGCTTTTCGAACCGCTGTCCTATAATATAGCAAGAGCTGGCTCTTCTTTCCTCGGTCGGATACGAGTCGTGTGCCCTTGAGCGTCGTCAACGAGCTGTAGCTACACACCAAGAAGTAACAACTCATCACACTCCTTTTACCCCTGTCTACGAACACGGGTTCCCGAATATCACATCTATACCGGATCGCCCAGAAGGAAAAAAAGAGAGCCCTATTATTGAAGAGGCTCTACGACATTTTCCTATTGTTTCACACACAGAGGTTGCTTGACTCGACATCTCGGCCCAGATTTTCGATCCTAAGATCTACGCGTTCCTTAACAACCCGGCCCTCCCCCTCATCCTGACAACAGGCAAAAGCCGTTCAAGCATCCCATCTCTCATCGAAGCCGGAGAATATCTCTCTTGCCCTGTCCTTGGTTCCGGACTGCTCTCTCATCCAAGTAAGTTACAAGATCGCCTGAGGATATACGATGACACACTCATCGACACGTTGGCACTGTGGAACCCCTCAACGACCCATCCCCTCCTTGTCCAGGTTCACTCTTCCGTTCTGTGGATTCATGCTGACCATGACATACCAGCTTCCGACCTCTTGATTAGATATTTACATACTGACCCTCCCTTGCATGCAACACTACTACTGCTGTGATGGATCCGAGTCAGGCCCAACTGTAGGCCGCCTTTATATCATTTGCCCGGAGACCTTTTTCCTTAGCTTACATGAGTCTTCACATACAGAAGGCACCAAGTACAATCACCCTCATTCGCCTTTCAATTAAATAACAATTTCCGACGCGACGCGACACCTACTGGACGTCACTCTCACATGATGAACGTGACTGGAAACGAAATGTCAGAAAAGGCCGAAGGCATGGGGGCGCCATCACATGGAATGTGGACCACTCCGACCTCAACGGGCATGCGACCACGGCCAGCGACGATTCACGAGGGTTTTTCGTACTGCATGGAAGAAAGCTATGATGGTCTGCCAGCATGGGATTCATCGACTCTACCAATGCACCAACAGCAACAGCAGCAGCAGCAGCAGCAGCAACCACAACAACAACCACAGCAGCAGCAGCAGCAGCAGCAAACTCCCAGCGATACAGTCTCATCGAGGCCTATCTCAGTCCACCAAGAATTCTATCCGCCAACCACCATGGACAATGGTATGTTTCTCTTTAACACGTGGGCGAGACTTCCTCATCTTAGGCTGACCACAGTGACAGGGCAATGGATGCAAAAACCCATGGACGATAACCTCGAGATGCACGGCATTGATCCTGAAATGACGATTGGGCAAGCTTACACGACCGACGAAGCCATTCCCATTCTTGACCTGCGTTACCCAGGCCAACCTCTAGAAGGTGAAGCGATGAACTTCGAGAACGGAATTAACCCTCGACGTATGTCAGGCTCGTCGTTCACCTTGTCTACTTCCGGTGGACTCTCAGACATGACATCTTACGAGGACTTCTCAACAGCTCTTTCCGACGCTCCATCGTTCAGCTCGGACTACCCGCCTCCTTCAAATAGAAATTCACTCATGTCATCTACTCAGCTGTCGCCGGTAGCCTCACCGCGTATGACACCGCAGAGCCGATCAGAGCTGGTTAGGACACACAGCAGAGGAAGGGCGTCACCGTCGCCGCGACCTGGCATGCGTTCTGCGCCATACAGTGTGGAAGGAGCAAGGAACAACAAGCGGTGGTCAACAGGGTCTTACGGAACAATGCAGAACAGGCGGCAGTCACCTTTCGTTTACCAGCATGCAGCTGACCCCTACGGACCGCGCATGTCATCGAGACACTCTTCGCCCACAATCCAGAACCAGCAAATGCCTCTGAACTTTGGCAACCTGCAGGCCACTCAACAACAGCAATACTACATGGGACACGCTCACCCGGCCGCCTTCCAACGCAATAGCATGCTTTTGCCATCACAATTGCCTTCGCAAGATTTTCACCATGGTCACCACTTCGAGAACCCGCCTCCTCTATTGTCACACGGACTCTTCCGTATGCTGCAAAGTAACGCAGACCCTCACTCGTTGCACGGTCACTATACCGACCTGTCGGACCCGCCGGACCTGTACGCTTCCCTCCACGAGGAGCAAATTCCACCGCCTCCCGAGGACATGAACCCATCAGACCCGGATTTGGTGCCCCACGAGCAGGAACTGAGATTTGATGGAGACCTGTACACGCCGAAGTGGGTGCGCGGTCATGGGAACAAGCGTGAGGGATGGTGCGGAATCTGCAAGCCAGGGCGGTGGTTGGTTCTCAAGAATTCAGCCTTCTGGTATGACAAGAGTTTCACACACGGAATTAGCGCTGCGACGGGCCAGCCATTCAACGAGCCACAGGAGACGAGGCGAATGGATGGCAACCCGGATGTCTGGGAGGGCCTTTGCGGAAGCTGCAATGACTGGATTGCGCTGGTCAGCTCCAAGAAGAAGGGCACGACGTGGTTCCGCCACGCATACAAGGTAAGAAACAAAACACGACCACATACTGTCAACAGAAGGGAGCGAAACTAATATGAATGCAGTGCCACACACATCCCAAAATCAAGGATGCCCCAAAGCGGAGAAGAGAGAGCAGCCACCAGCGACTTGCGGCATCCACCACCGCGAGACCGAAGGTAGAGCCGGGCCAATCGCTGCCGCAAGACCAAAGTCCCATCACGCCTCAGATGACTCCTTCCTCCATGACGAACCCTTCGGTAACGCCAACCTCTGCGCATCAGATCACTTCCCACCCACAGCAGCAAGAGCATGATCATCAGCATCAACATCAGTTCCACCAGTCCATGGTACCCCCTCCCGCTCCTCCACACCTCCAGATTCAAGTTTCCTCTCCGGCACACCAGAGGAGTAACCCGATGGACAACCTCACCAACATGATTTAAAGTTGGGCCCATCTTTCTCTCTAAAACTCCTGCCCATCCCCACCCAATTCTTGCAGGTCGAACTTGGTCTCCGAAACGCACACGTCACGAAATTTCTCCGAGCTCTCGACTATCGTCACTTGACGTTTTCCTTTTGTGCACGCTTATCATGGGAGGCCGATGGGAACTTTATCGGATTTGAACGATTACATAGAACAGCATCGGGGTTGGTTTCTTGGGTTCAAAATGCTTTCCTACCACGAAAAACGGGCTGGCCTAGGAAACGAGAACAAAGGCACCACCACTTTCGACAAATTTCACTCAGTCCCTTGGGCAATGCTGTCGACATTCCTATCTCACCCTTTTTTTTTTTTTTTTTCTTCCTTCTCTCTTTTTGGTCTTTCTACCTTCTTACCTGATCTCTTTAAGCATTGGATATCCAAGTCTGTCTTTTACGGAGCTCTGACGACCTAGAATGAACGATGTTGATGAGGAAGAAAAGGGGAACGAGCATCTCATGTCTGGGTTGTATCTGGTGGCTTGCTTGCCTGCATTTCATCAATTTTTCTTTTTCCTATGCTACCTTTTTTTTTTTTTTTGCCCAACCAACTTCACACAATCGTTTTCTTCTATCCTATCGTTCAATCATCAAATTTTCACGTCTTCAATTCATGTTCATATTCTGCTTTTCATAGTTACCTGTCACGGCGTGCTTTCTGTCTTCACTTTGGTATTATAATAGTTAGGTAGATAGCTATTGCCCTCGTGGAAGGAAACACGAAGACAGCGAGGCGCAACTATGGCGACTGGTTTCAACTGATTTTTCTTTTGGACTTTTTACAAAAAGAGGAGGATACCCAGTCAGGGGCTAGGCAAGGTGGGATGGATGGGCGGAATGGAATCGTGGTCAGACATGGCGAAGCGAGTTCTTTGATTAAAAAATTGTCTGCGACAATATCACTACATTCAAAACTACCAACTAAATTTGTGTGATATGTGTCCTCATCGCCCAGTGTATCTATCGTGAGTGCTCGCAGCCTCTACAAACACGTCTGCCAAACTTAGGACCGCCTCAGCTGAGTATAATCTGGCCTAACGCTTGCAAGACCTTCACAGAGATCTTGGGACCATGCATACAAGTGCCTCAACGCACGACCCGATGAAGTCATCATGTACGCGTCACATTCAGTATCTCGAACGAGGGCACGAGGCATGTTTGGTACGAACACGCCGAGGCGAGACCGAAAGAGATGGGTCAGAATGTATGGCAACAGTATCGCCAGCCGCTGTCGAGAAACAAGGTTCGGAGCAGCGCGAGGACCGGCGTTTCAAGTCTTCCCACCCAGCCCTGCCACTCTTTGGACTAGAACCATAATCCCACAGGGCTGACCCCGAGCGTCTGGGTGAGCATCGTTGAGACGATGGGATTTTTAACTTACTATGGACCAATTCTTAGACCTTGGACAGCTTTCTAGTCAGGCCATGGGCCAGGGTTGTAGTAGACAGCCTCGCTTCGGTTGAGGCGCCACTCTTTAGTCTGTCGCGGGGATGATGGGTACAAGGCCAGCCTTGGGGGACAGTCGGAGGCGGCGGAGGTAGAGTATCGTTCCGATCGCATGTTGGGGTAGAACTACGCCCTTGGAAACCGTCCTCCCAGACTGTCAAGGTGGGTCGCTTCGTCCGATATTTTCTAACATCGAACTTCGTCTCGTGTCTCTATTCAGCCCGTCGAGCCACAGTAAGTAAGCTACTAGTCAGCCTCGCGTGGCAGGATCCGAAATCTCAATCTAACAACGCCATGGCCCATCCCATGTGTAGATCCCTATCACCATACTTGCATATGCCTGGTACAAGTGCCGTAAGGACCCTGGGATGCCAATCGTACTCGCGCAAATCCTCCTGGAACCCAAAGTCTGCAATCCGGCGGGTCCCAACGGTCGCTTGCCGAGGTCTGCGATAGGTCCCGCATCGCAACATCTCAGCCACGACAAGGTCCGCACGGCGGGGCGGGAGAAGGGTTTGAGGATGTGCCGTCGATGAACCACACAAAGGAAATCGGTCCCGGCTACCAGGGAAATTAATCGCCCAGGCGGATCCGAAAGGGAAAGCTTGGGATGGCATCGTTAGTACTGTGTACATTGTACAAAACTAGCGGTATTGCATGTCTTCAACTGTCAGGCATGCATGAAAGAAGCCTATGCCTGAAGGGTTGTACACAACACCAGCTGCCAGGTGTGGATCTGTGCGGAAATGCTTCAGATACGTGCCGCAAGGTTGGAGTATCGTCGCAACTTTGCGGGCGTGCTGATCGGCTGCTCGGGCAGCACTGGATGGAAACAGATGAGCCGCAACAAAAGGGTTCTTAGCTTGGCTTGGGACGCAGCCGTGCGAAGCTGGTGACATAGTCACGACACCATGTCGTCGGCACCATTCCCAAGATGTTGCTTCGACGCAGCTTGGCGGGCTACCGGTGGCCAAAGTGAGCCTCGAATGTTTCCCACAGACACGGAAACATGGCAACTGGGACACGGGAAGCCCCAGCAAGGAAGTAGCCGTCTCATTTCCCAAATTCATGCGAAATGTTCAGTCTTGGATGACGCTGAGATGGTCTACACGAACCAGTTCTTGGATAAATCTGATAGCTCGCTTTCGCCAGGCCGCGAGGTGTTTTCGGACTAGGTTGGATACTATAGGTATGGTGGGTATGAGTTGGCAATTTGTCCGCGATGACTCAACCGCGCGATGGAAGGTTTGCCAGGTGCCGCTCTGGGAAACCAGTCGCGCGATATGTGAAGGGAGTGTCCTTGATGGCAAGCGGCTACTTGTTGACGTGGTGCGGCGTGGGTACCTTGCTGACGGACATGGGAGGGATCTTGTAGTCCAATTGATTGATTTGCAACTCCTTTGATGTCAGGCTAGTCGATAGTGTCTGATGAAGGTTTTGACGGACTTGGGAGATTGATGAGGTGGCTCAAGATGGGATTGTCGGCGATGTGTGGGATACAGTATTGTGGCCGCATCGAGGAACGTGGCGGTGGGGCTCTTCAGCCTTGGAAGAGGGGTCAGGGTAGGGGGGGTCCTCTCCTTCGTGACTGGGGCATTGACCAATCAAGAGTCACAGCAGGGGAGCTCACTGGGACTTTACCTTTCCCATGGAGGGCGCTCCCCTGGTCCTCCAGGGCTGCTGGCCTTGTTTCCCCCCCTCCCACACATTCGACCACAGCCACGCTTTGTTGGTTCCTGAAGGGCTGGCGCTATCCTGAGCCACCATTTTTGGCCCGACCTGCCTCTTTCGACGCTATATTCCCCTTCAGCTTCATAGTCTCGCTGTCAATATGTTACGCGTCCACTAGTCTACCAAGAATTCATTCGGTGTCGTCTTCGTCCAGACTTCTAGCGCCCGTCGTTGCTCTGTCTAGAGCTTCTGCTACTGTACGGCAACGTACCACCCATATCCATCCCAGCCAACTAACCTACCAGTCTATCACACCTTCGAGGTTATTGAGAGTCTGTCAAGATGGAGTCGGGGATGCAGCTTGTTGAGGCCATCAGCGCTTTGCCCCGGATCTATCACAAGCCGGCCACAAGATCAGCCCGTGGAAATGGAGCCCACTCCATCCGACTGCAGCTCGCACGTCACAGCACGCCAAGAATGGTCACTTCCATCTGCAACCACTTTAACAGCGCTGCGAGACAGTGGAGTTCTTTCCCAGTAAGGAGGTATTCTCGCCTGTCTTTTGCCCTACTTCTCCTCTCGTACCTAGCGACCTGCCCAGCAACCTGGCAATAGGATGGCAGAGCTGGATAAGCCAGAAGCATTTAAATCATCCGTTATGAGGCTATGACACGCTGTCACAAACATGCGTCGGCCGCCTTCCTTGACGCAGGAACCTTCTTGCAGGAGGCCAATCTCGTCCGGCTTGCCTTAATTGGCACGCTGCTGCCGTCTTAGCGACAAGAGGCTTGCATCGTGCGTGCAGGATGCAGCATCGGCCTCATCTCACCTGCATTCAAATATCCACCTAGGGACACATATACAAGACCTCATGTTCTGCTGAGCCATCGTCATCCTGCTGGCTTCATCAGCGCAAAGACCATCCTTTCGGCGATAGCCGCAGCAAGGAGTCGCTGCTCCGAGACTTGCTCCAAGAACCAGTTTCGGGTGGCTGATGAGAAAGGTGCCTGCTCATGTGGGATGTGAGCCCCCCCCCCTTGAAACCGCCATTTTGACCACAGCCGTCGACCAACCTCCTGTCACTGCAGCACGCGATTGGATCCAGACGCAGAAGTCCTTGCTTACAACATCGTGAGTCTGACAAAAGAGCCCAACCGCATGAATAGTTTAATATACGGAGAAGACCTTATAGCATCATTTCTCAGCGCATTCTGATGTTAGCCCACCGAATTTCGGCCTCTATCGGTTGTATAGCGCACTCTTCCCCTGTGGAAAGAATTGTCAACAACATGCTTGCCGATCTGTCTCCAGCCCAGCCTTGTGCGAGTAGTCTCAATCTTATCACATATCTGGATCCGTGCTACTGCGCAAGCTGCAGGCTGCAGCTCCAAAATGGTGACAGAATTGACTCACATTGCAGTGGCTAGCTCAAGTCGGGCCCTGTCCCGCATGGAGCAGCACAAAAAGTGGCTGGCTGTCCGGGCTTTTGAGTTTGATTCACACAGGAGTCAAGACGGCTTGACGTGGTATCCACACCGGATGTGATGTTGTCTACTGTGTACGAGAGGGGATTCACATAGACATGACCAAGCTCCATGCCACATTACTCTTGGCCAGAATTATCAGCTGCTTGTGAAGCTGTCTGATCTGCAGCTCACGCGAGCTTGGGTGGGGGGGGGCGGACCATCCAAGCCCGTCCCCACCAGGACGGTGCCCGGGACGGGCTCAAATACCGATCAATTGGTACCTCCTGACGTAGCTCTTTGCACTGTAGAAAAGGCCACCGGTCTGTCCGAACAAGAGCATAACAGATCGGTAGTAGGAACTGCATTGCTATTTCGCTATAAGCCGCACCTCTTGACAGGGCCTTTTGTAATCTTCCAGCATGCCCTGGTGTCCTGTAGTGGCTGGCCGGGCTGGCTCATTTGTGCAAGGAATATTCGAAAGACTTTAGAACTGGCAGGACATTCCTCACGTCCCTTCGCATTGCCCTTGGAATCCGTAGCCGGGGCTATCAAGGGACGAGCAGCCAGACAATTGTAACCTTAGAAGCAAGCTCAATCCGCAAACTAAGGGCTTGCTCAATCTTTCGCGATATGAATGCGGCCCTGGAAGAACTTGAGCGCTGGTAGTATCCGTGTGAACGAAATTCCCTGCTCCGTGAGCCCAGCTAGCTGCTTTTTCTGCAGGTTACACACTCGCCTGCTTCGCCGCCCCACAGTTACTGCCGTCCCAGGTACTCTTGTACGTTGATGAGTCTCTTTTCCACTCGCCATTCTCTTTATATTGTCCGTCGCACATGCTCGTCTGGTGTATCTAGTCACGAACACCGTCGACAAAGGGATTAAAAGCCTCCGAATCAAGCCCGAGGGTGGCTTTTGGCCTCTGTTGGCCTGCTGAGAGACACGCCGTCTACTCCGGCGCGTCGGTATCTAAAAGCTCACATTGTACCTACCGAGTACCCACAGACGTGCACCAACACCACCGGCTGCACAGTCTGCACATTCAGCTCACAGACTCCATCGAAAAATTTACCTACCGGGAAGTCAGCCCAAAACACCTTGAGCGATCCCGCCTGCCCTGCCGTCGAGCCCTAGGATTGGTTATGAGCTGCGGGAGCTGCCTGTTGGTACGGCAATACACAGTAGCCGTACTGACTTTGGATTCTTCTGACAAACGACTTGCTTAACGACGAATTCCTTTGCGGTCTTGGCCTGCCTTCCTTTTCTTTTCCATTTTCCGGCCGACTTGATACCCGACAACTTCTGGATCTTACTTTTAAAATTTCTTCCAGCGTCTTGTTTAATTGTTTTGATCGTCGGGTCATCTTTGCAGTCTAAGAAATAACTGCCAATTGGACCCCATGGACTGACCTGCTATTGAGCCATCAAGACAGCATCCCTAATCTTTGCCTCGCCTAATGATCACGAGTGCTGTGTCCTCCAAAAGGCAACACACGACAACTCCGACACATGATGAGCAGTTGATAAGCAAAAAAGAAAACCTCCTTTGTCTGAAACGTTAGTACCGACTTCGCTCCCTCCAATACCGTCGGACCGGAACCTCCACGTCAACGCCTATAGGCGCCGTTTGCCCGGTATAGCGGCGCATAAGGTCGGACGGGCACTAAAAGTCGAATTTGTCTGAGCTTTCCTGATGGTTCTCTACCACCAACTGTAATGTTGTCTGTAAAAGTAGCGAAATCAAGGCAATCTTCAGTGCTGCTATGAGTGCTGGTGAACAGCAGGCAGCAACCAGGTATGGCAGGCTCCCTCACCACACCTGCGCTATGCCGTGGGACCCCATGGAACCCCGTGGGGAAGAGGCTGTCTTTCTTTGCCGCCCATCCTCTATATTCCATCCCCGCAGTGTGCTGACAATCTACTACTCTAGCTTTGGTGATCCAAACGCTCGGCCGCCAACGCCACAGGAAACGCCGACGGCTGTCTTTTCGAGTCCTCTTCTCCAGACTCCCAAGCAGAACACGGGCGGTGCGCAACTTGACGAAACTTCCGGCTGGACACCCCGGTTTGCCGAAGAGTACTCCGTCTTCAACTCTACTCCGGGGAACCTGAGGGGAAGCGCCTCCGGTGCGGCCTTCAACAATTTGTTTGCGCCGCTGAGTCCTGTGCTCCAGCCCTCAGGCAAGAAGCGTTCACATTCTATTGAAGCAGCCTCCTTCGATACAGCGACCCATGCGAAACAACTCTCAGCTCCTCCTGCCACTCTTGCGATCGTCAATCCTGCGCCGCGGCTGCCTTCCTCGCCCGAGCCACTACCCCTCCCGGCCAAGGACGCTGTTGCTGATTCATCCGACGTAACGCGTCGAGCGTCGCACGCGCAAGCCCAGCAAGCCCAGCAAGCCCAGCAAGCCCAGCAAGCCCAGCAAGGCCAGCAAGGCCAGCAAGGCCATCGGTCGGCCAAAAAGCCACGGAGGGCCAGCGCCACCAGCGCTGCTGACAAGTCGCCCTTTCTTGCGCAGAGACAGACCCAGACCGCGACCCCTCCTCCATCATCAAAGGGTGGGCGCAAGCTGGCGCCGAAGCCCCTGGCCTCCAGCATGCAAAACCAGTCCTTTCCGCAGCCCGACTTTTCGAGCGCGCCGCCACAGCAACCTCAGTTGAACACAGCCTTCGTAACGGGCAATCCGGATGATGTCTTTGGGTATCCGATGGGGCCGGCGACTGCGCCGCCCATTGCAGGGCATAGACCGTTTTGGGGATTTGATCTTGATACGAGCGGAATGTCTATAGACGTTGATCTCTCAGCTGCCGGTGCGGATCTGTTCCAGAGTCCCGCGCAGAACCGACAGATGAACTCGGTGGACTGGGGAAGGGCGAATGACATGTTCCAGCCATCGGGCATGGTTGCGCAGTCGAATCAGCAAAATCAGCAACAAGAGCATACAAATCCATCACTGCAACAGCAAAACCCAAGTCTTCGACAAAATCAGTCGGCGAGGCGCACACGACCCCTTGCACCAAAGACGGCCAACATGTCGACCCCGAATATGCAGACACCGGGCCAAGATTTCAGCTTCGGCCAGTATCAAATGTCCATGAGCAGTAATCCGTTCAGTGCTAGTCCTGGTGGCGTTGACCCTGGTATCTTGTTCAGTCAACAGCCGCTATCAACAGGTATGAACAGCAATATGATGACGATGTCTATGTCCATGTCCATGGACAGCATCCCACAGCCCACCTCATCGGCACCCGCCAACATGGAAGAGACCACGACGAACCAAAGTACAGAGGCAGCTGGTCCGGCCGCGGCAACATCCGCGGGGACCGAGCAAGGTCAGCTCGAGAGAAACGGCCCTGGCTCTAGCCAAAGCCAAGGACAACAGCGCAAGCAACTCAGTCGACCGCGGGCAATATCACCTACGAAGAACCCAAGCCGGCCAAACCTGTCGCGAAGTTTTAGCGAGAGCGCAAGGGGCGGCAAGCGAACTGTTGGAGGCAACCGAAACCCTCTGCCAGCTTTGGCTCCAGCTAGACCGGTCACCGTCCACCAGCCAAAGCTTCCTCCGCCTCCTACCTCTCAAGTGAATAGTCGGACACAGACGCAAAGTGGACCATCTAGTGGGAGACGCTCGCCAAACAAATCGTTGCAGCACCATCGCCTATCCAGTCTGACATCCATTCCCGAGAACGTGTCCAATCTGTTGGCTAAATCAAATAAAGCAAAGAGGGCGTCGGTCAAGTTCGTGATCGACGAAAATGGTCGTGCGCGTGCCGAGACAATTGCAGGCGAAGACGACGAGCTGGAGTCAGATGCTGGAAATGAACCTATGCTTCCCGTCAGCAAGGGCAGCGCCCAACGCAATTCGTGGGCAGGGCCACTCTCTCTTCCAACGCCGATTCCAATCGACGACGAAGAATACTCGTCCTCTTCAGATGACGAGCCGATCATCATACCCAGCCGCAATACTTCTTTCAACTACCCGGACCCGCCTAAGAGTTCTGGCTCCACCAATTCTCGCCCGCCTACTACAAGCAGCATCATCTCTCAAAATCGCATGCGTCACCGCTCATTCAGCGACCGCCCTCCGTTTCGCCAGGGCTCCCATCTCGATCCGATCCATGATGCCATGGACATTGACCCTGTCCAGCAGCATCAACACCAGCAACCCAGACCTTCCACTGGCGGTAGCCTCGGTGATGCCGCAGCGGAGCTACGTAAGGTAATGCAGGCAGAGAATCTCAGGCGACCCGGTAGCGGACAGCAAGCACCGCCAATCAGCAGTGCAGAAACCAGCGGACATAGACAGCGATTTACACCTGGGCAGCGAAGTAGCTCATCGACCATCTCGGAGGCAAGTCTGCCAGCAACATCGCCATCCCATGGCCGAGAGCAGAACCAGGTGCGATGCGTATGCAATAGGCCCGAGGCGGGCGAAGCGGTGTACTTGGTTAAATGGTATGTTAGGCCTTCTATTCATCCTTTTCTATTCAGGCTTGATACGCGCTTTGTGTTTCATGCTACAATGAGCCAGCGTGATGCGACACGTTGGTTTGTTTACTCGCATCCCGCCCACCTATCCACTTAGCAAAGCTTATGCGCATGGGGCGTGCGCACGCGCACATACTCCAGCCAAAGCCAAAACTCTACCTTGTTCCTGCATGACAATAAACAAACAAACAGCTGACAAGCGCGCTCGCACCCAATTAGCGATTCGTGCGACTGCCTTCTGCATGGTCGCTGTGTCGATATGCCCACTCCTGAGGACAGACCTCATGTGTACATCTGCGCGTTCTGTGCGAACACGCCAAATATGCGCGGCGGGCGGATGAGATATACGGGCCGGACAACTACCGGCGGTGGAGGTCTGGAGATGGGCCCGCCGGTGCAGGTTTCGTCTGCGGCCTCGGCCGCTGCCGCGGCGGCTGCTGCATCGTCGCCACTGGCGCACAAGTCTTTCCGGTCGTTTCGCTGAGCTGGTAGTGCGAAGGAGATACTGGCTTGTCTCGAAGTCATGTGGAACGAATGTGGCTTGATTGAGTGCACGCCTATCGGTCGACTGGATTGAGAGCGGAGGTTCCACCTACGTAATATGTTGGGCCTTGTCTCGTACGTACGATGTGGCCAGTGCGTACTGTATGATTGGACATGAATATACACTTCTGTTCGTCTTCTTGTCTGTGGGGCGAGCAAGACCCGACACCCAGGGCGTGATAGAGAAAGGAAGGACACATCACTTGAGATACCCCCCTGCCCGCTCCTTGAGACCGACATCACTTGGCACCTGATTGTATACGCAGCTAGAGTAAGAAAAAAAAATCCGCAATGGACAGCTACTTTGTCATCCAATTTCCAGAGGTCCGTGATTTGTCAATTTGAAGTGCAAGACGGCCAGGCCCCCTCCCGGGGCCTTACTGCACACTGGTTCCTAGATTATCGATATCTAGAGGACGACTTGAGTCTGTCGAAAGGGAGAGCCCTTTTTCCTTCTTTATTCTTTGCCTTTGTCTGGACTCCCAGCTTGGGCTTCTACTGTTGAGCTAATCCTGCCAAGAATATCTTCAGATGACTCCGAAACGGGGTTGTGTGCACCGGCTCCGTGACATCGAAACAAATCGAGGCTTGGCCGAGTGTAAAGATTGATTATATGAAGGCGTTGCACAGTGCCTTTGTGATAACAGAAGAACTGTTCCTTTGTATCATACCTCAACTCGCCGCCCTCTTGACCACTTCTCATCATGAAGAACGAAACCGAAGCTCGGCCCTTTCTGGAGTATAGCGATGACCCGGCCGAATCAGGCGAGTCGGGTGGTATCAGACAATTTTCAGAGAATAGCAAAAACGCCATTCGCAACAGCAGGCTCGCCCGGGACCTGCTCGTCTTCCTTGTCGCCTCTCTCCTTTGGCTCGGGGCCATCTTCTTCCTCCTGCCCTGGCCATCAAGTTCTGGCAATTGGAAGCCGACGAATCATGCCGGCAGTAAATCTGTCCAAAGTGGTGCGGGAGACTACCGCCTGTACAACATTACCTCCAACGCGCATTTCGTGACATGTGGTAATTCGACAGCCGAGGCGCAGCGGAAGGGATGCAGATACGACACGCTGTTGAATCACTGGGTGCCGGCAGCGTGTATGGATCAGGAATGGATCGATGAATATGAGGATGATGATTCCTGGACTGCGTTCGCAGAGTAAGTCTTATCACCACCCCAAAGAGGACCAAAAGAAAAAAAAAAAAAAAAAAAAAAAAAAAGAGGAAAGAAAATAGACAAGAGTTATGCTTCGGCCTTGCTGACCGGCAGCCCCAGTGTGAACTTGACTCAACGGCTTGCCCCTGAGGACATGGGCAAGAGGGAACACTATTACACTTCGATCAGAGACCATGTCAATCACTGCGCGTGGTTATGGAGGAAGCAGTTTTGGACTTTGTTCGAGAACCGTAAAGTGTTTGATGGAGTGATCGTAAATACTTATCACACTGAGCACTGCGCTGAATTTCTGTCCGAGTTGATGACGATGAACCGGACACAGCCCACGTTGGTTAGAGTAGGATTCTCGGGATGTTGGGTCAAGAATGAGGATGAGGAGCTGTAGCAGGTTACTCGTAATTCAACCTGTACACCCTTTCCTTGAATATCATACTTGTTGTGGTTGAAACAAGATCTTCGCGTGCATTGATCCAAGTATTTCTCCCCAACCTAAGGGTACAGCTCAGGGCCAGGATGCAATTCTTCCCCGAGCACATATTAACTCTACGAGCACCCAACTTTGTGGTGGTTCTTGTAGTGGTAGGAGCCATGCTTGATTATCAAGATTGGATTCTGATTGAGTTACTTCCCGGAGATATCAGTGTGTAATTTCTTGGATTCTTAATGTCTCATGTTCCTGCCAAATGGCACCACGCACCTACTCAACGGTAATTCAACTCAGGATTCGCTCTGAAATTACATCGACACCGACATTCCGGCACCGGACACTCATTATGCCTTGCAAACCACTGCCTCGCATGATCAAGGTGAAGCACATGCTCGCATCTCAGGCAGAAGCTTGGAAAGCTTAGCGCCAGCTTCGTCGCCTCAGGGTCTGCAGCCGCCGCGGGCGCATCGGAGCGGGGGACGCCCACGACCTCTAAACACACCACACACCGCGGGAGGTGTCGCTTGCAGTTCGGGCAGGCGATGCCGGGAGTGGCCATCCTCTCGCTGTGCGAAAGGTTCTGTCCGTGCCCATGACTGGGGCCACGGCCGTTGTGGACGTGGAAGGGGCCTGGGATGCTGGCCGAGCCTGGGCCCGTGGAATGTGCCAAGGGCAAGGATAGCTGATTGAGGGATGTCTCGGCGTCACAATAGACGCATCTCAAGGCGATCTGCCGCGAGGGGGGTTTGATGGTTGGTCGACCCGAGGGATCGCGCTTGCTGCGCTTGGTACTTTCGACCTCGAATTTGGTGCGCTGGTAGAAGGCCTTGTGACGTTGAAGGTATGCGCGGTAGGCGTTCCGCCATGCTGTACACCGGTAGTCATCAATATATCGTGGTGCGCAAAAGGACATGATTAGGGTGGCGGTCTGAACGTCGTGGAACTTGGTGATGTAGGTTGCGAGAATATCGACAAATCTCTCGGTAATACCAGTCAGGACAATTCCTTCAATATCGCCCTCTTCTATGGCGTCTTGCACTTCCGCGGCAAGCCAATCTGTCAGCTGGTCATCGTCGAAGTTGCGAACTGCGACGAAAGTGCGGTCACGTAACGGCAAAGAACGCTGTCTGGCGATTGTTGCCCAATCCCCGGTGGCGATGAAGGAGGAAATTGCTCGCAAATACGGATCAGTCTTCGCTGCGACCACCTCATCAAAGTCCAATTGTGCCGCCTCGCTTCGATCGCCTCTGCTCACAAGCTGAAGTGCCAGTGACACGAAGAGAAGCTCAGAATGTGCTTTGCTTCCTTCCTTTAGCGTCTGTATTGCTTGTTCTGAGTCTCCCCTGAACAATGCAAGGGCTGTCATCCGAGTGTACCAAGTTGTCGGTATGTCGAAAACCCTGTCAGCAGGTTCGGCTGTGTCGCCAACATCTTCCATAGGGGCAGACGCTCCCCATCCGCATATGTCTAGCAGTAGCTGGCGGTGAAAAGGTTTCCTTGATTCCACGCCGTCGAATGCGGGAAGATCACGTCTCTTACAGATGGCACTGACGCAACGTGCCCAAGTGGCACTATCTGGGGGACCGGATCCCTCTGCGAGTCGCAGAGTTGGCCGTTCGCCTGCGCATGATTAGCTACTAGTATAATCGCTCGTATTCGGTAGCCACTCACCAAGGTTCTCCATCCAAATCGTACTGACACCCAGATAGCTGAGGTCCAATGGGTGAGCTAACATGCCGCCATCGTCGCACGCCTGTTCGGCATCTGAAGGAGGTCAGCATACGAAGACCTATAAAGGACGCAGCATAACATTACCACCAACCCAGCCCCATACAGACTTCAGCCAGGGGTCGTCATCAACAACAGTACAATTTACGCGACAATCAAATAGATACTTTTCCTGTGCTCTAAAGAGCATGATATGGTCCAATACCACTTGTGCGGGCTTTGGAAAACCAGCCGTCTCCATAGTAGACTTGATCAAAGCTTCATGTAGAGACCGGCTGGAATGTTGCGACGTCTCTTGCGGACCATCAGCTTGAAGCCTGGAAAGCATCGTTGGATGATCGACTTTCTCGAAATCATCCTCATCAATGTCGGGGCGGTTAATCCCCCAGATGTACTTCCTCAAAGCTTTGAGCTTTTCAGCAAGAGTCCTGGCCGTTGCGAAAGAGTCTGGCAGAGGCGCGCTGTTGGCAAGTTCGTCTACTAGCAGATCTCCCTCCGGGTTGTAGTCTTCTACTGTCATTTCGGCGATGGCATTGATATCTGCCCTGTCTGGTCCAAATATAGGAATGTCAGATAGCGCATTTTCAACGACGAACGGACCTATAGTCTCTTTTGTCTGGTTGGGCTCAAACTGCATCGGACTATGGTATGCACTGAAATCTGCACCAAGGTCAGCATAGCGCCCTAGTATATCCTTCTTTCGCAAAAAGCCATACCTGCCAAGCCTCTGTAGGGCGCCTGCCATGGAGTCAGCTTGTAAGGGTACGCTTTTGTAGCGGAAGGTATTTCCAATATTTCCAGGGCCCCGTTATTCCGAAGCACAAGCAGTCGCGGTCTGAGTGATGGAGAAGGCATTGTGATCCAGTCAAAAGAGACGATACGCTCATTCTTCCGTTCTGGTTCGGAGTAGAAGTTGTCCATCTCGCTCGATCTACGCACTTGCATGAGCTGGGGACTATCTGATTCAGGATCGTCTGGAGAGCAGCCAGCCCGCTGTGTCGAGAAGACCTTGAGCTGACCGGTTCGGGAGAGTACAGCAAGCATGCCTCTTTGGTCGCGACTGTACGCGAGTTTGCGGATAAAAGAGTTCCTAGCACTTCGAGCCTGTGGGTCTCGCTCAATGTCCATGGCTCGATCCAGTCTGAGAGCACCCCCAAGGGGCATATCGTCGGCGTCGACAGCCGCCAGATAGGAACTGGATGCCACTCCTCGACTAAGCGCCCTTCGATCCCAAACCATAACACCCGGAGAGTCAAGCGCAGATGAGGCGAAGTAGTTCTGGTCGGCATAGTCGATGGCGAGATTGTTATTGCACTTGGTCTGAAAATTGATGACAGACTCGTATCCTTCTCGAAGGTCATGTACCCGTAAACCGGAACCTTTGATACCGACGACCAAAGTTCGAGGATTGTCCTCGAAAAACTTGATACTTGAGATGGAGGCATTGTGCTCGAGGCGTTTCCACGGGTCCCTTTCCAACTCTATGCCGGCGGAGAATCCAGGACCCGACTCATGTATTGTTGACAGGCGATTGACATCCCATATGTGAAGACAAGGGTCGTTCCGTACTCTGTCTAGTCCCACGGCGAGCAAGCCGGTTGTGTTGAAGGCCACTGCCAAACACGTGCGCGCTACCTTTGGGACCAGCTCCTTGTAGTCGTTCGAGTTGTCATCCACTCTCAACAGATTTACGATTCCGGTAGACGTTCCAACAGCGACCAAGCCAGGTATGGAAGGTGACCAATCGTAGGTGGTCAGCGGCGGGACCTCGTCATGTTTGCTGATCTTCTTGTAGTCGAATCTTCCTCGCTGAGCATGACCAGTAGGCTCATAGAGTTGGACAACGCGGTGTTGCAAATTTAGATGTAGGAACGAGTCAAAATTGGCGTTGGGAGACCATTTGATTAGCCCTGGCTCCGGACGGTCCATGGCCATAGGTCTGTAAGGCCCTCAGTATGATAGGGCCTGTAAGCGATGAGGATGGGCAATATGGCATCTGGTTGGGTTGGATGGTCCAGTACGGTATCATGTCCACATGATGGCGTTAGTAGATTTCAGGCAGCGTTTCACAGGGTCAAGTATCATGTTGTTTCCGTAGAAGAACCCAGCGACGCTCCAGAGTTCGAACTCTCTGATGGGAAAGTGGAGTGATGAGTAGTGGAAGGTCATTTGAAGACATTCTGATTGTAGATCTCGACTGGTCAAGCTCCCCACAATTTCTACAGGACCCCTACCACGCATCGGAGACAGGGGCCACCCAGCTAGCGATGAGCAGGGGTAGGCCGATAAAAGATAGCAGATCCCCAGATTCGACTTTTTGAAAGATTCACTTGCGCCGTAGAAAGATTTCAAAGATCATTTGCACAAACGCCTCCTCAACGACTTCGACCACAATAAACAGCAGTACTTGATATTTTCTGAATCAAACATGGGGTCAAAACGGGCACATTCGGAAGTCGAGGCACCGGGGCCCTCGCGTGACGGAGGGTACAAAAAGAGGAAGCAATTCAAGAACAACAGGCCGACTACGCGCAGCGATGGCACCAGCGCCCCTCTCGGTCAATCTTTGAATGAAGTCAAAAAGCGCGCTCGAGATATCCAACGGCGGTTCGCAAAAGCCGACAATATGCCGGCGGACATACAGCGGAATTTGGAACGGGAGCTGGCGCATTGCAAGAGACAGATCGAAGACATTGAGCATAAGAAGCAGCGGAGCGAAATGATTGGAAAATATCACCATGTCCGCTTTTTTGGTAGGTGGCATCATATTATGGGGGATTTTGACAGAGATGAGAAACAAGCGCTAAACATATGGGTTTCAGAGAGACAAAAGGCCGAGCGATTGAGAAAACAGCTCAAGAAACGTCTGGATCAGGCTGAGCCCGAGGACAAGGCCAAGCTGGAGGAGGAATATCACATTGCGAACGTCGACTGGCACTATGCGAAATACTTTCCCTTCATGGAGCGTTACATTGGGATGTATCCGACAGCCAAGACAACAGACGAATCCGACGACAAGCCTATAGCAAAGCGAGCGTTGCACACTGAACGGCCGCCCATGTGGAAGGAGATCGAAACGGCTATGGAACAGGGCCAACGTGCCCTGGAGGCAATCCAGGAGAGGGCGGCGTCTCGGCCTATGACCCGCTCACAGGACGGCTCTGAGAAGAGGCTGAAGGACAAGGCACCAAAAGAGAGGCTCGAGCCAAATGAAGTCAAGGGGCCAAGGGAAAAGAAGGATCAAAAGGACAAGAAGAATGGCAAGTCAAAGCCAGGCGAGACGAAACACAAGGCTGTAGCGGTTCAAGGCGGTGAAAAACACAAGCAAGAAAAGGAGGCGCAGGTTGCAGAAGAGGGGAATGATGGAATGGGGTTCTTTGCATAGGCAGGCTGTGGCGTGTTCCCTTTTGCAGGAGCATTTCATTATTGATACCCACGTAGACAGCGTTGTGCTGCAGAGCATTCATCATTGATTCTAGCCACTTGCATTACTCTACTTCCATCGCTACATGATCAACCCAAATGACTATTCAACAGATGCTATCATATGGTGGTAAATCGCGATGTACCTAAGTCCGTAGGTGGTATACAATCCACGTTCGCCAATTATAGATTGGCTTGAGCCTCAATTGACAAGAATCGTTTGAGACCTGAGGGAGACCCTGACTATCTTCCTCCAACTCCAACCTCAACCCTGTGACTTCTTTACTTTTGCCATGCCCCTCTTGAGCTACATTGTTACACTTCTGTTTCCTCTCTATTTATGGACATCAAAACTCCTCATGGCTGCCTGGCCGCATGCAAGTCGAAGGGCATTACCACAGCCTGCATATCAAAGCCTCGTCCAACAAACAGCCACCACTCGCCTCACTACCTACCTATATAAGGGCAGTGTAGACACTCTCACCTTCGGATCGATTTCTCAACCTTTTAAGTTCCTTCATCTGCTTTGCACAGCACTTTACAATTGCTAGAGCAGTCGATTATCAACTTTGTCTTCACTATTACAATAGTAACTATGGCGCTGCCAGCTGAGCTTGGATCGATGCCTTCCGCTGCCATCTACCAGGGACTCAAAGCGTGGATTGCACAGCAAGAGGCCTATGAAGCTCAGCATAACAAGCCTGCTCCCTTGACTGGAGTGCAACACCTGGCTCTCCAAGCTTGGCGCCTTCCGTCTGCCAATCCCTCGCCTCCTCCACCAACTCCCCCGCCTACTACCGCTGCTATTGTTGCTCCTGAGCTAAACTACATTGGGTTGCTCATGGGTATGGCTTCTTTACCACCCTTTTTGTTCAAGAAATGAGGTTGATCAATCGTACAGAATACCACCAAAAGCACAATTATCTCGACCGTCTCCACTATGTAGAGGAGGCATCCGGAACTCTCTCCGATGGTGTCACCGGCCGTATTAGTAGAGTGACCATTGCAGAAAGCTTTGACCAAAGAATCGGTCACATTGAGCACTTCCCTACCATGGGCTATGGCCTGAATGCCGATGGCACGGAGCCTCGCTTCCCCAGCAAGAAGGCTGCGAAACGCTTCGCAGCCAAGTGCGCCGTCCAGTGGCTAGCTGCTCAGGGCCTGATGCCATCTGATCTCCAAGCCTTCTCGCCGCCTTTCAAGGCTCAAAACTTTCAGCTTCCCAATCATACTTCGACAGGAGTGATACAAAACACGGACAGTACCGACCCGCCGCCTCCCGAGCCGCAGGTCGAGACAGTCCCTCCGAGAATATATGGGCCCCCTGGAGCCGCCATTGCAAGTCCACCGTCCCCACCAGCAATTGAACTCGATGCTGACTTCTGTTGGGGGTTCAGGCTCAGTTCCCCGAGGTACGAACTGGGCGAGACCGCACCGAAAACACACAACGGTAGTGTCCACTTCGACAACTATGGCGATGAGAAGCTTCGTCCTCCAAGAAGAGCGGGTTGTGTGGAAGTTATAATGGGGTCAGAAGCTTTTCAAAAGGCTGTCACAGCAAACTTTCCAAAGAAGCTGTGGGAGCTCATGGCGAGAAGGGTTGCAAAGTTGCGGGGATCGATGGCGCGGTGTAATGTAGAGAGCTAGGTCAAAGCATTCTACAGGGCCCAAGAAAGTTTCACTTCGTCGGGGTGGGATTGTTCGTTTTTGTGTCCATCAGTGGCTGAATGGTTATAATCAGAAGGCTTCGTTTGGGCGCAAACTCTGGTGTGTCATTTGTAACGACCATGGAGAAGCCGTCAGTTGACATGGACATCAAGATCTTGCCCCAGGTGAGTACATGAAGAGACACAAAATCTATGTCTAAGGCATCCTCTGTAGCGCCGTGAATGCCTTGAGCAAGCACAACAAACCTCAATCTCCCTGATTCTCTGAATCGTCGAGCAGTTAGACCGCAGCATCGCCTTGTCCCCTTCCAACACCTCTCCCTCCGCGTCCTTGTCCTCTACCACGCCCGCCACCCCTTCCCCGTGCACCCCTTTCCCAGGCGGTGCCCTTCCCTTCACCCCCTCCGGCAGGTCTGCCACTTTCTCTCCATCCTTCCACAAAACACCCACGTCCTCCTTCCGTCCCACCACCTCCTTAAAATACTTGACTGGCACCAGACCCTCCTCCCCAATACCCTCTGTAAGCACGACCCCATTCTCGCTCATCCACCAGCTCATCGCGCCCTCCTCCAAACTCTTCCTCACGTCCACGTACACCAAGAGCTCCGCATCACCCCGCATCCCACTCACCACACCTGCTGCATCCTCGGGTAAGCCCGTCGAGCAATGCACGTGGTTCCGCCCCATCTTGCTCAGCCCGCCCGACGCGACGATGCGCTCCCAAAAAGCAAAGTACGTTCCGTGCACCACGACGGGAGGCACGTTGCCGGCATCGACCGTGATGGGCGTGAGAAGTGCTTCGGACTCGATGGCGATTGAATGGCCTTGGTTGGCGCGGATGAGCCAATAAGAGGCTTCAGTCTCGGCGAGAGCAGAGTTGGCGTCCGCAGGCTTCATGCTGAAGCGCTGCTTCTCGTTGTCGGCCGTTACAGCGATGATGTCAGATACGGTTGCTTTGAGCGAGCGGACAGGGCCGTATTGAAGCTGTGGCGGTTGTCAGATCAACATCTCATAAATGACATGTACCAAAGGGGGAGGAAAGGGTAGCAGCATGATTTTGGTAAATGGGAGATCCCCTCATGGTCTAGCAACGTCCACCACCGCCATTGGTGCGGTCTAAGTAAAGCGCGAGCAAGTTGGATGAGACTGCTTGATCTCGTATCCTACCAGTCCAAGCCCTAGCAAAATGTAGGAGAAGAACATGGAAATGCAAAACTCACCACCTTGTCCAGCGGGGCATAGCCCTCCCGATCCAGCTGAATCCCCGCGTTCGTAGCTTGATGCCTCAACAATCGCGACAGCGCGCGCGAGATATCTTTCTCTCGCTTTTGTGCGCCCCCAGCTCCAGCTCCAGCTCCAGCACCGCCACCTCCGCCCGCGCCCTTGTTCTTCTTAGCAGCCTTTGGCAGTGGTGATTGCTGCTGCTGCATAGACGCCTGCTCCTCAAAGCGAGCCGCCAGTTCATCTGTACCATCATCCATGGTGCTACACGGGGGCTTTGGTGGCGATGTGGAAAAGAAATGAGTTGAAGTGTCGTCTTGTTGCGTTTGTGTGTGCAAGGCGGGTGTTGCTCCTGATCGTCGTGGAGGTAGTGGCAGAGGCAGTCAAGAGTGGCAGCAGCTGCTTAGACCTCTGCTCTTGTCTGGTAAAGCGATATGTGGCTGGGAGTCTCTCTAGCAGAAAGGTTATTGTTTTCATGAAAAGTAGCCCGCTCGTGCTTATAATATGAAATCGGGCTGACCGTACCAAAATTCGTTCTGGGTCGGTTTTTTTGAGGTCCGAGGCAAGACTATGAAAGACTACTGCGCGTCTCCGCAAAATTTCTATTTCACATCACAACCAAAGCGCCGGCCTGACTCACCAGACTTCTCACAAAACCCAGACGGCCTCGACACCAAATGAAAACATGTCTCATTGGCATTCTCCTCAAGCCCTTCTGTTAATTTCATGGTAGTTTCGTGAATGAATTACGTATGAGAGACGACACTCCACCTGTCAAGATTCTAAGGAATCTATCAGACTCACAAGTCGCACAACACAAAAGCCAGTTTCGAACTGTTCCACAAAGTGGGCGAGCAAGAGATATGATACATTCTATACAAGCTGCCTCAGAGTATCTCTTATGCGACCAACGACAACGTACAAGTACAATTCGCGGCCTGATCAATTGCTTTCCTTCCTTGCCTTTACTTCCAAGCTTTTCAACGGGGGGTATCGAAGCCATAACTCCTATGCTAGGCACTGAAGAGAGAAAAAGAATCATTTCCCCCAATAGGAGCACGTTGCTTTCCCCGCCAGGGCCTTGTATTGGACTGGCAGCCCCCAATCCCAAAATATCCCTCCTGAAAATCAGAACAAAGAAACCTCCTGAATTGAGACGCCGCGGAACGTCATTCATCATCTTCATGCTCAACGAGTAATCACCACAGGATATACGCCTTGAATGCTATGCTGTCCCTCCTTCGTCCCATGCATAAGTGCGAGGGTCTCGCCGGGTGTTTGCAAAAACGCCATTCCGTGCAAATACAACTCCCTCTACCCCATGATACACTCCACTTCTGGTCGCGTTCTTGTCCGTACGAATACACTGCTGTTCCGTCGCAATACCTCATCACAGTCCCCTGTACCCACCCGCGTTAGAGGCCGTTCCAGATAAGTTTGGGATGCCACTATGGCGTTTGCGGTGTAGACTAGGCCCCCGCGACACTTCGGTAGTCGCCGGACCAGCGATTGAGTACCGTTGTCCTCTTTCATCGGCTAGTCGTCCTGTAAGATTGCTGGTGTGGTGCTCTTCCTGTCCCTGCTGTCGATTCACCTGAAGGAAACGGCGTCCTCCAGGCGTAGTCGGCGTCATGAGGCGAGATGAGTAAGGACCAGGGGTCGGCAGCCCGGACGTGATCAAGCGTGTCCGAGGCAGTGCCGAGCTTGCGGAAGCTGGCTCCTGAGCCACTGGGCGACGTGCGATGGTGTCTCGCGTCGGCACGTTGATTCTCAAGCCGTTGCCCAATTCCGTCCTTGCATTGCTCACTTCTGTGAACGCCCTGGATGGGGCACGCGACTGCATCTGTGGCTCCTCGTCGATGTTACTGACGCGACCGATCGTCGTCACACGCCTAGGCGCAAAATTCATGGACGACCTGCGACCGCCCTCCTGGTCCTCAGGCTCTTCACTGGCTGTCCGTCGTGTTCTGAGAAGAGATGTCTTGCGGCCTTGATCTTCAGGGTCTTCCGTCACGCCTCGACGGGCTCTCGCAAGCACAAGAGACGACTTGCGTCCAGTCATGGTATTGTCGTCTCCACCGCCCACGACACTAGACGCGTATCTCGGACTTGATTCGCTGGACATGCCGTTCATCCCAGTGAAATTAAATGTAGCACGCTTGTCCAATCTGGTGACCCGAGGGCTGCTGTAGTCCTCAATACTAGCCACCGGCTCATCAGGTCCAGATCCATTGAAGACTCTCATCGCCGGCGGGCTGCTGGGTGCATCCTCTCTTCCATTACGTGAGGCGCCTCGAGTCTGTGGTCTTGATGTGGATGTAGGCTTCCGCTCAGGTTCCTCTTCCTTCAATGCAATACACAGCTCAGTCAAGCTACGACAGATGCTATCTGCCTTCTTGCGAAGTTGCCGATCGGTAACTGTGCTAGGTCCACCTGCTCCTATGGTGCTCGCACCACTCGAAATTGGACCGGGTTGACCAACCGTGCCCATCAATTGAGACAACGACAGAGCATCATTGGCAGCTGCCTCGATGGCGTCGAATACATCAGAGCTAACGAATGGCTTGGTCTTGGAAAGAATAGATCTGAGATTCGACTGGGTCTCCTTCTGCTGAGAAGAGGCCATGCTAAGGACCTCAGTCTGCGCGCGCTTTGGGGATCCTGACAGTGTAGTAGCACCCGTGCCCGCCGTTGGTGGTCTCTCTTCTGGTGTTCTCGAGATCGCTGCACTCGAAGTCTTCGGCATCTTACCGGTTAATTCGAGTCGGTGAATCCGTGACTTTAGCTCATCAAGCTCATCCCAGACTGTTGAAGGCGCAGCGGTCGAATTCGACGATTCGGAAGCCTCGACGTACTGGCTGTTGGGTGTCTGATGCGGATGTACGGTTTTGGATACTAGGGGCGAGGAGTTGAAGGATTTCGATAACCCGCTGGGTTGTTTGATTGAGGAGGATCGAGTGTGACCTTCTCCAGTTCTGGTAGATGGCCGCCGCGCAAATATAGAGCTCCTATCGGCAGAGTTGTCGAGGACGCTCTGCGTCCGCGGTGTTATAGGGGATGGTTTCAAGGACGGCACCCTAGACGAACCGCGCGCCGAGTCCAACTTCAAAGACGGCCGGCCTATTGCACTCGTTTGGTTGGACGCATCCCGGTTGGCTTGCTGTTGTTCAGACAGTTCCTCTGTTGTTCGCCTCGTTGTACGGGATGTTGGCACTTGCTGGTCGGACAGACGTCGTGACACCAGGGGTGGTGACTGGGGTTTCTGTATGCTCGAATAGACGGACAATGGGCGTGCGCGTGGGGTGCGCGCGGTGCGCACAACACGAGACTGCGGGTTGTCAGCTTCCATGCGGACTTCCAAGACATGCGTTATAACTCGGCAGTGACTGTGCAACAACTTTTGTGTGTGTGAAGAAGTGAAGGATTGCCCGTCCATCCAGATAGGCGTGTAATGACCCGAGACAGGGTCGTAATTATGTGGACTCCACACCGAGTCGTAACGTGCAGGACCTCCTCTTCTGGCCTGTCAGGAACCACACATCGCATTTCATCCCGCAAATGGGCATGCCGTTGTGGAGCCGAAATTTGTGGGCAAGCAAGTGCCGCAAGCGCAACCATTCCTCCAACGAACACGGACGCAAAGGCAGGCGGGGACTCACCACTGTACTCTGCTCGTCGTCGCTGCCTCGATTCTGCTGACGGCGAGGTATTGAGGTCGAGGAATCTTCTCGAGCGATATTCATGAAAATGTCGGCGGTGTTGTTCTCGCTATCTGCAACATCGTCATCGAGATCCGGGTGGGCAACGTTTTGCACCCGATCGTTAGTGTAACGGCCCTCGAGGGCGCGCAACGAGCGTTCTCTGGAGTTGTGGTCATAGTCTTCGCCGTCGTCGCCATTGTCATAAGAGCGAGCAGATGAATAATTCATTTCGGGTGGGTGGCTCTTCCGGGAGCCAGGTAAGCGAAAGGAGCGGATGGGAGGAATGCGCCCCGCGGTGGTGTAGCCCAAGGGTAGGGGCTTGTATGAGGTAGGCGGTCGTGATGCACTCGAGGTCCGTCGCGGGAAGGCCTTCTTGTTTTCATTTGAAAGAGACAAGTCAGTGCCCTTGGACCAAATGATTTCTTGCTGCCCAGGGGCCCACTCGTTTGTGTTGGTCGACTTGCTGGCGCGCGAGAGGAGTGGAGATGAGACGCTGGTCGAGTCCAAAGAGAAACTCCGGCGCGCTGGTGGATTAGAAACAGGAGTGATGTAGTCCCACGAGGAAGTGCGATATGACCGCGGGCGACTGCTCGGCGTGTGGAAGCGTGAGGAGACTGTCCCAACCTCAGATCGAGGAGCGAGGGGCGACGAGCTGTTTGCGGCAGCTGTTGTAGCGCTGTTGTTTAATGTGCGCAGGGAGGCAGATCGGCCAGTCCTTGCCGCAACGGGTGTGGTGACAGGCGCGGCTGTCCAGGCCGTCGTCGTGTAAGTCGATGGTGGTGACGGTGGACTGTGCTCAGTGGATGAGAGAATGTATGCAGATTGAGGTGAGCGTTTGACAACTGACGCACGACGTCCACGATGATTGGATGCCGATATAGACTCAGTGCACGTGTCGTCAGCGGACGGTGATTGGGTCTCGTCGGCCTCGGTCACGGGAAGCAACGTCGAGGAGGCAGTCAACGGCTGTGTTGATGGTAAAGGTTGTGGATGCAGCGGCGGCGGCAGCGGTGTCTCAGTACTGGGAGTAATAGGCTTGACAACCTTCTCAGTAGAGGAAGCCAGAGCGGTAGTGACAGGTCCAAGTCCCGATTGGGGGCAGCCTTGGGCGCTATGTTCTGATCTGACAGTCCCTGGGCCTGGGCCGGGGCCTGTGTTTGGGGGCTCAGTGGAGTCCTGGCGAGACAAGACCCCTGCAGGACATGGAGGTGAGACGACGGATTGGGGAAGCGAGGGGTGCTCAGCGGGGTTGTCGTTCTGTGCCTGGAGAGGTATCTCGCGGTCGACAAAACGGAGCTCTGGGAGCTTTGAAGGATTGTGGCAGAGTCGGTGCTTGTGAACATGACTTGGATGAGGGAAAATTATACTTGAGTCTGCTTCTGCCTCTGGTGGAATCTCATCAGAAGAGGGGCCAGCGACCTCCTCAAGGTTTAGGGGCAAATCCGACTCGGTCTGTGCTGCCATGGTCAAAGTCAGGGTCCCGTAATTGACAGGTGCCCTAGAGCTGTCCACCTAGAGCTATTTGCTGTTCCAGAAATCGTCCCAGGTCAACAGTACCCTTTCCCATCTCCTTGTCAGAGGTCGCATCGATCAATCGTTGCTATCTGGTACCAGGTTTTTTGGTTGATTAGTCGTCCTTGTGGGGCTGCTATTCGTGGATAGTGACGGGTGCGGGTGCTACCGTCGCAGCTAGGGTAGGGTCCCGTCTTATTAGATGCCACTAGAAGCCTGCTGGAGTGTCTGCGTGTCCCACCGATCCAAGTGCCGCGAGATGGGAATCATTCTCCGTCCGGAGTTGATGCGCGGAATATTAAAGCTGTAGACAGATTGATCCTGGTGCAAACAGTTTAGGTGCTAAGTGAGGTAGATGTGCTGCGAGGGAAATAAGTGGTAGAACTTAAGTCGATTGCAATACTACCAATGGGAGAGGATCAAGGAGGCCAAGAATTAGTGTGGAGTATATCGTGATTTATCAGTATAATCAGAAGGAAGGGCAGGACTAATAAACTTCTGTTCTTTATGAAGTGTCGCCGCCTCACGAACAGGGGCACAGACGCTGGAAGTGTGTCTCTCCGGACCAATACGAATATCACTCCACTGTACGCACAAAGAGGGGTTTCGACAACTCCAAACTGCCCATCAACTGCACGTTGCAAGTCAGTCACATCTCAGGTGGCCAGTATTTCCCTCCATTGTCAAGATCTAGTGTGGGTAGGATTCACGCCGTGACTGGCTTCATGAGATCCCTGTCGCATACTGCGGGCACACCCGATTGGATGTAAACTTACAGACAATCTTGTTCTATTCAGGTACATGCAGATGACACCGGAGCCCTTCTCCTATCCAAGATAATTTGCTCCCTATAATTTGAGTCCGTAGTTGGAAGTCCCTCCGTGGAGCAATTCGCTGAAACGTAAGGCAATTTCCCCATGGGATACATTCTTTAGTGAAATGATAACCTATCCCTTGACGTCCCCCGTCGATGTTTTCTTGGACGAATTCCTCTTTCGGCCATATTGTCTTCTTCCACATTGTGAAGCCACGACAACTTTTCCTTCTTTTGATCGAATGATACATATATGAGTCGTGGGATCGAACGTGACTGAGTGGCTTTATTGGCCGATCGACAGACCGATACTAACCCCCCACCCCCACGATTCTTCTACCAGGTAGACTGAAAGCAAATGTAATCCTTACAATAAGTGGCTTCCATCTGCGTGATACATACTTCTTGAGAACTAGGATCAACCACGGAAGATAGCTCAGAAACCGCCCATGCCATTTTTCTCATCACCTACGTTCCCAGGAATGGCTGGGAACAACCCAGCGACCTTCTCTGCGAAAGATCGCAAGTTACCCTGCATGGTGGAAGTGAATTGGTAGCGTAGCTCAGGTAGTCCTCAAGTGGCCACAGCTACCAGGGACAGTCCCAAGATGCAGACCAGACCGCTCACCAAGTGTAGTGCAATACGATTGTTGAAATGTCGATACACCGAAATCGTGTTTCTCTACTCTGTCGCAAACACTTGTCAAGACGAAAAGCCAAGGGAACAATGAGCAGCTTTTCCGCGACCAGCATACACCACTACAGAGACCTCGGAAGAGCAAGAATTCATCCTATGCTCCATTCTCATCGTCTGGAGTACAGATTTCGTTTTCGGATATGACCCATAAGTTGCGTCGGAGCGCCTCGTGGCACTTGCCAGTGATCGAGCATGTCTTCTTGCAATTCCCTCTTCCCAACTCGACATAAGCCCCGCAAAAGGCAGGCCCCAACCGTGGACTTTGCCAGTCTTCTCTTGGATGATCGGTGATGTTGGGTAAGATGAGGGTGGGTGGGCAGCTGAATACGACCAAGTCACCTGGGTGGAGGTCAGACTAGGCATTCTATCGCTTTACACACACGTCCACAGAGTCTCACTCCCTCCCTCTTTGCTTGCTCGTCAGCCGGGCCTTCATGCAAAGCAGGAAAAATTTCCAGCGAGGCTCTATGTCGGCGCAATGAGTTACCTGCAGCCGTGGTAAGGCAATGTCTGACTCTCTTGGTGTACCTCATCGAGACCACGTTCACTACAAACGTACAAACGTCTGGTCGACATATTACACAGTAGACTCGGTTGAAATGCACCAAGGCAAAGCTGCACACAAAATAGCGCATTACCATCTGAAATTGAATGGCATGCTCCTTTGGCGCCCGACGTTCATATGGCGACGACACAGAGCCCAACAGACTGAGCAGCCAAATTCACACTTAGCCATAGCTCTCAGCCTAGACCTCTATGGCATATGTGCAGTCGGACATAAGCGCGTTGCTTGACTGACTTGACCGACCATCTCGAGCATGCTGTACATACGTGACAGCAACACCAGCGCCAACAAGGCCAGTCGAGCCAGCAGCAGCTTAGGAGGCCTCTGCCTTGATATCCCTCCCACAAGCCCTAGGTGTCGTTGCCAACGTTCGAATCCACCACCTAAGACCCTCGAAAGCTCCAGCTAGCCGCTACTTGTGAGAGCCAGGCGTCGATCCAAGCTTCATCGCTTGCATCGTCCCATCGGATGACAAAGCGGCCAAACAAGCTTTCCTAGCAATGTTTCATCGAATTTGCCCAGACAGGAAACGGACAGGACTGTGCGTCAAGCATTTAGGTCATCAACCCGGCACGAGCGTCCAGACCGGCGCGGCGCTAAGGCGCGGCCGTTTCCACTAGAGTCCGTGTTGGAAGAGGGAGAGGGCATTTACTGCTTTTGATGTAGGGTGCGTAGCGCGTATTCGCTCAGTGAAGCGTACTGGCATATTGTTGGGACGACGATGGCAGATAGGGTTTGAAAGTCTGTTGATCCAATCTAGGAACCACCACGGAGCTTTCAAGATGTGACATCGGCGTGGCTTCCCAAATGGGCCGCATGCCCGACAGATCGGTAAGTTATTCAACGCTACTTAGGCTATCGTTGCGATGAGGTGCGACGAATAAGCCAAAGCCAAGCCCAGCACGGTGCACTTGCTGCCGCAAATCGTTCCAAGGCATGCCATGCCGAGTGTTGTGTCTTTACGACAAACAACAAACAACAAACAGAAAGAGAAAGAAAACGCACGACCGGGTGTCCGCGACACGCCACTCCGGGGGAAAAAGCCGAGCGCCGCTGAGCGTCGTTGAGCTTCATTGAGCGTTGTTGAGTGTCGTTTGAGTGTCGATGGAGCGCTGATGAGCATGATTCAAATTCGATCTTCGCAGAAGTCTCGTCTGATCCTCACCCATTTTTGGAACGACGCCTCGGTTGTTCAATGACCCACAAGGGTGTGGTCATCATGTTCGCGGCTTTCAATGCCCAGCGAAAACTTCGCTAATTGCAAACCATTTGAGTTGTACGAGACTTCTGGTTGAGTCAAGAAGGCTATTCTTGGACACCAGGATGTCCCGCCAGGTATTGGCGAGAGTTGCCAGGGGCTCGCAACCACAAGCTCCTCCGTGTTGGTGACGACGACCAAGATGATGAAGTTATTGTCAATTGTAAACATAGAACAAGTACGCATCAATCTGCCTCCACCATGGGTGAGAGAGCATTGGACCCCCCCATCTCAGCCTCATTCGTGTCCAGCTGCCTCGGCTTGTCCGGTTTGGTTACGATGGAGACGCAGAAAAAGCACTTATCCGCGTAAGCCGCCGACTAATAGCCGCGCGCAGTTTTGCAAGAGCCCACCGGGGGGACTGACCAGGTGAAGAGTCGCGGCTGAAGCAAGGACACAGCCGCTCTAGTAGTGACCTGGATTATTTGCATACTAGGCAGCCGAACTTTAAAGGGCGGGGGCATCATTTCCAGGCCAGATGGTTCTTACTCCTACGCATGGCTTGAATTATTGTTGCAACTGCTGTGGCTTTCGTCAGCATCGTGAAATATTTGGGAAATATCGGCCAGCAATTACCCGAGTAAAGTTTTCTGATCACAATGTCCACTTGTCGGCCATGTGATTGCCTGCCACAAGCAGCGCGAATGACCTGGTATTCTCCGAGCTGTGAGACCCACCCCGACCCCTTCTCAAGCCCCGTGTTTCAAGTTTTGCCCTGTCGGCCTTGACAGTGTTTGTGTTAGTGGGACTGTGTTCGCCTATTGAGGGATGCCACGACTAAAACAATAACAACAACGACACAGCGGTCGTGCAGGTCTTCATTCGGACGTGTCCACTTTTTGGCGACATAGCGGAGGCCGATCGATATTTTGTGCCAAACCGTGCTGTGGCTTTGTGAGTCGTGGCATCAGCTTGAAAAAGTATGGATGACGTTATAAGAAGCGAGTATTGATGTTTTGGATTTTTGCTCTTGGTGCGAAGCACCTTTCATTTGGAGACAAGCAAATCCTGGGCAGAACGATTTTCGTCTGAAGAAATGCTCATGTCAAAGACAGCTCGAAGTACGGGGAAAGGGCATTTGTGCGATCATCGACTACCAGCCACTCGCCTGCAGATCCGACGGAAAGCAAGTCAACAAACAGACGTCATGAGTACCGTCTCTGTAAGATCTCCGGGTGTGCGAGCAAGGTGTAGTTTCGGGTTTGCCGTGTTTCGTTTCTGTGAAGTTTTTGTGTCTAGGCCGGCAGCATGCCCGGCCGACGTCCGAGGCACAAGTGTTCCTCACCGACTTACCGTGGAGCTGTGAAGCGTTGGCTGGCGATGCTTGGCTCCGAGTTTGAGATTTCGCTGAGTTCCCCGGCCCTCCTCTCCGCCCCCGTCCGCTTGAAGCCGTCAGGAGGAGGCTGACGAGTAGGTGGACAGGGACAGGATACGGGCTGAGCCTAATTCTTCTCCACCGATGTTGACCACAAAAATAGTGGAAGGCGACTTGTCAGTTGCAGCCGAGCTGAAAGTGGACTGAGGCGATGCTGTGGCAACTGAGCCGTTGGGACTTTGAGTTTTGCGAGGCTTGGATATTGATGGGAAAAAGGGTACTGTGGTATGTAGTGGTGCACCAATGTAGTAGGCAGGCAGGTAGGTACCTGAACAAGTCCGTACCTCGGTTCGGGGGCACTATGGCCACCAAAGTGATCGCTTCCAAAGATCGTACCGCAGACTCGGGTTGCACCACCTGAGGGGACCGTGACAGTGACTGGGTTGTACTGTGGGAGAAAAGTGGGGTTGTCCAAGTGCGAAGACCATCAGAATGCGAGAAATCTGACGGTGACAATCAAGGTTGGGCTAACTTTTGAAACTCAATCCAAGACGATCAATACCAGGGCAAGCAGCACTGTGTAGAGCAGATCCTTCGTCCTTTGGGCCAACTACTTGCCTGTGATCTACCTGACCATGACACAGCACTTTACAGCAAAACCAAAAGACAAGTGAAGTCAACAATGGAGAAGAAAAAAAGTTCATTCCTACGTGGATCCTCGCCAAAAAAGGCTGTAGGAGTAAAATTGGGCTGTATTCTTCCAGACTCGCTCAACTGCAGACTTCCTGCAGTGACAAGGATAGGAAGTGCAAGTGCAATGGGCCCCTCCGATTCGCTTCCGCTGTTGATTGGCCAGTGGCCCTGCCTGAGCTTAGCCGCCGACGGTGCAGGTGCGGTGCAGATGCATGTGCAGAGGCGCAAGTTGGCTAGTGGAAGTGCAGCATGCTAAAAATAAACGGCTGTTTCCAATTACACTGGTGTCGTCTTTGCCTTCCAGATTCGCGCACGCGTAGAATTCCTGATTGGGATCGAGGACCGTGATTAACTCCGTACACAGACTATGGAACACACATACACGCACACACGCACACGCATTCCGTGATTTCAATCTTCAAACTCTTCTCATCCGTGCCCTTGATTGAGTGCTTGGCCTCACTGAAATCAAACTGTTGTGGATCAGGCATGCAGACGGACGGACGGACTGACTGACTGACTGACCACGAAAAACCTGGGAAGGGAGTAGTTGTACTGTCGTAAAGAATGAACTGTGTGTGCAGTGGGTTTTGAACAAGGCACAGTGCCGCATCAAGACATGCCCATAGTCACTTTTGGGAAATTCTGGGGGCGTGCTTTGAGGGGTTCGGGCTGGTCTATTCTGGGAAATTATTCTGACCCACATCTTTGGTCCAGCCTCCTCTTCTGTCCCGGTGCTTGGTACGTGGATGTCGTCCCACCCCCCTGTGCATCTCCGCGCTAATCCTCAACCCCTGGGACCCCTGTTGGCCCTCTCTCATTCGTCATTTTTTAATGCCCTTCTGTTTTGCCTCGAGCAAGCCTGCAGGTGTGGTGCAGGTTGCAGGTGCCAGGGCCTCCGTCTCCATTCACTTGCACTTTCACCTCGCTTTGGCCTCACAACCGCTTCGTTTTCCTGGCCCTTCCCAACGCTGTTCCGTCTTGTCTCCTCTCAACACCTGCACCCAACCGCTCGCATTCTGATCCCAGCGTCCTTATTCCCTACTTTCCAGGCTGTCGACCTACCCACTATTACCACTATTGCTGCTACTGCCGCTGCTACTGCCGCTGCCGCTGCCGCTGCTGTCCGTTGCCCGAGGGAACCAACCATTGTACGGGCCTGACCCTGTTCAAAGGAACCTCATTAAGCTTCGGCGGCTCTTCTCTTCTTGACCACGTTTGCCCACACCTCGTGCTCGCACTAGGGTCTTCCATCTTCATCCTCCTTCCTACCTCTTCCTCCTCTTTCTCTCCCCGTTCTTCAACCCATCCTGGTCTCCCTCAGTCCAAAGTTTCCTGGGTTCCCATTGTCGCCTCGACCGCCTATCCAGGTCCTCGTCTCCATAGTCGCTCTCGTCTTTGATTCTCCACAGACCCCCACTTCGTCCGACCCCGTTTTCAGATCTAAACAGCCTCTCCTCATCAACTCTTCTACTCGGCGACATCCTCATTTTTTCCCATTTCACTTCATCCTTCTGCTGAGAGTCCTGCACTTTCGCGTCGCCCCAGAACCACTAGGGAAACCCTGTCGTCAAAAGCAATTCAACAGGAACGCAAATCGGACAAGCGCAAAGCGTAGAAAAAAAGGAACCTGCTACTCATCCGCAAGAGATTGCCCTAGGCTTACAAGACCGACTCGCTCGACCCGAACCAGCATTTGTTTCGTCTCATCTCCGGTCGCCAGCGCCTCCTCTTTTTCTCGGCAGCATCTTCATCATCATCAGAACTGCCATCGGAGCTTGTGGTCTGCACATCAACTTACGTCGATCATGTGTTGACATCACGACGCCATATCCTGTTCAATCTCTTCCCCTCTAGTCACGTTCTTCGCTTCTCTTTTCCACTCCTTCGCCCCCCGGGCCCGCGCAATTCCAGAAACGCTCCCCAGGCGTTGACGAGACTGTCTACTTTACCACCGTTTAAACGAGACTGGCATTGCGAACTCCAACGCCGTGGCTCACTGACCTAACGTTACCACCAGTGCTTCCTGGTCATACATAGAGGTCACCATCCCGCAAACAGGATACAGCAGTGCTGTCCTTGGGATCCGTTTCGCAACCAGATTCCGCTTTAATTAATCCGTCAGCTGTCTGACCGAGTAATCCAGTCATTTCAGCCGTACTCTGTTGATAGCAGGTCGACCATCCTACGACAGAAACACTATTGGCCTGTCATCACGACCCACTTGGCCAATTCGGCGCCGCAACGGACACGACGTTTGGAACCGGCTCGCTCGACCCTACTGCCTAGAGAGGTCAGCCGCTGGCGTTACAAGACGACGGAACACCATGTATACGACCACAGCTCGGAGGTTATACGAGGATCAAATACCCTCATTCATGAGTGTTTTTGACTTGGACCACAACATGCAAGATTCGGAGGATCAAGACACTGTCACTGTCGTTGATCCCAAGATGATGGATATCGAACCCACATACAGCCCGAAGATGGGCCCCGACCCTACTACACTACTACAACCGCCTGTGGCACCAAATCGTCAGCACCATGAAAGCAGCTCCAATCAGACTTCCGAGTCGGCAGACTCGTCGCCGACGACAACAGTGTCATGTACCGACTCTTCATCGCTTTCGGATCCTTCTCCGTCCTCTTCTCCCGACTCGCCTGTCAATTTAGTGCCTCTCAATGCCTTCCCTGGTACCACATTTGGTGCATTGCCCTCCATGGCCAATCTCACAGTTTCGGAACAAGCGCCTCGCCTAACCCGTCCTATGACATCTCCAGCACCTAGGCGAAGGAACATGAAAGGTCTCTCTATTCAACCTCCATTCGTGGCCTCGGCTGCTTCTTCTACAGAGGTATCAGAACCCTCGTCGCCCTCGTTCATAAAACCAAAGATTCCCGCCATGAAGCGGAAACCTAGCAACCTTAGTCTGAAAACAAATTCCAACGACTTGGCTGGTCGGCCGACCCTCGAAGTTCCACAGAGTCCTTCGATGTTGCCCAAGCTCGCGCAACGAAGGGCTCTGAAACACTCGACTTCCTCACCACATATGTTGAGTGGCCTGAAGTCCGCGACATTCGGTCCTGGCGGTGGCATGACATTCCCGACTGTATTCGAGCGTAACGAGTCAGGTCTCTCGTCATTCCTCAGATCCTCTAAACCATCTTTACCGTACCAGGATCAGGACCATGCAATAATGGAAGAAGATTCGCCAATCAGGAGTCAAATGGCGAACCGCTTTGCTTTTGATATTGAGCCTTTTCATGAGAAGGAAGCCAATGAGGACCAGAAGTCGCCTGGCTACCCCGACGGGCCCGTTGCAATCTATGGAGACAATGTCTACCTCTACCTGGAGCCTACTGCTGAGGAGGCGCGCAAATTTGATGTCGTGATCAATGTCGCTCGGGAGGTACATAACCCTTTCGACAAAAGCGCGCCGGATTCCCGCGATGGGTCTATGAAGGATTTGTCACCGATACCCGATACAGCTGTCACTGACGCCAGCTTCGCTACTGCATTCGAGTACCCACCCGGCGATGTGACCCCCACCACATCGAAATCGATGTTCCCAACACATGAGCCAGAATATATCCACATGCTCTGGGACCACAACACCGACATTTCCACAGATTTGATGCATCTATGCGAGACGATTGAGAGGAAGACCCTACTTGGCAAAAAGGTTCTTGTGCACTGTCAGCAGGGTGCTAGCCGCTCGGCCAGTCTGATCATCGCCTACGGGCTATATCAGAATCCAGAGATGAGCGTGAATGATGCTTATTACGCAGCCCAGTCAAAGAGCAAGTGGATTAGCCCTAACATGCGGTTGATGTATTGCCTGCAGGATTTCCAAAAGCAAGTTGCCAAAAGGAAGCTGTCACCCAAGTCCGCGTACAAACCGAAAAGTGGACGAAGCCCGTCGAATCACCGAATGACTTTGTCGGTTGATGCAATTGAGGCACCCAAAGAGCCAAGAACAGCCCCTCTTCCGGAAGAGGATTGCAGCAGTCCCGAGAAGTCGCCTTTGCGTGCTCGTGGTAACTCTACGCCCATTCAATCTGCTATTTCTCCTGGTCCTTCGTCCGCGCCTTCGGCCTTTTCGTGGTCTCAAAAGGAAGACGCATCTGACCCGGGCAAATTTGGACGTTTTAACATTGCTGCAATCTTCACAGCACCCACGCCTATTGATGAGAAGAGTGCGGATGCGCAATTCGCAGCTTCGTCAAGCTCGTCACATCTATTCGCAAAACCTCCTCCATCTCCAGGTTTCGCATCTTCCTTCTCTGGTTCCTTTGCGAAGCCCCCGTCATATCCAGGACTTGCTCCTTCGGACCCATATGCAAGGGCACCTGCGTCACCTGGCTTTGCGCCCTCAGATCCATTTGCAAAGCCGCCCCCATCGCCTGGTTTCGGGGCTCACCGATTTGGTAGCGAGAAGACTTTCGGCTTCACCCCACTGAAATTTGGTTCATTGTCCAGGAATGCAAGCGATGAAAATTCCGGATCCGCGGAGCGACACCTGCAGGCCGTGACCATCATGCCAGATAACACCGCCTTGCTGTCTCCGCGAGCCGAGAGGATGACGGATAATCCGGTGCACAACTCATTTGCTGAGTTCAGTTCCATGCGTTTTGTGGATGTACCTCCAACACCAAGCAATCAGTTCTTTTCACAACGGGCAGAGACACCGCAGGAGAAACTTTTCTCTCCTCGAAAGTCTGAATTTCCAAGGGACACATTCAGTTCTTTCGGAAGACCTCGCCAGGTTTCCGATCCCCGAAGTCCCCCAACCAGAGGCGAGGCACCTATCGTTAGATCGATTGACGAACTCCTATGAGTCGTCGTCAGTTTGAACAAACTGATAATAGTACGACGACCGAAACGGCCGATACGGTTCACATTCATAGTCATGATCGCGTTGCATCAGCTGGCGTTGTCATTTGACTCACCATTTATCCTGTCCCCGAGGACTCCATTCGCAATTTTGCCTTTTTTTTCTTCTTTTTTTTTCCTATGTTCGTATTATTTCCAAACAGCATCGTCAGACAATCGCTCAGTGACCAGGATCGGGCCACGTTATTTGATAAATGGAATGTATAATCAGGTGGAGCACTTAGCTCAATCTTGGGAGCATGGAAAGGTTCGGTCAAACTTGGAAACAGCCAAGGTTGTTTCCATATCACAACTCGTTCGACGGAGTTAATTTCTCATTGGCCATATACGGGGTTTTGGGCGGCGCATCATGGGAGGAAAAGCTCTCAGCTTTGGTTTGTTATACTGGGGCGGACCTCTAGTTCGCGATTCCCAGAGCATGTGCCGATTGGCATATTAGCCAAGACCATGGAGAAGAAGGAGTCGCAGAGGCGGGTGCGGAATATGAATTATGCGAGGCGGAAATACCATGGAAACTCAGAGGGAGACGGGTGGTCATAGCAACTCTCAGGTGAGGGGATTCGCAGGCTACGGCTTGTTGTCAGGACAAAAATTTAAGAATATTTACAATTGCTACGTGCCAACACGCTCTCAATATCGTGACTGGTTTTATCAGCTGTCGGTCGCGTTAGTCGATTGGGAATGCATCAAGTTTTGGGAACAATAATCAAGTGGAAAACACACTCTCCCCATCCATCCATCCATGGCTTTCTGCTTACTTTTGTTTGACTTCAGCCAAGCATCGACGTGATCAATGACCATCACTATGACCATCACTATGAGCATTAATCTTCCCCCCAAGGCAGCTCTGTTGCGTCCTCTTCCCAGGAGCACTCACTATGCCTCTTTTGATCCCGTATTCGTCAACATCACTAAGAAGTAACGTCTCTCTAGTTGTTCAGATTGATATTGTCAAATTGCAAGGCCTCTATGTACAATTCCCGCGCAAAGGCCTTGTTCGCATCAGATCTCTTGGCGGAAAGGGAAAATCTCGTCTATAACGACCCTCATTGGGTCTGGCCATGGTTTCTCTAACACACAAACGCCATGAACCCCCCCCCCTAACACCACTTCGCCACTTTTATCTTTTTTTTATATCTTGTAGAGAAAGAATTGAAAAAAAAACCTCATGCGGCCTTTCTGGCCGCCTTCTCCTTGGCCTTGGCCGACTCCGACGTGTGCTTGATGCGCGCCTCAACGCCAATGCCGCCAAAGACGAGTCCGACACCAAGCCACTGCATCTCGGTGAGGCTGTGGCCGTATGCGACAACAGAGAGTATCATGGTTAGCATCTTGCGCGTGACGGTGACGGTGACGAGAATCACAGAACCGAAGTTGGCGATGGTGTAGACTACAGAAGTTACAGTCATTGTTAGCTGGCTAGTCTCGCACATGCCGTCCATATAGAGGTAAAAAGAGAAGACCAGAAGAGGAGACTCACAAATAAAAACCTGTCCCACAGCACCACAGGCAGCAAAGCCCAGTACGTCCTTCCACACGCCTGGATGCCTGGCCATGAACCCCAGTGCAGCCGCGAGCTCGCCCTCACCCACTCCACCCACTGCCTCGGCCATGCCAAACCACTCGCCCAACGGCGTCTGCACCAACCACGGACTGGCAACCAGATACAGCCCACTCAGCGCCGAGCTCATCATATTGTTCGCGCACATCATCTGCGGTCCGCCATACGGCCTGAACTCGCCAACAATCCAGTCCTGCGTGCTGTTTGTCAATCCGTCGAACAGCAGGTTGATGCCCAGCAGCAGCATGCCCCACGCTGTCTGTCCGCTCACTACCGCGCCGCCGTGCGACGATGAGGTCTTCTTCTTGCCCGAGTGGAGCGTAAAGATGCTCACGCCGACCGTCACGGCCGCCACCACGAGATACTTGTACAACGGGTACTTTTTCCGGAAGAGCGTGATATGCAAGAACATGACAGGCAGCAGCTTGCAGCTTTTGGCGAGCGTGTAGGTGATGTAGTTGACATGTGCGAGCGCCGCGTAGCCGATGGGCGCGGCAAGGGCCTGGCAGACTGCGACGAGGACGAGGGGCAAGACGATGCGCTGGTTCGGAATGATGGGTGGAAGGGGGGTGCCCGTGGGCGTCGAGTACCAGAGGTAGCAGAGACCGGATATGGACGAGAAGAGTGACTGTATGACCTGGAGGAAGACGGGAAACTTCCACTTCTCTGGGGCACCTGAGGTCGGATTGGTGTAGGGGGTGGTGAGGACCTTCTCTTGCAGCAAACCCCATGTGAGGCTATCGTGGGGGAAAGCCAGTTAGCCACAGTTGACAGGAAGAATAAACAAGCCCACATTTTTAAGCGCATGTATGGTGTTGTAAAGAATGCAACGATGATCTGAAGAGTACTCACAAAGACCCATATATGCCCGCAACGCAGATCAGCAGTTGCAGTACACCCGCGCCCGGGCTCGAGCCCGCGTCCTTATTTGCAACGCCATTTACGCCCTTTCCCATCGTTTCTTTACCGTTGGGTGTGTCTCGATCGTGTTTGCCTGTGTACTCTGAGGATACCTCTCTCCTTATAGGAGCAGGCTGCTTAGTTCTTGCCATGTCGTTAGGGAGGCTGTTCGTTGACGAAAATTGGCAGCACTTGAAGTAGTCACAGGCGCGTCAATCTGGACAGCTTGAAATTCAGCGGGTGGCGGACAAAGGCATGAAGATGGCAACTCGCTTGAAAGACTGGGCGAAGAATGAGGTAGAGACAGGAAGCCGTAGAAATGAAAGGACAGTCTACCTTCACCTTTTTTTTTCCGCCGAAAGGATGGTTGAGAGAAGGAAGGGTTCCCGATGCTGACACGGTGACCTCTTGGGCCTTGGGATTGATGGTCACATGCTTATCGATAAGAGCACTCTAATGCAGGACACACGGAGCTCCAGCAGGTCTCCACAGAGTCCCCTGGCTCTGAAAGTGCCGTCCCCTGTTTTCCGCACGTGGCGGATCAGCCTTGTCAAGGTACAGTCTCTTGGGCCATGTCATGGTATTTCACGTACGTTGGTCAGTCTTATAGCGCTCAAGTCCCTATCCATGTCACTTGCCGGAAATTGATTACTTTCGCACTCATACTGTCAATTCACTCAGGTAATGTGCGCAAGCAAGGGGCTCAAAGAGACTTGATAATTGATCGGTCATTATGGTCTATCATCTGCACTGACGTTCTCTACCATCTCTCTCTACTGTGAGAGTCATCACTGGACCAGATTCAGGATCCGAACTAGGTGATGTCGTGAGAGTGTAGTTGGGAATCGACAAATCCCAAGGACAGTAACGGAGACGTTGCGGTTGTATCTGATATTCGTTCATGGGGGTAGTGATTGTGTGTCGAGCCGAGCCAGGGTGATAAAGAGGCCCATTTGAAAGGAGTTGAAGGCGGCAGTGAATGTTGTGGTGACGGCAAACTAAAACATAAAAAACATGTAGACTCGCAAATATCTCGAGCTGGGTATCTGATTTGTCTGACGGCCAAAACTGCATCCTCGAGTCGAGCCGTCCCGTCCCGTCCACCATGTCATATCGTCGTAACGAGATTGGGACGATTCTCGCTGGTCCAGTCCACTCGTCGATTTTTAAAGTGATGCATGTGGTGTAGTGGAGTAGCATCCCCACGCAACTGAGCCCAGGGTAAGAGTGTCAAAAACCAGGCCATACTTTCCGGTCAAATAAATTCGTCCAGAATTGACAGGATCGATGAATTAGCTTCCTGACCTGTCTTCCTCAGCTGCCAAGCAGGTCAACCGCAAGATATGTCGCGTGAAAGAAGTCCAGGTCCAAGGAGTGAGGAGAGCCAAGAGGCTTCAAAAACAAAGACGTCTTGTCGCAAGTTCGATCTAAACCTTTTTCGCCATCCTTTCCCACGAAACAGTGCAGCATCGTTGCCGGTCAGATCTGGAGACGTGCTCGCCGTACCGAGCCCGTCAATAAGTAAGAAAGCCATTTGGTGGGTAATTATACACCACAAGCGTCCAAAGAAACCCGTCCAAGACGCCAGCCGACAAGAATTCTCTACTCAGTGGGGGGCGCCTGGCTACGGCGCACCTTCTCAGCCTCGAGATTTTCGTACAGAAGGAACAACGCGGCCTCGTTGGCCTTAGCAGAGCCCATGATGGTGAACATGCGCTCACCGGTGTCGTCATGAGGAGCCTGTGCTACCGTTAGGATCGGTCCAATATCCAAAAGCGTGTTCAAGTCTTTATGGAAACACTCACCTTGGCAATCGAGATGCGCGCGCCTGACGTTTTGCGGATCTCACTGATCTTGCTACCAGCCCGTCCGATGATGCAGCCAACCATGTCAGCGGGGATGCTGATATTCTGAGTCTGGATTTCCTCGCCATTCTCGTCGTGAGTAGGAGGTCCACGGCCGGCCATGTCAGAGTCGGATCGACGGCCGAAGGTACGGGGAGCTGCGCTGTTGCTGAAATCAGCACCGTTGCCAGTGCGCATGACGCGGGACGGTGTGCCGTAGTCGCTTCGTCCACCTGCCGCGTATCCGCTGCCGCCAAGGCCACCGCCAACACCACCACCGATGCTACCGGCAACGCCACCAGGCTGGGTACGAACAGCAGGATTGTACAGGACAGTGCCGGTGCCACGTTGCCAGTCATCGACCAGGCACTTGCAGATCTCCCAAATGGCCGTCTGAATGCCCTCGGGTGTACCCTGAACCTCGACAATCCTCTCGGTCGATTGCGGGAGCATTTCCTTCTGCGCCACCATGCGCACTCCGGACACATCCTGGATGTGCTTGATCTTGAGGCCCTGTCGGCCAATGATGGTGCCCATCTGGTTGTGGGAAATCAGCAGCTTGATGGCTGTACATGAGCGAAGTCAGTCACACCAGTAACAGGAGAGATACGGGATTAATGGGAGCTTACGGTGCGTGCCGTTGCTCTGAACGACGCCACCCATACCCAGGGAGGGGGCACCTTCCAGCAAGGCGCGGGCAACGACCATGTATGCCTTGGAAATGGCATCGCATCCACCCGTAATGGTCAGGACACGGTCGTGGACGCCTTGCACAACCTTGGAGACGCCAGCCTTGACTCCAGTCTCGTCGCGCAACTCAGCAACATTCTTTCCACCCTTGCCAATGATGACGCCGGCCTCCTTGGAGGAGACAATGGCGCGCACGGTCAGTTGTGCCTGGGCGTACTCTTCGTCTGTGCGGGGGGCAGGCTCGCCATCGGGACCGAGACCGCGGTCGCTATCGTCGAGCTTGACACGGTCGAGGCCGGAGGCCAAATCGTCGCCGGTAGGGGAGAGGTTATCCTGGGGTGCAGACATAATGTCGGGTATTATTCGTTGAATAGGAGAAAGGTGGAGTGATGGTCTGGAATGCGCGCCGAAAGTGGTGGCGTTCTGATCACGCGCAAGAGAAAGAGAAAGGGTGTAGTCGGCCGAAAGCTATTGGCGCATATGTTAGTCTCCCGAGAACGCGACGCAGGCTGCAGAATTAATCGGTGTGCAGAGCCAAAAATGAAATTATCGGCAATACAGATCTTGCGCAGGAATTATTGCAAAGATAAGGGCAGTCAGGAACGGTCGACGTGCAAAAAGCCAAAGGGTATCTGGTCGTCTGTGCACCTCTCAAGAATGAAAGAAGGGTGCAAGCTCTTCTTGATGGCTGGGAGTTGTAGGTTGATTTTTTATGGGGATGGGCGGGGAGGAGAAAAGTACCTTCAGGGATTGTGCGCAGGGCAGAGTAGCAGCGGGGCAGGTTCCGGGACGTTTGCTTGAGGAGCCTCGCGGGGCGGGGAATAATACACTCAGGTAGGAAGGGTTGAGAAGGTCGCGTCGCACCAAGCTGCTCAATCGGTCAGAGGGGAAGACATGTCAAGAGAATGCCTGATACATACTCAAAGACGGGCCAAACGAGGATCCAAGGTAACTGTAGAGTGACCAAAGGATTGACCGGGTGGGAATCCGATCTGATAGTCGATGTGAGTGGTGAGGGTGAGTCGAGGTGAGGTGGGGTACTTCGTGCGCACGCGTACGGAATGAGAGCGTGTGAGAGCGTGTGAGAGAGGGAGGAAGTTGATGAGTGGGTGTGAGATGGAGGTAGAGGGTGAAGTTGAGTTGGGGCGAAGGGAGTGGGAATCGAGGATGGAGATGGAGAGAGAAGAGGGGTTTTGCGAGTTCGTTACGAGACAGTTAGGTGAGGTGGGAAGAGAAGAAGACGGGAGAGAGATGGTGGAAATCGGCCATGTTGTGATGCGGATGCAGGTGGACAGCTCTAAGCGGCAAGGGCAACTTGACGGGGATGGGGATTCTGGGGGGGCGGCACGTCGCTTCTGGAGGAGTTGCACCTGGCTGGGCTCTGGTAGAGAGGGGGGGGAGCACGAAAGGGAAAGAGCACCTGCACTAGTGGCTTGATATCTTACCAGGTACTTAGTACTTATGATTTGGCCAACCGATATAGCCTGGCATCAGTTCCGTATACTCAGCATCTAACAGAAAAGTCCCTCTTCTACCGTAGTACTACCATTGCATTTTGAACTCCCATCGGCCCTGCTTTACTCACCGAGACCCTGTCCTTGTGATCCCGGTTCTCACACCTCCCAAACATTGCAGGTGTGCACCTGCAGACACGAAGGCACAAATGAAGGCACAAATACAGACCAAGATGAGGAATACGACAGCTTGTGGAATTAGTCTATGGTAGATTAATAGGTAGTGAAGCATCATCATGGGCAGTGGTCGGCTAGTATTGCACCGGTAGCCCCAACGCGTATTTGCATTACATATCCACAGGCAATGCATCTGGGTCAATAGAATTCAAAACTTGGTAGACATGAACTATGCAGATCGCCTTCTTATGACCAGGTAAATATGTTTGCACAGAGTGCACAGGTCTAAGTTATGAGACAGGACTCTTAGTTGATAGCCGTCTCTCTGTTGATCATTCAAGCAGGCTTGTTTTCATGTTCATTCATTGTGTTGGTCTCATGACCAACAAAGTCTGGGCATCCATTCTTGAAAGTGTCTTTCTTTGCAGAAAAACCCTGCATAACACCTAGTGTCAACATTGGGGTGAATGATCCCTTCTCTCAGATTTTCAGTGAACAGGTGAATGCACCCTACTTTTTTGACAACCTTCCTAAATTTTGGTTGGCTCCCAAGGTACTTCTGAGTTCAAGTTATGCTGAGAGAAGCTCTCGAAAAGAGATGGTGGGGACCCCAAATGGGACGATTATCTCAAATATCGCCCAATCATCTTACACCTACATGGTCAGAGGCCCAATTTTATTTCCACCTAGGGAATTTTGTAGCTACATAGTGGTGATGTTTCGTGTCTAATTCCACAACATATCTCCATACACAGAAGACGACATTGAATAGGCAGAGGCTAAACATATGTGTATATGCTAATATCAGTGATGAGACTAGAACCAAGATTGACCTAGCAGCTTTGATGATATTGCTTACTATACACAGTACTGTAATTACAACCCCTCCTCCTTAAGGAGCAACAATGTAGCATGATTCCCACCTTCTTCATGCAACAAAAACCAAAAAGACGGCGTATATATGTCTGCCCAAGTTCAAGCTGTAAGCGTTGTTAGTGGACCGGTAGACACGGATTCAAGCGGCCACAAGTGACGACCATGCCGGTACCATCTCCGGATCCGCTTGATGTGCTCCCAAACCCGCCCGAGACGCCTGTGACAAGTCCTGGACAACATCCCGCCGATCATGCTACACCTCGCCACTTTGAACTTCATCGTGCGCGCAGGAATATTCAAAGGCAAAGATTGTGGGAGGGAGCCCCGACACGCCTCGCACACCTCCTCAACTCCGAAGTGTCTGTCTCGTAGACTGTCTACGGTTCGTTTGCCAAGCGCGTTTTGTAGTCTCTGTGCAAGATGCTTTGCTGCGTTGGCTACGTAGGTGTTGAATTTACCTACCTGTAGGCATATTTACACGCGCGAGAAGTTGGTTATGACGTTCTCTGCCGATGGGTACAAGTGGTTAGGAACGTGCCAAGTCCCCAGGGCACAGGAACGAATGCGACATATATATATATGAACTTCCTTGGCCGATCGACTCGTCTAGTTGATTCCTATGGCCTCTCCCAAAATGCTCACACACTGCCGAAACGCCATGCTGTAGACAAGTTATCACAAACGCTGTCGTTCTCCAAAGTAGATGACCCGCCCCCGTCTCGAACCATTAACGCGACCGCAACCGCTCCTCGTTCCCCAGCCAAAAGTTACGACATGTTTTATGGCCCCAATGATCAACCCACCATTCACCAAAACTATCCTCCACCTCGACATCCACGCCCTTCACCCTCTCATCTCTCTTCAGCCCACAGACAACACATGGCCGCGGTGCCTTTAAGACCATCTTGGCCGTGGAAACGATCATATGATCATTAATCTCGGGCACTTTCAAAGGCTCCAATTTGACGGGCTGTTTCTGAATACCGATATTTGCGGCGGCGACTGCGCTTTTCAATTTTCCAACCTGGTCGCGCCACACGCCCACGACGTCCGCTGCTTCGCGGTCCTCACGGGCTGTTTGCGCCTTGTCGATGCCGGCGAGCTTCATGCCGCCTTTGGAGCCGGCTGCGGAAATAGTCATACTTTGGGCCAAGAATTTGTCGCGGTTCCAGCGAAGCTTGCGCCCAGCGAGGATGCGGGCAGCTACCCCTGCCAGCACAAGGTAGCCCCTGAGATAGTCGAGGGTAGCTGGGTCAGCGTATATACGCGACCTGACGACTGGAGCTTGGTTCGCTGTGGGTTTGTAGAGCTTGGTGTCTGCTTCCTCCAACAATTCTGTGAACACAGAAAGAAGGATGGATGGGGGCGGAATGTTCGTTGGTGGAGGCCCAATGGGCTCTTGTGCCGAAGCTTTGCGCTGAGTGGTCTGTGAGGAGCTTTGTGGATGGCTCTGAGGTTGTGGCGCATCAACTGTGTCCCAATCCCAGTTTGAGGAAATTGCCGATGGTCCTCCTGGCGTCGCGCTTGAAGCGTCGGGCGGGAAGTCAGCAAATGCGTCAAAGTAGCCATCCTTTTCCGTAGCAGATTCAACAGCCGGCCACGCAGTGATGGGCGTGGGAGACGCTTCTTTGACATCGTCCTTCAATTCAGGAGGAAAACTGCCAGATACCGGCGTGGTAACCGCCAAACCGGGAAAGGGGTTACGTTCTGAAAAAGACGGCGACCTGGGGGCGTTTGGATATAGCGCATTTGGAGAAAGAGAAGGAGGATTCACACTCAGAATCGACAGCAATTGACTCGGAGGTTCTTTTCTTGTCGATGTGGATGCAGAAATGGGTGGATTTGCCGGCATCAGCTGGGCAGGAGGGTCAAAGTCGAGAGAAAGCAGATCAGCCATTGCCGTTTGCGCTGCTGCTGGAGCTGGAGCTGGAGCCGGAGCTGGAGCTGGAGGCTTGACTGCTGGGGGCTCTACGGTCTCAAAGTCGCCGAACTCGTCGTCGTCTTCCTCGGGAGTCTCCCCGTCAAAGTCATCGGCATCAAATAGAACGTCCACGTCCGTACTTTTCGGCTTGGGCTTAGATAGCGGAGGCTGTGGCGTGCTCATTCGCGGGGCTTGCGCAGGTGATGAAAGACCCAGGGACGGTGCTGATTTCTTTTGCCATGATGGTCTGTCTTGCCAGGGTTTTGCGATCGCTCCGTCATCCAATCCAACCAGACTATTGGACATCAAGGCAAATGTATCTGCTCTATGTATTCGATTCCTGACCGGAGGCGCAGGGTGCGACCTGAGGTCTGCTGTGGTACTAGGAAGTTTGCTATTACCACAGAGTATAGAGGACGGAGGGTTTGTAACAGTCGCCGAAGGGGCCTCCTCGAAGTCACCCCATCCATCTTCATCATCTTCCGCGTCCTGGGGAGCAAGCTGTGGGGCATTGGAGGATGGCACAAATGTCCCGACACTGCCCCACACATTGCTCCCATTCTGCTGTTGCTGCTGCTGCTGTTGGTGCTGTTGGTGCTGCTGTATCGATGGCCATGCCTGAGCTGGTGCTTGAAAGGTCTGTGGTGAGGCTGTTTGCGAAGAGGGGCTGAACAGGAAGGCAAAAGGATCGGCTGCTGGATTCGTCACGGGCTTGGAATGAGACTGGAGTGGCTGGTTGGGTTGAGAAGAGCTCGAGGTGGGATTGGCGAACTCAGCAAAGAGGTCGGCCGACATTGTTGTAGATTGCGCGTGTGTTGACCAGTCTGGGTGGAGGCCTCGGCTTCGGGAAATGTCATGCGACGCATCGAGGGGGCCTCACGCGAGGGTGATGATGGAAACTCGTCAAGGAAAAGAGGAAGGTCTTCTAGTGAAGCTTCGGCTCGTCAAGGGAGGATGGCAAACGCCAACAAGAGGCATCTTCTCTGGAAATAGAATGAGTGTATGTGATTGTCCACTCCTCAAACGCAAGCGAAGGAGTGACGAGGAAAAGGGAGCGTGGAGAAAGCAAGTCTGTTGGTCAGATTCCGACGAAGAGGGCGAAATCTAATCTGACACATGCATATATGTGTACAAGTACAGTACGTGTACTCCGTAATTTATTTTACAGGGCCAAGTGACAAGATCCCGACAGTCGGGAACAGCATTGGCTTTGGAACGTCCGGTTCTTGACCCCCCGGACCCTGGAGGAAACCCCCCCGGCCATGCTTCGACGCCCAGCCGCTGATCATCGCGCATCTTGGGAGCCTTTCTCTTGAAACCTATCTCTTGGCATCCCAACCAGGACCCTGGGATGGAAACCTATGCATGCCTCTCTCAGCTGGTTTTCTGGAATTGATATTTCATAGACGATAGACTTTTCTGGACTTTTCAAGTCCCATGACGGATCTGAATCCACTCCAACACGACTCTCTCTCTCTCTCTGCATACTTAATCTCATCCTCGAAAAAAGAAGGGCCCTCAAGATAACATCGTCATCGCGATGAGGACGCTTGATGAGTCCAAGTAAGCTGAGCCACGAGCAAACCTTGCCCAGCGCATGCACACACTCTAGACAACTCACATTTGTTCAGGACCCGGTGGGAAGAAACACTCAAGCAGAGCACCAGCTTTCCGGACTTACAACGCGCCGTCAAATTCAACGGGCCAAGTAGCCCTTGTGTGGCTGGCTGCCGGTCGGTTTGCTGGAAGGTTGGTCGAGTCTCTCAAGCCCGTGCGGTGGGATCTTTTTGTCTCTACAATTCATACACTGACAAATGTCCAGGCTTTTTTGCTCTTCAAAGATGCCAACGCTGTCAACTGGTCCCATGTCCTGTTGGAGAACCGAGACACATATGGCGCGCTCCGAGAACACTATCTCAAGTACATCAAACACCCAGAACTGCTCACAGAGCTCTCACTAGACCCACTCGCCGATGACCCTGATTCACCGTGGACAGCTTCTCGCCAGGATGAGCTCATTCGCACCGAAATTCTCCAAGATGTTCAACGTCTGCCGGATGAGCCCTTCTACCATCAAGAGACCACCCAGGCCATGATTCTGGATATCCTTTTCATATGGGTCAAGCTGAATCCGGACCAAGGTGGATATAGGCAAGGCATGCATGAGCTTCTTGCGCCCCTCCTCTACGTGGTAGACCAGGATGCAATTGATCGGAAAAGCACCGATGCTGATGGGGCCAATCACATGATGGTAGAGATGTTGGACTCATATTATATCGAGCACGATGCCTTTGCCCTCTTTTCCAAGCTTATGGAGCAAGCAAAACCATTCTATGAAATCAGCGTCGACGCCAGCGGTCCTCTGTCCTCGGAGCAGAGCGCTATCGTCGAAAAGAGCAAACAAATACACGAGATTGCCCTCATGAGAGTCGACCCGGAGCTCGCAAATCATCTAAAGGCTATCGAGGTGCTCCCTCAGATTTTTCTCATGTAAGACAGAATATGTTCTCCATCACATGTGCTGGCAGCGAGAACTGACTTGTGGTCTGCACAACAGACGATGGATTCGACTGCTCTTTGGCAGAGAATTCCCTTTTGAGCAGCTACTGATACTATGGGATACCATATTCGCATACGACCCGACTTTGGAGCTCATAGACCTAGTATGCGTCTCCATGCTGATCAGGATACGCTGGACCCGTCAGTCTCTTCCCAGTTGCCCACCGAGGAAAGACATCTCACTGACCTAATTGCAGTGCTCGAATCGGACTATTCTAGTGCCCTACAGCTCTTGCTGAAGTACCCGGCCCCCGAACCACCCCACGGGCCACACACCTTCGTCGACGATGCACTCTACCTAAAAGACCATTACAACACCCCTGGCGGGTCCTCCATAATCATGAAATACACTGGCAGAATGCCCAACCCGGTATCCGAGCCCCGCCCAGCAACTCCAGAGTCGAAATTTCCAGGCCTCTCCCTCCGCAGCCGCGCCCAGGGCGCACGCTCTCCGCTCACCTCCCCGGCGCGCTTCATCTCCCAGCGCGGCGGCGTGGAAGCCCTCTTCCAAGGTGCCGCTAAGAACGTCATCGAGCGCGGCGAGAAGCTCGGCATCAACCAGGCTGTGCGTGATGCCATGGGCGAAATTCGCCGCAATATGCAGGACCTGCGCGTTAGCTCGCGCGGGACGACGCCCATCACGAGTCGGCACGACATCTTCACTAACGGCCTGCTTGCGTCGCCTGGCGCCCGCGGCGATGAGAGCCAGACCGTCGCGGCACTTGAGCGGCGTAATAAGCAGCTTGCCTTGCTGCTGGGCGAAGCTATCTCCGGGCTACAGATGCTGGCGGGTGCAAATCTGGAAGGCGATCCAGCTAAGAACCTTGAGACGGTGGAAATGGCGGCCGCCAAGGCCCAATTTGTCAAGATCTATCTTGAAGATTCCTCTCTTGACCTCAACCTCGACCTGCCTACGCCCTCCGAAGCAGTGGCAGGGCCGCAGGTCGTGATTGACGATGAGATCCCGCCCGCCCTCATCCCCCCAAGCATCAACGAGGGCGCGTCATCCAGCCTCATGATTGCAGAAGACGAGATCATGACAGACCCCGAGGCGGCCGGTGAGGGCGCGAGTACGCCCAAAGTGCACGCTTCTACCCCGAGCATGGAAGGCCTGGTGTCCTCGTCGCCGCTCTCGCCCTCCTCCAAAGCACCAGAGTCGCTCACCCCTCACCGCCCCACCGCAATCCCCACACGCTCGACCCTTGCGCAGTCGTCCTTTACACGAATGCTCGACGCACCCGATCTCTCCCCGCAGACAGCCTCTGTACCTGGGTCAGCCACGTCCTCGACACATCGGAGTACGAAGAGGCCCAGTAATGCGTTCCTGTTCGGGGAGGTTGTTGGCGTGGAAGATCCAGGCGTTGTGGCAAGTGCGCAAGGCGCAAAGCCATTTACCTCGGAGGATATTTTCGGGCTGGAGCCGTTGAGGAGGCCGAGCAGAGTCAAGGGGAAGTATGAGGACCTTTTCGGGGGCGCGTTGGGGGAGGGCTGAGGGGCGTTAGAGGTGATGAACGTATTATTGCTGTGAGTGGGTTGAGGTTGATCAACGGACCCCCATCTCTCTGGGCCTCACAAATGATAGAATGCATAGTCTTCAATAGTAATCCTGGGAGCACAGGAAGAGAACAACGGCTTCATCAAATCCAGAATAAGTGCCTTCTCCCTGGTCAAGAGCCATAAGCCATCTATCGGAATGGCTGCTGCAAGTAGTTGGACCAAACTACCGCTTAACGACCCTGACTCTCCGTGAGACTGTCCTCACTCCCTTCCCAGAATGCCATTCACCATGATTGACAAAGGTCAAGAGTTTTCTGTCTCTAAATTGCTGTCATTTCCCTTGAAGGACTGTGGGAGCATTTTACCAAGGATCCACAACCACAGCCAGTTCCTAGCCGTTCATTCTAGCCGAAAAACATCAAATCTTCCCGTGCATGAGTTGCTTGTTTCATGGGCAATTTGAGCCACGGAAATGAAATTTGAGTAATGTCATTTTCGCTGTTCCCTTTCCAAGTGGTATCTCTCTCTGTCTCGTTCGATTCCGTCCGTCATCTGTAAGGTGGTACCAACCCAAACCGTACCAATGCTATGCTTGTGCTTTTCTATGTGTATATAATCATGCTTCGCTTGATGTTAAAAGACCTCGCTCTTTTCGCTTATATCTTTAGCCCAGTCTGGACCGACAGTCACAGTCTTCTGTGACCGAACGTCTGTTCCAGAGGGTCTCTGTTGCGCTCTGGGTTGAGTCGCGAATCCCCTCGGCTTGCATTGAAGGCACCTATTGGCCACGCTGGTCCGCACCGTGACTAGCTATTTGAGCTGCGGTGAGGCGGCAGCCAACAACCTGCCAGCCTTCAGATCTCTCAACCACATTCCTCTCATTCCTTCCCGATTTTGCACCACGGATGTTCGAGCACCTGCGTAATATCGAATCGCTGGGCCACATCGCGATTGAGCATGTTGCGGATGAGATCGATACTATCCTCGCTAATTGTGTACGGAACCCGCAGATCGCGGTCCATGATTTCGTCAATGCTGTAGAATGGGTTCTCCTTGTAGATGATGGTATACAAGAGGATGCCCAAAGCCCACACGTCTTGCTCCTTGCCGTTGTAAGGCTTGCCTGCGAGCACTTCGGGCGCGGCGTAGTCTGGATAATCTGGTCAGTCTCATTCGGTGTTCTCTCGACAGTGGAACGGCCTGGGCTTACCTATAGTCCCCACAAAAACATCGAAGGGACCACTCTTGATATACGCCGCACTCCCAAAGTCGATGAGCTTCACATGGCCTTCTCCATCAAGCACGACGTTCTCATCCTTGATGTCTCGGTGGACGACCTTGGCTTTGATGTGCAGGTGATGAATAGCGCTGGCGACTTGGACAAAAATGCTACGGCATTCATCTTCATCCATATTCGTGCGTAATTCGATATAGTCGAAAAGGTCCATACCCGGTAGACCATGAGGGACCATCTCGATATAATAGTTGACGCCATCTTCAAAAAAATCTTCCATCTCAACGATGTTGGGATGTCGAAGGTCTTCTCTCCGAAGGTAGTTCAAGACGTGGATCTCCAGAGGGACGGTGCCTAATTTTCTGTCCCGCGTCCAGGTGTCGACAAGGATCCTCTTCTTGGTGACGTATTTCAGAACGACCTTTTTGCCGCCGTCCTTGTACCTGGCGAGCTTAACTTGGCCGTAGGCACCTTGACCCATCTCCTCAAGAATCACGAAATCGTCGATACTTGTCTTGTGCTGCGCGGGCTTCTCAGGCTTGGCCACCGCAGCCTTCTCTTTCTCTGGTTGCTTCTCCGGCGTTGACTTTCTTGGAGGGCTCGTTCCTGTTAGCTTCGCGGCAGCGCTAATGGCAGCTTCCTTGATGGACCGTGTGAAAGTGGACACTGGTTTTGCCTCCTTCTTGGGTTCGTCTGAGTCGGATGATGCCATTTCAGCGGGCGTCGGGGCAGGTGTTTGTTGACCCGGTGAGGGCTGGTGGAGAGGGGTCGCGGCCCCCGACTGCATTGGCGAGGCCGTCCCGAAGTTGACTGCAGTGGCATGGATGTGTCGAGAATACGTGATCCACAGGGCGTATAGTACCTCTGCTTGCGTGGCGGGAAACTGATCTTCGGCGATGGCCGACTCTTCGTCACTTGTTTCAGCAAGTGTCTCCTCATGCAACATCCTTTGTTTCTCGCTCTTAACGACCCTCATTTGCACGTCGATCTTGAGCTCGGTGCCGTCTCTGTCTCAAGGTCAGTATGGACCGTCTAAACGTCTTCCACGAACACCTAGGCTTATAAAAAATACAAGTAACCCACCTGTGTTTCGCCAGAAGCCCCTCTGGCCTCAAGAAGCTATTAGTAGCATCTGGTCGACCCTCACGTAGTGAAACAAATGCGGAAGCCTTTCGAAAACTATGCTCGGGTACAACGATTCCATCAACTAAATGAATACCGTCCTCATTAGTCAAGATCCGGAGGATCTTGTCGAAGTCAAGTAAAAGTGAGGTTATTGCCATGCCATCTGGCTTCTCGTGGCCGAATAATGCGCCACAGAACACGGAGTTGGAGCTCTTGATGGTCAGGGTCGTCGGTTCGACCACAATGATGCCTGCGATATGAGGATAGCTCGAGACGCGAAGCTCGGTCTTGCCGCGTACTTGCTCAACAGTAGATGGAATATTGATTTTGCCGGAATGTCGACACGTGTAGTATTTCCGTCTCGCAATTTGAGCATAGTCGACCGCACCGTAACGCGGATCGATACCTTGCCGGGGAAGTCGTGGTATCAGCTTCCCAACATCCATTCCTGGTCGAAGATTGTCATCGCCCCAGATCGATCCCAACTCTCCCGTAAGATTTGTGACGGTTCCTTCCTCGTCAAGAGTGATATGGGCGACGTCCTCGTGAATTTCCTCCAGGACCCAGATCAGGCCAATTCGTTTTTCTTTTACCCACAAGCTTGCCGACCCTGTGGCTCCATTCCGCTTCTGGATGGGCACGACATCCCCACATAGTAGCACACCTCTTGACCTGCTGCTCTTATGATTTGAGTGTGCGCTGCTCACTTTCGGCGGGCGCCAATCGCCGCTGTGGAAGGTCTCAGGTCGCTTAACCGGCGTCATCTTAGGCGGTGGTGGGTGCGGTTTGGGTTTCTGCTGTGTTCTGGAGTTTGGTTTCGACAGAAGCTTGGCCGTGATACCGCCACCTCGACTTCCCAGCAGATTCGAGACATTCTTAGCCTGGCTACTCTCGCTCTCCGATTCAGTCCCTGCGTCACTTTCGAATTCTGCGTGGTTGAGTTTGTTCTCCAACCACGCCCGCCTTTCTTCCTGCACGACTTCCAATATTCCCATCTTCCGTACTTCGGCTTTAGTAACCCCAAACACTAGACATGCAAGATCATTCGCGGCCAGAATAGTCCATGGCGGCTTGGCCTCGGTTGTGAAAATCGCCTGCGCGGCGGGTACCCATCTGCTGGAGTGCCCATGCACCGAGGATCCCAGACTGCTCGGATTGTTGATCGATGAGCCGATAGAGTGGGACACGGTTGGCGACAGCATGTTGTCGGGGTAAATGGATTGTCCTGCTGGGAAAGGTTGGGCTATTGCGTCCATTAGTTTTTGTTGATTTGACGCGTGGACTGTGTCGGTGAAGGTTCGCCTCATCAAGCTTGGCCGTCGCGAGTCTGGAGGGGATGTATTTTGGGTCGTACCACTCTCATTTGTTGGTGTTCGTGACGTGTCCACAGAGCTGTCTCCCTCTATTGGCGATGATAACACAGGCCGAGGCTCTGACGGCTTATCCAGAACATCGTCTCTGCTAGCCTCGCGCCCTGGCTCAGTCTCTCCAATCGTCAGAGGAGCCGTCGGTGAAGGGTCATCGAATGGTTCGGGGCTCTCAGTCCTTGGCATAAAGGTCTTGTCGAAAACGTTATCACCGGACAAGTTGGCAGGCCCAGTCAGAGGTCCGGCATGCTCGGGAGCGCCCGTGAGATGTGCCTTTGCCAGCAGATCCAGGACATTTTGTGTTTCGTGGTCCCCCGAGATTCTTGCCTGTACACTGGCCAAGGCCGGATTTGTAGAGGCCGATCGCCCAATCCTATCCTGCATGTACTGCATGGACCGTCTCAACACATTCTGCCTGTTTGAGATGAATTCACCTGACTGATGCGCGAAGCTGAAGGAATGGAGGGATTCGGATGGGAAGCGATTCAAGTCTTCGTCCATGATAGCAGGCGAAGAAGGTCCAGAGGCTAGTGAGTGCAACATTGTTATAGACGTCGAGCGGGAAAGGCTGAGGGACGGGCTGCGCGAGGCTGGATTTGAGGGCCCAAATGTTCCGCTTCGAGGGGCTTGTGACCCAGACTGCCGTATTCTGCGGAGCCCAGATTGACCGAGGCCATGTTCATGTCCATCTCCGGCTGTCATGATGGGAGATCTATCCGTGGCATGACTGATTAGTCTACGGGTGACTGTACTTCGAGGCAACAAGACAGGGAGAACACAAAGAGAGAGAGAGCGTCAAAAGGGACGGCGGCACATTTGTGGGCGAAGACACATGCAGGCAGTAGCGACAAAACACATGTCAGGCGGATTGCTTATGCGAGCCGGGTGGCCTTGCATGGGGACAGCTGAGCTTGCCATGGTCCGGAGGATTGGTTCGTAGGGCAAGGGGAGTCCTGCCAGGAGGGTGTGATTCAGAGTCACGGTTTCTCACCTTGCAAAGTTGCTGTCGACAGCGGCGGCTGTGCTGGCATCGAACGACATACGTATGTGACCCCTTTCGGGACTATCTGCGATGGACAGCAAGTTTCCTGTACTTTTATTTTTCGGTATTCCGATGCGCAAGGCATCAGGTTCAGCGATTAGACCTTGGTCTTGGGCTTGGCCTCGGGCTCCGGATCCTATAGCAACTGAAAGAGTAAGCAACGACGTTCTCCCTGCAACAGCGAGAACTGTCTTCGTCCTGGCGGTGCTCGCGACATTTCGCCCGGGCCAGAACGTACCATATTCGCGACGATCGTCTTCTATCCCAACCATCTTGCCAGACTAGTATTGCAGAAGAAACGCCCCTCTTGTGGAACCCGTCTAGCGAGCGAGGACGAGGTGAAAATGGCTGGCACAACGTATTGGGAGAGCTATCGCGACACGCGCTGCTTCTTCGTACGAGCAGCGCCTGACGATTCACCTTAACGCCACGGACGGAGCTCGGTGTCGGAACAAAATGCCAATTCCGGTGCTGTGATCAGGGGGACTTCGGCCTGGCAGTTGTTGGAGCGCAAAGGGAGTGCTAAACTCATAAGCCTGCGGTCGCTTTGCTGTCCGAGTTTGCGCGTCGAGTCAAGTCGGGTCGGGTCGAATTGATTGCCGGGCAGACTCCTGTCGCAGAGAGGAGGTATGGCCACAGAAAAGCGATGCTGCGTGGCGAGAAAACGAAGCCGATGTCTCTGCAGAGCTAAGAAAGGAAATACGGGTGCCGATCGATGTCGCCTAGGACGTAGAAATGCTTGTGAGAAGGCAGAATCGCGTAGAAATAGAATAAAAGTCAACAGCGGTCTATCCGTGTATTCCCAGCGGTGAGAGAAAGTAGGAGAAAGTAGCAGTGCGGGCCAACGTTGTAGAGTGAACTCCAACGCTCGATTCTTAGGTTCAGTCGTCCCGGTCGTTCTGGGTCTATTTCTGGGCGGTCCGCCTTAAGAATTGAGTAGGCGCAGTGCTAGTAGGCGAATCTTGGACCGATGGGGAATGGCAGGCCGGGCGGGATCATGGATAGAACAAGACGGGCCGCGTTCTCAATCTTGAGTCGGGGTCGCTATCAATACCGTCGATCCGAGGCCAGAACAAGCGTGCCAGGCTAGAGGGTGGGTGATGAGGCGAGAGGAGGATGATGAGCAGGAAGTCGAGGTCGACCAGAGGTGGGAGAGATGCGACCGGGAGCAACAGGACTAATAATAACAACCGAGACCACGGTCCTTCATCAGCGTCCCTAGCCAAGCAACAAGCATATGCAACATGCAGTACTTGAGTAGCAGTAGTAGTGGAATGGGCAACTCTAAACAAAACCTTGTTGATGTTCTTTCGGCTAAAGGGAGTCGAAAAGGAAACTGTTGCTGCAGAGGGACAGGATGAGCTTTCAAAGCTGGACCTGCCGACCGAAACCGATGAGATTCTTTTCCGTCAGGCTGGGTCCCTATTTTTTTTTCCCTTGAGGCTTCTGGAAGACCGGGGACAAGGACAGTATGGAGACAGTGCATCACTCTGCATGAACAACGTCAGCCGGCTCACGCATACCTGCACTGCCCGTCATCCTCTCAGTTAAGGCATGCAGCGGCTATGGAGACAACATTCTTCCAATTGTTTCAGCAGGGGCTACAAGAGTTGGCCATCGCTAGGTAAGACCTATGATATACAACAAGGGGCATCTTGACCGGCTTCTTGGTAGGCTTTTCCACACGCAGACCTTGCCGACAAGCTTCTCTGGACATTAACACCGTTGGAAACAAAACGCAGTACAGCAGCACAGTGTCTCGATTAGCACGTGAAAATTCCAGCACAAAGAACCTTCGGGATCGTGCCGATGCCCAGCGAGGCCCTGCGCTTGTTGCTTCACGTTCGCTTTTCTTTGTTGCAAGCTACGAAACCCGTCTATCAAACTTTCAAGCCAGAGTTGTTGCATCGATAATTGCAAGCACCGGAAGTCCTCCCAAACCACCCTTTCGAAATTTGAGTGTAGGGACTTCCAACGCGACTCGGCAGCTGTCCGTTGCAGCTTATCGAGACAGACAGTTGCTTCGTAGCTGCAGGAAATTCCTAACGGTGAATGGCCTTGTTAAAGGAGCCGGTCGAGAATTTGCTAAAGCTCTGATATAAACGTATGTTAGTATACAATGGTCGTCCTGTTTCCGTCCTAGGTCAAAATGATCGTGAAGAAACAAGAAAAAGTACCTAGAGGGACATTGGCCAAGGTCACGCAATGCACTTGAAGGCATGATTAGATGAGATTCAAGTGTCGGCCGTCTAATGAAGAAGACCCCGATGTAGAACGAATATTGTGGAGAGTCATTGCAGTTCTCGTATCTACTGCTCCAGATCTTAGTACAAGGGCTCAATTCCAATGAGGAAAGCCCAGCTTTGTTTTAGCGACAGCAGCTAAGACATGATGTACCCTTGAGCAACATCACTTGCCATCTGAGGTGTCATCCGACATATTGTTCCCTCCTTCACAGCGTTTCAACCGATAGGCTCGAGGCTACTAACCGAATGTCAGTGAGGCCACTGAGACCCTAAAGAATCTCGAGCAGGATCGCGGGTTTGGGTAGCAAAGTGAGATGACTGTTTTCGCAGGGGCGAGCTACTCTTCGATCCAAGAAATCTGTCCATAGTCCTCACACTGCCGGCACTATCGAAATCGCGTGAACGAAGCCATTATTTTGAACGCAAGTAATGTTATCAGAGACTCCCGCCAGATATTTCAAGGCTCTGTATGGAGTATCCCTGGAGCGAATAGAAGCCGATAGCACTAGGGAAAGCTCGCGAGAAAGTTGACTTTCTCTATAGTTAGCAGAATGGCCTTATCGATAATGGTATCGCTGTCTCACCTCTTCGAGAACGAGATATACCCCGCCTTCCGAGATGCCCCACCAAACCCGGGATTCAGTCGCCAAAAGTCATGGCTGTCCGGATTCCCCGAACCGTCCCTTCCGAGGCTTCAAACGGACTGAGACAACGGCAGCAGAGCTTCGTGTAAAGAATCGGTGTTTGGCGTGCCCACGATGGTATTGCATTCATCAAACAGGAGGTTATGCGTCTGGCCTTGCATGAAACATAACAACAACTCGTCATGCCCTCGGATTTCTAACAGGGACTCTCGAAGTTGGAGCACATGCGTGCAGGTGTTATTAATGAGCTGGCCACGCGACTCAATGGCGATAAGGCAAGCAGCTCCCTGTTCCCGGCTTCCAGCTCACAAGACCAGTTGGAGGGATAGAGGCTCATGAGCAGTCAGGTTGTTTTCATGCCACGAGCCCAGATAAGATAACCAAGACCATCTTGACATTTGGGTTGGGTGATACGTCCCGCGACGATGGTGCACTGGCTAGCTACAAGCACATGAGAGTACAATCAGATTGTGCAAGTACAGTGGGCTGTGCCTTGGTGATCATGACGGCAGCCAATCAATCAATGGGTTACAGTCAACGGGTCACGGACAACGTGTAGCTGCCACACAGGTCTATGTATGGTCTATCTAGCTTCTGACCATTGGCCATCTGCTCCCCTCCAGATTACGAGGTGAGGCCCCCAAGACGGCGAGGCCACCTCTCTTGCCCTCCTTCAAAGGGATTGCCTCCTTTTGCCTAGGTATCCCAGGCATGCGCGGGACGCCGGCACGCCTTGACCGTTTTGACGGGCCGAAACCACGCGCATGAGAATCTGTGAAGCCAAGCGTCTTCAACAAGACCGTGGTGGCTCCCGGTCTACAGGGGCATTCTGTTTCTTGAACATGCTCCGTAGGGCTTCCTACCGACAAAGGATCCGAGCAGTGTCTGGACTCTGCAAGTGCAGTAAGCCACATTGGGTAGGTTGGTTGTAGTCAGGCCAATGATGGAGGGGTAGCGCTGGATGGTGTGCTGCTGGAAGGCCGACTAGGAACAAGGGATATGCAGCTACTCACTAGGCGCGCTGGACCCTTCTTTTTTTGCCCCACGAGCCCTGGTCCTCAGCTTCTCCATCCTCGTCTTGGTGGGCTCTTCAAAAAGCCTCCATGTCCGCCTGCCCGTGTACACTTGTCACAACTATCTGTTCTCAGTTGTCGTATGGAGAAGAGACCTTGGCCATTCTTGACGCCTCAACAACGAGCTCACATTGACTGAGGATACACAGGTGGAAGGCAAAACTATACAACCGCTACCTAAGGTACTCAGAACAGTTACTTTGCAAGTAAGTACAACAACCCCACGCACGACCAAGTCAGCCGACGGACCGCGCGTGTCTTATTGGCCGCAAACCCCATGTTGAAATAATGCGCATTGCCCACGCGAGTGATTCTATGTCGACTGACATTTTTTTCTTTCTCACTCAAGAATCACCCGTCTTTGCAACAACCTGAAAAGTTTGTTTGAGGCTGGCGCACGGTCAAATCGCCTTGCCACTTGCCTGAGTCCACTGAATCGGCGCGTTGACGCTGAGAAGGCTGTCCTGGCGTTGGCAAAGACAAGGTCCCAAAGTGCATTGACTGCCCGACCTCCTCCGCCCGCTTTCCATCCCCCGCCTTTGATCGACACTCGCCTACCAAACTCCAACTCGGACCCTGGCTGTTCTTTGCACTACTATTCTTCCAATATTTGCGTGGACACCCTCCGACATCATTCGTTTATTTCTCGCCTTTCTCGCCCGCGCGTTATTCGCCATTCGTCACACTGCAGGGCATCACTGGTGTGCATACTCCGGTCCTTCAGGATTCTGCTGTACATGCGTACCAGCGTATGGGACCAATGGCACACTGAATCGAGCAGGGTTTCCGCGTCTTCTTGACTGAGCTTATTCTCTGATGTGTATTCCCCTCGCATCACAACCTTCTTCATCAACTGAATATCCTATTCATCGGGGACCTATTGTCAGGCCGATAGGCAGTGGCAGGGCCATTCTGACGCCAGCGACTTACGGCCACTCGTACTGCGGTGCGATTCCTGATTCGTGATTCAGTGCTCCCGTACAGACACGAACTCGCCACCGGGTCCAGGCTTTGGAACTCGGCCAGCGGAAGCTCATTTGAATCCGATTGGTCCTCAACACATCTTCGTCCTTGGAGAATTGGTGCCAAGTCGTCAACCACATAGTTGGACCGGTCCGCACTCTCGAGCTGAGACTCACGGATCTACCATGAATGAAGCGGTTTCAGCGGCCGCAATGGCGGTTGCGGACATTGGCGCCGAGGAAATCGAGGCGTTCACCACCGACCCGGCTATTCTAGGCGACCCTGATATCATGGAGGAAGACACACAGCCCAAGAAGAAGAGTGGCCGTCGACGCCTACTCCAGGGCATTCACCGTAATCTGTCAACATCGTCGCTGAGCCGTGCGGGTCGGTCCAGATCCTCCAGCAGTCCCTACCATGGCCCGGGCAGCTTCTCTTGCGTGAGTCTGGCTTCGGCGCCCTCACCATTTGGGCAACCGAGCGCTGGCTATTTCTCCGTGACCTCGCATGGTGGTCTGTCGACCGCTCCAACATCCATTCCGGGAACTCCAGGCCATGACTATTTCGAGGGAATGGAGGAGGTCCTGGCAGCACGAAAGATCACTAATCTTGATACGGCCGCAGCCTCGACGCTTACTGTCGCACTTCCGGTCGATCGTAAGCCAAAGAAGGCGGTTTTCAACATATGGGAACACCTTCCACGTGAACTCAAGATTCAAGTGCTTTCCTTCCTACAGCCCACAGAGCTTGTGATGACTTCACGAGTGAGCAAGGAGTTCCACGAGCTTTGCTATGATGGACAGTTGTGGCAGTCTTTCGATGCCTCGGAATTCTACACGAAGATCCCCGCCGAGTCCTTGGCCAAAATTATCGTTGCCGCAGGCCCATTCATCAAAGATCTCAACTTGAGGGGTTGTGTTCAAGTGGAGCACTACAAGCGGGCAGATGTCATTGTGAGGGCATGCAAGAACCTCATCAACGCAACTCTTGAGGGCTGTCGAAATCTGCAGCGGACAACCCTACACAGCCTGGTCCGCAACAACAGCGAGCTGGCCCACCTGAATCTGACTGGATTGACTGCTGTGACGAATACGACTTGCAAGCTGATTGCGCAGTCATGCCCGTCGCTGGAGTTGCTCAACATTTCTTGGTGCAAGCACGTTGATGCCACAGGCATCAAGGCTGTGGTACAGGGCTGCCCCGGGCTCAAAGATCTTCGAGCTCGCGAAATCAAGGGATTCAATAGTCAAGAGGTGGGCCAGGTCATTTTCAAGACGAACAATCTTGAGAGGTTGCTTTTGAGCGGATGCAGTGATCTTTCCGACGAGACTCTCAAGAGCATGATCCACGGCGTCAATCCTCCGATCGACATACTGACAGATTTGCCAATCGTACCACCCAGAAAGCTTCGCCATCTGGACCTCGCTCGATGCAGCAGCCTGACCTCGAACTCTGTGAAAGCCCTGGGCCACCTGGTTCCGAATCTTGAGGGCTTGTCACTCGCCCACTGCGCATCCCTCACAGACTCGGCTCTGGAACCTATACTCGCCACAACGCCTCGGCTTACTCACCTAGACCTCGAAGATTGCAGAGGACTTACCAACCACATTCTATCCGAGCACCTCGCCAAAGCGCCCTGCGCCACTAATCTCGAGCACCTTTGCATCAGCTCTTGTGAGAACCTGGGTGACACTGGCATGCTTCCGGTGGTCCGCAATTGCAAGTCTCTGCGGACAGCCCTGCTCGACAACACGCGCATCTCGGACCTTGTCCTTGCAGAGACCGCTTTGATGGTTCGCAAACGCTCCAAGCGCACCCCGGACCGCACTCAGCTGCCGCAAATTGGCCTTTCCATGGTTGTCTACGACTGCCAGCACGTAACTTGGACTGGGGTGCGTGAGATCCTGTCATGCAACGCAGAGATCAAGACCCCACTTGATGAACGCGGCGAGCGCCGCGAGACGTATCCCACCGAGATCATTGCACTCAAGTGCTTCTACGGGTGGAACATGACAGTAGATGAGCACACGAAGAGAGTATTGCGCGGTGATTTGCAAGCCGCGAGCAAGCTGGAGCGCAAATGGGCCGAGTACATGCAGGCGAACGAAGAAGCTGGGACAATGGGCGCTGGTGGACGCCGCCGGAGACGCCGGGCGCGGGCAGCCCAGGCCGCGCATGCCAATGAGGAGGGTGGAGAGGCAGGTGGCATAGGGGGCAGGCGGAGGGCTAGGACAGCGGCTTGTGTCGTGATGTGAGCTGGAGTATGCGTCTTTGTCGGGCGTGTGCATGGCTCTTGACGAGACTACTGAGCCTCTATACACGGGGAACATACAAACGCTACGATCAACTCTTTATTACCGGAATAACGAGGACACGACGGACCGAAGAGACAGCAGGCCTCCTTGCTTGTTGCGAATGGGACAGGTTTGGACATACGGAGGCGGATTTTGGAGCATATTTCTTTTTAGCCTATCCTTTCATACTGTGTACTTGTACGAGGCTCGGCTTTTCCTTCTCATCATTTTCGTCAAGGCGTCTCACACATGGGTCTTGGTGGGCTTGGGTGGTTCATTGAAATTATCGCTGCTCGTTTAGATTTGCTTTATGCCCAGGTTGCAAACTACCGCATTTTCAAGCAATACAACTAGTATTACATCGACAGTGCAAGCCCAGCCTTGCTGCGCAACTTTGCATGATACGTGTAGCCCAGCAAGCACGCGCACCTTGCGTGTGAGCCGCCCACACAGGGTGAATTAGTAGCCTGCCTGAGGCAATTGGTTGGTTAGTCACAAATTGCAATTCTTTGGCCAAATATCATTTGGTCAATGCCTACCCTCGGACGTGTGAATAGGTCTGCCCCGATCATATGTCCTTACCGGGCTCAGGGCATGCTACGCAAAATGATGGACCTTAACGACGAACACTTTAATTGTCGCCTATGGCTGGCCACCAACGAGTGGATCATAAAGAGATTTGAGTCTGCTCTCTGCTTGCCAGCTTTCCGATCTTGTTTGTAGTTTCCCGGGAAATTGTTAGGGTGATAGTGCACTTCAAAAGCCCTTCAGTATTCCCTTCAGGTACCAAGGTACCACAGTACATACTTGATGCCGAGATGCCATGGATGTCTAGTGGGTCTCGGAACGTGCCGATTCGATGACGTGGGGCCCCTGTCCATTGATGGCAGCCTTTGCTTGACAGTCCCAAAAATTTCCCAAGACATTGCCTGCCTATGCGGCTTGCACTCCTTGGTCGAGTCTATTCTTTCTCTTCGATACTCCTCGATACTCCACTCCCGCAGTCCAACAGCTCAACATGATGCGCAAACCTGCACTGGACTCGATGTGTCCACTGTGCAAACTCGCCCTTGGATCGAGGAGCCCAATCATCCGCAACGCGCTCCCAAAGCCATGGACCGCCACCCGATTCGCCTCAACGTACCGACAGAAGCCGTCGCGTATGGTACTCTCCGATCGCGTTGCGCAACCTTCTTCATCACGGCGAGACGAAGGTGACGAAAGGAAACCTCGAAAGAGAGCCGTAGAGGGTCCTTTCGCGGCCATGAACAGGACCGTTGCCAACATCGACCCCATCAGGAGGATAGCACAATCCCGCGCGCGGAGCAGGGAAAGCAGAGATGAGAAGAGCGAGGACAAAGGGTCATCACGATCTTCCCAATCCAATTTCAAAGCTCTGCGCATGCATCGGGCCCTCGCGGGGATCAGCTACGAGGCTAGAATGGCCACCAAGGACAAAATCAAGACGGTGCTCGACTTCGAGCAGTTCGATCTGCTACCGACGATCAAAGAGGCCGTGTTGGAGGACTTGTTTCAAGGCAAGGTTGATGTCAAGCCGACGCCTGTGCAGAGATTGGCGATACCAGCTTTGTTAGGTCAAAAGCTCGGTGCGAGTAGACGGTCGAGAGTGACGGCCGCGAGCGAAACAAGACAAGAGTTCCTCCTGGCCGCGGAAACTGGTTCGGGAAAAACACTGGCCTACCTTCTACCGTCAATTGACGCGATAAAGCGTGCAGAGGCGGTCGATGAGGAACTCTTGGCATACCAAGCACGAGTCGCACAGGAGAAGATCTTGCGGGCTGATCCAAAGTTCAAGGGCAGGTCTGTCATGGAGCCATCTCCATACGAGGCGCGGCCGCGAATTGTTGTCCTAGTGCCCACCGCTGAGCTGGTCGACCAGGTCGGTGCCGTGGCGAAGAAGCTTTCGCACACGGTCAAGTTCAAGGCAGAGAAACTCTCAGCCAACTACGATGCCAAGATTATCGAGCGTCGCATGTACAATCCGAATGGCGTCGACATGATCATCAGTACACCTCACCTTTTGGCCTCTATCGCAGAGACTGACCCCAACGTCCTTTCACGTGTGACCCATCTCATTGTTGACGAAGCTGATTCCCTACTCGACCGGAGCTTCAGTCCGACCACGATAAGTATCATGGATCCTTGCATGCCCTCCCTCAAACAACTCATTTTCTGCTCCGCAACCATCCCCCGGCGACTCGATCATTACCTTGACGAGAGGTTTCCCAAGATGAAACGCATCGCCACGCCCAATCTGCACGCCATTCCCCGTCGCGTACAAATGGGAGTCATCGACGCTTCCAAAGACCCCTACCGCAATAACAAGAATCTGGCATGCGCGGACGCGATCTGGTCAATCGGGAGGGATGCCTCTGCCCACGAAGGCGACGTGCCCGGTGAGATCGACGTCAAGCGAATCCTAATTTTTGTCAACGAACGCGAGAAGACCCAAGAGGTCGCCGACTACCTCGTCTCGAAGGGAATAGATGCGGTGGCGCTGCATAGAGACACACCCGAGAATAGGCAGAGCGAGATGTTGGCCATGTTCACGACGGCGGAGCCCATGAGGAAGCAAGTAGAGGACATTGACCGGAGCAACCCTGCCAAGGGCAAGCGGGCGTTGGAGAACACGAAAGTCATTGTTGCGACGGATCTTGCGAGCAGGGGTATTGACACTCTAGGTGTCAGGCATGTTGTGCTCTACGATGTGCCGCATACGACGATCGACTTTATTCACCGACTTGGAAGAGCTGGTAGAATGGGCAGACGAGGTAGAGGCATTGTGATCATGGGCAAAGACGATAGGAGGGACATTGTGGCCGAAGTCAAGGAGAGTATGTTCATGGGCCAGGCACTTGTATAGAAGGGAGCTTGTGGAAAATATAATGGACTGTACGATCATGGCACCTGCCCAGAGCTCCAACTTGACGCCCGCACTTTTCTTCGCCTTTTTTTTTGTTTTTCAAAAGCCTCATCTAGGTATCCACTTGCTCATGAACAAGAGTGTCTTCAGGCGCTGCGACTGCTTATTAGGTACAGTCTTCCCTACTGTGAGACGAGCGGTTCGCTGGACTCAGTCACGACTGCAAATCCAAGCCGTAGATGCGTCGACAGATTTTGCGTTCTGCATTGGTCTCCCGCTTACAAGGTTCGAGTAACTCGCTTGCCGCTTACTTTTCATGAAGTCACACTTTTTCCACCACAACATTTTCAGCCAACAAGAGAAAAACAAGTGGATGAGGAAGGTAACAAACGGGACCGAGTCGGCGTCTACACCGGACTTAATTAATGTTGTATGCTAAATTCCGGACAGATCGGTGCCTCACTCGGCAGACAGCATCTAGCAAACGGAGGGGGTGACTGGAAAGATCACAACATATAAGCACCCAGGTCCCGCGATGGAAATTAGCCTGCTATGATACAAGTTTCAGATTGTGCTTCTCAGCGAAAAGTTAAATAAAAAAAAAGGGTTTAAGAAGAAGAAAAATCGAAAATGTCTTGCAAAGATTGCGAGGAAATTCCACCCGTCTCGGCGGACTATGCCGAGAAGGGGACTTACACGACTATTGCAGGGATCAAGACGTGTAAGTCCTTCCCCAGCTGCAAACCTCGCGTCCATCAACTTCAGTACGGAAGTGTGCTCATTCCTAGAAAGACATTACGGGCCCTTCCACAGCAACGCGCGCCGTAATTACTGTCTACGACGTGTTCGGCTTCTGCCCACAGACTCTACAAGGCGCAGACCGTCTTGCTCAGCTCCTCGGCGACACGCTCGTCATCGTCCCGGACTTCCTGAAGGGCTACTACATCCAGGAAGACTGGATCCCTGCTGACACGCCTGAGAAGCAGAAGTTGTTCGCGGATTTTCGTGATGGCCCTGCTGCATTGGAACCGAACGTGGCGGCTTTGCTGAAGGTGCGGAAGGAAGTAGGGGAGAAGTGGCCTGCTGTAGAGGAGCATGTGGCGGTTGGCGGGCTGTGCTGGGGTGGGAAGCTCTCGGTGATGGCTTGTGCGGCAGGCAATGAGGGTAAAGGGAGGAAGTTCAACGCCATCTGGACGGCGCATCCTGGGTAAGTGGGTAAACTTCAAGTTTGCTTGGCTTTGTTGTGTGGTGTAGCTTACGAGACGACGATAGTCGACTGGACGCTGCAGATGCCGAGGCTGTCACCATTCCGTACCTTGTCCTTGCTTCTCCCGGAGAGGATGCTGAGGAAGTGGTGAAGGTGAAAGCAGTCTTGGAAAAGCCTGGGAAGACTGGCTATGTCGAGACATATGGACCTCCGATGTTCCACGGCTGGATGGGAGGGCGTGCAAACTTGAAGGATGATACAAATCGCAAGGAGTACGAGAGGGGCTATAAACAGGTGGCAGATTACCTGGCCAAGTATATTTGAGCACTTGTCTTCTGAACTCAGAATATCACGTCGAGACCCTGCGGACATGTCTTATCCATTAGGTTATGGTCAGGAAGAGAGAAAAGCCCCAAGGGAAGAAAAGTGATATCAGAGAATATTCAAGAGGGAAATGTCCGTAGCAGCTCATCCTACAAGAAGTCGCCTTGATGACCACTGAGACTTATTCAATGGTACGACCTTGTTATCTTTGTGCCTCCCAAAATCTATAATATGAAGAAAAAGCTGTTTTTATTGGAGCGAGCTTACCTATGAATGCTATATTTACCTCCATTTCCTTTTTCTTTTTCTCACTTTCCTTTACGGGGGGGGTGAGGGGATTGGCCGGCGAGGGTTAGGATGCGGGCGGTGGAAATACCACACCTTGACTGGGGTCAGAAGTGACTAGTGCGCCAACTCCAAAACGTCGGCCTTGAATAGCCCAGTTGGAACTCTTCTACTGCAACATCAAAAATTGAACCACCATCATGAGCAAACCCGGTCTCTCATTCGGGCTCAGCCTGAACAAAAAGAAGCCAGGACTAGTCAAAGCTCAACCTCCCAAACGCAAGACCGCATTTGGCGGTGGTGACTCGGACGATGAAGCGCAAGATGCACCCTCCAAGACCGAGCAGGCTATCACCGAACTAGACGGCTTCGATAGCCCCTCGACGACAACATTCACAGCACCCACCGCAACATCTTCCAAATTAAAACACGGCAAAGTGCCAACCGAACCTCCCAAGCTCAAGTCCAAAGGCCACTCCGCCCAGCAGTTCGGCGACCTCTCCTCAGCACTGACCTCGCGCAAGTACGCCGAGGCAGCGGAATCCCTTGACCCATCGGTGTACGACTACGACGCCGCTTACGATGTCATCAAAGCCGCTGAGAAGCAGCGCGAGACTGAGGCAAAGAAGGAGAGCGCGCAGCGCAAGTCGCGATACATGGACAGCGTGACCAAGGCGGCCGAGCAGCGCGAGCGCGACAGAGGCGTGGCAGAGTTGAAGAAGATTCAACGCGAGCGCGAAGCGGAGGGCGACGAATTTGCAGACAAGGAGAAGTTCGTTACAGAGGCATACAAGAAGAAGCAGGAGGAAGATAAGAAGAACGAGGAAGAAGAGAGACGTAGGGAGGAAGAGGAACGCAAAAAGAACAAATTTGGCGGAATGACAGGATTCCACAAGGAGGTATTGGAGAGAGAGAATCAGCGTCGCATAGAAATGGAGAGATTGGCTGCCGAGGCAGTGAAGAACGGAGGGCTGCCACAGTCAGACGAGATTCAGGAGGAGAAGACACAGACGGAAGTTGCGAGGGAGATTAATGCCAAGGGCGGAAAGATTGCTGTCAACGAGGAGGGTGAAGTCGTGGACAAACGCGACCTGCTCATGGGTGGTCTCAACCTTGGTGCGAAGAAGAAGACAGACGAGCCCAAGGATGCAGCTCGAACATCGTCGAGTACGGGATCGCGCGACCAGTCCAAGGGATACTTTGCCCCTGGTGGCAAGCAGGCCATGCGTGAGAGACAGACGCGCATGATGGAGGCGCAATTAGAGCAGGCGCTCAAGAGGTCGCGTGACGAGGAGGAGGAGGAGAGCCGGAAAATTGAGCAGCAATCAAAGTCACAAAAGACATCAGCGGACATCTCGAGCGCGAAGGAGAGGTATCTTGCTCGCAAGCGAGCGGCGGAAGAGGCGAAGAAGAATGGACAGGAGGCGCTATGAATAGAATGATACCCGAGCCCTTGTATGGACTCCCAATTCGATTTGACTATTGTTATAATCTAGGCAGCGTGTACTTTCTCCCACTCCTGCGCACCGAATGGACGGTCTTTCAGCAATATCATACACGTTCGATACAGGTCCCGGGGCTCCTTCACCCATAAGCTTCAGTGTCCTAGGCTGCGTGGCATGCCTCTGGTCGCGTGTCGGCTTTGGCCCTCTTTTTGCATCTTAGCAGTCCGTCGACAGCTTTGTCGTATCGTCCAGCCGAGTCACCAAATCTTTCGTTCACCTCGACGCCTGCTCTTTCTTTATGCGGGTTATATATGCTGAGTTGACTCTGTACGTCCTGTTAGTCGTGGGAAAGGTCGAGGCGCGCGGCCTGAGGCTATCACTGACTGGTTCCACGCGGCCATGTATTTGTCCATGCAAGCGGTGAAACAAGCGCTCTCTCCGTTTGATAATGACGATCCAGGTTTTGGCACGCATCTCTCGTAACAGGACTCGTTCATTTTCTGTGACTCTAATTAGCTGGCACATCGATGATAGTCGGGCGCAAACGGTGCTGCACTTGCTTCCATAAGTATCCGCACGTTGGCCGTGTTAGACTCGATCTGGACCTGGCGCATGACCGCCTCTTTCAGGTTACTGGAGTCTGCCATGTTAAGGGGCGTGGAGGAGCAGGACGAGGGGAAAAGAAAGCCACGAGAAAGACAGTGTGCACGAGGCTGAATGGCCGAACAAGTCGATGATGCTCAAAGCCTCGAGAAAATCCATTTGCCTGCCCTGACAGTGTGTCGGAGTCTCCATTGTGTCGGGAATCCCTGCTTTGCCATAGGAGATCGACGGCAGGGGTAGCTGTCGGGGGCAGGCAATAGAAGCAGCCTAGGTACCTAGCCCAGCTAGTCTTGCAGCTCTGTGACAAGCTGGAGTACTGTGATACCCCTGCCCCTTGGACGGGAAACTGGACTGCAACAGAAAAAGGCCAGCTAGCGATTCACAGCAATTGGGTTGAGTGGCCCGAACGCATGCAGTACCAGAACGTCGAAGTTGACTTCGCTTTCACTTCCACACATTCCACACTCAATCCTTTCAACGAGACGGCTAGTGGCAACCGCCTGCATCTTTTTCTCTCTGCCGGCTTCTTGTCTTCTTTCCTAGGTTCTGGTTGTATTTGATTCCGGTTCATCTGCGCTCGGCACAATGTGGTTCAGTGCCTGGTTGTCGGCCTTGTGCCTGGCAACACTGGCCCTTGGAGCCACCAAACAAGACGCCAAAGATGAGGGCAGCACTGTGAAGAGCATAGGGGTAGGTTGCTACAACTTGCTGAACAAGGAGATGCTGAAAAGCTGACAATCATTCTTTCACACAGCTGCGCACCCACACTCTCCAACAGGTTGGAACCCCAATGCTATAGCTTCTCACGCGACGCACTCAACAGGCTAACATGCAGCAAAATCCAGCCTTACCTTGACTCTGATATGCAAAGTCGTTGGTATGACTTTGGAGGTGATGCAGTGGTCAGAACAGATGCGTACGTACACTGCGACAGGCCTTCCTTTGCGACTTCACCAGGACGCTTCTAACACCTGTCACAGCTACATCCGTCTGACCTCCGACCAACCATCGCAAACAGGCCACCTGTGGTCCAAAGTTCCCTTGACCGCGACGAACTGGGAAATCGAGGTCGAATTCAAGATTCACGGCAAAAACTCTCTGTTTGGCGACGGCTTCGCAATGTGGGTTACCAAGTCGCGTGCGCAGGAAGGACCAGTCTTTGGTAGCATCGACAACTTCGAGGGCTTAGGCGTCTTCTTCGACACCTACAAAAACAACCGACCAGGCACTGTATTTCCCTACGTAATGGCGATGGTGGGCGATGGACAGACATCCTACGACAAGGACACGGATGGCAAAGCGCAAGAGTTCGCAGGATGCTCTGCGCGCGGGATCCGCCACGCATCCATCCCAACCAAGTTCCGCCTGACGTACTTTCAGGACAAGCAGCTGAAGCTGGAGCTGCAGTACAAGAAGGAGGACGATTGGCTGCTTTGCTTCGAAACGAATCAGCCCCCAGCCATCCCCAACGTCGCCTACCTTGGCTTTAGCTCCGAAACGGGCGAGCTGAGCGACAACCACGACATAGTGTCCATCAGCGCCAAGAATCTGTACCAATCCAACCCGTCATCTACCCCTGGAAGCGGCAGGAAGAAGAGGCCCAGTCCTCGCAAGAAGGGCGGTAGCTGGTTGTGGTTCTTTGGCAAGATTATTCTTTTCATCCTGGCTGTCGGCGGTGCGTATGTGGGCTACACGGCTTGGCGGACCAACAACATGCGGCGACACCGTTTCTGAAGGAGTCTGCGAGAAAGTTGAGCTTGAATGGATGAAAGGACGAAGTGATGATCGAGGCATGCATTCACAATCAAAGGGAAGGTCAGTTCCTTTCTGGACAAGTCACAGGAGTTTTAGGGGAATTTCCAAAGCGAAAAAAGTATATATCTGCCATTGATATTGATGTTGATGAGCTTGGCGAGACTGTTGGCCCAAGGATTCGGAGAGGATCCCTGTGTAATTGTCCTATACCTAGATTATATGTCCGAGCTGATGATGTAGGTATCAGTTAGGTTTGTAATTTGCTTATTGCTGACCCTAGCTGAGCGACCTCGGACTCGTAGACGGCGGATGCCACTGCCCGCAGAGATAAGATCGGCGACGGTATTGTGTTAGGACCTGTTTGTGGACAAAAGTAGGACAGACCCCCACCTGACTATTATATACATATTGTCTCCCAAATTGTTCTAAACAGTGCTGCACCAAAACTCATTACACGTGCGGGTCACCGGAACTTCAAGACTTGGAGTTTGTCCTTCCCAGTACTGGGACCCCGCGCAATTGGCTTCAAGCTAAGGTTAGCACGCAGCGGGACTGTAGCACTGGGTTACGCCACTCCCACGACGACCACAATGATGAAGGGGGACGCGCTAGCATGGGGCTGCTTCTACAAAGCATGTCATCTAGATCGATCTTACACACATGATTGAAGGGGCCCCCGGCGGGCAAAGCCGACCCGGACAGAGGAGAGTTGGGCGAGACTGGAAGACAGAAACAGAGACATACAGCTAGGAACGGAATCATCAAGCTTGAAATTGCCGTGCCCAGAAAGACCCCCGTTCCGAACGCAGCATTTGTCGTGTCTAGGAGCACATACTGGCGCCGTATCTGCGTAAGACTAAGACAAGGAGGGCCAGCCAGACAGCCAGACGGAGATCGAAGGACAGATGAGACTTGTTCTTTGACGGCGGCAACGGAGCTGAGGGTCCCAATTGCTCGCACTCGTTCAAGTCCAAAAGAAAAGGGCTTCTCCACCCCCTACATCATATCCCAATCCGTCCCGTCAATCTGAAAACAGCTCCTGTCCGTTTCCAACATTTGCCAGCCTCCTTTCATCTGCTCATTCTCTTTCATCTCCTTCAGGGCACGCCACTCATCCACTTGTATCATTGCCTTCATCCTATACTACTTTCTAGCTGGGTGGGAATCAAGACGCCACCGTTTTGTGGTCAAGTATCATCCTGTCTTGGTCACCGACTCCAGCTCAACACTTGTCAAACTAAGGGCTTGCTCGATATCCTCCAATTTGCTCTTTTTTCAATCTTGCAGTGGTAGCAAATCATAAATCATCGACACACTTGACTGACCCCTCGCATATCCACTTGCGTTCCCCGCCTTGAACCTGGCAAGCAAGCACAAGCTCTCCAACAAGCCCCCTCGGACAGCTGTCCAGCTGCAATCCCATGACCCCGGTTTCCTTACAGCTCGAGCTCATCATTTGCACCCGAGACCGACGATAGTCAGTCGCTGCATGGCCATCTTCGACTTGAATTGTGTCGACTTTATCAGCTCCCAGCGGTGGTCTGATATAGCAACTATTGACTCGCTCGGCTGCTTCATCCCAGCCTCCTACCAAGATTCAGGCCCTATCAGCCCAGCCCGGTTAACGACCAGGCCCAATTATACTCCAGCGATCCGCCCAGAGCCGACTATACCGTGGTCGAAATTCGAACAAGGTCTCGTATACCTCGCGCTGAGCCTCTCTCAAAGAACGTGTCAAGGAAGAGACACACACCGTACGGAGTATAGAACCAAGAGATCGGCTCATCAGCTGTAATTCCGAGTTCCCCCTCAGCACATTGCAGTAGCAGGCATTCCACAACAGCCTGCACTGTTTCCCCTAAGGCCCATCTTTTTTTTTTATCTATCACCTTCCGGGAACGACTGCGAATTGCATTGGACTGTGCTCTTTTGCTTCCTTTGTGGCATAGTGTCCACTGGCACACTGGCTCGCGTCACCTACGGCAAATGCAAGCTCTCCCTCTCGCATTGAATCAAGGTCGTGTGCCTCTCATCCTCAACCATTACTAGTACCGTACCGCACCTGTTCAACCTTGACACGGCAGCTAGTAGCTCTCCCTTCTTGCTCCAAGATTGCTTGATTTCTACGCCATTCCTGGGGACTGCATCCCTGGCTACATAGAGAGTATTTCTCCTCGGTTTTGGACCCTAACTCCGGTTTAAACAACATTGGAAGACACGAGGCAAAATTTGGCAAGCCAATCGCAGCTTGCTATTAGCTGTCAGCAGCAAGAGCCATACGCAAGGCTGCAAAGAAGGGCAAGCTGGATATATTCAGATCCCTTGTCTGTGACTGATTTGCCTTGCATTGCATTCGTCGAGAAGGCAATAGCTAGCCAGTCAATCAGTCCGGACGAGTCTCCGGAATCGATTGGGTTTCAAACCCCCCCCCCTTCCTATTACCTGCCTCTCAAAGAAAGTCAAAGGGTTCCAAGCTTTTTCGGCACCCTCTTGGCCCTTGCCCACTCCCGACCGCCAGCATTTGCCCGACTGAGCCTATTCCTGCCCCGGCCAGGCCTGCGCGACCCCCCCGCCGCAGCGCATCGGTACTCCGTACCGCCCCCCTATTCCCCTTGCCCACTCCCCGGGACTTGATTGCAGCACTTTCTTGTGCTTCCGACTGTACGGTCATCAAATGCCTAGCCTCGGTTTCCTAAAGAAGAAGCGGACGCGACCAGACGACCCTCACTCAATCAGCCAGCCCGCGAGTCCCGTTACACCTACTTCGTCAGGGGCAAGAAGCTTCGACCACGCGTCCGCCCTTACCTCCTTGCCTGCCCCTCCCGTCCAGCCTGTCGATTCGCAGCAGAAGGTCGCACCGGCTTCGAGGCCACCAGAAGGCGAGAAGGTGGTCATGAATCCGGCTACTGCCCATTACCCTCCCAATTATGCAGCTCCACACAGCCCATCACCGGGCACCGACCCCAATGGCCTAGCTCCAGGTGTCTTGCCAAGTATCGCCAACTTGATCCATCCGCAATCCGACGCTGCCCAACAACAGCAGCATGCGCAACAACAACAACAACAGCAGCAGCAGCAGCCAGAGCAGCAGCAGCATGCGCAACAACAACAACAACAAAGCATACCTATGAACCAACAATCATTAAACCAACAACAATCTCAATTTCCTGCGCCGCCCGCCAATGGTGGGGGGATAGCACCCAGCGCCAGCAACCTGCCGCAACAAACATCTACGATGCCCCAGCAACAACCCACCCCAGTCCAGACGCCCCAGGCCCAAGCGGCGGCCAGGCAGACCAAAGGGAAATACTCGCTGGCCGACTTCGAGATCCTGCGAACCCTCGGTACCGGTAGTTTCGGCAGGGTGCATCTTGTCCAATCGAGGCACAATCAACGATTCTATGCCGTGAAGGTTCTGAAGAAGGCACAGGTTGTCAAGATGAAACAGGTCGAACACACCAACGACGAGCGCAAGATGTTGGGCGAGGTCAAGCATCCATTCTTGATCACGCTCTGGGGAACCTTTCAGGACTCGAGGAACTTGTACATGGTAATGGACTTTGTGGAGGGCGGTGAGCTGTTCTCGCTGCTCAGGAAATCCGGTGTATGTTTCATTCTTTACTGAAAATTGCTGCTCATCGTGATCACGGACGGACAGGCGAGGCGAGCATCTGGGTATCCCACTAACACCCTGCCTTTACTTAGCGCTTTCCCAACCCAGTTGCCAAATTCTACGCCGCCGAAGTCACCCTTGCGCTCGAATACCTACACGAAAAAAATATCATATACCGAGATCTGAAGCCCGAAAATCTACTCCTTGACCGACACGGGCATCTCAAGATCACGGATTTTGGCTTTGCGAAAAGAGTGCCGGACAAGACATGGACTCTCTGTGGTACCCCTGACTACCTTGCGCCCGAGGTGGTATCGAACAAGGGTTACAACAAGTCGGTCGACTGGTAGGTGACGTAGCATTTGCTCCGGGCAAGTCAAAGGTGCTGACAACAGAGAAAACAGGTGGTCATTAGGAATTCTCATATATGAGATGCTCTGTGGATACACGCCATTCTGGGATAGCGGCTCACCCATGAAGATCTACGAAAATATTCTACGCGGCAAAGTCAAATATCCGGCCTACATCAACCCTGATGCGCAGGACTTATTGGAGAGATTGATCACGGCTGACCTGACGAAACGCCTCGGCAACCTGTACGGGGGCCCGAAGGATGTCAAGCAACATGCATGGTTTGCTGAGGTGACATGGGATCGACTCGCCAGGAAAGACATTGATGCTCCGTACACCCCTCCAGTCAAGGCCGGCGCGGGTGATGCCAGCCAATTTGATCGGTATCCAGAGGATCCTGAAAGATACGGCACAGGCGGCCATGACGAGTGAGTATCCTCCATATGGGTTTTGTGTGACCAGAAAATAATTTAGCTAACCTTTTTGCAGATATGGCCATCTCTTTGGCGACTTCTGATTTGGATGCAGAACAATGTGCCACAAGACACGAGAGTCGAGCAACCGCAGGCTAAAACGGGCGATTGTGCATTCATTACGGGGTAAAATGCGTCACTGGGGATTTGCAGCACCGGTTGTTTTTTTTTCCCCGGCGCAGATGGGGAGACGTTAATTCTCAAATTTCCTGGAGTCGGTCTTTCTTTGATTTGAAATCGCGGGAACCGGTCACAAGAGTTGCGCTTGGTCTTGACTCACACACTTTGGGCTTGGACACCGGATCACGGTTGCGAATCGGGAAATGTTTATCAATGCGATCATCAGCACCGGGAAACGGAATGACTGGGACAGGGAGGGAGCATTGTTATTCACATCATCCATCCATCATTATCACCACCTACGTTTTCAACACTATCACTATGTCTGACAAGACACCATCCTTGTCATCCTATACAGAGCAGACAGCAGTATCAGATAGCAAGCAAAGCAAGCAGACAGAGAGGAAGTAGAGAAGGGGTTTCTCTCTCCATGAAAATTAGCATGCATGTTAAATTGTAAAGATTGGAGTATTTCTTCTGAGCTCCAGTCTAGACTCTGGAGAAGGACCTCGTCCACCCAGCCATCGAGAAAGGCGGGGAATTGAAAAGAGGAATCCGCAGCCCACAGGATTCGAAGCTGCCCACGACGACCAATGGCTACAAGGCCTGCAAGATAGGCTCGAATTGAGAGTACGAGACAAATCGATGATCTATGCTGGGGGAAAGGAGATAGCATTTCGGAGATGCCGTCCGAACGTCGTCCAGACCCCGGCCCCTAACAAGAGCCGCAAGGTTGCATGCAGTAAGGCGAATGTTGTCAAGAGGAATAGAATACTAGCTGCTCAGGGCATGGTACAAGCGCGCCGGCACTGAGGTTCAGTTTTCCATTGATCAATTCGACATCAAGTAGGTAATTTTTTGGTTTCACTTTTTTTCTTTTTTTTCTTTTTTATTTAAAGCTATGTCCTACCTTCCCATTACTGTAGTAGCTTGTACGTTTAGGGAGAGGGGGGTGCCCCATGCAAGCACTTTACGATTACCATTGGAGCAGCAAGGATGGGACCCGGTGCCCAGTTCCCAAGACTATTTATCTGGTCTGTTGAATACTTGAATTCTACAGGTAGCTTCCTTGACAAGACTCAAAACGGCCGGAACGAGCCGTAGAGAGGGCGTGGTCAGGAACTGTGGTTAGTAGGAAATAGTTATTGCCCAGGAATCCTGTACTATAAGTATCAGATCGAGCTAGGTGAACAGCTGTAGGTCATCAACGTCGCATTGCTTCCAACAAGCGGCCGGTCGGAGAGACCCTCCTCACTGTTGGCATTTCGATGATACATAGTATAGCACCTGGGAAGAGCTGCCATAAAAAATAAGCTATGCAACCCCCGCATCTGATTAAGTCGCCCAGTCCAGGGGGGGGATTTAGATGCATCTTTCTTCCTTTTTGTTTTATTCTTCTGGTTCTCCTGTTGCGTCGTCAAGCCCGGTCTGAGCTCAAGGCCGTGCCCCCTCTCGCACGCCTGAATTCGATGGGACCTTCTCCAGTCACTTTATCCCGATTGGCCCACAAAAAGCTGGAGATCTTTCTGACAAGACAAGCTGTCTTTGGGGTTCTGGCCATCTTTCCTCCTCGCTTGTTTGAGGCCCATATACAGCGCACAGTTACCTCCTTGTTGGTTGGCTTTTCGCTTTCCATTTGTATCAAGAAAGCATATGCAATCGACAATCTGCATTCTATCTACCCGCTTCTGCAGCCGCGCCACTTTTTTCACTCGGTCGTGCAGGTGTGTGAGAGGAGAGAGAGAGAGACAGAGAGAGAGAGGGACGTGGATAAGTGCAGCCAGACGACAAGGGCTCGCTCGCTTCGGATTGTGTGCTTGGCTTTCTCCTTGACCGACATTCCTCGACAACCCGCATTTTCTACATCTTGTCCTCGTCTGCGTGTATAGCCAGCCCCTCTCACGATGTCTTGCTGCTAGACGCTTGAGACAGTCACCTCTCACACAGATTTGGGCTCTTGCACCGTATCTTCAGTCTCGTTCCCCATTCCAACCCAGATCCTTGTCTTGCTGGTACCGATGCAACCTCGCCGATCCTGGCCGGACTGGATCGATGGTAAAGAAGAGAAAGACGGCGACGACCTTGGATCTTCTGATACAGCAACCACAAACACTGGCGAGACGGAAACGCCGCCATTCGAGGTCACCATGGACGATTATTTTTTCAAGGAGTATGTGACCGCATGCAGAAATGTCGTCGAGTCGACAAGTTATTTGGAGATCTTCAACTATTCGGTGAGAAAAGCACACCTAGAACCAAGCCAATGATCCGTCGCCGCCGCCGCCGCCCCAAGACCGATGCCGAGGCTGACGGAATTCTGTGTGTGTGTAGGACTCGGCGTACAACACGGTCGAGGAGCACCCACTTACGATGGACGAGTTTGAGAATTTCTTGAATCGACGAGTATGTGATTTTTTTGGGACTTCGCCCCCCCCCCCTCTCTTCCGGCACTTCATTGTCGGAGGGGTTTTCATTTCCCGTTACACCGATGAAATCTTGCGGTCCATCTGTCATTGTGAGAACGAGCGCTTTTTCTTAGCTAACATGGTCTCTCTCGATTTGTAGGGCGCATTTGCTCCGCCCAAGATACCAAGTGGCGTGAAGCTCCTCAATGGCTGTCGAATAGTGTAAGTTTTTGATGTTGTTCCATCATTTATATGAGACAACAAGAGAGCTGTTTCTAGGTCTCACTTTCTCGCCTTCCCCCGCCCACAACATGACTACGCTCACCAACTCACAATCTCCCAGCCTTCAACTCAAAGCCAAACACCCAGAGACATTCACCCCAAGTGTGATTTCCTTCACAGGCGCAGAATATGAATCCATGGTGCGCAGCCTGCACCTCCCCTACCGCGCCATCGAAGGAGGCTCCGTTGTAGGGCCTTTCTTCTGGTGTGCCCACGACAGCGATGACGAGGCCAATCCTCATCTTCAAATCATCATGCGCAAGTCCGATGTGCGCAAAAAGGGCAAGACCCGCGGCTGGGAGCTCATGCTTTCTCACAACTTCAAGTCTGGCATCACGACGGGCTATGTCAAGGGAACGGATTCGAGCGACATGGTCGAGAGCATTGGGCATGTCAAGAATTGCGCCAAGCAGATTGCACACCCTTTCTTGCTGCCCATGATTGTGTTGAGCCATGATTTGAGTCCCAAGAATGACCAAAAGCAGCGAGATGCGCGTGATTGGTTGCGGAGGCTGGAGCATGCCGTCAGTATGCGGAACGAGATCGTCGAGGACGAGGGTTATGTGAAAGATGCTGTGATGGATTTAGATCAGATCAACAGGGATCTGGTGGAGTGTCACTCGCAGGTGTTGTGGAAGCGCCCGCAGGCATATCAAGAAATCATCAAAGAGATGGAAAAGGGTTTGGCGAGATTCAAAGATGGCCTGACAAAGGAAAGGGGCCCGACAAGTGTCAAGAGAGATGAAGATGGCGTGGTGATCAAGGGTGGTGATGAGTACGGCTACGTGGAGCTCGATCGCTGCCACAAAAGTATGAGCAGCCGGCTCGAGTTTTATCGGAACAAGCTGGTGGGTATTGAGAATTACGCGCATACCACGCTCGAGAGGCTGGCAATCCAGCGCGGTGCGGTAAGTCTCTCTCCTGAAGAACCAACCCACCCCCCAGAAAAAGTGAAGGTGAAAGGCCAATCGAGTTGTCCATGGGCTGACTAGTGAAAAAAAGTTGTACAATATCATTGCTCAGAAGGAGTCGAAACTAAATCTCCAAATGGCCGCTGATCAGCGACGACTGGCCCACGCCAGCAAGCGTGACAGCACCTCGATGAAGACCATCTCACTACTAGGCGCCATCTTCTTACCAGCTACGCTACTGGCCTCCGTTTTCAGCATGGTTTTCTTCAATGTAGGCGACGACTGTAAGTGCAAGATAAAACTCACTCAGGCAAATTACAGGTGCAACTCCTGTAGACCGTTTTGTCTGGGTCTCCAACTTGGAGATTTTTTCAGGTCTCTGATCAACTCTATAGGGAGATTCACAATCGCACCGACGGTGTGGATATATTTTGTCATCACAATCCCCATCACGATCATTATTGTCTCGGGCTGGTGGCTCTGGGACCGGTCACGCGAGCGCCAGTATACCAAGGAGGACATTGACCTCGAGGATCAAATCGAGGGCATGGAGAGTAAGATCATGGCGACTATGCGGCGGCGTACAATGAATAAAGTCCGTACATGGACGCAGACGCCAGAAAAGGTTGAGTAAATGCGCATCGCGACTCTGTTTGCTAGCCCCGGGGAGAAGGGGGGCGGTTTGGTGTGGAGGACGGGGTTTCTAGGTCATGAATGTCAAGATTCGTGTCATCTTCTTCTTCTTCCTTGCCAAAAAGGTCGTTTCATGGAGTAGATATTCGAACCTGGGGGTGATCTCGGTCATTACCTAGGTAGATTCAAGGGATTCTCACGCGACGACGACATAACGATTCACGATATTCACGATGGTCTGCATACAGCTAGACAGTACAACAGTCGTCTTGGAAGGGCTGTGCATTGGGCGATAAGCCGGCAGGCAATGTGAATTTATTCAAGGGTCAAAAGAAATAGATACTCAGAAGGTTGATAAAGTTGTGCACAAAATGGAATTGAGCGAAAGGAGATTAGGATGTTAATACTTGTAGGATGATTTGTCAGACGACGGCAACATGCAAAAAACTACCTAGGTACACAATCCGACCCTATCGCTGCTCTGTCCCATCGATGAGGGCCGGAGTGAGTGTGCTCCACAAGAGCTTTCAGTATCATGACATCGTATTGACTTTTGCATCTACAATTTGACCTGTTTTTACCCCAAATCACATAATGTGAACCTTCATTTCTTTTAGGATTCTTCCTCTTGTACAGTCAGGCTATCTTTTGTTCATACACTCCCGTTGCCCCATTTTCGTACTGTTTACAGATATCTTGTAGTCCGTGTAAACTTTTCACACAGCCCCCTCTCCCCGTATTAACTTCTCGTCATGTACTTTGGAACGAAACTTTTTGTACTGGCCCGCGAAGGGAAAAGAGAAAGAAACAAAAGCATGAGCATACTGCAAGGCCAACCTGGGTATAGTAGTGTAAATGAAAATCAGAAATTGTGCATGACAATAGACAGCCATGTCAGCTCAGTGATGAGCGCCCCAGTGTCTTTACGTTTGCCGTTTTAGAGGTTTCGTCTGCCCTCCTCGGAGTGATGTCAAGCACCCGATCCTCTCGATTGTCAAGCGTCCACTGCGGCACGCCATAGCGTTTTCTTTGCTCCGCACGGATCCGACCTGCACGCAGATGTATGTTAGCTTCAAGTACGGTCTTCAGGTACAAAGAATGGGCCGAGCTAGCAACGACTTACTGTATCTGATTGCTCGAGCAAGGACCTCGTCTTTCTTATCCTTTGGAAGAAAGTGCTGCACGTGCTTGTCCCAGTACTCGAGCACCTCCTCGGGATATCTCTCCACCATGCCTCTCGGCCTGGCGTCCGAAGCATTGGGCTTCTTGCTGCTTCGGTCGTCACCAGTACGACATTTCTGGCTACGAATACACTCCCACCACCGTCCATCCTTCTCGACAAACTCCAACCCACTCCCGTCAGGTGTAAGCACAGGCATTTGCAAGTCATTCTCTCGGTAGTACATGCCGTTGAGTCCTGCAATCTTGCGCTTTTCCTCGACGGTGGGATCATAATCGTTGCCGAGAAGGATAGGGAGCATCTTGAGACGGAGGGCTTGGATCTCGGGCCAGCCCTTCTTCAAGTCGTCTTTGCAGTACACAATGAAAAGCTTGTCCGGATTCTGGTACTTTTGATTGAAATGGCGTTCTTTTTTTACACAAGCTTTGAGGTTGGCGGTACTCGCTGGCCGGCGAAGCTGTTTACCGCTGGGTGCGAGGCGGGAGGAGTATGCGTCAAAGTCTGCACGAAGAGCCGAGTGGGATGAAACCCGACGGAGATTGGACTGGGAGGAGGCCCGGCGGAGGTGGAGGTGTCTCTTCTTGCGTTCTGAGTCATCTTGGTATGGTGTGAATCGCATTTGGATATCAAGTTGGCTTTGTGGTGAGATGTTGTGGTAAGGAGTGGTCGGTGAGGTTGCTGGTGACCAGTGTGCCGTGGAAGGTGAAGTAACCCATGAGTATTCAGACAGAGGGCTGGCTCTGCCAGAGGTGCTTTGTGTGCTACAGACAGACTCCCTATCTGCTGCAGCGATCACATCCGAGAATCCATCTTTGAAGGATGGTAGTATGCATGGCTGGCTCTCTTGGGTTGGCTCTACTGTGTTTCGGGGTCAGTTTCTAAATTCAATGATACACGGGGAGGGGAAGAGAACACACCTAGCATCCACTCCGAAAGTGGTGGCGGTGCGTATCGTGGGCAGGAAACTTTCAGGTGCTGGAGACTAGCAGCGACATCAAGTTCTGGAAGCCGGGTATGTTTTCCTTCCTTCTTGATGTTGGATAATGTGTTGAGGTGAGGGAGGGGTAAAGATCTGTCTGCCTCTTGCTGGACAGCAAACAAGCTCTTAGGTTGAATCATGGTGTTTATAACAATGAACAGCCACTGCAAGAATAATGCACAACTTCGGTCCAAGTGGACACAATAGGCAGTCTTTCCGATGTGTGATTGAGAAGGATGGGACCAAGAAAACGGGAGAGGGACATAGGCGAGATCTCCAGGGTCCTATTATAGGCACTCATCTCCGTCTGGGGAAGCGGGTCTATCGAGTACCTCGCATTGTGGACGACGAGTGTTATTTTGTGACGGATCTGAAAAAGCTCCACTTTAGTCGATCTGATCGCCGTACATATGGTGGCTTGAGAGGTTTGTCCCGACAGTGTATGTATCCTGGTCCTCCTCCTGCAGCCTAACATTGCTTCCCCATAACGAGGGCTGCTGCAAGATCGTGCGCGATCCAGGCTTGCCTCGATTTCGTCTTTGTCGAGGACGCACACCTTCGGTTGACTTGGTAGGACAGATAGTCTTGAGTGGGATGAGCTCGTGAATTCGGTGATGTTAGTCTGTGGTAACTTAAGAACTACATCCCAGCCAGTCCAACGTCCACAACGTAACTAGTAGGGATCCATTTGGGACTTGGGAGGTCCTACGGCCCACTTCGCTAATAGCAGAACCAACATGGCCGTGAGATTGCCGAGCTCATCTGTCTCTGACGGACAGGCCCATATGCCGTCTCTTGCGCAAGGCAAGGCATCGGCAGGTAAGTCTCCAGCGGGTCTGAATCCGCGCCCAAGCAATCCCGGTTCGGGAGAAGAATTCTGTTAGACTAGCCGCTCCATGGATCATTTTCGGGATGGTCTGAACCTTTCCGCACACACATTCAGGAACAATGTGTGCCTGGGTGCGGCTCATGCACTTTCACCCCATGGCGTTTAACGCTCGATCCGCTTTGTGTTAGGGTTCATGCCGATGCTCGGCCCCGAGAATCCTGGCAGAGTTGTTGGCTTGCTTGTTCGTAATATCATCTAAAGCCTGTTGCGTAGCTGCAGTGGCCTTTCAAGGGAGCCAGAATTAGCTCCGGCTCTCTTAGCGAACAGCAAGGTCCTAAGTATACACTAGAAACGCCAACGGTTCTAGCGTTCCTCAAGGCTCAGTCAGCCACTTACAGAAGACACTAACAGCTGTGACAGCTGCCAATGTGTGTTCACTTGAATCAGCTTTCGAAGCCCTCGAGCAGATGTGGCTGCCCTGAGCGTTGAGGTCATAAGGCTCGACAGGGGCTGTTGTTTGTTTTGTTTTTTTCCCTAAAACCAAAAAAGAAAAAGGTTCTAGTGACGTGGTGGCTAACTCATGTCAGTTCGTCGTGTCTGTCTGGAATCAGTCAGGCTTGTCATGAACAACTCACCTCACTCGTCATCTCAGTTAATGACGATTGTCGGGATATGTGGATGCTGTTTGATGCTTTTTTTTCCATTCCATGGAACGAAAAATTGTGGGTATTTGGCACCGTCTCGCCCATGACAAGACCCGTCCGCGACCCCGAGAAGCAAGCAATTATTTTGAGCGATACCCTATTCTGCCACTTCATCTTCTGTCGATGAACGGATGACCAGTCATGTTGCTTATGCAGATCCCTCCCGTGTTTGGCTGCACAGAGGCTCAGGAACAGGGAATACGCCCCAAGCAGGGAATTGTGGTATTGTCTCAAAATCGTATGTTGGTCTACGGGACGCTTCAGAAGCAGACGCAACCTTGACCATCTCTCAAGGGATGCTGCGGTGAACGAATTTGGCATGGGTTTGTCTAGCACTGAACATGCCGTGCCGTGTTGCCACTGTCTTCAAAGCCCGGGATGATGACAGGTTCGACAGCACCGTTCAACAGCGCCACTTGCTGCAGCGGAAGTCCGGAAGTTGTCGACTAAGGACGCCATTTGACGCGAGACACCCTCTTTGCCACACCCATAACTCCCAGAAATGGAAAGCCTGATACGATGTCTTGTGTCTATTAGAGCGCACATGATGAAGCCTCGTGCGGGCAAGTGCAAGATCTTGTGCTGAATTTGGCCTTTGGAAACGCAGACGGGGTGGGGGGGCAAGGATGTGCGCTACGTCTCTGTCGACATCCAGAGGGGCTATTGAGTCCAATCTTGGTGCGGCGACGTGCTGTCTGTGCGGTTGAACCTCATTTTGTTATTTTTGGCTCTTTGCGTCTTGGTGCTCGTAAGTGGGTCGCGCGGTGCTTTTTCCGCATCCTGGACGAGAACTCCTCAGGCATCATGTCCTGCATATTGATGTCAAACAGCGCTAATCACTATAATTTTGTGGGTTTCCTTTTTCCTTCTACAGTTACTCCAAGCTCCACTCCAGCATCCTGCTGGAAGGCATCCCGTTGGTTGGGCGGAAATGCTTCATCGCCAGAAAATCGCCTAGTGTTCGGGTTAGCTGAAACCAACAAGCGCACCAGCTGCAGGTGTGTATCTCAAAGGGCCCACTTACCATCCCCTCTCCTCGCCGCCGGAGAGAAAGCTGCAGTCGCTGTTGACCTCACAAACCCAGCCACCGCCAACGCCGTTACCTCTCCAGGTCACAGCCTTGCTGTCATGATCGACGTTAAGGGTCTTTATGTTGGCACTTCGTCTTCTAAACGTACTCAACCCGCAAGTAAAGACGCGGAAGTCTTCAGTCTCGACATTTTCCGGCATGTGACCTGTGAGAGCTCTGCCTATTGCGATAATGGTAGCAGCATGAGAACAGAGGAGCACGGCTCGGACGCCCATGTCATCGCAGCGCTTAATGATGGCGTCCAGGGTCAAAGCTACCCGCTCATGGAGTTGGGCTATGGTCTCCCCGGTCCTGGAAGGTGTCACCGCAGACACATAGCTCGTATCATAGGCGGGAAAGAGATCCTTCAGCTCAGCTGGTGGGGCAGACGTAGGGTGTTCAAAGGGAGCTGCGCCGTACCACTCTGATAGACCAGATTCGCCCAAGATAGCAGGCTTTGAGGTCGCATGTAGGTCCGTAGACTGCTCCAAAAGTTGAACAAAGGGCTGCACGGTCTGCAGACAGCGATAGTACGGGCTGGAAAAGATGCGCTCAACTGGCGGCTGAAGCTTGACCAGATGGGCAGCCAGTTGCTTTGCCTGATCGACGCCGTGGGATGTCAAGGCAGGATCGGAGGCTATGCCCGTTGGTGATCTCAGATGAGCCTGGTACTCGCCGCTGTTGGGATCGACAACCCAGTTGGAGCGAAACTGCAAGCCGCGAATTAGCTCGCGTTGGCACCGTTGGAGCGTTCAAGGTCTAGACGACCGTTGCTGTTTCTTCTTCTGGTGGTGCTGGCCATGATGCTATGGTGCTGGTGCTGCTGCGTGCGACAGAGTGGCGGGCGCCTCAACGCCACCAGATTGTCGAGCGAGAGGCTAGTCAATCAAGCTTGCGAGATGCTCGTCAACCTTCCAATTGCTACCAATTGGCAGTGCTCTGCTCTGCTTTTCTTTGCTTTGCGCTGCGTTGCACACAAGCACTTTTGCAAAGAAGCGCGGAGGTACTTACGCCATGACGAGTCACATAGATAACCTCGAGAGGCATCGTGAGGAAGTGGGGCCTAAAGGCTCTCTAGCGGTACGGGATCTTGACGTTCCCACCACTCAGAATGCAGAACAGCATGTGAGTACCGAAAGCTTTCGCAAGTTCGTATGCACAAGTACTCGAGTAAGCTGAAGAGATGAGGTCGGTTTTGGGGGAGTGACTACTCGTTTCCTTCACGAGAGACGCGAGTCTCGAAGAGGAAAAGGATAATGAGGCGTCCTGGGGGGGTGGGGTGACAGGCGAAAGCCGCTTCGTTGCGGGACGGGGGGACACCGGACTAACCGTGGCTAAACCCCCCAAAGTATCCCCTGCCAATTACTTCTTCTTAGGCCTCGGTCCCTGAAGTCCCTGCTCTGTTCCCCCTGCATTGTGGGGAGGGCCTTTAAGAGCCCCACTGCCCCGGAACCGAGGGTGACTGATACTGGATGATCGCCCTCGCTTATCGCGACATCTCGAGCTTAAAAAGTATGACGGGCATCACGGACCGTCAGTGCTTCAAGACAAGCTCATTTCAGCCGAGAAACTTTTGCTGTGGCTTGCAGGAGGCTTCTCGCTTGGTGGCCTTGTGCTGTTCGTGTGAAATCTGCGACCAACGGTGGTGGGGCTGCTGTCAGTTGACAGCCACTACAGACGGACACCCGTCGACAGGATGATCGTCCCCGGGTCTTTTACATTGACACTACGCGCTAGGTTCTCTCTCTCTTTTTTTTTGGGGGGGGGGTATTACGTTCTGGGTTGCGCTTTGAATCGAAATAAAACTGCTTTCCAATCAAGATCAGTTCCTGGAATATTCCATTCACATAACACAGAATCTTATCACATTGTGTCGAGGATCCGGCATCGGCCGTGGCAAACCACTGAGAGGGCGCATAATTGTGTCTCCGAGACAAACATCACTTTTGACAGCACTTACAAAGTCCCTGAGCGGAAGTGGTCTCTATCAGCTGATTCATATTCCATTTGCATGCAGCTGGGAACATGAAACCTGTTGAGATTCAGCGCACAGAAGTGTGCGAGTTTGATAACCCCCACTTCATAATCATGAGAAGATAACCAAGTATTTCCTGTAAAGCGAACTTCCATCCGAAAAGAACGCGGAATTCTCCATGATATCGACCGTCATTATCTGGTATCGCATGTACCCGGTCCACATTGCGAACATTCATCTTTCGCATTTGCTTGTACTCGTCACCACCTTTGCCCTTTAAATCAACCACGCACCGACGCCAGCAGCGCCGATGACATAAGTCAACATCATTGCCCGTCCACCAGAGAGAGACCCTAAGCTTGAAGCCCCTGAGACAGTCCCTGCGGTTGTCGCAGCAGTAGTGGCAGCTGTGCCTGTCGCAGTTGTCTGTCCTGTTGATGTCGTTCCAGTCGTCGTCCCAGTCGTCGTCCCGGAGGTTGTGCCAGTGGCTGTGGACTGAGCACTGCTGACTGTAGTGGTCAGCTGGGTAGCAGCAGTAGGCCGTACGGCATTCACGACAATGGCGCTTGCGGTGTTGGCTTGGTCAGATGCGTAAGTGGCCGGGCTGAAGCCGCACCGAGATACGATCTCATTGATATCTGATGAAGCGTCAGAAAAATGTCATGACCCTCTATATAGGTCGGCAACGAAGAGGGGAAGTCAGCCATCTTACCTTGCATGTCATCGGAGACATCATCAGAATCATCGGGGTTCTGCTGCATGCAGCTTTGGCACAGCGGAGCGATGCTGGCGACATCAAAGCTATTGTTGGTGCAGATACATTGAAGGGTGAGGTTGTCTTCGGTTGGCTGCCCGCCCACTTGGTCGCCATCAACGTCGCAGATGTCGCTGAGCTCGCGAATTGGGCGACAGATGGACTGGCATGTCTGTGAGATATCATCTTCATCAAGTTGAAGGTCTGCCTGGGCCGCCAATGGGGCAAAGCTAAGGAGAGTGTAAACAATACTGGTAGTGTAATGCATCGTTGTGGGAATTATTGGCTTTGTTACAAATCAGCTGTGTAGTGGGCTCTTAATATTCCGCTGGCTTCGAAGCTTTCAGGCTGGTTGTGAACAAGCGGATGTGTCGTTGTTTTTATATTTGGGATGTTTTCCTTGCCCATGTGCGGTCGAACGGGACAAACAGCAGAACTAGTCGGTTCAATGCCTCCAGTGCAACTATGCACTTGTCTTTACACCTGGGCACCGAATGATTTGCCGTCCAGCCTCCAAAGTTGAAATGGCCCAGCTCATTGCGTGTGGCTGATATCTACGCGAGCCACAAACTGTCCAAGAATTATTCGTTGGAACGCAGCTAAGTGGATATCCACACCGTCATGGTTTCTCGGCGACAAGAGATCAGCTAGCTGGCTGGTCCAGTAAGGATACGTATGGGGTGAGGGAAGAAATCACAGAATGAACTGATTTGTGAATAATCGACGCAGATAGAGTGACCCAGAGAAACGGAATGTTACTATAAGCAAGCAAGCCTCATGAAACGCGCCAGCTGGACAGACTTTGAGTCGTGGCACTCGTCATCCTTAAGATCCTTTTATTTTCATTTGCGTTATGCTTCAGCGAGACGGGTATGCGAGGTGCTTGGTCTGGGCCACCGGCGATTGCCAATTGAGAACGACCAAGTTCCAAGTCCTGGAATATTGGTCCGGGTGTAGTTTGCGGTAGGTAATTGAAATTCTCGCCTGCCTGATGCCAAGTTGCAGAGCCACCATGGCCCACCTGATAGTGTCTTGGCTGAATAATCTCACAATTGGCAGAGGTGCTTTCAATATTCTCTTCTCCACAACACAGACACTTGGCAGCTCAACATTTCCCAAACTTTGGGACTTGGATCGTACTCCCTGATGGTTGACCCAGTGTTTTTGTGATGACAAGCGGCTTGGGAGTTTGTTGTGTAATCAAGCAAACTATGATTAAGCCCTTGAACGCCTACATTTGTGGTAACCATGCAAGATCTTGGCTTGTGAGCTTGGCTATAGAGTGTTATGTCCAATGGACCAACGCTATGCTGTGGCCAGGGCCAATGCGCAAATACATTCAGTCTGGCCGTGGAACGTGGCAGAATTGCATTGAGCCACCTACATCATCACAATGAGCCCAGTCATAGGGAGGTACCTCATTACTTTGTCCTTTGACCTTGACCAGTTGTTCGGCTCTGATCACCATAAGACGATGTGACGTGTGGTGACGCAGTCGTGATCCGCGGATGATGCAGAGTTGTTGCAATTGCTTCAATGCCTGGTAAGGCCAATCCAGCCAGAAGGTTTGGTGATCGTGAAGAAGCAAACAAGTATATACCAGTCTCATACATTGTAGCTTGTTGTCGACACTTTTCATGGTATGGGACATGTCAGGTTGTGGACTGCGTGCCCCGATTTGTGCTGGGCTATCTTGGTGGTTTTTATGTGTTTGAAAGAACCTCCCTCCGTTCAAAACATATGTCCAAAGCGGTCACAATAGCTGACGTGGCTGACGTTCTTGAGCTTCAACAGAATTGACAAGTGCTCTTCCTACACAACATTTGTTTGAAAGGGGAGGTCCACAGAAAGGTTTCATGTACATCTTTGTACATCTCCCTTGGCCTAGAATCTAGGTAGATTTGACAGGTGTACATGATAGAGGCCATCATGGCTACACAGCCTTGTTAAAGGCTGAGTGTTTTTATACTTGATCATTCGAGAGGCGTAAAAGAAGTCTTAGATGCCACTACAGATCCTTCAGTGTAGCCAATCTGTCCTGCCCAGGTACCGTAACAGACTTTCGAAGCGCTTAGTATCATTGCGAAAGGTCTCGTCCCCATTATTTGAATCTGTACAGCAAGTATGGAAGTCACGCTTTCGAAATTTGACATATGAAAATTCTGGGCCTTATCGCTAGATTCATACATGCTCAATTATCATACAATGCCTGATTGAGAAAAGTTGCTATGCGTGTATGCTTGCTCTTGCATGCTGATTAATTTCCATGCCATCAATTGCCAAAGTCACGAGGGTTATTGCTTTCTTGGAAAAGAAAATGGAGAGGAAAACCAGACAGCGCCCGAGTCCCGCCTCATGGCGCAACACCATCCTGCTTCATACAGCGGATGAAACTCAGTATGAGGCTACCTGCTCCTACACCTCAGTAGCCCTGCGGAAGGACACATATCCTACTGCAACTAGAACCACCGCAGTCGTGACGAGTCTAAGAACAAACGTCAGATGCGCGTCGATCCATGGTACGGGGTTCGACTCTGTGCTCCTTACGTCTTGCGCCCGCCCCCAGTGATTTTCCTCACAAATCCGCCAAAGAAGTCAATGAAAATCAACCTCAGGAAAGCTGAGAACCAGTTGCCTCCTTTGGCAGCCTCTTTGTGAGAATCGGTAATAGAGACTGGAGTACCTGTACGGTCAGCCGGGTCGGGTCGCGCGACAGATCGCTTCTTCAGAGTCGATGACTGGCTCTCCTCTCTCGCAGAAGCTGTGGCGGTGTCCTCGCTGTGAGGTCCCGTCTCCCCGCTGCCATTGACAGTAGCTGAAGCCTCAGAATTGTTGGCGATACTGGCATCTTTGTAAGAATTGCCCTCTAGGGGGGCCTTAGGAGCCGGGGCTTCTTCCACGTTGCTAGATGTCTCGATGTTATCAGAGGCATCGATTCCCTTTAAAGATTGAGATGACCCCTCTACTGTAGGGCTTCCTTCTTGCTTGAGGCCCTCGCTGTCTTGGTCGACAGGCCTACTCTCATCCAGGGGCTCGCCCAGGGTTGCTGCCGGCAGGAGCTCCTCATCGGGGCGAATCTCTTCTGGCTCTGATACTAAAATCTGCGGGCTTCGCGGCTCAGAAGCCGGACCCTCGACTTGTGAATCAAGTACACGAGAGTTCGAGTCGCTCTCGGCGACAGGGTTTGCAGTGTTGGGGGCTGGCTCACGGGGACTTCCGGGCTCCTCGGGTTGCGGCGTTGCTGCACGGTCTGGGGTAAGATACCCTGATTTAGTGGTCCCCTTCTCCTCACCCTTGGTAGTCTTCACGATGACCGCTTCGTCATCGTCGCTGACAGGTGATAGAAGTCCGGTGTTTGGGCTGACCGAAGGGCTTGGCACCGTGATGACAGACTCTACAGCAGGTTTCCGAGCGGATGGTTTGACTTCTGCGTCAATCACCTTCGAATCTGCAGCGGCGTCTTTTTCGGGCCTCGCCTTTCCGTCAGCATGAACAATGTCGTCGCTCTCGGATTGCTGGGCTTTTTCTTTGCCGAGGTCCGTCGATGTGACCCCAAAGTCCTCGACCTGGCCTCCTTCAGCATCTTGTGCGACTTCGATCACCTCGTCTGCGGTTTCCGCCTGTGCCACCTTGGAATCAATCTTGTTTGCCGCCGAGTTCTCGCTGGGATCGACGTCCGTCTTTTCCTTGGCTTCGGTGATGCCATCGACACCATTAGATTTCTCAACCACATCGGCAATATACTCGCTCTTGAGCTCGGCTGGTTCATCTTCCTCGGCACTCTCAGCTCCTTCAGCACCCTCAGCTATAGATTGAAGAGAGATTGAGGACCGAGAGGGCTCCTCCGTGCCTGTTAGGGATGGAGGGAGCGACAGTTGCTGTTGTCCACGGGGCGCTGTGCTCGTCTCTGACGCTCGTGGTTCATCACGAGCCTCGGCTGTGGGCGAGCCTCGGGCATTAACGACCGGTGAGAGTGGGACACCCTCGACTGACACCTGGTCCTCATTGAGACCCGTTTCGACTTTCCGGACAGTAGATATTATCTCGTCTCTGGTCGAAGGAAACCTCTCTAGTGTGGGGTCATCGTAATCCTCTTTGTGACCTTCGTAAGAACGACCGCTGGATAAGTTCGGACCTTGCTCGTCCGCACCAGGTACCTCATCGTCCTCGTAGAGCCCAGCACATTCGTGTGCAAACAATGGCACGGGCTCGTGGTCGTTGCTAAAGCCAGCAATTTCAAGGCTCTCATCTTTCATGTCGGCCTTGACATCTGCTAAAGTCTTGTACAAGGGCGAAACTGTCTTCGGGGGGCCCTCAAGCTGGATGATATGCTGTTAGTAACGTGGCTCTAAAGGTCGAGGTCTTTTTCAAAAATACAATGATAGGGTAACAGCTCACCTCGGCACTGTCGAACTTTGCTGCTGTGTCGGAGACCTGGGCTGCCACCTCTGAAGGGGTCTCCTTGTCGTCATCGGTATCGAGAGTCGCTGCCGTATCGGCCACTTGTGCAGCTACTTCTGAAGGGGCCTCTTTATCCTTTTGCATGACATCGACATCACTTTCTTGTGGAGTGGGTTGATCTAGCAGCGCAGCAGAATCGGCAACCTCTGCAGCAGTGTCGGCAGCGTTTGGCTGGACAGTGGTTGAGGTTGGCACCTCGTTCTTTCCGGTACCTATCTCTGGAGCTCTCGGTTCTGGCGTCGATCGATCGAGCAAGGCAGCGGACTCTGACACCTCGGTGATGGTCTTGATGAATTCTGGAGTGCTGGTCCTCGCTGGATCAACCTGATCAGAGCTTTTCAAAACCTCCAACTGTGACACAGGCTGTGTTTGCACGATTTCGGGGTTTGCATCAGTATTCTGAGGGACATTTTGGGTGGAACCTTCGGTCGACTCGGCAGGTTTTGTTTGGACATCGGCAGCGGTCTCTTCAGATCCGGTATGTCTGCACATTGACGTGGTCAGCACACGAGACTCTAGATATAGGGTGGCATGCCTTACTCTTCTGGCACAGTAACTTTCGGAGCCTCCAGAATATTGTTCCGGTTGCCCGCGTCGTCGGTCACTGCTACCAATCAGCCCCAGTCCATCCCATGGTAAAGGGTATGTCAGATTTTCAGGAAACATGCCAGTAGGAGCATCCTCATTCAATAGCCACCAATCACCCTCACCAACCCTGAATTTGTAGACAATTTTGGACTCTGGCTCAACTTGAAGCGTCTTGGTGAAGGTATACACGCCATCTTCACTGATAGTATACTCCATAGGCTCAGGGACCCATTCGGGGTTCGAGTAGTTGCCAGCAACATACACTGGCGGTTGAATGCCCGGTGCCCGATTGGTGATGGTGACAGGCACTTTATTGTCGGACATGGTGATCAATTTGTCCTAGGGCGAAATGGGGTGGTTGAGTGGTTGAAAAAGGATTGTTGATGCTGAGGTGTGTACGACAAAGGCTAATTTTCCTAGGCCCGTCAGTTGCTGGTGGCAGGAAACAAGCTTGGCGCTGAGTGCCTGGTGATGTGATGCCGGGGATGCCCAGATGGCATAGGCGCTATGTGCTACACAGCAGATCAATGAGTGGGAAAACAAATAGACTCGCCACTGGTATCCAGTAGACTCACATCTAATGTTGAAAAGGGCACAAAGGCCAGAGGCGCGGAGCTCTTCAATGTCGATGAACAAGAAGTGGGTTGGCTGTATTTTGTTGGTGGTTCGATGTCAGCGGCGTGGCTGTAGCTTGAAGAGGAGGAGCCTTGGTATGCGGGGCAGCCTGCACGCCTTAGTACATACATACCTTAGGTAGTAGATACCTAGAACTTTCTATAGGTGGTAATGCTATACCTTCTAGAAGCGCCTATGCCTCCTGCACTACCACTACCTAAGTTAAACACTGAGGTTGGTATACTGCTTGCAGAGACACAATTTCAAAGTCATTTATATGGGAAATTCGTGATGAATTTGAGAAGCTGCAGTAGCAGCTCACTGGCTGAAGAAGGTAAAACACAAGTACTCATTTCTTGCAACTGTCTCCAGATTGGGAGCATTTAGGCTGTAGTAAAACTAAGTGCTAATAAAGCCATTCATCATTCCATACTGGAGTGCCATGCACCCCATTCCAGCTTGAATTACTGCTTTATGACGTTGTGATGAATTCTCTTGTATAGACAAGGAGGCCAGCCATTCACTCAGAGTTCCACGTGTATGCAAGTACAAGTTCGCCCTTTCAGAGCTGAACCATGCGATTTTGCACTTTCAAGGATTCTGAAATCGAATCTACATTTATTTTCCTGCCTACCATTACTTACAGCTCAGCGCAACTAGGGAAAAGAAAAAATCTTCTATTATCAGTGCCAACAACAAAATGACATGTCATGCAGACCTAGACCGGGGTGCGGATGGAGCCCTGGGGTTCTTATCTGTGCAATCACTCGCTCACTTCACCGAGCTGATGTGGCTTGATTGAAAGCCTTTCCTCTGAGTCTTCTTAATTTATATGGCTACCTAAATCCATCTTTTTATGTCCAGACTCCCCTGGGAAACCACAAAACTTGCACCAGGTGACCTTGTCCTCTGTGATGAAGATGCTGGCTTGGTTATCACATGTAAATCATAGATCAAGGATCCCCTAAAGATGCTTGCCTATGAACATAAGCAACATCATTAGGATATAAGTGTACACACGTCCAAGTCAGGGTCATCTTCCTTTGCATGCATTGTCTTCACCTCTTCATGTGCACTTCAGCTAAGATGATAACCAGAGTACACATGTTGCGTGAGCTTGCAAAGCTTGTTACGTCACCTGTGCTGATGAAGATAAAGCTCTTATCGGACTCGCGGAGGCAGGGATGAGGCGCCGAGGAGAACCACTTCTTTTTCTCAAACAGCAGGGTAGTGTCATTTCACAACAGTCCTTAACTGACTGCAAGAAATCATCATAAATGGTCCATTCTCGCGTCACTGACCATCGAATCCGACTGTGACACATACTATTTCAATTTGGATACCAAGATGTCTGTGCCTCCTGAGACCATCCAGGTCAAGCGCATCAAGCGCACGGCAAGTGATAGAGATGCTGAAGAATTGGCTGAAGGAAGAGACAGCCATTCCAGGTTCGATGGCCCAGACTATCTTCGTCCGTACAGCCCTATTATTCCGTCTTCTCTTTCCCAACAGCTGTACTGACTGTCCAAAAGGCCTTCATAATCCGAAGCGGGTGCACAGTGATGTTTTCATCTACCAGCGCATCACAGCCACTCCCCTCAACTCCAGCACCAGCGGCACCAATGCACGTAACGTTATTCCCACAATACACCCCTCGAAGCCAGGCGAAGAAGATGTCTCGGCTGCAAAGTCGACCAGCCCATCAAAGCTCCAGCCTAGCACATCACAGACAGTCGAGACGCGCCCCATACCCAAAGTTCCCTCAGCCGCTGAACCCCGCCGGTTTCACTTCTCTCGACCACTGCTTACACCCACCTCTCTCATGACGACGGGCACAAAGACAGGAAAGCGATCTCGTAATAATGTACCGACAACGGTTTTCGTCGAACACAAACATAAGAGGTCGAGGACCGAGGATGTGCATATGAAAGATGCGGATGCTACGTCACCGACTGCGGCCGAGGAGCCGCCCAGAAAGTTGAAGCTGCCTGGCGCCGATCGCAAGGGGCCTCCGAGACCCGTAGCACAGATCAAGAAAGATGTTCCCAAGTCAGTTGAAGACAAGCACTGGGCGGCAGAGGACGATGAGCTATCGCGAAGAATGAATGCCTTTGCCCTGGAGATCATCGGCCAGAATCTGGCTGAGGAGGAGGAAAGGGACAGAAAAGCTGCTGCTGCCGCTGCTAGGAAGCCAGCTACATCAAGTCCTCACAAGTTCAAGCCCAAGCCCCCTGCCAAGAGATTTGCTGAACGTCATCCCGAGGTAATCGCCAAGTATGAGGAGTCGGCGCCACCCGAGCCCGATCAGGACGGATATGAGACGGCTAGTGAGGATGAGTACATAGTAGAGACTTATGTTCGTGTGCCGGCCTCGGTCCTCAGTAAAGATGTAGACCCCGAGAAGATTGGTCTGCTTGTATTCGGCAACGAGTCCGACGCGGAATTCTTCTATGGCGTAGAGGGAGACAGTGATGACGAGTGGCTTGAGGACGACGAAGACGAGAATGGCAAGTTATCCAAACCCTTCCCCACATAGTCTTAGTGTAGATGCTGACAATCGCATAGCTGAGAATTATTACACCGCCGATTATCCTGATGAGGATCTCGACTCGGGCGATGAGTATGGCCGCGGTGCCTACAATTACCGCGGCAATGCCTCTGACCAGGAAGAATTCGATGAGCGCGACGATGCGGGTTATGTTCTGGATCATGGTAATGAGGACAATAATGACGCCATATTGCCGACTGCGAATATGGGTCTTCAACCTCCTTCGGCATTTCGGTAGCTCCAATAAGTGTACGATCATCTATTAAGGACACTTCCTTATCTGTCATTGAGTCGTACACCCTTGACTATGCTTCGAAAGCGAGAAGGCCATTCATGTTGAAGGCTTGAACGTTGAAGTTGTCCAGGGACTAAGTTGTGACCGCAATATTTGGACGGAGGCTGCAAGCCTCTGCATGCCAGACTAAAGATAAGCTTCTTGAGCAGACTTGTGTTCTCGTTGGAGGTTTCGGTACTGGTGAATAACAAGTACATCATGCTCGACCTAGTTCTGATACCCTGCCTCCGCCCTTCCTTGCTCCCACTTGTACATCAATCCCCTCTTACTCTAAGCAAGAAAATTTGAGCGAGCTTCATCAAAGCTGGCTTCACTAGTCTGGTAATCAACTTACAAGGTACTTTATATTGCGGTAACAAACACTTGTGCCCCACCTATGCACATGAATCACAGTCGCATAGTGGAGTTGGACTATTTGCCAGGGTGGATGGACGATGTATACTCTTGTGGGCCAAATAGAAAACATGAATGCATATCTGGCTGGTGCCGAGCTGAGGTCATTTCACGATGCAATCAAAATGACTTGATAACCGTCTCGATTATCCGCACGTACTGGCACTGTGTCCGAGATCAAAAGTGTTGTATAGTCCTAGCACTCAAAATGCTCGCCAAATAGCACCTGCCACCGGGGTATCATCTGCCACGTCCTCTCGGTTCATCCTCTGGATCCACGCCGCTTCTTGCTTGAAGGCCGACTGCTCGATCTCATCCATGATGTCTAATTCCGCCAGCATATCGTGGACTTGATCTCGACAACAACCCACAATCACCGCCAAGCTGGACTTCTGCGGATTCCCGTCATCCTGGACAGGAAGGCTATCTTCCAACTGATTCAAATGCCTCCGCCACCCGTCCAACTTCCTCGCCAGCGACGAAACCTCTTCTTTCCAGGTAGGATCGATTTCGCTAATGAACGCGACTTCATCGCTTTCCATGAGTGCACCTAGTCCACCAGCCAGCCGTCTTGCCTCCACGGCTGTCATCATTTGGGCAACCCACTTCTCGAATTTTCGCACTACGCGGGCATGACGCCCGCCCGGCTCACTGAGACTCCAGAGGCCCGTCAGCACTCCATCAAGTGTCTGGATCTGATCATCCAAGCCTTTTCCGCCTCTATAACTGCCCCATGACTTCAAGGCAGCCAGGTTCCGTGCCTCTTCCACGGCCGCTTCCCGTTTGCAAGTCTCCGCGTTCGCATGCGCTAGATTCTCGAACCGCTGTCCTAGCCTTTGTCTTGCACTAGCATGCCACGAGGCCGATACGGCATCTGCGCCGCGATGGAGCAGATGGAGCTGTAAAAGTTCGGTCTGCAACTTCGCTGTTTCAGAGGATAGCGCGACATTGGCCGGCAATTTCGATGGTGTTGGCGGGGCGAGATACGATGAGGTCAGTGGTTTCGGCGCAAGGTTGCGCGCGGGGCTATAATGCTGCTGCAAAGTATTGAAAGCTGGTTTGAGGCGGGGAGCATCTGTTGCTTTTGGTTTGGAGGACCGTGTTGCAGCTGCGGATGATGTAGTGTTCGTGTTCAAGGCAGAAGTATTGACGACTGAGGATGCAGAAGCCTGGCGTTGCTGTGTCACGCGTGTGTTCACCGTATTGGACCGTCCAAGCACACGCTTGCTAGCCGCTGTAGTCTTTGTGGCGGTTGTAGAAGCTGAGTCTGTTGATCCGGCCGAGGGTGGCCGCGGCGCTTGCAACGAGGTCGTCGAGGCAAGAGCATTCACTGTCGATCTTGCGCGGGTGTGCGCGGTCGTTCGAGGTGATTGCGGCTTGCTTGTCGAGGGGCAGGCCGGATTAGTCGGAGTACTGGAGGAAGGACGAGCGGATAATGGCGGTAATGACGAAGACGGGGTAATCATCGACTTAGGCCGTGTCAGCCTCGAGCTGGTCGTTGGTATGCGCCGGGTGGGCTTGGCAGGTTCTGTCCCATTCTGAACGCTCTCTATTGGCTGTTGCCTTGCTGGAACGGGATTTGTCCGACTCAATCCAAAGATTCCTGAATTTGGTCGGCTTCTTGCGCTCGTAGCAGACGTTGTAGCTGTACCGCTCCCAGTCCCAGTCAATGCGGCCCGCGTGCGCGCGGCTGCTGTTACCGAGACGCCCGGCTTGGGAAGTTTGCTGGGCGATGTGTCTTGGTGTACGTCGATCCTCGAAGAAGATGCTGACGCAATGGCGGCTTTGCTCCTGTTGTCGAGGGTCTTCGTCGTGTCGTCGCTCCTCGAATCATCTTTCTTCGGCACGCTGCCGACTCGTGGATTCGGTTGACGCAAAGAGCGCGTTCGGTTCAGCCCTGTTGCTGAAGGCAAAGACGACATAGTTTCGGAAGTATGGTCTGACGTCTGCAGGATCGTAACCTAGTCTCAAATCCTTGATCGTGGTATTCTGGCCATCGCGTGCCTGTTTGAGTTCTGGACATTGTTTGAAAGTAGATGTCCAGACCATTGCCGCGGATGTGGTTACTGGCAGTTGCGCCGCGTTGGAGGGCCCGTCCGAGGACTTGGCACGCTAACGGCACAGGGATCAGGGGTCAGGGGTTGACAACTAAATGGTCCTCCAACGACATCTCTACTTGGTATGTGTTTGTGGTCCATCTTCGAACCAGACACTGCGTCAACTCACTACTTCGAATTGCAACGGATTCGACTTTTTAATTTTCAACGCTCTGTCATTGACGTAGATATCACAGTCTCGTTCTGGGCTTGAAGGCAGATGCTAGGGTGGCACGGAAAGCCGCTGCGTGAGAGCCGCCTAACCGGCACGTTTCATGGAAGCCTGCTGAAAACAAATCGACATAATATTTTTCTTGGATGTACATCCTCTGCTCTGTTTAATACAGAAAGTTGTTGGAGGATACGATTCAACATCCAACAGATTCTTGACTTTTCCAGCCATGAGGCGCCGTTTGTGCCTTTGAAGTAACATAGCGCACCCAAAACACAAGGGGCCTGCTTGGTGAGGGTAGTTGCAGCTGATAGGCTACTAGAACCATAACAAGAAGCCGACTCTATCATACTTGATATTCTGTGATTGATCGATGGGCCCTTCACCTGAGGAGCCCTTGCCGTGCCGTCAACGAAATAGCGGACGGCCGAGACTATATTAGCAAACGACCCTCTTAATTGATCGAATGGCATGTGCCAAGACCCATGGGAGTTAAATTTCATGCAAAGAAGCAGGACATTTAAGCTTAAGCTGATGCACTGCTAGCATTGTGAGTGGTGGCCGCGCGAAACCTTTGCCTGAATATCGAACCACAGCGTCAAGAGCTGCAGCATCAGTGCAAGAATGGATCTAAACTTACTAGAATATCAACATTAATGCCTCTGGTGATTCTGTCGTTGTGGATCTTTCATGCACAATGTCATTCATGGTCATCGAAGCCCTAGCCTATGTACAGCTTCCATGCAATCATCCAGCTCTTTATTTATAAGTTCGGAGAAACAGATGCGATCTCTGCGATCTGTTAAATGACTAACTGACTAACACCCTCCCTACATAATAAGCAAGATTAATTTAACCTTCTGCAAGGTTTGATGTCAAACAATTTAGCCCACAATCTAACGCATAATAAACATATGTTTAGCCAGCCCTTTATTACCAAATCCGGTGTTCAGAGTGCATATACTTCTATGAGGAGACTTTGTTTTGCTTCATTCATCCTACCAATAAGCTGGATTGAAGAAAAGAAAGAGAGAAGCTTCTGTTGCGTTGTACTGAGAATATGTTATCACATGTGCCCTGTAAGATCAGCCAGACCGAACCGGGTAAATAGGGTCGTAGATTCCAAACACTCCGCGTATCGCTCCTCATCACTCCCGGGCGGAATCCCACCCAAATTCCCCGAGTACACTTCATAGGGCTCCAGAATTTGAATTCACGCTGGCCTGCGACGATGAAATAAGGTTTAGTAGCCCTTGTCGCACGTGCGCAGCCCCAGCCTGTTGCTTGTTATCAATTGAACTGTGACCCAAGCATTGGGTAGGGCTGGAGCCAAGGGTTAGTATCAGATGAGGTATTTGATAGAACTGGGTAGCCAGTTTCTTCCTTGCCACATATTATTTTGCGATCCAGGCATTGATGTCCTCCGCATGTTTCAAACTTGCTAGAAGAGTTCGGCAAATTTTCCTAATTGCCTGTGTGGCCGTTGAAAAGCTTAATTTGTTTTAACGCATGTTGGTTATTTCGACACAAGTTACTGGTAGGATGGATAAACAGAAACATTTTTCTCATTCAGCCATGGATGTACTAGACAGCAGGCCAATTCCCGTCTTCAGAAGCTACTCGGCGTATGAACGACTTGGAACATAGTATCTGAGGTACCGCAAAAACAATGTCATCCACCATTTCACTGAGAGATGAAGGGCAGAACATCAAGTAGATGCCATTCTGTCCTGTCGTTTCCTCGTGACATCAGTTTATCGTTGTCTACTTGGGTAGACTTATTCGCTCTTTCAACAAGCCTCATTCACATGGGTCTACCTAATGTGCGAATAGATTCCCTCGGGAGGTCCATACCTTGTGCAGCATAAATGCTTCTTATGAGTGGCCATTTCGTTTGAAATAGTAGAATGACTGGTCTCAGAAAGTCTTTCAATAGGAACCCATGTGCCCAATGGATGTCTGTGTCAATTACAGCACGTAGTTACCCGACTTGGCACTCAATTACCTCACTTGGCTTGCTTCGAACCATCTTTTCATGTCACATATTTCATGGAAGACAACACTAAGCAAACGTTAAAGTTTGAGCTACAATTCGTTACAAGCTACATTTCGGGGACATGGAGTAGCAATGGTGTGAATTTCAGGGCAAACAGAAACATCTGAGTTGCGTTTCACAAAGAGCTCGACTCGGTACACTGCCTACACAACTGTTCACTTCATGCTGTATTTACAAAGGTCGGGCTGACCGTCAACCGAGTATGCTTTGTATACCTGCAGAAATGTACCTGCCCAGACCTGCGAAACACTTGTCAAGTTGTCGACCTCACTTCATTGCAGGCCAACCCCGCTGTCGTTTAACTTTCTCGGAGAAAAGTGACTTTGACAGCACGGACAAGCGGGTAAAGTCGAATGAGCAGATTAAGCGGTGGCTTCCAGGAGCCTGGCAATCGGATCAGGCGGGATCTCCGCTCGGACAGCGCTGTATAACCTGAAAACTTTGTCACATCAAGCCTTTTTTCGTCCCACGTCCAGCCTTATCACAAAGTGTACCTTGCATTCGATGCTTCGCAGAATTTGGCGTTGCCGGGGAGGGCGACCCCGGAATTATCGAGTCTAGAACTTTGAGTCTCTTCCCTCGTGGCTGACGGGCCTGAAACTGTGCTGAATTTTTTTTTAACCTTGCGCCTCAAGCTCATCGTCGTAGCATATAGTGCGAGTGTGCGCCTGCCAGTAAGTTTCGAACGAGGCACCAGGCCGGTCCATAGCCCTTCCGGTTTATGCTATCATCACACTTTTGGATTATGAAGTCCGTGGGATTGGTGTCGGCATCTATATTATATACCGCGTCGAACCTGACGCCTTATGTTAAAGGTTCATCATATAGATAAAAACTCGGTAGTAAGTATGATAGATTCTCTCGTACTGTGTACTATTAGCCCTGTTCGTTTATGCTATACGGAACCACCCAGCTACTCGGTAATGGATCTCCAGCGCGCACGAACCACGACGCGTCTATGGTGCCAAGTCAGTAATATATTGTAATCTGATAACGATGATTGAAACGAGACTAGGGATATCACCAAGAAGGACTTTGGTAAGGATGATGCATAGGATTGACGGCAGGCGTCATCCGAACTCTATCAGAGGTTTAGTTCAAACAAGAACAGGGTATAAGCTTTATCATTTGGGACGGGCTCGCGGGAACATGAAGCCTGACTTTCGAAACACTGAGCGCCTCTTCGCACCGACGCGTCATTCCACGTGGCGAGACGCGAGACTGATGCGTTCACGGAATCAGACTCTCGGCAAATGTGTGCCTCTACGATAAGGGTGTCTCCCAATGGCGTCAAGACGAAGCCCGCTTGCTTGATGTACGAGCCTTTCAGGAAGTCTTGGGCGTGCAATACGGAAAATTCAGTTTGACATGGGCTTCGTGACTTTAGCGGATTTCATTGTGGTGTACACAAAATGATCACTCCCTCTGCCTTTGAGATATGACGACTCCCGAAGGTCGCTCCACTGCATCTAGAAACGAAGGTGTGTGACACAATGTTTTACGCCAAGAATGATCTTGCTGGGACGGCACGATCTGGTAACAAAATGGTGGTGTGTTGGGGGTGTGCCAACCACCGGTAGGCTTGGCGACGGACGTCAAACATGCTGTGGTGCTCTGCAAACAGATTCCCATGCCTGGAAACGTGATTCATGAGGAGGACTCATGAGGAGAGCAGCTCAAGCTGTGACAAAAGAAGCACCGAAATGTCTAAAGTGCGGGACCTTGTTGCACGACCCTCTCGGATAGCGGGCATGTGACGGCAGTTGAACAGATCTACATCGTTCTTTGGCTCCCTGACCGGGCCCTAATAAACTTCGAATGGCGAAAGAGCGTCGCACATGCTTCGCCAGTGTGCTTGTGTGCTCTTGTGCTGAAATTTTAAGTTCATGTATCGCACCTGAGTTGTAGGAAGCTTTGACTTCTCGACAAGACTCGCAAAGCCTCGGGTCGATATTAATCATTGGCAAGGCAGACTACAATGTTTGACTGCAGCTCTCTGTAAGCCTTGCGAGGCTGGAGCGGGCCCGAGGAGCATGGGACACGTACGGCGGCATATGATGGTGCACGACCACGATCGCCGTGCAGGTTAGGGCGTCTTGTGCACTGTCGCAAGTGTGGTCCCGGGTTTTGGGTTGAGACCAGGTTCCAGGAATCCGGTCACTGGATCATGTGTGCCACCAAGACACAGCTTGTGACTTACAACGACCGGTTACTCAGTTCGTTCCGAGGCAGGCAGGGTCGTACTGACGGGGCTTTAATCAGTAGGCGGCGTCGATGCCCAGGTGGGTAATGTTGGCAGCATGATTTATTACCCAGGTAGGCGTATTATACATTTCCTACCATCCCTGGTTGGGTATCCCACCGTCGCTTTTGATAGGACCCTGTGATGCTGTCTAAGACGGCAAGTTTCGAAATGGGAGCACAGCGTCAGCGTCGACGTCGACATCGAGTTTGTCCCAGATCTCCATAAGGTATGATTTCCGAGAGGATATGATTTATTGGTACAGTGCCACCCGTCAACATTGCCTACCTTGTTATTCGCCTGAACCGTGACGAGGGTAGGCCCAGTTTTCTGGCGTCCTTGCGTATGCTGTGTACGATGATGAGTATGTATTGGGGAAGGGGGTTGCTGTTTTTATTCAAGATGAACCCGGCCTACTTGTTCCGGGATACTATGTAGAAATGAAGTGGAAATAAGCAGCTGGTCCAAGGTTCCACGGGAGCGGGTCGTGATGAAGTCCTAACTTAGAAATGATTTATTACCCCGAGTTGGGGATCCGTTCTTTGCAGCGGTTTGTGCCTGGGTTGGCTCTTACATAGTACCTGACAGCCTGGCTCTTTCGGTACTATTAGGTAGGTAGGAACTATTATAGTATTAATATGAATATTACTAGCACTGGTGGCGGTACCACATTTCGCTTACAAGTCATTCTAACCAGGAAGTCCCTGCCAGAGCGCTGTCTGGTGCTAGACCCTGGATCCATGACTGCCAAGCTTGTTCCAAACTGGGAACTCAACCTGCAGAAAGTGTAAACGTCTTTTCTGTCCGCTTTTACGCACAAACCACACGAATCACCAAGCCTCTTTGCCAGGAATACCCTCTGCGTCTCACTTGGGATGCTCGAGCTTGCTCATGTCGAAGCTTCAACTCCCGAGCTTCCTTTTGGCCACTGGAGGGTCCAAGCGCCGGTAGAGAGGTACAGATCACATTGAAGCCTTTGCCCTCCCTTTCCCTCGGCTTCATCACGGGCTAATAACGTGCAGTTTGATGTGGGTGCCCCGAGTCCCGTCACTCATGCTGTTTGACCAGTCTCCATGCCACGCTGTCGATGCAACATCTCGACTCGCACTTGGACCCTCCGAGTCCCAGATTCCAGGAACATTCAACACCCTCTGCCCATCCCCGGTCCTGCACGTCAGGTCCCTGCCAAGCTGCGGCACACGCTACAAGCTGCATGTTTGCCTGTCCAAGAGAAGTGGCCCCCAGAGTACCGTACCCACCCTATCAAACTTACTACCTCGGTGGATCACTTTCAACCAGTTGCCGAAAGTCTGGCAAACAGCACGCCTCGCACGAGATCATACGGTCTTCAAGATCTATCGGTCCCACAAAGGCCTTCTAGATCGGAATGGCATCAAGCGTGGACCGACTGAGTTTGGCCTTTGCGGCCAGATTGACGTGTTCAACACCGTCTCCACTGATCCGGCGTTTCTCATCGTCGACCACGTCCACCTGCCTTCTTTGAAAGGCTACCACCGTGACCTCATCTGGCCGTGGATTACGCAGTGGCTCGTCTTGACCAGAAAACCAAGGACAAAGTAGGCTACGCACGCGCACGCACACAGCACTCACATTCACTTAGCACTACGAAACTTGAAACTGCGGCACCAACCGCATCGCTTTATGGGATGCTAAATTGATGCATTGGAAGTCTTCCGGTCAATCCCGACCGAACTTTCACGGCTTGGCGTAAAGCAAGGACGACCGCTTCGCAGGGCCATCCATGGAAGTCAAAGTTAACCCCAGCAGTGCCATACAGCGCAGACTAAACACCAAGCAACGCCAACGTCGCAGACGCCGTTGCTCGAGTGTACTGCGTTCTTCCAGACCGGTACGATGGTACGACAACCAGTACCTTACATGATCATTAACGATATGGCATATGCAACCAGATTTCAAGTTGACACGTACCTTTCTGGGAACCAGCTGAAGAACTGTCAATCTCATTTATTGGCTAAATTGGGCCTTGGCTCCATACAGCAGGAGGGGATCGGAGAAAGAATATACGCCAAAACTTGGTCTGGCGCAAGGTTGTACGTTTCAGTGTCGGTCACCGGCCTACGAGCAATAGGAATCTGCTTGACCTCTTCTCAACAACACCAACAACACCAACACCAACAACACCAACACCAACAACACCAACACCAACAACACCAACACCAACAACACCAACACCAACAACACCAACACCAACAACACCAACACCAACACCAACAACAACAACTACAAAAGGGGGCGAGTGCTGCCATCGAGCAAATGTCAAGTTATCAGACCAGAGCATTGGAAGACCCACCTTTCATCAACAGACAGAACCCTCACGGCAGCGCTGGTCTCGCGATGGACCCATATGTTTGTCCTGTAACCTGGAAACATCACTAAACCTTGTCTATTATGTGCCAACAAGGGTCCTAGAGTAGCAGTCTGCAGTGCTCGTTTGGATCCAAGCCACTAGAGCACAGCGTACTATGTAGTTGAACGGTCTATCTCACGCAGGCCGAATCCTGGCATGTGGAGCTCAGCCCAACAAGCCCCGATTGCACGCTACCGAGAGTGGGTGTGCTGCGCGAGCTGTAGACGCCCTTGTCGTCCCAAGAGGGGCACTAAAGCGGGATGGATCAAGCTACAGTCCTTGTGGCCAGCGCACTGCCGCCGAACGGGTCCTGCCATTTGTTTCGTGGGCTCAATTTATCTCTTCATGCCCCTGTCTCATCCTTTCCCATAGTAACTGTGGTAGATGTGCTGCTAGTCTTCTCCACATTCTCCATGCGGACATGTCCAGAATACTGAGCATGCCTCAAACTCTGGTTCACGGCACGGTACATGTCCGGGAGAATTAAGCCTCAATTGGACAAGATGATCTCTTGTTGGACCAGTCGTTCCAGACGCGCCTGATCATATTATCGATCGGCGTATTGCTATATTATACTGTATAATATTGTATCGATGTGGTCAGGCACAGAACCTACCCCTGTCCATCCGAGGGGCCGTCCTATAACTACTTCGGCAGCAAACACACTAATAAATATCCTGGGGTCGACGTCAACAAGCCCGCAGCTTTCCCCAGATATCAAGCGCTGCTGTCTCCAGTTTCTTTTCCTACAGCTGTCCGTCCGGGGTGTGCTACTTTTTTCTCCTCCACCTTCACCCTGATCCAGTTGTAACATTTGTTTCTGACTGCACAACTATTCAAGCTACCCACACAGCTGGCCACCCACAACGACAACGGGTATTGGCTCGTGACTTTTGTCCTGTCCCACTTTCCTGCGCATACCCGGTTATACTGCCAGCAAACAAGCAATCAGCATCTCGAAAATTTCAAACGACAAGTCACTCGAGGCGGCCACCTGCAGTCTCGAATTGTTGCCTGCAACTTGCCCATCCATTCGCTTTGACCTGACTTTTCTGTGTTCTACCCGAACCTCGAGACACTTCTGGCAATGACCCAATCCCACTATTGACCCAAATTCGCAAGACATTGTGGAAAGCGGCAGAGACACGTCACACAAGACTACTGCTTCCCACACTTTGCTGTACTATCGATTCGTGAGAAATCGACAAGCCCAAGGCATCCAGTCGGCTGGAGTTGCTGCATTTGTTGCAGCACACCTTTCCAAAATCGATCCTTTAAGGCCTACATCATCATCCCATGACCGCTGTTTGTAACACCGTACACAGTTGGGATCTCAGCATGATGGAAGCTATGGCGAGACCCATGAACCAATGGCATCACGAACCATCGGGTGCACCCAAGCAAGGCTCCTTCCCAGACTTCAAGCCAAGCTTAGATGACCGACGAATCCCTCGAATGTCTACTCCTCCAAGATTTCCCCTGAAGCTGCCTTCACCTCAAGCCAGCTCATTACGACACGACTCCGTGCACAGCAGCCATGTCAGCACACCGTCACCATTGGAGCGCTCGCCACCAGGCCCTCCCGCCTTCTTGGATGCACATCCCTTTTCTGGAGGTCCACAGGGAGCCTACCACGACTATCGCAGCTCTTCAGTCCATTCAAGCCCCGCTATGAATGGCAGACAAGATTCGAATCTTGTGAGGGCGAGAAAATTGAGCGAAGTTTCGTCGTCTACCAGTCAATATGTCCTCGCCAGGACACCACAGTTGACCAGTTTAATAACAAGCCAGTCTGGAAATTACGTTCCAGGACCACAGACACCGGGGCCGAATCAATCCCCTCAGCAAAATTCGCAGGCAACAACTCCATCCGAGTCGCACGCCCAATCACCTCGACACCAGCCACGCAATAACATGGCGGTGCACGCTCTATTAAATGATGAGATTATTCCAAGTGGCTTGTCTGCGAAAGCTGCAGCCCCAGGTTCTCATGATGAAATGAAATACGAGCTCTCTTTGCGACAACAACCGGTCAATGCACGTTCCTGCGGGTTTGGTGATAGGGACCGCAGAGTTGTGGATCCTCCACCCATTGTTCAGCTCAAAATTCACGCAACAGGCCTATCTCGTGAAGAGGTCGGCATGAAGCTGAGGTATCCAATGAACATCGTACATTGTTCTATCTGGAGCGAAAGTGGTGCGGAGGAGATGTCAGGGATGCCGGACGAATACACACGCCAAAAGCGTTTGATGGGAAATTTGGTGGCTTCTCCATTTGTGGGCGTTGACGAACACGGCCAGGAAGGCTGCTTCTTCTGTTTTCCAGACATTTCTTGTCGAACGCCAGGCAAGTATCGACTCAAGTTCAGCCTCATTGCTCTCGATTCGAGGCCGGGGGCGAAATCGCCCGTGAAAGTCGAGGTGCTCTCCGACATCTTCCAGACTTTCAGCGCCAAGGAATTTCCTGGCATGTCGGAATCGTCTGCCCTCGCCAAGACTCTGAAACAGCAAGGATGCAATATTCCGACCAAAAAGGGCAATGAGAAGGGCGGCAAGCGGGACGACAGTGATGATTTCTCAGACGAGGACGACCTGCCTCGTAGAAAGCGGACGAAGAACAACCAGTGAGGACTGCGCCCTCAATTTTCTCTGCATTTCTCTTTTTTTTTTTTCCTTCTCTTCTTCAACTTACATCCATGGCTTGGGATTCTCATGGGACGGGTTTACAGGGTCCTCCTTCGATGCAAATTGTAGGACCGGACACGCCCTCGATCCCCTCTGCTCCATTCTACCGGCGGCGATTCATGGGCCGGCTTCAATTCTCACTCGCAGCGGCCTTCTTTTTGGATTTTATTATTTATTTTATCACATGGCACCAAACGACAAATTTCGCACAATTTCATTCCTTAACATGGATTCAGTCAGAGGGCAAAGGAAATAGAGTGGCGTCATATACCCCGACATTGGTGATGCGACCTGATTTTGGTGGTCGACTGGGGACTTGGGCTTTTCATTCGAGTGTTTCGTTTGCCTGGAATGAGAGAAGCCGGAGTGCGGAGTAACATCAATAGAAAACCCTGGAAAACAGCGACTGTTTCATGGCGTTTCTGTGAGGTATCGGTGCACGCAACAAATACTACGTCGGCGTTGAGAGCGGGAAGGAGTGTACGCCTCAATTCCGCATGAATGTACGGTCATACTTCAACTTGGCAGTGGAGTTGGAGCGAGGTCTTGGTGGACACATTTTTAGGATGGATTATGAAATTAAGATGACCAATCAGGGCCATGCGACTCTGCCTATGGACTTGATCACGGCAGTTGTACATGGGTCAGAGGTCTGGGAAATTTGTGTTGGGGGATTTTCAATTTCCCTTTTGCCTCTTGGAGTTCATGGTTGTGTGGACTTGCCGAGCTGAGAGAGTATGCGTCGTCTTACATTCCTCTGGGTCTCTCGCCGGCGGGGTTGCGCATTTTCTGATAGACAAATAAGATAGGAAGCCAATTGCTTTCACCTCTCGAGTCCATCTGCCCCGGTTTGGCGAATTACCGAGATATTGAAACCTCTGCGATATGTCACACAACGCCATCAATAAATGCCAGTCGACTAGGGGCTTGTCGCGGCCTGGCATAACCAGACAAACCGTACGGGCAAAAGATTTCTGGATCTAGGCATGGCAGCACGCAACTTTGTTCACCAGCAATCAACTTCTGAGAATGCCCCGCTGTTCCGCAACTGACGCGGTTTTCGTTTCGACCAACGGCGAAATTGAATTGCCTTTCAGTAACTAGCTACCTTTCTGGGACGTGATCTCTGGCCTTCCTATCAGCTTTGCCGCAGACTACTGCCAACCACTTCAAGAAAGGGAGAAAAGAAAAACATACTCCACTCATACCATTCCAAAGACCAGATCTATATTAGGCGTCAGCCCTAGACGGGGATTGGTCCCGGCAGATGGGGAACTGCCAGATGGCCGGGAATGTCGATCTCGGGGGCCAATTAGGTGCCCATGGTACCTAACTTGTTTCATCAGAGAACAGGTCTTCCATACAGTTTTCTAAACTTCCAGGGACGAACGGGAAATACTCACTGCTCCCCTTACCTCCTTCCACCCCCACCCCCTCCCCCTCCCCCTGGCTGACCGGCTTTCTGGATCGGGACTAAAACCACAAGGGGGGCTTACGAAATTGCATTCCACCTTAAAGGATGCCCGAATGGGAAGTTAACAAGCCTTAACGGGCGCTGAAAACGACCAGGCTAGAGTGTCAAGCCACCCTCAATCAAGCCCTACGGGGCCCTACGGGGCCCTACGGGATCATAACGACCGGGCTACAAATTGCCCCGCCATCCCGCCGTGATGAGATGAAAAATTTCCTTCCCGATTGGAAGACTTGTTGAAAATCTCAAACTCGGAGATTTCTTGAGGGCGCGGAAAGTCTATGCTGATGCAGGAAATATGCACGTCTATCACCCGCGCGCTGGCCTAGTGGGAGTGAGCCGTCTCGTCTGATCTAGCAGAAGAAGCTTTGGTCAATGACAGTATCCTATAAGGTGACCTTCAGGGTACCAGAATACTGTACCGTAAGGCAGCCAGGAGGAACCCAGTGGAAGAGACTGGCTTTTGGCTGGCCCCAGGCAGGTTGAAGTATGCTTCGCGCGAGCCAAGGTGAGAAGGTTCTTGGGTATGCCACACCCTGCAACTGGTAGTATTGAGGGAAAGCTCGGACCGAATATATAGTGGCAGTCCTTCAATTGACAGACAAGGGCTTCCCTGCACCGGCATATCTGATCTCGGGACCGTAATCCGTTCCAAATTTGATATAATCCCCCGACTACTTTCTGCCAATTCTCAGATGAATTGCAAATTGAGGTGGCAGTACCGGGCTCGCTGTTATGACAATTTGCATGGGGGGGGCCAACAATTCGGGATCCAAGGCGCTGATCCGGGGGCGCCCCACTGAAGGCTGCGCCCCGGAGCCGCTGTGGATTCAACAGGTACAGGGTCGTCTCATGTGTTCACGCGGCGCCATTGTTTGACAGATATCGATGTTAGCCGCTGGTCTGTTGTCATGTTGTTGGGTCGCTTGGGAAACCAGACGAGTGAGAAAGCGGGGCATCCACCGGATCAGACTGAGGATGAACGTGTTTTCAGCAGCTGTAAGTCGTAATGCACAGCAGGTAGTACATGAGCATGCAATGACGTTCTGAACTAGAGGCATAGGCGATGGAAGAAAAAGAAAACAAAAAGAAAAGGGAAAAAACCAATTAGACTTTCTGGTGATCGACGATCGGCCTGTCAACCAGGTAGAACCAAATCTTTTGATCGATCTGAGTACAAGTAGTTGACATCGGGAGTATTTCTGAATCCGGCAACCTTCCCAATGACGTCTGGCTATCCATGGTTGTGTGCTGTACGATGAGTAGTGTCAACCGGTTATTTGTGCTGTGCAAGTATCGGGTACTCCTGATCAACATATGATCGGTATACCTGTGTCGCGAACTGTACCCAAATAGTCGACGCACATGATCAAGCCAAAGTGTTGAAAGCTCTGGAGCCTGTGAGACACAATCTGTATGTGATACAGTATGTTGCTTCTTCCGACCACTACAGACTGTGTTGAAGCCTGCCATATGGCTCACTATTGAGTCAAGAACTTGGTTCACCCACAGCAAATTTCTTCGGAAGGTGGTGATCGAACTTGGAAGATTCACCCAAAGAATGTGTTCCAGCGGTCACGATCATCCACCTGACTTGAGCCAGAATGTGAAGGCGCACCAAAGCATTGCAACACGACAAGGAATCCTTACTTCGCTCTCTCTTCCCTTTCTTCTTGAGTCTCTCTTTTTTTTCTTATTCTGTTTTTTTCGCTTCCAGCATGGTATCATTTCAAATCACTAGCACTCCTTGGCTGGCATCATCTCTAATACTTCGACAAATTAGTCGCCAACATTCGCTTTGATGAAGGCCGACAGGTCCTCTCCATCAGCCAGTCGTAACCACTCTTTGCTCAGCATCTTATGCTCGGTCCTCTGCTTTTGCGAGAGATCGTTTCTCGCTGCAGCTAGCGCCTCTAGCTCGCCTAGTTCCTGGCATGCTTCAGTGTCCCCAGAGACTGCCGCCTTAAGCAGGTATACCCGCCTCTCGGGACTATCTCGCGGCCCATCCATTAGCTTTGCGAGCATGAGGAATCCAACCGGATTATCGAGCTCCAAGGCGGCGACCTTGAATAATTTCAGGGCCTCTTCAGTAGTCTCTCGGCTCTGCACAAGGATGTTGGCTTGCCCCAGGATACAGCTGACTTCCCATTCCCACCTTGGCTGTCTGGGTGGCGGGAGGGTAAAACGCCGGTCTGCTGCCGCATCGACTGCGTCACTGTTGGTGACACAGTCCGACGTGGCCGCTGACGCCTGGGTCCCCTTGCCGGGGACAACGGCTGCGATCTCCTTAGTCACACTCCCATTCTCGCGCTGTCGCGTCTGCCAGGCCGTAGTAGCTTGGCTAAACGCGGCCAGAGCCTTCAGACGACTCCCCTTCTCCACGCTTTTCGCATGAATGATTCCCTGCAATGTCAAAGCATCGGGATCTGTCCCAGCTTTCACAATTTCTTGGAACCGCGCGTTTGCTTCGCGGTACATGACGGTGTTTGCAGCTCGATCGAACATGTGGGGCGGAACACTTCTGAAGACGCGGACGAGCGACAACGTGGATGGTGTGTAGCCCAGTTCTGACGCAGACCGTAGCATGTGTGTACCCAAACGCCACCCGGTCGTGGTGTTTCCGGAGAGAAGTAAAATTCCGATCCAGTGAAGCATGAAAGGTGAGAGATTGTGTTCTGAGACGGGGGATTAGCGCGATGAAAGTCACTCGGCACATGTTGACTGTCCTGCTCGGCCTGACTGGAAGTTTGAAAGACGCCTACCCTTTTCTAGCTTTGGGCGCCATTGGCTCTCATACTGTGTGGCGATGGATACGTAGCGGCGAGCACCATCTACACACTGTAAGGGCGTGAGATGTTTGCACCCCAGGCCCTCAAGATTATTCACCCACTCTTGCAGAGGGGGAATGTCTTTGGTAGAAAAGATGAGTCTAGCCGGCTGCCTGTTGGAATGGCTGTTATCTTTGGCCGGTATTCTGGGTGCGCGCGACGGCGCTACCGACGATGGCGATGCCGTCGATCTTGGTGATGGTGGTTCTGCCGGGCGGGAATTGGGGTTGAGACGTTTGGTAGCATATTGACGCTTCACTTGAGCGTCGCTCTTTAAAGGGAAACCTGCCCATCCTTTCCAGGTCGCATGAGGTGTTCTTATCTTTCGACATGTGCTGCACAGCAGCCTTCTGGCTGGGCCATTTGTGTGGAGGGAGCTCATGAGACAAAGCTCAGGAGGGCGATCAAGAAGTCGACGGGCCGCGAGACGGGCGAGAGAAGCTGTCGTATTTCACGGACAGCAACACTGAATCATGGTACTCGACGTCAACCTGGGATTGAGCGCCGATCGCCCGATATTATTGAGTCTGAAATGTCATTTCTGGAAGATGTGATGTATCGGTGCTGAGCATCAAGTCGTTGAAAGCGGGCCCAGTGAACATGAGGCTTAGTAACCCAATTTTGCTCAGCTTTATCGATAAGAAAAAAAGTTCAACTTCATTCATTCACACTTGCGACTTTCCGTCGTCAATGTCAGTCATTCCATCCCATCAAATGCATGATTATCTCAACGTACTTCTTCATTGCATCGCTGTACAGTTCTACTCGAGGACAAAATAGAAGTTGAAATCTCGTCGTTTGTCTACCTAATTCTAGTATCTAAACCCCCCCAGGTTACGATTTTGCGACAAAGATGGCAAAGTCCAAATCCACGACCTCGACGCCCAAGGCCAAATCAAAGGTCTCCTCCTCCACACCAAAGTCCGCCCCAGCCATACCCGCCGTCCTCACTCTGCCCTCGCCCTCCGACCCAGCCCACGAAGACAATGACGACGATCTTTCAGACGCAGCTTCCGCGCCCGTAGCAGCAGAGGCAGCAACCCCAGCGCGTAAACAGGCCAAGCGCAAAGCCCCACAAGACGACGCTCCGGCCACTACCACCAACAGCAGCAGCAGCAGCCTCTCCAAGAAGCCCAAGGTCTCGGTGCACACTGAACAAGTCGCGCTCACATCCACCTCGGCCAGTGGTAAGAAGGCCACTCAGAAACATCGTAACGTCCGCATTGAGATCCCGGCGGCGTCCGTCTCAACGCCATCCAAAGGAAAGCACATTGTTTTCAATGACGCCGACGATAATGCCGAGGAGGACCCGAGCGAGTTCTTCACCCCGCAAGAGGACGTGAAGACCAACCCTCTGGAGTCGCAGCTTTCCAAGGCCGCGGGCAAGGCGGACAATCAAGAAGAGGGGGCAACCAGTGATGACGATGGTGATGATGATGATGATGATGATGACGACGATGATGCGCCCGAGGCAGTATCTACATCCACAGCCGCCGCACAGGTCCTGAAAGCTACACGAGCCGCGGCGCGTGCCGTGGAATCACAACAAGATGAGGAGCGGCGGAAAAGACAGGAGCGGGATGCCAAGTTCAGGAAGCAGGCCGAGGCCCGAAAGAAACAGCAGGCTTCCGCCGCGGCGGAGGCTGATGGCGAGAGCGACGACGACGACGACGACGACGACGACGACACACCCGCCAACAAGAAAAAGCAGTCTGAGCCTCGCCTCGTCACATCACTAGCTACGTCGTCGCGCAAGCGCCTCGACAGGCGCAATTTACCCTCCGTGCTACCGGACGAGTTCCTCGAGTCTGACTCTGAGGAGGAGGAGGATGTGGAGGAAGCGAATGAGGGCAGTGGGAGGGCGAAGAAGATCACGTTCAACACAGCGACTCGACAGGTTGCAAAGGCGGAACCCCGCCACCCGGCTGACCAGCGAGTGGGCGCGACGGTGTACCGGGTGATGAAGAAACAGGGCGAGGCGAAACTCGCGCCAAGGGGCGGGAAGTATTCGAAAAATGCAAAGGAGATGCTCTTGGGAAGAGGGAGGACAGTGCCGAGGACTGCGGTGAAGAAGAAGGGCTTTTTGGTGAGGTGATTACGGGAGAAAGTGTGAAGTCCTTTGGGCGCAGTGATGGAGTGAAAGCATTTCTGTAGGAAAAGGCCCGGTGAATGGGCATACGCTCACGAGCTGGCACGGGAACAACAGTGTTGCTCACTCTGTGTCGATTTCAAGGACGATAGCGAGCTAGATCGTTCACAATCTCATCAAGATTGCTCTTTTCCGACAGTGGGATTGGATGTGGACAAGGTTTGCATCACCCGTGGCGAGATGCTGGGCATGTCGGCCGCGCGACGGAGTATTTCTCGTCGGTAGAGACATCTACCCTGCGGTGGACTCATCAAGCTTCATTCAAATTTGCAGCCAACAATGACTCGCTCAGGCGCGTAAAGGACTACTACCACTACCACCGTGATACCTGAGCCGCGGCATGATCCGCGGCATTCGCGGCTTGTGGAGCCTCATCTCACAACAGCAACTCATCATAATGTCTCAGTAGTGTTCTTCGGCCTTGATAGCATCAATCCATGGAGCTTTCATCAGCGTGACAGCCCAAGATTGTTGGGGCGTCAACCCACGTTCCGAGACACTGTATCTGCGAAGTGACGGGCAAATGCAATAGGTCTAGATGTGGAAGAAGCAAAGTAAGGAAAAAGAAATTCCCAACGAAACGGGCCCGGGAAGCGGTGGGGGGTTGGAGGGACAGGAGAATAGTTGGGGTTCGAAGTGGTCATGTCTTTTTGAATTCTTAAAAATTATCAATAAAGCTTATACAGTAGTATCTCATCAAATATGTCTCTTGGGTCAGAGCCTCATATATGTCCATGAAGTATATGACCACCTTAGACAAAACTTTGCCAACAACGCCTGGTCTGCCATAGGTAAAGGTCAGACCCCTGTTTCGTACCGTGCCCCAAACGCCGGCTCCATCTAAAGTAGAGACGGACCAAAAATAAAATAAAAAATAGACGGACGTGAACAGTCTCTGCACTGTGTCGAAAGCAATTGGCCCATCTGTCACGTTGGGTATGGACTGTAAGCCACTCCATATATGCGCCACCAGTAGTCTCTTCCCAATGAAACTCTCATGTAGATCAGTCCAATAACCCTTTCCAGTGGGTGAAGCCAATGTCCTGATGCAGAGGAGTCAACTATCTCCTACCAGCTCCCCGTGGGTGTGGCTCGGTGTGGGTGAGCCTGACATCGTAACGAAATCCAAAAAAGCGGGTATCAATAACGCCCAAGTCCTTTGAAGCGAAGCAAATGGTGCATAGTGTTGTGGTAAAATAAGAGATCGAAAAAGTAAAAGAAGACATAACGCTCGATCTTGTGTCGACTTTCAGGGCAGGTCATCCAGGGACAGAAAAGTTGCACCCGAATGGCGTTATATCAAGGAATTCACTGCGATGGCCAACAGTGTCGTCAACAATAGAGCCATGGACGGTCCCTGGCTTATAGTTGAAAAGGCCCCACTCGTTGTGATAGCCTCAGCAAGTGTCGTATTTGCAAAGTCTGCCCCACACAGCTCATCCACCATTTCGGCCGCAGAAGCATACGTGTCCGCAATGGGTTGTTTCCGGTTCGCGGTCGCCACATGGTAGATACTCATGGTGTCCTGCAGGCACGTCCCGCAGAGTGGCACCACACCGCCGGGCAAGCTCGAGTTGAGTGGGAGGAAGTAAAAGTACGTCTGCGACGCGTTGGTGGTATTGGTGACGGCATCGCCAAAGCAGTAAGACTGCGAGGTGTCGTCCTTGAGACAGGTGGCACTGTACACTACCTGGTACGAAATGAGGCCTAAATAGGCCTCGGTGACGGTCGGATTGCCTGCGTCATAGTCGTCGCCGCAATTCTCTGTTTTGGTGAGGTTGGAGGCCACATTGGCCAGATAGTTTGCGCAACCTGTCACGTTGGCAGCACAGGCGTTGTCCAGGACGCGAGAGATGCTGACCAGGGACTTCTCGGCTTCGAAGAAGGAGTTTGAGCCCTGCAACATGCCTTGTTAGTACATATTTTGGGTGGTAGGGTATGTAGCTTCTAGTATTTACCTGAAGGAGCAGCGAGATTGGGTAACACGTCTGGAAGTCCTCAGCGTCGATCATATTATTGATGAATGTAGGACAGGTTGAGCTCGTGAAATTATTTGAAAGACCACCATCAAAGAAGCCTGGAAGTGGGCTCGACGAGGCGGTTGAGGAGCTTTCGGTAGAAGTAGAGGATGCCGACGTCGTAGTAGTTGAGCTCGTCAATGTTGATACTGGAATTTCCAAGGTCGTCGTGACCGAAGCGGTGACAGTCCTCTTCTTCAGTTCATGTTCTTCTGGTTGCAGAGCTGTCCATTTTCCATCCTCCACAAGTCGTATCCTCGTATCTATGACGAGTTCTTCAATCAGATCCGGCGTTGCTACCGGTTGGGTCGTGGGAGTGGCTCGTGGGGTCCCATCAAGGTTAGGAAGCCAAATGTCTACAACACGTGCAGGTACTGGGAGCTCGTCCTCTGGTGATGCCAGGACCAGAGACGCACACAACAACGCAACACGTAGCGCCCTTGCCCAGTGTCTCGGCTGTGTTCTTGATGATGATGGTAATGATGTGAGGATAGTTGCTGATGAGCTCCAGCGAGGAGCGAAACGAGTGAACGAAGCCATGATTATATCGCGGCGACAGAGAGCATGTGGAACATGTATGACATTATTCGAGTAACACCAAGCCCTGGAATCATTGACTCCTTGAACGAGTGAATCCGTACCCGGCAGATCGGATACCGAAGATAGCAAGCCAGGGCGGGTTTTCGTGATCCCGTCGAGGCTGGGATGTCGTAAAAAAACGAGTAAATTTTTGGTTTGTCGAAGACGGCACGAAAAGGCGAAGATTAAGATTCTCACGCTTGGGCACGACCACGGCGCATACCCTTTAGCTTATATGATTCGGTATACGTAAAAAGATGTCCCGCCTGGCCGGAAGTAGAATGGTACGGGAGTCGAGGGCCGTCCGGAAGGTGCCGTGAAGCTAAATAAGGTAGCCCAGTTGGCCCAGAACTGCGGACAGCCAAGATGCACCGGCGGCGGCTAAATTGGAGGCGAGTGGCCGTGAACGGGCAACGGCAAGGCCAATAGATGAACGGCGAAGCACCAGCGGCAAATGCAGACGTGCTGGTGAATGAGACAAAGCAGTCTGCAAAGGCGTAAGTAAGTGCTTGTGAAAGGAATCCTATCCAACAACAAGCGCAAGGCCCGAGATAGTCGCACAACGCAGTCGCAATGGTCGCCGTGTGTGTGTGCGCGTGCGTGTATTGCTGAAACCAAAGTCTGGAAAATTGATGTTTAAAGCTTTAGGGTATCTTTGATTACGCTTATTATGCTCGGCGAGATGGGAGGAGGAGTACTTTGAGTACTTTGACAGCCGAGGAGGTATCCAGGAAAGGTGAGGTGCCGTGTGAAAGGAGGGGCAAGGAAATCCCTCCAATATGTGTTGGTGACCCGAAAACCTTCAGAAGAGAGCCGCGGATGAGGGAAAGGCAAACCTTTATTCCGACACACACAACCAATTAAGGCAGATCGGAGCAGGCGTGGTAAGGATATAGGCAGTAAACCTTGTGTCAATGTCAGTGTCAGTGTCCGTGCCAACAACGAGACAGAACTGACGAGAGAGACTGACCGACAGTGACTGACCGACTGACTGTGAGGAGGAAAATAAGAGGAGGCCTAGAAACACTGGAATAGAAACGGGGGCCAAGGCCGAAAGAAACAAGTTGAACATGGCAGACAGGGGCCCCTTTCCCATAGCAAGCCTCCGATATGGACAGGGGGTTTTCCACTTAGACTACAGCTATTGAATCTTCATCTTGAAAGTGGTGTGGGTGTGGGTGGCAGTTCAAGCCTATGCTAAATCGAGCCATGCCGTCCCTCTCCCGTCTCCAAAGAACTTTGCTTAGTACCAGTGTCCATGTCATATCTCACAAGCCACCCCAAAAGGTCTAGTCCCCAAACAGGCAACTGGGAAGCATTACCGACGCATCCTGCCCCTGGTCCAAAATTCAATATTCATTAAAAGAAATGCAAGAAAGACAAACAGAAAGAAAGAACGAAAGAGAAAATAAGAAAATAAAATAGAAAACATGCCGTCAACCCCCCATGCTCGCCCAATACCGTCAGCAAGGTTGACCGCTCATGTCACTCACCCTCTCTTTTTTCTTCTTTCCAAAGTGGCATGTTGCTGACAAGGGACAGTGTCTAGTTCCCTCCCCTTCTCTCTACCAGAAACGAGAGAGAAAAAGAGTTGATTTGACTTTGACTTGACGTTGGCGGTTTGGCAGGCGTTGGATTGATCCATGATCTGCAGGGCCCGTTTTCCCCGGAGTGTTGCGCCATGTCGATCCTTTGGAATCTAGACCTTCAGGAACGTGTGGACCTGGTTGTTGTGCGTGCGGCGTGTCTTGTCTTACCCGTTTTGTTCGTCACAATCATCAATCTGACTGAACCTTTTTGGGACCATTTTTCACTGCCTCAAACAGTAATAGTAATCAAGTAAAAATACGTGGGATGTGCTTTGAGAAATCCTTCCCTTACTTCACCTTCTTACCAGCCCTACCGCCCTACTAGCCCCATGCGGCCACACCAGAAGCCCAAAAAGGATTGTTGTGGGATTCATCATGTCAGGATTCCCCCGTATTGTGTGTGTATGAGTATATCCAGCATTTTCGATCTTGCAATCATGACAATTGTTGCATACGTGTGTGTTATTTCGGAAAATACGCAATTGCACGTCGGTAGCGAGCTGCCTGAACATAATTAGCAATTATAGGCTCCACAGCTTTTTTGCTGTCCACCCTTTTCATCCGAACACCCGTCCCAGCCTTTTCTTTCACTTACCATGTACATCCTATAGAACTCCCGGTGGACCCTCACCCCCCCCAGCTCGTTTATTATCGTACCGAGCAAAAACATGAGATGAGAGTCCCCACAATGTCAAGGGTCCACCAAAGCCAAGCTTTTCCCAGGTCCAGCAATAACGACATTTTTAACAACATCATCATCGATATTAGTCTTTCACGCACACACACGCACATGTATTCCAATTTCCACCACCTCGCCCCAACATTCCCCGTCCTTACACCGCATCAGCCCTCGTGCTACTGAAACCATTATGCAGCCGCCTTGCAAAGTAGCTCAGCGCCTGATGAGCATTTTTTATGTTATTTTTTTTCCTTTTTACCCCCTTGCCGCTTACGATGCAGCCGACTATCCGGGGACCGCTTGGTTGGGAAAGCGGGTCGGTCTGGACCCCCCACACCCCCCTTTGCTCTTCGTTTTCCTTTTCTGTACTTGGCTGTTCTTGTCCGCGTTGTCTTCCCCCCTTCAACACATACATGTCTTTTGGTAGCCCTGTCATGCCCTTGTGTCACCACCACCACTATCCCGGGAATTCCAGTACAACACGCGTGAAGGGGAAATTCCTTTCTATTGATTTGGGGGCCTTCCTTTTCTGGGAACGTCGACGCCACGGCTCCCCCCTTCCACCCTTCCCCCCACCGCAGAGTTGCCAATGTGTTGCTTACTTTTGATACTGCGTGAAATGAGAAAAAGTGGCATGGCATGTTGTCGGTAACAAAATTCCGCTGTGACGCCGATGTGCATTTTCCAATCTTTGGCCTGCAATTTTTTCAACTAGAAAGGGACATGACCAGCATTTCGGGGTGAAGCAAAAAAAGATGAAGAAAAACTTTGCCGCCCTGCAACCCCCCAAAAAAAAACCAAGCAAGCGTTCGTCTTCAGGAACGCGAGTCTACGCCCCTATAGACAATATGGCAGTCACGCATTGAACATGCATTCACCATCTTGTCTCACTTAAAAAGTACAAGGCGGAAACAGTGGGCCATTTGCATTTCTTTCCTCCTCCTCCCCGCCCGGATCAGGATCCAAGACGGAAGGTCTCACGCAGATCATGTTCGAATATATCTCTCTATGCTGATTCTCGCCAAAAGTGGTCTTCGCCTTAAACATCACCCCTCGTATTGGGGCGGTAGTCGGCTGTCTAAGGCTGTCGACTTGTCGAATTTTGTATATATATTTTATATTTTTTTATCCTTACGAGAGGCTGAATGTATGGTCCACACACCTTGTCCCTTTCTTGTACACGAGAATAAATAAGCACGGGCAATTTTGGTTAGTTTCGTGGTACGCACTATGTGGAGCGTGCTCGGGCTCTCTTTCAGGCCATTATGTTCGTGAACGGACTGCAAAAAGCCCAAGGCACACTGGTCTATGCCGGAGAATGATATGCGGCTTAACGCCTCTGGTCCATGGATTCAAAAAGCTCAGCATCACCCGCATTCCAGACTCAAATCAGAGCAGTATGCATACAATATATTATTATACCTTGAAATGGCTTCTCTGAATTATGCATTGAATACTTGACATCTAATATGTAACCTCATGTTTAACATATGCAACAAAGACAAAAATATCCTCGCCACCCACAACGCCCGCTAGATGTATGCCCTTTTTCCCCATCAATTCCATCCATGTGTATATACAGTGAATCGTGCTTCAGAGCCGATGACTCCCCAAATGCTCTTCTATATCCATTCAGTTCGAATGGGATCGAAGCACGCGCGCCAGCCGTCTTCGTATGGGTCGATGTCGATCCCCTCTGTAGTAGAACCCTTACCCAGAGCCTCCTTTGCTGCTCAGGCCGCCAAAAAAAGATCCCCATGCCGAATGCAACGATCAACAATAAGATGCGACGATCGCAATAGAATACCAAACTTCTGCCAGCCACCCTCCCCCCAGGCGACATCTTTTCATTCTTATACCCCTTTGACCTTCTCTCTAGCTCTTTTCCAAACTCTGCAACCTCACCAACTCCGCGTACCGTCCGCCCAGCCCCATCAATTCTCGGTGGGTGCCCCTCTCGACAATGACGCCCTTCTCAAACACATAGATACAGTCCGCCTTCGCAATCGTACTCAGTCGATGTGCTACGGCAATTGTCGTCCTGCCTTCAGCCGCCTTGTCAAGCGCTGCTTGCACAACGTGCTCGCTCTCGCTGTCTAACGCACTTGTCGCCTCGTCCAACCTAATCGTCTTGATGTCAGTGACTGGGCAGGAAAGGGAATGTGGAAAAAAAAAAAAATGGAGGAAAGGAATTGGTACGAACAAGAGAATTTTGGGATTTCGGATCAATGCCCTAGCAATCGCAATACGTTGCTTTTGACCGCCGGACAGCAAGGTACCCTTCGAGCCCACCACGGTATTGAAGCCATCGGGAAGCGACAGAATGAACTCGTAAATATTCGCCTCGCGGCACACAGCCTCAATTTGCGCGTCGGTAACAGTGTCGGGCTCCAAGGCGCCGAGGAGGATATTCTCGCGGATGGTGCCCGCGTAAAGCGTCGGCTCCTGCGAGACCAGCGCAATAAAGGATCGGTAGTCGTTGACGTTGAGGCTCGTGATATCGCGGCCATCGACAAAGACCCCACCACCAAGGGCATTGTAGAAGCGCTCCAGCAGCGCGATGGTGGTGGACTTGCCGCAGCCTGAAGGCCCGACCAGGGCAATGTACTGCCCTGGCTGCACCTGTAAATTCAGCCCACGCAGCACGGGGACATCCGGACGTGTGGGGTAGCGGAAATGCACGTCACGGAACTCGATGGTGCCTTGTATGGCGCTCTTCTCGTGCTTGGAAATGTGCTCGCCCGTCTGAGACCATGTGTCGATCTTGGGCTTGCGGTCAAACAGGCGCTTGAGCTCCGCCGCGGCCGACTTGGCCTTGCCCATGTCGGGCGCGAAGGAGAAGATTGTGCCCGCAGTCTGGGCGCCAAAGATGACCTCGGAGAAGACCACGAAAAACTGGAAGAGCGAGTACTCGCCACGTGAGATGAGTGTGCCGCCATACCAGAAGGCGAGGGCGAAGCACAAAAACATGAGGGACTGGGACGCGGCGTAAAGGGACGAGGCGCGCAGAATAGATTTTGTCGAAGCGCGCAGCTGGACAGCGAGGCTCTCACGATACAGACGCAACACGTCCTCCTCGCGCGTTAGCGAAGCCACGGTACGGATCGCGGTCACGGCCTCGGAGGCGAAGCCAGCGGATCGGTCGTAGGCTGCCTTGGAGCGCTGTGCGAAGCGCGCGAGCTGGTAGAGGCGGAGGAACCCGCACGCGAGCAGGACAGGCACGGTGGCGATGCAGACGAGCGCGAGTTTCCAGCCGATGGCCAGGGAGACGGCGAAGCAGGTGATAAGGGTGGATGTGGACATCAGGATGGTACCGAGAGTGGCACCTGTCAGGCCGGCCATGTGCGTGGCCTCAGTGGACAGGAAGGAGGTGAGTGCTCCAGCTGTGTTCTCTTCGCGGTCAAAGAATTCAACGTCTTGGCGAAGCATCGTGCGAAAAGCCCGGTCACGCACGCGGTGGACCAAGCGTTCTGAGCAGAAGGCGAAGATGGTGCCCTGGAAGGAAAAGATGATGAGCATGGAGAGACCCAGCATGAGATACATCAAACACCAGAAGGACGCATCTGATCGGATCTGAGGAATGGTCTCTGCCGTAACAGGGACAGAGAGCGTCGTGATGATCTTGGCAAAGAAGATGTTCATGACCGGGTTACCGCCACCTCCCAGGGCCGCACCGATGAGACCCGCGATCATCCATGGTGTCTCCTCTTTGTTGAACGAAGCAAGAACCTTGATCAGAGTCCAAGTGGAGTATTCCTTCACCTCATCGGTCTTGCCTCCCTGAAGGGCGACACTGGAGATCGACTTGGTGGTGTCCTGGCGGTTCAACTTCGCGGCGATGTTCTTGTCGTCGGGGTCCGCCTCAAAGCCCTCGCCCTCGATCGCGGTGCCGCTCTGATTCGTCGTTTTCCTCTTGATCAGCTCGATCTCGTCTTCTTCTGATGACGAGCCCTCGTCGTCAGCGGTAACAGCCGCGATGGCTTGTGCGGCGACTAAAGAGTGATAGGCGCCCTGCAGCTTGAGGAGCTCGTTGTGAGTCCCTTGTTCGATGATTTTTCCTTGGCTCATGACGACGATGTTGTCGGCATCCTTGATCGTGCTGAGACGGTGAGCGATAGAGATGGTGGTTCGCCCCTCGGATGCCTTTTCCAGAGCAGCTTGCACAACTCCTTCACTTCGCGAGTCCACTAAATCGAGATTGGTCAGTATTGAGGAAGCCAGGAAAGAAAGAGCACTGTATACTTACAAGCAGAGGTAGCCTCATCAAGAAGCAAGATCTTGGGCTCCGAGCAGATGGCACGCGCGATAGCAATTCGCTGCTTCTGTCCGCCAGAAAGCAAGAACCCACGTTCACCAACATTCGTATCGTATCCTTCGGGCAGAGCGGTAATAAAGTCGTGTGCATAGGCCTTCTCAGCAGCAGCCTCAATGAGCTGCTTTTGTTTCTCCGGGCTCGCGTGCTCATGCTGAGTGCCAAACAGACCATGACGGATGTTCTCAAAAATCGTCGTGCCAAAGAGAGTGGGCTCCTGGGCCACCAACGCAACCTGCTGGCGCAACCACCGGAGATTCAGAGTCGATATGTCGTGGCCATCGAGATAGACGTGGCCCTGTACGGGCTCGTAGAAGCGCTCGACTAAGCCGACAATAGTGGATTTCCCACTGCCGGAAGCTCCGACCAGCGCGGTTGTCTTCCCCGCGGGAATTGTCAGGGAGACATCCTCCATCACGGTCACTTCAGGTCTCGAGGGATAGATCATCTTGACATTCTCCAGACGGATTTCACCCGCCACCTTCTCCAGCTTGTCTCCCGTGTCCGAAGAACTGTCTAATGCAGACTGACGGTCGATTGTCGTGAAAATCTTCGCGGCAGCGCCCAGACCTGTCGTAAAAGCCTGCATGTTTGGTGCGACATTTCCGAGAGAGAATGAGCCGATCATCACGGACATGGCGACAATAATGACCGTGGATAAAGTAGCGGTACCGTCGATGAGAAACCTGGAACCTTGCCAAAAAGCCAGACCATAATTCCAGTTCATAAGCAGCGTGAGGCAAGCAATCATGATGGCGATGGCGGCCTTGAGTCTGACACCAAAGTACTCCGCCTTGATCAGATGGGAGTCGTAAGACGCGGCCAGTCTATCCTGCGTTCCAAAGGCCACGGCATTGCGCACCGAACTGAGCGTCTCCTCAGCAACAGTGCCACCAAGCGCGTAAGAGTTGATATTCTGTTTGCTGTACTTGATGATGAAAGAAGAGCCTCCACCAAAGATCAACGCAATGGCGACGACCGTGGAACACAAGATCAGTGTAAGCTTCCACTCGTAAATGAAGCCAATAACAAACGCCGCGAAGAAAGTGGCCAATGCCGTTAGTGTGAGGCCAACCTTCTCGCTGATACTCTCTTGGATCAGGTTAGTATCCGCCGTAATTCGAGTGACAACTTCACCGGAGCCAAGATTGTCAAAGTAGCCCTAAGAGGATGGTCAGCGTCATGAACAGGTTTATACACCCGGTGCCAAATTTGCCAACAATCGACCGAGTTTGCGAACACAGGAGGTGAGGTACTCATCCCAAAACTTACAATATTTTGCTTCAAGCAACTCTCGAGGTAGCGCTCGCGAACTTTGCCAGTAATGTGCTCTCCTGTGTAAATGAAGATGACTGTTGAGGTATACACGGCAACGAACATGCCGACTCCAAGATAGACGAAGTACAAGACGAGCCGCGTCATTTCGTCATCGAACGAGCTTCGAGAGACAGAGCCATTGAAGAAGCCGGCAAATGTGCCTTGCAAACTTCCAAAAACAATGGTCATCAAAGGTAGAATGACGCCGGACACAATGGCGCAAAAGCAGGCGATCAGTAGAAGGATGAGGTCGACGGTGGTAGCATAGCGATACAGCGTTTTCACTCCCACTTTGACATCGGGGGTCTCGACTTGTCTCTTCAGGATGGCCGCTTCTTCGGGAATCATATGCCCATATGGGTCACCATTCTTCTCCTGTTTGCTTACTTGCACTTTGCTCTCGAGTTTTTGAAAATTGACCTTCTCATCGCTTGAATCATCCACCGCCTTGGATGTGGTGATGTCGTCTAATTTTTTCTCGGATTCCCCTCTGGCAGCAACGGCATAGTTGTCCTTCGACTCGGGACTTCCTTGAAGAGTATCCCGCCCAGCCGAAATGCTCTGGCGAGGAGTGACATGTTCGGCCTCAGACGGGGTTGTTGAGGTACCGTCGGCCATGATGTTGAGGTTAGCCTGCCAAGAAAGGCAGATAAAAGCGCGGAGCAGGTTGCTCGAGGCTCAATTATCTGTAATAGCGCATTCGGGTTTGAGTGTGTGGTCGGCAGCGAGTCCAAGAATCCCAAAGCTTGGAAGGGGCGAACACTCCTCTCTATTCTTATGGTGGTAAGGATTTTGCTTCTTGGTTCAAGAAGGCGATCTCTCCGGCTTATGGCTGACTTTGTTTCCGGGGTTGGGATACTTTTTGTGATATGACCAAACACAAGCGGGCCGGCATTAGGAAATTATGTGGCCTTTCCAGTACGCGGATACGTCGCGCAGAAGGAGAGCCTTGCCCGAAGTATCAACCGCATGAGAGGCAAAAGGCCAAACACATGTCCGAGAACTGGCAAGCGACCCTCCGAAGAAAACAGTGGAGTTCAGACCAAATTACTTGCCTAGGTTCACCGGGCCTGACCGGGATATGGCCAACCCCGCCGCCCCGAAGCCAGCCCATGGCTGTGGATTCCATTATCCGGATGAAGGTTAGATTTCCTGGAGGTAATCCCTGATCCCTGGTGCGTGCATGGAACGGAAGAAGGTTCCATTGGTCTTTGTCGCACTGCATACCTCGACTTGAACATAGTCAAACATCGTTCTACTAAGCGTGCATTGCCACCAAACATGTAAGATCCGAACCAGGTCTGTGTGCCTGCGTGCGTTTATGTGTGTGAGTCCGTGTCGGCCCCGAAAAGATGTAAGTGTGCATTGCCAACAAAACATGTAAGATCCGACCTAGTTCTGTTTTGTGGGTGGGTGTGTGTGTGTGTGTCCGTGTCGGCCCCGAGAAGGCGTAAGACGGACATGCCGCAAGGAGAGAAAGCGAATAAGAAAAGAGTAAGCATCGTCTTACACCGAACAGTCATTAGGCGTGCCACGGCCCGAGGCCGACACTCCGCAAAAGGAGGCTATCGCGTGCACAGGGTGAAGTCGAAGAGAAACTTCTGGCTCTTTTCCCCCTCTTTGGTGGGCTGACCAAGTCCATGTTGGTTTTTTCCCCAGGCCTTTCATTGTTGAGTACTTGCGTACTTGCGTACTTGCGCAAGTGCGTGACTGCGTAACTTCATATTTTAGAATTCGGTGACGAACCTTCCACAACCTCGGGTCCATGGAAAGCAACCATTATCCTGGTCATGCCTTTGCTCTCCTTGGCACGTCAGACAATGTTCTTGTATGCATCAGGATGACTTGCGGTCTGGTTACAGACCAGAAACCGTCCAGATCCCTCGGGCTTGGGTCCCGAACATTCGCTGCTTCCACGCGGAGGATCTGCTGCAGAATGCCATCGTGTGGATACCTTAGTACATGTGGAGCATGCCTCAGAAAGTACGAGAACGAATCCGAGGTGTCTAGCCCGAACGTGCTGGCTTGGCACCGGAGTTCGGGAGCAACTTTAATCTTTGCTCCGGACTGCATTTTGCTTCTCTTCCAACCGAAAGAGTATGTATTATGTGTGTCTGGTTCGTAGACATACTCCGCCGAGTCAAAGTCAGCTTTCTGCCTTACTCTGGTATCGACATTCAATTCCATATCGCTCTTCATACTCCGTACTGCGTACTGATTGAGTTTGATGCCGAATCAGCTTCAGCAAAAACTGCCTGGAACATTCTGATCGGCCTGTCCTGACCCGCGCTTTCATTTGGCTGACTCGGGCCGTGAAATTGGCTGATAGCTTTTTTGAAATGGAATGTTGATAAGGACTGGGCTGGATGTAAGACCAACATATTCTTATTATTGAAAAATGATGTCGACGTTGTCTGACAAGAGGGTACTGGCGTACAGACGACAGGACGTGCGTGGGCCATGGTCGTCAGTAAAACAGCCTGTGAAATTAACTAGATGTCAAGTGCACAAAATAAAGTGTCAAGTGTCCACACATTGTTTCCTTGTTGGTCCCTGCACGAAAGACCAGACGTATTGCTGATGCTAACAAAGTACCTACGGTAAGACACGCTCTGCAGCGTTTTTCCTGAACTGGATACCCCACATACGTCACTGTCGTGTGCTCAAGCTTGTGCTTGCCTACTATGTAATGTAATATTATACTGGCCAAAGTATCGTCTATGACAGCTGTCCTTCCCACCAACAGACCATTATTCGACGCCACTTTGACCAACAGTACGTGTCTTTGGGATCCTCTTTGCCACTGCGTCCCAAGGATTTGCCAGGGCAGAATTGCCAGCTCCTCAAGTTCAGAGCAGGTCATCCCACAACGCGACTCCATCGCGTCACCTGTCTCTTCTTCTTCTTCCTCCTCCTCCTCCTCCTCCTCCTCCTCTTGAAGACATTTTATCTAGTCCATACCTCAGAAATGCATCTCCACCCCGTGTCCTCCCTCCTCGCCCTCCTGACCCTCTCCGCAGGCGCCGCTCAAGCAGCCAAGCCCCGCGATGCCATCCTTCTTTCCCAAGTCGAATCCCTCACCCTGCGCGGCGACAAGCAAACCACCCATAGACGCGTCTCCGCCATCCCCCAGCTGAAATGCATTTCCAACCGAGACATTTGCGCAAAACACGCCATCGATCTCATGCGCTGTGAGAACAAAGGTTCCGGCTATGACTCCGAGGACATCCAATGGAGCTGCACCGCCCAACTCCCACCGGAGCTGAAACTTGGTTCGTCCTCACAACATAAGCTACAAGGCCCTCCGCCTTTTTTTTTTTTTTAAAAAACAAAAAAAACAAAAAAACAACCAGAAATTAACCAAAGCCCCCTCATATCTCAGGCTCGACCGATGTAATCTGCGAAGGGTACTCCTCGCCCGACGACCCTTACGTCCTCAAGGGCTCCTGTGGCGTAGAATATCGCATGGTGCTCACCCGCGCCGGCGAGGACAAATGGCCGGACCTGGGCGGTGGCGGCTCGAGCATGCCCTCAGCAGACAGCGTCTTCCCCATTCTGTTCTGGATCATCTTTGTCGCCGTCCTCGGCTACATCGTCGTCTCCGCTTGCAGGGCGACACCCAACGATCCCGCTCGGCCTCGCGCGCCCCGGCGCTTCAACAACAACAATAATGGTGGAGGCGGTGGTGACGGCTGGGACGACCCACCGCCACCGTATCCGGGAACCGGCAGTGGGCGAGGCGGCGGCTGGGGAAGGAAGAACAATGGCTTGGGAGGCAGTGCGGAAGGTAATAGTAACTGGCAGAGTAATCTCATGAGTGGCGCGGCTGGTGCGGCGGCGGGGTACTACGCTGGCAGTCGAGGTCGGAACAATAACACGAACAACGCGGCGCCTAACTATGGAAGTACCTGGGGTGGTGGTGGCGGCGCAGGCCCCTCGAGGTCTGGTTCGTCTGGGTCAAGCAGTGGGAGCGCAGCGAGTACGTCGCGGCATGAGAGCACTGGGTTTGGCTCAACCAGCCGACGTTGAGGAGACGGCACTGGGTGAACGGTAAGCAGATCATGCCAAGCATGCATACAATTGAAGCTCGTACATTCAAGTCCTGATAGTCTTGCACGTATGGTGGAGTGCTTTCATTGATTATTCTATGCAGCGCATCATGGCGACGAGCAGACATTTCTCACCTTGATGCATCTGAAATGGCCTTGCCTGTCTCTTGAAGTCCTTGACCCCCACTGAGTACCCTGAATCATCCGTAAACCAACCTCAGTCAAATCAAGCCTTGACTCGAGACGCCAGTCCAATTCTCTTTCGCCGTCGCCGTGCTCTGCCTATGGGTATTGTCTTTTCCCTACACACAACGAAACATAAACACCAGCTGTTTCGCGCAAGATGGCCTTCGATTCAGCCACATCCCTTCGTATATAATCGTATACAGGGAAGGCGGCTACACCAAGCCAGGCTCCAGCGCCGAAGAGCCGCGGACTCTCACGCTCGGTTTCGTGATTTAATTCAAGTCAGTCATCCTCCAGTAAAGCCACGGCCCTCAACTGACTCAAAGTCAGCCGCTGGAGATCAACGCGACTCTTGCTGCTCTTTTTCTCTTCATCGTTGACGACAGGACTAGGTCTTCTGCTCGGCACTCTCGGCGAAGAAGACATCTCTGCAAGACAGTTGCTACTATACCAATTCCCGATCTTTCGCCAGGAAAACCGTGACGATGTTGGTCTTGTCATAACGCGTATTACAAGTCGGGCATCCTCTCAAACGATTCGAGATTCGGGACTCAGCACAAGATCTGCACATAATGTGTCCACAGGTTGCGATAACCACATTGTTCGGGTGCGTTCGACCTAGCAAAGCGCATGTATTAGCGTGTTTCGGGATCAAAGCCAGGGACTCCGAAAAGGATCTCTGGAAAAATAAATCGTGCTTCTCTGCAGTGAACAGGGTACTCACAAACTTTGCACCAAATCATGTCGTTTAGTAGCTCCTCGTCAGGCGAAACGTTATCCATGCCCTTCTTCCTCAACGTGTCTCGCTCCTTGGAAACGCTCTCGACCCGCTTTCTGAGCTTCTCAACTTCGACTTGGTATATGTTGGCCTGCTCCTTGACGGCGACTACCATCGAATCCTTGGATTTGACCAGATTTTGCAGTTCACCAACTTGAGATTTGACCTGATCTGCACGACGCGCGGCGTCGGCTGCCGTCGACTTGAGGGTGCGGTTCTCGTCCAAGATAGCCACGTTGGACTGTTTAAGATCCATCAGTTGCTTCTCAAGATTGCTGTTGAGCGTGCGAGCCTGCGTGTCGTGTTCCTTCAAGGCCGTGATAATCTCAGAGCTCTTGCCATTCTGCTGCCGCAAAGTTTTGATCTCGTTGTTGCGGATGTCAGCATCCTTCCGGGCTGCAAAATACTTCTGATCGGCCTTGCTCTTCTCTTGAACGAGCTGGGTCATCCGCTCTTCTGCCGCAACCTGGTCCATGACCTTCTTTTGGGATAGTGTCATGGCTCGCTTGTACGCCTTTTCGATGGCTGGCAGCTCCTGCTTGATGGACTCGAGATCCTTCCTGCACTTAACAAACTTTTCGCGGAGGTCCTCCAGCGTGATCGAGTCTAGCTCGGGGTCTGGATCGGACATTGTCGTAGCTGCGTCGGGGCGTAGTCGCTCGAGCTCCATCTCCAGTGCAAGGATTCGGTCCTCTTTCGAAGCGACCAATTCCTTCATATTCTCAATCGACGTCTTCTCCAGCTCCATTGTCTTCTGCCGCACACTGACATCAGCCAGCAGTTCGTCTCTGGCTGTGCGGATGCGAGTGAGGTCCCCATCCCTAGCCTGTATCTGGGCCTCCAGGTCTTCGGTAACAGCCTGTGCCTCGCGCTCCAGCTGGGTGCGGAAAGCAGTCCGCTCGGCTTGCAGCTTCTCCGCTTCGTGACGCAGCTGCTTGTTGATGACCTCGAGATCGTTTACTCGTTTGATCAAGTCCTCGTTCTGACCCTTGAAAGCCTTGAAAACGTCTGTTCGTACATAATCCTCGTCGGTAACACTGTCTCTGCGCATCTTGAGATTGGAATTTTCATCCTTTAAAGCCTTGAGCTCGGCCATGGCCGCACTCAGCTGCTCCTTCAATTTGACCTCCGCAGCGGCCGTCTCTTCGTATTTGAGTTGTAAACCTGCATCATGACCGTTGCTGTGGGTGGGCTCGTCGCCATTCTTCTTTTCCTCCTCTGAAGGGATCGGGCGGGTGGTCGCTTGGCCCATTGCCTGTGCCTCCATCTTTTGGACTTGGGCACTTTTGGCTCTGTCTAGCTTCTTCTCTGCCTTTACAGCACGCAACATGGCTGCATCCAAACTCGCAGATAGTTCATCCTTCTTATGGATGAGACCTTCTAGCTGGACTTTGTCCTCCTTTTGCATCGCTAGCAGGGTCTTGAGTTTTGATTCGAGTTCAGCCACCTCAGGTTTGATATCTCCTCTGCTGGCAGCGATGCGGCTGAACAGGGCTTCCAGAATAGGCTTGATTGTTTTTGCTTTGTCAGAAAGATGGACTTGGAAGGCTTGAACATCCTCAAAGCCGAGACCAGTGAAAGGTTTGAAATCTGAGGCATATTAGTTTCCTGCTGGAGAATGGGTCAGACCTACCAAGGGACTTACCTCCACTGTCACTGCTAATTGTGCCTTCAGCGAGAAGCTGGACTTCCTGCAGCAACTTCTTGATGTCAGCAGTGTAGATAAAGCATGTGACGAAGGACTTGTCAACCCACCTGCAGCCACCAAGCATCAATGACTCTGAGATGATCATCGTAGTGTTCGTATTGCTTAGATAGATCCTCTAGACGAGATTCCAGTCGTGTCTTTTCTCTCTTGTACTCGAGCATCTGACGATAGATCGCATCCTTTGTGTAGCTCTGGTAATCCAACAGTCAGCTTCCGTAGTCGGCCAAGTAATCGAGAAATTGGGAAGAGGGATGGAGCGACCATTCAGGATAGGGTGGAGAGGAATGCCAGCGGGCAACTGAGGTAAATTTGCGAATCTGGCAGCCCGGCATGCTGGAAGCCAGCAAGCCATGCATTAGCACTGAGCAGGTGAGCAAAATCTCACGGTGACTTGAGCCCCCACGAGTTTAGGAAACCAGGTGACAGTGTAGCAAGCATCCGCCCTTTGAAAGATCCAGCGCAGTGATGGTGGTAGTTGGAGGAAAGGGGCGTATCATTGACAGATAGCATCTTGCGCTACTCACCTCAATCCAGGCCTCATCTCCGCGATCCTCATCGCGAGACTTGCTGCTGCCATTGACCTGCTGTCGCTTGCTTGGAGGACCGAGTTCATCGCCACTCGGTCGCTTCCTGTCCTCCATCTTGACGGTTGGGGAGGGAGGAAGAAGCGTGGAGGGGGAGGTGGCAACAGGCATGAGGAGGATGCGGCAATCAGGCTGAGGGTGGGATTGCGATCGGGAGTGCAATCAAAAGATGGGTTTGCTGTTTGAGACTGGCATGGGCGTTGAGGATGCACCATGAACTGGTGATGCCCGTGGTGCCAGAACTGTGTTGGTCATCAAACAAAGGGCGGGTGTCGACAGGTGGAGTAGTAAGTTGGCGACGTTGTTAGGAGAGGGAAGAAATGGGAGAGTTTTCACAGCAGACACTGCAGTGCAGACAGTCCAGTCTTTCCAAGGTCCAAGGTCGGAACTTGGCGAAGCGAATGCACGCTAAAATTTTGGAGCCAGATTGGTTTGCCACAGTTGGGTTTGCTAGTCTCTCCCGAGATTTACCCCACTGAGGTGCACCTCCCACCAGGGGGTAGCTCAGGCATTCTCCACTAGAATTTAGTGATCTTGTCGCGTTCACGCGCCACTTTCTTTTTCCTTTACTTCTGAGGATTGGTGACTCTCTACTAACTAATTGTTCAGTCATCCAGTCCTTAAAGCCAGGAACACAGCCAATGCACCCAAAATTGACACCTCGATACTTTAACCAGCTCCAACATGAGTTCCATGTTGAAGAACACCGGCGGGGGTGGCTTCAAGCCAAGAGTGCCCGTTGCAAGAAGACGGCCACAGCCAAGTCCTGCTGCTTCCGCAAGCACCAAACCAGCTGCTGAGCCCCAGCCGAGTACAACACCAGCTCAGGAATCTACTCCCCGTCCCTCTCAAGAGATCACGGAATCATCAAGCACCGCTGAGTCGAGACCCGAGCCATCGCAATCGCCCAGACCCTCAGCGCAACGAAAACAGCCCGAGGAGCCAAACAAAGCCCCACCAAGCGGTCTCGAGCCCGCAACACCATCAAGTGCGCCAGACACACCAGTTGCGACGGCTCCCCAAGATGGCGACCCCAAGGGTCCAGCCAAGGACCACGTCAAAACCGCAAAACCTGGCCGGGCAACTGTCACTGCAAAGCCGACCCCTACCTCCGAGACTTCGACATTAGATACTACTTCAACTCAGGCTGATGCAGCGCTGCTTACGCCATTAGCCGAAACTGTGACACCTTCTATTGAAATAGATGAGGCTTCTTCGACGGCTGCTCCTGCTACAATAAGCAAAGGCAAGGCCAATGCCAAGCCCCGCAAAGCGGCGGCGCCCAAACAGCCCAGAAAGCGCAAGGCAGCTACGATCTCAGGCGAGGGCGAGGCGGAGTCTAGCGCAGAGGGTGATGCCGACCCAGCAAACAAAATCAAGGCGCCGCGCAAGAAGGTCACAAAGAAGAAGGCTGCTACCCATGGAGCGGGCGGTCATTTCGAGGCAGAGAATGGCCAGGACCGTGCGAGCGCCACTTCCCGCAGACGGTCGCAAAGAACGCACAATGCAGCAAATTACACTGAAGAGGATGGAAAAGAGCCGGAGACGAGCAACGACCACGAGGAAGAGAATTATGTCAGCTCCGGAGCCGAGGACTCTGGCGCTGAGACCACAAAGAAGTCCAAGAAACACCGTCGCAAGCGTTCTGTGACCCCTGAAGACGCGGAGAACATTCAAATCGACCCACAGACCATCACCTTGGCTGAGCTCACCAGAAACATGAGGACTGGCAAGAGGTGGGACAAGGCTCACCTGATTGAGCAGGTAGAGCAAGAGAGGAAGCGCGAGATCCAGAAGAGACGTCTTATCAAGCTAGGGAAACTGAAGGAAGGCGAGGATCTCCCGCATGAAGTTGGCTCCGAGGCTGACGGCACGCCCGTCCCTGGCGAATCCTCCACACCCGCGCCAGCCGCCCCGCCCAAGAGTCCGACCCCGGTCCCATTGCCTGCAGGCCCTCAGATGCGCGTCGTGAACGGTGTGATGGTAGTCGACGAAACGACCACACAGTACGATCGATATGCTGAGGCAGACGCGGCGCGCGAGAAGTACGAATCCAAGGAAGAGCACGAGTTCAGTCGGCGCACAACGCAGCGCACCAACATGACACGCAAACCTCAAGCCAATTTCTGGGCGCCGGAAGAGACCGAGAAATTCTATCACGGGCTGCGCATGTTTGGCACGGACTTTGGTATGATCGCCAAGATGTTCGGTGGCACCAAGTCACGCCGACAGATTAAGCTCAAGTTCAACCGCGAGGAACGCGCTAATCCCGTCGGCATCAATAAATGCATCATCGGCGAGAAGGAGGTCGCCATGGATCTGGATGCCGTGGGCGGCGGCGAGGGCCTCGAGGAGAGCGCAGACATCAAGGACGAGCTGCTTCGCGAGCAAAACGAGCGCGAGGCCCAAGCCAAAGCGCTCGAGGACGAGGTTGCGGCCGAGGCGCGCCGGAAGAGGGAGGAGTTGATGGGCAAGCGCAAAGGCGACAAGGGCAAAGGTCTTCATAACGAGGCGGAGATGGAGGTTGTTGACGAGGATGTGTCGGCGCCGGCGGCCACAGCGAGGGGCAGAGGCAGAGCCAAGGAGTCGGACACACTCCCTGGCGCCAAGTACGGCGTGGGCACCGACCCTGATGTCATTGATGAGACGGACTTGCCTGCGCCGGCCACGCGGGGCGGGCGACGTGGTCGTGGCAGGGGAGGACGGCGTGGCGGCAAGGCGCAGATCTTTGCGAGCGGTATTGGTGCCGACTAGACACTCTTCGAATCATGGGTGGTTGTTTCCTTTTTTTCATTTGAAATTGGCGTTGGTAGGTTGATTGTTGAGTTGGTTGAATGTATGCATGGTTCGGCGTAGTTGCAGCCGGCTGGCTGGACACTCGGATATGGCGTTCTACAGGCACTCGATGATTGAAACAAGCATCGGACAAGACTGAGAGAATTCATGGGCAGGCTGATGTTTTTCTTCTTCTTTTTTTTTCAGGGGATTTTGCCTGGAGGCACGGAACATGGACGGGGGATGAATATTGGAATACAGAACTTGCCATAGAGTGATACCACCCAGGAAGAGGATTTCTGAACTTGAGAGTTTGGAAAAGACCAAGCAATTTACATCCTAAAAGGACGTGGGCATTCAGTGTTGATGTGCTTTGCAACTTGATTGCTTCTGGTAGCTGAACTATCTTCGTCGCTGGATATTTCTTTTTCGATCACCTATACAGTTGATTCTTCATGCCCAGGCCTCCGGCTTACGCTAGTCACAAGAGCACAAATTGGGCCTCATGTCCTCCACAAGGCCGGCTGACTGCCCACGAGTTCAGCCACAATCCAATGTGTTGTGTCGTTCCTTCCTTGGCAAGCCGCCTGAAATTTGGATTAAAAATCATTTTGTTTGGGTTCTTGTGTTATGAATCGGCCCGTGTCGAGTTGACGGATAGCCCAAAACTGTAGCCCCTACCCAGCTAGCTGTAGTGTGCAAAAGACGCATGTGCATTGCCCCGATGTGACTATCCCGTCCGACGCGGTAGCAGTCACTCTCCCAACGCCAACAATTTGCAGTTTGGCAAACATGTGCACGAATCAACTCTTATTCCCTCCTCCACTTGTACCCACAGCTAGTCGAAGTAGACAGACAAACGATCTAGGCGTGAATGGCTTCTTACTGGGCGGCGGGTGGGTCCTCATCATCGGGCTGATCGAATAGAAAGTTGGCGGCAAGCTCCTCGTTCTTGTCACAGGCGAAATATGCCTGAATTGCCTGATCGCGATCGAAGCCAAGACGGCAAAGCTATTGAAACTTGGTCAGTCCTAAAAGTATTATAACGAGATTGTTGCATATACATACACGCTCGATAGCATCGCGCTCCTCCTCGGACACAGCGATTGTCTGGGCTCCAGGAGGCACTGGAGCATCCTCATCACCCTCCTCGCCAAGCAGACTGAGGAACTGCTCGGGGTGGTGGGCAATCAACTGCGCAAGCTGAGGATTACTGGCGCCCAGCTGTTGCAAAATAGGCTCAAGCATGCCAGGCTGCTGCTGAACGACCTGGCGAAGCTGCTGGAACTGGGCATTGTTTCTGAGGAACTCTAGATTCCCCATACCACCCTGCGCAGCAGCCTGAGCTACAGCGGCGGCAGCCCCACGGCCTGCAGCGTTCCCACCAGCAGGTCGGCCGCCTTGCTGGGCAGCGAGGTCGAACAAATTCACGTTGCCCTCCTCATCACCACCCGCTGCGGGTGCAGCGGCCGGAGCAGAGGCAGCAGCGGCCGGAGGCTGGGCGGCAGCAGCGGGTCGCTGCTCTTGTTGGACGTTGTCGGGAATACCCTGTTCCGTGTCAGCGCGTGTGCCAGTCTAGACATCGTTTTCTCACCACGTACGTTCAGCAAATACTCAACGGCGCGATCTGGGTTGAAAAAGGCGGCACGCATGGCAGCGTCAATCTGTGCTCTCTCGAAACCCATGGCTTCCATGTTCGCGATAGCCTCGGCACGCTGGTCGCCAAGTGCTAGGGCATTGGGGTCATTGAAGTTGGCATCGGAAGTTCGCGCAGCAGGAGTTGGTGTTGCGGGAGCGGCAGCAGGAGCTGATGACGCGGCGGCGGGTGCAGCTGGAGGAGCGGGTGTGGATGAAGATGGAGCGGGGGCAGGAGTTGCTGGCACGGCGGCGGCGGCGGCGGCAGGCTTCTCAACCTTGGGCTGTAATGGCTAATGAGCGACATGTTTCTGATGGCATATTCTGCAGGACAAGACCGAGGGAGAACATACCTTGTTCACCACGCAGACAACGAAGCCTTTCTCCTCGATGTTATAGGTCTCGACGGTATCCTCATCCTTCAAGATCTTGCCTGGCGTTGGGTCAGGTCAACATGGGTGTTGCTTGATTCGAAAGACGCAAAGAGATGTCCTCACCAGCATGGATCAGCTTCAGTAACTTGGCGTCCCATCCTTTCTCTGCGGTGATCTTCTCCTTGACGGCGGAGATCTGGGTCTCAGGTCAATACTGATGCACTTGTGATCGGGCTCAAGAATTGTGTGGCCTGATTCGCGATGGGCGCAAACGTAGGCCAGGTTGAAGAAAGCTCCGAAGAGGGGGGGGGGATCGCATACCAGGTCGGTGGGTTCGCAGTCGATGACGAACTTTTGCTGCTTCAAATCCTTTCAATTCCAACAAGTAGTCAGTTACGAAGGCTTCCTAGTATGTGTGCGCTTGCAACAAGCGCGGGGTACCGCTGTCGATGTGACGGTAGATGGCGGCGATTCTGGATTTGCCGCCCATCGCATCAGACGCACCTTGAAAGTAACCTTCATGTTGGGCAACGGTGGCGTGCAGTTGGCGACTGCTGGTTGACTTGTCGTGGATCAGATAGGTGGATGGAGGGTGTGTTGCAAATGCGCAGGCTTCTGAGAAGAGGTAGACAAGATTCAGATCCGGGGTTTGAGAAAGGGAGGGGGGCCGCGGGAATAGATGTTGGGTGAGAGTAGAGAAAGATGGTGGTGTTGAGGCGGCGGTTTTGCAGGATGAGGTGTGGTTGACGTTAAACTAAAGTTGTCGGGCGGCAAGTAGGTAGTCAAAAGATCATAGTAGCAGATGGCGGGGACCAGCCCCGTTCAAGAAGGCGAGGATGACTGGCGGGCAGGGCAGGCAGTACTGGCAGGGCAGGGTAGGGTTTAGTGACAACAGTAGTACTGTACAGTACACTAAAACCTATAAGGTGCTCTCTCATGGGTTGCAGGCAAAATGTGGGGCAAGATAGAACACCTCCACCAGGTTGACGAAGCTCCATGGCAGCCTTGGAGGAGGCAACAAGCTACGTACCTAGGTAAGCTTACCTATGTTACTGACCTTGTGAAGCTCATGCTTGTACAAGTACCTAACTCACGCTTGTGCCATCTCAGTGTCTTCTCAATTGAATTAAGCTGACCAATTGCTTGGAATCATTTTTCATCTCTCTTTACCTGAGACCACCTGCTCTTTCAGCCTTGTTTTCCTCTTTGTTGACCAGCGCATCCTAGACAATGCCATGGTATTTGCATGCGAGATTGTGTCATCAAGTACCTAAATTTTAGGCATTTGCTGAACAAACAGCAGGCAAAGGGAACGATTAAGTTGCAGTTAAGACTGTTCATGGATTCATATTTTCTCTGTTTTCATCTCTTTTGCATCTCCTCATACACCTAAATCGAGTTCTTGAAACCGCCCCTCAACCACAATGGCCCTTACACTTTCTCCCCAAATGTCTTTCATTACCTCATCTGATAATGATACTCGCTCCTTGCTTCCCAACTCCCCCCCTTTCCAAACCCCGACGATTGGAAAGAAAATCTTTTCTCCCTTTTCCACATCTGGGAAATCCCAATCTCTATTCCAAAAAAAAAAAAAGTCCCAGGTCCCTCACATCTGGAAGTGGTATAAAACGCCTCGCTCAAAGTAGAAGAGAAGAAGAAGAGAATGGTATCAATGTGAATAATGTGAGCCATCATCCATCCAACAAAACAGAGAAACATTCCCTTTTCTTCTTGGGCCCCATATATATGTATATAGATAGACATCAGACAGTTAAACAATAGGGACCGTATAGTCGTCGCGGATGACAGCAAATATGCCGAAATCATACCGCAGTCATGCATGAAAAGGGAATAATGAAGAAATGAAGACGCGCGCCATCCACGCGCAGCTCACCACGCGCCCATTGGCAGCGCTTCCAGGCCTGGCCCACTGGGCCCATCCCGCGAGGGTGTCTTGCGTGCCGGTTGTACGTGCAAGCTCGTCTGCGAGCCAGCATTCAAAATATAATCGGGAACTGGTGGCGTAATCTTACGCTCTGGCAGCTCTGCTTCCTCTCGCACCTCGCCCAAGGTCGTATCGTCCGAGCGAGCACTTCCATCACTTGTCCCACTGAACGTCTTATCGTGGTGGGCGGCCGAGAAGCTCTCGAACGAGCCGTTGTTCGTCAGGGGGCTGGATACGGCCGGCAGTGATCCGCTGCGCATCCGACTGAGGGACCGGATGCTCGTGCGGTCTGAGATGATCTGCCCTGCTTGTGGCGCCGCGATGACAACGGTGCCCGGACTGGCCATTGGTGGGGGCGTTGGCGAATCAGACCGGAAGAGTGGGTGAATGTGTCCCTCGCTGACCGAGCTCTGCTGCGTAAAGGCACGCTTGGGCGGCGCGGGGAGGGCGCTGCGTGTCGATGCCGGGCTGAAGCTGCGGCTGCGGCGTGCTGCACGCGGAATCTCGAAATCGAGGGGTGTGCCCGGGCTGGGGCTGCGGCTCGTCGTGGGGCTGGCCGGGATGGTCTCGAGGAAGCGGCTGCCGCCGACAGGAGACGTTGTTTCGAGTACCAGTTGGCGGTTCTGTGGATCCACGTTGGAAGTATCCCAGGAGTCGAAGCTGTCGTCTGTGGTGCTGGTGCGTTCGCGACGTGCGACGGACTCCATCGAGGCAGCCCGTCGTGCGGAACGCTGGCTGCGTTGGCTGCGGAGGCTGCGCTGACTCCGCAAGCTCTTGTTGCTGCGGTTGCTAGAGAGTAAATGGGTCTTGGACGAGGCAGAACGCATCGCATGCTCCACAGAAGAAGTAATCGAGTAAATCGTGCTTGTCGCAGAGAAGCCACCACTGGAACCTGGTGGATTTTTCGAACTCATCGACATAGTTCTTGAAGATGGAGCAGACTCAGACGCCGGGCTGACGCGACTATATGGAACAGTCTTCACCCGGGTCGTTGGAGATCTGCGACCAATCTCCTGCATGCCGGGGTTGTTGTTGGACTGTTCATCGTGCTGTGCGCGATCGGCAATGAAGCGGGAGACGAGGAAAAGCGCTTGAAATGGGAATGACACGGCCAAGATGATTGCTGTGCCTGCGAGGAACCCCGATGTATCAACACCAAGTGTTTTTCCACTTGACAGACAAATCAGAGTTGCAACTGTCAAAGTTGCTGCCACGACACAGAGCCCTATCCCGCATCCAAAGACCAGCGCCGTTACCCTCCTAGCTGCTTTCCTTCGTACCGATGTAATAACCACCCAGAATAATAATGTCAGAGTCGCAGACTCCAGTATTGTTGCTATTATAGCGGCGGTCCTGGTTGGTGATGTAGATTGTGAGTGAGGTAGTGCCAAAACAATTTGCAGAACGAGTAGAACTGCAGAGGTTGATATCGCGGCAACTCCCAGCACCGTCGACACGACTAGGCGAGACTGCACAGTCATGTTCGAATTAGGTGGAATTGTTGGTGGACAAATATGCGTCGTTAGGAATGTGTGGTCATGCGCTGAGCTGCCGATCCAAGACAGACCCCAGTTCGATCTTTTGTCTCAATTTTTGTTCCACCATGAAAAGACTGGGGGACGGTAGTCAGACACGCGACGGGCCGAGAGGAATTGAGTATGGTGATCCGTAGATCCGGAACGATGACTTTCAAACGAGTGGACGAAGGACAATTGAGCCTTGCAGGAACCAGGAGAACGAAAGTTTGCAGAAATGGAAAGTCCAGCACCTTTCTATCCGTAGACTCTCTTGGCTTGCCAGGGCCTTCAGTCCAGTCTAGACCCAAAGAAACCCGGCTCCGATGGGTGGGCCGTGGCCGAATTAGACACAAGGAGGAATTCAGTAGTGGAGTGCAGCGTTCGGGGATATCAAACAGCCTCGCCTAGGCGAGCGGTGATGCGAGCAGGCCTTGGAAAATGAGAACCAGGCCCTAAAACCCCAACACTGTGGGTCGACAAGGCTGACGATGACGACACAACTGGGCGCAATTCGATTCGAATTGGTAATGTCGAAGAATTCGAGAAGGTGGGCAGTCGGTACTGTGTAATCGATTTCATCCAAATAGATTGACTTTTGGTAAGTGGACCTCGTTTCCGTCGATCTGTAGGCGATATCCTCCTATTTCAAGTTGAGGGCTGTTATGGATGAGCAAATGAACTGTATCAGCAAGGAGTGTCCCTTAATAAGAATCAGTCCTTATAAAGGAACAGTCTCATCGTTTCGTCAAAGAGAGCGTCGTCGAAGAAAATGAAATTCGTCCACCAGGGGACATGTAATAGAAGCAGTCCAGCTCCGAGACAAACGCAGGCAATGCTATCGCTCTGGAATAGGGGCGTCGAGTATATTATTCCCGGCCTGTTCAGAGTTGTGCAACGTTGAATACCCAACCCAGTGTATAGGGGAACTGTGGAATATATTGCAGGGCAACAACACAAGAAAAGGAGACGAGACAGGATTGTGAAGAGATGAGGAGGGGAAAGATGGGTCTTCCGGGATGTTAATGTCTACACAGTACATGGACCCAACGAGGAAAATATGTGAACGGGGGCCAGGGAAGGTCCAAGCCAAGACGCGTCGCGTTTGTATGTAGAAAAGAAATCCTTGTGCTTTGTTTTGTTTCCAATTGGTAGTTAGGAGCTAGGGTTGCACCGGACGGACCGCCGGGACTTGCACACGTTATGCGCAGGGTCCTCCTGGTAAAGACAGCTGGTGGAGCAAGAGGTTGTGATGTGCCCGCCTTGACTCTTGGACATGCCCGGACCTTCGGAACAAACGTTGAGTTTTTAGGTGATGGACCGTTGAAGACCCTCAAGGTAAGTCTGCTGAAGGGCCAGGAAGAAGGACAAAGGGCTTCCAATATTTTTGTGATGTCGCATCTAGTGACAGTGCCGTTCTCGTGAGCAGGGGACCGTTTACTAGCGATCGGCATCAGTGCAGGAGGTGCAGTAGGTGTAGTAGGTGCAGTAGGCGTCTGTCGTGTCGGACGTGACGCCGTAAGTTTGTCTATTGACGATATCCCATTGGCTGGCCGCCTAGACAATGCAGGTAGAAGGACTAGTCTTCTAAGCAGGAGCATGGTGAGACTCGAGAGAATGGGGCCGTCTTAAGTCATTTGTATCCTGTCGTACGAGAGATGATAGTAAGCGAACCTTTTTGTCCGCAGATACGGGGTAGATCTTCTGCAGCGTGGAACGCCGTGAAGATCACCTAGAACATTGATTGTTTAATATCTCTGTACCCTCCATGTCCTAGGCGGCAATACACAAAACAGGCCACGGCACTGTGGCTTTGTGCCGTGTAGCTATTTTGTGTGCTCATCAGCCGGCGTGGGGTTCCGTTTGCTGAGTGTTGTAGGCGGCACTGCGAGAGAGAATCCAGCTTTCCAAGGCACATTGGCTTCGGCCCCGCTGTGTCAGTTCGAATTAGCTTTTTTTTTTACAGTTGTCTTGCATGCGATTTCCGGGAGGATTGGCCCGCGTCCGGAAGAGCGAGCGAACCTTGCAACGCCTCAGGTGAAGTGAAGCAGCCCTGCCATACTGCGTAGACGCTCAACGGCAAGCGCTATTGTCCAGAGGTCCGAAGTTCTGACGATCATTGCATATAACTAAGCTGGGCAATCAGAGTTTCGTAAAAGTATGTCTTACATAGCGGTCGAGACCCGCATAGCCAATGGCAGCCACACTGCCACACAGGAGCAAGACTGGAAAAAGTAAGATCACATTCCTTTCAGCCTCCGTCTCCAAGTTCCGTCTTACCTTGATAATTGGCCAATATAAACGTCAGGCCATGGTATGCGTATTCGTTGCGCCTGCTCGCGAATCGACGCAGAAATTGTTGGCAACGCACAGTGTATTCTTCCACCACCGTTGTCGGGCTCGCCCGCTTCGTATGCAAGGATGCAGGTACCCGAATACCTGCCAGCGCCTCGGTCCAAGGTGGTATTCGGCAAAAAAAACTTTCAGCCTCATCCATGGCTGGGCTGTTTCGACCAGGACGCGGGATCACTTCCGTAGGTCAAAGCTCTGGGCAATTTGGGCTACAAATTCAGTCTAGGCTCGACAACTTTGACGAGCCTAGGCCTTGACTACCATGATTTGTTTGTTGTTGATCGTCCCCTTTGAGGATCATGACCCTGGCAATGACACTTGACAGGTCTACCATACTGTACGGAAACTTTAGCTCAGCAGCTAGCACCGCCTCAGTGCTGCCGGCATCGCTAATTTCGCCCTCCGAGTTGGTTTATGCAAGCTTCGAGCGCGACATTGACAGTCAACGTCATTCCCTGCTGTCATTTGTCAGTGTGTAGATCTGCGAAGCTTCGGCGCTCATCCCATCTTTGAGCTCGTGGGAACAGGCAAGCCCCCTGTTTCCATGGCTTAATCTCATATGGTCTGCGGGATTTCTCCACGACCTTGTTTTGTTGTTTTTCGAGATTTCTTTTCCAACGTCCCAGTTGTTTCAGCTGAGCAACGAGGGATTGGCAACAGAAATTTCTTCATCACATCACCGGCCTATAACCAAGTACAGCGGTATGGACCAGCGGATGTGGGGTTCCGCTCGCTTCTCAGAGTCGATCGAAGCGCACGGGGTTGAGGCCCAATTTATCGACGGCACATGGGCATTTGCCCAATAAGGGTCGTAGGCTCCTGTGGCCATTGGCCAACAAGTCCGGAATTAATCGCTTGTGAACCTTATTCACTGGGAAGACGTCTCTGGCGAAATGGTATTTTAGGGTATGAGGGCTGTTATGCTTCTGGAACGTACAGCGATATCACATATAACGGCGCCAGATATATGGTAATATCGGCGTGGCAAGGGGTTGTCCGAAGCCGCTGAGGAAGAAACCTTGGAGGAAACCCCCCGTCGGCCAAGAGATCATATTCTCCAAACGTCAATCCTCTTTTCTTGGGACGAGGTGTTCATGATATACCACGTCGGCGAGTTTTTGCCGTCTGCGCATCGGTGGAGTGTTCCTCGCATAGTAAGTAGTCGGCTAACAGGCGAATGGGCATGTGGGTGAGGTACTGTCCCAGGTGCCTCTGTACGGCGCAGCAAGAAGGACAGCTTATAGGAGGCCGATCTGCTATGGTATAGCCAAGGCAAGAAGCTCGTGTGCGAAATGAGCAAAAGTCACAGCTCCTTCGTGCTCCGCGCTGCAGAATGCTGAAGTGCCCACTTGTTTAACGTCAAAAAATTTAGCTTGAGTGCCGTGGGTGCGAGTCAGGAGGCCTTCTCGTACCTGCATAGGGCCAAGCGACCTGCATGCTACCTACCATAGTACCAAGTAGTAGAGTTAGAGTATCGGCAGGTTCCAGGAGTGTGCAGACCAGGGGCGGGGCTATTGTGCTGTGTTCAAAATCAAGCTGCGGGTGTTTAGTTACCCAGCTATTTTCAAGCCGGGCCGGTGAGAGCATATGGCTTACTGTCTGCAGATTGCGGCATGTTCATGGTGACAGTGTCTGACTCGATTGGCTTTTGTGAATGTTACATGGTAGTTGCTGGAACATGCTGGGCTGCGAAGAGACGGTGTGGGATCGAGGTTCGTCGTATTAGCACTAAATTCTTAGTAATGAGATGTACCTTGGGCAGGGATTGTAAACGTGGCGGGCTCGTCGGATCACCCCAAATTTGTCATCTAATGTTCTCTGCGGGGGCAATACTCTTCTAGTTTGTCACCACGAAATCTAATGGTAAATTTCTCACTGAAGTCTATTGCCTTAGTGTCTGGTCTCGCCCACCATGTATAGAAAGAGGACGAGTTGATCCAGAGATCACGTCTATGGAAAAGTGCCTCCATATTCTTGGGGCCTGGTGATCTTGGCTTGCTACGCACTTGTCGGATCCGCTAATTTCATCGCATCATGATGTCGCGAGCAGTTCGGTGCAATGATGCATCGAGCCGGCTAAATCACGAATGTTGTCCACATGCTCTATTCTCTTGACAGCAGCAAGCTAGCCGCAATCGTTCCGGAAAGGCTCTTCTCGCATGCGTTTTCCGCCAGCCGCGCCGAGTTGGCCTTATGATTGCTGGGAATTGCATTGAGCGCTGCCGGCTGTACCGTAGCCAAGATGTAACTTTAACTCGCCAGTTATTCTGTTATGGCGACTCAATTGCCTGGTTGTCATGCTTAAATATATAGAACCCGACTTTATGTTGAATACAATTTGGACAATGGCCTCCTCAATGCCGTTTCATCGAGCGGCTTCTTGTATAGTGCTGCGATTGTGACGATGCGGTCCTTCGTCTGTCTCATTGGATTTCTAGCGTGGTTGGCGTGTGTGGCCTCCGCAACAAGCAACAACCTGACCGACCTCGTGGAATGGGACCACTACAGTCTCTCAGTGAATGGACAGAGGTGAGCGCTAAGGACGATGCTACCATCTTGTCCTCCTTATTCCCCAAGGAGCCTTCGCGACATCAAAGCTGACCAAATTCAAGAGTCTTTATAAACAGTGGAGAGTTCCATTACCAGAGGCTGCCCGTCCCAGAGCTATGGCCAGACATTTTCCAGAAACTCAAGGCCAATGGTTTCAACGCTGCCAGCGTCTACTTCTTCTGGTCGTACCACTCGCCCTCGAAAGGAGTTTTTGACTTCGAGACGTCGGGGAAGAATTTACAGGCTCTATTCAGTGCTGCAAAGGACGCAGGCATCTGGATCATCGCTCGAGCTGGCCCCTATTGCAATGCCGAGACGAACGCCGGAGGTCTCGCTCTTTATGGGACGGATGGCAGCTTCGGCACCGTACGGACTGCGGACGAAACCTACTACGAGAGCTGGCTCCCTTGGGTCCAGGAAATTGGGGCCGTCATTGCGGCTAACCAGATCACTGAGGGTGGTCCAGTCATCCTCAACCAGATCGAGAATGAGCTGCAGGAAACGACGCACTCCGCAACAAACACTTTGGTTTTGTATATGGAGCAAATTGAGGCTGCCTTCCAGGCTGCTGGCGTGGTAGTTCCATCCACGAGCAATGAAAAGGGCATGCGGTCCGAGTCTTGGAGTGTCGATTATGAGGACGTAGGCGGATCCGTGAATGTCTATGGCCTGGATTCATATCCTGGCGGCTTGTCCTGCACGAACCCAGCCAGTGGGTTCACACTGCTGCGGACGTACTACCAATGTAAGTGGCGAGAGAGGATACAAGGACCCTCATAGTATGGTGAGGAGAGGGACTAACTGATCGGCAAGGGTTTCAAAATTACAGCTCTTCGCAGCCTGAGTATCTTCCTGAGTTTCTAGGAGGCTATTTCACGGCTTGGGGCAGCGGGACTTTCTATGATACGGTAAATCCGAACCCCTTCGAGTCTCAGAAACAATCTAATGCTGACCCTAATCAGTGCGCTTCCTACCATGACCCAGCGTATCCCGATTTGTTGTAGGTGGATATACTTTGCTTGTGCTTGAACCCGTTGTTGAACCTCTCCTGGGCTATGGGTTTCCTTCCACCGGTGACAATCGGCATTTGGGCCTGCGTAATAAGAGATTCAAAAAGTCAGGGACTAATGTGCATATAGTTACAAGAACAATATTGCCGAAAGAGTCACGATGCAAAGCTTTTACATGACATACGGAGGTACAAACTGGGGTCACTCGGCTGCTCCTGTTGTCTACACTTCATATGACTATTCGTAAGTAGATTGCTACGAGTGTGCATACTTGCAAATTCACTGATTCCGTGATTGTAGGGCTCCCATTCGCGAGACCCGTCAGCTGTGGTCGAAGGCGTTGCAGACGAAACTGATAAACTTCTTTGCAACGTCCACTCCAGACTTACTCAAGACCGAGATGATAGGCAATGGCACAGGATATCAGGTCGACACAGATGATATTTTCACTTTCTTGTTACAGAATCCAGATTCAGCTGCTTCTTTTCTATTCACCCAGCAAGACGTTTCGAGCTCCAGTGGAAACGTTACATTTACCGCCACACTTAACACAACCCTCGGGGCTGTCGACGTCCCTAATGTTTCCCTTTTTGGCCATCAAAGCAGGATCCTCGTCACGGACTATGCCCTCGGCAACCACACCCTTCTCTACAGCTCCGCAGATATTGCCACCTATGGGATCTTCGATGATGCTGTTGTTATTGTTCAGTACCTCAAGACCGGGCAGACCGGCGAGTTCGCCTTCAAAAACGAGGCAGGCTTGACGTACACTATTCATGGTCCCGGCAGCTCATTCGCTTCGTCAAACAGCAGCACGGCTGGGCAGGCATTCACATGGACCCAAGAAGCGGGTGCGACGATTGTGACCTTCTCAAATGGCGTGTCTGCATGGCTGCTAAGCCAGGAGACAGCCTGGACATTCTGGGCACCCTCCACCAGCGCTGATGTGTACGGGTCTCCTGACCAGAAAATATTCATACTTGGATCGTACCTGGTCAGGAACGCATCGGTTAGTGGCAACGTCCTCTCGGTCTCGGGCGACAACAACGTCACCACTACAATCGAAGCCTACGTTGGCTCCGCCCCCATCGAGACCATCTCGTGGAATGGCATCGCACTTGCCGCCACGCAGACCACGTACGGCACCTACACTGCCACCATCCCCGGGACCGAGATCCGCAACATCACGCTCCCGGCTCTGACGAACTGGGAATCTGCCGACTCTCTGCCCGAAGCCTCGCCCACCTTTGACGACTCCGCGTGGACGATTGCCAACAAGACCACCAGCCAAGCCTACTATGCGCCATTGACCCTGCCGGTCCTCTTCTCCAGCGACTACGGCTACTATGTCGGTGCCAAAGTCTACCGCGGTTACTTCCCCGCCTCGACAAATTACACAACCGTGGCCATCACTGCCTCAGGCGGCAGCGGCTTCGGCTGGACAGCATGGCTGAACGGCGTTCTCGTAGGCGGCGACACTGGCAATACGTCCGTGCTCGAAACCACCAGCGCAAACCTCACCCTGCCGTCCGCCGCCCTCTCCACCGATGCGAGCACCCCCAACGTTCTCACCGTCCTCGTCGACTACCACGGCCACGACGAAACGTCCGTCGCTGGCGGGCTTGCCGTACCGCGCGGCCTGTGGGGCGCGCAGCTCCTTCCCGGCACTAATACCACGTCCACAGGCTTCACGCAGTGGAAGATTCAAGGCAATGCGGGCGGCGGCGCTGCCAATCTCGACCCTGTGCGCGGGCCCATGAACGAGGGCGGGCTGTACGGCGAGCGGCTCGGCTGGCATCTGCCGGGGTTCGACCCGGCGTCGTCATATCCGGCCTCGCTGGGGGTGTGGGACGACTCTACGCCGTTGGTCGGGCTCAATGAGTCCGGCGTGCGCTTCTACACCACGACCTTTGACCTGGATATCGATGCTGATCTGGATGCACCGCTGGGACTATCGTTCACTGCGGCCGAAGGTACGGTGGCCCGGGTTATGTTTTGGATCAACGGGTACCAATATGGTGAGTACAGCTTTTTCTTTCCCTCCATGCTGTGAGGGCCCAAGGCCCTTTTTTTCCCTTTTTTTTTCTTCTTTTCTCTTTTGGTCCGAGATAAGCCCTCTACGACCTGCTGCAAGCTCACACTGACATGCCTCGCCAGGCAAATACGTGCCGCACATTGGGCCGCAGACGGTGTTCCCCGTGCCGCCAGGCATATTGAATAACCAGGGTGCGAATTATTTGGCAGTGAGCCTGTGGGCGATGACAGATGCCGGGGCTAGCTTAGAGGGAATTGAGTTGGTCAACTATGGGCTGTACCAGACCGATTTCGGATTTGGGGACATTGACGGCGCGGCGTTGCAGCCTGGTTGGACGGACAGGAGTGCATTTGTGTAGCAGGAGAGAAAGCAAAATGAGGAAGCTCGGATGATTTTCTTAATATGCTAAAGAGACATCGAGGTCATTTGTGTCTTTCGTATGCCTCTCAACAGATTTTGAAGGTATCAAGATAGTCGAATGCAGCAGCGTCGACTAAACATTTTACTTGAGGCCTCATTCGCTGCACTGCAACACACATAAAGCTCCTTTTTCTATGCACTAGCGAATAGCCTCACGTGCACACCAATGTGCGTTGTTATAAGTTGACCTATCACGACACGTCCTGCAAGGTCACAACATAGCTATACCTTGGGCTAGTTGAACTGATGAGTGTAAAAATCTTGGAGCCTCTATGAGTAATTTGCGGAATTCTTGTCAATTATTGAGTATTTGGCTCCTGCTTGATCCACAGAACGGCCAATTCTTCAGCATATAAGCTTTCCCGACCTAGTTCCACTATAATTTTTTGGATCTGCACTACAAGCTTGAACGTGTCACCAAATCCGTCGACACAGTGTCTGACTGTCGTTGACGACAACCTTGTGTGGTTGATACCACCCATCTGAAAGACGCTTTGTCCACCACATCAGGTCCATTATGTGCCGAGCAATGATGCGGACCCAGGTACTGTAATGACATGTCCAACAGGAATTAAAGCACTTTTGCCCCGCGTCTTACAAAATTACCTGAATTGTTTGTAGAGACCCGGGGCTATAGCTGGAGATGCCGCGAAGAATGCTGCTTGCAGTCACCGCTATAAAGAGCAGCCACTGCTCTCTCTCTCTCTCTCTCCCTCCCTCTCCGGTAATGCCCACAAATGACGGGGCCGAGATGGTTTCGACCTGACCCTTCTGGGAGAGCTCGGGACTGTCCGCCAATCTCTGCTCTGTCGGGTCCGCCGCCATCCGTCTAGAGTAGCGTGCTAGAAGGCGATGTTACCCCGAATGAAATGATTCAAGGAAAAGAAAGTTGACTGTAGGGACGTGTCCACATTTTTTGGAAAGTTTCAAGAATCGACTCAGCTTACCTCCACAGACCCATAACCCGCATGTGGCAGCATCGGTTATGAAGAGCATTGCCGCACTCATTCTTGATAGTCTCATCTTGGTGAGAGTCTTGGAGTCAACCCCTCCTAATTCATTCTATATGCAGCTCTCCCTCAAGCTGCGCAAAATTTTGCTTGCACGTGCAGCAGATGAGGCCTCTTCCGGGACTTCTGCACACTCCCATAATTGCAGATAGTCTTGGAAATGCCATCCTGTTTTCTCATATTATGACTGGCTTTCTCCTGTTCTTGTAGGCTACACAGGATTCGTCACTGGAGGATCTCGAGAATGAGGTGTCCCAATAGGTTTTGGTTCGTTTCTGGGCTGTTGATCTGCAGGCTGATCTGATGTGACAAGATTTCCGATGGACGGCGATTTTTCAGAATTGATCGTGCTCGCCGGGCGGTCCGGGTATTCTTGGTATGCGTTCATTGGAGGCAGCTTTTGGCCACCAACTCCTCCTCTTGGGTCTCTCGAATCCGCAGACGTCGCAGACGACACAGACGGCGCAGATGCCGCGGAGGCGTAAGTTTTGTATGAAGGCACAGAGCCCGGCAGAGGAGGTGTCGGTGCTCCCTGCCCCTGAGTAGCCTGGACCACGGGCTTGGGACTTATGGGAACTGGACCGGTCGTTGCAAGTGAACTGGCATTTGCTCTAGCCTGCGCCTCCTTCTCTGCCTTACTGGGCCGTCCCCGTTTCCTGCCCGCTGGATTCGATTGAAAGACGTTGTATCCGTTCGAAGGTGTTTTCGACTGGAAAACGCCGTAACCCTCTGTTATCGGCTGTTTTGCATCCTGCGGCGGACGCGGCTGAATGTTGATTTGATGTGGAAGTTGCGGAGACGGCTGAGGAAGTGGTGGGGTTTGCACTTGGGGCTGAGAAGGTGGCCGGGGCTGGTATAGTATGTGCGGCATCGAGGCCAGTCGCTTTTGTGTTTGGTCGCCTTGCAAAAGGTCTGAAGACTTGCGCTTCTTCAAATTAGGCACAGAGGGTATGCTCAAGTCGGTGTCAAGCATGCTAGAAGCTGCGCGCATGCACTGATGCATGTTTCTGCCTGTGCAATAATGGTCAGTCTCTCTCTCTTGTCGAAAGCAAAACCCAGAAACAAATTCAAAAGCGGTCTTTCCACGGGTCTTACCTCCAGGCAGCTGCATCGAGAACCAGTCCGGTTGCAGGTTGCATTTCTTGATGAAGGCCACCAGTTGCTCCGTGTCAACCTGGCTGGCCTTTATGTACTCGGCGAGAACGAAGCGCTGGGCGTCTTGTCAGGAAAATCAATAGAAGAGAGGAACCAGGAGATTCCTAGCATTGCGCTTTGAAGCACGCACCTTTTCGTCCTCTGTAAAATTTCCGGCGTCCATCTTCGCAAGACGTTTCACCAGGCAAGCGTCATGTCAGGCGATGCGAGGTGCTGTTCGCGCGAAGGGTTCGGCCGCTCTTAAGAAGAAGCTGATGTTCAAGTCGAAGCGCGCAAGGCAGCAATTACAGACATGGAATGCGCCGGATGTACGGGAAGTTGGTTGGTGAGCGTCAGAGGCGTCAAAAAACAGACCGGGAAATGGGAGAAGTAAAGTGAATCGCCGTGAATCGACCTCGCAAGTTGAAATCCAAGAACAGGCGAATGGAAATGAGTGGTTGACGAGAACCTAAACGAAGGAGTGATGGCGTCGAGTAGGACGAGCAAGACCAAGGTATGCTTAGGCGCGAGCAGGGGGAACAGGCGCGCGTCTCGAAGCAGGATAAGTTAATATACAGGTGCAGACGCAGATGCAGACGCGGACGAGGAAAAGTTTCCGAGTAGGTAATCAGCTGTCGGGTCAGGGTCAAGGTCAATAAGGTAAGGGACGAGGCTAGAACCGAGCGAGTGTAGGATCGAATAAGCAAGCCGCAGAGCCAAGGAAGCAAGCGGGTAGGGAGCAAGAAGCTGAACCAGAACCTGAAGCTGGAGCAGAAGCTGGAGCAGAAGCTGGAGCAGAAGCTGGAGCAGAAGCTGCAGAAACAGAACTGCGGCTCGCGTGAAGCAAGATGGAAGCCGAGATTTTTGGTGACACAAAATGCCTAGTAGATAAGGCGCAAGGACAAAATGACACTGACCCCTGCCTCCACTGGTAATTTCAGCAGCCAGGCCGGGCCAGGCTGATGGTGGATGATGATGATGATGAGTCTGGGGTTCGTATCCTTGCGAGCCTCCACTGTCTTATTCCGGAGGATTTTAATTCTTCAGAGCGTAGGACAGGGCAGGGCCAGGCCAGGCCAGGCCGCGTAGTGGTCCGGGCGTGGATTTCTCGTCTCGAGTCTCGGGGAAAAGAAAGTGTCATTCCAGGCGGCAGGGCAAGGCGAGGCGAATTGAAGGGGCATCGAATGGTGCTGGAGGCTAGGTTTGTTCTTCCAATCCTACAACAAGCTTGCGAGATTGCACTTGGTGATAGTCTGATAGTCAGTCTGCAACCAGTCGATGTCTGCAGCTTTGGCCGGCTGCGAAATGCGACATGCAAAAAAAGAGCGTGCGTATTTAATCAAAAATATGAAATAACGAGGCTGTTGTCATTTCTCTCGCGGCAAGGGATTTGCAGCCAGGATTATAAGGTTGTTGTTTCCTGCCCTGCTCCGCTCTGATGGGTTTGTCGTCCGGGGTTCCAAGAAGTCAATCACCAAACAAACTCAGTTCTCGGACTGAACTCGCGTCCAGACTTACTACCCTTGCGTTGCGTTGCGTTGCGTTGCGATGCGATGCGTCGCGTTGGTGTTGCTACCTTTTTTTTTCTTCCCGAAAGGTGGTAAATTTGTGGTAATTCTGTCTGGGCGAGTTTTGTTGTCTCAATTCCAATTTGGCAGCCCAAGCCCTTTTTGGGGGTTTTTCCTGTTTTCGGTGGGGGCTTTTCCCAGTCTTGACGGGTGCGTGTGGTCGAAGGAGGGAAAGGAAATGTCCGGGGTCGTTTTCTCGCTTCGAGCGGCACGCGGCTGAGATTCGACTTTCTCCTTTTTCTTTCCACTTTCGTTACCCTCGGGTTTCGATCTTGGTCCTCCGTCTCGGGTACCCTCAAAAGAAAAGCCCCATATACCGTTGCAAACTCTTGATATGATGGATGGCATGGAACACCGTTCCGGCGTTGTTGCACCCAGACACTACCGGCGCGCGGCTCACATCCGGAGCTCTTGCAGCAATCTAATGCGCCTCCAATGCGGCATTGCTCAACTCGCATCCAGTATCACGATGCGCATTGCAGCCAGTTGCATCTAGCCAGGCCAATGGGGTCAATTCCTGCCCACAAACCGGCGCACCTGACACCCCCTTCACGAGGCCTCTCGTTTTTTTCTCTCTCTACCCCCCCTCTCCCAAGTGGCTTTCCGCTTGCAAAATATTTTCAGCACATCTGTTGCTGTCAGCTGCGCCTTTGTGCTTGGACATCACCACCCGCCACCGTCCTCATCCCAAACCTCCATTTTTGAACGTGGCGTTGGTCGGGGATCCACAGATGACTTACAACTTGCTGCAAGGCTGCAAAAAGTCAGCTCTAAACCAATTTCCGAGCCAATGAGACGTCGCTCCTGCATGCGACGCTCATCTGCCAGTCCTCTAGGTGGGACAATAGCCGTTTCTGACAGAAGCCATTCTTGGCTTTTCAGTGGTCGGTAGCCACCTGCCCCTTCGCCAATGAGAGCCGTCAGCAAGGCCGTCGAAGCATTGGCCTTGTGGGCACGAGCCAGCAGTTCTTTTGCTAATAGATCCGCATTCTGATTAGGTGAATTTCAAAATCGACAACAAGGTCGAATGTTTGTATCGAAAGGAGAAAAACAACTTGATTCCGAAAGGTCGACAGCACTGGGCGGGTTGATATAAATCATTTGTCGCTGCTCACCGCCTCGGCCATGCTCTCTCTGTCTGGGATTCTCCACTCCGTCCAGGTGCCAGTCCGGCTCCTGCAAGAATGTGTTGGCACCGTAGCCACGACAGGATCTTTGTGACCATTTCCCACCATCTGAAGAATTGCATTTCGCCCGCTATCCTGGTTTCAATTCTTGCCAGTGGTGCCACGCCACTTTGACTCTCTTATGAAGGTCACAGCCATCGACCACGGCAACTGATTCCTACTGCGATGCTACCCTCCACGGTTATTAGACAGCACAGCCCTCGCTCGCAGTCCCCGGCAAGATAGGGCGGTCATGTCGTTTACTAAAGTATCTGCTCATGACAACTGCGTGGAGTATGTTTCAGTATTCTTTTTGAGAGCAGTTCTGTTTGCCTGCTCAACTCATGTTGCCGAGGTTGTCTTCAAAACCTTATGTATTCCTCCGCCAGAGACCTACAGGTACTAGGGCCTGGGTGCTTCATTTTCCACAAAATGCGACCTGAATATGTTTGAAGAATACCACCAGGTCAGAGTAGACTTTGTTATTTAGCAATCACGTTTCTGTTTCAGATATTCCGTTGTCCACTGATGGAAATTTCACAAGTTTACTACCAGCAACATCATGCGACAAGACGATCTGTCGTGAGAACCTTCCCTGCATGGTACACTGAATCATGACAGCTGATGAGTGAGTAACGACACAGCACGCCGTGCCGGGGGACATTACTATGTACACAGTTTCCCTAAAGTCATTCTCCCCTTTTTCTTGTGCCTCTTCACCTGGCTCCCTTTCTTACCGTGAGGCAAATGTGGGTGCTGCGAATAAAAAGTATTCCGCTCCCCAGGATTTGCACTAGAGATTAGGCTAATTTCCTGGGTCAAGCACTCTGACTCTGGATGAGGCCATCAACAGTGCGTGAAAGCGGGTAGTGAGGCGCACGAGGTTCGACTGACGGATTTCGAGGTGGTCATCGTGGCCTTGACGAGAAAAAGTCGTGTAGAGGGGGCGCTCAAAGACACTAAGCACCTGCATGTTCACGCGAAAACCAGCTCCCATCATCCGACGCTGAAGTTTTGGACGCTTCTAGAGGGTTGTCCGTGACTGCGCATGGGTTTAAAGTGCCAACTCTAGCAACACAGCCTCGTAGCGGCCATATTTGCCAACGGCTGTTGTGGTTGGTCGTGCTGGAATTTTGTTACTTTGTGCCTTCCCATCTCCTCTCGCAAACGTAGTGTACATCTCCTTCGAGCGGACTCTTATGACCGGCGAAGATCAGGCAGGTCTTGAAGCGCGGGTGAAGGTGAACAAGAATATATGAGAGAAGCCGCGATGACTGATCTTCTCACGAAGAAGGTATTCGAATCCTGGTACACTGCACTGTCCTTCGGAATCCCTCTGATGAAGGATACTGGCTTGAATGAAAGTTCTACAAACAGGCTCACTCTGTCCGCTTCAACGATGCCATTGGCGGATTGAAAGCCACTGAGAAGGGTGATGAGAGCTGCAATTCATGGAAGCACGAAATAGAAATGAACTAGCCTAGGTTCTGGTGTCGATCCTCGCGATCGATAGTATCAGTGTCTCCCACTGCCCGAAGAAAGTCGCAGTCCGATCAACATGTCGCCCGAAGGCACGAAATCAACAAACCAACAAAAGTGTGATTTAGATTCCGTGTGGGAAAAGATAAGCCCATGCTGAGCTAAGACTTTCACGAATTGATGCTGGTCTTGAGGAGCAGGACTACTGTTCGCGGCAACGTGTGTACAGGCGGTCAACCCCCCAGTGAGACATTGGTTCATAGCAATATAAGGTTGTGTGGGTGAGATCTTGCTATAGAGGCATGTACCTGAGTCACCTCAGCCCCTAGCATGACATAAAGAAAGTTAAGGCTGCACCAGGGAATTGCCCAAAAGGAAATAATCGAGAAGTCGTCAGATAGAGATCATGCCCAACCGACGAGGGAAAATATCACCAGATACTATACCTGCCTAGGTAGAAAGACCATGAGAAATATCTCCTGCGGGATTCGTGGAGTGCGGATCGGTAGGGTGAGGAGCAGGGATTATACCGCTAGCGGCTCCCTCTCGGCCGGCTAGAAATCCATCCCCACAGCGCCGACTTCTTCTTTTGCCTCTTGTTTCCGCGCCCGTCGCACTTAGCATTCCCAGGCCTGTCCAAACTTGCACTTCCGCTTTGCAACTTGCCCCTCGCAACAAATCTCAGCGACGAGGACCCAATTGATAATACTTCGTCGCCACTGGACGGCGGATCTTTTTCAGAAGCATTGTTTGCGCCCTCAAGACCGTTGACCAGCTGGCGTTGCAATGTCGCAGGTCCTGGGCGACCAAGTGCGATAGGACACTCGATCGCCTCCGAAATCCACGCCGTACTCTCGTCTTCAGACCCGAATTTTCGACCACTCTGCCGCCTGCAGCGCCCTTTTGCATGACATTTTATTCTACCTTATCAAATACTTCTATGGCCTGTGGAGAATCTTTGCGACCCATTTCGATACCTTCATAACCCCCACTCCTCTGTCCTGCACAACGGCGCTTCCGCACCTTTCTGTTTCTCATCCTTCGCGCCGGTGAAAGCGCATCACTCAGCAAGATGGACGAGGAGGATCGCGCACACGAGGCGCCTCTGGCTGTCAAAATGGAGAGTAGGCCGAAAGAGAATGGGATCGTGCCGAAGAAAGAGAGGCGCAGTGCCTCCACCTCACCAAACGATTCCAAGCCGCCTTCAAGGACCTCGAGTCTTTCGCCTGGACTCAAGGTCGACAACGAGAGCACCTCTACACCAGACACAGAACCAGCGCCAAAGGCTTCAAGAAAGCCACCCAAAGCCCGCTCTCGATCACCGCCCCTTTTTGATCATCTCCCCGATGCCACAGAAGAGTCCACCTCTTCCTTCCAGGTCATTGCCGACTGTTTGTATGGGTCCAAAAATATGGGGGCGTCGCAGCACGATGCCCTAGACTGCGACTGTGCGGCCGAATGGCGTAAGTTTCGAACCTTGCTGCATCCTGTGACCCTTGGCGGGCATCCTAACTTTGGCGAACAGGTGATGGTGTGAACCACGCATGCGGCGATGACTCCGATTGTATCAATCGGGCCACCAAAATGGAATGCATTGACTCCGAGTGCAACTGCGGACTCGGGTGCGAAAATCAGCGTTTCCAGCGCAAACAATTCGCGGACGTATCGGTCATCAAGACCGAGAAGAAGGGTTACGGACTACGAGCCAACACTGATCTACAGCCTAACGAGTTCGTATTCGAGTACATTGGCGAAGTCATCAATGAGCCCACGTTCAGGCGACGAATGATACAATATGACCAAGAGGGCATTAAACACTTCTATTTCATGTCACTTACTAGAGCAGAATTCGTTGACGCTACGAAAAAAGGCAATTTGGGACGGTTCTGCAACCACTCCTGCAATCCCAACTGCTACGTGGATAAGTGGGTGGTGGGTGAAAAATTGCGCATGGGCATTTTCACTAGCAGGGTCGTCCGGGCGGGTGAGGAGCTTGTTTTCAATTACAACGTGGACCGCTACGGAGCTGACCCGCAGCCCTGTTACTGTGGCGAGCCCAACTGCACCGGCTACATCGGTGGCAAGACCCAGACCGAGCGTGCCACCAAGCTGCCGCTCGCCACTATTGAAGCCCTCGGTATTGACGATGGCGACAGCTGGGATACGACTGTTGCTAAGAAACCGCGAAAGAAGAAGCCCACCGAAGACGACGAGGAGTATGTTAACAGTGTACAACTGCCAAGTTTGGACGAAGATGGCGTCACCAAAGTCATGGCCGCACTCATGCAATGCAAAGAGAAGTGGATTGCAGTCAAGCTGCTCCAGCGCATTGAGAATGCCAACGACGACCGCGTCCGGAACAGAGTGGTGCAGATGCACGGCTACCAAATTCTCAAGTCAACGCTGAGTACCTTCAGGGACGACCACAACATTGTCTTACAAATTCTGGATATTCTGTGGAAATTCCCGCGTGTGTCCAAGAACAAGATCTCTGACTCCAAGATCGAGGCAGAGATTGAAGGTCTAATTTCATCGGAACATGAAGACGTGGCAGCCGAATCCAAGCGTCTACTGGAGGAGTGGAGCAAGTTGGAGACAGCTTACCGGATTCCTCGCAGGAAATTCGACCCCACAGCACAGCCTGCCAACTCTTTTGAAGACCGCCGCAACCAAGAGCGAGAACAGGCCCCAACACCCTCGGGGCCAGTATTTGCACCTGGTGTTGTTATTCCCAAGGGTCCCAAAAGTAACATTCCTCAGAGAAATGCAAACTATTTTGCACAACAGCGGCGGCGAGTCTTTACACCTGGCAATGCCTTGCCTGCTGGCTGGCACATGGCCAAAGATCCACGGGGCAATGTATACTACTACAACGGCACTGGTGCAACCACCTGGCAAAGGCCTACCGCACCAGCAGACACAGCTAAGCTTCCGACCAAGAAAGAGCAGGATCAAAAGGCTCTCCAGGATATCATTGATAGTCTGACCAAGGAACCTACCCCCAGGCCTTCCGCATCGCTAACCCCGCAGCAAGGCACGCCTGTTCAGGAAGCCAAGAAGGAAAAGTGGCGTTCTCTGCCAGTCGACAAGCAAATGAAGATATATGAGAACACAGTATGTCCTTTGCCCCCCTCGCGCTAAACTTGCGATTGCCATCTAACATCTTTCGTAGCTTTTTCCCCATGTCAAGTATGTCATGGACAAGTTCCGCCACAAACTGCCCAAGGATATTCTCAAGAAACATGCCAAGGACGTCAACAAGTCGCTCGTTGCATCTGATTATAAGCACAATCGCGTTGATGACCCGACTTACATCTCGGAAAAGACAGAGAAGAAGGTCAAGAAATACGTCAAAGACTTCTTGGACAAGGCTGTTATCAAGCATAGGGAGCACGAAAAGCACAAGGCTGAGCGGGAGGCACAACCTGGCCCTGCCAAGGCTGAGAGCAGCTCAAACGCAGCTCAGGCTGTCGCCTCTGTAGAGACACCAGGACCACCCAATGGCGACGATGATGTCGTGATGAGCGATGTAGAGGACGTTCCGACCAGCTCACCAGTCAAGCGCAAACGAGATGAAGATGTCGACATGCTGGAGACAAGTGTGACGCCTGAGGAGGTGCCATCCATGAAGCGCCTGAAAGAGAAGACCCCGGAGGAGCCTAGCCCGCCACCACCACCACCTCCTCCTCCCGAAACAGCTATGGTCGATGATCTGAACATGACCCCATCCCAGGTTGAAGCATTCTCACACGAGCAGGAAGAGGCCAACCGGCTTGCCGATGAGGCTGAGCAGGATAGAGTCCGTCAGGAGGAGGCTCTGCAGCGCGAGAATGAAGAAGCCATGAGGGATTTTGAGCTTGAACAGAGCAATCAGCAGAGCTCGTCCATCGGAAGTGCTGATGCCAACAATCACCATGAGAACGGACAGCACAGCAAACAGATGATTATGGGACAGTAATAGAAGCGCACGTCTTTGCACGAGGAAATAGCCGACAAGTGACTACAGCACGTAACGTCAGACGAAACAAGAGTGGGAAGTTAGCTGGGTATTCCTCGGTTTCTCAAGCCTCGCCTTGGACGTATTCTCAGTGCTGCCTTTCACGGGTGGGAGATCCGCCAAATTAATAGGGGCCTTGTACTGTTGAAAATATCAAGTTCCTTTGCATGACTTTTGGCTCTGGTGCCCAGGATCGGAAAGGCCAAAGGGTCGTTGTATATATGTCTCTCTACTCGTGTTGGCCATCACGGCTTTCAACCCAAAAAGCCCGGATGCGGCCCCCTTTCCGGATGTTTGTTTGATTCTTAATGGAAACAGTGAGCGGGACACGAACGGGGATTGGCGGAAGGGTGGAAGTGATTTGCAAAGCATCGAAAAGGAAAATCGTGACGGGTTGTCAGCATTCATTACACGGGTCGGTCATTTTTTTGTTTCAGACGGGGAGAGGAGTCGTAATGGAAAGAGAGCTGCTCAATGATACCATCGCATCTTGCGCATTTGGACACCAAAAAGCATCGGCGTTGTTGTGCATCTAAAAGGGAAACGGGCATAACACATTTTATTTTTTTGGTTTTATTTTTTTGCAGACTGGGATACGGCGTTTCTGGGATGACAATACTGGAGTGCAGAGCACCAACAAGGTTCCTTTATACCCTGGGGACGTTTAACGCCTCTTTCTCTATCTGTACGTATGTATGGCCCATGGACAGACATACAGATCTTTGGTTGCCAGTCGACCGCCACCAAAGAAATGGGAATACTTTGGTGGAAGAAGTGACAGTCTGCTTAGTTAATTACTGAATGCTCGTGTGGATGACGCACAGGCTGGTCTGTTATGTTCACTTGCTGTCCAGTAAGTAATATAAGCCGGAGTTCTGACATCATACTGAATGCTTGCACGCAATGGTCTCCCGAAGAAATTTGCTGCATCATCACTTTGCATTATGTCTGAGAACTGGGCGGGCAAAAATGGAATCGATGAGGCCATCCGCTGCATGTACAATGTCGAGAGCCCCATCGGACAAATAGATGGAGAAGGCGTCGTGGGCTTGCATGTGCATGTGCATACCTTAGGTAATTCCGGAGCCGGGGTCCGCAAAAGCTACCTACCTTTCTGCCACTCTATGGCTTACGACCTTCCCGAAAGACTCTTGCATTCCACGCTTGGAGATACAGAGGTAGATTTGGGAGGAAAAGTTTATGTCGCATGAGCAAGCTATTGTGAACACGACAGTTTCTAAAAAATAAAATAAAAAAAAAATTGTCGGACGGGTACTGTCGGGCAACGGGATCGTCCCAAAGCTACTTCCTGGGAACTCGTTTAGATACCGTACCTACTTAGTACCTACCTGAAGTTAGATGTATCTGGTGCAACTTCGTCCGGCCTCGAGCTCATCTCTTCACCCCCTACCTTCGCTCTCAAAACAATAACACCTGATACTCCACCCACCACATTTCATTGTCTCTCAACACTAACGGACCTAATCAGTCGATCCAAGGTCTGCGGCTTGCCAGGTACAGAGGATGGCGACCCGAGACCCCCTTGACGCCTTCACCGGGCCATCTCTAGCCCCCATCCTCTGGCGGCACCCGGACCCATTCAATACACCTCTTGCGCGCTTCATGCGCCACATTCAGAAGAAGCATGCGCCCCGTTTACAGTTTGAAAACTATGCTGCGCTATACCAATGGTCCGTTACCGACATTGCCGGCTTCTGGGCCGAAGTCTGGGATTTCTGCGGCATCCGTGCGTCCAAGATGTATGATCACGTGCTGGCGCCGGACGAGGAACAGCAGATGTTCCCTCGACCCGACTTCTTCGCGGGTGCAAGGCTGAATTTTGCCGAGAACCTGCTCTTCCCCGCAGGCGTTGAGGTTGATGCGGCTGGAACGGCAGTGGTCACGGTCACGGAGCGGGACAGCCAGGGCACGGAGACCAGTTGGGCTGCATTGCGCGAGGCCGTCAGGCAGTGTGCGAACGCGCTGCGGGCATTTGGTCTATCCAAGGGCGACATCGTTGCAGGCTTCGTGTCGAATCATGTCGAGGCGCTCGTGGCGATGTTGGCCGCGGCGTCGGTAGGCGCCGTCTGGACCGGCATCAGCCCCGACACGGGCGTGTCTGCAGTCTTGGATAGACTGGCGCAGATCGGACCGCGGGTGCTTTTTGCGGATAATGCAATGGTTTACAATGGTAAGGAGTGGTCGAGCAAGGACAAGACGGCGGAAATTGCAAAGGAGCTGGGCAAAAGAGGGTTGGAGCTGCTGGTGGTGATAGAGACTGTGAGAGGTGGTGAGATGGGCATTGAGGAGTTACGCGGCGTGGTGAAGCAGGTCGATGGATGGGATGAGTTCTTGAAGGACACGGGGAATGATAAGTTAAGATTCGAACAGCTGCCGCCGTCTCATCCACTTTACATCCTCTACAGCTCTGGTACGACTGGCCTCCCAAAAGCCATCATCCACACCGCAGCCGGGACTCTCATCCAGCACAAGAAAGAGCACTATCTACACTGCTCCATCACCTCCGCGAGCCGGATGCTGTACTACACTACAACGTCCTGGATGATGTGGCACTGGTCCATCTCGGCGCTCGCAGTCGGCGCCTCTCTCGTGCTCTACACCGGCTCTCCTTTCAAACCGCACGGCCACCTTTCCATGCCGCGCCTCCTATCCTCTCTCCGCGTCACCCATTTCGGCACATCAGCCGCATACCTCATCGCGCTGGAGGCCTCCGATACCCGCCCCATCAATGAGTCAGACATTGACCTCTCGCAGCTCGAGGCCATCTATTCTACCGCCTCGCCACTTCCGCCGTCAACATTCTCTTTTGTCTATGAGGCATTCCCGCAGACCGTGAACTTGGGCAGCATTACAGGCGGTACCGACATCATCTCGCTCTTTGGCGCCCCGTGTCCCCTTCTTCCCGTCCGCATTGGCGAGATCCAGTGTGCAGGACTCGGTATGGCAGTCAAGGTGATCGACAGCGCCAGTGCAGCAGACAAACCACAGGAGGTGGCGCATGGGGAGCCGGGCGAGTTGGTGTGTGTCAGGCCGTTCCCCTGCCAGCCGTTGACTTTCTTTGGCGAGGGGGGCGATGAGAAATATCGGTCTGCGTAGTATGTTGTTCCCTGATCCTTCTTCTTCAACACACCCGTATATACACTGACAGTCTTTCAGCTTCGAGCGCTTCCCCGGCATCTGGGCCCATGGTGACTTTGTCACCCTCACTCCCAGCAACGGCCTCCTGATGCTCGGGCGATCTGACGGCGTCCTCAAACCCGCGGGCGTGCGCTTCGGTTCCGCCGAGATCTACAACATCCTGACCAAATATTTCGCCACGATCATCGCGGACGCTGTGTGCGTGGGCCGCCGACGCCACAACGTCGACACCGACGAGACGGTATGCTTGTTCGTGGTGATGCAGCCCGGTGTGAGCTTCGTGCCGGGCGAGACGGACAAGCAGATCCAGCGGGTCATTCGCGAACAGCTGAGCCCACGGCACGTGCCCGCTGTGATTGAGGAGTGTGGGCCGGAAGGGGTGGCCAAGACGGGGAATGGCAAGAAGATCGAGGTCGCCGTGAAGCAGATTCTGAGTGGGCTGCCGGTGCGGACGAATGCCAGTGTGGCGAATCCAGAGGCGCTAGAGTGGTTTCGGCGGTGGGCAGAGGAACATCCTTGATGCAATTGTTGTTGTTGTTGTGACTGTATCTTCCAGACTCGGACAGATGTGTATTTGGGTACCAGATTATCTCTTCGGAGGGATAAAAAAAACATTAGACGTTGGTAATTGCAGCATAGCAACATGGCATGTATTAATTGCCTGAGGTATTGAGAGAGTGGGGGTGAGTATCTGTGGACGAGAGACTACCACCTGGCAAGTTGATCGGAGTTCATTTGTATGATTCAAACCGACTTCTGATGTATTTGTGACAGATTTCTATGCCTTGTCTGGACATGTCTGCTTACAGCACCAAGATTTTATACAAAATCGACACATCGTTTATAAAGGCATCTATATCGTGCCAACCCAACCGCCGGCCCAGTAACGCCGGAAAATGCATGTGCAAGGAGTATTACACATGAGTTCACTTTATTGAAGCCATAACTAACCCTAATTGCCAGGACCATCATGCCGCCCCCGACCATCATCTAGCAACAGCGTCGGCTTGATAAAGTCCTCATCCAGCTGCCTAAAAAGCGCCGACGGGTCTTCTGCCGTAAGTAACTGCCTAAGCGCCCCCGCCGCAGACTTGGCCCCCTCCGACAATGTAACCGACCTCTCGCGGCCCCGACTGACAACTGCCGCGCCTGCGGACGAACCTTCGCCATTCCCGGAAGACGGAATCGGACTCTGTCGTCGCTTCGGTGCTGCCGGCGGCAGATCCGAGACGTCAAGGTCGCTGTCGAGTTCCGACTCAGTCACACTATTGGAGTTGCTGCCGAGCAGATCGGATTGCTCCGGGTCGAGGGGATTTCGAGAGGCTTTGCGGCTCATGCTGGTGGGCCGGCCGGGTCGGTAGGGACTGCGGTGGCCGGAGGCCCAACCGCCAGGGTCGCCGTTGCGCTTGCCGTTCGCGTCGACGGCGTCGAGATGCAGACCCCCTGATCGGGGCGTGAAACCAAAGCCTGCGCCGCCACGCTTATAGTAGCTGCCCCCAGGCACGGCCTCGATATCAAACTCATCGTCTGAGTCGACGTCTTCCACAACGCCGGTCCGGATATTCAGAATTTCCAACATACGAGCCGTCGTGCCTCCGAATATGATGACAGTCAACACCACCACAACCAAAACCGTCGCCTTCAGGGCAAATCTGTCATCTCCAGTGATCAGGGCCGCCAGGGCTACGCCCACGGCACCTCGAAGACCAGCCCAAAATAACATCGCTTGGTAGTTGTAAGGAAGCTCGTCTGGCTGGTCCAAGACACCTCGGCGCTTGGCTTTGAACCGGATGAACCAATTTATGGCTCTCGATAACGGGAAAACAGCCACCCATCTTGCGGCGCACACGGCCAAGACCGTGATGATGGTGAACAATGGCTTATACTCCAATCCATCACCAGTGAAGAGCGAAAGTCCGAGGTAGATGAAGATGAAGTTCTCCGACAGCTGCGCCAAGACTTGAAACACGTATTTTGTCGTGAGCTGTGTTCTTCTCGACATGTTGAAATAAGCGTAATGCTTGAGCGTGATACCGCAGAAGAGCAAAGAAACGATACCTACACGGCTGGTCAGAACAAGGCCTACATTGCGCCCGCGCGAGTCACTTACCTGACATCTTGATTGCCTGGGAGAAGAAATAAGTAGAATATGCAATCAAGACAATAAGACAACTCTCAATCTTGGGGTATCGTCGCACATAAGTGTACTTCAAGCTGAGAGCAGTCGCAATGCCCACAATCAAGCCAATAGCCATGCTACCGAAGAAATCGAACAAGAATGTACCAATACCAAAGAAAAGGCTCGCGAGTCCTGACTGCTGGTTCGGGTTGTTCTTGGCTTTCTGAGCCGCCTCGAAAATAACAATCGCAATGGCATCATTCAGGATAGATTCGCCAAAGATGATGGTGTACAGCTTTGGATCGACCTTGTAGGAATTAAAAATGGCCAAAATCGTGACAGGATCGGTAGCAGAGAGTGTGGCTCCGACCGAGATGGCGTCTACCCAGGTCATATTTAAGCCATCTAGGGGTATCCGAGTGTAGAGCCACAATATGACACCGATGACCATGGCGGATAGAAATGTACCAGCGAACGCGAATGTCAGGATGATTCCGATATGGCGGAAGAAGTTGGCTTGATGGAGCTCGTAGCCGGAGGACAGGATAATGGGCGGTAGGAGGAGGTTGAAGAAGATCTGGTAGTCGAAACTGACCAGGTTCTGGAGAGTTTCACCACCAGCGACTCGGAGAGTCAAGCCGACGACCATACCTTTCGCAACATCAGTTTCTTGTCATATGTATGTTCTGGGTCGACTTGGGGTAGCGTACCGGCAAAGATGGATGCGACAGTCTCGTGAATTGCTGTGACCTTTCTAACTTGCAGGTAGTAACTGGTGAATAGGGCCACTATCATGAGGATGAGGAGGATGAAGATGGCCCATGAGGCGTATATTTCTTTTTCGGAGGCATCTTCTCCTGTTCGCAAGCGCGTTAGTCCAGTCGATAGATGTATGAGCGAGAGGGATGGGTCGAGTTGTACCGTCAGGGTCTGTTTCTTCGGCTGCCCGCCCTATAGAAAGCTGTCAGTCAGTACGGGCAAAGTCACGAAGAGGACCACATATTGGGATGCGCGTACGGGCAAGATCCACGACGGAGCTGGTAAGCTCGTTGAGCATGATAGCGAACCAAGATGGCACGAGGCCAGTCCGGGGATATTTTCGGAGGGAGAGGAAGACAGTAACGGATCAGGACCGTCACGGTTTGGGATGGCCTCGCAATGGTTGTGGGCGACACATGGATCCAAAAGCACCGTGAAATGCGCCTGCAGATGAGCAAGCTATCTAGTCGAGAAGGAAGAGGCCAGCTGATAAATCGGTGTCAATATTGCAAGCTTGCAGCGGGTCAAATCCAAGATGCCCGACCTCGATTCAACGGAGGCTTGTGGGATGATAGTAGGACGGTGTTGAAAGAGTGGTTGCAGGAGAGGGAGTCCTGATGCTGAGTCGTCATCTGGAGTTGTCGCAATGCCAAATGTCGGGTCGGAGCTAATAGTAAAGCCTCCCTGCTTCCAGATCCCACATGTGTCCTTCGGGCCCACCCGAAAATCACCTACAGAGCTATAATGAAGTACCATGTAGCAGCAGCATCAACTAAAGGATGCCAAGGGTTAGGAGCTTGAAGTGCTATTCTTAGCATGTCTACCTACAAGCAGGTACGTATCTAGAATCATTTTCTAGAGACCCATCATCTCATGAACGATAATCTTTCTATGTTTTCTGAATTGATTTGTACAATACGAGGACCACATTTGCTAGATATGGCAAATACCCGAGTATTCTTGGAAACTGGCCCGAGCCGCGTACTAGAAACGAGAGAGGTGGACGTGTACACGTACATTAGGACCCCACCTGCCCACCCACCAAGAGCAGAGTGTCTGGCACTTTGGGGCTCACCTAGATTGCCGTCAGCCTTGTCCTCTCTCTATTGGGCCCCTCCGCTCTCCTGACAATGCATCACTTTAGTCACACAACCTTTGGATCGTGACCATTCCTCATTCGTCAGCTGAGAATCCCTGGAACCTCAGCTTAGTTGAGTGCATTGCTCTCCTTGTCCAACAGTTGACGGCTCGCGTGCACCGATGAGATTCGAGTTGGGTCAAAAATCCGGGGAAAAGGTCTCGTGTCCACAGTGAACAGGGAAGGGTGTGGCTTGCATGACCCCTGCATGTGTTGTTCCCGTTTACAGGGGAATTCGCGCGTGGCAGCCTCACAGGTGCAGCCTGTGGCAGCCTGTGACGTTGTTTGTGCAAGTCCCAATGCTTCCTTGGCCTTCTAACGGTTACTAGCCAAATCCCACTCTGAACTCCATCCTTACAAGAAAGAACCCTTTCTCCTGTCAGCCTTTGCCAATAACCCTGCGAGCGCAACCTGTTCTGCCCTTAGCACAGTCTTCTTCCTCTTGACTCATGATTTTCTCACATGCTTCTTTGTCTCGCTGCGTTCCTCTCAGTCCCTAGAGGCGGCGTCTCGGCGTAAACTTTATTTTACACCGCGCTTTATATACGGAACTCCCGGCACGTTACCTTAAGCCGACTTGATGTAGTTTTCATACCAGATGTCATTGACCTTTCCTTCTTTCCAACCCGACTTCGATATCAGGGCAGTGAACTGGGAGAGAGGACCCTCCTTTGCAATTGAATAGAACGAGTCGACGCCTACGAAGCAATCAAGACCGCCAGATCTCCGACAGATTGGTATTACCCGATCCTCAAGCTAACCAACACGGTGACAAACAGCTGGGCTCGACATCCCCTTGGGACTGCCGCAGCTCCTCCCACGCATGACGTCGTCATTAGCTACTCTAAATGAACGGGGCGCCTCTGCTCTTGCTGTCGACCCCGTTACCGAGCACTCCTCGTCCAGCAGTGACCGACCCGTCACTCCGACGCGAAGCAGCCTGTCCGTTGACGCCGAGAACGAAGATGGCAAAAGCGATGGGGTGAACGAGGTTTCTCCCCTCCTCTCGCCGAACGGAAGCGATCATGAGCAACATGGCTTCCTTCAAAGTACACGCCCTGCCGCTGCCGAGCCGGACGAGTTCCAATCGACAAAGAGCATATGGTATCTGATACTATTGACAATAAGCATTGGCGGACTACAAATTGCCTGGTCCGTGGAACTCTCCAACGGCACCCCATTTCTGGTCTCGCTCGGCTTAAGCAAATCTTTGATGGCCTTGGTCTGGATAGCCGGGCCGCTCACAGGGACATTGGTACAACCGTATGTTGGTATGCTGAGCGATAGATGTAGGATATCATGGGGCAAGAGGAAGCCATTCATGCTTGGTGGGGCTCTGGCCACTATGGTCTCCTTGATGATTCTAGCCTGGTCCAGGGACATTGTCGGTGGCTTTTTGGGCCTCTTCGGGGCCGACCCGGCGTCGCAAGGGGTAAAAGTAGCTACCATTGTCTTTGCCGTGATATGGATCTACATACTCGACTTCTCAATAAACACAGGTATGGCCCTCTAATTCGACACCAAACTATTATTATACTGACTCGACGACAGTCCAGGCTGCCATTCGCGCCTTCATCGTTGATTGCTGTCCAGCCCACCAACAAGAAGCTGCGAATGCGATGGCCAGCAGAATCACCGGGGTGGGCAACATCGTTGGCTACATTGCGGGCTACGTGCATCTACCCAGTATTATGTGGTGGCTAGGTGATACACAATTCAAGTGTCTCTGCGCCATTGCTAGCGTGGCTCTGGGGCTGACCGTTCTAATGAGCATGGCTATCAAGGAGAGGAATCCAAAACTCGACGGGCCTAAGCCGAAATCTAAGAAACCAGGAATATTCTCGTTTTTCGTCAAACTCTTTGCGTCGATCAGGAGACTGCCGCCGCAGACTAAGAAGGTTTGCATTGTGCAGTTTTGCGCTTGGGTCGGTTTTTTCCCCATGCTTTTCTACACTTCCTCCTACATTGGAGAGATCTACGTTCAGCCCTTCCTGGAGAAGAACCCGAATATGACGGATCCAGAACTAGACCAGCTATACGAGGAAGCGACCAGGGTGGGAACATTCGCGCTGCTCATCTTCGCCATCACGAGCCTAGCGACCAACGTCTTCCTTCCTTTTTTCATTGCTCCGACCTACGACAGTGCACCCATTGGTGAAGCCCCTGGGGAGGGACCTACTACGTTCCTCCGCACATACGACGAGAAGAAGCATTGGACGGACCGCCTCATCATTCCAGGCCTTACTCTGCGTCGTGCCTGGATGCTCTCCCAGCTACTGTTCATGGTTAGCATGTTCTGCACCGTTCTCGTGCACACTGTGGCTGCCGCCACTGTTCTTATTGGCCTGGTGGGTATCACCTGGGCGCTGACGCTCTGGGCCCCGTTTGCTATCATCAGCGCAGAGATAAGCCGGCGGGACGCCCTCGTGCGTCAGAAAAGACGTACCAGGGTTGTGGGTGTCGCTACAGGCCCGTCATCCTCATCATCAGCTGCTGCTGTAGCGACGCCTGGCTTTGACGGATACGTATCGGACAATGACCACAATCTAAACGGCGCCGAGGAGGAGTCCGACCAGGCAGGCGTCATACTCGGCATCCACAACATGTCTATCGCGGCGCCGCAGATCCTCGCTACCATGGGATCGTCACTCATCTTCAAGTTCTTCCAGAAGCCTCGCGGCGAAGCAGGGGACCATTCGTACGCCATTGTCATGGCTATTGGCGGGATCACAGTTGGTGCGTCTGCGTGGTTTATCCACCTTATTCGTGATGAACCTGAGGTGGAGGTGCTGGACGCTGAAGCAGATGGAGAGGCTGGCGAGGACAATGAGCCGTTGTCACCTCTTGCGCGACGTTTTGATGGGGCGGCAGAGGAGAGGCCGCGCTCGAGTATGGAAGGGGTAGGTTTGCGGCGGTCATCAAGGGTGAGTTTAGATCGCGCGCAATTGATGAGGAGTAAGAGCTACAGCGGTATGGACTATGCGTGAGCTGGTTGTTACAGCTGCTCAAGTCAAGCATGGGTATTGGAACCTGGTAGAGTCTTTCTGGCGTATCTCCTCAAGGCGGCCGGCCTAGGGCTTGAGCACTTGTGCGACGTTGTATACTGGTCTTGTGATCAATCTTAGATTCATTCAATTATATTCCAATTCAGAAGATGATGGCTCATGATCGTATGAATTTGACTTCCAAAGGGCTATATTTGTCCTCTACCGAAAGTCTTGGGTCTTGACTCTTATTACTGAAGAAATATCTGATCTGCGTAAATAGTCTGGTAGTGATGTTACTTATGCGCCCAGGCGAGGGTCCTGGACTATACAGCCACTCTTTCTGCATTGCGCTGCAATTCTGTTGATGTATACCCTAACACATGTCACAGGGACTACCGTTCCGTAGAATTTGGAGTTGTGTGGCATCGACGTAGGATTCCAAAGGAGTGAACCAGTAAATAGCGCCATACCGGCTAAAGTCTGGCTGATGTGCCTACAATATACTTCAACATGGATGCCAGGCATTGTCGACCCGATAACCCTATTGCAGATCTTGAAACGAAACGGAAGCTGGTCTCCGCCTATTTTCCATTTGCATAGGCCCTAGGTAACGTCAATTTACGTCCTCGTGCTGGACCAAGCAAACGAGGGACCAAGCTCGAACAAGTGCCAGCCTGAAGCAAACGGGAATATAGGAATAGAGAGCCGGAATAGATTAATTGACCCAGAAAATATACTTCCTTGAAGAAGAATATAAAGTGTTGGGCAACAGCCAAGCTGACAATGAAGCTTGATGTTTTCGACTTCTGTACACATCTTCGCATGCTTCATGATGCAGCTCACCTCGCTCCTCCTAGCCAGTCTGGTGTCTCTCTCAAAGGCCGCAGTCCTCTGGGATGGCCGATTCAACACGTAGGTTACAAAGCTCTCTCTTCCCCTTCGACCCTCAAGAAGAAGGAAATGCACACATCTGTCGAAGCTCTGTGAACAATGGCCCTGAAACAAGACTAGATTCACGTCCGCAACGGACCTGAACGACTGGTCGTGGAGCAACCAAGTCGGACCGTACCAGTATTACATCCACGGCTCGGAGACGGTGGACAAGTACATTGCCCTGTCGTCCGCATACAAGAACCCAGCCGACACCGTGTCCAAGCAAGGCGCCAAGTTCACGCTCGACAGCACCGCCTACTGGAATGGCCAGACCATGCGGCGGATCGAGCTGATCCCGCAGACGACGGCGGCGATCAACCAAGGCAAGGTCTACTACCACTTCAGCATGATGCGCAACGGCACCAATGCGCCCAGCGTCTTCCGCGAGCACCAGATCAACTTCTTCGAGAGCCACTTTACCGAGATGAAGTATGGCTGGATCTCGGGCGAGTCGGCCACGAGCGATCCGAAGTTGCAGTGGATGGTCAACCAGCAGAGCAAGTGGAGTGTGCCAACGTGGGATGCCGGCGTGTGGCACAACGTGGCTTACGAGATTGTGAGTCTATCTATCTATATGCATTTTATCTTGTACAATGTGTAAATTGGTAATTTGTGGAAACTAACGGGGTTGCAAAGGATTTCTCCGCCAACACCGTTGGCTTCTGGCACTCGACTGGCTCGAGCCCTCTCACCCAAGTCGTTGCCCCGGTCTCGGTGTCGACGTCTTCAAACGGCGCAGACTGGCACCTCGGTGTTCTTGAACTCCCAAGGGATGGCTACGCTGATGCGAACGAAGACTACTACTTCTCGGGCGTCTACATCGAGTCTGGCACGCTCACTACCGCTGTCACTGGACCAGCTTCGTAGAGAGAGAGAGGATTCAAGGCGGCGCTTTGGACAAAAGTCTTTGAGAAGTGTGCCCTGAAAAATGAATGGCTAAACCCTTTCTCTGTATATATTGAGATGAGCATTTTCGTAAATGAAATACAAGACCGTATCATCAAGACAGTAGCCGCCGCCCTGGAAAAACCCAACTACGCTGCAAGATGATCACAGTACATCAGCAAAGTGAAAGACTTGAAAGAAAAAGAAATTAATAAATTGCAACAACTAAACCAAGACCTTGCAAAGAATTCCCAGGCTCAGTGAAGATTAAAATGTCGAGCACTGGCTTGCCAACCTCAGGCCGTTACAATTGTATTATGCACTGAACTCACTGAACAACCTCCCATAGGCACCCGAGTCTCACCCGGCTCAGGCCCATGTTGGCCCATAGTCGTGACGCCGGCCCAGTAAAAGCAGCTACACATGTGTGGTGTATTAGCGTCCAACTTTCAACTTTGCTGACACAAAGACGGGTGCGGAAGACAAGCGTAACCAAGTGTAGGGCTTACTACGATGTGCCATCTTCGCCACAGTATTCTTCGTTGCATTTGATACTTGACGAGCTCTTGATAGAATCTGTCATGTCGGTGATTTTGGGCAATGTGAGAAATGTCGTGGGCGTCGTGATGATTGGGCTCGTAACGAAGGGCAGCTCTGAGCTGGATGGCCATGGCCCGAACCATGTGGAAGTATCAGCGACGTTGGTGCCGTGATCTGGTATGTCCTGCTTTATGCTTTCAGTGACTTCATACTTCGAGGTTCTTACATCAAAAAGACAGGATGAAAAAGTCATTTGTACCAGAGTTAGAGTCTTCAAGATGATAGAATCGAAAGGGATTGGTGGAGGTAGACCATCAACCCCTGATATTCTGTATCAGTAAACAATGCCCACAGACACGCAATGCTTTTCATGCCTCGGAAGCCATTCCATGTGATAAGATCGCGGGAGATTTCGAGAGAAGAGCAGTTATCCGATGGGAACGGAGAATTGGAGCATAGAGATGGCACTCACAAGCGGAAGAGGCTGTAACTAGATCCGGCCCTTTGGTGGCTGAGAGAGTCGGGATCGCCTTACGTGATAGTGTTGAAGACAATGCATCGCTATCTATCTCCGTCTTCCTCGACAACGGCAACGACGTCGCGGGCTTGTTGAATTCTGACGCCTGACTGTGAGTGACCGTGCTGGTGATTGCATCCGTCTCAGTCTCCAAAGCACCCATCGAATACCCCAGCTTCTCTGACGTGAACGTTGCCATTGATACGACCGTCACGAATACCGTTGACCAGTCCGAGAGCGCAGCGGTGGGCATCGGCATGGAGGCCTCGGTTCTGGCCTGGTCGTCTCGAGGTGGAAGGCCCCAGAAAAAGGATGTGCCTCCACCACCCCAGATTGGAATTGGAGTAAAAGTCGAGGTTGGTGTTGTAGATGAAGTGCCCACACAAGTAACCCCCTCACGTGGCTGGATTCCCCAGCTTCCCGGTGCTGACTCGGTCCATTGCGGGAACGAAGCTGTCGACGTGGAGGCGGGAGCCTCGGTGGGGATGTGGTTGCGAGGTGGAATAATCCATGGGAAATCCGGTGAGTTCCAGTTGGGCGCTGAAGTAGAAGTCACGGAGCACGTAATGTCTTCGAGGGGAGGGAGCATCCACGGGCCCCACGAGAAAGGAAGCCAGTCATCTGGTTCATCCTCACTGATGATGATGCTTGTGGCGATTGTGGTCCAGGAAGGTGTATCATCAGAAGCTTGTGCGTCGAAAGGTGCGGTCGGATTAGGGTCTCGCGCATTTTCCGTGAGACTCAGTGTTGTTGCTTGAGAGGCGATATATTTCACAGACTCATCGTCAATTAGAATTGTCTGAAAAATAGAAGAGCTGATCGGAGAATTCGAAAGCCAAACCTTGGGTTGAGGAGCCGCAAGAATTGTGACTGCCACGGCCACAGGTGCGATTACGAGGCTGAACCTCATGGTATGTAAAGTCCTAGCAAAATTGTCTGACACAAGGTTCGCCCCGAGAGTGTCTGGCCTTGTGTTGATTAATTGACAGAGTGCGCTAGCAAGAGACGTCAGGCCAAGATGTTGCAGTCAACTACTGGTGAAAGAATAGAGAAGGGTCGTTATCAGGTCCATGAGGTCCAATATGAGTATATATAAGAAAATATCATGATGAAAATGTTCTCATGTTGATTTGGACCCTTGGTGTCATTCTCATCGCGCATTCGACTTGAGTTGCTTCTCAGCATCTTGATATCTTGTGTAGCAGATTTGTCGCCGCTCGCTCATTAATTTTGTTTGATGTCACAAGTCTCGATACAGATTCCCGTGTGTACGGGACACAGATCTTGCCTCATGACAGAAACCCAAGAATCGAGGGTAAATGCATGCAGGTTCTGTCATGGGCCGTCAAGAAGAGCCATGGTGGCTTGGGACGGGTCGAGGAGATAGTGATGTGCAATCATTGAAAAATGGAAATCAAGACACATTGATAGTCTCGATGATTGTGGGGTTTCTTTGAGAAGAGGACTGTGAGTGTAGTCATTTGAAGGAATCTATTTGTGTCCTATACGCAAATGCGCTGAATCTCGAAGTACACGAGATTTCGCGGTGCATATCGCAAGGTCAATGTGCTTGTGCAACTTCGGGAGCCACCACCCGTAGGCCACGCTCACACACTCTCAAGCCACGATCATCAATCTGGCCTTGTCGACACTATGCGCCTGACCAAAGGAGATGAGGTATGGTGGGATGTCCTAATAGAGTGGCCAAACCCTCAAGCCGAGTATACCACAGCACGTAGACCTTGGCGTGTTACCTACCTGACTCCAACATCGGCTGGCAATTGCATACATGATGGTCGCTCATGACATCTGCCGTCTAGCGATATCTGGCACCTGACATCTGTGGTGTGACCACAGATTTGTGATTGCATCATATTATAATAGTACTGCGCAGCTTCCGGTCGAAATGCTTGTGTGAGTGGTGTTATTCAACAGCTTCCGAGACATTCTCGCGCTCTTGGTTCAACAGTGGAGATTCTTGTCCGGATGGCGACGTGCCGTATAAGCGTCTCTCATGTCACGTACGTCTAGTCAATCCACGAAAGAGGCTGTGACTCAACTCGTTCGACTTGTGAGCTTGAAGGCTGATCGAATAATGGGTTGGCAGGATAGACGTCTGCAGACATAGCAGCATACGTGTCATTGTAGCCCGACACTTTTGCAAGCGTCCATGCCTGCGTGCTCTCGTCGACGAAGTCATAGGCCACTCGAAGAGGATATCCCACTCTGTGGGGGCCCATCAGACCGCGCCCGACATGCTCGATGGACCGCAAGATATTGTTGGCAAGGTCCAGGTTGTCTGTAAATGGCAGACCTGGCCCAGAATGACACTGGTTGAGGCACTCTTGGAGGATAAGTAATGAGGCCCAGTAGCCCATAATGAGGGTGCCTTCCCACGGATTGCGGTGCTCCAGCACCGTTCTGTAAGGCGATGTGGGGTCCGTGGACGGCACCTCGATTGGATCGACAAGGGCTCCTTCTGACGCGTAATCACCATGCCACGAGAGGATTGCCGAGCGTAGCTCCTCGGCCTTCGGTCTCAGCCGTGCGGCCTGCTCCGCGTCCGGTTCGATACCGTGATTCCGTCGTTGCCGGATGTTGTAGCCCGCCCGGATGATCGGTGGCAATTGTGCTTGAAGGACGTAATAGTCATCAATGCGTTTTGTGACTAGGGGAAATTTTTGAGACGAGTTCGAGGTTTCCGGCCTGTCCAAGGATGATTCAACAATCAAGTCCTTGCAAAGTCTCTTCCACTTTGGCTGGTTCAGAAAGCAATCGTGACCGGCGAATATGGCCTTTGCCACCTGTTGCGTGTGAGCACGAGTAAGTCCAGCGTTGAGACCAGACAGCTTACCATCATAGGGCGGGCATGTCTCAATAAAGACCTGTCGATCGGCTGTGAAAATGAAGAGGGCCCACGCTGTTCAATGAGTCTAGAAACCCCCGAAACGTGCAACATCCAGGTCAGTGCGTCCTGGGTCCCGGCGAACATCTTGATAATCCACCAGGTCAGTACAAAGATAGGTGTTATGACGAAAGCACCAAAGCTCAGCTGATCAAGAAAACGAGCCGTCTATATACTTTATGCCGATCATAAGAACAACGTTGAATACCAGACAGAAACAAAGGCGGTGGCTGGGGGCCTTTTCGAAGGAAAGTGTTTTGTCCATTCACTCACCTCGAAGATACTGCACAAAATCGTAGCGGCCAGTGTTTCTGTGGACTTCCAAGCAACGGGATGATTCAAGGCCCTCTGAAGGGCTCCTAATGACTGTCCATAGATATCACGGCTTCGATTGATATCCGCAGCATCTCGTTTAGCCTTGCCCACAAGCTGTAGCATAAACGCGCACATGGCCGAGTCCAGCACAGGCGTCGTGCCGAGATAGTTGAGTATGGTGCTAAACCAAGGCGCAGTAAAGACCACCTCCTCCCGGCTATGAATTGTGAATAGTTGCCCCATCATGTTATACACGAACGGAATGCACGGCTCCTTGAGCGCGCCAGGTATCGTCTGGACTTGCCCACCATAGTTATTAAAGTTGGGCGTCCACCGCGTCAGAGCACCTTGGTTGGTGAGCGGAGTGAATGTCTGTGTCGCCGTGACGGCCGAGTCCGGGTCCGAGTCGGAGGCAGACGCAAAGTTGACCGGAGTATCGTAGCGCCTAGTAGCTTGGGTGCTCCGAGCTCGCCTCGCACGCACGAGATGTTTGCCGTCCACAAACTTGCGATTCTTATCATAACCTGGACATTCAGCGCCGTACCTCATGCAATTGCCACATGCTAGCAGTGTTGTTAGGATCGAGCTGAGCAGACACGCAGGAGCGCAACATAGTTACCTGGATGCGCCTGGTCACACTTCACCCTCCTCTTGACACAAAGACTGCACCCCTTGCTGCGAGGCACGCCGACCATGATGATGTCCGCTCGAATTGTTAGGAGTCTAGCCGACTACCATGAAAGGCGATACAGCGGTTGGCGCATGTCGACTGACGATAAAATGGCTTGCTGACATGTGATGCCATACCACCGAAAACGACCCGTAAACTTCCTGCTGACGGTGACAATGAGTGAGGCTGAATCCTTTGGCCGGGCCTAAGAGAATTGCCTGATTCGGACAACCGGGCCTTCCCTCATTGGACGGCCTTGTCAGCGCTACTTTCGTCATTATCTGCCTAGTGTCCCGTCCTTTTGGTATTTTCCTCAACAAATAATGGCTGGCCGACCAACGGTCCTGTGAGGCGTCGTCGTCACCCCCGGCAGCACGGCACGTTAAGAGAGTACAAGACCGTGAGAAAACAGGCCGGAGGTTGCCGACGTCGTGCTGCCCAAAAGGCATGCAATCAAACCTCTGCAGTCCTGCTATCTGTCACAGCAGACGCGACGATCCTCGTATTCACAGCATCGTGCCTTTGTTGGTGCGGGATGGCATCAGCTCTAGTTGTTCAACTGTAGCTGTACCGCAGGCTGAGGGCAGTGGGCTGGGACTGCACCTCCTCTATATCTGCATTGTACTACTGCATGCATGCACATTGCGAGGCTAACAGTACAGTGCTGCGGACCTCATTGAAGCCAGGATGGACCGGAGCTGCAGCCTCCGCCGAGGATGTCATCAAGCACGGCCCGGGCTGGGCAAAGATATAGGGTCACAGCTTTTCAATGGCCAATGATGGCTTGCTGCTAATGGCAGTAGATGTTCCGGCCAAATCAACTCGGTCTACCGTCACCCGGCCCTCGGGAATGGTGGTTCGATCTCGCCGGTGAGACCCACTGTCTTTCGGAACGGTCTTGCTTTATTAGCGGTTCAAGTTCCCTGACCACAAATGCATGCCTGGGAGGCTACCACGACGCGCATTCCAGAAGTCTATCCAACATGGACGCAGATTTGAGCGGAGACTCGGGACTACGAACCTTTTACGCAGCTTTCGAAACGTCGTGGTCTACCTATCTGAGACGCTATAGTCTCGACTCGCACGTCAAGTTCAACCTCTGCCTTGCGATACGTCTATCCGGCACAATTATGTGGCAACCCCTTGCGGGAGTGAAAGAGACAGGTTGCACGGCGTTTCGCTTGAAAATCTGTGTCTCTCGCGGGAATGGGCCCCGGAGAGGCTTGAACCATCCTCGTCGAGAACCAAGCCTCACTGCTGTTGCCGACTGATTCCTTGCACGACGGGCGATCTCAGCGCCTGGCCATGGTGTTGGCCAAGGGATGACTGCCCTTGAAATGACCAGTCGGGACTTGAGGCCCGTGTTCGTCATACAGACGTCCGGAACATCGTAGCATCCCCATTCGCCGATCTGCATCAAATCAGAGAGCCGAAGGCAGGGACGAGAAAGACTTCAGATGTCGGCATAGGCATTGGCTTTCCCGTACTTCGTCATCTTTCATTCATGCCCTGTGCCTGGTGCACCGACCACGATCTTCGGTCACAATCAGTACCATCTTACTTGTGCCGGGGAGACGAGGGGGTCAGCCCCAGAGCATGTGAAGAGTCCAGATTCGCTGTTGTCAGGTTACCGTTCCCGTTTGTCCACAGATGCCGCAGCGAAGACCTCGGTCTCGGAAGTATGACCCGATCTTCAGAAAGGCCTGCTGCCGTTGATTCTGGCAATGCCCAGCGCCTCGACCATTGATTTCAGCCATAGCCAGGTTTATTGCCATATGCATGCTCGAAACGATATAAACACGCCTCTGTGCAACAATCCACCAAACCATTGTCGAATGGCACCGCCGAAACCCTGCAGCCAACTAATTTTTTTAATTTTTTTATCTGCGTGGCTGGGCTGACTTGATCGCAGTTTGACCAAGACACAGGGCTGACAGAAACGTTGCACTGTGGCGTCGTGATGCCGTTTCGAGATGTTTTGGTTCTTTACTTTTGGTTCTCGGCCGTGTTGCCGCAGCGGTCGGCCTCGCCGATGCTCGTCGCAAGGGAAGAGTTAATGTGATGCTTTGTAATTATTCATGCGAGGCCTGGCTTAAGGCTGCCGCTGTTAAGGTCATTGTGACTTGAAAAAGAGGGCATCACCAGCCTCACAGTGAAGGGATAGATGGACGGATTCAATCGTGTGCGTACTGTACTGAGCTTATGCAAGCTTGAATTTTTTCCAGCTGCGCATGCATTAGTGAATTACTTTTGTTATTCCTGATCCGTAAATCGGAAGGCCGGAACGCAATGCAGGTAAAAGCAAGAATTCTCGAGGCCCTCTACCAAAATACTCGGCACACCAATGCAGGGCGTCATCACAGCAGAGACAAAGGCCAGCCGAGATCTGCGGTTCGTCTCAATCTGTTGCGCATAGCGCAGAAAGGACCCTTTGAATTCTTGGGAACGTAGGCGGATTGCTAAAAGAAATGCCACCACGTGGTTGCGAGTGCTAGCGGAAAGCTACTAGCTGTTCCAAGGCGAAAGGTTTTGGCGCCTCATTGCGGCTGTTCGTTATCGTGAGCCTCATCTCTGTCCCATTCTGAAAGGGGGCTTCCTGACTACAACACGCAACGGGCCAGACTTTTTGCTTATCAAGTAGTGCCAATGCGTTGGTTTAGATCCAGGGCATGCTGTGTAATGGACGGCAGATCTTGCCCATTATCTGATGATGGGAATTGTCGATATAGCGAGATAGACTTTGAGTCCGGCGGCGCTGGACTGGGAAGAACCTGCCGGATATCAAATGCAACTTGCCCTGGTGGAAAGCGTAATACAAATAATCAATGATTACCAGGTTGGAGACCTATTCTGTGAATGACCCGTGGTTTCAAGCTTACTGGGATCGACGGGTGATGAGCTCCCACCAGGTTTATCTTTTTCCAGACCTCAAGGCATCCATGCCTTCCGGATCATCGTCGTGCCTTGCCTGGCAGCGGTGTCCTTGTTGAAGAGAGCACTCACAGGATGGACTGAAGCATCCCGCTTTTGTTTCTTTCGTTCTTCTGGAGGGAGGATATCTCCATTCCATCACATCTGCACTGCATAAATGGTAAGTTGAGGGGGTTCTGGGTGTGTTGCCGTCGGGCTGCACAATCACGACTTTATTTACGAGCCGGCTCTAGCGGCTACGCCTAAAGTTGTGCAAGCTTAAATTCTGGAATACTACTATATCCTTCGGCGAATCTTGAGTGGTGGCATTTTCGGCTGTGGTTGTGATTGCCATGCTCCCTTTCTTGTCATCGGCATGTTTGACGCGGCGATCCTTTCATTCTCCATAATTTCCGGTTGATGATGAGGCCATTAAATGTCAACCAATTCAGCCGTCATGAGTATCATCAGAACTCCCGTTGATTTGGTTCAGGTGCTGGGTGGGAGATTGGCCATCTACATCTCGTGAACCTCTCACACCATGAACCACGGGCGTGGCGCGTCTGTATGCAGGGCATTTCAAGGACGATTCCCCGCTTGGTATACTACAGTCTGTGGTATACCTTATCACACAAGGATTGTAAAAGCGTAGTCTGCACAGATCAAGATCAAGATCAAGACCAAGACCGCCTGGATGAGACTCTGCTTCCAGACACCACATCGCCGTCGACCCTCTACATGATCTGTCATACCGGAAACCTTGGCCCTCGGCAGCTGTCGTCATGATCTCCTAGTGCTACTTTCCTTGTCCCCCATTCACTTCTTTCAGCACAGGTAGAATCAATAGGCCAGACAGGCAGGCGGCCCTTTACGGTCCTTCTGCCTGGCAATATTGCATTGGAAAATAGGGGTGGCCGCTGGAGTGACCCGGTTTGCTTGCCCGTTGAGAGAATTGAGGAGAGATTGGGCCGACCAGGGGTTTGCGCTGTTGAACACGGGTCCGACCCACTGTACATCTCCATACCGCTGTGGCTTGATTGTGGGGAGGTTATTTGACACTGATAATTGTCAAGGCCCCCCCTTCGGTGCCGGTCACGGCGGGAAAGCCCGCGCCATATATTTTACTGTGGTATAGATACGAGACACGTTTGCATTCTCGGTAAGAAGAAACAATGTCGCCGACCCAGAATGCGCGACATTGCATATCAACAAGACCTACAAAATGTCGTGGAAAAGCAGAAGGCAGCGGAGTAGTCTTATTGCCCGCGGTACCGATGGGAAGAAGCATTTAGCCCGCGCAGATCCAGATCCTATCTGCGCGAGAGAGAGTGTGTGTGTCAGAGTGGAGGGATTGGAGATGCTGTGTACATGGGGGTTGAAGATACAAGAAGCAAGCCTTTTGGGAACGCTGCAGTCGAAACGGAGGCGAGGATGATCAGGGTCCAACAATACTCCGACTGCTTCCCAGGGTGGTGACTCGATCGTCTTCCGAACAAAACGTCAGCTACTCCTGGGGGTGAATACATGCCATTGATTTTACTGCAATTGGTATTACCTCTCAACTAGCAAACATATCGTTTCTTCAATGTGCTCTTGTCAATTGGCGCACAATATATGGGAGGTCCCATCCCAACGGACTTGTTGTCACCAATACAACTCGTATTAACATAGCGCTTATTTCGGTCCGCTGGCCGTAATTCCAGCGACTTCTCCGTTCTTTGCTAAGACTTAGTATGTAGGTATTTTTGTTTACATACATAGTACCTAGGTAGTTGTTTACCTACCATTGCCCCGGCATGGCACGGCCAATCACAGACGGGTCCTATCAGAGTGGCCTGGCTGTTGGTACAAACTGTGTATATATATCCTCTGGCAAATTGTAGACACAATGCAGATAAACTTCTTTGTAGTGGATGTCCAAACAGAGAGAGAAAGACAAAAAAAATAAAATAAAAATAGGCAACCCACGGGTATTTGTCTCCATGCGGTGGCTTGTCTTGTTCTCTCAGAGCACTGTGGATGATGTGGGAATACGGATCATCGCATTGCGTTTCTTAGCCTCTCTGCAGGGTATGCTTGTTTAGCGCGATCCTGCTTTGGGGCTGCAGGCAGATCAAACCAATGGGCGCCCGCAATCTCGCATGGCCGCCATCCTCGCCTTGACGTTCAATGTTCGACATTGACCCACTTTGGAAGTTTGCCCCTTTTTTCCCTCCCCCTTCCTCTTGTTACCTAGGCTTATTCTTTCTTCTTCTTCTTTTTTTTTTTTTTGTCACAGTGGCTAGAATGTACTAAGTACCAATTGATCTTGCTTTGATCCACGGGTATGGATATTGTTTCTGACGATCCCCTTTCCCCGATGAGGTGGTACAGAAAGAAGAGGGGCTCGCGCTAGAGGGCAGTACGTGCACACTGATACCACATTCTGGAAGGCGAAGTTCTCAGGGTGTTATGGTGGCATCGCGTTTGCCAATACCGCACATATCTTCGTTCTGAACTCGGAACAATGCACCGCGAAGGAGACAGAATTGACTGGTCGATTGATTGATGAACTTTGTGTCTATAAGAGAGTCTAAGAGAGAGAGAGTGTGTCTCTGACAATGCGTGTCTGTGTAAAGGAAAAGGTCGTCAACACTGGGCCGGAGGAAAGAAAGCGAGCGTGTTGTGCAAATGGTTCAAAGAGGTACCTGGTTGACGCGTACCTTCTTCCACATTGTTGCATTTTACAGCTTCATCCCACAGGCATTTTGGCAGCATTGAGACGCATAGTGCCCACAAAAATATGCTGGACACATGGGGAAGATGCCTGTACAGCGCCTCTAGGTGAGTACCCAAATGGCAGGTAACTCACCCTAAAATTACCGTTGTATTCGCGATATGCGTGGGGGGTACAACAACAACAAGGACCAGGGGTGGCAGGTGCAGGCTGCGTGGGTCTGGAGAAAGCAGGGGTCTAAGTAGATAGGACTGTACCGCTGCAACCTAGACCAGGCCTACCCTGTTGCTCTCGTATGCTCCCCCAATTCCGTCTCTTAGCTCTCACTGTCAAGTTCCAACGAACGCCAGCACTGCATCCAATGCATTGCTCATCAGGAGGTACCCCTAACGCTGTTACTGTTTCTATTGTTGCTATTGCTGTTACCGTCGCCTGTTTGGAAAGCATACTGTTAGGTACCTAGCGTGCAGTGACGGCGTTATTGCCCTCGCCCTCTCTCACTCTCTCCAGACTGCGCTCTCCTTTTTTTTTTTTTGGCCCATCATCAGTGCAGGTCCCCCAGTAACCACTCACACCAGTACGGGGTTCTATCTGGGCCTTTTTCCAATTCCTCCTCATCCACCTTCCCTACCACCAACCCCAACAACGCCAGGCGGGAGCACAGCGACATTTTCACCCATTCCTCTCCTTGTCCTCCTCGTCTCTTTCGTTCACCACCTGCATCGTATTTCCTTTTTTTCTGGTTTTGCTGTATTCTATTTTCCTCATTGTGCATTGTGCTCCCCCCCCCTTTTATGCGGATTGCGGTGGATCTGATCGACTAAGATCGAAGTCTTGGTTCTGGAGATCCAATTCGAGGCTTCCCGCTTCATCCCGAACTTCCTCTCTGCTCGGGCTGCGGCACGTCCTTGTTGACTCCTTCCATCCCAACAACAAATCCCAATCGGCAACAACATCAACCACGACCGCCTTTGCCTACGCCTTTGGATCCTCGACGGCACTCGCTCTGTGATCTGGAGTTTCGACTCTTGCTTCAAACCCAGTACGACTCGCTTGTGGAGCAATTTTCCTCTTGTGTTTTTCTTCCATCTTTCTCGCCGCTGTTCGCTGTTTCCATTTGTTTCCAATTCTCAGCCGCATCGTATCTACATAGACCGATTCGTCCTCGCAACTTTTCGCTCGCATTGCTTCTTGATCACACTGCTGCGAGCCTCTGCTTGACTCTTTCTGGGTCTTGTCTCGGCATCTTTTCCCAGCGAGCGTGTTTCGCGTCAGATTTCTTCCCTTCCTTGGCCCGGGAATGCGAAAGCACAGACAAAGACACCAAGCCACCAGCAATCCCGCGATTCACGACGTCTCTTCCTCATACTCCGCTCGAGCACATCCAACAGCAGCTCCCGAGTTCGCCCTTGTATTCCTATCAGGACCTCCTCATGTTCCGACTGTAGTCTTCCATCGCCAGGCATACGGTTGTGGTCTTTGATCTCGATTCAATTGTCCAACCTGCCTGTGTTGGTCCGACGAGGCATCCCCAAGATAAAGAACGCCAATTATACAGAGTTCATGGTAATAGTGAGCTTTCTCTAAGCGGCTACCTGGAACACGTTCGTTCTTTGGGCCGCCGGCGTCCTCCATATCACCTCCCCGTCGATCATTTGCGAATTTTTCTTTGGAAACCAGTCTCACCGCCTTGGGAGTCCCCATCCCTCCAAGCTCAGTCACTTCAACTTGGCAAGTTCTCCTTATCTTGCACGAGATCTCTTCATGCCAGAGAGCCTTTCAAGCACACATTCCTTGCGTTATATTGTCTTTGATCAACTAGGGGAAAATTCGAGGCTAATTATTGTACTTCTACAGAGATCCTGGTATCTGTCTATTGACACCAAACAGGCTGCCGTCGATTCACGGTCCCGCAGCCTTGCAGCCTTGCAGCCTGCACAGCGAGCGCCCCCGAGCGTCTATAAAGTTGTGACACACCTCTTCCGGATCTGACAATGGCTGCTTTGGTCCAGTCCTATTCTCAGCAATCCAGTACCGTCACAATGCTCCAGTCGAGAAACGGCTCAGGCCCGACCATGATGCCACCCCAACCTCAACAAAATCAGCAATACGGAGTGTCTCAGCAGCAGCCGCAGCAGCAGCAGAGGAATTATCATGCTGTGCCCGTGGGGAACAATGCTCCAATGTCATATAGGGGCTCTGCGGCACCCATCCAACCTTATGCCTTTACATCCACACCCAACCTGAATACGACCAGCCAACGGCAAGCACATCCAAACTTCCGGGCGTCTTCCTCCTCTGCGGTTCCCACGACACATACTTTCGTTGACCAGAATGGTTATCCTCGCTCAAGACATAACGCAAATGCCTCTTTACCCAACTTGCCCATGAATATGGCACCCGGTGGTACCAGGGATGACTCTTCGATTCCATCTCCGATGGCGAGACGGGGAAGCGGCACCCCTAGGCCGCAATCCGCATATTTCTCGAGCTCCACGGTCCAGACCTCGTTTGCTCCAGCAGCACCTGCCAAGAGTCAGCCAGATCGATACCGACGAGCGTCTCAAAGAGGTCCTGACAATGGCTCATCGAGTCAACAAGGACAACCCGGAGGCTCGGCTCCTCCCTCAGGCTCCGGCATGGCGGCCGTGAGCCATTTGTACACACCTCCACCATCTAAGGAGCGACGTCCCAGTCCGTCCAATTTGAACAGACCGAACAGCTTTTATGCGAGGGTGCCTGGCACTGTGGATGATATGCAGCTGGGCCGTAATCCGGATGAATCCAAACGGTTTCGACGACGCAGCATGCCTGCGTTGGATGCTGTCGAAGTGCCCAAATCTTTAGCCGCACTCGATCTCAAGAAACCAGAAAAGTCTCCCACAGACCGGCCAAGCTCAAGGGGGGCTGACAAAGATAAAATCAAAACTGCGAGACTCGTAACTACAACTACTTCTGCATCTGCAAAAAATGGCAGTTCTGAGAGTTTGGTTTCGAGCCGCAGCAGCAACTCTAGGCCATCATCGGTAAGCAGCCCCCATTTGTTCCCACCCCCGTACCCATTGTCCAATCACATGATATGCAGCCCGTATATCATCCAACTTGACGTACGCTGACGAATGCTGTCTCCAGTCTGCCAACCGCAATAGTGTCCACACCCCCACGGGCAACCCCGCCCAGCTTTCACATTCCCCTGATGATAACTCTTCGGACTCACCGAAACTCATCAACATCCCACCGAGGGGCTCTTCTTCCGATGCCGCCAAACGTGTCGCCAACCCGTCGCCGCTATCCAAGCCGGTGACCATGGAAGCTGAAGGGCAGAAGGGGGGATCCTCGACAGCTGCTCCCAAGTCCGCCGCTGTCGAGAGCAAGCCCGCTGCTGCGGAGACGGCGGCATCAAACCGGACTTACGAGAGTCCAGCTGTAAAGCAATTGGCTGCTATCAATCAGAAGGGAGGGAAATTGAAGAGTAAAACTTCAAGATTACGTCGGGCTCTGTCATTTGGCAGTGCTGCTGAATTCAAAAAGGCAGGAGGAGCAGGGGTTGATGGTAACGATGTTGGCGAATCCTCTGGAACACCAAAAGCGAATGACAGCAATGATGACGAACTCGATCCGGAGCAGGCACGCATCGCTGAGCAGCAAGAAGCGGCTGGCCTGGGCCACAGTATCTACGCCGGCAACTCGAAGATGTTCGCAGCATCCAATGACAACATTTCCATTTCTTCCACAGCTTCGTCTGCTTCGATTATGATTCGAAAGATGGGACGTGGCATGAAGAAGGGCGGTCGCTCTCTAGCGGGCCTGTTTCGACCAAAGTCCGTCATTGGTGTGCCCCCTCCTGACATCCCAGAAGGCAGCCAAGCTACCGTGTCAATGGTGACTGTTGAGGCCGAACGCGAACGTGTGAACGTCCACGCTGAGCCCAATCCTGAGAACGGTGGCGGCACGGGTTACCCTCGACTGGAGCGTAATTCGATTGATGCATCAAATGCTGCGAATGGCTTGAGTCAAGAGCGGACAGGAAGTTCGGGCACTGATAACTCAAATTCGAGAAAGAGCATCGTTGGCGGGGACAGGGAGAGAGCCGAAGTGCTTGCAGCTGTACGAAAGGGTATATTAAAGCGTAAGTTTACTGCCCTATCTTCATCCAACTGGACATCAGTCTAATCGATCAACAGACAAGAATGGCTCGTCCACACCGTCTCCCAAACCCGTCGAAGGGCGCCCAGTCTACGAGCTTCCTCCGGTTGCGACTGTGTCCGATTCGCCAATTTCAAGTGCTCCTAGCACTCCGAATGACGAAGCGGGTCAGAAGAGGACCGACTCGCCAGTCACGATTGGTAACGAGGATTACTTTATGACGGCTCTGCGGCTTCGCCAGGACTCGAAGAGTGCCCCGGGTACACCGTCAGGACAGTCCAAGCGGAACGCAACGTTCAGTCCTCGCCTTATTTTCTACGATACATGGACTGGACAGGAATACGACCGTCGGTCCGAGCTCGCAACTTGCAACCGTCTGACACCGATGCTCGCCCAGCAGATCAAGGAGGAGTTGAACACCTTCAAGATGGTATGTATTTTCGTTTGCCTCGGGGCCTGGTGACCTGGAAAGCTAATTTTTGGACCAGGAAATGGAAGTACATGAAAGCTCTAAGATCTACACCCATTTCTTCTGACAATGATAGCCTCCGATGGTGTGTTTACCAGCTGCGCATCCGTGCTCGGTTAGTCCCCAAACCCCATCGTGTATTTGCAATTCTCAACGGCGTTTGTGGGATTGCATTGTAAGGTGTCGAGGCGTTCATTGGCAAGATACATCGTGCGCGACGACATATTACAACACTCGATTAATCTCGAGGGAGCCGATTCGACCAAGGCGTGCTGCCCTGTCTACTGGACAGCCTGTAGCAGCATTTTGTTTAGACACAAGGCTCAAGGTGACCTGCAGCACCGTGGGGCGTGTGAGTGTGATGGCCACATAAATAGGAAGCGTTTCTAAAGGATGCGAGGACGCTTATATTTTTTTAATCATCGACAGAGACCTCTGAGAGGTCAAAGCATAGTATTTTTGTTGGCTCGGAACTAGGGAGGGCATCATTTGTTTTGTCTTGCGTGTGTTCTTTAGGTCGGCCTGTTAGGTCACAACATAGTGAGGAGCGATTGGCAAAAAGGGTCGATGCATCCAAGGCTATTTCTTGGAGTTCGTCTTATTACATTTCTGCAGCTCATCGCGCGCGCCTAGATAGTTTCAGAACATGCACCATCCTCTCATTGCCGCATTGTGCATTCTCAGAGCTGGCCAATTCGTGTTGTCACCGAATACGTGCAAGTACTCGGACCTAATTGCAAGGGTGACTGTGAAAGACCTCCGAGTCAGCAGTCCCAACACTACATGAAGAGACTGAGAGTCCTTTGATGAAGGATCATATGTGGGGTCACCGGCGAATTCCGTGAGGAGAGATCATCTAGTGATAGCCTCCGCACGTCTCGAGCGTCAATATCTTAGACCTGCCGAAGGCAAGTGTTTTCAGAGGACACGCTCAATTACCTACTCAATTGTCTCATCACCATATCCTGGAACTTCTTTTCCGTGCCTGACCACAGCCGCCTCTAATGCCTCTGGTGCAAGTCATCTTTCTTGTCACCAATGTTTCTCAGCTGAGTCGAGATATTGTCTATTATTTGATTTGCACTGAGATTCCGAGCCAGGTCTAAGATACCGGCTGTCGACAACTAAATGAATGCATTCGTGACAAGCATAATGCGACATGCTTCTGATACGGCCGCTCGTCCGTCCCAGCTTTGAAAGACACTCTCTACACGCCTTTTAAGCCATGGGTACGCGGCTATCTCGGTGTATCTATGAACCCTTGGACGCTACTATTTCACCCGAACTTTTGAAATCGCTTCCGTGTGTATAGTAGGGCTGACGCTAAAGCGTTTGACCGCATTGTGTGGGCGCGTGGTCTGTATTCAACAATTGAATGGCTATTTCGCCGCATGCGGTGCTGTGAGACGGGGTCGCTACGAGGTGACGGTCATTTGTGGCGAATACATTGGTCTTTGAATACGAAGTCTGAAGATGGGTCCATCCGCATTCACGTGTCTGGTGCCAAGAAAGGCAGAATGACTTGTTGTAGAGTAGCATTGCAGACGTTCCAACGAAAATAGGCGTCGCCTAGCAGCATGATTGGACATTGACTTTCCCGAAGCGAACGGACCTGTACCTATTGTGTGATCTGTGCGCTATTTGATGATCTCACCGGGTTGTGTCTGTTCGCAAACTTCACATGCACATTGGGATTGTCTTAAGGTTTTGAGGTCTGGGGAGGGGGGAGGCTGCATTTAGAATCGAAAGGAGGTGACGGGGCAAGGCTGAGGTGTGCTTATGTAATCGAGGCGAGGCTGATGCTTCGAAAATGTTTCTTTTAGACTATTTTACCTCACTTGTCAACCCCCCCCCCCAAGAAGTCCAGCATCCACCACGCTGAGCACAGCAAGCTCGATCATTCATTCTGGAGGTCTTTCTCAGGCGATTCCCAATCCGGGGGCTTCCGGTTCAGAAATCATTCCTGGCGACCTCCAAGGCGACTTTTGCGACCATGGCTGCCGAAACAGCAGCGCCCCCAGTGGCCGCCGTAGCGCCCGAGGCAGGATCCAAGCCGACGAAGCTGCATGGCCGCGCATTCTACGAGAGTATCGGCAGCCCCAAATACATTGTCGCGCCAATGGTCGACCAATCCGAATTCGCCTGGCGCATGCTGACGCGATCCTTTCTCCCCGAGTCCCAACGGCGATCCGTCCTCGCCTACACGCCCATGTTCCACGCGCGGCTCTTCGCCGAGACCCAGAAGTACCGCGACTCCCATTTCCAACCCACGCTCTCGTCGAAATTGCCTCCGACATCCATCGACACGCCTGACGCGCCGTACCTCGATGGGAACCCCGCGATCGACCGCCCCCTCTTTGTGCAGTTCTGCGCCAACGACCCTTCCTCCCTCCTCTCCGCCGCCTCGATCGCTGCGCCCTTTTGCGATGCCGTCGATCTCAACCTCGGCTGCCCGCAGGGTATCGCGCGCAAGGGTCACTACGGCGCATTCCTGCAGGAAGACCAGAAGCTTATCCACAGCCTTATCAAGACCCTGCACGAGAAGCTCCCCGTGCCCGTAACGGCCAAGATTCGCATTCTGGAAACTAAGGAGGCGACGCTGGCGTATGCGCGGAATGTGCTTGATGCGGGCGCGAGTATCCTGACGGTGCATGGACGGCGGCGGGAGCAGAAGGGTCACATGACTGGAGTCGCGGACTGGGAGTACATTAGGTTCTTGCGGGAGAACCTGCCCGCCGATACCGTGATATTTGCAAACGGCAACGTGCTACAGCATGGCGATCTGCAACGCTGTCTGGAGGCTACGGGCGCGGACGGCGTCATGAGTGCTGAGGGCAACTTGTCGGACCCGGCATTATTCGCCCAGCCGCCTGCGCCCAGTGAGGAGGGCAGGGAGTACTGGCGCGGACGCGATGGACGAGGTGGATATAGAGTTGATGCGGTCATGAGGCGGTATTTAGACATCATGCACAAGTACGTCCTAGAGCAGGAGCCACCTGCGCGGAGGCCGCTGTTTGTGCCGGGGGACGATGACGGCTGGCTGAGACAGGCTGAGGAAGAGGAGGCGGGTGGTGAGGATGACGGGGAGCCTGCTCGCAAGAAGCGAAGGAAAGACGGCGAAGGCGGGAAAAGGGGCGGCAAGATGACCTCCGCAACTGCCGGGCCGAACTTTGTGGGCATGCAGGCGCATCTGTTCCATATGCTGCGGCACTTTGTCACAAAGCACCATGATGTGCGGGATGCGTTGGCCAAAGGGAAGCTAGGGGATATCTCTGTATACGAAAGTATATTGGAGATGGTGGAGCGCAAAGTTGCGGAGGGGCTGTTGGAATACGAGAAGACCGATGGCAGGAGTGTAGAAGAAGATATGGCGAGGAATGGGGCCTATGAAAAGGGCGTGAGGGATGAGTCGAAGCCGAACTTGGAAGAGGGGGTGATAGAGGATGATCCAGACAGCTCAGTCGGGACGGTCAAGAGGTGCAAGCGGCCATGGTGGGTCCTACAGCCTATCGTTCGTCCACTTCCCAAGGAGGCGTTAGCAAAAGGGGCGATCTCGCTGAGCAAAAAGGAGAGGCAGAAACTGGAACAGGAAGGCAAGTCTCACGAGACTACGGCGGAGACGCAATCTGCGGTTGTTGATGCGCAGAGCAATGGCAATGGCAACGTGACCAAGCCAGAGCAGACTGCCGAGAAACTGGAGAAGGAGACGAGTTTTCCGACGAGTGGGTTGGTGTCAGGGTAGGGCACTTTATAAAAATATATCGAGTTCAACATGTGGCTGTCACACCAAGCTTGCGGCAACGTGTTAGAGTTGAAGTTGGATCAGCATGCTTGTAATCAAGTATGCATTGTACTCGATAGTAAGTGAGACTGATTGTCGCTCCAAAAACCACCCTTCGAAAGTCCTGAGATTCGTACGGCCTCGACCTGCTGCCATCTTGTACAGCACCGGTCCAGGTCTTTGCAAGAGCCAGTTCCCAGGCCAGGGCCGACATCTACTCCACACCACGAGGTCGTTGCCTCTTAGGAACCCTCGGTCTTGAAAGCTTCTAGCTTTCTCTTTTGGCCTTGCGGCACGACCGTCGCAGCATTCTCCAGCCTCTTCACCTCAGCAGCTGCATTGCTCGACTCGATATTTGCCTTATTTCTCGCAGCTTTCAAAGCCATGAATTCGAGCCGGGCCTCCTTCGCCCGCCCGCATGCCTCATCTGAAGCTTCCTCCGCCTCCGCAGCACGTTCAGTCGTTCTTTTGGCCCACTCAGCTGCTGTCTTGGCTTGCGAAGCCGCCGACTCGAAATCGTCGAACGCTTTCTGAGCTCTACGACTTGCCTCTTTGTAAAAGCCAGCTGCTTCCGCAAATCGAGCTCGAATAATGGCATCAACTGCTGCCGTCTTCTCTGCATGTTCTCGGGTACGGGCGAGAGCTTCCGCTTGTTCCTGCTCCTGATTGATCTTCAGCCATTTCCGGCCATGTTCCGATTGCTCCGCAGCGGCCTTCCATGAGGCGGGTATCTTGCCGCCATTGGTGATTCGAGCTTTCTCGATAGCAATGACATCGGACTTGTTGGCAGCGTACATCCAGGACTGTGCATAGAGAGGTGCGGTGTGTCTGAACTCAGCAAAAGTTGTTTGAAAGATGTATTGTCTGTCTTCGCGGGGTAAGGTTGGATCAACGTCTGACCACATCTTGAAGAGGTTGTTAGGCAAGAACTCGCCATCTCCGGAAGTATAGAGAACTTCTGGGTCATGGTCCTCCACTGCAGCCTGTCTCTTGACTTTACTAGCACTTGGTCTCTCGATGTCATTTTCGGCACTCTGTATGATGCTGTTAGCGAGACTACTCTGATCATTGAAATGGGGAAAATAGTGAACGATGGCTGCTTACTCTGTCATTGGGGTCCATCGTGCTCGCCATCTCTATCTGATTCGCTCAGGGCGACGTCCTTGACAGAGGAAGCGTCACCGAAATGTGCTGAAGGAGGGCCGTCTCAATCTAGCTTCTTACTCCCGCTTCGTGGCGGCAGGAGAGCTCCCCGTCTCGTTTCCAATAGGCTAGAACGAAGCGCTGACTCCTGTACGTTGGTGAGCACAATTCCGAGTGTTCAGACGTCCAATCGCGCTGGATGAGCTTCTGAGGGAGTAAATGCGGATGCAAATTGGCCGATTTCCGCAGGGTAGCTTCGCAAACATTGAGGCTGGGAGGAAGTCTCAGGGTTGGTCAAGGAATGACGAGATGTCCACAGTCGAAACGCGTGATAAAGATGACTTCAATGTGAGAAAAGGTCACAAGTGAGCGGTGACCAGAGCCAAAAAGTGGATAATATGAGGGATGAATAAAAACAAAGAATGAATAACATGAGACAATACGAAGCTCGTGAGGTAAGGCTGATCAGAATTTGTTTGCTCAGATGCAGGTGAAGAGGGAAGAATCACCAGAATCCCTCAACCTTGGTCTCCCTTCAGTAGACGGTGGGGACAGATGCAAAATTTGGTCTTCGGTGTTGCGGCTTTCGAGACCAGGAGGACTTTTGAGTGTGATAGGCTTCGACTGTGATGGGACTGCCTTGTGTTGCGAGGCAGTAGCTTATGTGGGTGTCCAATCAAGTCGTGATGATATTTCTACAAAGCTATGCTATATATTATGAGCCAAATTCTAGATGCACGCTCGCTGTGTTCTGCAAATGCTGTACGATTCGTTCCTCGGCTTCCGTCAATTCTTCCTTGATGTAATCCTCCAGCTTCATTCTGACACCAAAGAAGTCATCCTCTATCTTGTCATCGAACTCTTGTCGCGTCCCTTCGAGTTCTTCTGACCATCCTTTGGTATGTCTTTCCACAATACGGTCGAGCTTGTCAGTCAAACGAGTCTCGAGCTTCTGCACCTCATGAGAAACCTGAATCCGGACTTCTTCCTGAATCATTTTTCTCATAGCTGCTAGCAGGTCATCGCCCAACTCCACGGGCCCTGAACTTTCTAATCGCCGCTTCTTGCTGGCTGGCAATACTGAAGGCCCTGCGATAGCTGGTGGACAAGGCCCGGATTCAGAATACGACGGTGGGCTATCGCCGCTTGGCTGTGGGAGGTTCCCCGGCGCGATGCGAGACTGATTGTCCGACCCGCCAATAGTAGCCTTCATCCCACCCTTTCCCTCGTAGAGGCAGGCCAGATCCAACTGGCCCGGATCAGATCTTAACAGCCGATCGTTGATGCCATAGCATGCGCATAACAATCTCGCCTTCGGAAGTACATGATGTGGTATGAAGATGCTGAAAGCGGTACTCCGCACAAGTGACCTTAAATCATCCAGTACACGACCTTCGGCCTGATTCTTGGGTTTCAAATTCACAGACCGAGGACCTATAAGATCAGCTGTCGTACTCAAGCTGACACGGAGACAAGTGAAAGATGAGCCTAGAGCTTTGGAGGTATTCGAAGGAATTGAGTCAGGGTCAGGCGACTCGTCGAGCGTCAGACTCTGTATTCGTTCCGGAGGGACGAAGAGATAGAGATAGCTCTTAGCAGGTGAAAGAGCTTTGAGCACAAGAGTGGCCCTCAGCTTCAAGAAGGCGGTCGATGTCAAGCGATCATGTTGAAAATGTAAGTCGAGTTTTGTATGTTGCCCTTCCCAAGCGACCACGACTGGCGTGTTCACATTGACTTTATAATCTTTTGAGTCCGTGTCTGAGTCTTCGGGAGCCGTCGATTCCAGGGATGAAGATGCCATCGAGGCACACTTCAAGGCGGTGAGGAAGAGGACCTGGTTCACGGTTAGTTCAGGCTACCAGCAGATGAGCGATCGCAGTGTGCAAGCTTAGCCCCCTGTCATCAGTCATGAGGCTGAGAGCAGGTTTCCCACCCTCCCAGGCTTTGTGCAAGAGCAGCCTTGACTCTTTGCCAATAAGACAGGAGAAGGGAGCGCGAAGCCGATGTCCGTTGGAATGTCCCTCAAGCTGCCGGCGTCGCTTACAGGCGACTTCAACTGTGCCCCTTTCCGCGAGATCCCGGTTGTTCCATGACGCGACTGGTCTTTGGGTGTTCGCAGAACCACCACAAATACGCCATGGGTACAAGCCGGACTTCACAATCTCGCGCGCGATAGGCGTCAATCCTCGAGGGCTGTAGTCCAACGCAATGGCATTGCGACACGAGCCTCCGTCGAATCACCGCCACGCAGACAAGGCGGCCCAGATGTAGTCCCTTCTCAGTATTCGGTCGTCTACCTGCACGCTGCATAAGCGATGCAAAGGTTGTCGAGGTACTGGGTGCGATTAAGTACCGGCAGCTATTGGGTTATCGAAATCCAAGGTCGGAGACGGAAGACGGAAGGAAAAGCACGAGTCCCCGCACGCCTAGGCTCAACGGCATGTCCCATCAAGTCATCGAGCACCGCTGGCCCGCAGACAAATGTCTGTCCAGTCGTGGGGGCGATTCACGTCGAACCCGGGACAATGCCATCCAGCAAAGCGTGCGCGGCTACCCGCCATGCGAGTACCTTTGAACTTAGTGAACCTTTCTCTGGCCCTGATCACATGTGTCGGAGATGATCACATTTGTCGGAGAAGAAATGTCGAGTCTCGCGCAGGTGATGTTGAGAGTGTGCCATGAGGGAGGTGACTGGTGTGAATGGCAATCGGCGTTGGAATGGAACGACGTTGAGTTTGGGGAGGCGTTGTTATGTAAGCGAGCATATGAGTGGCTGGGCGGCCCGTGCGTAATTTGGACACTCGGATTGTCATTTGATTATAAGGCAGGTATGCACTAACAAACTTGCTGGAGAACTAGCAGAGCGCCAGATAGGCAGCCTGCAATTGTGTTTAGCGAGTAGCCTTCCACTGCTGAGTGAGGACTTCTTTCTCGCTCACGCTCAAAGCATTCTCGTTGATTCTCTCCCCCGATGTACTTAATATGGCTTCTGACCAGCCTGCCTGCATTCAAATATGTCCTCCTCGGGCTTGTTCTCCCTGCAAATACGAAAAGCAAACAGCCTAGGGAAGTTGTCTTCAACCCGGGTGGAGGGGGGCGGGTTGGTGAAGCCATACGCCTCCAGGTGCTCCTCACCCCTCGCCATGACCAGACAGCTGAACTCAAGGCAGCTTCATGATCGCAAAATTTTACTCTGCTCTTCCAACCAGGAATTAGATAAGCTACATCCGAGTGCCAAGCTGCAGTATAGTTGGTGGTGTGTGGTGGACAGCGTGGAACCCGTAGAACCCAAGGTGATCGACTCTCAATTAGCCGCAGCTGCGAAGAAAGGCAGCGAATTTCAAAAGTCATGGTTTCAGCTAGTCTCCCCCACCTTATTGTACTGTTCCTGTGACTTTTGTGTCTCGGAGGAGGTGTGTAAATGGTGCCGACTTTGTTTCAGAAGTTCAATGTATACTGTAAGAAGACATCCACAGTTTCCTTGTTGCTAGAATCACGGCCATTGCACCACCAACTGAGCTCAAAATCATTCATTTTCCATGTGTAACGCAGTTTAGATAGAGAGGCCGCAGACCACAAATTGTCGATGCCAGGTAAGCAGACCTACAAATGTCTGGTTTGTATGCGTTGATCGAAACCTGCTCGTAAAAGTTGTAAAACTTCTTTCATGCCCCTCTGTCCGGCCTTGCCCCATTTCCGACTCCAAAAAGTGCAGAGGTGAATAAATGCCAGTTCCATAGAAACCATGCCTGTCCATCAACGGTGTGTACGGAAGTAAAGGCTGCTGAAGATGCCGCAGCAATAAAGGGGCTCCCCAAGCCCATCTGTTCCATCCACCAGTAGGAGTTTCGTCATTCGCAAACCGATGAGTCAAAGAAAAAGGGGTTCACCAACTAAAAGTATGGGGACTGGTGTGATGCAAATTTTGGTTAGCCATGCAAGCGAAGCGCGATTTCGTCGACCCTTGTCTATAGTTGCCGCTCCGAAGCGAAGAGGACCATTGTCTACGTGGACAACACCAGGAGGCTCGCTGAGATGTTAGGATCCAGATGAAGTAACATGAGGCTCAGCGACCGAATCAACACTCAAGGGCTCCGCAGTGGCCAAGATCTCATCGAACTTGGTTTCGGCCGACTCGAGCACCTCTCGGATGTGATCGCGAACAACCGCGTTCACCTCAATCTCCTCTGAGCTGGTGAGTACGAACTTGTAGTCACTAGTCAGAGTGCCACTGTATAGGCTTGTTAGCTCGCACGTCTTTATCAGAATGTGACTTGCTCGCTGAAAGCCTTACCGAATGTGCTCGCAGTCTTCGAAAAGGCTATCCGCAATGGACTGAAACATGTTCTCCAAGCTCTTGTTGACCTTCCGGCACGCCTTCTTGAATATTTGCGTCTTGTTCTTTTTGATATAATCCATCATTCTGTCTTTCATGCGCTGAAAGCATCCTGCACCTGGTAATAATTTAGAATTATTCAAATTTATTATGTGATGGGCATCCTTACCCTTCTCCGCAGCACACAAGTTATAAACTTTCTGCATCTCCGACTTGATCTCAGGGATGAAGATGCGGCTGGCGAGACGCTGCTCCTCCTGGATCTGGGCCTTTGCGTTGTCAATGGTGTCTTTCATGGCAGCTTCGTGATTGGCAATCTGATTCTCCAGAATACGCATGGTGTGAACCTTGCTTTTCTTCATCTCAGGGCGGGACGATATCAAGGTGTGAAAAGCCCGAAGCTTGGCCACAAACGTTGCGAGTAGCTTGTCAAGTGCAGCTGGGATGGACCGCGTGAAGGCTTGCTCCCAGGCGGTCGCAATCTTCTGGAGAAAAGGCCCCAAGACATCTTCGTTGAAGTTTCGAGCTTTCTTACTTGGGGTTTTCTCTCCGCCCCTCTTGCAAATGCCCTATGCGTATTCCTCAGTAAAGAATCGCAACGTCATTGTTAAAAAGGGAAGTAAGGGCAACATACCCTGTATGTGGAGAATGCAAGCCCGTGGCCACCTGCTTTCTCCGACAGGCCCCATTGAGATACGATTTGAACAAGCTGCTTCGCAGCGTGCTTCGTTGCCATGGAAGAATGATTTCCAAAAGCTTCTCGAACAATTGCCTGAAGTTCGGTTTTAGTCTGGAAAATGAGGTCGGCAGATTCCTAGGAGGAAGTCAGATACACTTGGAACTTATAGTCGAGAGACGCCCTACCTTTTTGAGTATTTCTAACTGGATCTCAAGGAATTTCATCTCGTATCCCTTCGTCTCGTCGCTCATAGGACCGATGTCCCCTCCCTGACCCAGCTGCAGTGACAGCCCATTGCTGGCTGTCCAAACGACCAGTGAATTGATGACTTGAGAGAACTGGTTCAAATAGACCTTATTCGAGCGAATTTGGCCTGCTCTGGCAGACATTACCGCGTGTTGTTGCAGCCTTGGTATCTCTGTGTCCTCGAGGTTCATGAAGCCATCGGCATCGGCCTTTCCAGAGGGATTGGTCTTGCGAAGTTGCTGGTAGGCTTTAGATGAAATACAGAAAACATTCAGAGATCGAGCAACTTCGTCGTAGTCGCGCCTCTGGACTGAGGGATCATAGTTTTCCTCATCGGCAGCATCGTCCTCCTCATCGATCTCTCGAATCCCAGCCGCAAAGTCCTGGCGGATTGCATCCTGTGTATTTCACATCAGCAGGGTTATCGACTCGTCTTAGACCCCAAATATACTTACGCGGCAGTAGTTATTGCGCTTCTTCACACACAACGAGACCCTCTCACCGGCAATGTCGGCTTTTTGTTGCTCGAGAGACTGGAGATCTGACTGCGCAGCCTCCACTTGTTTTTCGATAGACTCGCACTCGATGCCCTTGGCGTCAAATGATGTCTGAAGCTCTTTAATCTTGGCTGAAATCTCTTCTTGAGTGAGTGGAGCCTTGTCAGACTCATTATCTGAACCGGAATTGTCATCTAAGACCTGCTGACGCGCTTTACGGCGGCGCTTTGTCTGCCTAGGACGCTGAGATGGCGCTGGAGGTGCGTACACCTGCAGGCCCTTCTTCTGCTTTTTCTGAAGAATCAGCCAAAGTTTCAATACGCTGTCCAAGACATCACACTCTTCGTTGAGATCATCAGCCTCCTTGTCCAATCTTCTCGACCTATGCTTAAGGTCCTCAATCATGGTAGTTAACTGCTGCTCTCTGGCGTAGGTAGCTTGTATCTGACCATCGCCGTCCACGGAATCGATGGTTTCTTGAATGTCAATACCATCTGTCTGGGTGGCGACAAATGTCAAGTGAGAATAGGCACCATCGAGCTTCATCTGAATACGCGAAGAGCGTCCAAGAAGGTTCTTGGCCTCTTTATCGTCAACGGCTCTTGTGATTCGAGCAACAACCCAGACTGAAGTGCACTCTGCCATGTACTTGTTAGCGACAGCACTTCTCGCAGCGTTGCTATCCGCGGTTCCTGGAAGATCCACGAGGACCACACCTGTGGAGAGCGCGTTGGCTCGCACGAAGATCTTGACGACACGAATGACCGGCCAAAGAGCCATGACCTTTTTCTGCTTGGAACCGACCTTTTCCTTGCTGTCAATAATTTGGGACAAGTTCGAATGTAGGGCATGTGCACTGCTGTAGCTGAACTTCTTCTTTGTGCCTAAAAACCCAGCGACGGCTTCGTCCTCCACCAGGTCCCTTGGGTTGCTCTTCATGATCGTCTCTTGTGTCAGTCTGGGATACAAAGCCTCAACCTTGTCGTATGCAATTCCTGCCTCGGTCGTCTTGTCCCGCCAGGACGGGTTGAGATGTCCATTGTCATCCAGAAGCTCGGAATACATCAGCTTGAGCTCGGAGTCCCATTCTTCAGGAGAGACGAATTCGATTTCAGCGCGGTAGGCTTGTTGGGGATCGTCGACCTCGTTCCATGACACCTCAGTGATGACAGCTGTGCAGGCTCTCATACCATTGGTGGGGAGCAACTTGTCCTCGTCGAGCACAGCGTTGATCAGTGACGATTTGCCAGCACCTGTTCCACCAGCCACGGCGATGACTGTTCTTCCAGCCTTTTCAGCCTTAACCTTGAGATTGTCAATGAGACCAAGCCAGTCATGAAGCTCTTGGTGCTGTTTGAAGTCCTGCAGAGGCGTGCGAAGCTGATCGAGGACTTGCTGAGCAGCTGCGACACCACACTCCAGCTTATTTAGATCCATGCTGTCAGCGACGCCTCTTAGACCCTTGAAGGTGATCTCTCTGGGAGCTTGTGAGAATCCATTGGCTGCAGAGATAACAGAGGCCTGCTCTGCCTTCGCGGCTCCGTCTGGTGCGGTGGTTTCTGTGGCTGGGCCAGGCACGCTTTCAGTAGGCACGGCCTCAAAACCATCAGGTTCCACCTTGACGATAGCCGGTTGCGAGGTCGAAAATTTCCGATTCAAGTCGATGATTGTAGCAGGAGAGAACGAGAAAGCGAGATCCTCGGGAGTAGTCATGTTGGGGTTGTCAGTGCGGGTTGAGTGAGGCACCGACTGAGCCCGGGAAGCAAACGGAAGAGCACCGCTATTTTCGTCGGCCCAAAGGACTGAAGAGTTGCCATCACGGTTTAGGACTCTTAGGTTTCCCTCCTCTTTGGACTGAGCAATGTCGACAGGAGCTGACCCAGATCGGCCTCCGGGTATCTTATACTGGACATGCTCGAGCTTTATGGGAGCCATTGTGCTGATGACGGGAGAAATACTTCTGAGCTCTGATATGAGTTGAAGTAAGGGTAGGATTCAAAGTGGAAATAAAGTTGTATGATGTAACGGAGGTGGATAACGAGATTGGGAAAGAAGTGTAAAGCTGAAAGTGAAGAGAGGGTGATGGTCCGAATCGTGTACGAAAGTGACTATCAGGTGGCTACACACACTGAAATGAAGCTCACTGCCCTCAAGAAGGCAGAGTCGTCTGAAAGGATTGAAGTGAAAAATTGGTGATAGGCTGAGCGTGCGCTGGTTTTGAAGGTGTTCGGTCAGGAATTGACGAAGTTTTGAAAGCTGTGAGACTGGAAGTCGGTCAATATAGACTGGTGAAAGCAAGTCGAGTTGCGAATGGATTGCGAGCTGAAGGAAGCTGTCTCACAGTCAATATTTGGATTAGGCAGACTCTCTTGAGCGCAGACGATTGAGAATTGAGGTAGCTTGTTAACCGCAAGGTGGTACTCCAAGTGCCCGCTGTTGGTAAGAACAGACAGTTCCAAAGTTCGAAGAGCTGGCAGACAATAGCCACGCGTCACGACGAGATAACACAGTGGCAGGTGCTGGTGTGCTTCAAGAGTTTCTGGCAAGTCCTGGTTTGGAAAACACATCTGGAAAGTCTTTGATTGAGCTGTAAAAACCCGGAGCTTGAGGTGTGTCCCCAGGAAATATTTTCAAACCCCCTCTTCACATTCACAGAGCACACGACCGAGATCAGCATCTCGATTTAGTCAATCTCTTAGATGGCCGGATACAATGCCAGACGTGTCCGAAGAGGTTATGTTCAAGAAAGCGATTACCTTGTGCCAGGAATGTGCGTAGCCTCCTCACAGTCAGGGCACTGGTTATTCGCATCAGCAGCTCTGCGCAATCTCCGACTAAATTGTCTCTCAACATGTTTCGTCCGCCTCATATATCATGATCGCTTAATGACTAGTTCTGTGGGAGGGCCTCATGCAGAATGCTCTCATCTGCGAGAGTCTCTTCGGTCAAGACAGGCTCCCATAGAATGCTTTCGCTTGGGATTGTGTCCCGAAGCATCGGGTCTTGTGTCGAGCCTCGATAGGCAAGAAGACATCGTGTCAGGTCTCACCGTCTACATTGCCTTCAATCGACGAGAACGACACGACGCTGACATTCCACTAACGTGGGGTTGTCCACTAGGACAGTGGACTTTAACGTGCCAGAGACAACCAACCACTTGGTCGGGTGTAGCCCTACGCCACTTCTCTACAGCACCAATATGAGAATCAAGTCGTACATTGACTCGTCCAATGGGGACAATTGCATCATGACTTTGAAGCTACCTCTTCTGACGATCTCAGGGTCCTGATGAGGACAGTTCGATGCGGACCTGGCTCTCCAGAAGAATGAAGCGTTGGTGCAACGGTTGAGATTAGGGCATCACGTCGAACCGGGCTCGACTACCGTCACGATTGGCGACCACAACGAGACTATTCAGTCCAAGAAATCAATCCTTCGCCGCTGTCCTATATTTCGGTCATGATAGCCCAGGGCCTCGTGACCGCAGACTCGGGATGATCCTTCGATAAGCGCGCGGGGGCACTCTGCCAGGATAAGCTGACTCGAGCGAATTGTCCTGCTGACATGAACATTATTCCGAAATCGCACATTTGTCCGAGGCAAGAGATGGTGACCGCAAAAGACGCCGGAGGGTGTTTTTTTTTGTTCGAATTGGAGTTTCATCCAGCAGTTTGTTGGAATCGCGAGTTAGTGAGATGAGGGCATTGTAAGGGTGCGCCGCGTTAGGTAACTAAAGCTCCGCCCGAGATCAAGATGCCGCGGATTAGGTAATAAGTACCTACCTACCTACACACAGGCATCAATCAATGGATGCAGACGGAGATATCAGCCAGGCTGGCAATACTTATGGCAAGCAGGTAAGGCTACGTTTTCAGTGAAGCTAAGAGAAGGTTCCCACGACCTGCATACCTACCTCCTAATAGACATGCATGTGCCTATCTGAGTAGGCCATTCCTTCACCAGCAACAAGGAATAGCGTACTGCCCGATTGTGTGCCGCTGTTCGTGACCGCATCATTCATCACACACTGCTTTTCCCGTTGTCGCAGGCAAGTATCAATGCTCTCTTCCCGACTTGGGAAGATGACATCATTCTCTTTGCCCACCATGACATCGAGCATCGGAGGGTTGAATGGGAAGCAGTAGGTTGTAGGGCGACATTCGAGGACTGCTCATGTTGACCGTCCATGTAAAGTATGCAAAGTCTTTCGTCCCGGCGGTATGGACCCAGGGGCAAGTCCAGATTAGGGCGAGACCAACTGGTGCCACGACAGACAAACACAGCCCATCGATAGACTTCGCCTCTGGGTCTGACACCGCTTGTAACGCTGACAGTTCTCGTAGCTCCATGGACGTATTGGAAAAAGTATGCTGGTCTCATCCACATAATGTATCCTGCAGAAGTGAGGTACTTATGTAGGTACTTGCGAGCAAAGGGCGATCTCACTGATGATTCAAAGCTTACGAATATCGTTTTTCGCCTGTATGAAGGCTGCTTGGGTTTCATTTCTGGATTTCTCTTTTCTTTCTATTTATTTTTGCTCAATGTTACCTAGGTAGAGACACTTTATTAAGGTGAGGAGAGATCTTCGTTGCTTACTTTGACAGGATTTCGACTCACATCCCCAAGAATACTTACCTTATACATCATCAAGTATTGGCAGCAAGTTTTATGGCTCTCCGGGCAAGCAATGGCATGTGGGCACTGCATATCAAGGTCAGCTGATAAAGGTGCCTATGGAGATTTAGTATGTTAAAACAATCTTGGAGGAGACAAGACCTGATGGCAGCACTTGACTAGCAGCAAGAACGAAAATCTATAACGCACCAAGTGTTGCTGCAATTTGTAATATCTGTGGGTGAACTGGGCTGAGTCTAGTAGGGGGTTGCTCATGCTGCAAGCTAGCAGTTGTATCTAAATTAAAACACTGCGAAGATTAAGCAGGCAATGGACTACATAGGGGCCAATGATATAAAATTATAGATTTCATAGAAGTAGCATATCAGGAGCCTTGTGAAGCTGGAACAGGGTTTGGGTGAAAGTTTGGAACAGCAATCATTATAGCATAAGCTCCAATACATGAAGTGCCACAAGTCAAGAGGTTGAGATTTGAGATATGTTAAAACTGCAATTGATTGAATTCAGGGGACACAATGAATAAGAATTGCTCTGTCTTCACTAAATAACACATGAGCTAAATTGGCTATTATAGTAAATCAAAGAATATTGTAACAAAGATGCATTAATAGAATGGCAATATCATGTGTTAGGCCAAGATTGATACAGGAAATGAAGACTCGGCCACCGTCTGCAAACACTTTCAGAGCACATCCCTGTCGCCGGCTGACCCACAGACACTAGATTGCTTGCAGGTGGCAGCGCCAGGCCCACTTTGGGCAAGCCATCCCACCACACCATCTTACTCGCCGACTTCTGACGATCTACCACTTCAATTCCCCTTCTCCCATAACCACACACACCAATCCTTCCTCACAAGTCGCCAACCTCGACTCTGGGTAGCTTGAAGAGGAGGAACAATTAGCATGGCCAGAACTATACATCTTTAGTTCTTCATTGGTTACAGGTAGCAGGTGCTTGTCGGGCAGGGGGGGTTCACACTGTCGGCTTCATCTTTTTCAATTGAGTTTGCATTGCGCCGACATCGCCGCCATCGCTCCCATACCGCAGCCATGGCCAATCTCCAGGACACAACAGAGCTGGTATCTGAGCTCACCTCCAAGCTCGCCGATCTTGATAGCAAGGTTGCTGCATACCGCCTGGACATGGCTGCTGAATTCACAAGGCACTCTGAGGAGCTACTTAGGAACGTTCCCGACAATGTGGCCTATCAGGTCTCACAAGTCATCTCAGACTCGCTCAAGAACTTCCCTTCGTTATACCCACAAGACTCACTCAACTCTTCACCTTCACATACACCCATTAGCCTCGAAGACACCAACCAGCGCCTACGGGGCTCCCCTCCTCCAGTACTTCCACATACTTCTGCAAACCTCAAAGACGCAGCAAAACCACTCCAGCAGCAACGTGGACCTCATGAGCGAGAGCTGGAATTCCAAGGCCTATTCACCCCCACATACCTACCACTCCTGGAAAAGGTGGACAGACCACTTCACTCGCCTCCCAGCTCTCCTGCCACTGCAGAGGCAGCCACTACCGACCGTCACCTCTCAGTCACAAGCGCCCAAGGCTCAGACAGTTCTCACCGTCGAGGCAGACCAAGTCCATTGCGCCGTGCTACCAACACGTCAATTGACTCGGTCGTGAGCGACACAAGCAGTACAAGGACTCGCAAAAGCGCTCTCAGGCGGTCATCAGGCTCCTCAAGACCTCCAGACAGCCCAAGAGATCCGCGTCGTGTGCGCTTTGATTTTCAGGGTCAAGAAGTCTTGCCTTCATCTTCACCTCAAACCGCCCCCAACGCGCTAACTGAGAACAACGACGTAAGAGAACAGTCCACTCGCGCGCAAAGCTCTTACACCACATCACTAGGAGACGTCGAAGGCGAGGAAGACCAGCATCAGCCGCCAAAGAAGGTGTCTTCAACTCAAGCTCTACGTGCATTGTCCAAGGCGCCTTTGGATGAGGGCACCATCTGGACCATCGTAAACACTGAGAGTGCATTGGAAGCATCGTCGAGTTCGGATGAGCAGCAGCTTCGCAAAAACACGGACAACAACTCATCGTCTCGGACAGCTGCAGAGCTAGACAACATGACTCTTCAGAACAGCCCGGATCCGCCCCAAGAGGAAGTGAATAGGCACACTGGGGTCAAGGACGACGATCTAGCTGGATCCCAACAGCCCGAACGCACCGAGGAGGAGCACGAGATGGATGACTCGGAGGACTCGGAGGAGGAGGCTACCCTGTTCATGGTGTCCAAGAAGGCACTTTCGAAGAAGATGTCACTGCCAGTCTCATCGAAGGCCGCCTCTCGCAAATCCGCCGCTCAAACCCAGGCCGAGACCACTGCTGACGTGGCGCCCATCCCCATCAGAGCCGCGATCCCAGACCAAATTACAGCGACTGGCACGGATGGTGAAGTAAAGATGTCCAGCACTGCAGACCAGTCCGGCCAGGCGCCCAAGAAGCCTTCCTCAAAGCCCACTGCCTATGACGAGGATGAGGACGACTTCTTCGAGTTCGACGACGATGAGGATCAGGGTGGCATTGCCAGGAAGTCGGTCACCAAAGAGCCCAAGAAATATCTGCCTGAGACCCGCGACGACGAGCCTGAGGAGGAGATCAATCCCTCTGCTGTCCCCACCGAGCAGGCTAAGGACTCTGAAGACGTTCTCCCACGCTCGCCACCCATCAACATCGACGCCAAGGTCCGAGCCATCACGCCCGAGCACAAGATCCCTAAGAAGATCCCGCGCAAGCCTGAGGGAAACCGGCAACCTAGCACGTCGATCGGTTCCTTCGGCGGACGGCCTGTAATCCCTAGTGCTGTCAAGGACAAGGCGCTGCTGGAGAAGCTTGAGAAGGCGGACGTGGATGTGCCATTCTTCGTGGGTAGTGTCAACGGACGCAGTGTAAGTGATCCTGTCGCAACGTCTTTTCCCTGCTAGCAGCCCTCATGCACTAGAGTACCTCTGCCGCGTAGCATACATTCCGGAATCTTTATCTGACATAAGGTGCAGGGCCCCGATGCCTCCAACATCAAGAGTTACCAGGCAAGCCTGATGAGTCCTACCACAGCCTCGGGCGGATTCGCTAGCGGTAGTTTCGCCGAGCGCATGATGTGGGAGAAGTCTCAGGGCATCACGTACGAAAGTGACGGCGAGACCCAGAATGACAAGGGCAAGGGCGGCAAGAACGTTGGTGGCTGAAGTACCGGCACTCTCGACTCATAATCGACTCTACCTCATTTTGATCTTTCACCTGTAGCACACCACAAACGAGGTGCAAACCTTTACTTCTCCGACCTCGAAACATGCCCGGGTGGATGGTTGGAATGCTTTGAAATTCTTCGGTTTCGGACATTTGATTTGATGCTGCAGTCAAATATTTTCGGCTAATGGGGGCAAGTAACTGGATTCGCATTGTTCACGGGGCCTGTGAAGCACTGCATCTTTTGCGGCGTTCTGATCTGGATCTGGGATGGGAAATATTGCATGCAGTCTACTGCACCGGCTCGTGGGGTTTGATCCATGGGTTGACTTTTAGGTTTCTCATCAAATGCGATACCCAAATTGACTTGAAAACAGAATTGTCTGAATATATTGTGATTTCGTATAAGGTGCTGTTGCTTGGTCTACAGCCCCTCAGCCACGATATCGGTCGCTGTGGCCCATTGGTGCAAGATATTGCGTGCCTTAGGCATATATGGGCTGCCGTCAGCATGTCTGTTTTAACTTCGCTGACTTCGGGTGATACTTTCCACACTGATGGAACGATGGCGATGTCGGTCGCGTATTTGTTAGTCAACGATCGAATTTGGCCCAGTGGGCCCAGGCCCCAACAAGGGGGGTAAGGACTGGGGCAGGGATGCCCGCCCCAAGAATAGAAGCGCTGCACTGCAGCCTCACGCGGCCCTGACGACAGCCCAACTATTGTTTCCAAACAAACCACATCAACTTTACAGCTCATTGTTCCACCTTTGCAGCTCTTGCAATCGCCCACCACTTCGTTCCACTCGATCTTGATATCTGTTGCCCAGCATATTGACCTCAGGTAGCATACTGTTCAATCCCAAACACCATTCTCGACCCCGACCTCGTCTCCGGCCAAGCGAACTCGCTGAGTTCACATCGCGCACAGTCGCAGCTACCATGGACGGCAAACGCCATCTCTCTTCCTTCCAGCAACTGGAGAAGCTGGGAGAGGGGACGTACGCCACAGTGAGTGCCCTTCAGAACGCCCACCTGGTCCGTAGCTAGCTTGCTGATGAGTTGTCGCTTCGCAGGTGTTCAAAGGCCGCAATAGGCAAACCGGTGAGCTCGTCGCGCTCAAGGAAATCCACCTCGACTCCGAAGAAGGCACTCCCTCCACCGCCATTCGTGAGATCTCGCTCATGAAAGAGCTCAAACACGAAAATATTGTTGGCCTGCACGATGTGATCCACACCGAGAACAAGCTCATGCTAGTCTTTGACTTCATGGACGGCGATCTGAAGAAGTACATGGACAACCATGGCGACCGCGGCGCCCTGCGCCCCGAACTCATCAGGTCTTTCATGTACCAGCTGCTGAAGGGCATCGATTTCTGCCACAAGAACAAAGTACTGCACCGGGACCTCAAGCCCCAAAACCTTCTGATTAATCATTTGGGGAAGCTGAAGCTGGGCGACTTTGGTCTGGCGCGAGCGTTTGGCATCCCCGTCAACACCTTCTCCAATGAGGTGGTCACCCTATGGTACCGCGCCCCCGACGTTCTATTGGGAAGCCGAACGTATAATACGAGCATCGATATCTGGTCTGCAGGCTGCATCATGGCGGAGATGTACACGGGTCGCCCCCTCTTCCCGGGCACTACGAACGAAGATCAGATCACCCGCATCTTCCGCATAATGGGCACACCCACCGAGCGCACCTGGCCTGGCATCTCGCAATTCCCCGAGTATAAGCAGAATTTCCAGATGTACGCTACTCAAGATCTGCGTCAGATCCTGCCAATGATCGATCCGGACGGCATCGACGTGCTACAGAAGATGCTGCAGGTGCGCCCGGAGCTACGCATCAGCGCGGATAAGGCCCTTGAGCACCGCTGGTTTGACCCTATACGGGCCCAGCAGGCTGCTCAAGCACACCAGACCCAGCAGAATATGGCCTACCCGCAGGCCGTGCCATCCCAGAACTACCACCCGCAGGCACAAGGATACCCAAATTACTAGCCATAAGAAAGTGACATAGTCTTTGTTGGAGAGCGGCGTTGGTGGGTGGGAGTTTGGCGAGCAGTGTTTTCATGACGGAGTGGCGGCTGTGGCCAAAGTAAATTACGGATACCCCAATCTCAGTGCATACGACCGGCTTGCCGACCATCCTTTGATGACCTTTACGGACTTGATCGAACTTCATGGGCTCTTATGATATCAAGTCTGCAGGGGTGAATACAAGGGATTAGAGGCGCCTAGCGAAGCTGGTCTATTGACTCGACGCGAAGAAAAAACCGAAGCAAGTTCCGTCAGAAGGTTGGGGCTTCTCTGTCCCGGGACGGTGATGGAGAGGACGCTAAAGAGTCGACCACTGCGTGTCTGCCATGCAGGCTGGAAACAATCCAGGCTAAAAGTTTTGTGTGTAGAAGTTTCGAGATCAGCGGAGCCATCTACGATGCAAGTGTCGGTAATTGAGCTGCCACATGATGTTGGGTGCCGCAGCCGTGGATATTGTCCACTCACTTGCTTGCATTGATTGAGGCGTTGGGTGTTACGCATAAAGTCTCGTGCTAGGAATTCATGTAGGGAGGAATAATGCTGTTATGTCTGTATAGCTTATCCACAGTGAAATTGATGTTGATGGTCAAGTCTCGTAGTCACCTTGCTGTGCATTGAGCTATCCCAGTCCCACGTAGCGCACTCCCAGCAGCAGGATCAACCAAGCCTCAAGGCTAACATACCGCCTAGAGTATCTCGACTTGGTCGCGTTTGCGACCAAACCTCTCGGTGCACACGAAGTCACACAATATCAGCAGGACAGCTAGGAATTCACGTCAATAAGCTTATCCATATAGCCTCACGGGCTGAGTATACATGAACACAATTCCGTAAATCCGCATCAACTTACGTAATGGCTTCCTCATACCTGGACTGTAGATTCGAAGTCCAAGGTCCTCTTTCGCATGTACAGTACGAGATACATATTTAAGAGGGACCAGAGTTGCTTCCATGTTTCGCATCCTATCTAGTACCGGCGGAACTCTACTTCGCAGCGCTAAGCAAGCAAGCACAAGCGGTCTCATCAGCAAAACCATGGCTTCCAGCGTCGGCCTTCCCGCCATGTTCAGCAGCATGCCACCACCTTTGGTGTTTCCTGCTCTGACCGAGCACCGTTCAACAGTCGTGATTGTGCATGGTCTCGGAGATAGCGGCCATGGATAGTACGGGCCACCGCATACTTGAAGAACTGATTCCTTGAGAGAGGCTGACCCCTTCGCCAGCACACCGATCGTCAGGGGCTGGCACGAAGGAGGGCTTTTCCAGGACACCAAGTTCATCCTGCCAAGTGCGCCATCCATTCCTGTAACCTCGGTACATATTATTCAATGAGTCTTGGACAGATGACGCTCAATTTTGCTGAGTCTTGTGACCATCTAGGCTGGTGGGCGGTCCACACCCGCTTGGTTCGATATCTCTGGTGCACGCGGACCACATGTGAGTAAATCAGTACAAATCTCATTATACAAAATTACTCACAACAAATCACAGGTAACATTCGACGACCTGACCGCGCAACCTCAAGATGAAGCAGGTCTGCTACACAGCCGGGACTATCTGGTGAATCTTATTGAGCAAGAGGTCAACACCACCTCTGTGCCAAACTCGCAGGTCATCCTAGGTGGCTTTTCCCAGGGCGCCGTCATGTCACTGTTGACCGGTGTCACGTCAGGTTTGCGGTTGGGCGGTATTTTCTGCTTGTCAGGGTATCTAGCATTGGCCGAGGCCATTCAAAAGGGCGACGACGCTAAGTTCAAGCGGGCGACTGACACCACGCTGCCGATATTGATGTCAATAGGAGACAAGGATCCTGTCATCAACCCAGAATGGGCACACAAGTCTGCCGGTATCGTCAAGGACTTGGGCTACGATGTTGATCTTACTGTTGTCCCGTGAGTCACCTTCCTTCCGGCGTCCGCGTGATGAAGTCTTGGATTATCGCGTGAAAAGAACGGTCACTAACGTGTCTGCTATCGTGTGTCGCAGTGGGCTTGGACATAGCATCAATCAGGCTGTCCTCAGAAATGTTGAAGCCTTCATCACACGGATACAAAACAGCGGGGCAAACCAACATGATGAGCTCTGAGGCCCCTCCGTCCACACGTCAACTACCGCCAATCAGCAGGAGAAATTATACGAGTTTGTGGCAAATCATCAAAGCCTAAGTTGAATCTATTTACAGGAGAGGTGAGTTTAAATCGTACTGTTCGGGATTCAGTATGTCTACCTTAGGTACCCTGAGTTGTATAATAGATCTGGGCTGACACCGTGCAGTTTTCCTTCAACAATCCGATCTTGTGCTAAGGCTTCTATGGGATATGTCGACCATTTCAGAACAAGTGCGGTCTCAATCTCATAGTCCGGATAAGGTTGTCACTTTGGTATCGATAGCTCGAGGAAACTCGAACGTAGAGTTCTCTAGCGCTGGAAGCTTGCACCAGATCACAGATAAAATCCAAGCCCAGGCAAACTTCTGATGTTGACGAGTTAGCGCGATAGACCGTTCAAAAGAGTAAATACTTTCCCTCACTTTCGGACACCGATCTTGATCTCGTTCTCAGCCACTCCAATTCTCACATAACGTCGCATTCATTCATCTCTTGTTAGACCATCTTGTGGCTGATCTCGCTGGCTGTATCGTATTGATAACCGAAATTCGTGGGTTTAAGATGGCCAACCGGGATCTCTTGCGATTTGGCGTTTGGCTGATGGTCAACATAGCTGCGACGACTGCACTTTTCCACGGTAGTGTCACCTTGTTCCGAGGACGACTTCATCGGAATTTTGTACAGATGTGGTATCAACACCCATTTTGGAGTTTGCAGGGCCCTGAGATTGATATTGACTATACTTAATGACTAGCTCAACACTAAAGAACCTCGCAGTGGACCTCGAACACAGTTGCCATCGACGCAGCAAGAAGCAAACGAGTATCCCAAGGGAGCAATCCCTAAGCCTCCCTAAAACTCACCAAGGCCATCTGCATCGCACAACCGCACAGTTCCAAGAAAGATATTCACTTCAAGTCCACGGTGGTTGCCACAATTCTTTCCAAAGACGTCGATACGCAACTAATCTTCAGCACCGACTCTGGCACGATTGTGCATTTCGACACGCTCGAAAACATGTTCCTCACAGGCATAGATCTGGTGACTTCGTTGGGCGTTGCTTTGACCGCAACTGGCGAAGGCGCGTTTGCGATTACGGAGTATTCGTATTGGCAAGACCCGCGATGTCTCTCCAGGGTGATTCCCGCATGATTAATTGATGATTCATTGGCCGAGGTGACTTGAAGAACTTAAGCCAGCACCAGTGAGGCTCAGATGACAAGGCGTCGGTCGTCAGGACGGCGGCCATATAGGGGATTACCCAGGTATGGAAATAGGCCGGGGGGAAATCCACTGACGTTTGCCTTGGGCCGGGGACAAGGATTGTTGGCTCAGGTAGGGATCTGAGACAGGGATATGCACCAGTGACGTAGAGAGAAGCAATAGTATATCAATTGGCTTTTGTACCATCCATCCGCAAGATGACAACCTTGGATTTCCAACTTATTGATTGTGCTCTTTTCTGCTTGCGAATTGTCTTGGAAAAACTTAATAAGAGCATCACAGATTTGACGCCATTCAATTCTACACCTGTACATTACTCGCGTTATTGCAAAGTACCAGAAGATATTAGTCTTCGCTCAGGAACACCCAACATCAATTGTACTTGCATACCATACCAAGGAAATGGCACACCATGAACCTTTGAAGGCCCTTGGCCCCATTGATTGGTCCGACGTGACATCTGACGACCTCAAACATTTCCTGACATCCAACTTCTTCCAGGCCCAGACAGTCATCGACAGCATCCCGACACCGCCGTCCCAAGCTAAGCCAGCCCAGCATGGTCGAGCACGGAGCCATACCGACAGCTCTATCGCAGTACCCCACGATGCGTCTTCAAATCGCAGTGGTCGCGAGCATGCAAATACCACCGCAGCAGACGAAACCAAGGCAGCAGCTCATGTGGCTCTCCTCCAGAAAGAGTGGAAGGAGGTGAAGGTGCCACCGAAGGATAATCCCATGGACATCACCGTCTACAAGCTGGCGAGCAAGGATGGACGTGGGGCTTGGTTCGCGCGGCGTAGTCTACACGAGGGCATACCTTTTGAGAAGTTCCGGCTCGGTCTTGAACGAGAGTTCGGCGAGACCATGAAGAATTCTACTGGTGTCGGTACCGGCAATGTAAGAGGAATCGGAGCCGAGAGAACAGCAGAACATGTCGTATGTGATGGTGTTGGGAAGGCGGAGGTCTGGGTGCTCAGTGCCCAGTTTCCCGGACCAACGACTCCCAGAGATTTCATTACCCTCTTGTTAACCGGCTCTGGCGAGGCGAAAACGTCTGGGAAAGAGCCACGGCAATATATGGTTATTTCGAAACCGTGCATACATCCCGAGTGTGCACCCAGGGCAGGTTATATTCGGGGATCGTACGAGAGTGTGGAGATCATTCGGGAAGTGCCCATTGAGAAGTCCCTGAGGCGGACGAGGTCGTCGGTGGACGTCCGGTCTGAGGACAGGGAGACATTGGAAGACCAGGATAATCTCAGCAAGGAGGCAAAGCTGCGAGCCGCTTCGTCGAGGGCAGCGCGTGAATCCGAGCAGAGTCTTCCGCGATCTATGACGGAATTGCCGCCTCATGAGGCCGATATCGACTCTGGTGTTCAAATTCCGGGCCCTGATATGGCTGTGGAATGGATTATGGTCACTCGTTCTGATCCTGGCGGCAGCGTGCCACGCTTCATGGTTGAGAAGGGCACCCCGGGTGGCATCGTGAATGACGCAGGGCGCTTCACAAAATGGCTCGAGACGAAGAGTGCGGTTGACTTTGACGAGTCTACCGACAGCAACATCAAGGGAGAGGCCGTTGAAAGCGAGCATGCACCAGCTTTACCTCCTCGCCCGGGCCAAGAATCGGCAGATCTTGCAGTACGCAGCAAGCCGGCTCAGTCTCCTGTAGTGGAGGATGATGTACCTCCCAGTGGTCTGTACAGCATGATCACTGGCCTGGTCGGGGGTGCCGCCTCCGCTGTGGCAAACCACCTCCCACACATCACGTATCCATCTGGTCACGAGGCAGGCCTCGAAGCGTCGGATGGATCCGACTCCGACTCCGACTCCGACTCTGGGCATAGTTTCGCCTCTGCACAGGAGCCCGAGCCAGAGCTCGACTCAGCGCTTGCCTTCGACCAAGCCAAATCCAAAGGAGGCGATCTGACCTCCCTGCGCTCGGCGAAAAGCGATGACTCGAGTACCAAACCTTCCACAACTCAGCACGAGAAGCAGCTAAAGAAATTGCAAGAACGCTACCGTAAGATAGAGGAGAAGATGGCCAAGCAGCAAGAGCGCAGCCTCCAGGGTAAACAGAACCAGACAGACGACGATGCGCTCGCGAAGCTGAAGGAGAAGCACGAGAAGGAGGTAGCAAGGCAGGCCGAGAATTTTCGCAAGGAGACGAGGAAGCTCGAAGAGAAGCGGCTTAAAGAGGAGAAGAAGGTAGAGGAAAGACGCAGGAAAGAGGCGGAGAAGGAGGCGCGCGGGAACTTGGCGATGGAACTGGAACGGACGAAGGTCGAGCGAGATATGGCTTTCAAGCAGATTGACATCCTGAAAGAGCAGGTCGGCGAATTGCAAAGTCAGAACACAAAGCTGGTAGCGAAGCTCGGGAAGCTGGGCAATCCGTCAAAGTCCGACGAGATTTTAGGAAACGGCAATGGGGTTTGAGAAGATAGGCGGACAGGGAGGCGGCATGCATATGAGCTGTCATGGGCTGCACGTTTATTGTGGCATGTTTCGTAGTTTCCAGCAACAAGCATAGGCAGCGTGGGATTCGGGAGTAATGTCTTGATGAGCGTGGAGTTTACAATGGATTTCAGTTGAATCGAATAGCAAGATATCCTGGTATCATAATTGTAGGGACTCAATAGCAACGTTCGACTCTGACCGGAATCTCGAGTTCAAGAAACAGGCCCTAAGGCAAACAAAAATATTGTGAGAGGAAGATCTCTTTGACACTAACTTGTAGCGGTGTGTATTAGAAAGCGCTAGCTAAGCTTTGTGCGTTGCTTTGCTCTGATTGAGCGTGGAGAGCAGCAATCCATGAAGCCTCGAATTCTGCGCAACGCTCTGTATCCGCAGCAGCAGCGTCACGATCGTCTTGTTTTCTGGCCCTAGCACTTCAGACAACACGGTCCCACAGGTCAACACCCGATGGCACAGTGCAAATGCAGCTGGATTCGATGCCCATCCCAAGGGCCCATCATCGTGGACAACCTGCTCCGCCACCACAGCCAGGGCTCCCTCCGTCCAGCTCTTCAAGGCTGTGAGCGAGCTGTCCATCATCAGCACCTTTCTGATGCTTCCATCCTCTTCCTCAATCTCATCAAAGTCCAATTCAATTTTCCTGAAAGTCTCAGCCCATCTTTCCGTCTCTCGGACTTCGTCGATGAAGAGGTTCTGTTCTTCAACCACGAACAAGCTCTCGTCGACCTTCAATGCCTCGGCGAATTGCTCTTCAGCAGGAACCCACGCATCGAGATCCTGTACGCCGATATCAATGGCAATCAAGGGGTCACCAACGAGCCGACAAGCCGCGTACGCGCGGAACTCGTTGGTCTGACCAAAATGCCGCTGGATCCACGCGAGAAGTGCGTCCACGGCGTCCACGGCTACAAGCGCCTGAGGACGGGCGTCTCCTTCTGCCATGGCAAATGCAGCGGCAAGTGCGCCGACCTCGCGTATTTCCTCATCGTCATCGACGAGGGTCATGTACAATGCTAACAACAGCGGCAAATAAGCGGCGTCCGTGCTAACAGCTGAGCGAAGGCCCGTTACGAATGATTGGAGTGACTTTGCGGCGGCCATGCGCATGTCGAAGGTATTGCTGTCGTGCAGAGCGTCCGCAATGGCTCTTCCCCAAGATCGCAGACGCTGTTCGAAAGTGAAGAAAGACATTTGGCCGTTGTGTTTGAGCGCATGGATGGCCATGATAGAGCCGGAGGCGAGAATGATGGCGTTGCCGAGGGCGGGATTGATGTTGTCTTGGAGTGAGTGCTGGAAAGTCTCGAGGTCTTCGATAGGGGGCAGGTCTTGCAGCTTCCCGCTGGTGATAGACGCGCTCATCAGATTGGCGAGGTTGGTGAGGGCCACTGCCCGAGCCTCGGGAACCTTCGTGTACTTGCAAGCCTTGAGAAAAAGGTTACAGAGCTCCCAGTTCTGGGTTTGTCCCCAGATGCTGAGCGCGGCTTCAATCAAGGCGCATGCTGTATCAATGTCCTGCTGAAGGGCATTGAAAAGGCATTGTTGCAGTGCCTCCAAGTCTCGGGATACAGCTGCATTTCGAAGAGCCATGGTACCCGCTCGGCTATTGAGAAGCGCATCGCATGAGAAGCGGTTGCTATTTGGACTCCGCGCCACGACGTCTGCAAGATGAATCTCTAGTGACGATGACTTTTCAGAGGGGGTGAATTCTCGTATCAGATTGAAGACCTCGATGTATGCAGCCAAGGTCTCTGAACACATGAGAGCATCTTCCTTGAAAGCTGCCAATAGTGAATCAAGATGTTTTATGCCAGCTAGCGACTCGATTAGTACCGACGGCCCATTGCAGACGGGTATACATGACTTACCGAGTGGACCCTCATCTTTTGTCTCCGCAAATGTACGTTCCAAGAAGAATTTGATGGTGAGCAACGTCCCATGCAATTTATTCGCTGAGCCACGAGCATCATGCAATAGGCCCTGGACGGCAGCCAACCAATCCCCGCTGACCAAGAATGAACACAATGTCCTTGCAGCGATTTCCCGAACATGCCACTGCCTACTACCCAGATATTTGGTGATATAGCCGTAGAGCTCGTCACGATTGGACTCTGGTGGACCGGCCCGCCGAATAATTTCCAGCGCAGGGAACACACTCTCCGCTGCCGAACTCTGCGCCAGCGTGCCCGGCTCCATAGCCTGCTCACCAGATTGTAGGAGGCTGAGTAGAATGGGAGGTAGAGCGGAGTATTTGGTGTATGACAACCGCAGCGTCTTGCCATCCCAGCCTGTCTCCTGAGTAGATTTGCTCTCCGTAGTACCGAATAGCGTGTCGATCAGAGAGCGGAGCAACAGCAAAGCGCAATTTCGAATGGCCCAGACCTCGCTTTTGAGACTCGAGGTGGCGAGCTCGAGACACTCAGACAAATAAAGCTCTGCGTGCTTACTAAGTAGCGAGCTCTTGAATATTTCTTTCAGACAGTTAAAGGCGTGGACCTGTGGCAGATTGGAGCCGTCGGTCTCTGTGACACGAGCTGGCTCGGCTGCAATTCGCTGGAGGCTACGAATGACCTCTTGGAAGGAAGGGCTTTCAGCGTTCGATGTCAAGATACCAGTCATGAGGGATGGTATCCCCGCCGACCGACGAGTAGTTGACCGCTGTGTCGAGATGCACGTCAATGTGCCATTATACCAAGTTTCCAACAAAGTTCTGTTTTCCGCAGCAGTAACGATTGATGTGTGCTGCGCATTTTGACAGCAGCAGGTGAAGGTGAGAGAGACCGAGCTAAAGGCGCCGCGATGGCGCAGTGTTGAGAGCTGAGTATAAGCTAAGTCTCCAGTAGCCTTGAAAACCTCAGGAGTCGGCAAAAGATAGCCATCAGAGCGCTTAGATCTCAGATTACCCACGATGGTACGCAACAAGTTACTAGACTCATGTGTCGCTCGGAAGCTGTAGCTGAGCAGCCCTTTGGTGTCGAGACCCTCGATCTCCTCGAGTTCCTCGGGAAGATGGCCCTCTGGCGAGTCATCGCAGAGCACATAGCTGACCGTATCCCATGTGCGTGTGCATGCACCGATAATTCGAGTTTGGGCTTCTGCAAGGCGCTGCAACTCGTCGGGGCTGTAGGTGCTTTGAGATAAAACCTCCCAAACGCATCTGACGGCCGCGAAGGTCCCATGAACTGGGACCGTCATCACCGCCTGGCCAAGATCTTTTTCTGCCAACGAAATTTTCTCTTCCAGCTCATCCAATGTCTTGGAGAGTAGCCCGAGTCGTTCATTGAATGTCTCCTGCCATGCACAAAGAAGTCCTAAAGAGCGAGCTGCGCCGTCGGAGTGATCTGCACGGCTCGTCCGGGAAGCCAAGTCTGCTGCCTTCAGACAGAATTCGATCAGGGTGTCAAGTGGCCTTGTTGAAGATTGTTCTCTTTGTGCAGTTGATTTGGTCCGTACAGCATCAGCTGGATATAGCATCAAAAGTCCCACAGCTGTCTCTCGAACATCCTCAAATGGATCCATGATGAGGTCCAGTATGACGCGGAGCCACTGCGAGTCTTGATAGATGCGCTGTTCAATGGAGCCCGGATGTTCTGCCCCGAGCTTGAGGACATTGACTAGTGATTTCAAAGCCGTAATGTGTCGCTGATACGAAGCGGTAGGTACCAACTCCTGGAGCAGGAAAGTCAGATACCAATTGAAGAAGCCCTTGTGATCTCGCAAAGACTCTCGTAGCCATGTCTCACCAGCATTCACAATTTGCTTCGCGCCTTTGCTGATGTGATAGTTGGCTGGTATACCGTTTGCATCAACTTTGGAATGCTTGATACTCAACCTATCAATGTCTTTCTGTAAGACAGAGATGGCACTCATGATTCTCTTCACCATGTTCTTCGCATGCTGCAGAATCTCACTGCGGAACTTGGGATCGGATTCCGAATGGAATGACTTTAAATGTCGTCTCAAAAGCTCAAAAGCCATTGGAGAATAGGGTCTTGTAGTGGTTGACGAGGTGATGAGAAGGGAAACTGCGAAAGACCGGACTTCAGGAGAAGGGTGGATGAGAAAGCGATCCAATATTCGCCGGTCGAGTATTATCATGTCCTTTACCGGTTTAGCACCTGTGAGGCCTGGGATATGTAAGATACTACCATTGCGATTTTGAAGAAAGATCTCGCGGATTTTCGCTCGCAATAGACGAGCAAAGACAAAGACTTGACAAGCTACTGATTCAGGGATAACTTACTAGGTTCGTCGACGATAGAGCACTTTTTGCCAACCTCCAATGCAGCAAGGTGTAGCAACGCGGTCGCATCGGCGTTAGGGCTGCTCACATTGCCCACTGGGCGTGATTCGTTCAGCTCCACTAACAACAGGAAAGAAAATCTGCGATCGGATTTGAACATAGGTGCAAAGACGTAATTCTTGACACTTTCGAGAATGTCCGGGTTAGCCGACAATGCTGTCTCCAGCCATGTCCGCAGAACCCGAACATTGAATTCGTCTCTGCCTTCACCTGCAGAAGAGGCCTCAGAAGACAGCATGCAAAAAGTGACAACCAAGAATTTTCCGGCCACAGGACAGATGTAGTGAAGCTCCATCCACTTGAAAATCTCAGCCACCCAGCTCTGCCACACTATTATGGTTGGCTGTCCAGCCAGATCTCGTCGTAGATTCACATATTGGCGCGCTATATCGTCCAGGCCGAGGACACCTTTGGTGAGGAATTGCGTCAGAGAGCTCAGACAAGACTTAACCACGGGGCGCATCGACTTCCTGGCAATGATTGAGACCAGAGTCGACAAGAATTCAGCCTTGAGCCTCAATTGGACCTGGTGGTCCGGATTTTGAAGCATCAATGTCGAAACAGAGTCCAGGGCAAGCCGCATTGATCTATGAGCATCTTTCTCGTTCCACTCAAGGTAGTAATTAAAAAGATCCTTGATCGTTTCCTCACGGAAGGCCCACTGCCTCAGAGACTCTTGACTGGATTTGGCACAGAGCTGGATGAAGCCACAAAGCTTAACGCATGCATCTTTAGTGGCACTGCGGGGCTGAGATGCAATGTGCAGAATCTTCTCAAATAGTGCTTGGGCGGATCTATAGCTTCGTCAGTCTTTGTGGGAGCACGATGGGGATGGTGTCCTTTATAGAGTACACCTACCCGTCGAACGTGGAACCTTCCCTCTTTACAAGTACTTGAACACGACAGCATACCACCTAAAGGCTGTGGACTTCATGGGTGGCATGCGGCTGCGTTCGACAGGTAGGTGTGATCCTCTCTAGGACGTGCACACTCACGTAACCAGCTCCTCTTCCGGCCTCGCTTGAAGCCAATCTATGAGCTCTTTGGCATTGCTTCCTGGCCCGTCGACTGGTGGGAGCGCAACAGCTACCATTATGACCGGAATGATTTGTCGAACAAGTCGAATTGTATCAGAGCCAGAGGATCGAGAAAATTCTGCGAATCAGAGTCGTGCTCAAATTTCATTCATGTTTGGCGTGACTGATCTTCGAGGAGAATTTTCAGACCATGGACTGAAGTTCCAAAATGATCCAATTATCAGCCTTCCCAGGCATCGAAATAGTTTGATTTTATGTTTCCGCTGTTGTCATGGACCAAATTTGCGCTGCCTGTATGTGATTCTTCGAGTGCGGATGTTGAAAAGCCAGAGGTACGTACCTTTGCCCCATGTCCCTGCATGGCAGGGATGACACGGACTGCCAATTCAGTCCGCTCCGTCATCAGGTCGAGCGTTTTTGGTTTTTTCTTCTTGCCCGGAGCGCAAATTCGACAACGATTTCACCAAGTGGCAGAGTTTCCTATTGCGCCCTACCCACCCGAACACGCCGGCAACAACACCGAGCTCGCTGCGCTACCAGTCCATGAGATTTCTCCCTCTCTCTGGATTCCTTTAATTTGCGAAAATGTCATCCCTGTGGAATGCATTGACGGGGCAGTCCTCCAAGAACAGCTCGTCACAGCCGAGCAATGCGCCACCAACTCCAGAGCCCACCACAAACTACTCATCTCCCTCCTTCGATCCCTCGTCAGCCCAAGGTGTCGACTCCTTCCTTAACAGCTCCACTTTTGCCGACCCATCTCAACTTCACCCCCTTGCTGGCCTCGACAAAGATGCCCTCGAGTACATCACTCTAGAGGACTCAGTCCTCTCCGACCTCCCCGGCGGCCAGTCCGTCCTGCCCTCTCGTGGCTTCACCGACGACCTCTGCTACGGCACAGGCATAACATATTTATCTGCACTGACAATAGGAGGAGCATGGGGTTTGCAAGAAGGTCTGAGGAGGAGTGCGGGTCAGCCACCCAAGCTGAGGCTGAACTCGACGCTTAACGCGATCACGCGCCGTGGACCTTTCCTTGGAAATTCGGCTGGCGTGGTGGCTATCGTTTACAACTGTTTCAACTCATACATTGGATACCTGAGGGGGAAGCACGACTCAGCAAACTGTGTCGCAGCAGGGACTTTGAGTGGCATGCTTTTCAAAAGCACAAGAGGCCTGAGGCCGATGATGATCTCGGGTGCTATCGTGGGCTCGGTCGCTGGTGTTTGGGCGGTAAGTTATGACCATTAGGCGTGTATGAGGGCAACTGCTGATTTTCTGCTAGATCACACGGAAGACTTTCTTTCCGGAACCAAACCAAGCGCGTGACTAGACGACCACGACCACCAAGGGCCGAGTCGATACTCGGGAGCGGCGATCGAACGGAACAGGTCTGTCCAATTTGACAGTCGGTCACAACGATGCGGATATGGCCCAGCGTAGCATTGGATGTGCAAATATGGCGTTTTCGAAGCCTCCCGGCAGCCATGGTTCATACCAGCATCTCATCTGGGCAGGTGCTCTAATTTGGTGGCCTTGTTGGGTTAGGTGTGAGCATAGCAATGGATGATCTCTACTCACTGGTTGGAACCTGTATTATAGAAAGGATAGTTGCAGGATTAGAGGGTGCTGGGCCAAGGCAGGCTTGCTCATGCCCAAGGTGCAAGGTTGATAGATGGATTGTTCTTGTGACACATCACACAAGTGCTCAATTTCACGTGGGTCGTATCGAATCCAAATTAACACTGGGCAATCCATTTGATATTGCGACACATTGCCGTGGATTCACCAGCAAGTAACATCGCTCACCTCAAAATTTGCTATGTATACACCTATAAGCTTTGATTGGGATCCTCGGCAGCAGTGATGCTGCTCTAATTGGGGTTACATATATGTACTTGGATATCACAATGATGCCTTCTCGGCTAGCACTGTTGCTCTTGGAAACGGCTACTCATAAAGAAACGAGTTTTTGGGTAGGCCTCTTCACTAACATTGAACATGTTGCAAGTTGGCTCACCAAACTTCCAGATCGGCTTCCCCAAGACTAGATCATTTTATCTGTTTGTCACGCTGCTTAATGAACGGTACTTCTTCCTAGTACTCACTAGAATGTCTCTATGGATTCTCCCCGAGCTTTCCTGCTGTAGACAATCCAGCTGAGATGGGTGTAATTAGAAAGACTTGCACCAGAATCTCACAAGACGAGGTCACGCCTCCAGGATCACCATTGACTTGCTGCAACAACAATCCATGGCAATCTTGAAAAGGAATAGCCTGGAGTCAGCTTCCAAACTTGGATTCCAACGCTTCTTAACACCTGACCTCTGAAGCCAATGCAAACTTGAGGCAGCTCCTGAAAGCATACTTACTCTCTCGCAATTATCCGGAATCTTCTCCCGACCATACTGCACAATGTTCGAGCATTCTGCGACTCCTGACAACATCTTCGACTGCCACGTCACATTTATCGACGGCATAGGAAATATGCTCCTCTACGACCTTCCCATACCCGTTAACGTCGAATTTGAGGGCTTTCTGACACGTCTCCAAGTCGACACGTTCCGCTCTCTCTCGAGTGTCCATGACGAGTCTGACTACGCCAGTTGGGCTAAACGCCTCGATTTCCTATCAACTGACAAGCCCGCCATCGCTAAGCTCGAAAAGCTGATTGACCAGCACAAACAAACCGACTACGAGAAGTTAGCAGAGTGGTTGTGGGTCTGTGAAGACCGCACTGGCGATGTTCGTGGCATGTTCATAACGGGAGAGAAGGACTTTAAAGCGTTCATGGCGTTGGCCAGTTCAAAGAAGCTCGGCAAGGGATGCCTCATGCGGGTGAGTCTACAGCATATCTCATGTTAATACTGGCTCTCAATCGCTTTCCGTGGCATTGTTACCACATTGCTCTCAAAACAACAGTCACTAACAACTGGGAATGTCGCAGGTGTCCGAGTCCAAATTCCACGAGATCATCATCACACTAAAGCATCTCGAGATGAAAGAGGATCGTAGGGGCCAAGAAAGATGCGAAGAGGCTTTCTGTGAATTGGAAAGGAGACAAGGAAACAAGGTTTAGACAATACTTTCAGAGGAGTATCATATCACGACGATGCCGTCAAAAACGCGGATGCGGATGACTTTGCACTGATAGACGAACTTGTACAAGATTGACCTCGAAAACTAGAAGAAGTAAGGGACGTTGGTTGCTAGCGAAGGGGTTGCGGAACACTCGACGTGGGCACGATTGCTGTTCATGATAGTGTTTGTAGCCCGAGCTCCGAGTTTGAGATATTCGTACGTCTATCTGCAATTTTGAGCAGGACGGCCAAATAGCGTGTATAAAGCTCGTAAAGATGGATTCATTCCGTCTGGAACTATGCAGAAGTATTCAAAGATTGAGATAAGATGTGGTCATTGCCGGACCATGTCGAAGGCCTTGAATGGTCCGGAAGGCAAGTTGTGCAGCATCACTTAGGCAGATGCATTGAATACCACTTGTACAGGAGAGGAAGAAATTTGATTTTCTATATTTTAGCGCATTAGTCTTTACCCCAAGAGACGAAAGTTGATGATTGGGAACTCTGACCTTGGAATCGACCCAAATGTATTGGGACATCTACGCCACCTTCCGTCGTCTGAATCTGTCCAACGTTAACATCTGGAAAGACACGATTTGCGTTCAAAAGCTCCCTTTTATGGTCTCCTTTCTCAAGAATCTCAATACTTAATATCGGGTTAAAAAGTATTTCGACATTGCGTTCGATACTTCCCTCACACCCCTCGATTTAAGCGGACGAGCCCTCCACCTTTCACGCCAAAGCAGCACTCAGCGCACCTTCCCTTTTGCTAAGCCATCCCGTCGCCTCACCGAATCAGATCAAGACGCAAGAAACACCGATAGTCGAACGTGATCCGACCACTGGCCAATTGCAGTTATCAAGATGTGCTGGTGCTATCCCGTCAAGGACATCGAGTACGAGTCTGCGCCGAAAGTTCGAAAGGTGCTCATGCAACCGGCGTACAGATATCAGTGGAACGGACAGTCTTGGGATTTGCAACAAGTCCAAATGCCAGCTGTAAGTAGAGCCCTCTTGTTTCTTTCACCGCTGTCGCTTTGTGAGTTGGCCAAGAAAGACCATGTCATTCCGATCACTTCCACCTGCAAGTCGGGGCGAAAATCAAGCTTCAAATTTGGTTGTTTACACGTATGTCTGAACATTTCCCAGTCCAACAGGACAAATTTGATTTGTGAGCCCAGCCTTTGCGAATCATCTTCCCTTCAAAGACCTTCGTCTCTCCCCTCATGGACCAAAGGTCCGTTTCCCCTGTGTACTTTGCAGACACGGAAGGCAGCGACTTTGAGGCATCCGATATGAATCCTCGTTACCGGACGAGAAAGTCCAGCCAGAAGCTTGAAACGACCAAACGCGTCCTTGTTCGCACTCCCTCTGAAGAGGACCTTTACGAGAGCGGTCGCAGCTTCGACCAACCGCGCAAATCTTCAATCCCCTACGCTATCAAAGGTCACTCTTCTCGGGGCAAGGAAAAGAACCTCGCCCAAAGCAGCAAGTGTGATAAGGCATCGCCAGTGACTGCCCCCTCTACTGCCGCCCCACCTGGCGCTCAGGTCTACGACCAACCTTTTGGCAATTTTGCCCCCACGGGCGTCAATCACACCTACGTCCACAACCATACCACAAATCCCACCAGCTTTCCCACAAACACGAACCAAGACCGCGCAGTACAATTCCCAGGACAACCAACACCAATCTACTTCAAGATGGCAGAGCAACTTGGACCCTACCAGAATGCGGGCCCGCCCAGTAATGGCGTCAACTTCCAGCCGCAGACTCCAGACACTTCCCTCGGCCCCATGTGTCATTACTATGTTCCCCGTGCCGACGTTCAAGCTGGCGCCTACATGATAGTGCCTGGCACCGTATGTCATCCTTCTGCATCTTCTTGGCCCCCTAGCCCTTTCGTGACGTCTTTTCTCATCGCCATTTCCCCTAATCTAATCCAACCTATTGCATTCAACCAGCAGCCATTATTCCCAGCTGAACATCCAGCTTTCGTCCCAACACCCTCCGTTGCGATGTCTCCAAGTGTCTTGGCAAGTACGCCAGCAATGTACACCATTGGAATACACAGGATCAGAAGAATGCATCACTCGACGCAAGGTTCTGTTGCGATGGAAACAAATTGCCCCAAAGTTACCATGATGATATCAAACAAATGGACATTGCTGACTTTGATCTGACAGATTCCCCAGAGTGTTACAGGCCATCTCCAAGCCGGCATTACCACCAACCCTATGATGCCTATCCCCGTCATCAACCAGCAGCCCTACCCCAGTCAGCCGATGGTCATCGCTGCCGGCGGAAACCTGTCTGCTGGTCAGCCCATGATGATGCCGATGGCGGGTGGTGCGGGCGGTGGCGTCCCTCCTGGACAGCCCGTATTTGTGAACGGCGGCCCTGCACCCATGATGCCAGGAAACTTCCCTCCGATCAACTCCATGGCGGGCCCTTTCCATTACGGTTCCGCTACTGGCATGGGTCAGACTTCAAGCGAGGCCGCGGCAAACGCTGAGCTGAACGAGCCACAGGATTTCAAGCCGGCCGACGAGAACCCTTCCCGCATGTACTATGTCCGCCAACTCGATGGCCAATACATTCAGATGCCCCGCGCTACGATCGATTCTTTCGGCAAAGGTGCCCGCTGGTACTGTACTGATGAGGGCGTCTTCTACGCTGTACGTTTGGACTATTGAAAACTAGGATGGAAGTACACGAGATCGAAGACGGGCACGACTGGGGTGATGAAATCTTCCACCGCGGTAGCTAGCTTTGTTTCTGGAGGCCAGAGGAGTTTGAGACACATTTGGGGAATGATGATCCTGTCTGAACTGGCAGGACTTTGACTGCCCACAAGATGGAAGAGGACTTAGCCTGCAAAAGGTCCAAAGAAGTGGAAGATGATCTGTGGGCAGTCTTATCAGTATTCATCGCCTAGCAGTATCGCTTGACCGTGCCAAACATGAAGACGAGAGTAGTTTTCCAGTGTATATTAATTTGCGAACAGCAACAAAGTCAAGTGTTTGTCTGAGCTGAAGCATTGATCCAGTATAAACTGAGCAATATGTGATCAAGAAGTGAGGTTGAAAGAGGCTCAAGAGGCGCCACTTTAGCGAGGAGCTACCCCGGTCTCAAGCGCGAAGAAGGAGCGAACTACCCCTGCAATAGCGCGGTAACTTCGGTCGATCTCACGAGCTTGCAACCTCGGCCAACGTCATTCGAAGGCTATTTCCCAAGGCGAACGTTTTCTTCAAAGCTATATTCTAATTTGTTGACGCCGACGAATATTATACCACTAGCTGAGAGCCGACAAATCTTTCACAATGCTCATACTAGGTCTTACTGGTGGCCTCGCCACTGGCAAAACTACCGTCTCCACAATTCTCTCCTCCCCACCGTACAACCTACCCATAATCGATGCTGACCTTCTCGCGCGCCGCGTTGTCGAGCCCGGCACGCCAGGCTACCGCGCCATTGTGTCTTACTTTGGCCCCACAACTCCTGATCTTCTCATCGCGCCTGGCTACGATATGCCCGAGCAGGGACCCGATGGCAAAGGCCGGCCGCTGAACCGCCCCGCGCTCGGCCGGCGGGTGTTTGGTGACAGCGCCGAAGTCAAGAAGGACCGCGCGCGGCTGAATTCCATTGTGCATCCGGCGGTACGACGTGAGGCGTACAAGGCGCTGGCATGGGCATATGTGACGGGCAAGTGGGCCGTGGTTTGGGACGTGCCGCTACTGTTTGAGGTAGGCACTGATCGGCTGTGCGGTGTGGTGATGGTGGTCGGGGTGAGCGACCCAGAGATTCAGATGCAGAGATTACGGTCGCGGGATCCGCATTTGAGTGCCGAAGAGGCGGAAAATCGCGTGAGGAGCCAGATGGATGTGAGGGTTAAAGTGAGGCGGTGTGAGGCACGGGGGAAAGGGAGGGGGGTTGTGGTTTGGAACGATAAAGAAAAGGAGGACTTGGAGCGAGAAGTGGAGAGAGTGATGGCCGAGATCAGAAGGGGGAGCCCGTGGTGGTGGAGTACAGCGCTATGGGTGTGTCCACCACTGGCTGTGGCTGCAGGAATTTGGTCATTGCTGGCCAACTGGAGAGATGCAAAGAGGTGGGAAGAAAATGAGACGAGAGAGAGGGCACGTTTGTAAGGCTTGGCGGACAAAGACTTTGGCTACGTGCTACTCCATCACAAAATCTATGTCATAAGGCAGCAATATAGGTGCGGCACTATTTAGGCGACAATTATCATTGTCTTGTGCGTCTGGTTGTGCTGATCAAATGACGAGGTGAGAGGTGAACCTCAAGAAAGCATCCAAGTCCAGGGTCGCAGGCCAATATAGCACTAATCCCAAGCATGCAGATTTGTGAGCTTATGCAACATTGAGCCAGGAATCAGGCGATGCGCAGAATGTGCGGTTTTTTTTAGTGTTGACTATCTGCAGCACTTCTCTCAGAAGCACAATGCCTGCTGCAAAGACATAGCACGTTGAACAGAAGCTGAGGTCCGGTAATCCAAAGCAGATCAAGATTGGTTGTTTTCTAATCGAAATCTTGTCTCGGCTTAGCAACAAGTCGTTCGTTCAGTCAGGAATGGGCTGCACTTGAGATGTGGTTGCCTGGCTTGGAGCAGATCGGGAAGTTACCATCTTGAATATTGTTTGCTTCCTTCAATGTTACCCAACTTGGATACTTGTTTCAAACACCTGCAAATCCTCCTCATTTGGACTTCCAAAATTCCTCTAAGCCAGACAAACCTTTTCATCTCGCAGTGACTGAAGCATCTGGACTCGAAGACAGCTAGTTCGGGGTCACCCTTTTTCACCTAATACTACCATCTCAGCGCCTGCATTGCTTCATCCCATATCTCTAGCCATCCTGCTCAACCATTCAACAAAACATTCTGATCAACATCTACACAACTTGACTCGAAATCATGGGTCGTGGCGGGGATTGGCCACCACAGTCCTTCGCGGAATGGGTGGTTGGCCAAAACTTCCGACCGAAGCAAATCTATACCGATGAGGGCCAGAAGCCCATCTTGAAGATTGAGTTGTCTGAGGACGAGGCTTCTAGTGAAGACATTCTCTCCGTCACCTATCCTGGGCGTCGCCGACGCGCTGGTCCCTTCAAGCAAGCGGCTGTCGGAGACTCTGGTAGAAGAGTGCGATTCGATGGCGACCGCAAACCCCTCAAGTCTGCCCTCAAGAAGTCTTCGAGCTCTAATTCATCCGAAAACACTCTGGTAGACACCTCCGATGAAGAATCTGCAACGTTCGCCGACTCCTCGTCCGACATTGACACCTCCGAGGACGATGCGCCTGTCCGCCGGGGTAGGGGCAAGTCGAAGAAGGGAAGGGTCGGCTCTTGCAAAAAGTCTGACCATGACGATTCTTCGGCTGCTAAGGACGCCCTTCCTCACCCGACTTGCACATGTGACGAGTGTGTGAAGGGCCGGAAGATCCTCAAGGCCGTCATCAAGTTTGAAGCCAAGACCAAAGTTGCCGACAAAGCTACTGAGAACCAGTTCAAGGAAAGAAACAAAGGTCAGCAAAAGGGCAAGAATATTAAGTCAAACAAAACAAATGACACCGACGGTGATACAACCGACGCCGACATAACGGAAGATGAAGCGGAGCCATCTCCAAAGGGAAAGAAGAACAAGAAACAAAAGCAAAAACAAAAGACATCTCCAATGGAGATGACTCCTTCAATGGCCGCCAAGCAAACGAAGAAGGCCGTTGACAAGAACGTGTTCAAATTACCTGAGTATCCGAAAGAGTTGAGACCAAATCTGATCATGAGACCCGAAGCTAGAGTTGTGCAGATTGAGCATGCCTTGGAGACACCGTACGATCCTCGACCCAATGCTTTTCACGACAACGGAAAAGGCATTACTCGAGTCTACCATGGTCCTAAGTACGCGAATCCCAATGGAAAGCTATACGCAAACTACGACGCAGGCAAGGCTACGCCTCTTCGCACACCGGCCGCTTTCCCTGTTGGTGCCATGCAAAATCCCTATCCTCCATGGTTCGCTCCCGGCGCTCCTGGCCCAGTACAATCTTTTGCTCAAAATCCAGCAATGTTTGCGCAATTTCCAGGCAACGAGGACGCCCTGAAGGACGCCGCTGGCCGAGGATTTGGTTTATCTGGACTACCTCCTCCTTCGGTTCCCCCTTACCTCAAAGAGATGCAAAAAGAGATGGCCCGGCACACCGATTGGAAGAAAGGCTATGGCTCTGAAAAAGGTTTCAAGCAAGGGGATGCGCCATGGGGTAACAAGGACAAGAACAAAAGTAATTCCCCGACGCCCAATGCTAGTCCAGATGCTCCAGCTGACCCTCCCAAAGACCAGAACGAGTCTGGCGGCTGGGGAGGAGGGAGTGGCAGAGATAATACTTGGGGAGCAGTCGGTTCTGGCGCGAAGTCCAACAAGGACGGCCCTACCACACCTCATGACTTTGGGGCATGGGGAGATAGCAATCAACCAGAAACGAAGTTCCAACGCAGTAAGCCCTAGTATTGTGATCAATGACCGAAAAATTAGCTAATGCCATCAACAGCTAGCAAAAGCGGTGATAGTCAAAAGCAGGGGAGCCAGAAGAATTGGAATGGTACGTGTGATCTTTTGTCTATGTTCACAGCCCTTCGCCCAACCGCACTTTCAAATCCGACGAACCCCCCCTCCCCCACAAAAGAAAAAACTATTTGTGCTATTTGTGCCACTCAGAAGTCCCCTGGAAATATTACTGACGGATAGAAAAATGGAGGCGACAACACTTGGGGTGCGAACGACAATCAGACCTCTGGGGCGTGGGGAGGTAACAATAATCAGGACACGACTTGGGGCACAACAGGAGACACTAATGGTGAGCAGAAACCGTTTCCTAAAGCGCTTCAGACTCTTTCCATGTCCAAATCACCCTCCACTGCTAACGATACCCTAGGGAATGGCGGAGGCGTCGGATGGGGTAACAATGGAAACAACAACAACACAGGCTGGGGAAATGGGAGTCCCAAGGCTGCTTCTGCCAATGGAGGCAATTGGGGTCAATCTAAAAACGCCGCTACAGGCTGGGGTGCTGAAAGCCACAAGGTTGGCTCGCCACGACCGCTCGACAGTGACCGCAATGAGACCTGGGGCGGTCCACCAGGCTCATTTCCACGTTCTGCTCCCAACTCCCGGCCTGGTAGCAACGCAGGCGGAGGCGATGGAGGTTGGGGAAACACTAGCCACAATACCAATGGCAAAGGCAGTGAGTTTCATCATTATGTCCCCAAAGAGCACTTCGAAGGCGCATTTGACTGGCCGGCGGGCTCAGGTCCTCCTGCTGGCTTCAACCAGCGCGGACATGATTCCCGCCGTAGTGATAAATCTGGCTGGCGAGGCGCACACCCAGCATATCCCCAGTTTGGAGCATTCAACGGGTCTCAACGGAGCGACGCTGATCCTCGAGCTGGGGACTCCTTCTTCCATTCGAACGGCGGGCCAAGCGACTGGACTAACAAACCCTCTGATCAAGCGACAGGCCCCTCAAACCCTCCCGATTGGCAAAATCCAGACGCGGCTCAGAACACAGGCGGAAAAGCCATGAACTGGTAGTTGAGGCAACATGGCCAGCCTTGGTGGTGGGCATACATGTGAGAAACTGAATATGGAGGCCTACAGCAGAGGGGAAACGAAAGCGTCAACGGTGTTATGGGATATCTATTCGTCATGTTCTGCTTCAATGGTGTCATGATTTTTGGCAGTCCGCTGTTTGGCAGCTCACCTGAACGTGAGTGACGCTCGAGCATTGCCCCTCTCTTCTCGCTTTGTTCCAAAGGATCATTAGCACAGCCGAGCCTTACCGGAATCTGGTCATGCGACTTGGGAGGAGGAGAGGCAGTGGGCGCTTTTCAGGGAGGTAGCATGAGTGAGGGGATTACATCCAACAATATAAGGAAGGTTACTGCTGGACAGCGAAGAGGGAGATGGGACTACGAATGATCCATTCCACGACATAGCGCTTCGATGGTAACTCGTATAGACGCGTCTTTTATTCTCTAATTTGCTTAGGTGCAGGACCACTAGATTATACCTATCTGAGGTAATATCACAGACACCCTGAGATTAAATTCACTCGTCTGATACAGACCCTGAATGATCGATTTGTGGTATAAGACAATGCATTCGGGAAGTTGTGCATCTACTGTAGCCTTACAAGATGGCATGACGCACAGCTTTACTTGCCTTAGGATAGTTCTGACCCTACCTAGGTACTTTGGACTGTAACTGCAAAGTAAAAGTTCAGCTTGACTTTGAAGCGACCCATGACGGGTAATGTAGCGCCATTCTCCTTCTCTGCTTGGTCACAAATGTCGATGGGAGATAATCGTCGGTAGTCCGACAATGTCCGGACCGAGACTTGTGGAACGTCGTCCTTTGTGCGGCAGACCCCGCTTGCTACCACAGCTTTTGATATACAGGCACACCACACCGCACCACACAATCGATATTGAAGTGACGGACTTGTGTGAGCCTCTGGAGTAAAATTTTGTTCTCTTGGGTCGGTTTCTGCAAATTTGGAACAACCAAACCTTGAATATGGCGGAAGAGAGCCTAGCTACTTACCGTGGCAACTGTCACTGTGCCGCCTTCGTTTACAGTCAGTGGATATCCTCTACTCCTTGATACATCCTGTTGAGAAAGTGGCTGACACGCGCGAACAGCGGTCAAGTTACCGGAGATCAAGGAGTACACGCAGTGCAATTGCAGCATTTGCCACAAAAAGGTTACCCTAGTTCGCCTGCCATCAAAGACTGTTGTAGATGGCCTCCAGCTTTGGACTCTCCTGACGTCGACTAGGGGTACAGCTGGGTATTTCCAGGATCACCCGAGTTCGTCCATGGCAGTCTCGATCAGCTGACTGCTTACACGTTCAACGACGGACATTTCAAGCATCTGGTCCGTGGGAATGAAAATAACATCAACTATGCAATAGCACTCCGAGTGCTGTGCGATTTTGTCTTTTCTGCTAACGTCTCTTGCATGTCCTTTTTCAGTTCTGTCCGACTTGTGGCACGCCTTTACTATCTGAGCTCAGTCAGATACCTGGGGACAAGCGGCTTGGTTTCAATGTGAGTTGACCACAGTAAAAGCGATCAGCTGAAATATACATACATTAATGTATAAGCCGTTAACGTGACCACAGATTCGCGCCGTGCAGAATGTCGACGTATGGAAGCTCAAAGCCAAGCCGTGAGTCTGTTTATCCGGAGAAGAGAAGACGATTAGATATATATATATACCCGATAGTTGACGGCTCAAATTAAATAGCTGGGATGGCAAAGCGTTGCCAGGCTCGTACAGGGCTCCAATCTACAAAGGCCCAGAGCCAAGCCCGGAAATTGAAGACGGACACACTTGTAGGGAACACCCCCCCTCCACTCTTGCAGCATTGCGCCAAACATTTTTCACTCGAAGGCCTCTTTTTGGCATGGTCATATACGTACTTGTTGTCTTCGCTGATAGTAACGTCTTCCAAGACCATGGCAGTTGTCACTGTGGAGCCGTGACGATGGCTGTGAAGGTGAAGAAGCCCCTCGAAACGTGGGATATCGCAATCGAAGAGGAGAAGATTGTCGAATGCAATTGCAGCATCTGCATACGTGGAGCTTACGTTTGGATATACTTAGCAAAAAGACAAAGTATTGTGGAAGGCTGTGAGAACCTTCGGTACTATGTCTTCAATAACGCCATCCTACGAAAAGCATTTTGCAAAATCTGCGGCGTCCATCTCTTCAACGAGGGAAACCCTCTACCAGGCGAGTTTACCTCTCCACGGTCAACTTCACAGCCCAGGCGAATGACTATGCAAGTCTTCTAACTCGGCTTGTCGTAATGCTGCAGATGAGAAATTGGAAACCCTGAGTGATCACCACAAGGCTTGGTGGAAGAGAGTGCAGGCCAGGCGTAACATCACCCTGAGGTGCTTGAACAACTTTGACTGCAGTAACTTGAATACTAGGAAGTTGGATGGTTGGTCTTTGGTTGACCCTATATATGAGAATCCTTGAGGAATGAGCAGCACACACTCAAAGAGGGATAAAGGGGGGGGGGGCTTATGTATTCGATGATGCGTAATGAGGAAGTAAAGAACTGCCAGATTGTTCATACATATCAGTCTAGAGAGGCAGACAGTGCAAAAAGTAGTCAGGGTTAACGATCAGTGGCCGTTTCGAAGACTTGCAACCATTCCTCTGGCACAAGTGTGCGTGACTGGAACAGACAGTGTATATAACAAGGAGCGAGTTGTATTGATAAGCTTGGTTACATCACACCTGAAAGTACTCCACAGCCGCGGTCCTTCTCATTGTCCCAGAACAGAAATTCAAGAAGCAAGGAAGCAAGAACAAAAATCAAGAACAAAATAGTACAAACCACTGTTTTGTGTCAATCTGGATGAGTGGAGTGTGCATGTGCAAAGCAATAGAAAACCTAGATATCGATACCATGAAGTAGACCGCCCGTGGTGACGCGCATCTGGCCCGAGAGACAACTGACGTCCTACTCATCGTCATCGTCGGAGTCCTCCTCTTCAGCCTCGTCCAGCCACTTCATGAAGGGCTCAGCCGCCTTGCGGATCTTGCGAGAAGTAGCCAGGTCGACATTCTTCTTGCTGGCCTTGCTACCCCACTTCTTGATAACTTCCTCATCGACCAGCTCGAGCTGGTAGTAGAGCTGCAGGATCTTGACGATCTTGCCGACAAAGTCAGGCGAGTCCTTCATGTGCTCGCCAATCAGGCGTTCGGTGCCGCCGAGCAGAGCCTTCTCATGGCGCTCGGAGCCGCCGGTGATCTATTGGGCCATGTTAGCCGAGAGTCCAGATGAGTGCACTGTGGGAGTTTTGGTACATACCTTCTTGAGCATTCCAGCACGCTTGGGAATCTGGGCAATGATCTTGTCGTCAAAGATGGTGCAGGCAAGCACCAAAGCGGTACGGTGCTTGCTCTCGATGCCCAATTCTTTGGCCTTGACGTAAATTTCGAGATCGTCGACTTTGTCAAGGCTGCCCTTCTCTTCAGCCTGCTGTTCGATCCATTCGGCCAGCTGATCGTAGACGGTATTGCCACCCTCACCGTCCTCGTCCTCATCGTCGCCATTGAGCACAAGCTTCTGCTTGAACTCACCAGGCAGATTCTGCTGACGGGCCTTAACAGCCTCCTCGCTCATGTCGACAGCCCACTCGTCGTCCTTGACCTCCTTCTCGGCATTCTTCAGCTCCTGGGCCTCAGCCTTGATCTTGCGGGTGAAAGCATCATCGTCGCTAGCAATGTCATTTTCATTGGCGTCCCCATCGGCGCTGCCGCTGTCACCATTCTCCTTGTCACCGGAGTTGTCGGACTTGTCGTCATCCTCGCTGCCATTGCCGTTGGCTTGACCATTCTGCTTGGCAATACGGGCGGCCCTGCGCTCAGCTTTGTCCTTCTTGGTCTTCTTGGACGTAGCCTGAGTCTTGAGAATGAAGCCGCTCAACTTGTGGCGCAGATCGACGGCGGAACGAACACCGCAGGCCTTGCAGTCGAGGGTGATACGCTCATCCTTGATCTCAACACGAGTCTCGGGATTCTTGCACTTGTGGCAAAGAACGAACTTCTTGATGAAAATATCAAGCAAATCCTGGAGCTTGGCAGACTCGTGAGCGCCGTTGATGATCCAACGGTCGTCCTTGGGGTCAATGTTGGTCTGAGCGCCAAGCTCGAAGCCGAAAAACTTGATCACATAGGAGCCGGGCCGCTCAAGTTGCTGGGCGACTTGAGACAGGTTAGGGACAACGGTCTTGATACCGTTACCCTTGCCTTCGACCTTGGTCTGGATAGGCTCCATCTTGTAGCGATAAAAGCTGTCGCTGACATCGCGACGGACATTGATGAGGCGAGACATCTTGACGAATTTGTCGACAGACTGGCTTGTGAGGTTTCTGAGGGTTGTGCTGGGTGCGCAAGGCTGTGGTCGGACCGAGATATACGACGGCGGAATCGGGAGGAGTGAGGCAAGTTACTGAACTTGTGTAGGGTGACAAGACATGGAGATGATGGAAGGGAGGCAGAGCAAGCCTGGATGCTAATGCTGGACTGTACTGTGCTGCAACATAGGGTAGACCTTTCTGTTGGGCTGGTAGGTGAACATGAACGCGTCGAGCGTCTGACTGCTGTGCTATTCAACCGTCTGGACTGAGATTCGGGCTACAAGGCTTTCGCGGGTTACGAAAGAGCTGCAGCGGGATGGGAGGGTCGGAGTGTCGGTGGACGGGAATTTTGTCGTGCTGATACATAAACAATTTCTGTGACCTGGATTGAACCGTGTGGGTTTGGTCTGTGAAAGAGGTCGTAGGACGTAGCAGGCGAAAAGGAGGAATCGTGGCGACTGTAGTCGGGGTGTCTTTTGGAATCAAGTAAAAATGTTGTTGAAGAGGCTGGTGACTTGCGAAAAAGACAAAGAGACTCGCTTCGGATGGGGCGGGGCTCGTTCGAGAGTTGGTGGAGTCGGCAAGACGGTATTGTCACAATTTGGGATCGTGAGGAAGCCGCGGCCTCTCGAATGGATGGGTTGTTGATGACTTGTATTCCTGAGAATGGCGTGCTTTGGCAGATGTGAAAGTGTTGATGGAAGAAACTTCCAGAGCGGGGTGTAGGTTGTCGAGAATGGGCTGTGGTGGATGAGAAAAACTGGAGTTGATTCGGAAGAGAAGATGAGCTCGGAAGACTTAGGTGCGCCAGGAGTATGGGGCAGTGTCTAAAAAAACCGTTTTAGCACGGCCCCACAGGGTGCCAAGGATGCTTTTTCTGCCTGGTCGCCCGGTCTGCCTGCCTGTCTTTTAGGCCAAACTGTGGCTTCCAACTGTCCTGACAGCCCTGACTGTGTTTCTGGTACCGTGTGCAGGCATATCCTGGTCATGTTCTGGTCGCTCTCGCCGTCTACTCGATTATGTCAGCCGAGTCTTTTCCATTCAACCTTCTATGCAAAACGCCCTAGTATTAAGTGTTGAAAGGCAAAAAACCAGCAACTTCCATATCAGAAGTCCTGAGCGAATATCTACGGATCCTTTGTCATGTTCAAAATGCTAGACTTGTGACTGTCTCAACCCACGTGATGCGAGGCCGGGCAGTGTGTGATTCGCAAGGCTCTGAGACTCAGCTTTCCTGTTCACATGTCAGCTTGAGGTAGCCTATCATCGTTCAGCGCATGAATATCTTGACACTGACAAGTATGTTGGCAAGTAGCAGGACTGGATCTGCGATAATCAGCTCACTGTGCTGAGTACAATAATAAGTCATGCCTCAAGACGCTGAACTTAGATCAACATACGACAGTGATCAAACCATGCGTGATTGCGGTGCATTCTTGTACAAGGACAGTGTAAGGGTAGAATAGCACATGAAGATTGCTGTTCCCGGAGGAACTCGATCCACACTGAAGGTTTATCCAACAAGAATAGCTCGGCAAAGATTTTGACAAGTTATTGAAGCTGAGCAAGCCAAATAAGCCCGGACTGATGGGGGTCGAATTTACGCTTTACGGAAATAAGCTTATTGCTGTAGAAGTATAGACTGTTCGATATCTAATCCATGATGCTGTGACCCGACACAGCTGCATCCACACAATTACCGCACACCAAAGTAAGTACCAATCTCTCATGAATGGAAAAAAGCGAAAAGATGAAATATAGGGTCCTGCCGCGTGCAATGCTAGGTTACGTTTACTCGGCCACTGGTATGCTTCCAAGTACACTGGGCCTGCAGACACTACCGAGGTATAGATGGTAGTGTACCTACAATGACTATCACGGCTGACGCTGTCAACACCCACGGGAAAGTGGCAGTTGAAGGATAACGACGACATGATCAAGACAGCCCGGCCACCTTCATGTCACACTATCATCGAAATAACCAGTCGTCCCTTGGATTGAACGGTAAGAATGGATGCAGGTCGTTTCGATAATTGTAGTAAACAGCTCTAGGGATTTGATTGTAAGAATCAACGACTCGGACCTTAGGGGCCGCTTACCTTTCTCGACCGAAGCATTCATCTACAACCTCAAGCGCCAATCATCCCTACACATTGAATGTCGAGATAATTTTGGGCTGCTCCTGCCCAAGAAAAACTTGAATCTGCAATTTTGTCACCAAGTTAAGTCGATGCCAGTCTCGCTGGCGCCATGGGAGGGGACGGAGTCTTGGACCATGCCCTCCTCGACAATCCCATGTCAGACCACTTCCTGTGCACTTCATCGTCAAGATCAGGTCCTCCGTATTCTTCTTGTGGCGGTGGTTCTGAAGGTACGATCGCTTCCGGAGTTTGGGCTTCCCTCTTGGACGCCTCCGTGGTTTCGCGCTCGATTCGTGCCTCTTCCGAATCAGCAGGCACAATCTTGCCGCTTGAGAGTTGCACCAGCTCGACACCAACTTCGGTAATACTTCCCAGGCCAATAGCTGGAGACTTTCCCTTGTCGGTTCTCTGTGCACGAGCAGGTTCAGCCAGTGCTGATGGCCGCAGGCTGGCCTTGCTGCCTTCCCCAAGGACCATGACCCGCAGAAGAGGTATCACTTGAGCAATGATATAGACTGCCACTTCGGCCTGAAGCAAAGCCCAGATCACAATCGCTCTGTGGATGAAGGAGAATTTGTCAGCGGGACACAACATTGACGGAGACAGACCACAAGTGCTCTGAGGGGAGGAAGGATGATTGTGAAATAAGTCATACCCATAGCTCCAGTCCTTCTTTTCCTCTCCGGCTGGCATGTTCCCGTATCCCTCACAATAACCAGCAAAACCAAGCCTGACAATACAAATGAGCGCAGACAGGCCTACGAGAGACATGGAAGATCCCACGCCCCATTTCTCCCCGGACGGTATGTGTATGGATCGGAGGATCCGCCACGGAAGGTATGATAGTACCACATCCGCAAAGATAGTACAGATCGTGCTCCCAATGTGTATCCAAAGCAGAGTGCCGATCTGTACGCACTGGCCCTTCAAACCGACTTCCTCGCTCTTGGTGTCGCAAATTGGAATCCACGTTACAATGCCGAGGGTGATGGCAAAGGCCCATGTGATGACGATGATGGCGCCGAGCAGAATTTTGGTTCTTCCAGATGACAGTCTAAGAAGCGTAACGCCGAATGCTGTCTTTGCAAATGCGCCACCGATATAGAAGCAGGTGATGGAAGTGAAGACTAGTCGCCATCCGTGCGGAGTGCCAGTTATGATGTTGAAACCTTGAGTTGTGGCGTTAGAATAAGATCCCCTTTTCAAGCAGAGGCGACCATGCGAAACATGTTCGCAATAATGTCGAGACTCTGGCACTCGGACATGAAAAAATGAATATTAATTGTGGACGACATACCATAACTCGGTGCCGCAGCATTCGACCCATTGCCGATCAACAAACAGATCCATGCCGCCACGAGAAGCCAGTCGTCCCACCACAACCCCTTGTGTTGACTCTTGCGGGACCATATTCGAGTGAGCAAAAAGACGGTAGTAATGCTCGCAAACGACGAATGAATGGCTTTGGCTAGCTCCCCATAGCCCGAGCGCAACATAAGCGAGTCGAGCATCTTTGCTTGACTTGGAAAAAAAATACAAAACAGATTCTTGAAAAAGCAAAACCAAGGCTGAATGTTCAAGGACATCGGGAAGGGGTTATGGGCCACAGCGTCGTACGATCTATCACATTTGTGCATGACATGCGAGCCTCCACCTTCGCTCGAAGGGGTCGTTTCCACTGCAAGCGAGAACCAACGTGCATAATTGGGTGGGAACACACAAGCCAGATTTGAATTCGCGGAATCATTGGAAAAATCCCGTTGTAGCACCAATGACATTCGTTCATTTAGCGGGCGAGGTTGCAAGAACATCATGATAAATCTTCTCTGCTGTCTTGAGTAAGGACGTCCATCGAGCAGTCTTGGGTTGAACAACGAAGCGGGCAAGACAGACTTGCAAGAATTGTGAAAATGCCAAGCTATACCATGGGCATTGCCAATGTGGTAGCTCAGTGGGCCAAGAATTCCTGAATGTGACCTTTTTTCGGGCGAATTGCTTGAGGCAACCTATCGAAATAAGGCAACTATCTCGCCTAAGCAGTCCGGGTGAGGTTACTTTGATAGTGGAGAGATCTTTCTCCATTGGTGATCCTTCTCGGCTTGGCTAGGTAGGTACTTTCGCCATGTTTCGGACCATGCGAAGCTGTCTTCCATATTATTCGGACTGTTCAGCCTTTCCCGCCTTCTCACCGATCATAGATCACACATGAACACCCGGCACTAACCTTCATCTCTACCAGCATTCTGACTCGATGCTCCCTCTATCTCCTTCAAGCCTCCATGCCCACAAACCGCAAAAGACATCTCTGAGCCTTTGGACGCGCCGAGATCAACTGGTCCGTCATCTCCATCATTCCATCATCCATACCCTCTTCAGGAAATGTGATATACCGCGCATACACATCCCTCAGCAGTATCTTCATCTCCGCCAGCGCAAGGTGCTTTCCCACGCACCCACGGCCCCCATTCGCAAACGCGAAGAATGCCCTTTTCCGCTCTGCATCGCTCTCCACGGCCAGCCATCGCTCCGGGTTGAACCTATCTGGATCCGGGAATACACTGTCGTTGATCCTGTGCACCGAGTGTGCCTGGCAGCTGACGATGGTATGCTCGGGGATCAAGAATCCATCGATTGTCCGTCCTCCACTCGGCACATACCGCGGCAGTGACATTGGGATGGCAGGGAAACACCTCAGACCCTCCATCACTACCGCATCAAGGTACGTCAACTTATCCCACCCTTGCTCGCCCGCCTTCTCCCGCAGCTCATCACGCAGCTTCCCTTGGAACCGCATCGACCGAGGCTGTGACAGCTCCCACATCAAGAAGCACAGCGCATCGCCCGTCGTATCGATGCCCGCGACCATGTGGTCCAGGCACTCCGCGGCCACTGTCGTGCTCTCCAGGTCCCACGACTTGTCAGTCAAGCGATTCATCAGCGTAAAGGGTCGCGTATCGCAGGCCTTCTCCACCGCGTCCAACACAAACCCATCCGCTAGTGGCGTTGCCCTCGGTGGCGCAACGAGCTCAAGCACCGATCCTACTGCCTTGTGCAGAACGGGCGCGTAATACCGCACAAGGCGATTCTGCAGCGACGAGTCCGTAGTCACCTCGATCATAATCTTCTCGTCCTGCGCCTCACGCAACGAATCTGCTCCCAGCGGGTGAAAGATGTGGTGCGAGGCGCAGTCAAACGCATATGCGTGAAGCGCCTTGTACACATCCAAGCTTCGACCCGCACCCTTCACACGCCCCATGAATCGCCCACTGCGCTCCTCAATGCCTGCGATGCTCTCGCCGCGTGTGACGTTGCTGTTTGCATAGCGGTCTGCAAGGGCACGCTTGCGCTTCGCATGTGGCTCCTTGTCTAGTGTAGAAAACATGGTGCGGCGCCCGTAGACGGTGAAGAGGTTGTAGAACTCAGTCTTGTCATAGCCGCTCCCGCTGGAACAGTAAATTTCCTTGACGGCGGCCGTGGAAGTGAAGCTCACTTCATTAGGCGCGATGCGCACCACAGGTCCGTAGCGGAGGTGCAGGGCGTGAACGTAGTTGGTGCGCTGGGCGTGGAATTCGGCCCATTTTATGGCGAGCGAGGTGAAGAGGGTGTACCATGGTCCGGGGAGGCGTGAGAGCGGGGAGCGTAGGCGCCGAATGAGGGTGACGATGAGGAGGAAGAAGAGGGCAGAGAAGAGAACCGTGGGCGAGAGTAAAATCATTGTTTAATATGTGTTTTCCCCCTTGATGTTTGGTGAGATGGGAGTTAGAAAGATGCCTGGGGTTCTGCAATAGCACGGCGCGCTCCCTCGACGATCTGCCTGGCTCCGATGATCGTGCAACTCTTTAACATCACTCGAAACCAGCTTGTGCAGGCACCCAAGCTCAGTCGTTTCGTGGAAGTTCGTTGCACGACACTCTGAGGTGTAAAGTAATGAGTCAAACGAATTGTAGAGGACAATGACTGTTCATGGCCTGGACCTTTACAATGGGAAGCCGGGACACTGACTCGATGTCTCGAAAGATTCCTGGTATGTATGAGTGAATATGTTACATCCAGGGCCAGGCCGACCGAGTATGGAACACGATGTGAATTATTTGAAGATGCCGTGTCTATGTCATCTAGAGGGACGAAAATCAAAAGCCAATCGCTCTCTTTCTGAATGTCATGGACGCCGCCGCTCCTTATCAGCTTCGGCAAAAGAACCCTCTAAACCACTTGGGACTAAGGTAGCCGGGCCCCGAAGCCGGACCCGCCTTTCAACGCTGGAGACTACCGAGAACGAGAACAACATTGTTGGCGGACATCTCAATATTTATCATAAAAGTTCTGTTTATCTTCTTCTTGTTCTACGCCTTATGTAAGTAGGTCTATCATGTATGCGTACATGGTCCCTCGCCTCCATTCAAACGCCATGCCATACTAGGCATTATTCTCGAACATGCGCCCTCGCGCAGGTGGAGGCCTGTTCACTGTGTTTGATTTATTAACCAACAGACATAAATCATGCCATACAAGACAAGAACGTCCTCGTATTGCCTTTCAACATAGAGCTCTCACAGATTTCCTGACCTCCACGCGGCAGCTTTACTGCCATCATTGACCTTGTCGTCAAATCTGGGTAAAGTCCCATCGGACGGTCTTCCACAGATCCGACGCGATCTAGCAGACCGCATCGGCGTACAAATCCACGGCGTGCTCTACCTTCCGGGCTTATTGCCTTGGTTTTCGGCCGCCAAATCTCGCTCGACCATCTCGATCGCTGTCAGACTGGGAAATCGCTTTGAGAAATCTTGGAGATAGTCGTCCTTCTCCTGCGGAGTCATATCCAGCGCAGGTTGGCCGGCTAAATCCGCCGCAACCAATGCCTCCAATCGGCCAGTCGGTCGCATGCCTGTTGTCGAGGCTATCGATTTAGTGGCGATGCAGATCTCAAAGTCTGGTAGCTCGAGCTGCTCGTGAGATTTTTATTGAGATGGGTTGGTTTCGGTGGCGCCATCGGTTTAATGTCTTTGGGCGGTGGTGTTGGTCGTGAGTAATCGGTCGATTTTGGAGTCATCGTAGATGCTCGGTTGAGCGATGATGAGCTCGACATTGGGCGAGGGGACGACGCTGAGCCAGTCTTCACACTGACAGGTTTCCGTGGTATACCCGGCTTTGGGGCTTGTGATGAAGGCGACGCCGCCGAGTATTGCCCATATCCTTCCGCAGTTCTCTTTATATTCGCTGAAGAGCGCGCGTTCTCGTCGAGCAGACTCTGCACTTTGTTTTGTATCGCAGCTGCGCGCGAAGAACCGCTGACAGGGGGCGGCGTGGGCCTCCCTCCCTCCCCGCGCGCGGCAATACGTGCTCGATACTCTGCTTGCGCAGCTGCAACCCGCCTCTCTTCGTCAGCCAATAGCCTGCGCTCGACCTCGCGGCGCATGGCTGGTGTCATATCGCCCGTCTCCTCGAACCCTTGACCATCATCACTTCGACCGTCAGTGGCCTCAGACCCCGCGATCGGGGTGAGATCTCTACGCTCCGCTTTGAGTGGCGAGGCTGTGCGTGTCTCAAGCGGAGGAGGCTGATTCGTCTCAAATCGCTTGAAAGCATCGCCGAATTTGCCAGCAAATACAGATGACTTCTTTCCCAGGGACGAAGAAAGACTAGTTCGTTTACTCTCTTCGCTTCGCCTTGGCTTGGGCTCCTCCATCGATCGAAGGAAGTCGACATTGGACTCGATATTTGTATCATCCGTGTCGAGCAACAAATCGGGCGAAGGAGCTTTCTCTGTCGGAATCATGTTCTGCGGTGGTAGTCCTGGAGAACCAAGCGGCTTGGAGCTATTCTCTCGCTCGCGCAGGAAGTCCAAATTTGATTCGAGATGAGTGCTGACTGGACGAGGACGTCCCGTTGAGGAATTTGACTTTGACAACGGCTCACCAAAATTTTCTACGCTCGGACGCCCTCCTTCAAGGGAAGGCCTTGATGAAGAGGACGCTTTCCTGATGTGACCTAGAAAAGAGCTAGATGGTCGAAGGGCAGGAGACTGCTTCCGAACTGGAAGGCTGGGCTCCTGATTTCTTGTGAGACTCGAAGATCTAGAATGTCGGCTAGGGAACCGATGAATCTGAAATTGTGACGGAGTCTTTGAATTCTGTCGCTCCATAGGTGGCGTTGTCATAGTGCCTGTCGACACCATTGTCGGCCGTGTAGGCGATGGTTGGAACACCTGACCAGAGCCCGATGATATTGCCTGCAATTCAGGGGTGCTCATAATGATCTCTGAAGCGCGGCTCATCTCCGATGGCTTGATAGGCACGGACGCTGTAGTGGGCGGTGAAAAGACCTGCTTTTCTGGGGATGTCGATCGGGCTGGGATGACCCGGGGCGTCTGTCCCGTGACCGGCTGAGTAGGTTGGCTAATGTTGAAGGCATTGTCAGAGTAGTTCTCTTTCGTGACGGTGCTGGCCACTGGCGAGTCTGTGCTATCGAAGTCAAACTGAACTCCCTGCTCATGTAGTATGGAAAACTGATCCAGTGTCGGGAATCTGTTTGACAGCTCATCCTTCGTCTTTGCGACGGCGTCGGAGTCAAGGGCAGCAAAAGGGTCACCATTGGTGACGGGTTTGGGAGAGGGGCTGGGCTTGACAGTCTGGCTTGGTTGTGGAGTGCTAGCTGGCACCCTACCGCGGCGCATAGGAGCAATGTCTGGTAGTTTCTTTTCGTCGCGCGATGGTGGGGAGAACACAGCTCCAACAACGGGTGGTGTGGGTTTGGACGGAATTTGTCGTGCTGCCTCTTGAGGCTCTGCCTTTTTGCCAGAGTATATCTACGAGGATCAGCCAGAGCTCTAAAGTATGTGAACAGCGATTGCATACATCTTTGATGGGGACTTCGCGGCCCTGCATAGCGCAGGCCTCCCGCAGCACTTGGTAAATGTTTGGTCTTGCCTGTGGGTGCTCTTTCAACATCCAAGCTGTATACCCAAGGTCAGTCAGCAATACGTAAAGGCTCCTCTCAGCATAGACATACCGATCAGCTTCTTAAGTTTGTCCGAGAAGGCTGGATAACTAGGAAATCTGAAGCTCGCGTTAAGAATAGCTAATTGACCCTGGTCTTCGAACGGTGTTGTGTAGTAGCACAGCTTATACAGCAACACGCCCAATGCCCAAATGTCGGATTTCTCGTCGATGGGTTGTTTCCGATACACATCGATCATCTCTGGGCTTCTGTATTGCATTGTTGTATGCTTTTGCACATCCTCCTCCACCAGCCGGCAGTCGACCACGGTCATTGGGGCAGGTCTCGGAGGCGCTGCAGAACCAAAGTCACAGAGCTTGAACTTGTTCTTGGAACCGATTGTGTTGATAAGGACGTTTTCAACCTTGAGATCACGATGCAGCAGCGGCGGTTTCAGATAGTGCATACAGGCTACGCCCTCTGCAACATCGGTGAATATCTTCAAGATCTCAGGCTCCGTTAAGCGATGTTGTAGCCTTGTGTTCATAAAGTCGATCAATCCTCCACCATTGCAGTATTCCATGAGCAGGAACACCTCGTAGCCACCGCCCTTTAGCTCCGAGGCGTGCGAGTCGATGTAGGTAACAATAGGGCGGTGGCCCTTTAAGCGCTTCATGGTCTCAACCTCGGTGCGCATTCCGCGCAGTGAATCCTTGTCTGGAACAGCAACGCGCTTGAGCACGCACATATCGGTGCCATCGATGGGTTTGGGCATCTTGACGAGGTACACGTGGGCAAAACCACCCTCGGACAGGTACTTTTGAATAACGACGCGATGGCTGCCGACCTGGATCTTGGTGCCGGGCGCAAAGGTACCGGCCGGGACAGCTGGACCACCCGGCATGATGGGCATGACTGCTCCTGCGGCTGCGGCGCCGTAAGCCACTGGCTGGCCGTGTCGCGGGGCGGCGGCCGTGGCTGGGTGGCCGTAGGAAGCCATCGCGGTGGCCTAGGAAGGGGGGGAGGAGGAGGAGGAGGGAGCGGATCGAGTCGGTGAGGAGGGTACCGTCGAGAGGAGGAGAGAAGTGAGGAGACAGTCGAGATTCGGCCAAGGGGAGGGAGTCGTGAAGTGAAGTCGTCGATCACAGTGGAGCCCTATTGATTCAATAGGGGTCGTCGCTTAGGTAAAGAGGAGGGAAGGGGGGGGAGTAAGTCGGCGGTGACGAGCAGTCCGAGATGGGTTTGTTGCTGGCGTTGATAGAGAGCGGGTCAGTTGCAACTTGCAGGGTTGCTTCTGCAGTAGCAGTAGTAGATCTCAAGCCATGTCTTGTAGATTCAAAATAAAGGAATTGAAACAGAAAGAAAATAGTTGTTGATCAATAATAAGACTGAACAATGCTGTTTGCGCAGCAGAAGGCTGGAAGGAGACCAGGGTTCTTGTTGTGATGGATACCTACGACAAGATGGCCAGGTATGGTGCAGTCCGCAGTGTGTAGTGTGCATTTCAGTCCAAGGATGTCAGATGTGATGTGAGGTGAGGTGCCTGGCTGTTTTACATTCTCATACCGGGGCCGGGGTTGGTCGCTGACGGGACATCCGGCCGCTAAACAGGTCCCTGTGGCACCGTGTTCCGTCCTTACCATAGTACCTTATGGGACATGGAGTCATCTTGACTACGCTAAAAGTCACGGCTTGGCTATGCATTTCAGATAATTCATGCGCAGCCAAATACCTAGAATAAAAAGGAGATTCCTCATATGCATCACCTAACAAATTTCTGCAATCTTTGTGTTTAGTCACGATACCGCTGCATATCAGCCCTATTCCCTAGATGATTGTCTCATCCTCCACATACCATCAGTTCTGCTTCTCGGAATTGGACTGCATCGCACCTCACACAGCCCCTGAAGGATTACTCCTCTTTGAGTGTTCCGCGTTTCCTCCACAAGGTCCTCCTCCATTGCATCCTTAGCTGCTTGTAGGCAGCAAAATTCAGAGTCATAGTCTTTGTGATTTTTGCGACTTCAAATGTGCAGCCTTTCTAGAAAGCTGACCACTCTGTCACCAAGCCATTCCTGTGACGGTAAAGGATCGACTGTGTGACCCGCCCCCGGAATCAAGGCAGACAAGTCGCTTGCCATGGGACAGTATGACTTCCACTTGGCCAGCAACTCTTCAAAATCCACGTCAACCGGAGCGAACTCATCCTGCGCGGACGGCACAATGAGAAGAGGCTTCTTGACAGATTCCCAGATTTCTTTGACCCTCTCATCAGGGAGATCGGAAGAAAAGTAATCATCGTCGCCCCTGGTGGATTGATCGTGTCAGCATAGCATTGGCATTGTTGCAATGAGACGGGAGTTCACTTACCCAACAGCAGCCAAAGAATGTAATCGATATGCGGTCATGGGATTTGGAAAGAAGAATCCGGGAGGGAGCTTGGACTTGGGCACCACCTCATCCCCTTTGCCTGCATCTATCATGTCTTTGGCGAGAGACACCATCTCGTCCACCTTGTCTTCAGTCAAAAAGTCGACGTAACCTTCCCGGTCAGATACCGAGCCCTGCATGATAAAGCCGTCCACAGGCTCGTTAAGATACTTGTCGTACCTGTTATACTCCATACAGTCCTATGAGCAATGTCAATGGCTTCCCCTTTCTGGAGGCTGAAGGTGATCCGTCTTACCTGACAGCCTGTTGAGTGGCCCATAAGAACAATCTTCTCTTTCCCAATGCCCCGTAAGTACTTGACCACTGCCGAAATGTCTTCGACGTCCTGAGCCAAGCTACCCCAGCCAAAACCGTCGAAGGAGGAGCGGATGCGTATTTCAAAGACGGAGTAGTCTAGAGCCGTGGCTGCCTGTATTTTTGCGGCGACCGTCCGGATATATGGTACAGTGTGAGGGCCGTCCGTGAGACCTCCGATAAAGACAAGTGCGTTTTTGCCAGGCGAGCCTAGTTCATATGCGCAAGCATGCTTGACTTTGGAAGCATAAGGATGAACTGTGACCGTGAACGGCACAACTTTGGGAGCAGCCATCGTGGGAGCTGATGCTGATTTGATATTCTACTTTGGTAATGAAAAAGACACAAAATTGTGAGCACGGCTGTAGCAAATCAGGGACCTGATCCTCGGAACTTGTTGACAAGTATATCTAGGGAAAAGTGCCTACAAAAGAAAAGTTAATAGCTGTCCTCCGCAAGACGCAAGGTAAAGTTTATTTGTGGCCCATGCTAGAAAAGGTGGGCAGCTGGTGTTAGGTAGTGACGTTCCGGGGCCCATGCGACACCCCCCGCGCCGTCGCTAGAAATAAACGCAGGCGCCTGGAACCCTGCCTGCGTCTTTCATAATATTTCCAGATTCATCTACGCAGACATCAAAGCTTGAACTTCACAACACAACCACCAAACAATCAATCTGAATGATGAACGTACCAACAGCTCCACGCTTGTTGATCAAGTAGTCCAGGCATCATTGGCTTGATTTCACTGCTGCCAGTCCGGCACGAGCCAAGGGCACTCACGAGCCTCTTCACCATGGCTCTTGAGCTCGGTCCAAAATCCGAATTCACTTCCGCAGCAAGGAATCAGTTTTTCACAAAGGTAAGATCACTGCGCCTTCGACATCCACTCCCTGCGCCACTTGTATTACTCAAAAAAAACGCTTTCACGTCTGCTAATTGCCGAACAGCTCAAGCCAGTCTGCGTCGAGATCAGCAGGCTCGCCCTGCAGGGCCAGCAGGTTCCTGACCGAGCCAGACGAACTCAAGAGCTTCTAACAAAACTCAACGACGTCTTGGAGGATCAAATACAGTATGATGCGAGTATTCTAGACGAAAAGATTGCCGATTATGTATTTTTCCCACTGTCAGGACTGCTGCGGACCCACGCGGACTATCCTATCCGCGTCGTTGAGACCGCCATCAAATCTCTTCGGCTGCTGATCCAGCACGGTTGGAAGGCCCGGATATCGAAGGACTTGGCCCAACAACTTCTTGTATTTTTCACATTCATCATCGGAGGTATCCCGGGACAAGAAGAGACTCAGTCTCCAAAGCCCGAGGAGACTATTCTAGAAGGATACAAGGCGCTCACGGTATTGATCAAGGCCGCCGGCGTTTCAGCGAAGGAGTCATCGTTAACGGATGCCAAAATCATCCCATCCTTTGGGCATGCTGTCTCGGTCATTCTGGATGGTGTCACCGATGGCATGACCACCGAGATCCAGCTTGAGGCCTTGCAGACCATCGCCGCTGTATACGCCACCATCAAGCAGGATGAGGTACTCGCCACTTTCTTCCCAGGCACTACGTCCTCCCTTTGCCGCTTCCTTTCACCACCGTCGTCGACAAAATCGCAACGAAGAGTTCTGGTCAGTGGTGTGAATGTATTGAGGATGATTTTGACCAACGTTCTTGGTGATCTCAAGAGGCGTAATATTCTGAGGCAAACCGAGGTCAACGTTCCTGAGACGAAGGAATCGAAACAAGATGATAAGGCCGTGGGCAAGGTCCTTACCCCCTCTTGGCTGAAGGCTACTGTTTCTCAGGTCAAAATTGCCCTGTCAACGGTGCTCAAGCTACGAAATCACTCGAGCGCAGAGGTTCGGAAGGCCACTGAAAGACTCTGCATTGCGTTGTTGGATGAATGCCACTCATCTTTGGCAAATTGCACATCCATGCTTGTCGAAAGTGCGATGATTCTGAGGGAGGACCAAGGAGAGGAGAAATCCACGGCTTTTGAAGTGCCAGAGCTTGTAGAGGACCGTGCAATGTACTATGGGACCTCGTTGCAAGATCTCGCCACCATCTACCCAGAATTCATGGACACTATCAACACCATCCTGCACAATTGGGTTACGAGTATGCCTCGTATGATGCAATCGAGCGATGAGAGAGTCAAGCAACAGGCCATTAGAAACATCATCAAAGGTCAAGAGCTTGCCGGAGCATTAGGGGTCGACTCATCCAATCTCCACGAAGCCCTTTCTTCTGCTCTGAGGGACAGTATCGTGGCCCTGATACTCAATTCAAAAACTCCCAAAGCCCTGAACGAAGTTGACCTGGATCAAAATCCATGGCAAAGCTCAGACCTGGTGCAGACCGATCAGGGGCTGCCAAGCTTCAATCCAGTGCTACTTCCGCAGGAGAGTCAACGAGACACACGGAAAGACCTCATGCTGTTGATCGACAACATTGGCTCACCCACACAGCAAACCAAGCTAGCAGCAGAAATGCTGCCCTACCTTCGTGATTCCACTGGTATCGACCAGATATCCTCGTACTGGCTGTCGTTTCAGCTACTCAAGTCCTCCTTCACGAAATCCTCAGACGTCGACGATCTTCTAGACTTCACAAATGCGGCAATTGAACCAGCGTTGCAAGACAAGGAACTGGTCTTCAACGAGTTATACTCCTTTTCAGTGGCTATTCTGGATTCCCACTCCGATGCCATTGACGAGATTGACTGGCGCCTCGAGGCAATCGCACTCGAAGTAGCCTCCTTCGCGGCCTCTCGCTTGGGCCAGTCATACCGGCCCGAGCTCATAGATGTGCTCTACCCTATATCAACGCTCCTTGGCTCATCGCGTCCAGAACTGAGAGGCCATGCAATCACGACGCTGAACAGCCTTGCTGCATCCTGCGGATATGGCCACGTGTCCGAATTGATCATCGATAATGTAGATTACATGGTCAACTCCGTATCGTTGCGACTGAATCAATTCGACATCTCCCCAGCGTCAACCAAAGTCCTCACCATGATGGTTCGCCTGACCGGCCCAAAGTTGCTTCCATTTCTGGACGACGTCGTGGCAGGGATTTTTGCTGCATTGGACAACTATCACGGTTATACAGCATTTGTCGAAAGTTTGTTTGGCGTGCTTTCCGAAGTCGTCGAGCAGGGCGTCAAATCCGGCAGTATGCTGATTGAGGACGGAAAGGCCAAGACAGTCAATCACAAGAAGCGATCGCTGGAATCTTCGGGAATAGAAGATACGCTGGCATTCCTGGAAAAACGCGCCAAGAGGAGGATAGAGCTCGAGGAAGAAGACGATGTCGAAGAGGTGGTACGCGGCCATCCACAAGAGGCATGGAAGTCTGCTAAGGAGGAGCTCGACGCCATCGACGCTCGGAATAATGGTGAAGACGAACAGGATGAGCCACATGCGAGCAATGACGAGGTTGCGATACCCCCAACAACGACTTACGTTCTTCTCACAAAGATCACTGCGCTTACTCAGCACTATCTGACCTCTCCCACTCCGACCTTGCGGAAACGTCTGCTTGATTTACTTTCCAAAGTATCGTCAGCACTTGGCCAAGACGAAAACGCCTTCCTTCCCCTCGTGAATGACGTCTGGCCTGTCATTATCAGTCGCCTGCATGACACGGAGCCCTACGTCGTGATTGCCGCTTGCGGGACTCTGGCTGCACTTTGTGAGAGCGCTGGCGATTTCCTGAGCTCGCGTGTGAAGACGGAGTGGTGGGAAAGCCTGAGCAAATGGTGCACTAAGGTACGGAATGAGGCGCGCAAGACCAAGGCCGGCGGAAGTACTTCCACCAAGTCTAGACCCGCTCTTCTCGGGTCCTCCTTAGGCATTCACGACGGAACGGCTAGCGACGGGATCCTCATCCCCGTCCGCAGCGTAGGAGACTCGGACAGTCTCCAGCTTGAGCCCGCTTCAAAGCATACAATATCAAATACCACCGGTCTTGGAAGGTTTGCTTCGTCAGCGCAGACATGGGACGCGGCGGTGTCGATGCTTGTTGCAATCGTTTCCTACGTCCGTATCGAAGACGGCATCTTTGAAGATATACTTCAGTTGCTGGCAGATGATGTCCTCCCACGCAACGTGGAGGCACGTGAGGCCCTGGAGGCTGTGAACGCCGATGCGGTGTGGTTAGTGATGTATGAGAGGGGCTATATCAAGCCTCTGCCGACGCCGGTCATGGAAGGCATTGAATTTGCGACCATGGAGCCCCCAGGAGGCTGACAGAGTGCCAAAGACATTATGCTTGGACGTCGACTCGGCCCAGGCCCAAGACGATAGTCTGACGGTTGAGAAAAGAGATAGTTTTCTCTAACAAGCTGGATAGACACCCAGCTGGAGGACGGGCATTGTCCAAAGCGGACTATATTTTACTAGAGCCTTCTCGATGAGAGTGGGCCGGCCGTGAAATGAAGATCAAGGCGTCACCAGTCCTACAATGAAACTGTACGCTCTGGTAGGTCTATATATCAAGGCATGCGTACAACGTGATGCAGCGGCCATGTAGCATATCAAAACCCAAGGACTTCAGCCCATCACGCGTCGCATTGCATCATTCGCATAGCATCATCATGGTGCCCTTATGATCGGAATTGACAACGAAGTCCCACCCTGGCAATAATTCCTGCTTGAGTCAACCCAATTTCAAACCCTCTTCGCTTCTTCCGAGAAAGATCATACAAGGGCCTCGGCTGGAACCAGCTCTCACTCTTCTTTCTTTTCGCCATGCTGGCTTGCATATGCAGTGGCTTGGTCTAGCTTCTCTTTGACCATGTTTGAAAAGCCCCACAAGTCAAAAGCCACAGCAATGGCTCGGTAACCTTGCTCTATCATGCTCGGGATAGCATGTACCGACAGTGCTGCGCTGTTGCGGTCGATCACCATGGCGTTAGCATACAGATACCGCGTGAAGGGAAGATCACAGTGACATGGACGCCACAGTCTCTTAGAAAAGCAGGTAGTGAGGCTTACCCAAAAAGGGGCACATTATTCCTCTTTGCCGCCGCAGAAAATTTGGCCACGGCCGCATCGAAAACTGGATTTGGCGCCCCGAAGGCGTTGAGATCACATCCGGCATCAACCATAAAGTCGCCTGGTCCAAACATGATGGCAGATACACCCGTGACTGCGGCAATCTCGTCAACATTCTCAATGCCCTTGACACTTTCCACTTGTGGAATGATGACAGTGTGGCTGTTGTATGTGCGGATATTGAATGGATCTCCTGGATACAAGGACTGATCGTTCTGTTGATGATGTGTCAGTCTGACAATTATGGCTCCAGCACCTGCTTATTAGCAACTTACGATTCCAGGAGTGAATGTCCAGGGGCTATAGGAGCGCTGTCCCTTCGGGGCTGATTGATCACCAACTACGGTCAGCCAATGTTGACAAGCATGTATTTCAGTCACCGTGGCGAAATCTTACGAAAGTAAATCTCCTTCATCTTATCCTTCACCTCTTGTGCGCTTTCAACATGCGGAATGACGATGCCGGCAGCGCCAGCATCAAGAGCCGTAGACAAACTGACGGTGTCATGCTTGGGCACACGCACTATGACCATGGCCTTGCCCTCAGAATGGTGTTGAGCGGCTTGAATGCAACTGAAGGCGCGGTCAATCGATAAGTTTATCATACAGGGCCTTATGGGATGTGGTTACAGGCTCCTCACTTACTCATTCAGCAGGAGACGATCGAACATGCCATGCTCAACGTCGATCCAGATAAAGTCGGGCTTTGTGGAGGCGAGCACCTTAGTTACAAATGTGCTTGGAATGCCAGTGCCAACACCAAAGAGCGTCTTTTTTGGGTCGGCGACCGCTTGGTTCAGAGCCTCTTGGAAATTGCCCGGATTGATCAGCAGTGCGGACCGAAACGGGGCCTGGGTGTGCAGGTGCGGCTGCTCCAGATATCCTTTGCCATCAGCCATATCGCTAGCAGGCTGACTCGCTCTTGTTGGCGGCGCAAGTATACGTAGTCGGCCTCAAAGATACAATGCAGGGAGATGTATGAGCAATGTTAACGACTAGCGACTGCCCCGGTAAACTTCCTAACGGATGGCTTTATGGAATTCTACAGCTTCTCATGTCCTTTAAGACGTCGAGTGATGGAGGGGGCCATGCGTAGGGATATCCGCACAGGGACTGTGGACCGTCCACGGGTATCAAAGGAGATAGCCATGGGACTTGAGTCGTTCGTCGAGGGTTCTGAGTCGGATGTCCCTTAACAATATGCCATTTCGACACGATAGCGGCAGTTTAGCACGACAAACTATAGTGATGTTCATGATTGATGCAAACATACACGCCAGGCAATGTATGCATGTGGTCTATGTGATGGAATTACCCGACGTTATTGTGATTATAAGGTCTATACGTAGGTCGAAGGTTAAGTGTTAGGAAGCTCGACCGAAGGTTTCCTGGCCAAAAGTCAAGCACAGAAAAGGGAGTACTGCTTTGTACAGTACCTAGGTATTCAACTTGACGGAACAAAAGCCACGATAGCCTATTCACCGAAAGCATGATGCTATGTGCAGATCTTGGAGAAGCTTCGATCTTCTGCGATCTCTACTGGACATGGCGGGCTTCTACCACGGCATACGAGGCAGCGAGTCATGATTCCGGTCTTATCTACTGGTACGTAAGCAGCTTATTATCTTCCGATGCTTTCGCTACGTGACGAGATACTCGCCTAATTTCTTATCTGTGACAATGGAGGAGGTTTAGCTTACATTCTGGAGCCTTATGTACCTAGAACAGGACTGTGTGTAAATTGTTGAGTTGGCAGGTTTACTACACAACGAGGATGTAGTGCACTTCCAATGGTATTTGCACAACAAACGGGTCTGTTGCTTCTATGGCAGTCTTGCAAAAGCTCGATGCTCAAAAGACTATGATTTGCAACTGCTTTGTAATCTTAGGTTGTTACTGTATTTACATCGTATTGGCAACTAACGGAAATCCAGTTTTCTTCCTTGAATTTTTCCCTTGAGACGAAGCACCTAGCATTTGGCCACAAGTTGGGTGTAATTCATTTGGAGTCTCGAGGATAGGTGCTCGCGAAATGACGGACCTTGGTGACTGCAAGTCAGAAATCAGAACATAGGTTCTACTACTAGAGGCGCCACATTCTCTAGCAGAAACTCTTCCGAAGTTCAATTTGGTGCTCGCAACACCAGACCAACACATAGCGACGAAATGCAATGCGTTGCGCTGTAGCTTTGAGCTTAGGTATACGAGGCTGCATTGGTCTTTATTGAGGCAGATATTATAGCCCGGGCAGTTCTTGAGTCTGCTGATCAAAGTGATGGTTTCGTGAAACTCGCGTTCATCTAGCTTACGAGAGATAAGTCTAGCAGGATTCTTGGGCCTATGATCGGGTGTTTGAACCCCCTTTAATCGAAGCGAGGGGCAAATGGAGGCAATGTCTATTGGAACAAGTTGCAGCCTCAATGAGCAGGGACGGTTCGGTTAAGTATCGTGCTGCTGATGTAGTATTTCGAGTCGATTGTGGTCTCCCGAAATATGTTATGCGTGTGCGTAATAAACACATGTCCTTGAATAGAAAGTTTCAAAACTAAAAGCCCACATGGCCATAAGCACCTATGTGAGAGGTCCGGCCATGGTCGCAATGTTTATTTAGCGGATCCTTTTCCCCTTTCTGGACACACCAGTAAGACCATCATGATTACCTAGCAATGTGGACAATCCTCAGCCTAGTCTGGAAGAAATTTGGTGGCTGTACCCAAAGCTGACCGTCCGTCTCAGGCCACATAGTCAGCGTGGCCAGCGACCTGCTCGTCAGGATATTGACCTGCTTGGCGGCTTCAAAAGTCCGAAGCGTTCCAAAAAGTCATTCGCGAGACCACTCTTTATCAGTAGGCCCGGGACTCTGTTCAGCTATATAAATCACCATTGTCAACGTCCTGTGATCCACATCGACTTCAGCAACATCGTCATCAATTTCTCAATAACTGAAAAGTACCTAGTCTTCTGCTACCTACATCCTGCACAAGTAATTACATTGCCAGAATCAAGGCATCTGAGCGCAACAGAAACCCTTTCAACGGACCAAATCCCCGAAACTACCTTCAATATGCATTTCAGCAGTGCATTTTCCAAGACTGCAACGGTGGTGGCTATTCTGATCGCCAGCACCGTCGCAGCTCCGGAAAGAGCCCGTCGGGTAAGGACTGTCTCCAACCCAAATAGAATACAATTGGCTAATTAAGACCAATCTTGAAGAGTCCAAGTCTCTTCAATTACCATGGTGGAAACTTAACAGCAGGTGCCGACTGTGACAGGATGAACGACCAATGTGGTGCCGGACTGATCTGTGGAGGCTCCAGCTGTAATGAACCTGGCTCACCTGTTGGTGACCTTCCTTGGGACGATGAGAATGGCTCTGCAGCAACTCTCAAATGTCAGTGGGACGTCATGGCAATGGGGGGTTGCGCTTAAATGCATAGGAAAGCATGTTCAGATCAGAATGGGGAGGGGGGCAATTTCAGTACATGGATATTTGCCTCGAAGCTCAAGGGTCTCGATGTATAACTTTGCCTGGCCGCAAATCTGCATTGATACCAAGGGTTTGACGATAGATGAGGCTTTGGGAGTAGACCAATGGTCTTGATTGTTCAGCGGTGTTCCAAGTCTTAGGATATGATGAGCCTAGCTCTGGAAATCTAGTCACTTTCATTTACTATCACGCCGTGCACATACCAAGTCTATACAGCCTCTCACCACCCTTACTAAAGGGTCAAGAAGCTTTTGCAGTAGCTACCATACCCATAGACCTCAGCTACGAAATAAACAATGGACTAGCTACGATGTATTCGTCAATAGATGAAATAGTTTCTGCGCCTCAAGATGGTCTTCCAAACGCGCTGTCTTATTTTCTCATCCCTCAAATTCGAAATGTGCAAGCAGACGGCCCAGATTACTCTGCGGTTGATGATGGGTGTGGGAAGACGCATGTTAAAAGAAATTACCATTTGTTCAACCAAACTATGAATAGGCTTTCTTCGGTACTTTGTCATTGTGGTGGGAAACGCGGGATAGCTAAGAAGACTTGAGCTATCAGTCACAACCTGTGAGATGCAGCCGAGACATGAGGTATTCATGCCCTCTAAGGGGAAGACACGAAGTGCTCAGGATCTTTGTTCCTCCACAGCCTGCTAGTGGTAGCCATCGACGGAATTTTGGAAAAAGAGGGCTTCTTAGTCCATGTTATTGGGCGATGTGCTCATGAGTGGAAGGCTTTTGGGACAGCGCAGCTGTTATCGACAATATAGGGCATTACCTGACAATTCGTAGAAAAAGCGAGAGTCTAGTTCGCTATGTCTGAAAGGCCTGGGTTGAACTTGGATTGTACTTCAACATTTCTAGGTATGAGTTTGTACAAAGCACAGATAATTGGCAAGCATTGTTCTTGATTTCTTCCAACCTTCAGAACGATGCTTTATATACATCTCCAGGCTAATAAACTATGAACACAACAAGACAGAACGCACAATCCCCTTGGTCGTCTTACGGATTGTAGCTTGTCACGGACAGATATTGTACGTCAAAGTATGTAGTGTCCGTCGGACCCGATGAGCCACTGCTGCCCAACATCTGATAGTCGATGATCATGTAAAAAGGCTCGCCAACCATATTCTCTCCATACTGCGTGGCGAATAGTTCTTGGTTGATATAGAAGTCTGCTCTCAACGTAGTCTCATCATCCTCTGGTCGTAACTCGACCAAGATGGTGTGCCACGCTGTTGTGGGTGTGGAGTAGGTAAAGTCCTGAGCGGCGACCACGCTGCTTGTGTTGAAGGTGTTGAACGAGATCTTGCCATCGCCCTTCCACTCAGCCAGGTCGATCTCGGGCGGCCAGCTGTTGACACCATCGAGCCAGAATGCCGGCCATGTGCCTTCTTCCACAGGTGCGACGAAATTGGCTTGGAAATCCAGCCCGCCGTCTGCCTCCACTGTGAAGTGCTGCTTGGCATAGACGGTGCCGGAGTTATATGTAAGAGAAGAGTCGCTTGACTGCGGGCCTGTGTAATCACTCTTGAGCTGGAGGTAGGCATTGTCGATGATGCTGACTTGAGCTGAGGACATCAAGGCTGCGCCGTTGTGGGTGTCGCCCCAAGGGTAGTTGTACTCGAAGTACGTCTCCAGGTCATCCTGAGAGTCGAAGCAGGTGTCTGGGATGAGAGCTGTTCCACCACGGGCTTTGAGGGCGCGCTCACGATGAGGATTGGAGTGAGCGGCGGTGGTGAGACTGGCGCTGAGGAGCGCTGTGAGGAGCACACGGTGAGAAGGCATTGTGACTCTTGAAATATGGGACAAAGATGGAGTTCGGGTTTTGGGGGATGGGGTGGTGGTTTAGGACGGTAAAGATCGTGGAGCCAACCGAAAGGGTAGGTAGAGGAGCACTCGGTGCTTGACGAAGGAGTCTTCAAATTGAACGACAAGTCGCAATCACGAGGATTGTACTGGACAATTGGCGCGAAAGCAAACATCAGAGGAGAGAGTTGAATTTGCGAGCAAGCTTATATTTATCCTTTCGAAGCATGTCTCAATATTCATATCCACCTACATGCCTTCATTTATCAATCTACTACACTGACGGGCCTCCTGGTACCGCGCGCTACACCCCATTCGAAGACCATTTTTGGTTTTATCCGGGCAAGGATGGATCGGATCCCAGCATGGTAGGTCGCGAGTAAACAAGTTTCTCCGAATGACAGTTCGTTTCGAAGTTTCAACTTTCAAGGGGTTGAGTGACTGGGGGGCTATAAAAAATGGGGTAGGTGACATTTGGTTTTCCTTACCCAAGTAGGTATGCAGTTCAGAGTCGTATCGAGGAATTGATCTCCACGAATCTAAAGGTCCTTGGAGCAAATGCTTCGGCTGCCAATTGCGAGTCAAGCAGCACATCCCATGCTTCTTTACGAAGTGTAGGAAGCCCGATTCAGGGGGTTTGACATCGGGGAATTCGGGCCCGGCTTTCGGATCCGGACCCAACTGGAGTTGAGGAGAAAAGGAAGAGGGGGGTCATGTTTCAGGCCCTAGGTCCTCGAAAGGGGGATGGGATTTTGCAGGGCTTTGGTAAACAGGAATACAATTAGCGAATTGCAAAGCCATCGAATGCAGAGTCATTTCTGCGGGGGAATGGATTCGGTCACAAGTTTGATTCTTGATTAAAGCCGAACTTTATATCATAGGGTCGAGCCGTTTAGAGATGGAGGTGTAGGTATTGTTCCAGGGTGGATAACTTAAATAGAATTGCGAGACCCACACAGTCTTCGACATGGACTCAACACAAAGTTGTAGTGAGCGTGACAGAGCATGATACAGACCCTTAGCATTTCCACACGCATGCAGCCAATAGTAGAGGTTCGGTCTATTATCTTTTATTGGATAGTCTATGCAAAATTACTGAATCTTGACTTTTTTTTTAACCCACAAGATACCGGGTAACATCATGGTTGGTTCAACCTAACCTCTATACACAATTTCAGCTCCCTGATCTAGATAGCTGATCCATATCTAGAACATGCCACGACTAATACGTGCAAACCAGCTCTTCTTAGGCTCATCCTCAACTTCGTTGGGATCGAAGAGGCGCAGACCTGTCGTCATATCCATGTCCTCAATGGGGACCAGGAATCGCCAATCTCGGCTGTAGAGTTTCCAGCCTAGATACAGTGCGAGAACAACAGGTGCAGCAAGGTAGACCTCGAAGAAAGCTTCTGCGCTGGGAGTAGCGTCGGCAGAGGGCTGTTGTGAACGTTAGTGGAAAGTCAAAGACGTACACAGGCCGCGAGATACTTACGTAGAGAGAGCTGTAGAAGGTAGCAATCAAGCACAAAACGCTGAGGACCAAGCCGATCCAGCTACCCCAAATACCACAAGTAGGCTTGTAGGGGATTTGGTCAAGCGAGTAGCCATGAGCCTTCCAGGCGTAGCGGAAACGGATGTGCGTGGCGCAGATCGAGCCCCAGACGAAAAGATAGGAGAGACCAGACAGCGAAAGCAGCCACGTGAAGATGGTGCCCTGATCGGAAGCCAGGCCAATGAAGGCTAGCAAGCCAAAAGCGATCTGAAGCACAACACACCAGATCGGGCGACCCTTGCCGTCAACGTAGGCGAAGAACTTGGGAGCCATACCACGCTCAGCCATTGCCTGGATAGTACGAGTGGAGCCGAAGGTGCAAGAGTTGGCGACCGAGATAACGGCAAGGGTGATGACTGCGTTGAAGATCGAAGGGAGGACCTTGATACCGGCGTCCTGAATGGCAAGCACGAAGGGAGATGCCTTGGTGTTTGCACCTGAAGCACCCTCCAGCCTGGAGTCATCAGAGCGAATGATGAGACCGACAATGAACAAGTTGACAACGTAGAAGAAGAAGATTCTCCAGAATGTCTGCTTTGTTGCCTGGGGAATGGCCTTCCTGGGATTGTCGGACTCGGCGGCCGCAAGACCGACGAGCTCTGTACCACCAAAGGCAAACGCTGCGGTCACGAAAACCGAGCAGAAACCGCTGAAGCCGTTTCGGAATGCGCCTGGCTCGTGCCAGTACTTGACACCTAGGTAGCCTTGGTTTCCAACGCCTCCGCAGTCGATGATGATTCCCAGAATGATGAAGCCGACACATGCGCAGATCTTGATCATGGAAAGCACAAATTCCACTTCACCGTAGCCGCGGACGCCAAAGAACTGAATGGCAACGAGCACGACGAGGAAGACGGCCACCCAAATGCCTGATTGACTCACTTAGCAATTGCGCAATGCCTATTGCTACAAAAGGATCCACAACTTACCCATGTTCAGATCGTCTCTCCAGTATTGGATGGTAATTGACGCGGCGACAAGCTCGAAGGGAAGAATAGTAAGCCAGGAGATGGCGTAGTCCCAGCCCATTGCGAAACCCCACGATGGGTCGATGAAGCGAACGATGTAGGTGAAGAAGGCGCCATTGACCGGGTAAAGGACAGCCAGCTCGGCGAGGGCTTGACAGGTGAAGAGCAACATGATACCGATGATCAAGTAGCAAATAACCAGTGATGCAGGACCACCAGACTGAAGGGCAGCACCAGAACCGACGAAGAGACCAGCACCAATTGCACCACCTGAAGTTTTGATTAGTATAATTCACCAGAGGCTGCAGAGCTGCAGGGCGACAGGGCGAGTGTATCGTACCGATGGCAATCACTATTAGAACATGTTAGTACAGTCTTTTTATCCACAACAAACTTTACGATCGTCCAGGTCATATGCAATTGTTCCTAGGCAGATCGCCTTTGAATGATTTTGAAAGCCTAAAAGGGAAACGCCATGGCGACCAGATTGGGGAGAGGGAAAAAGTGAGGACAGAAACATACTCTGCATGTGCCTGTTCTTCAGGTTACGGCTCAGCTTGCCGTCCTGGTGGACGACGCCAACTTCCTCATCGACAAATTCGGAGCCCGATCCATCGTGGAAGGGTGTCGACTTGTTGTGAATAGCCTTTTCGTGGTCCATCGTGTCCAACGGTTACCTCCCAACAATGGGATCTGGCAAATGTCTGCTGGGTAGCCGAGACGGGACTCGAAGTAATGGATGCCGAGGTTGACAAAGAGGGATTCAAACAACGTGGAGAGTGTGCGTAGGCAAGAAGGGGGGGTTCCCAGAACCTTCTTATAAAACCAGACCTTCCATTCTCGAGGATAAGAGAAAGAAGAGCGCCGAGACGCAGGGGACGGCTGGCTAAGCTTCCCACAAGCTTCGGTCAGAACGAGACAGGGGTCTTGCCAAGGGGGGGTGCCATTGGGAGTCTGGCTCGAACAGAGGGAACCAGGTGGCTCCATGTTGGCCAAGGATTGCATCGAACCCGAGAGGGTGGTTGCGGGACTTGTCTTGCGACTCTTTGGCCTGTTACATAGTGCCTAGCTATGCAAGAAGTCTAGTGCCCACAAGGCTTCTGTTATCGCACGTTGTGCCTTGCACCGGCTTGCGGGAGGCGATTTTTAGGCTGGCCTAGATGCGCCTCACAGCCGCGTGGTGACGGCCTCGAGTCCAAGATCGTCCTTGAATTCCCCTCATCCTCTGGAGTTTTCTGCTTATCAGGCTGTTTCTGACGAGATTCAATAGCCAATTTCCAGTTCAAGGATGCTTGTTGATGGACCTTCGTCACGGCTATTAACCCTCATTATACAGCTAGTCAGGCATTTCTTTCTGTATCTAAGCCTTACCACTCTATGTATATAACGCATGCATGCGTCTCATTTGGCAGAGACACTTGGGAGAGGACGTTGAAAGTATCTGTGGAGCTCAAAATAGATCTCATATCATTTCACAATATGTCTTCGAATTTGTCACAAAGTGAGCTTCTTTAGCGTTTTGATGGGCGAGATGGTGAATGATACCCGCATCAAGAGCCTGCAGAGCGTTTATCCCCGTTCGTCTTGACAGGGAAGACAATGTCAGGATCCCTGTCAAGACGCGATAAGAGACATCTGACTGCCAATCAGAAAAGCGAATTGTCGGTCCCTAAAAAAGGATAACTGCGAACGGTGGTGCGTATCGAAAAAAATTAGTTCTCTTTGACCTGTCCATCGTCGCAATAGCCTCGGATCGACCCGAGCGAGATCTATCGTACTCCTCATAAGGAAAGAGGAAATATATCACAGGATGCAGTAAGTAGTACGGAACTGTGAACTGCGAGGACATGAGCGCCAAAACCTTCTACAGTGGATCTGATGCAACTTTCTCCATAGGTAGACGCAGGGTATCATAGAGATCTCCGCACCTCCACGTGCAGTCCCCCAGAAGGATCCTTGTAAGGCCCACACTGTCGGACCGAATCTAGTAGCTTGACTGACAGCGATAGGGAACCACCGAGCGCGGCTGGTCTACTTATTTTCTTGAATTGCGCAGCAAAACGAGCCACTCTCCAATGGGAATGCGATACGACGACCGGTTCCCTAACATGGGGAGCCTCATTCTAAGCACGGCCGTGGATCTACGCGGCAATTTGTCCTCATCTGGCCATCCATCGGCCCCTGACTCAATGTCGAAAGTCTTGGTATCCGATATAATTTCTTGATCTTGGCGCGCTATCTACTAAGTACCTTTGCCTTCGCGTCACTTGTTTACGTATCCTGCGGTATCTCGGTACGGACCAAGCGTTTGCATCAGCTCACTTTGTCTCATGGAAAATCAAGTACTAGTTCGCCACCCAAAGGGCTGATAGCGGCTACACAGTACCGGGGGGCTTCCTGTTGATTCCTGCCCAGGCGTGTTTAAGCGCGAAGATTGCTTGCAGGCTACACTAGCTCGGTTGCGTTGACGACCGAAGGGCTTCTAGAAACGCCAGAAGCTCACTAATAAAGGGCCACGTCCGCACCACCCTGGCCCCCACTTACCTTGTGCCCTCCAGGAACAGGCCAAGACACCAATGTCGCCTTGCAGTGGTCCGACAATCCTCAGGCGATCACATCACCACGGCTGGGGATACCTAATTGGTACTCGCTTCTAAATTCAAGACCCTACTCTCATGCTTTTCGCCGGCCTCTGTCAATTGAGGAAAAGGGCTGATTCAGTGCGGAAGGTCTATCCAGGTAGCCTCGCAGCTGAGTATCGACGCTTGCAGAGCTTAGCTTTGTTTTCGCCTTTATTTTCAACCTAATTCCGCGCCTGATCTGAGACCGTTCGCTTTTTTGTGTTGATAGATGATAAGATAATCAAATTAACAGTCATCTGTCTCCGTAACCGAGCGTTTTAGGTCATTATGCGTTGGGACAGCTCATGTGTCGCCACTGATCAGAAGAAGCTCCTTTAGCGTCCGTCATCTGTCAAATTGCTGCGCTTGCAGTCATCCAATGGCACTGTCAGTCCGTCAGTCTGTTCGACTATCGGAGACAACACCTTCGGTCACGCCGTTGATATACTGTGGTAGCATTATACAAGATTGATGTTGACAGTCGTAGTGGCTGCCCCCGCCTACCTCCTAAGGTTTGCGGCTGAAGTTTCTCGCGTGACCTTTCATTATTTGCAAGACGACTCACGCCTCATTCGACGTTGAATTAATTACACTTGGAAGGAATGAAGAAAAATGATGGAACATTAATGATGGCTTAGAATACCTAGGTATTATTGCCCAGAACCTGATCATACACGATGCGAACTTTGATTTTCAACCCCTTTCTTCCTTCTAGGCATTCCATTGTCGCGCTTCCCTGCGTCAAAAACGATCTGGGATTGAAGCATCTTCGTCGGCAGAAATGATGAGGGTATAATGGCATTTCCGTGCTGTGCGTCTTTCTGATGATCACTCTTGGGTGCTCATTAATGGCTTTTATGTCACGGACACCGAATGTTGGCTTGTGATTCAGCGAGGGAGATCATTGCACAGTTCACATGAAAGTAGATGCACAAAATTCGCTAGCCGATGCGTTCACCAAAGTCTCTCAATCCGCTCATAATTACCTGTCCGCTCGTTGATTGTGCATTCACTCGAGTTTGGGTCGACTTTGGGAGGAGATCGGAGGTGCATCTTGATGTGTTCGGACCGGCGCCGGTTATTCTGCCGTCCTCGGTACCGGACATGCGTCCCATCTCACCAACTTTACCGCTTCGTCCAAAGTGATGCCCAGGTATAAAAGAGCTACTTTGAGTATCCAAGAGTATTCTAGCAGACTCTTAGCCATACGTCCTATCTCACGTAGTCTGCTGATTTCTGAACCATCCCACTACTGCCCTCTTCCCCTTTCCAAAACATCCTAACATCGCTGCAACATGGGCATGCTGGACCTGGTGGAAGTCGGGCTCTCTTGGGTCTTCCGGAATGCTCGAGGGCGCGACGCGAAGAGCTTCTACCATTGCTCGGCTTTCCCGGAAAATTCACAGCCCACCATCGAGATTAGCTCGCCAGACATTGGTCCTGGCTCTCTTGCGACGCCAGCTCAATTGAGCAAGGAACATTCCGCGGATGGAGCCGGTATATTTCCGTCGCTGGAGTGGAAGACACCTCAAAGCTTAGAGGGCAAGGTAAAAGAATGGCTGCTTTTGAATGAAGATCCGGATGCACCGCTGCCGACACCTATTGCGCACGGGTGGGTATACCCATCATCAGAGCAGCAACACAGCGAAGAATGACCGATTTTTTGACGGCCTGACAAACTTTTAGGATCTACATGGGCATCATGAACAACAAAACTAGCATAAAGCACTCTGACCTAGAGGTCGTCGATGGGAGTAGGAACCTTCTGAAGGGGGGCTTTCATTACGGACAGGCTCGAAGGCCTGTGGTTTACATCCCGCCCAAGCCATTGTTGAACCATGGACCACATAGATGTACGTTTTCAGAACCCCATAATGTTGCGTACTAAAGAGGGAAAAGCTGATCAATGTTTGTAGATTTTTTCGAGATAGTGGCATTGAGCGAGCCACTGCCGAAGGAGTTTGTGTCCTCTCAGCCGCCACCTACTAGGGAGCAGGTCGCTGAGAGGATACAGGGAAAAGTGCTTGGGTGGGGGCTGTGGGTTGGCAGTTATGAGAGAAAATGGGAGTAGTAAGGCGGGCTCAGAATATAGTGTATCATTGTATGTGAACATGTCTCTTGAGGTAAACCGGTTGTCATGGGCGGGGTCAGTTGTGGACGTAGGGCAACTTTATAGTGTTTCCTCCACAGCAAAGGCTACGTAGGTACGCAGGCTGTCATCATAATTTCCCATCAATTATAAGAGCATGTATATTCTGCACTGATTGTACCATTTCGCCTGCATTTCAATAGTGTCAAGTTAATCGTCTCACCGAGTGGGGGTACTGGCGAAGAGTGTGAACCTTCAAAATTTATATATATATACATGTACCTTCGTATAAACCTAGGACTGGCATCGTAAAGAGATCCCCAGGTCTAATCGGAGCATATGTGGACTTGTCAAATTGAGGGATAAACGAGTGGTGTCAGTGACAGTGACAGTATTTGTATGTATCGAGCTTTGTAATGAAAGAGCCAGCAGTCCTTTGGAATATACAAGGCTGAAGGTGGAGGCGGAGGTGGAGGTGGAGAATTCCGCTGGAAGGCCGGGGAGGATGTAACTGGATATTTCCTTGACATTCAAGACGTTGCAGGGTCCTGCTCAAGAAAGGGCCCCGCTTTTTATCGCGAGGCCCCGACCGCCAGAAGCTCGCCGCGACTCAAGCCGAAATCGCACCCGACAACAACAACACCGGAGGCGCTTTCGGCCATTGTTCAACGACGAGTCAAGATCGCAATTGAGGGTTTCCGTTCTCCCGCCGCCGCCATGAACCACAGCGAGGAGTCGCGAGAGTCTCTCGACTTGCTGGCCTCAGCAGCCGAGCAGTCGTCGCCTCAGAGCCGCATCAAGCGCAACACTGCGTGCGTGTCGTGCCGCGACTCAAAGGTAAAATGCAACGCCAGCGCCGTGCCTGGCCAGCCTTGTCAGCGTTGCGCCAAGCTCAAGTTGAGTTGCGTCGTTGACAAATCCCACAAACGAGTGAGCAAGCGCAGCAAGTTCGAAGAGCTCGTGCAAGAAGTGCAGAGCATCAAGAATGCTGTCGGGCCGCGCGACCTGTCAGCGACGCCCCAGCAGCTCCCTCTGCCATCGCTCACTCCGTCTCAGCACATCTCGTCAGCTGGAGCTGCCGATGGAGCTCGAATGTATCCTTCTGCGCCTTTTACAGCAGGCACAACGCCCATCTCGAGCATCGCATCCTTCAGTGCTCCCCCACCGCCTCGAACAATCCAAGAGCCATCATCTGTCCCAGGATTGACTCCGGGACAAATCACCACGCCCTCCTCAGCAGGCCCTGCCCGGCCTGCGCAGCCAAGAGCATTGAAGTCACGCGTCTTTGCCGGCCAGGACATTGACTTTTACTTCGACAAATACTTCGAAAACTTCCATTCTTACCTACCTATTGTCCGCATCCGGGATCCCGATGCCATCTATAATGCGGGTCCCGTGCTCTTCTGGGTTATTATGGTGACCTCGTGTCGGAGGACCTCGCATGCTGGCGGCGTCTTTGACTTTCTCGTTGAAAGCGTCAAATCCGAGGTCTGGGAAGCCGTGTCTGACCCGCCCATGTCTCTGGCCACCATCAATGCGCTGCTCATCCTCAGTGCATGGCCACTGCCCACGATCCGGTTTATGAAGGACCCTTCGCCCATCTACACCTCCATGCTGATGAACAGCTGCTACTTATTAGGCATTCATACTGGCCGAGGAGACTTTCCGGCTTTCACATACCCGGCATATCGTCTTTCAGTCTCAGATGAAGAGGCTGTTTATACGTGGGTCGGGTACAACATCGTCTCACAACGTATCTCGACCTACAGCGGCACGCCGTCCACAGGTCAATTCTTCAACAGAACGATCGAGAGCATCATCGATCGAACGAGTCCCATACAAGTTCCCTTGTACTTCTATGTACTGCTCGAGAGCGCTTCATTCTTGCATCGGCTGAGCAGAATGATGGCCGCCACCCTCGAAGAAGGCAGAGGCGTATCTCATTATGTTGTCGACCACCTCGTCGAAGACTTCAGCAAAGTTCAAAGGGTAGTGTCTGCTGAAGGCATCTCAGGTAAACCCCCCCCCCAAACTCAATTTAGTCCCATGACTTTTACTAAATCATTCCAAGACGTTGATCAATTCACTATTCTTTCCACCCTCCTCGAAGTACAAGTCTATTACTTTGTCCCCACCCCCGACTTCAACCAGGAAATTTTCAAGCGGAACGCCCTGCGCTGTCATACTACCGCCCAAGCTCTCGTTCGCCTCGCTCTCAAACTACACAACGACATTGGCTTCCTCTCGTACGCCCCGCACTTTGTCTGCCGCTCTATGCTCACCGCCGCATGTATCATCATCTCGGCGCTCATCTCGCCCACGCTCAAGGAACTTGTCGAGACACACATTCAGTCCGAGGGCAGCACTCCGGATCTTGTTGTCGTGGACGCCCTCGCCGCCATACGCTGCTGCTCTGTGCAGGAGGGTGACCTGCCCATTCGCTCAGCAAAGATGATGGAGAGCGCCTACAGCGTGCGCAATGTGTTACCGCCAACCGAAATGAGCCAGCTAGGTATGCCCGAGTACAGTCATAGGATGGGCATGGGCTTGCCACTGGATTGTATTAGGCGTTGGAAGTGGCAGATGGAGCAGCTTCGCCAGGACATGCCTGGGCCTGGCGGTGCGGACGTTGCAGGTGGCTCGGGGGCTGGTCTTGCTGGCGGGGATCCAGCGGCTATCGTGGACTGGGACGCCTTTATGAAGGACTTTGAGTGGAACTTTGACCCTAGTCTTATTGACGCTGTGGTTGCATGATGTTTCTTCGCGCCATGCTTCTGAGCTTTCATCAGTGCGACATCTAGGAAGTAGCAGGAGAAACGGCTGGCGTGCATTGACGCAAGGCGACAGTGATGTTCTATGAGCAAGCTTTGGTTGGAATCGGGAAATAGAATAGCATAGGTGGAAAGGTTAATGACGATCGGCTGGTGCCTGTCTTGTAATCGTGCTTGATTGACGATGCCTTCTATATGGGGCGCAGTTCACCAAACAAGACCTGAGGCCAAATCACCAGCCGCACTACCACCGTAACCATGCGGGAAAGCTAAAAGGCCACCAAACGAGTGAACTCTTGTGCCATCGTCCCCCTCCCCTTCCAACACACACACCTCTCAAGGCCTTTTCTCCTTGACAATAATCAAATCACAGCTCGTCTTTCCCCTCCGCCTTCTTCTGCCCTCCCCCAAAAACCCCCCAAACAACGGCGCGGCCGGTGCAGCACGCGGGTACGTCTTGCCATCGACCTCGACCCTTGGTTCGCACGCGCACCAATCCGCCTCGTCAACGCCGGCCATGGCACTGGGGATGTGTTTTCCGCAGCCGCGCCAGGCCTTCTTTGCTATTTCCACGGGTTTTTGGTCAGCATGGAAAAGAAAACATGTGGCAATGGCGAGAATGGGGGGTTTCGCCCATTGTTTATTATGATTATTGATAGCGAGTGGTGGTTCTTACAGCAATCTGGGCAAGTAGCTCCCATGCACATCTTGAAAAGCGGGCCGTGTATGTAGATGGGTGTGTATTGTTTTTTTTTTTTTTTTTGAGTGAGGAGGAGTAGCCCAAAAAGTCTAGCTCTGCAGAAGTATACGGGAGCGTTAAGTTCTTTTTATGTCCTGATGACGGCGACGTCGGCGATGTGTAACCTTGAAAACTTCGGGCGCAAGATGTAGGAAAAGATGAGTTGCCTCCGGGCGGCGCTCGGTGGAGCTTCTCGGCCCGTTCCGGCAATGAGCTTGGCGGGTTATCTTAGCCGAAGATTATGTCGGCGACCAACATAGTGGACGGCGACCAGCGATTCTATTACACTTTATTTTCATTGGCATTCAGGAGAATTGTGCCTCGGCTTGTATGCCGCGTATGTCAAGGGCTTCTAATCTGGCGGCACTGGATCACACCTAGAAATAAACAGCATATCGTAGCAAAGTTCCTCAAATGGAAATTATCATATTCAAAAGGCAGAAATAACAATTGCTACAGGTATCTCATTGCTCTTCATCATGCTTCAAACGAAAGTCTCCCCCACCATATCAATTACAACTTCCGTGTATTTGGTGCATCAACCATGCGGCGGCATGTGGAGAAACTTTGCACGTCTAAGCACATCCGTAATATGCCTCGACAAGACAGCCCCGACAGCACAAATTGATACCCTAGTTCTTGTGCAGCTTGGCCTTGATCTTTTCCTTCAGGCTTGGCTTATCCTTCTTGGAGTCAGGAGAGCCTGAGGAGGTGTCTTCTGGCTCAGTCTTCTTGGCCGAAGCCGCAGCTGCGGCCGGGGTCTGGATTCCCTTCTCCTCCATTAGGCCTGACTATCGTTAGCAATGCTCACAAGATATGCAGGGCATTTAAAAAAAAAGGGGAAGGGGTGTCAAAACTTACGATCAGCCTCCTTACCCGCACCTGGCTTCGTGGCATCAAAGTCACCACCATCAGCCTGCAGGCCCGAGGTCTTGACGTACTGCTCCCCGGTACCCTTCTTGTCGCTCTTACTGTGGAGTCCCTCTGGGTCGTCATCATCGCCCTCGGCCTTCTTGCCACCAACGGCGGCAGCATCGCCGCCGTGCTCACGAGCAACCTCCTCAATGGGCTTGGGACCAGGCCCATCCGCCTTGGCGGGGTTGTTTCCCTCATCCAAAGCGCCGGTGTCGTCAACATTCTTGCGCTGCGCCTCGACCTTGGGGTCTGTGGTCGCGCTAGTCTCGGGATCCCGGATGTCAGCTTGGGCAGCCTTGAAACCACCGTGATCACCCGTGGTGGATGGCAGCTCGCTAGTGGGACCTTTGGAGCCTGTTGTCTCTCCGGTTGTCTCGGTAGTGGGAGCCGTGGATTGTGTGCCAGTCAACCCTGACGACGCCTCGGTTGTAGAGGTCTTGTCGTTTGTGCCAGTCAACCCGGACGTCTCAGTACCGGGGGTTTGGGTGGTCTCTGTATAGCATGATGGATCAGCCGTATGCTCAACTCTGATGTGAGATGCTTACAAAGAAAATATGATCGTTCGGGACTCGCAAATGATGGGGGGGGAGCGAACCAATGTTGCCAGCGTCGAACGGCTCACCCTTGGAAGTATCTCCCAGCTTGCCAGAAACGGGTTCTTGACCTTGAGTCTCGGTATTCATTTTGGTGGTGTTGTCAGTTGTGGTAGTACCGGTGGTGGTGGCGGCAGTATTGTTGGTGGTGGTGTTGTTGTTGTCGCTTTCACCCCAGATGACCTTTGCTGCGGACGAGGCCATAGAATTAATAGTCTCCATGGTTGGTAGTTTGTTGGTAGCTAAAGCTGGACTGCTGGTAATTGCTGATCTTGTGATGTAATGGGCCTCGAATCTTACGGGTCAGATGCTATGTGACGTTGAAAAATGGTGGCACAGTCACAGTCTGACAGTGGGAAAAAAGTGGGTGTAAGACGATCAAAGTCCTGATTTGGGGGTGTTGGGAATTTGTGAATGTAAGGTGCTATCGAATCAAGATAGTTCACAGAAATGGTCCTTGTGGGATGGCAAAGAGGTAAGGGACCCTCCCTATATTTGTACGAGAAAAGACGATCCTGAAGCAGGTTCGTTGCAAACTAGACGCTGGCTAGAACCTCAGCGGGCAGTGACGTGGTGGGCATGCAAGGCAGACAAGGGGGGTTCAAATGAATGGCCTTCTTTTTTAACATGTTAAGTTACTTGATTAGCTTCCTTGAGCTCCATTGCCGAGTTTGGGCAGTCAATTCAAGCATGGCCAATCGTCTTGGCGGCACGGCGCCGCGCCGTCACAAGTACGCAAGCGTCCTGGCGTTGTTCATGGTATATTTCAAAAGATCCTCCAGGGTGCACGAGGGGTCCTGCCAAGGCACAATAGACATCTGGGGCATCCATCAGTGCTCGTTTGTCCTCAATCATGTGCTATCATGTTCCGTACTAACCCCATGTCCTGCTCGGACGAAGATGCGTAAAGAAACACATGATTTAAAGCAATCGAATTCAATCAACAACCCTTAGCCTCGAAAGTAGCAAAAAGACTATCAGCCGTGGATCATCGTGATACTTCGAAGTGCTGTCGCTCACCCGATAGCGGGGATCATTCAGCACCATGACGTCGATCCGCCCTACGTCACTTCTTTCCGCGGCTGGTCGATGCGACCCTACCAAAAGTATATACAAGGGGGCCTTGTGACGCTAAACCTGCTTCGGCGAGTACCAGATTACCGGTACCCCATATGACGAACCAGGACGACCTCCTTTAGAAGCTGGGCGCCTTGATGATGGGAGCAACAGGAATGTAGGATAGTCTGCCAGACCATAATGCTTGTTGCATCTACTGAGTCTATGGCCATCGTCCAAATTTTGGACCTATCCCAGCATGTGCACTTAACTCGAATGTCATGTATGCCTCTGTATTATTATTCCACGGGGTGGGTTACCACGTAAATAGAGAAGAGGCAAGGGAACAACATAGGAAGTGACCCAGGGCAATGCCGCATGGCAAATGAACCATATTATCGCATATTCGACAATAGTGAGACATAAAGACAAACGCTCGCTCGCTTGTGTGGTCGGTCTGTCACGCTCTGCTCCTGATGGACTCCAGACTCATCTTGCCAATGCCTTCGGCAATGTCTCCCAGGCCACCGTTTGCCCCGGTGTTGATCGTTGGTGAAGGTCTCTTATCAGCATCGTGAGAGCTGAACTTTACCGAGCCCTTGCCCTTCCTCAAACTTCTTCGCTTGGCTGCAGCTCTCGATCGAAGCTTGGCGTCCGCGTCGGACTCAGTGCCACTGACTATTGGTTCATGATACTGCTCTTCAAGTCCGTCCCCAACCATGCGCACCACAGGATCCCCACCAGGCAATTTGATCACGGATGCTTCCAGCGTCTCGGCGATGTCGAGCAACAGCACGTCCATGGGGCAGATATAAGCAACCTTCTTCCGCTGTGAGAACGCCAGCACATGCCCGCATAATTGACCTTTGCTTCGCTCAACAATCCACGCACCACTGTCACCAGGTAGGCCCAGGGGCAGGCGCGACTTATCATCGCTATTTTTTTCAGATGGCGAGCTTGTTACCTGATATGTGTGACTGGGTGAGGTCCGTCCGTAAATCTTGACCGAGGTCAGAGCCGGGAGAATGAGCCCTGTCTGCAGTCCGCTTGTTCGCGCCATGCACTGCACCTCGAGATTGGGTAAGTCTGCTGTAGACAGCACGCTGCTAGGTTGCATTGATGTTCCGTCTCTGGCGCAGGCCCGAGGGATGGAATTCTCATCTGGCAGTCGGTCATCTTTGAACTCGAATAATGCCCAGTCGATCTCGTGAATCAGACCATGCTCGTCGTTGCGCCGTCGAATGCCACTCGAGGCAAAGACTTCGCCGAGACTGAACGTATCGAGATGCTCTTCATCCTGGGTATCCTCGCTGGCATAGAAGCCCTCTTCGACGTCGTCTAGAGCGGGCTGGCTAATGATATAGCCATCACCGCAGCCGGGTTCTACGCCTGGGATATCTCCTGGCTGACCGTATTCGTCTTCTTCTTCCTCATCAGAATCAGAGTATGAGCTGGTCACTGCTGACTCCGTATTTGTATCCGAATCAGCTTCGGAAAACTCTGCCGCATAATCGCCGCTATCGCTACTGTTTTCCGAGACGGGCTGGGACACCTCGTCTGGATACTGTTGGGCGTACCAGGCTGCCAGGTCAGGAACCTGACTTTGTGAGCCGGCCATGCTCCGCTGAATACGCTGTGCTTGCTTGGGTGTCAAGGTTGACTGTTCCGCCTCAGGATCGTCGAGCATATGGTGGACTGTCATGCCATAGGTCTTGTCGTCAACGACAACTAACCCCCCGAAGCTGACTGGTGGCAAATGACGGTCGCCTACCCACGCTCCTATGCTGGCTCCATTCGATGGGCGCTCCTGAAATCCTCCATTAGCAGCGGACACTACTTCACCATCGGTAGTCTCTGGATGGGCCATGCTGCGCTTCGTACCAGTACCTTCACCACGCGATCGAAGCACGTGTCCTCGACAGACCTTGAGTGCATAGCCTGTTGTGCCGTCGCACAGCGCGCCCATTTTCCGTCGTAGAATTCCTTTAACCTTGGACACAGAGGTACATATAACCAAGACAGTTGGCTTGGTCTCCTTGGACGAATCTCCAATCGACTCAAGCGAGATCTCAACTGATTCGGGGTTCTTGCGATAGAAGTGCCGCAGAGCCTGGTTGATCTGCGGCATCAGAACAGTGTTCCAATGCTCGACAGCTTCAGGTGGCAGAGCGGTGTGAGGATACAGGCGAGACTTGGTTGAGCGTTTCTGTCTTATCTCAGAGGGAGGAGCAGCTGTTTTGTGGTTAGTAATAGACATTGCACCGCCAGATGGACTAGCATACCTCTTGGCAAGTCGATTTGGGGTGAAGCAGCAGGCTTGTACGCGGGCGCCTCGATCGCCGATATATCGAAACCAGCCTCACGCGCCTTAGCATCTCTTGAGGAACTGGCAACGGTGCTCTCGGACTTCTCAGGCTGTCGAATTATTGGAGACTGAATGCCTAGATCACTGCTTAGGCGGTCCTCGAGACCACCGACACTATCCAGAATGGCGCAGGCCTCCAAGAAACGGCTGGTCTTAACTTGGACTTGCGTCATGAGTTGGCTGCTTTCTGAACCTGCCCGAAGTTCGGCATCCACCGCAGTCCAGCACGTTTGCACCGCTTTCATATACAGGGAGCCACAACGGATTGCGAGCTGATCCAACACAGTCTCAGGAACAAGAGCAGCGGACGTGTTTGAGACGAGATCCTCCAGTGGCGTCCACAGGCCGATTGACACAAGAAGCATGGCCAACGAATAAAGATCGAAAGCCTTGGAATCGGGGTTGGACAGAAGTGAATTCTCCCCTGTCGTTCTCGGGTCAAAAGGATGGCGGTAAAGCGAGGCGCCAGGAGGAGTGGTGCTGTCCTGGAAACTTTCAGAGAACAAATCGAAGGATGATATCAGAGGTCTTCGAATATCTACTTCGTCCGCATCTAGAGAGGGTTCCACGCCAACAGCCTTGCAGAAAGAGATAGTGGAATTGACTAGGTTGCCATGCGTGATTCCACGAGCATGCATATCGAAGACTGTGTTGGCTAGATTGAAGGCCAGCCGAAACTTTGCTTCCAGAGGAGGCTCAAAGTCTGGTCTCGATAAAAGATCGGCAAGTGAACACAGCGTGTTCAAAGCATGATGTGTGACAGATTCAAAAGACACTGGGTTGAAGGACGGTGGGAAGTGGTAAACGAGACCCAGTCTCGAGTTTTTCATGTCCTCAAAGTAGCCAAGCAGCTGGGGAAGACCGGTCCAGGAGCCTGGAGAGCGTTGCGGCTCTGTCTGGAGCCCTGCAGAAAGCTTCTCAAAGCGAGACATGTCGGGCATAATGTCCACCTGAGAGTACATGGGGTCGAATTCTGCGTACTCAAGGAGGAGGGCGGTATACGGACGGCCATTGTTCCTGGTCAGATCGGAGTAGGCCTGCTTGCTCATAAAGACAATGTCACGAGAGGCACTCTCCGTTTGTGTCTCTGACATGGGCAGAGGTTGCCTTTCGCTCATGCTGGTCAAAGTCTGGGGATCGATTTTCTGAGGTGTCTGCATTCGGGTGGACTCAAAGGCGCGCATGTCTTCGGTAGAGGAGCTTTTGTAGAGCTTTGCCCGTGCCTGTGTAGACAAAGCGCTGCTTGATCTAGTCCTCGATAGGTCGTATAATGTGTCGATGCAGGCAGTCAGTTCCCTGATTAAGTCCTCGAATTTGGTCTTATTCCAAGGCACTATTGGAATCTTCTTGTCACCCAGCGGTCGCAAGGGCTCTCCAGCCTGGCGTCTTGAACTGGCCCACAGTGGTTCAGCCTCAGCCAAAATGTCCTTGATATTGGACATGATGCTGCCGACGACTTCACTTACACCAGCCTTGGAGAGAGCATCGTCGATGACATCGGCGTTGGTTGGATCAGACCACCCCAGGCCCCAGGTGACGAGGCGGTCATTTTGGATTTTGAGCTTCCGGTGCAGAGACTTGATGTCCGGATCTTCGACTTCCCTGATGGGTTCCTTGACAAAGTCGGAGGACTTCTTGGTGTCAGTGTAAAGTGTGCTCAACCGTCGCTGGACTGGCATCTGAAAGCCGCCCTGCCGAAAGCCGTAGGACGACATGGTGCTGGAGGATGAGGGGGTCTGAGCTCGTCTGAAAGAGCAGCCGGGCGAGGTGTTAGATTGAGGGCAGATGAGAGCCGATCAGTTTCGATTAAAGCATTATACAGAATAAGCCAATGGACGCGGTCACTGGTCTTGATTCAGGTCCTGCCCAACGTGTGCGCGTACTATCAAAGGAAGATCAGGGGCAGTGAAACGAGTTGGATGAGCAAAGCGCTGGTATGGTTCAAGCATCACATGCGCATCAAGTCATATGGGGAGAAAAGCTGCGTCTGCGTCTGATCCCGTGCCTGGAGACTGTGAAGAGAACAAAGCAGAGCGCAGACAGAAGCCGCACATATGGCAGCGACAAGGCGGAGACGTTCGCAGCATGGAATATTGAATTTCGGCCGAGCCGACAGGTGCAAAAGTGCCCTCCCTATCAGTGGAACTGGAACACGACTGAATCAGCGCTAGCCCGCCGTGTTTTCCTAAGATTTGCTGGCTTGGTGGTCGCGTCGTGCAGGATTGAGGTGTGTTGGCCATGGGGACTATTCACTCTTCGTCCAAGTTAATGTTGCTGCCTGGAGTCAGGCAGCCGAATAAAATCCAGCCCGCGCGCCAATCAAACGCCAAAACGGGCCCCTGGTGGCTTATATAAGCACGCCTTTGATCCTCGACGACACGCTTGGGAACAATACCATGACCTGGCCGCATTTGCTCTTTGGCTGATTTCGATAATCAATTTTCATTCAATTGAGAATGAGGAATAAGAAATTGCGAGAGGTGCATTCTGCACGAGCCCAAGCAAGTGACTGCTCACAATTTTGAGCGCAGTCATGCCGAGCCGCGAAGATGACAATATTCGGTGATGATTGCATGCTGGCCAACGAGAAATGCATTTTGCTTCACCGGATCTAGAGTTGCTGCATCAGAATCATATGTTGCTACAGCTTGGAACTGACTGGTATGAAGGGAAGTTTTATCATCAAAACACTAGAGCTATCTTGTGGCGCCTGAATGGTGTCACATCGCCAGCCTGCCTGCTGCGTCTACGGCTGAGACTAATCTTCCAGCTCACTAACAAGCTTACAAGGTAGAATCTTGACATGAACCCGTTGGCAGAAATTGAATCATACGGACACAGTAGGAATTGCAAATTCTACGTAAGCAGTACAAAGCCCAAACACTGTTCAAAGTTGCCGATGGAGCTTGTGTTTCCGGATTTTAGTCTAATCCTGACCTTTGTGACACTCTGGGCTGCGCCCCGAACGATACTGCAGATGGACTTAACTCATCGCGATTTGCAACTCAAGTAATGCTGGAAGACACAGCTTAATGTAAGCCAGCCTGGATTCACTACCTGGGAACAGCTCAAGCCAGGGAAAACACTTGAGCGAATACAGACCTGTGGACTTCCAAAAGCCGTCGACCATTATAGTAGACCTGTCAGTATAAATATAGGCTAGTCTGTAATAGACCAGGAGAAATTTGGGTGCCTAGTTTCGGGCTCCACAGATTCGCGTTCAAGCTTGCGCGGCGAGTGGGAATCCTCCACAACATTCCTTTCCTAGCGGCCTGCCACCGTGAGAAAATCGGGTAACGTTTTTCTTGAAGCCTATATAATTCAACCCTTATAGTAACAATTTGGTAAAATGAAAGATGAACCCTTCGTCTATCTGATGAGCGAAACAGGACCGATGGTCGAAGCGATCCTTCGGCGCATTATCGCCCGGCAAAACGGGAACAAGGAAGCACACAACTTACTTGTGCGATCCTGGTAGCCTGAAGACTACCTTTCTTTCTTCGTTTCTTTCTCCTGATTCTTGATTAGCGCAAAATGGAGAGCTCCCGATGCTGCAGAGATATTTCCAACCAGCTGGAGTGCCAAGTGCTCGTGGCTTTCAGGCAACCAGAAAAGATCGCTGTCAATTGGACATTGCATAATTTTGCACTGACCCAAAGGAAGTAGTCTTGATTCGACGGCTAGCATCATCCAATAATGCGTGACCACCGAGAGTGTACATGAGCGGTCTCACAGGTAGTTGCTCGAGTTGGGCAATAGATAGATAAATTTCGAGGCGAGCATCCTTGACAATGAAATACTGTTAGCCTGCCTAGGTGATCAATCCGTATCTGACCTGCACATATGCCCTGGAATATGGAAAAGGGAATACACGGCCGTGACTGTTTACTTATGTTCGCCCCAGGTAAATCGAGGATGATCAGTCAGATAGTCCACTAGATCCCCCTACTTCCCGGGCTTGAATCTCCCGCAAGGAAGAAACCTTATACTCAACATCAAAATTCATGGCGAGATTAGAGATCGAGCCGTCTGTTTAATTGTGACGGCAACCGTAGGATTATGGGGAAGAGGGAAAGCGACGGATTGATCAAGGTCTGCACTTGGTTGCACTCCACGTATAAGCTCCCCACATCTCCTCAGTACTGCTACGACACAGAGGAACTTCGAAAGACATCAACCTCCCGGACAGGGTGGGAACAAACCTGCACACCTTCGTGTTGTACCACTCAATACTCTTGATGTTTTCAGTTCAACAGATTAGCCACAAGGAACCGAGGAGTTGGATAAAATTATTGTGAATTCCAGCTGTTTTACCGAGAATTTCCAGTGCTAGAGATCAAGACGCCCTGACACAGCAAAGCCATTCAGGGTTCCTAAGGCCACTTTGTAAAACATGCTCACTGGTGTAAATTTTCTTTTTTATTGTAATTCCTCACATGCGCTCCACAGGAGTCAGACCCAGCAACCGCATACCGTTGGCAATCACGATCCGTGCGGCGTCGAAAAGTGCCATGCGGGCCTTCTTTGTTTCCTCCTCGGCACCTACGATACGCAACACCTCGTAACTTGAGCTGAGCACGTGCGTCAGCTTGAAGAGATATACGGCAACTGTAGTGGGCTCAAGGGTCTTGAGCGTGTTTTGCACGACGTCGGGATATTGGCTGAGCACACGGGCCAGGTTGACGGCGTGTGGCTCCTTCAGCAAGGTCATGTCGGCCTTCTCGAGCTCCTCAGCAGGGATGGCCGCCCGGCGCTCAATGGAGCAAACTCGGGCGTGCGCATACTGCAGGTATGGACCTGTGTCTCCTTCGAAGGACGTCATGGCGTCCATGTTAAAGGTGTAGTTGTTGATCCTGTATATCATGATTAGCTTGCTGCCCAGCGACTACCTGCCACACCTCTCATCTTCCAATCTTTGTAACATACCTCTTTCCAGTCATATCCTGAATCATCACACTGCTGATGCCCAGTGTATCAGCCACAGCGTCAGGGTTCTCTACCTGCGAGTACTTGTCCTCGTTCTTGCGCATAACCTCGTGCATCTTGTCACCGACATCCCGCAAGATATCATCCAAGAACTTTACTGTTCCCTTACGTGTGCTCATTCCCAGCACCATACCAAAGTTGATGTGCTGACACCTGTCCGCAATGTCCTTGTGACCCATCAACTCCACGATCTTGAACAGCTGCTTCAGGTGCAAGTCTTGCTGCGAAGCCACAACGTAGATCATCTGGTCGTACTTGTACTTCTCATATCGGCCCATCAGCTCGCTGATATCGCGCGTCAGATACAGTGCCGTGCCGTCCTTCTTGCGAATGATAGGACGTTCGAGCCGCTTGCCCTCCTTGCCTGGGATGAGCGTGGCAAAGTCCACAATACGTGCGCCATCAGACTCGGTCGATATGCCCTTCTCCTCCATCTTCTTGGCAGCTTCCTCCATTGCTGACTCCGGAACTTGGCTTTCACCCGAATAGCTGTCGAAGTGGATGTTCAGACGGGCGTATGTCTTCTTGTACCGCTCGATAGACAAGTCACGGAACCGGCGCCACATCTTTAGTGCCGCCTCGTCTCCATCAACCATTTTCTTGAAGTATTGACGAGCTTGCTCGTCCAAGCCGCTGTCCTTTAGCTGCACAGCCTCGGCCTCTTTCCCCTCTTCCTTCAGGGCCTTGATCTTTTCCTCTTCTTCTTTGATCTCGTTGTTGATACGAACGTACAACTGGAACAGGTGGTTGATCGGATCCTTGAGCAACTCGTCCTCGCTACCGTAACGCTCAAATGCCAGCGCCAATAGACCGTATTGCTTGCCCCAGTCGCCCAGGTAATTGATACGCACGACGTCCCAGCCAGCACCGTCGTACAGGTTTGCAATGAAGCCGCCAATGATGGTGGATCGCAAGTGGCCTGCATGGAAAGGCTTCGCAATGTTGGGCGAGGAGAACTCGACAATAATGCGCTTGCGGCCAGCATCAGGGTTCTTGGGATCCTTGAAGCCCAAAGCTGGATTGCTGCCGTACTTCGTGCCGAGCGATCGGACCATAGGGATGACGGCCTTGGTCAGAGGTTCGGTTTTGTAGGCGAATGACAGGTGCACGCCCGAGACGTTGGGCTTTTGTACGAGAGGGTCATCCTCCGGGAACTGATCGCATACACTGATTAGCATGCCATCGCATTGTAGCGTGTGAAAAAGAAGGCAAATACCTGTGCGCCCCACTCCTCAGCGAGCTCGTTAGGCTTCTTGCCCTTCACCCTGAGCGCGGGCACGGCCAGCATGAGGTCGCCCTTATCCAATCCTTGGGTCCATTGTACGGCGGGGTAGATAATCTTGGGATCGACGCCAGTGATCTTCTCAAGGACCTTGGTCAGATGTAACCTGTAAACATCGGTGGGGTTTGTCTCGGGGTAGCAGGCAGGGAACTTGTCGCGGATTTCGCTGAAGGAGAGGTCAGAGGTGAGCTTGACCAGCTGGTCAACGGCAGCAGGCGGGGCGGACGCCATGGTGGAAGCTGAGCGAGTTGATGATGGGATTTGGCCCCAGGGAGTAAGAGGAGAGAAATGGGGATGCGCTGCTGCTGTAGCAAACAATCGTGCTGTGGTTCGATTCAAGTGCAGTGTCGAAGTGGGGTTGTTTTCGCAGAAGGAGGGGTTCGTTGACTGCTGGAGCAGACTAGATCCTGCCCTCTTTCTTAGTAGGGAGGCGGGCAGTCGACTTTTTGCTACAGATCTGAGAGGAAAGAAGGAACGTCGAGAGAGTGTAGGAAAGACCTGCATGCCCTCTCTCTGCTATATACGCTCGTGTATGTATCAACTCGGGTCCTTGTCCAGGCGTGACTCAATGGCTAATTTTTTTGAAAACCACAACCCGTTCTATACAAGCCGCTGCTCGCAGGTGCGACGCGCTTATCGATAAGAAGCATCATCCCTGCTCCCCTCCCACATTCATTACATAGACTTCTTCCAGACACCATCCAAAATGGGTACAGTATTTCTGAGTCAAAGCGACGAATGGATGGGTTAAGAGCAAATAAACTTTTTCTTGCGTAGCAGCTATTTTCTCACAGGAATACATTCATCGACTGACTGCATCGGCCTGGGCGTCAGGGGTCTTAAGACATTTTAGAATTGAACATTGAACCAGTTCCATGTATCTTCGAATTACACACTACTGCACTACACCCAGACACGAGGACGACGTCTCTTCTGTTGATCGTGATATTCTGGAGAAAAACACAGGATTTCGTCTTTGTATATGATCAAGGCCGAAAAAAAGAAGATCAGAACCCATTAGGAGTCACTCATTATCCGTGACTTTCTTGAGCAAAGCCGGAAGCTGCGGTACTGCGCCGTGACAGACACAGTCTTGAAGCATATCACAGGCACATCGCCTAGGGAGAAGGCATGAAAGTTGCCCAAGATTACGGATCCTGCTAAACCCGCCGCGGCAAACCATTCTGATATCAAGAGGATCGCGTCCGACGATTTCCACTGCACTAACCAACGGGCGTTCACTGAGATCATAGCTTATGTGGTTGGGCAGCCAGACAATGATCACAACTTGCTTTGGAATGGCGTTCAGGGTGGCCTTCAAAATACCCGTCGACGGGCTGGTTTTTCGCTCTTGGCGGAAGGTTACCGAGGATCGTGTGACAGCCTCAAACGACCTCATGATATTCAATCACAAATACCAAGGTAAAATCTCGGTAATGATTCCAGGAAGGCCAATAAAGGAGCAGTAAATGACAGAAAGAGTGTTCATGGCTCAAAGAGTACACAAAATTAAAGGGTAACTGCCGACCACCTAGAGCTTCTACCCAGGGAATATCATCAAGCCAGCTGTCTATCGGCTTTGTGATCTGTAATCAACAACGAAGTTTTGTCCGTCTCAAAAGTTACTGGTTTTTTTTTTGTCCCGCCGCTCAACTCAGACCACTAGGCAACCAGCAACGTCAAAACAAAAATCCAACAGCAACTTAAGTTGTTGCTTTCTCCAACCCAACCAAATGCAAGCTTGTTTCTTGCAAAATTCCGGACCAACTTGCATCCCCACACAGATCTGACGGCGCCATCAACAACCATCGACAGCATACTGCGCATCATGTCCGCTCGATCCATAATGGCCAGTGATGATTCCACTCTCGTTACTGATGACCGAAAGGCTTTCGGCGTGCAACAAGTCACGCAGGTTCAAGTCAATTCGGACTTGAGGTAGGCCGGTTCCATCAAGAAGCTGTCGAATTATAGCTCACTGACCTTGCACACAGGCTTCTTGCAGAGGGCAGCTTCGCAGACTTCAAGGTGGTGTGTGGCGATCGCGAGTGGAAAACCCACCGCGCCATCCTGCAGAGATGCGACTATTTCAACACTATGGTCTCCGAGCAAAGCTCATTCCTGGTATTTAGACCTTTGATGAGATGGAAACATATTGGAACTATTGCTTACAAAGTATCGTTGTCGGGCTCAGGAGACTAGCCAGAACATCATCAGAATCAAAGAGTTCGAGTCCTTTGAGATAGACTGGCTTCTCAGGTTCATCTATGCAGGAACAACTTCTGGTAAGCGGGGTTCCCATAAGTTCATCAAGGAGTATGCAATCAAGGCAGGCGACTAAACGTAAACAAATATGCGCAGTTGTCCAAGTTGAAGATCTCAAATCACAGACCGTCACTGGTTCTTTCTTCGAAACTTGCGTTCGGTTGTTCACTGTCGGCGACTTTTTCTGTCTGCCCTCTCTTCGCAAGACCGCAAAATCTCAGATGGAAGAACGTTGCTCGTTATCGATCCCCGAAGCGATGCCACAAGATATCCAGTTTCTACCAGACCTTGTGACTGGCATTCGCGCTGCTTGGTCCCTTGACAGGAACACCGGCCCGATACGCCGCGAGCTCATCCGACTTTGTTGGGATCTCTCGCAATGCCTGGGAGCCGAGCCAAGTTTGGTGAAGCTGCTCGATGACATTCCCAGTTTCGCCCAAGATTTAGTCAAGGCGCTCCTTGGCTGCCCAGTCATCGACTGACCAACTGTCCGAAGAGATGGCGAGCTGTTCTGTTGCACGAGCTGCGGACCTTACAGTTGCACACACAACTACAACGCATCATGAGAGTTGGATCACACTGGATTTTCTTAAAAGCCTATGAAGAACTTGTGCCTGGGAGCAAATTTCCCAGGGTTCCGCTGCTCGAGCTGTCACTCTGCTTGATCAGCCGCGCGGCCTGCCTGTCGTGTGAGTGCACTTGCCGGGCGTGGAAGTATGGTTCAACTTACTTTTATGAAAGGGAGACCGCAAAAAGGCAAGACGTACCCTTGATGGAATATTGACCTACCTTGGTGGCATATCGCTGGTTCTCAAGGATTAACAAAACTACAGACTAGACTACAGTGGATCTCTGTACACAGGGAAGGACTTCGTTCGACAGCTCGTGGCGTTTTGGCCTGAACCGAGAATGAGTGTGCACGAGGTCAGATGGATGACAAGCCATAAAAATTAGTAAGTCTATTTTTCGCCGATGCCTACGAGTATTGTGCCTCTCTCACTCAAAAGCAGTACTCCTCCACATGCAAGTGGATCCCCTGCGCGCCCGTTCCTTTATGTACTGCCCTCTCATCACTCAACCTCGCCACACAATTTCTCGCCCTAGCCACGAGACTCTTTCCACCACACACAACGACCGAGGTTTCCCCCGCCGCCGCCTCGACTGGCTCCCGGATAAACGCCTCGATATTCGGCCGCGTGCTCAAGTGGTGCACATGCGAGTCCGAGCTACCCCGCCTGATGAGAGCGTGCTTCTCCAGATCGACGGCGGCTGCAGCAAACTTGGGTGTGCTGCTGCCGTTGCCGCCGATGTCGGTTGAGGAGGACGCACCCGAGACACGCTTCTCAGCCCGGTCGTGGTCCACAAGCGTGGGGAGCGGCGGGCCTTGTGTCACGGCGATGTGCACCTTGAGCTCGATGCCCACGTCGGCTGCCTTGTCAATCATTTCGTGCAGGCGCTGGACGTAGTAGTCGATTTCGTCGCCCTTCTTGGCTGCCAGCAGGAAGTCGATCCGACGTGTACACAGAGAGTGTTGCTCGGCCTTGAGCACGCTCTCTAGGATGGGCAACGTGAAGCTCGCGCCTGTGGAGGCGGAGATGAGTACGAGTGTCTCATACACATCCCAGCGAGGAGGCAAGCCGTATGGCCCCGTGACGAAGGCTGTGACGGTTCGGGATTGGTTGGATGATACGTCCTTTTTGGCATAGTTGTGGAGGCGCCGCGAGAAACCTTTGTGCTTTCGCACAATGAGCTGGATACTGTTGCAGATACACGTCTCAGGGAGAGTGTGTGCACAGGCGATGGTGTATGGGTGGTGATCTGAAAGGCCGATTTGCGGCATCCATAGGTAAAGATGTTGACCTGCGTGCCAAGAGAAGTGGACGTCCTTGATGGTGACCACGGTGATATCCTCACCAACAGCGCGTATTTGCGCTTGATGTCCGATCCTCTTTCCACCCTTACATTTCGATTTATTTGGACTGAATTTGACATTCTGCCACACCAAGAGGACCGATCGATAGACGCGGTCGAAGCACAGCGCTGCGATGGCGAACCATACATTGTACTGCGCGTATGATGGGACGTGAATGTAAATGACATAAAGCAACAGGATCCAAGTCAGCATGTGCTGAAAAATGAAGAACTCGTAGCACATGTGTCGTAGCGGTGCTAGTCCAGACACACACGCCCAGAATAAAAGGCCCCAAGCGGCGAGGCCGTAGTTGACCATTGGCATAATCTCGATCTGTTCTTGCACAATGTCGGCGCGCACCCACTCCGTCCAAAAGTGCCACCCATGTATTGACGCCGTCACAAACATGGTCCGGGCGACCCAGCGGTGCAGCCAGTTGAGGCGTTCGTAGCTGCTGCCCACGATTCGGCCTATAATGCTGCTTTTGGATGCGAGTAGGTACAGGATGGGCAGTTGTGTAACGGTGACCCAAGCATTCCGAAAGCCGATGCGTTCCCAGAAGTAGGCGTCTTTGATAATGGCGCCGGCGGTGGCCATGTAGATGACCACAGCCCAGTAGACAAGCAAGATCAAGACGCGGCCCAAAGAGGGCGGCGTGAGCCAGGAGAAGAAGCGGGTGGGAATATAGAGTTGTGGATAGCTAAACTCACGGCCGATGGCGGTAGTTGTTGCCCATGCTTGTGACATTCGGCCTCTAGGTTTTGAAGGAGACTGCAGAGCTGACGAGGCACATTTTCGTAGCCTATAGAAGGTCAATATGGTTGATTGCACAAGAAGGAAAAAGAAGAGAAAGAAAAAAACGAGTGAAAATAGAAGGGTTCAACACTGACCTTATTCTTCGCTGAACGTAGTTTGTGGCGCGTACTACTGTCAAGAGACCCAATACACCAACAATCAAATACCAGTATGTCCGAGCCAGCCCCATGTTCACGTCCTGGAACAGGCTCGTCCCCATACTCATCGAAGACATGTCCATCTTTACCGTGTCTCCGTTCTGGGAGACAAGCACTCGGAGGAGAAGTCGAAGAGGTGAATGGCCAAGCTTGATAAATCAGAATGTGGACGTCAAAGCAAACGTCAGCCGTGATAGATTACACCACTGCCTCGCGATGTTTGTACCTGACAAAATCGCTGACGCTTTCTAGAAGAGCGAACAAGGTGGTGTAAGGAAACAACTCGATCAGCACAGGAGTTGTTAGTAATTAGAACGTCGTGGTATCAAAAATCCTATGCCACGCTCAACGGCTTGTCGGCACATGGAATGAGGTTGTTTTGTGATCCAGCGCCGGCTGGAGAAGAGTGATACCTGGGACCACGCGTGCAGCGGCCGAAGTTTGGTCCTTTGAGACGGCTGGAGCAAGTTTGAGATGCCAAAAGCGCCGGCTGAGGAGGAGAGGCGAGTTACGGAACGGAGGCGGGATGTTCAAGGTGCATATCCGGGGTCCACAGGCATTGATGGTTGTGATGGGAGAAAGTAATGCCACACCTCACTGAGTCACCACCGAGCTTGATGCGTGTGGCAAGGAGGCAGATGTGGTTGGCACTGGGTGGGAAGATGCGACAGCGTCCTCCGAGGCGAAACAAGGAGCACAAGGTTAAACTTGCTCAAGGGTTTTCTGACAAGCTAGATTGAAGGCTTGTTGTTGAGCTAGAGATAGTGCGCCAGTGTGTCAGTGGTCCATTCTGGCTAGTTCAACTTCACTAGCCAGTCTGACAGAGGCTCATCCTGCCAAACTTTGCTGACTGAAAGTCAACGTTGAGTGGAACAAGGTAAGTAATTCATGTCCACCTGCGCTTTTCCTTCGCATGGCGATCTCTCTCTTCCCTGATTCTAGTGGATTGGGGAATGATTAATGGTGGAATGTGAGTATATAAAATTGTAAGATACCGATCCGACGCTTTCATAACAGGCAAGGCTGTTGAGCGTTGGCGCTGCAGAAACGTGCTCACACGGCTCTAGAACATGCATGCAGCTATTACATGCAGCCCTGACCCCTGTTTTACGCTCGGGTCGTTCCGGACTTACGCAGGGAGGGCCTGAGCTTGGGAAGTACTACTGCCTGGAAAAGGCCAAGACTGAGCAAGTATTCGACCCGGCCAGACCGCCAGGGTCGCTGAAGAAGCTGGGGAAGAACAGGGTTGGGGGGTTGCCGAGATGCATGGATCCACTGAAAAAGCATTCTTGCAGCTAGCAAGATAGCAACTGCATCTCATCCTGCATCCATCCGACCTTCTGAACCATCAAAACAATCAACCTCAACTCACCCATGTCCAGGTTCCCCAGCGTCGGGTCATTGTACTCGGCCGGCCTCAATCAAACCTTGGCCCTGCCCGACGAGAACCAGCTTCGGTGGTGACTATCTTGACCCGTATCACCGAAGTCGGTCTCGGGATCTGACATGCAAGATGCGACCATGTCTCGGGCTCATACTTCGGACCGGAGAGGGAGCAACAGCTGTCGACTCACATCCCATGTGATACGTATCGTCAGCAAGGTACGATGTTACCAGATTCCCGGAAACCTTCCTCTTCCCCCCCCCCTTCTCTCACATCACAGTTGGGTGAACTGTTTCGAAACATTGGAGGAATGGAATGCAAATCGATCCTCCAAGTGTGAGCCATCCTATGCGACCTGTCACGTTTCACTGGAATTTTGACAGACCCGACTGGCTGGTTGCGGCTGGCCAGCAACCATCACCACCGTGACCGGCCTGACCCGTCCATCGTCAGGATGAGCAGGTTTGATTTTACTATTTTTTTTCTGTCTTGTCCTTCGTGTGCTGCAGCCATCAAGAGCACACGCTTGAGTAAGTTGAGCGTCTCATCTCAGCAATCTTGCTCGGTTTGCAAGCTTTGCAATAAAACTTCTCGTCTGACCTTGGTAGTCATGCCATGTTCAACCCCGAGGCCTTTTCGAGAGTCTTCCTCCATCTTCCATGTGAAGTCACAACTTACCTACCTACTAAGATGTCCCCTTGTGTTGCCCCCGATCTCAACTTGTTGCACGCGCCTCGAGAAAAAATCTGCTCATCGATGTACCCTACCATACCCTCTTCACACTGCTGGGCGTTTCCGTTTTCCCGTACTAGTCCAGAATCCCTGCTTGGCACAGGCGCCCCGAGGTACCTGGTCTTTTAGGTAGCTCCGTCCATAAGCTCAGGTTTCCTACCTACTAGGTAGCTTAGACCACGACCACACATTTGAATTTAAACCTTGCTCGCTCCCACTACCTCAACGGACTCTTCAGCTCAGTGACCATCTCTTTGTCATATGTCCTGGATACCCACAGCAACAGTCAAGACTTTCTTGCCCCATAGTCACTCTTCCTCGTTCAAAAGCCATTTATCCAAGGCCAATCAACAAATCAAACGTCAAGATGACTCTCCTCAAGCTCCTACTGCTGCCCGCTCTCGCAGCCGCTCACTTCACCCTCGACGCCCCTACTCCTGTAGGGCCCTTCGATGAGGACACCGAGTCTACCGCGCCTTGCGGTGGAGTCACCCTTGACATATCCAAAGACAATGCCACCGACTTCCATGTAGGAGGTGAGGCTATCGCTCTGTTCCTCGGCCACCCACAAGGCAATTGGTTGTTCCGCGCCACCCTTGATCAGACTGCCAGCAGCAACTGGTCTCAGATCTATCCAATCTTCACACAGACTGGCACCGGTGACTACTGCCAACCTGCCGTCGCTGCCCCTAGCAGCTTTGCCGGACAGAAGGGGATTTTAGGAATTGCAATGGATGGACCCGATGGACTGTTGTACCAGGTAAGTCACTCTGCCGTTCTTCCCGGGAGCCATCTTTCTCAGGCTGACCGCATCACTTCTTAGTGCGCCGTCGTCAACTTTGTCGAGGGCAGCGGTACCTATTCCACCTCTGTCTGCAAGAACGCCAGTAGTGTAACCGCAGCTTTCGCCTCCGATTCGAGCTTGACACCACTTGTCAGCCAGGATCTCTCTCAGACCAATGGCACCACAACCGCCTCCGCCTCGACCAGCAGCAGCAGCAGCAGCAAATCTCTGGCGGCAGGCCTTGTGCCCCCTATGACGGGCGTCGTCGGTAGTATGGTGGCCGTGTTTGCGGCTGGCTTGATTGGAGCTGGCTTCATGATTTAAAGTCGAGGGCCTCACCAGCATGTCTTGATAGTTGGTTTTGCCAATTAGGGCGGGCGTTTAGGTGTCTCGGCAAAAAGGGCAAGGGGAAGGACAAGGTTCCACCCCCGCATGGAAATTGACTTTTCTCCACATAGGAAAAAAGCATGTAATATCTATCACATTGAGGGTAGTCAGGTGACAGACATACTATGAGAGTCATGAATTAACAATAGTGGCAACAGGCCTGGGTTGCAAACATCATTGAATGTTGATCCTGCTTGCATTGCATATGTGCATATGTTTATTGCCTTGCGTGAGACCAGTGGTCAAGCAAGTCCTTCGTCCTGGACTTGCAAATATCATGAGACTCGATCGTTAGAGCGAAGAATTGCCAAGGCGGATGTTTGCCATCTCAACCCTAGTGCCACCTAGCAAAGCGCTCTGGGTAATTTATATCCCTCGCCTCGAAAGCTTTCAGCCACTATCTCCTAGATCTAGTTACTGACGTTCTTATCTATGCTCGGGCTGAGATACGACGCCTAGCTCAATTTGGTCCCGGCCCGCCCCGTTCCCACGATGCCACACAAATTCAGGTCGGATAGCCAGTCTGTGTCTACTACCAATTCAAAAGTGCAATACCCGACCTTATCAGCAAAGCAAGGATTCGTGGTATTGCACCGCAAGCCAGATATCCCACTTAGTTACCTTTTGACTCGGGGAATTCAGAAATTGAATAACATTAGAACAACCAGGCTCGCATCCCATCGCCAATATTGTTGCCCCAAGTTCTCAAACCAGCATGTCGTGAAACATCAACGCCCACCTTATTTTTTACTTTTATTGTCTTTTATCTTTTCTTTGACATGTCCATTATGGAAGGCCAGATCAAGGAATTGTCCGATCAACCAGACTCCAAATCCATGCCATCTTATGACCAGCGATATGTCGAGTCAGAAAAGACAGATGTGTGTGAGGGAGACACGGAGCCGCGCGAAACGCATGAAGTCTTCCAAGCCACGAGCGAAGGCGTGAACTTCCGTACGGTGAGCTGGCAGCGGGCGACCGTGCTGTTCCTCAAAATCCAGTTCGCCATGAGTATCCTCGCGGTCCCTTCGTCGTTGGGGGCACTCGGGGCTGTGGGGGGCGCGTTGTCTTTGGTGGGATGGCAGGCGCTGAATACGTGTATGTTGCTTAATTCCATTCCCATTGCTCCCGTAGTATTGTGGACTCAACTTTATATGGTTCATTTTTGTTAATGATGAGATCTTCAGATACGGCAATTGTGCTAGGCGAGTTCCATAATAGACACCCGGAGTGCCACAGTACGTTTATAAGCCATTCCAAAGCGCGGTAGAAGACATCGTGCTGACATCGAAACCTTTCAGCCCTCGCCGATATGTGCAGCCTACCTCTCGGCAGGTTCGGGAGAGAGCTGCTTGGCGTCATGATCCTCGTGGCACAAGTCCTCATCGTCGCCGCCGGTCTGGTCTCCATCTCCACCGCACTCAACGCCCTGTCCAACCATGGCGCCTGCACGGTGGTCTTTACCCTCGTGGCCGCCATCCTCGTCACCGCCTTCTCCTCTATCCGCACATTTTCCAAGCTGGGCTGGCTGACCTGGATCGGCTTCATTACCTTTGTCATTGCTGTGTTGATCTTCACCGTGGCCGTGACGCAGCAGGATCGGCCAGCCGCGGCGCCATCGACGGGTGACTTTGAGCTGGGGTACACGGCGATCGCGTATCCCTCCTTCGCTGTAGGCATAACGGCGACATTGAATATCTTTATCAGTGGATCCGGGTCGTCGATGTATCTGCCCATCATTTCGGAGATGCGCCGACCAAAGGACTATCCCAAGGCCGCGCTCGTCGCTGGAGTCTTGGTAGGCGCATTGTATCTCTCACTCTCGCTGGTCATATATCGATATTGTGGCCAGTGGCTTTCCTCGCCAGCATTCGGCTCAGCCGGCCCGCTGTTCAAGAAGATCTCCTATGGTGTCGCGCTGCCTGGGCTTGTTATTGGGATAGGAATCTATAGCCATGTTGCTGCCAAGTATCTCTTCGTCCGTGTGCTACGAGACTCGAAGCACCTACAAGCAAACACAATCACTCACTGGGCTACGTGGCTGGGCATCAATATCGTCCTGGGAACGCTGGCTTTCATTGTGGCCGAGGCTGTCCCCATCCTCAACTACCTGCTTGCGTTGGCTGGGTCCTTGTGCTTTGCTCCGTTTAGCTTGATTTTCCCCGCTATCCTTTGGCTGTACGAGTTTGCCTACTTCAAGCAAGGGTCACTCAAGCAGAAAATCATCTATGGTGGCCACATCCTTATTATTCTGATCGGGGCTTTTCTGGTCATAGGCGGAACGTAAGTCACACTCTTGATCGGTTTCCCTTCCAGCCCCTTTTTTGAAGGTACCAAATGCGAAATTTCCGAGAGGAGATGCTGATACAGAAATTAGATACGGCGCAGCTGTCTCAATCCAAGAAGCCTTTGCTTCTGGGGCTATCGGTGGCGTGTTCCAATGTGCGGATAACTCAGGTTCGACGAGCTGAGTTGCTTGAAGTTGGAATGAGTGACTGAGACTGGACCTTGCGAACAAGGCGTATTATCTTGGCTGATGCATCGAACAATGCAGCATCCGAAGATCCCTCATATCATTGACGAGAAGCTCTAAGGAAGAATATGAAGAGTTTGCATTCAACTGTTGCAATAATAATCAATTCGCATTGTTCCTAGCGCATATTTGTGTGTATAGGGCCGAGTTGAAATCCCTAGACCGTCGGGTTTATTGGACAGACTCAAGCTTGACTCTTTTCTGCGAAGGCAGCCATATTGCTGCATACAACATAATAGGAAAAGCCGAACTCTTAAACATTGACAGCGTCTAACATTTGGTATAGTCTTTGAAATATTCTATGAGTGAAAGAACCTCGCACACTGAATAGAGCTTACCAAAGTCATTATGAGACTCTGTAAGATCATTGACTTCCCTCAGCCTCGATCTCAGCCAATGTGCTGTCCCACACTCTCGCAATGTTGTTCTGATATATCCAACTCATATCCCCTCCTTCTTTGATTATCTTCGTCTTGACACGCTCCTCATCCGTCAGGCCCCCGGTGCCCACCTCCAGCTCAGCCAACTTGGCCGCTCTCTTCTTGGCCCCAGCGTCAAGATACTCGTACATGCGGTGGTAATACGGCACGCGTATTCGATTGAAGAGCTCCAAGGCCTTTTGTCTGTCATTTCCGGTATGTTGCAGAGCTTGGGCAATGATCCAACCGTCTTCCATGGCAAAGCCAGCCCCTGAACCGAAAGCACCCGAGAGCGCATGGGATGAGTCTCCTACTAGCACCACCTTGCTGTCCCAGTTTGTGAGCTGGTCCAGTTCAGGTCCAGCAAAAGCAGCAAATTCGCGCCAGTCGCCATTAGGAATCTTCTTCAGTGCGGCCTGAATCTCGGGCAGATATTCCTTTCGAAAGGATACCGGTTAGTAAAAATCTGCATGATGCTCCTTCGTCCTTTTCGGTGGCTGTACTTCCACTCACCTTGAAATGCCCCTCAACATGCTCATTAGTAACCGGCACGCCCCAAACCACCTTATCCGCCCCATGAATCTTGGGATCCTGATACTCTCTCGCAGCAATCTCTCCCAGCCCCTCGCCCACTGGCGAGAAGTATACATGGCTGGCCGGTAAATGCCACCAACCCGTGAGCCCGAACTTCTCATTCTGGTCTGTGAGGTCTTGAAGCGGCAGCAACGCGCGCCAAATCGTCGTGCCTGTGAAAGCAATCTGGTAGTCCGTCCAAGCGCAATCGCGCACCACAGAGCGAATGCCGTCGGCGCCCACCACCAGATCCGCCATCTCCGACGTGCCGTCCGTGAACGTTAGCTCGACGCCGTCGTCGCCCAGGTCCACAATCTTCTCCAGTTTTTTTGCGAGCTTGATCACGCCCTCCGGCACATGTGCCAGCAAGGCACTCTGCAGCTTGGTTCGCTGCGTGCGGATGGTCGGCCGGACCTTCCACGCCCCATGTGGCCACTCTGGGTCTCCCGGACGAGTATTCCGATGAAGTTCCTCTCCCGTCCGTCCGTTTCTGCAACATTATTACACATGTAAGCCTTGTTCTGATCTCTCCGAAGGGGGAAGTGCGAGAGGAGGAGTGGGGGGGGGGGAGGAAACAAACTTACACGTTCAGCACCACGTTACTCTGGTGGCCACTGACCAAAGTATCCGCCACGCCCAGCAGACTCATCACATTCCAAGAGTTCGGTCCGATATTGATACCTGCTCCCACTTCACGCAGAATCTTATCCTTTTCATAGACATGCACGTCCACATTAGGAATCTTGGAAAGGGCAATAGCGGTTGCGAGACCGCCTGGTCCGCCACCGACTACGGCGACGCGCAGAGTTTTGGGAGAAGGGGTGTTGCTGCCCATTTTGGGGTTATGGTGTAACTGCCTGATGAGGCTTTATAGTGCCGTGCCGGTTGAGATCTTTGTTGGTAAGATTAGACAGGTTCACGTAGGTAAGTAGTAGGCATCAATGTTAGCATGTGCTGAATTTGCCCAAGGTTTTTCAAGATAAAGCCCTAGCTCGTTGCTAACGCCATTGGAGAGGTAACGTATACATATGCACTCAAATACAGAGCTAGAATGACTGCCATAATAAAGTATATATTACAATTGCCTGACAAATCGTGAGGTTTGGAGGTGCCTTTCGGCAACCTCCAACCGTGTCGTCAGGGGCCATGCTAATTGCGTGCTTCCGCTATCAAGCACATCAAGCTGCACCGCGATGAGGACTTGCGCATGGAACTGCACAAAGACGGCGACTTGCGCATGGGATCAGGCCACATAGGATCGATAAGGCTCATTGTCCATTGCTCACTTTGCTATGCGAGAAAACTTCAAGTAGATTTGCTTCAGAAAGGAATCCAGAACGAGATAGCCCCCGCGAGTTGCCTGTATATCCAGCATGGAACGCCAAAGTCATGGGAATCGACCATAAATTGATTTCGAAACATGTGCGTGTAATTTGTCCCGACAAAGGAAAAGAATTATAATATCAATGCTGTATCCGCTATCAACAATCAAAGCTTGTGCAAATCCATGAGCTGAAGCATCGATCCAACCACCGAGTGGCCGGCCGTACATGACACTTCCGGATCTGTAGGCGTCTCAGCTCACCACAAATCCAGCAGTGAAGAAATGGGTATAAATCAAACGAAGGTCTCTTTTCATCAAAGTGGTCCCCCAATTCGCCCACCCACTTCGTGTTCTCGTCTGTTCCTAGCGCATGAACCCTCCTACTCACATCATGATTCCCCCTTCCCAGCCTATTGTGTGTATCGTTACGCATAACCCATTATATCGGCTTTGGAGTAGAAAACATGCTCATGCGCTGACTGAAAATTTGTGAGTTGGGGGAGAGCGGGGTGCTTTCGATGCACAAAAACATGATGCCCTCGCCAAGGCAATCACAGCTCATCTTTGATGTTTGGCATCGCCTCTTTCACTGCTTCGGTAGCGTCCGTCGCAACGCTAGCCACGGTGGAGGAAGCAGCACTAGCAAAGCTACCAGCTGTTGATGCAGCCGCGGCGTAGGCTCCAGCCAAACGGGAGTAGATGCTCTCGCTCAGGGTGGGCTCCTTACCAACGAGGAGCTCTGAGATAATGCTGCTCACAGCGATGTATTGCTTTGATGCCTCCTCTGACGCAACAGAGGCATATGAGCCCGCTGCGCTCGTGACAGTCTCAGCACTACCACCGACAGCTTCAGTCGCAGAAGCAGCATAGTCACCCACAGCGCTGTAAAGATTGTCGTACCACGCAGTCGGCTCGGGCTGGCCATACACCTGGGCACTGATCTGATCGACTATTGCGTTCCAGTTCTCAGAAGCAAAGGTACCCGCAGCGTCGGCAGCTGATGCAACGTTGTCATAACCAGCAGCTGCCACGGAGCTGGCATTTTCCCCAACGAGAGAGGCTACCGAGCCTGCTGATTCGCTGGCAACCGATGCCGCAGAAGAAAGCGTTCCTGCGAGGTCGGTTGGTGTCGGTGTCGCGGTGACAGAGCTCAAAGCACTCCCAGCCGCGGCTAGGAATTGTGAGTACCGTTCTTGGGCGACACCAAGACCAGCGTAGTAGTTGTACTGAGCATTTGAAAGCAGCTTTTGAACATTCTCCCCTGCCGCAGCAGTGACCGAAGCTAGAGACTCGCCTGCAACGGACGCGGCGGAAGACGCGGTTCCCGAAAGGTCGGTAGGAGTGGCTGTCGCTAACCCAATCGCCACCTTCGCAGATTCATATTGTGATGCAACCCACGCTTGGTTCTCACTCAACCTGGAGGCAGCAATGGACTCAACGTTAGCCCAGCCGGCAAAAGTTGGCAAGCTAGGGAAGGCATTCGTGGTCGTGGCCGCAAAACCACCAGTAGCGGCGCTCAATGCAGCATCGAGCCCAGAGCTGGCTTGAGCTACAGCATTACCGTACGCCGAAGTGACAGAAGCCAGGTATTGTTCATGCACTGGCTTAGGGGTCCCTGAAATTTGGGCCGAAACTAGCGAAAGTGCCTGAGAGTAGCGTTCAGCAGCTCCAGACATGGCGGCGGCGTAAGCTGAAGAGGCGGCGGAAGAAATTGTGGCCGGGACGTCGGACTGCATGGCTGCAATAATGCTGCCGACGGCTTCAAAGTTGGAGTCCTCGTCATCCAAAATGGGCTGACGACTTGGCACGGATTGTGCCGCCGCGCCCATGAAGGCAGGCTTGACAGAGGCCGTGGGCTCTGAACTTTGCTCATTAGCAGAAGGGATTTCAGTTTCGGACAGCACTGAAGCTTCATCAATTGGTAAGTCGACCTCTACTGGCTCATCAACCTTCGCAGGCTCAGTGGCCTCGGTAGTGTTGTCGACAAACACCGGAGTCTCCTCCAGAATGACAGTCGAAGCAAGGTCGGGCGTGTCCTGAGCTTCCTCAGGATCCTGGCCAGGAGCAACAGATGACGAAGGCTCCTCTGCGTCGCTCGAGAGGGATTCAGTGGCGACAGTGGTACTCTCGTCTGCGGTACCCTCCGCCTCAGTCTCAATCTGTGAGCTCTCTGCCTCTGCAGCTGCCGCCTTGGAAGCTTCCTCTGCAGCGGCGCGCGTCGCATCTGGATCGAACTCATCAGAATCATCGTGAGTCACGAGCTTCCAGCCAGAAACTTGTTTCAGGGAGCCCAGCTCTTTGACGGCGGTTTGTGCAAGGTTCATCGCCTGATTCTCTATGGCACGACCCGCATCCTCAGCGTCTTGAAGTCCCGGGTGATTGGTGATAAGGTCCTTCAGGTCGGTCTCCCACTCGTTGAAACGATCTTTAAGCAGGTGATACTTTTTCCAGTCTTTGTAGGTGACGCCATCCATCCAGGCCCACTTCATGCCAATCTTCTGCAAAGCCAAGTCGCGAATATTATTCAATATGTTGAAATGGTTTTCGGCAGCTTTTAGGACGGTGGCTTGCAGTTCCTTCTCGTAGTTGTCGGACCAGTCTCGGACATCCTGCGACTTGTCCTTGATCTCCAGTCCAGCTCGGCGAACGGCAGCGGTAATTTGCTCCTCGGCATTTTCAGGCGTTTCGGAACCAGCCTTGACTTGACTAATAATGGACTTGATATCGGTTTTCAAGCTCAGCAATTCCGCATCAATGGCCTTTTGCAGTGTCTCGACGAGTGACTTTCCCATGGTGTTAGCCTGACGGCTGATCATACGCTTCGAGATTTCGTCAACACGCTCATCGATTTCAATGGCACCTTCGTCTGCAGCCTGCGCATACTTGTCCTGCCAGTCTTTCAGATCCTGGGCAACGGTCTCCCGGGCATTTCTGCGTACGTCACTTTCGCCGGACACAACCTCCGGAGCAGTGACTTCATTTTCCTTGATTCTCTCCTCTATAGAATCGGACTTCACAGGTACATGCTCTGAGCTCGAGGCGACAGCATCTGCAGAGCTAGGTTCCGTGGAAGAGGTGTCGGCAGAGCTAGAGGCTGGCGTGGTGGAGGCTGACGGCAAAACGGAAGTGGGCTTAGTGACGGTCGAAGCAGCCTTCGCCGCAGTGCTAGATCAATGTTAGCTGCTACCCTGCGAGCTTGATCACAGGATACTACATACCTGGAGATGGTCTCGGCAACTTTCTGGGTATTGCTGGCATTGTGCCGGCCGATCCTCTGCCCTATCTTCACCAACTGAGGTTCGACATTTTGCTTGTAAAGAAAACGAAGCTGGGGCCAGACAGTGCCGTCAAGGAAGACAAAGGTGTTATTCCAGGCCCAAGCCAAGGTAGGAATGGCGGTCTCGGTCGTAAAGGTCGATGCTGCGGTATAACCCTGCTGGGCGTAAGGCTGGACAAACACATAGCTTGGCAGAAGGACCTCGTGGTAAGTCTGCAAAACATTCGTCCGAGCAATATCATAATATGGTGCGACGGCCGAAGAGACTTGTTCCACATGAGGAGCCAGAGTCTCGTCGTATTTGACCTTTGCCAGAGCCTGGTACTTGGTCAGCTCGGGCTGGACATTCTTCTCCCATTGTGCCTGGCCAAAGTCCTGTGCTTGCGCGACACGTGGACCGCCGTACTTGGTGGCATACGCCCAAGTCGGGGTCAGCACTTTCTGGTCAACTGTCTCGTAATATGGTCGAGCCAGCTCGACGTATGGAGCAGCATAGGTATCGTAATAAGGCTCGAGATGAGGCGCAACGCTGTGCTTTAATTGGAAGTATGACTTGCAAATACGCGGCGAGTCATCGTTACACTGGTCGAGCGTGGCAGGACATCGAAAGAGGACGGTGATGATAGAATACCAGGTGAAGAGCCTGCGCAGAAAAGTGGTCAGCATTGCCTTGTTTAAAATCCCAGAAGAAGCATGCTTCATTACCTGGCTACAACGCTGAAGGCCCAGGCTAGGAAGCCGGAGCTCTGTTTTGGTGGTGATTTCCTCCGGGGCTTGGAGGCATGACCGTTCATGGAAGAGGCCAGGCTTTTGACGCCGTTGGCGGGCTTTGCGGAGCCGTTGCTGTTGCCGTTTGCATTCTCCATGATGGAGAGGCTGCAGTCCTGAACCCAGGCTGAGCGATGGAGGAGGTGGTGTTGGGAAGACCTTTGCAGAGCTATGGAAGTGGAAAGTGATGCTGTAGAGAGACTCAATAAAGTTGTCTCAGCTACGTCGAGTCAGAATTGATCTGTGCGGTGGGCTGAGACACAAGAGACGCACTGGAGAGATAGCCTCTTGTTTGTGCCTGTGAAAGATTGAGGGAAAAGCTCTGACTCAAGCAAAGCAGGTAGACATGAAGTGAAGCAGCATGCCTGGTATCAAGAATGGTCTTTCAGCGACAATGTGGTGATGGGATTGCAATGAAGTAACAGAGAAATGATTGCCTGTTTTTCTTGCAAGGAAAACAAGCTAAGAGCATTGCTTTTGGTTGCGATAATACCGGATTGGACGGTCACTCAGAGAGGTGCAGGGGTGCAAGGTTGGACCAGCGGAAAATGAACAGTTGGGACGTCACCGGCATAGATTGCACAGTCCAACAGGCCTCTTAGGCTTGGGGGCGGGGGGCGGGAGGGCATGTGGGGAACCGTTCTTGACGGGCACAGGCCACAAGGGAACCTTGCAGGTCCAGAAGTCTTCAATCTTTCCGGACTGTTTATCATTTAAGCTCGTGGGGGCGTAGGTACCCAGACACTTGGGACAGGGCAGGGGAAGAAGAACAGATGCAACAGCCAGACAAATGTCGTCTCAGCTTTCGGCATGCCATGCAACAAAAGTTTCTTTCACCAAATCACCTGTGGGATACGTTTGAAGTTGCAGAGGCTGAAGGCACACAAATGCTAGCACATGGTCTCTGCATCTCATCTTGTCCTAGGTATTTGGATGCCAAGATGTACTACTGAAGCTGGGGTTCAGCCCCACTGCAGGACAACGTCATTAGGACCATGAATCCGGTATCCTCTCGAGCATGTAGGTATTGTATCCCACCTATGCCTAGCACTGCAGTCCTCCTAGTGAGACAGATGATTCACCCCCATCCTCATCTGGTGATCCATATTATATCAGATCCATATGATAACTTATCTAACATACCATCAGATGGAGGCAATTTGACCTGAGCATGGAGGATGGGTGCATCATCATAGTATCTACCATGTATGAAAGCTAAGTTATCATCTTGCGGTAGCCGTGACACCAAATGATAAAGCTCCAGCATGCTTTGTGCTAATTTTGGCCTGATGCTCTTGTCACTGCTGGAAGTTGTCGGCAAGGACCAAAGTCTCAATCTTGCCTAGCTCGCATAGGACCTACTTCTGGCTCTATCTTTTCTACCTGTCCTGGGTACCGGTGTTCTTCTTTCAGTCTGCCTTTATCTGCTAAAGAGGCAACCTAGATACCTGACCTCTCAAAAATAAGAAGGAAACAAAGGGTCCTGACAACCCATGGATGGCTGTTGTGTAAGTTGTTGCGGGCTAGCCAAGTCTTGTCATTTTATTCATTATATAGTATAGGACAGAGCCAGATGGACAGCCAACATGTTGATTATCCAGCTTGACTTTTCAATTTGGAGCATTGAGGATGCCATGATCATATCTTCTGTGAGGGGAGGATATACTGCTGGCAATGAAGAAGGCGAGTCCAAGATTAGATAAATCACGGCTGCGTTTCCGAAGTCATGTTCTTGATCCCTGCATCAATAAGTTTCCCGAAAGCCCGGAGTTAACCGCTTTCCTCCGCCAGCATGCGTGGATCTCGAACCGCAATCATCCCCCTCGGCGTACCGTAAGCATAAGTTCTCGTCTTGTACTGAGTAATCAAAATCTGGCGGGGCTGATTCTAATCCAGATGTAGACAGAGAGACCTTGACGTATATCACCCAAGCCACCAGCTGGACCACCCTCAACCTAGACACTTTGTGCATTGAGGGTGCTACGCAGTCTGACTAAGCATAGCGTCTTCGCTTCGACGTCAGCGCCAATTCGCGACCTTTTTCCTCTACATCAAATTCTCGAGATCGCCCAACACAGATCCCTTCGACCCCCTTCCTACGGTCTACCCTACAGTGTGCCTTTTCCCCCGACACCCACACTATACAAGTGCCCAACTACCGCCGAGTACAGAATAAGGCTGACGACAAGCCTGTGATCCTATGAGCATCCCGTAACCAGTCCCGCTCTCCCTCTGGGGCTGTCGCCCCTCAGATTAGCACGCGACGACATGGACGAAGATTACGCAGCTGAGGCAGCGGCCTTGGGTCTGGGTCATATACATCGACGGGCCTCTGCCCTCGACTCGGATGCTGCAGGCACATCACACTACCCGGCGCCTTCAAAAGCTTCATCTGCGCAAGCACAAGACACGAGTTCTCAGACCGATGCCGATACCTGTCGAATATGTAGGGGAGAGGGCACCACAGACGAGCCTCTTTTCTATCCTTGCAAATGCAGCGGCAGCATCAAATACGTTCATCAGGACTGCCTGATGGAATGGCTGTCACATTCTCAAAAGAAGCACTGCGAGCTTTGCAAGACGCCGTTCCGCTTCACCAAACTCTACGCACCCAACATGCCCAAGACAGTGCCCTTCCACGTCTTCATAAGCCACATGGCCAAATACATCTTTCGCAATATCTTGGTCTGGGCCCGCGCTGCTCTCGTCATCATGGTCTGGCTGGTTTGGGTGCCATATTTGATGCGCAGGGTCTGGTCGGCTCTTTTCTGGATTAGCGACGAAGGGCTGACCCCTTTGTTTGGTCGACCGGATGCAACACCCTTGACGGCCCCTGCTGCATTGGCTTCTGTTGGAGACACCTGCCCATCCAGCCCTCTGCTCGCGCAGCAGACGGCTACTACAGGCGCCTTCTCGGCTATCATGAGTTCCATGCCCAGTAACCCGACCTCACAGACAACCGCATCTCTCTATGGTATAAACATCACTACCGACAATCCTCTGTCAAATATTTTGTTGAATTTGTTCCTGTCGAGTTTCTACATGGGCGGCACAGGCATACGAGATAATGCCTCGGCCGTTCTTCAGAATGTCACAGCCCCGATTCTCTCGCATCACCCTTCCCTCCTGAGTGAGGTCAAGTTCTTGCGGAAGCTGTTGTTGGCCTCGCCGGCTCTAGGCGGTTTTGTCATTGACGTTCTGGAGGGTCAGATTATCACAGTGGTCGTGGTAATTTGTTTCATTTTGATCATTCTCGTGCGGGACTACGTTGTGCAGCAGCAGCCGGACATCAACATGCGCGCCGCTTTTGCTGCTGCAGATAACGCAGCGCCTGTTGGGGACGCAGCTCCGGCTGAATTGCCAGCGGAGGCTCCGATGCTAATGCAGCTGGATCCTACTGTTGGCTTGGCCGCAAACGATATCGATCATCTTGCTGGACCAGAACGCGAAGACGATGAGACGAGCATGCAAGCGGTAGATGGAGACAGTGAAGAACAGGATGCTCTGTGGTCCTCGAATTTTCCCACCAGCGCCGGGCCCGCAACACAGCAGCGAAGTCTTGCTGATGCAGATGCCAATGGCCGCCCCGACAGTCCCACAGCGAACGTCCAGCATAATGATAATCCAAGTCCTACTGCGGAAAAGTACGTCAGGATATGGCGGGAGGCACATGGGGATGCGGAGCTGGCTCGTGAGATTGCACTCCGGGAGGACGTCGGGGAGGAGCTGGCCTACTATTTGAACATAGGCCAAGCACGGGCGTCCCGACACCAAGCCGACGTGGCAGGTCAGGAAGTCGAGGAGTCCGCTCGAGAAAAGGGACGTACAGGATCGGAATGGGACTGGCCAGAGGAGGAGCAACAGCATTCTGACAAAGGAAAGAATGCGGTGAAATACGAAGGATCGGATGCCGCAGGAGGCCACATACAAACGTCTAGGCCACGGTCTGCCACAGACGGACCACAGACGATCGGAGGCGTGAATCCGTTGGCTCACAACAATTGGTCATTCTCGGATGCTCCCTCAGAGGCTCCTCGTCCAGGTCCGGCTGCGGACCTCCCTGGCCCTTCTCGATGGAGTTACATAACACCACCTTCTAGTACGCTGGCTGAAAGTGCATCATCAAGCCAAAGTGGTCGGACACCTAGCTCCTCCGATCATGACGACCTGAGTAACGCGGCAGGCGCTTCTCCACAAACTGTGCTGCAAGACACAGAGACTCCTCGAAATGGTGGCCAGACTGAGAACTGGGAGGCTTTTTCAGACATTGATACGCAGATCGAGCCGTTGCAGGATACAGAAGGGGTCGCAGGTGCAGACAACCAACAGAATCCACCTGGTGGCCTTGCCCAGCGCGTAGCTGATTTTATGTGGCGTGACGTGGAAGCCATACCTTTACATGAACTTCCTCCACTTCCTGATCCAGCAGATGATTTCTTTGACCATGACCAGGAAATCATGATAGCTGGAGGGGAGAATCCGTTGGAAGATGCAGAGGTAATGGCTGCTGCAGCGGCTGCTGGAATTGATGCCGAGGCCGAAGCAATCGAGGATGCTGAGGACCTTGAGGGAATCCTCGAGCTGCTCGGTATGCGTGGACCTATCGCTGGCCTTTTTCAAAATGCTTTATTCTGTGCATTTTTGGTAACCATCACCCTCTTGACGGGTGTGTTCATCCCGTATAACTTGGGAAGGCTTTCTATATGGCTTGTTGCGAACCCAATTCGTCCAGTTCGCATGGTCATCAGCCTATCAAAGACAGTTCAAGACTTGGCCATGTTGGCGCTGGGCTTCGTGTCTACTTTGGCCCTAGGCTGTTTGAACGGCATCATCTCCTTCTTCCGACCTGACACACCACAATCAGAGATGGTCAGGAATTTGGTGCAGAGATCCTGGTCCTTGATGGAGAATGCTGGCGGAAGTCTCCGGGACAGCGGCGTAACCGACTTCTACCTGATCTCCACTGACGAGGTACGCAATTTCTCCATTGTGAGCCATGCTGCTTTACTCTCGATCAAGAGCCAGGTAGCCATGGTTATATCCACTATTGTCGAGAGCCTACTTTTCGTCTTTGGTGGAGACTACCCAAACAAAGCAGCAATCATTTTCTCGTGGATGAGCTCAGCATATGCTCTGGTATGGAACAGCCTAAAAGACCTCCCAAATTTGATCTCAAGCTCGTGGGTCATCGACCTCGGCTCACCTGAGACTGTGGTGTATTTGGATCCCGCACTGGCTTCATGGAGCGCCATGGACCGTCTCTGGGTGATTCTGGGAGGATATGTAGCCATGTGTGTCATCACTGGGCTTTATTTGGGTCGTGGAAGCCCCATTGCTGGACGAATTGGTCAAGAGTGGGAAACAACCATCATTGAGCTCCTGGTTCAAGCCAGTGGTGTCATGAAGGTCATCCTCATAATCGGCATTGAGATGCTCGTGTTTCCTCTTTATTGTGGGCTACTTCTTGATATCGCCTTACTTCCGCTCTTCGAGGATACGACCATTATGTCGCGGATGATGTTCACCGTCAACTACCCCCTCACCTCCGTATTTGTGCATTGGTTTGTCGGTACCGGATACATGTTCCACTTTGCTCTATTTGTGTCCATGTGCCGTAAGATTATGCGCAAAGGAGTGTTGTGTGAGTTATCCCACGCGCATATGTCAAGTCGCTCTTCCAACTAACATCTCTTCCAGACTTCATCCGTGATCCCGATGATGCCGAATTTCACCCCGTCCGCGACGTCCTCGAGCGAAATGTCACGACGCAGCTTCGCAAGATCCTTTTCTCGGCTTTCGTCTACGGTGCACTGGTCATCGTGTGTCTTGGTGGTGTGGTCTGGGCCCTGTCGTACGGATGCCGGAACGTTCTGCCTATTTACTACTCGTCGAACGAGCCTGTCCTGGAATTCCCCATCGACCTCCTCTTTTATAATTTCTTGATGCCACTTGCAGTCAAGTTCTACAGACCGAGTGACGGTCTTCACGCTATGTATACGTGGTGGTTCCGAAAACTCGCTCGGGCTTTGCGTCTTACTTGGTTTCTCTTCGGCGAACGCAAAATTGATGAAGAAGGCACCCTCCTCTTGACCCAGAATTCACCGGCTAAGTTGGTGCCTTTGCCAAGGCGCATATTCCTACAAGTTGACGGCCAGCATGTCGTTCCAATGACTTGGTCAGATACGTTTGACGGGGGCCACTCGAAACCAGCGCTCCCCATTAGCCGCGACGAATTGAGATCCCTAGACGCGGACAAAATGCATCTGGTGGAGACGGGAGAACTTCTACCTGATGGTCGATTCGTCAGAGCACCAGCCTCGGATCAGGTCAAGATACCCAAGGGTCAGCGCGTATTTTTCGAGGTCAACGCTCACAATGAGAGACGAGATGGCAAACTCGATCATTCGGCCACGGACATCTATTCGACGAACGCATATCAGTTCGTATACATCCCTCCCAACTTCAGACTACGGGTGTTCCTCTTCATCCTCTTCATATGGATATTCGCCGCTTGTACCGGCGTGGGATTTACCATCATCCCACTTATCTTTGGCCGGACGATGTTCCGACTGTTCATTCCTGCTTACGTCCGGACGAACGACATTTACGCATTCAGCATTGGGATGTATATCCTAGGTTCTGCAGCTTACTTCGCATTCCGCATCAGAGACACCTACCACAAAGTCAGGGACTGGATGCGCAACGCCGCCTCTGGTCTCCTCGACCAAGAGAGCTTTCGTCGGGCTGCTGCTATAGCAACCCGTGCAGCAAAGCTCATCTACACGTATTCCTTCCTCCTTGTGCTCTGTCCCTTCATGGTGTCCAGCCTCATGGAGCTTTACATCCTCATCCCGCTCGACACTTACATGTACGGCTCTGTTGTTCCCACCAGCTCCGACGCCGCTGTCGAACCACGACATACGATTCGCGTGATGCAATCTTGGACGATTGGCATCATCTATCTGAAGCTTGCTGCTCGCTTTGTAGTCCACTGGCATCGCGACAGCCGCTAGCCGCCGCCACGCGTGCAATCCTGCGTCGCGGCTGGCTTGAGCCTGACGTCAAGGTCTTGACCCGCGCCTTTGTCGTTCCTGGCCTATCGCTCTGGTGCGCGGCAGTCTTTGGTCCGCTCATGCTCGCCAAGACGGCTATTTGGTACAATGCGGGCGCAGAAGTCGCCAAATCCCTCGATGACGCGTCTGCGGTGCTGGTGTACCGGTTCTGCTTCGCAAGCGCGCTACTTTGTGCCATTGCGCTGACCATTCTGAGGAGTATCTTTGGGGTGTTCCGCAGCTGGCGGGTGAGGATCAAGGATGAGGCGTATTTGATAGGGGAGAGGCTGCATAACTTCAGCAGCCCTCAGCAAATATTACTGGATCGGGAGAGAGAACGGCGTCGAACAAGGGTAGGGTTCGAATGAGAGCCTGTCGCTTTGGAACAGTCGGCCTGGCTGTGCTCTGAAGCGAGGCACGAGACCATTCCCCCCCCCCCCAGCGTATTGTGTGTATCACTACCGGGTGTATGGAGCCGCGATACTTGGTGTGGCTACTCAAGTTGCCATTTTTTCTATAGCGCGCATTACAGACATTTTGCTTGGTTGTCGTCCAGTTGGGAAATTCAATGACTGAAACCTGGATTAATAATTCCAGGTGACTTGGGTCTACATGCTCTTGGACTCTTCAACTGCGTTGTTGGGTGAATGAGGGTAGAACGTGGCCCGTTACTCTAGTGTAGCCAACCTATAACAACTACAGAACTTTTCGATTAATCGTTCTCAAGCATCGACCGACTGATTGGCCCTGGCTTTGGCTGAGGCCTGTATCTACCTGCGCGAAAATATGTAGCTCTGAACCTTGGGACAATCATGATTGTTAGCCAACGCACTGGTGTATACAGAACGGCAGATGCAGTTGAGGTCAACTAGCCATGGTCCAATGTGGCGGCAGCTAAGTACAAGCAAGAAACCTACTATGAATATAAAGCTATTCGTGGTAACACCGTGACCAAAGCGATGAACATCAGTATTCTGTACTTCAGCCTCTGCAGAATGGGTTCACTTCATGAAAGCAATAGGCTGGTATCAACTTGAAGAAGTTCCCTACAAATCTACAGAAAGACTGCCTTCCATCTAAATATCGACTATGAGAAGACGCAAGATGCGCGATCTCTGCTGCGGTCTGAATAGGAGCCAGTAACAATAGATGACTAGAAATTGCTTCCACTCCTGTACAGCATCAAACTTCCCATCTGTTTTCAAGAGTCCCTCGGTCAGAAGCTAGCGCTTAGGCATTGTACTGCGTATCTCCGCAGACGTCCCGGCGTCAAAAATGACTTTGATTTCAGGGGCAATTTGGGCCCTGCTAGACACAAACTTCCGCGAAAGACAAAAGAATATTAAAGGGGCGCAGCATTTACAATCAATATGCCTTGACATTTATTAAATCCGCTGGCCGCGCGGCAGTGGCGGGCAGGTACTGCGGTGGCTGAGACGCTGGGCCTAGGGTTTCCACTGTGGAGGAGAGACAAGACTTTTCGAAGTGAATGGCTTCACCGAGGCCAAATTACAGGAGGTTACACTCTCCAAGGAGAATGCGGCCTGGGTTTGTTGTAGATATGGTTGCGGGCGGGTGGACGTTCCGAGGAGTGGATGGCAGGTGTTCTAGCCCGACGATACTTTTTTGAGAAATGGGGAAAAGTGAGGCTTTGGCAGGTGGTCTAGCCTTGGCGACTCGCAATTCATATAGAATACCACTAGAGTCCGAGTCATCACAAGACGCTCGGGGCAACGAGCGGAGCGGAGTGAAGCTGCTCGACGTCAGTAGTTTGTCTGAAGGACTGCCAAGAAGATGCACTTGATGCCTGTGGACACCGGTCTAGTAGGGCTGTATTCAGTTGTCGTGATCCCGAAACCACTTTATGACATGGCTCATTCTCACAGAGAGCCTCCAACAGCTTTTTACATCAGCATTCTCGAGCCAGATATCAATACGAGAGAAGAAGAGGGAGGTGTAGTGCCATATTCAATCAGTAGTATGAAACACTGAATGTTATTTACTTATCAACAATGGACTCTACTTCCAACGAATTCACTCATGAAATTGATGCCGCTGTCAGACTGTCAGTTATCAGTTCAGTATTGGCCTGTAGTGAACGGCACAAGTGCCGACCAAAAGACGACGCACGCAGTCGACTGGTTCCTAGATTCTAGATCACAGCTTTACTTTTTGAAACCCAGCGTTTTCTCTTGAAAGTGATCGCCTTCTACTTCATAGCTTATAGAGGATCAGGCCCTCAACTAGTGCCTCTTCTACCTTTCGTTGGAACCCTAGTACCTTTTGGTGTGAGGACCAGTGTTACACAATGCGCGCCAACCTCTCATGCTGTGCCCAACATCGAACTGCGCTTTGATGAGTCACGGGGAAGATCCTGTACTATTGAGCGTATTGGTAGGGAATCCATTGAAAGATGCGCTCAGTCCTCCCAGAGCCAATCAGTCCGGGAGTTCAGCATGATTACAAAAAAAAAAAAAACCACGGCCCTCGATTCTTGTCTCTCTTGGCATGTGTAATTTGACCATTGTATTCCACAATGCGTTTTAGCTCACTGCCGCTGGCGCCTTTGTTCGTCTACGGCTGGCTTATCTGGGACAAGAAATTCAGCAACAAGAATTGGGATGATGATAGGCGTCTGACGTCTGGTGTTCGTATTTGGACGGATACTGTGTGGGTGTTTCGCGGTGGATCCCCCCAAGAGTTCAGGAGACGATTCCGTAACAACCCGACCGTACTTTGTTGGTTCTGGATGATTACTACTTCTCCTGCCCAGGCTCGCTAAAGCTTCACAACTTTACAAATTTATATACTTTGGAATGCGGCCACCTTCAGCTTTTATAGTAGATGTTGCGCAGCCTCTTACGCGCGCCATGACGAAAAATGGAACCCAAGGCGACCAGGAGTTTGAGCCAGCCCACTCAATTGTTGTGAATCTACCCAGGTACACTTGGCTTTGATTCACATTCTTTGCAATTCCTCAAAGCTTAAGCAGGAAAGAAAAATCAAAACCAGGAATAGAGACTGCCTTGTTGGAAAGACGTGCGGCGCCTGGGGTGTTTTTTTTTTCTCTTCTTTTTTTTTGTGTTGTTGTTTCCAAATTCTTCTTTGGTGGCGCAGAAAAAAAACAAGACATACGGAGTAATGCTCGCCGGCTGCTGGTTCATTAACCCTGCAGAGCGGATTCGCGCCAAGGACTGAAAAGTACCTGGGAAGCTGACCGGAGAATTGGCATCTTGGCATCCAAAAAGTCCAAACTACCAACTATACATTGCGACCAGGGCAGACTCGCCACCAAAGCGTAGGTGTGATAAGTCCATCTGAATTACGAAGATGAGTCGAATAGGGGGCGGTTTTGCGACTGCACAGAGTATTCCATGGTTCAGGAATGTTTTTGTATAGCAACGGGGATTTGCAGCTGAAGTTTACCTTATCAATGCCACCTAGTCCCATCTTCGAATTCAAGCCAAAAGGGGGGGGGGGGGACATAGCAACACAGTGATACAGCGGTCGAGTCAGAGATCCCGACATATCCACGCAAATAGGTCTTCACCTTGACTCTCAAACTTGTCTTGGAAAATGGGACTTCACAACGCACCAACTCGACATATTTTTAATATGCCCAGGTATGTGATCAAATATTCCCCGTCTTCTCACGCGAGACATGTCGAAACCTTCTCCTCCTGGCCTCACGAGTTGCCCAGAACACCAAAACATTTCATCTTGGTGATTGTGATGTTCGCTAGAGGCAATCCGTATCAGCCCAGTTGCGTGAAACTCATTGGCATGTCTTTGTACACCTCCTTGAGTCCTTCGAGGGGGCTCCACCCAGCTGCCGAAGCTCAGAAAGAGATTCCCAGATATACCATGCACTTGAAACCAAGAATGAAGCTGGAAATATGTTCGGCAGGGTCGTAGATCAGAATTTCTTCGCAACCATCTCAGAACGTTTCTGCATTCCCGTAAGCAACATTGTGGCCGATTTTCATGTCTGCTTGAGAAGGTAACGAGATAGTGGCGTGATCGGTGATCACACTGGGTAGTAACGTAGACCCATTCCCGAAGCTCCCAAAATTACAATAAAAGGAAGCTACTACCATGTATGTTACAGCCAAGTGAGGCTCAATCTGATGAACATCTCATCGTGAACAGTTTGCAACATATCTGCCGGCACTAAGGTCCGGGTGTTTCTTCTTCCAAATGCGGTGTGTCCAGTGTATGTGGATTCGCTATGCAAGCTGGAAACCGGAGCCATCAGTCACCGGCTATTGTCGATCACTGCATTATGGACCGGAGAATGAATCTTGAATTCGTTCACAGATTGCTCAAGCTCTCATTGGGCTGAAGTCGAGTCCTATCATGATTCTGGGATACTGTCCGAGTGGGTCTGCTTGTTAATTAGCATGTATCTTATGGACAGCTTCCATCTGAAGACGCTCATCTGTAGCATCCCGTCTTCGCATCATTATACGTTAGCCCTTTGGCTATCTGACAGCCTGGCCTTCATTTCCTGTAAAGTTGTGTCTATGAAGTTGGCAAATTGTCGAGGTAAAGCTAGTCAGCCAAGCTTCTTGGTGGCATAGTCGATGTCTAAAGAATAACAGATCGTCGATGTAAATCTCAATACTACTTGGGAATTTGAAAAGGAAATAACACAATCGTACTGCGTGTGGATTAATTAAGAGCTTCGGAGTCTGATACTCCATTTTGGTTGACTACGTAGGTGATATGGTACTTGTACAGATATTGAAACAGGATTTTTGTATACCTGCCTACCTAGGCAGGTACCAGTCAATGTCTTTTGATCAATACCCCGTCACTATTCAGGCGTCCCTCGATGCCAGAGGCCATCGTTCTGGTATTCTACTTGGAATGGATCTGCAATGCATCTGTACCATAAAACTGAAGACTTGGGACCAAGGCCAGGTCTTGAAGCCCTGCTATTTGGCGAATATGCGACATGGTGACAGCAGCGGCAAAGCATAAGAAACAAGGTCGCCGCCTGTTGAGATTCCGGACGAGCGAAGATCGTGAAGCGCCTAGTTAACCTATTATGGCATGGGAACCACGGCTTGAATAGCTTGGCAGCAGCTACGCAAGATAACACGAAGGGATCTCCTGTGTTCGAGCCTGATCTGGCAGTCTGTTTAAACGAGTTTCGTGATGCTGATGCGCGCCTACTATTATTAATGTTAGGTAGCTGTGCACAAATTCATTCTTAATTTGGCTTGGTCTAGACGCTTGACCCCCACATAGGCATATGAGCGGCTCTACCCATGAGGGTCTTGGCACGTTGGCACACCTGCCAGACTATCTAGGCCGGCCCTTGGCTCTTACGGGGGCACGACACACAGCCGCTGTTCATACCAAGATTCATGTGCATATTGCCTCTCACGATGGGATCCGCGTGGCGCCGAGGATTGAACAAGATCGAAGTCTTTTTGAGAGAAAAATTGAACAAGTAAGAAAAACTTGAAAAAATCAATAAAAAAAAAATCGAAAAAATTGGAGCAAGCGGTTTGCGACTCATCAACAGCATTCCGGACCCTACCGGCATAAGCATATGAAATTGACGGGGGGGGGGATAAACAATCTAAAAGGCTACTGTTCCGGTTGGCCACAAAGTCTCGACTAGGCCGGACGTGCATGTTTCAATCCAACGAGCCGACGCGCCTACCCGTTCGCCGATGTCTTGGCCTTCTATTTTGAGCCAGAAGTAACAGATGCTGTTGTTGAGCCTCAAACCCCCGTGCAGACCCACCAGCACTGTGCTGTTCCACGTCTCTCTTTTTTTGCTGGCTGCCAAGCGGCCAAGCCGCCGAGCCGGCTTGTGTTCTTGTTGCAGGTGCACAGAGGTCGAGACGAGCACGGAACCCCCGAGCCTGAATCGTTGCCATTTTTTTTTTGTTGTGCTTTTGTTGTTGTCTTTTTCATCAGCTTTTTTTGTCGAGTGGCAAAACCAAGCGGACCCGCGAGAATCATGGCCTCTGCCGCCACCACGTTACAAGATTTTATGCGCACCGACCGTTGTCACTGCTCTGTGCGATGGGGATAGCCGAAATCTCTGTGTTTGTGTGTCTACATATGTATGTGTAAGTAGCACCAAGCTAGTATGGCCCGAGACGTCATCCAAAGCAAGGCACTTACTTGGTGTAGCGGGCGGTCGAATTAGGGAACTCAATCTGCTTGTCAAATCCTTGGGTGAGGCTCAACCGCCCTTGGCAGATCTGGGAAAAGAGAATCTCTACTGCCATGTCAGCCACACATTGCCACTGGTCTGATCGCAAAGCATGGTAGTCCGGACATTCATCCCATCTAGCCATCTGGGCATGTAGTCCCGACTTGCCTGACCGCGGAACCCAGGCCGCCCTCCCAAGTATCAAAGTACTTATGGTACTTGCGGTACACAACAAGGAATGCCCAACATGAAGGCCCCCACTCAGAATGTTCCGAATATTGGACCTGAAGCTCCTATCGTTCCTGTCTACCTACCTACTACGAACCTGCCAGTGCGCGTCAATCTTGGCGATGATGCCTCATCACAGCCTCAAACCTCTTGGCCAGCCGGCCTCGAAAACGAACCGGCAGTCCAGTCATGAGTTGAACCATGCCGCGTAAAACAAATGGATCCGACTTTCCTAATCCGGCCAATGGCAGGCTCTTCTGTTGCACTATCGCCTTCCACAACCAGCAAATTAACCCCTGAGTTCCACTGTACAACAACCAGCAACACGATAGCCTTGGCTCATTGGATCGACATCGATCATTGGGACCACAGGGATCTCAAGAAATGACTGTATAAACAACCATGCATCTTTTGTACAAGTACGGGATTTGGTGCCCAACTAATTTTTTTTGTGTTGGTTAAAAGATAGACATATTCCTTCCTGACTGGCATCTGGTGGAAATTAGGCTGGTCCCTAGCAAAGAGGTTGAGTCTCTTGTCTACAACTTTTCATTTACCCCGTCAACGAACATTGCCATTCTGGGCATCATCACATCATTAAAACTATATATCATATACAGCAACTGTCATTTCACTCACTCAATACCCACACAACTTTTTTCTTTATGGTCAACAGTAAGAGCTCGGTAATCGACCCAGGAAGGCAACTTTGTTTGCTCGAACAAGCAAGATGGATACAAGACGAGACCCGATGGACAGACATTCTGGTCTAAGGCCAGAGAACATCAACCTACAAGACATGCATATTCCTCCAAGTCGATTCTCTCTCAACTCGCCGCAAGACCATGATCACAGCAATGACAGCACTCGAGTGTCAACGCCGGACCAAGAGCACGATATGGAGAAGCAGATGGGCCATGATGTCAAGGTCTACGAACAATCTCATCAACAACAACACCATCACACGGATCCCTACGACCCTAATCGCCCAAAACTCTCACTTCGACAAAGACTCAGGCATTTCACCTGGGCATGGTACACGCTCATCATGAGCACAGGAGGCCTCTCACTCCTCATCTTTGCACAACCTTTTCAATTTCCTGGTCTGAGGCAGATTGGCCTCGTCGTCTACATCATCACTTTGATTCTCTTCACCCTTGTGACCGGATGTTTGGCGACCAGATTCTTCCTCTACTCCGGACAGTTCAAAGCATCCATCACACACGAACGCGAGGGCTTTTTCTTCCCGACCTTCTTCCTCACCCTCGCCACCCTCATCACATCGACCTACCGATATGCCGTCCCGCCCGGTGACACACACCTCAACTGGGGAATCCAGGTGGCCTTTTGGAGTTACATGGTCGCCACAATGGCACTCGCCATTGGACAATACAGCTACGTTTTCCGTGTGCACAACCTCGAAGTCAGGACGATGATGCCCACTTGGATTTTGCCCATCTTCCCCATCATGCTCACAGGCACCATCGCCTCGGTCATCGCCGACACGCAACCCGACTCGATCTCACCGGCGATTGTCTACAGCGGGCTCGCAGCACAGGGTCTGGGCGTGAGCGTCTCCTTCATGATGTACGCACACATGGTTGGTCGTCTTATGTCTTTTGGCCTTCCCAGCCGCGAGCACCGTCCCGGTCTGTACATGAACGTGGGACCCCCGGCCTTCACCTGCCTTGCTTTCATTGGCATGGCCAACGGACTTCCCGATACTTTCGATCTCGATGGCGACAGCATCATTGATGTCAAATTCATCCGCCAGATGTCTGTGTTGGCTGGAATCTTCCTGTGGGGATTGAGTCTTTGGTGGTGGGGCGTCGCCACCATTGCGGTTCTCTCGAGCAGACCCAAGTACTTCCACTTGGGTTGGTGGGCCAGTGTCTTCCCCAACACAGGCTTCACACTCGCCACCATTACAGTTGGAAAGGCACTTGGTAGCAATATCGTCTCAAGCTTTGCTGTGTTCATGTCCATCTGCCTATTGATAACTTACTTCTTTGTACTGTACCACAACGTGCGTGCAGTGCTCAAGCAAGAAATCATGGGCCCAGGTCTGGACGAAGATGTGGTTGATCACTAGAAGCCTAACGGCCCAAAGTTGGGCGAAGCGTTGATTCAATCTTCTGGCATGGTGTTCTGGGATTTGAGATTTTTTGGGAACCTAACAACCAGTAAAAGACTGCTTGTTATTTTTCCCACCTTTGAATTTGTTTGGCGTTGGTAGACGGTTGGTTTGTGTGCTGTGGGAAGAATTGCATCCCCGTGGCCAATTTCAGATTGTTTTGGTCTAGGGGCTACTACAAGCATCGTGCGATGCTGGTTAAATTCTGCAAAGCATGTAGAAATTTCCATTGGTGTTACAGAGAGACAGGTATAGAAGATATCTCTACATATTTCTCTGCAGGCGCCTAAAATACAAAAATCTAACTAAAGTCACTCGTTCAATTATCAAGTTCTACAAGCTGTGAATTACTGACAACTTGGAAAGGTCCTGACCAATTCAACAAAGACACTTTGGACTGACTTTCCTTTCCCTTCAACCATAAGAGCGAGGAACATGCAAACTGGCCTTACCAAACTAGGGAAATGTCGAGTCAGCTCCGAAAATTGACAATAGGATATTTGCCTGACTTGCATTCAACACAAAGGATACAGTTTCGTTTCAAAATGGCTCTTAGCGGCACTTTCTCCGATGGCTCATTACATAATATCTCCCTGGGTCTTACTTGCTGAGTCCCAATCAACACATCTCACATCGGGCCGAATCACGAAACGGCAAATAAATTAAGTCAGAACTTGGATAGTCCTACGGCATGTTATTACTTCGTTGAGGCTTAAGCAACCAGATAATGCTTTGGGTCAGTCTGCCCGAATTCACGTAGTATTAAAGACACAGCCCTGAACTTCGCGCCCTTGGCTTCTGAGAAGAGCGCGAGAGTACAAGGATGATAGCATCTCACCTATAGGGTGCGTCACCAAGGAGTGAACTCTCAGTCGTGTGACTCGAGTTCTCAACTGACTTCTTGAGACTTCGTAATAGTCACTCCCAAGACTGCGCCCATCAAGCTTGATTCGAGCACAGAGCCACCTGTAGAGGAGAATACGTGGGAAAATTGGTATTCAGCACCGTCTGTGGTATGGTGGTCCTTATCACTAGTCACTCGACATGAGCTGCCGCAGCAGCAGCACTTCATGTTTGGTCACAAACACAGGAGATCCCAAGGGGTTGTCCGAACTAGCCATCGCTCCCTCCAAGTGGTCGACCAGATCGCGAATCTTTGCGCCCTCCCACTTGCCTTCGCTAGTCGTCCAAAACACCCTCTTTATACCCACGAAATGCATGTAAGAAATGCAGCGGTAGCATGGCCGAGACTCAGCCACAAGCTGAGTGGCCACAATCTCTTCAGGCTTGTCAATTAGCGGGTCTGCATTCTTTGCTGCTTTTGGTTCTTTGCAGGAGAGTTCGTCATGCAGAGACCCAGTCGATGAGGACGACGCTGACGATGTGCTGCAGGTTCCGGTTTTGTTCTTGCACACGGGGTCGTCGTCCTGCTTGCTTGCATCCTGCGGCTTCCTGCGGAAGGCTGGCTCAGAGCATGGACGGGCGAGTCTCATCACGTACACATCTGCTCCGACCAACTTTGGATGTTTCATACGTTCCTTGGTTCCGGAAGTGGAGGACTCAGTCCGGCCCCTAGGTACGAGGAGGTGTTTGTTCCGTGCCTATCATGCCGTTAGTGACGGAGTCGTTGTTGTCAATTCACTAGTCCTTTCCCCTACTGACCTTGCGCTCACCGAATGCACCGGTGGTAGAGTCAATGTCGGAAGACGCTTTGGCATTCTCGGGCTGTACGTGATTTTCATCTGAGGCGTCGTCTCGAGACAGACCCTTGTTCTTCAGAGAACATGTAGGCCTCTTATACGACTTGTACTGTTTGCACCGGTACCCATTCTTGTATCGGTGCTGATGCAAGTCCGTCTCTGTGTAGTGACGCTGATGAATTGCTTTCTGATTCTGGTTCTGATTCCGATTCTCGTTCTGATTCCGTTTCTGATTTTGATTCCGGTTCTGGTTCTGATTCTGGTTCCAGTTCTGTTGATGGTAGTGTTGTTGCTGCTCCTTTTTCACGCCCAGTTTCTGTGAGAAGTTGGTCGCATCGAGATGCAGGTGTTTCAAAACGCCACTCGTTGGTCTGAGCCGTGCCGGTGCATTGTTGCTGCTGCTGCTGAGCATGCATGCCGCGTGCAGCGGCGAGGCAGACGGCGCGGATGTGGGAAGCGAGGGCCTTCCTTCGTAACTCTCGTTTACGTTTAGAATCACCGAGTAATTTGAAGCCCGGTTTGATATGCTGCGCGGTACCAGCTGCCAGGGTGGAAGACGACGCCAGGGCCGAGTTGATGGCCATCATCTCAGAGTGCATGGACAAGCTCGCGTTGGCATAGTGGCCGCCACCGCAATTTCCTGAGATGTCCTCGACAGGCTTGAATCTGGCCTTGGAATTGTTTCCCTTAGACTTCAATCTGGGTGAGTCCAAACTCTTGTCAGACGTCATGTACTCGACGGTTGGGTAACCAGACTTGGGCAAGACACCGGACTTGAGGACGTTGCCGCCATCATAGCCGGGGCGATAGTCATTGAAACCCTGGCCGATGACCTTGCCGCCTTTGACTACGACGGACCCATGGCGAAAGTGGAGCGGCGAAAGACGGGCTTGCTCGATGCAGAGGTTGAGGTACGAATCAGACTTCATTGTTGCGCTAGATTTCGAATTTGCTTTTCTGGTGGGCAGCGTATTGTCCTAGTTGATTCGAGTGTTGGGATGATGCGATAGAGTGCGATTGTGTTCAGCGGAGACAGGTGACAGCTTTGTGTGTTGTGGCGATGAGTTGCTCAGTGTCATTGTCATTGCCAATTTGATGCGTGAGGTCTGTCGGCTGACTAAGATTATAGCAGCCACGGTGTACCTGCAGGGTAGCGGGCAGCCTCCCCCTGTTAGACTTTAGAGACCCCGGTTTAGCAGGGGTTTTCGAAGACAAGGGGTCCCTCGTCGAACCTGCCTCCTTCCATAAGTCTTGCCTCTGGCCATCATCGGAAGCAGCATTCCATAGATGAAAGCACCGTTTCTTCGAATAGCTGTCTTCAGATCTGCCTCTTAACTCTCCGTTTGTTCTAGCTACTGATGTACGAGTATTCATTGTTTTGGTTTGCATTTTTACTGCACTTGGCAGCCAATGGTAGGTAGGTACGGTGAAGGCAGGAAGACACCATAGCACTAACAAGGACAAAGCCACTTAGTGCCCGTAATGGGATACTTGAGCTGTTACTGGTCTCTTCCCCCCCCCTCCGGAAATGATCATGTCTTGTTCAGGCTGAAAGTCAAGCTACCTCTTGAAACTGCTGAATGCCTCCTTAAGCATCACAAGCGAGACTACACCACAGGAGGCGAGGAACGAAGTTGTTAAACTATATACTCGACATCTGGGTTGCTATAAATTGCCGAATTCACCAGGCGAAGCGTCCCTCAGAATTGTAGAGGGCTTCGCAATCACTGCCATGTAGCCCGCCGTCTTTGAACATACTTGTGACTTCCTCTATTAAAGCCAGGTGCGATCCTAGGTGAACGGATCCACAGAGAAATGTCAGTCTAGGTATTTCAAGTATTTGCAGCAAATTTACTTCATGCGGCTTGGAGCCGGTGCATCTCTCCCAGACGTTACCTACCTAGGTAGGTAAGCATAAATTAGATGCAGCTTGTTCTGGAGCGTCCGACCGATGTGAAGAACAGGCCAGGCACGTATGAGAAACTGAAGAGGCCTACGATATAGACAATTACGCTGATATGTAGGCCACTATATCAATTCCTATCGGTTTCCCACTTCCTTGGTGTCAAGGGCTTCGAGACAGGTGTAAGACCTGTTGTTCGATAGGGAACGTCTTGCATCTCATTGTCGCCCAACGGCCTGTACATTCAGGGAACGAAGGTCTCAGCGAAATTGATTTCACAAGGTCACTTGGGATGAAAACTGTCATTGTTCTTCATGTCGCTGATCTCGGGGGACAATCGCTGCGAGTGCCTTGGACGTTGTAATGGAAGGTCCGGCGTCTCTGGCGTTGCTTGATCATGGCGAAGAGGGCTTATTTGTTTCCCACCAGAGACATAGAATCAAGTCGCCCGTGAGACATCTATTATTTATGGCCTTCAACAGCCATACGCATCGTGCTTGAAGGCAAGTGACGTTGAATGTGGGAGACTGCGAAGCCTGACATTGAAATGCCTTAATGCAAAGTCGCCATCCCGGTATCTGAGGCACAGGGAAAATAAGGCTGGAGAGAAGTTTACATTACGGTTCTACCCTGATCAGATATTAGGAGTTCAAATGCCTGTGACTTCAGACAGGGTTTTACTGCCACACCTAGCCCGACCGTATGGCTTCACAAGCTCTTCCATACAGCAGTTATTGTCCCCCGTGCTCCCTACACGTATTATCATGTGAAAAGGGTATCGTTGATTTTGTCGTCATAAGTGTATCGACGTCTTCGTTTGCCGAGCCGTAGCTGTATCGGCGCAAATCCGCAGGGTCTGTTCGTACTTGGCTCTTTGGGCCACAGTGCGTACCGATTCGCCCTCAATCTCGAAATTTCGGACTACCAAATATCCCGTCCGCCGTATCATGGCACTCTCGTCTTCAGCTGGCATCCATGCCAATCCTTCAGCAAGTCCCCCAGCACTGCGTTCACCATCCGTTGCTGCTTGAGCATGTTCGCGCCGCGAAATTTCTCTGAGGATATCTCGATCCCGTACATTGACCCACAACCACCCGATATGTCCTGCACCACCAGCTCCACGGGGCTGAATTCTTTGACCAGTCGGTCCCAGATCACAGATTCCGCTTCGTCAAGGAAATCGGGCTTCTCGAGGGCTTTGGCTGTGGCGGGCGAGGGCGACTCGGCGGCGGCGGAGGCTGGTGTACGGCTTGCGGTTGATGTGTGAAAGTTCGAGCCTACCGACGAGGTCTGTGTGACTTGGAGTCGGAAGGGTCGCTGTAGTGCTGCTGTAGGAAGGACGGCCGCGGGCCATTGGAGTCTGGATCTGGATGACACGGCTCTTCTGGAGAGCTGTGTTTTTGTCGCCGCTGGTATAGTCGCCCTGAAAAGGCTGGAGCACCTCTGGCAAAGCATACTGACTGCGCTGTATAAAATTGACGAGCTGCTTGCGCAGGGTTGAAGTGGCAGTGAGCTTAGGAAAAGAGGTGGAAGATTGCTTAGAAATTCGCGGGACGTTAGTCGTCTTGGTCATGATGTCACCCCATTGGCTGCAGGCTTGCTGCTGCAGTGGGTACACTTTTATGTCAACCGGTGCGAGTTTCGGCTATCGCAATCCGCTCCATTGTTACTTTGCTTGACAGCGATTGTATGTCAACAGCCTATTCTCAGGTCTGTTCCTCTAGGGACCTGGACCATCACACTGATCCTATCCCCTTTTATCTTTGGAGATCAAGGGAGGCCTTGTAAACAAGGTCGTGCACGGGCTATGCAGTTTTCATGATGAGTATGTTGGGTAGAAAGCAAGCAAAGGGTATTTATTGTATATGTGCTGCACAGAAACCGTTCACAGACCACCGAACTCCCAGTATGAGACATTATAAACCGTTTGAACCTCAGTACGAGTCTCGATATCACTCGTTCACTCGTTCTACGCTGCCACCTCAACATCTGCCACTTTGACAGTTGAACCCTTCAGGGCCTCGACATCGTCTGGCACCACTGTCCGGCCCTTGCTCCAGGCCGTCGTCCCCGACTTAAAGTTCGGCTCATTCAAGAAATCCAGCGTGTTTCCCCTCTTGACCATGGGAATCATCAGGAAGTCCATGAGCTTGCAGTCACCCCCTATCAGCTTGGTGACGTGCTGATCGACAAACTTCCAAACTGGGTTATTCCACGCAACAACCCGTGTATACAGGCCAGAGACCTCCACCATATCTGACGCGTCCTTCTTCCTGATGCCCTGGTACTCTCGGAAGATCGAGTTGAGCGCTTGGGTGCTGGGCTCGGGATCCTTTTGCAGCAGACGACGAAGGCCGTTCGTGAGGACCACAGCCGACTGCCAACCACTATTCAGGCCGAGGCCGATATTTGGTGTCATCTTGTGTACCGCATCGCCAATCAAGACGACTCGATCGCCGTACCAAGTTTCCGCGACGCCCTCCTCGAGTCCAGAAGCGAAAGACCACTCGGCTTCACTCCACAGGTCCCCAAATGTCACCTCTGGCGCCACATGAATGTGGGCGACCTCCTTGGCGAACGCCTCCTTCTCCTCCTCGGTATATCTCACCCCTCCTTTAACGGTTGTCGGCAGGCGCTGATATAGCAAGAACATGGTGGTCTTGCCTGGTATCGTCTGGATGGTAAGTCCGTCTCCATGCATCTCGTTTATAGTATTCTCGGCGATGTCCTTTTTCCAATTTGACCGGCCATACAACGCTCGATACGAAGTTGTGAACGGTTCCGCCAGCTTCTCGTCCGACAACTTCGTCGCTAAATCCTTTCTCACGGCACTGTTCACGCCGTCCGCGCCCACCAACATCGAGCCCTCGTAAACACTGCCGTCCTTGCATGTCACTCGAACACCATCTGCAGTCGTCTCGATCACTTCCAACGCCTTGCCAGTCAAGACGCGAGAAGCCCGGTCTTCATCGGACAGGCTCTCGTACAGGAACCTGACAAAGTCGTAGCGCTGAAAGCACATCCAGTTATGCCCCAGTCTACATTCATCGCTTATCAGCATGCATTCCACGATCGGACCATTTGTTGAGAGTGCACGCACCTTTGGCCGATGGCCTCCATCATGTTGTTCTTCTGAAGTATCGAGCCATCATGCCTTAAATTTTGCTTGTATTTCATGTTACAATCAATCTTTTGCGCACCTTCCAGCAGGCCCAGCTGGTCCATAATCCGGCCGTTGTGTGGCCACAAAGCCAACGAGGCCCCGTCGGTGCCGGTCATAGCATCGCTTCGTTCGAGGATAACATAGTCAATTCCGGCTTTGTTCAGGCAGTGGGCAAGGCCGAGACCTGCTGGACCGCCACCTATGATGATGACTTTGAAACCCATGGTCAGTGTAACGGTAAGTGAGATACAACTACTTCTGCCCTCCCAGATGTGGAAATCAAGAATTGAACTTCCATTTAAACACTTCTGCTTCCTTGCCTATCGGAGCTTCTCTCCAGCCCGCCATCTCTGTCCACAGTCCTACAGCTCCTCATTCGTGTGTCCAATCCCTGTCGTCCTCGTCGCGCTGGGTGCGGTATCCGCCTCGAAAGTCCGTAGCAAATTTCCTTGTGGGTCTGGTCCCACACTGCACATTTCATTGCCTGTTCTGAAGGTGGAGCAACAAGGATTTGCTGCCAAAGTGGGCAAGCAGCTCGTCCTGACAGCAGAGAAATCCAAGCTTTTCATGCTATGTTGAATCTCTATCTGCGACCGAATTGGGAAACTTTCCGCATCGGTGATGATCCCCTTTAGGGCCGGCAGCCAAGAAGGCTGATGCTCGCAAGCTTAGTGCCTAGGTATGCTAGCAGCAGGCTGCATAAAATTTCTCCGTTCATCATCATCTCACCACCTATGCCAGATTGAGATGATTCGGCCCATGATTCGGCCCCGGCAGCTGCAGGAGGCCAGGGGGGTTTCGTGGCAGCAGGGCCGACACGTGTCCGCTCTACAGTTGAACGTTGAGAGGGTCCACCTAGGCCTGGCGATGTGCAGATTAAGAATTGCAAAGCTTCCGTAGCCCACAAGACTCAACGCGACTACATGCATACACAATAGTAATAGTAGTATACTTAGATAGGACCTACCCGTGAGAGTATGCATCATAGCAGTCTCATAGACGGTACCAAACAGTGGAGTTGAACGCGCCCATGAGCCACAAAATTAGACGGAAATAAGAGTCGATAGAGGCAACGAACTATGCCATTTCAGCATCGGAAACATTTTTGTGGAGACAAGAAGGGTCCAGATCTCGGCGCGTTGCAACTCTTGCTCCTCCAGGTCCCTGCCAACATGCCACACAAGGCTGGAGATCTGCGAGTGAAGGTTCGAAAATTCTTCGCCACCGTATAGACAAGTGCGATAGTAGCCCCTATCTCGTGCTGTTCTTCTCTTCTAACAATTTAGTAGTACTGAATCAGCGCTCTCCTTGATGTCGATCCTCAAGTCCGGGAACCTGTGGAGCTATGAATTGCTTGCGCTCCGCACTACTCAAATTGGCAGTCCTTTGACACCATATTCTAATTCTGTCTCGGGCTGACAAGATTACCTTCAAATTGCGGTATCGAATGCTACCTAAGTAGTCTGCGGAACTCTTATTCCGCCTGCTTTGGATCCTCGCATTCTTCACCAAAATAATCAAATAAAATGGCGTTGGGAAGATCTATGCGCAGATTGATCCTTGCGACCCTCTTGGATCGCAAGTTTCCCATTATATTCAAGTACTATGTCTGCTGTATGAGATACCGGTCTCAGCTGTATTACAGAGTCCTTCCGATAGGGGACGCACGGCTTCCTCCTGTTATCAGCCCGGGGTTTCGTGCTAATGTGGATCTCGATAGAGGAAGTAACACTGGGGTGCCGTGTATAGCAGTAGCTTAGATAAGCAGTGTCATTTAGGGTACGGTTATCAATCGTACACCAGGCGCACCACCTACTCCTTTTTTCCCTCTTTGAGGGAGCGAGCATCTATCTAATACTTATAAGTCTACTCTTTGAACTGGACTTCTGTCTATTCAGGCGTATACGTCACACTTGACCCTCGCAACAATCAAAGTTGCTCCTGAATTTAACATACTTCCAAGGTCCGCCCCCCCCCTTCGTCGGGCGCCGTTTTTCGAGGGTTTCAAGCTCATCTTGCGCAATCAAACCATTGTTCATTTTCGCCAGGAATTTTGGAGCATCTCGTATCTGATCCTCTCACATCAAATTCTGGTGCATTGCCTTCGTGCCAACCATCTTGGCATAAGCCGCTGAGCTGACCATCGGGATGAATGTATGAAAGCGTAAGGCTGAACAATTCACGTGGCACTCGGCAATTAAAGCTTTCAGTCGTATTCTCTTGGTAATACCGACTATGTATGGTCAGCTTACGTAGCGGCAAGTGGCAGTGATTCTGAATGTGTCGAAAGGGTTTGTCTCACTCAAAATCCTAGGAACGTTGCCCGATCCGTCAGCCCTCGGACCACATGGCGGGAGCCGGAGCATACCTAGCCAAGAGTGAGGTGAGACAGATTCTAACCAGTCATAATATCACTATATTGAATGCATCTGTTAGATATGATCAATTTTACTCATGTCAGACAGCAAACGAGCTCACCAAGATGCGGTGAGGCAGTGACCAAGACTTAGCCCTGTGATGGCTGGCTCGAGGATTGTGGTCGAGGATGTGAGCAGGCGTTTTACGAATCACAGCTTCTGACATACTAGAAGAGGTTTCTCTACCGCCGTAATCGCTTGCTCTCTTTCCTCATGTATTTTACCTATAAATCAGTAGACCTGCTTTTAGAGTCTCGCTGATCAACTCCTTGTTCTCGTTCTCATGCTCTGCCAATAAAATCATATGCTGTTACCGAAAATTCCTTACCAATCGTTCGACCATTTGAGACATTATACATATTCAAGCAAATATGTCAACCTCAGAAGTGGATCTCAAGAACGTCCAGGGTGACATCCTGTATGTGCATTTGAGGCTCGATCTCTCAGTCATAAGGTTGCCTGGTATATTTATATACTCTTCACTAATCGATTTATTGAATACAGCATGGGGTTTCCGAAGAAAGCGGAGCGATTCTTCTTCTTCGAAATCAAACATGATATCCAGGCATTCCGTACTAGGCTCCACGAGCTTGTGCCCTTGATCACCAGTTCCGAGGACGTCAAGTCTGGACGTCAACAGATCATGGCGCACCGACAGACCAAACCAGAACGACTAGCCATTACCTTCACCAACATCGCTTTCTCTGCCAAGGGCCTCAAGAAGGTTTGTTTGATTTCCACTCCTTTAGATTTTAAACAATTACCCAAGGCTCTTCATAAGAGAAAAAGGCTAACACTTTGTCGTTGTTATTGTTCATAGCTTGGGCTCAACGCTGCTGAAGCCAAGGATGTGGGCTTTACCAACGGCATGCTTCCAGACGCCAAAGAGCTCGGCGACGCTGGCAAAATAAGTTCTGATGGGAAGACTTTCGAGCCGGCGTGGACACACGAGTTCAAGAACGGAAACATCGATGGAGTCATTCTTGTTGCAGGTGACAGCCAAGGCAGCGTTGATAAGGCGCTGACCAAAGCTCTCGCAACTCTCAAACATACGGTCAGTGAGGTAATCAACATGCTCGGTCACTCACGCCCTGGCAAAGAGGATGGACGTGAGCACTTTGGATTCGAAGATGGTCTGTCCAACCCTGCCGTTGATGGCATCACCAAGGATCTTTCCCAGCAGGGGCCTGTTGATCAAGGGTACGTTCTTCCACTTTCCAAAAGATCACAAGGGGAAAGATCAAAATCCCTGAAGTATGTTCCTGAAGAAATCAACTGACTGATACATTGGCCAGTGTAATTCTCATTGGACGCAAGGGTGATAGCGTCACTGAACGGCCCTCTTGGGCCTTGGATGGCAGCTTCCTCGCTTTCCGCTACCTTCAGCAGCTCGTCCCAGAATTTAATCAATTCCTCAAGCTCAACGCACCACGCGTCAATGATCCCAGCATTGACACCGCTGAGCTGCTGGGTGCACGCCTCACGGGGCGATGGAAGTCTGGTGCGCCTCTTCAGCTGACGCCTCTCAAGGACGACCCAAAGCTCGCCGCAGACCCGGCTAGAAACAACGTGTTCACATTCGACAAGGACTCGCAAGAGAAATGCCCCTTTGCCGCACATGTTCGTAAGATGAACCCTCGGGGCGATTTCGACGGGGTCGTTCCAGATCCGAAGGCAGCCATTAACACACACCGTGTAATACGTCGCGGCATACAATACGGTCCTGAAACGACGGAGCATGAGAATCAGCACAACAAGACAGAGGAGGATCGAGGGCTGTTGTTCGTGTGCTACCAGAGCAACTTGGCCAATGGTTTTCAATTCCTACAAAAGTCTTGGGCCAATCCTGCGGACTTTCCTCTCCAGAAACCCCAACTGCCAGGGCTTGATCCTTTGATCGGTCAAGTGGTAGATGCAGACAACATCGGCGTCAGAACTATGACAGGTGCTGACCCGACGAACACGGCGGCAACCCTGGACATGGGCATCCAGACTTGGGTAGTGCCAAAGGGTGGCGAGTATTTCTTTTCCCCTTCAATTTCGGTGCTCAGGGACACTATTGCCACAAAGACTCAGAATGGTGTTTCAAAAGAGCTTTGACGCCGTCTCGAGGGGTGAAGTGTACCACAGTTCACTCATTTACAACCTCGGGAAGTGTTGATGAGGAGGTAGTATTTGACCTTTCTAATGAGGAGGATTAGGGTTGTTTGTTAGCTAGTATCAATGAGATTGTTTCTTCCAGCTTCATCCGATTAAGTCCAACTCGTGTCGTGCTTGCGCTTCACCTTCCATACCGTCGCTCAGCGAGCATTACTCGATGTCTTCCTTTGCCCATGTGACGCGTTTCGGGCCGTTTCTCTTTCTTCGCGCACGGCCAAGTAGTGTGAAATCAAATTCGTCCGAGAATTCCCAGAAAGCATCAAACTCCGTTGGTTCTGTTACTCGCTCAACCCAACCAGGGGATTCGCGGCCGACAGTCTGAGGCTCCTTCGCCTTAGCAAGGTCGACGAGCCAGACCCTGTCGTCTTTTACCAGAAAGTTGGACCGCCGATTTTCTGGCCCATTGCGGTGCCATCCAGTCAAATCATGAAATCGCTTCACCTGCGCACGACAAAGTTCTTTTTCTTCAGCAGTGGATGGCTTGTGAGCCTCTTCGATATAATCGAGGAGAAACTTGAGGTCATTCAGGGTCAGTACTTTACAAGACCTCCCAAGGTCGAAAATGAGGTTCTGGCGCGCACATACCCCGATTACTCGACCAGACTCGGTCACAAGTCCCAAAAATTCTGGAGCGAGATCTTTGCCCTTACACACTCGATACGCTCTCATCTCTGTTTCAATGCGAAGTGGGTGACAAGCCGGTGTTGGCCAGTATTTCAAGACCATTTGCTTGCCCTCGTGAAAGGTCGGATGGACAACGCAACAGGTAGTCGATGCACGAGGTATTCTAGCGTGCGGGACAGGATAGAGAGCTGTGAGTTCCAACTCAGTGAACTCAAATCGCGGTACTTGTGACTCAGGCCATATTGCCTGCGGGTTGAGTTGCGGTAACTCTCGCCATTCGCGTCGAAAAACAACATAGCGTGTTTTCCCAAACCGCCTGAGAATAGCCAAGTTGGCACAATTCCACTCTCCACTTGGCAAATGGAAGATGTGCTAGGAACATGAAATCAGTCTCATCAAACCAGCCCGAGTAATCTAAAAATAAGACAATGTACTCACGCCTCGTTGTTTCCAGAAGTAATTAGGGACTGGAGCCTCAATCCTTCGGCCAGACCAAGTGCCTATTGTGAGATACTTGATGGACTCCGTGCCATTGGATGACAAGCACCTGTATCGCTATACTTGTAGGCGATTTCTGTCAAAGATACGGCATGGAGTCCAATCCAGCGCAAACTCATCCATGTTCAGTAAAGGGTGCTCTTCGCGCGGACCTACGGCATTGGCATATTTGAAATGGTCCAGACTGGTCCGTCCCAACAGAGTCGCTTCTTTACATTTGCGTTGCGCGCCTTCTTTGCCTTTTCTTTTTCCTTTTGAAAGTCCGTCTTCACCTGGAACATAATGACAAAATTTTATTTCGGTGTTAAGTTGTGTTGCTTGTGTTGTCTGGTCACCTGGGCGGTCTTCATTGTGTACACCTGTGACGTCCTCATATTTACCGCACACAGCGTTGGGAGGGGTGTTGGAGCTTTGAACGCAGGGCTCCATGATTCGTTTTGACGCGGGGCTGATGGAACCCGAGTCTACTTGAGCGTTGCTGGGAAGGTATGAGCCCAACGTTGAGTACGTGCGAGTGTGGTATGTGATAATAGAGTTTTGATCGAGGAATCTGGCTGAACGCGCCACGAACATGATAAAGGAGACAAACTCGCGGATGTAGAAGTAAACATGAGCATTTCGGGGACATCACTCCTGGCTGCTCTTACCTTGGGGAGTCGCTAGTATGTCAGTCCGCGAGGCAATAGCGGCCCATGAATCATCGAGCACAAGTATTGCATTGTAGCTGATTGATTCTCAAAGAGTTATAAGAGCTGGCCTTAACATCCGAGCATATAGGTACCTAGGTACCTAGTTAGCCAGGCTCTTCGCGTTCCATGAGGCCAACAAAGTGGACCATGTGGAGCGAGCAAGAAGACCGCTTCATCGCATTTGTGACAAGGAGTCACTGTTACCAAATCTACAAAGACCCTGTGTTTGAGTGGAAAGGTTTGCGGCCTTCCGTATTATCACATCTTGCGTTTCTGGATATGGCTCCGCTCAATGTCAAGGCTTCAACCAGGTTGTCCAGCCATTCCATGAGTACACCGAGAAGTTGAGCTACTACCGAGGTTATCACCTCGCCTCTTCGCGTGCTATGATGGTCCAGAGAGTTAAAAAGAAGAGATATTCGGAAGCAGGTGCTTGTGGCTGGAATGATGGACAATTCACGTACCTATGGGCAACGTTCCAGCTCCGAATGAAGTGGCGCTCCAAATGCGTTATGTGAACCTTACACAATGGCAGTAAACTGAAAATCGAAATAGTCAGAAAAAGCCCAGGCAATGTTGGAAGAAATAGTAAGAGTAAACAACAGTCGAGAGAGATCGGTCCATTACACACAGGCCAAGTCAAGTTTTGGATGCTGCACCGGGACTTCAAAAGCCACAGAATAACCTCGTGCTTTTGTCAGCCTAGGTACCTTGATAGACCTGCACCGCAGTACCCCTCCAGCCCGAACTCTTGATACGACGCCGGAAAATGGGATATCGATCCCCCAAAACTAGTAAATTTCCTTCTTGACTTGTCAACAATCCATGACGGTCGCCAAAGAACCCCGCATCCGCGCTAGAGGCCAGCCATCATCTCCAATGCATCCGCCCCTGCGACCCATAGTGACGATGACCGGTATCCAAATTTCCGCCAATCTGCGTCGTGGCTATGAGCCAGAGAGATTTAGGCGAGCAGGCTCGTGGTGCCGACGCTGCTGCCACCTGAGATGGTTGAAGGAGGCAGTCCTGTACTTAAGGTCCCGTAGCATGGACATTCGCCATCTTATGTCGTGCGGTCCTCGCCGAAATCCACGGGCGGGACTCATGATAGGCATAAGCCACCTTTTACATCTTGGATTCTTTTCTATTTCTCATGATGTGGTCACTACTGCTGGCGGCGACAAGTCTCCTGCACGTTGTTGATGGCATCTCTGCGCCCCTTGCAACCACTCAAAATGGCACTTTCCAGGGCCGTTACTTGGACGTTTGGAATCAGGACCTTTTCCTTGGTATACCCTATGCCCAGCCGCCGTTGGGTGACCTGCGCTTTCGATGGCCTCAAAGCATAAATACTTCGTTCGAGGGTGTCCGCGATGCGTCATCGTACGGGTACAGCTGCCAACAATATCATACAGCCTTCAACATCTCCGAGGACTGTCTCAACCTGAATGTTATTCGGCCAACAGGCAACTATACTAATTTACCAGTCTTGGTATGGATCTTTGGAGGGGGACTTTACACTGGATCGACGGCAGACCCACAGTACAACCTGAGCGGTGTGGTCAAGGTCAGCCAAGAAATGAACCAGCCTGTCATTGCCGTGAGCATGAATTATCGACTGGGTATGTGGGGCTTTTTGCAGACTCCGGGACTGGTCGCTGAAGGTAGCAGTAACGCTGGGCTTGCTGATCAAAGGCTTGCTATGCAATGGATCCAAGAAAATATAGCCGCTTTTGGAGGGGATCCAAGTCGAGTAGTCATTTGGGGTGAAAGTGCTGGTGCACAAAGCATCGCATATCACCTCTTCAGCTATGGAGGCCGCAATGATGGGCTGTATCGTGGTGCTATCATGGAAAGCGGCGGTCCTACAGGTATGCGAAGCCGCAGTGAATGGACTGTGGGATGCCTTGAGCTGACAACTGAACAGGGTGTCAAGTACAAGACTTGCCCTACTATGCAGTCGCTGTCGAAAACTTGACCCGAACTGTCGGTTGCTGGACGACGTCCGGTTGGACAGCATCTACCATCCTTCCTTGCTTACGCGCTTTGGATCAAGAGACATTGTTTGCTGCTGCACCTACCCAGGTCTGGAATCCGTTGATCGATGGTAGGCGACCTCTCTTTCTTTTGCCCTTCTCTGGATTATTTCAAACCGTAGAAAAAAAATCGCCTTGCTGACTACTTCAGGCAACTTCCTCACTGGCTATCCGAGCAGCCTCATTCGGGAGGGAAGCTATAATGCGGTGCCTCTTCTGACCGGAACGAACACGGATGAGGGAACCGGTTTCTCGCCTTCAGGCCCAAATACGGAGCAGGATCTCTTCAACGACTTTCTCTGGTGGCGCAGCTATGCCCTCTCACCACCAACTATTCGAAAATTCCTGGATATCTACCCAAATGATCCATGCAACGAGCCTCCGATGTACATTTGGAATTGCTCTGTCTTTCCGTCAAAAGGGCTGGATTGGCGGTGGGGCGCAGCTATTGGAGGGGATATGGTAATGCACTCAGGGCGACGGAAAATGTGTGAGCTTTATGCTGGCACAGCCGCCCAAGACGTGTTTTCGTACCGATTTGATACCCGTCTGTGGAACCAGGACCCTCTCCTTGGCGTACCGCATTTCGCCAACGTGGCTTTCAGCTTCCAGAATATTAGTGGGTTGCTGGGACCTAGCCCCACGTACGACGATGACCTCCGAATTGCAAAGTCTATTGCCATTGCCTACATTAGCTTCGTATACAACCTGGACCCCAATCCGCCATCCCGGTGGAACGTGCTTAACAAGGTGGACGCTTTGCCTTTACCTGAATGGCCAAAGTACAGCCTGGAAGACCCTACGAACATGGTACTGAATGCGAGTGGGCCGTGGGTTGAGCCAGATACGTGGAGAAAGGAGGGCATCGCTTACATGAACACGTACGATGTCGCAAGAGAGCTACTCGCCTAGGTAGTTGGCGGATACCTAGATACTTAATGCTGAGCAACTAGCCAGTAGCCATATCCCTATTCGTTCCTGGGACGAAATTGAATATAGCGCTTCAGTGAGTGCATTGTGGTTATGAAAAGCACCAGAAAATCTGTACTGTTGTTTCATCATGGCGCAGCACTGAATAGGCGAGAGTGGCAGGCATCACGTTGATAGCTGGGTAGTTCATCCGATGCGCAGCGGCGTCTTTCGGTCTCCACAAAAGACATTCCCAGCCACGGCGTCTCTCCCAACCATCATCGATTCTCCTTTGTGTTCAGCTACCTGCAAACAGAGAGCCATTCTTCGATGCCCGAAGTATACAAATCAGTCGCGAAGGGTATTGCTGCCATGTCTCAGCCTACTATTAAAAACACCATCCACTAGACGACACTTACACTACGTACATAGGTAGTAGATGCACTCTTGTTTCGGGTCCATAAAGGTGGGGTCGTAACTTTCCAGAAGTCACGGAATGGAATTCTTCAGAGCTGAGGGGGTTGTGTAACTCAACTTTCTCAGTGCCACCAGCTTGAACGTGCGGGTGTTGTTTGTAAATTTTTATATTTCTTTACTTCTTTCCTTACAAATGTTCGGGGCTTGGCTAAGTCCTGACTTTCTTCTGTACGGTGCGCCTTGAGCAGACTGGAAGGGTTCGGAATTGCTTTATTGTGTTTAACGATACTTTATTTGGCTTTCGTCCCATGCAGAATAGGGACACAGTTATGTCCGGCATTGCTCCGCGGAGAGGACATGGTTTGAGAGGCTCAGCAGCCTCCACCAGGTGGGGAAACCTAAATCTTGAGCCAAATTTGACGGCACACCTATCTTTCACTACTGCACAATTGACACATGGGATAGAGGACAAGTACGAATGCCGCTCACGATGGGTGACTTAACAATTGCCAGCTATCTTGTGTCCAGCGCATAATTTTCTTTATTGCGATGCTCATGGAACCAAAGTAAGTTTTGCTATGGAGAGGGCTGAGCTTCACCAAGCTACCGATTTGTGCGGCTGTCTGGACTAGGGAGGCATGGCTAAATTCTATATGTTGTCTTTCTATCAACCCGTCTACATCATTCAGTATCTACCCCAACTTACCAGAGTGATTTTTATCGATCTGGTGTCCAATAAGCGCAATGCCTCTCAAATCATCCACGGTTACCCCTCGCAAGTGTTGAGACGGCCCTGTCCATGGTGACAATTTACTGCTGATAGGCACTTTCCCACGGCGGTAATGTGCGATATTTCATGGTCCACAAGGACGAAAAAATTGACGCCAAAGTGGCGAGATTGCTTTAGACTTTGCTGGGCAATTTCTAGGCCCGGATCAACAGCAAGTGCTGGCCTCTTGAGAAGCGGAGACTCTCTATATCAGATACTATGACCACCACCGTCTCTTCTCGCTGTCTCGGTTTGTACCTTACTAGCTTTTCGTATTTTCAACTCTATGTGCCCTTCCACAAAATCTTAGTCAATTCCGGTCTGGAATCTCCTGTTTTTTCAACGCCAATGGTGAAGGACCAGCAGAGCCCGCACTAGGTACAACACACCGCGAAATAAGCAACCCTTGTGTGTGACCAAGTGGTGTTACACTCTTGTCTACCGCAGAGGGATACCTATTTCACAACTAACTACCGATTTTGGAATTTCTTCGGCTTCGTCAATATGGTCAAATTTGCGAACGCCGCTTCGTGGCTTCTGGGCCTACTAGCCGCTGCTGGGAGGACAAGTATTCTGGTCAGAGCGGCGAACAATATCGTCCCAGGCGCATTCATAATCGAATTCGCCGATGACGTTGTAAGTGATCTATTTCGATGATCCCGCCAAATAACAAAAGTATATCGTGGCGTGACCGTATGAGTTTCTGCCCCTGGCACCCATGAGCAGACACAGCGCTATTGATATGCATTTGCTGCATCTCTAGCTCTAGAAGAACCAGGCTCGCCGTCCAGGCTCTGACTGAGGCCCGATCGAATTTGGAACACCTGACGGGACAAATGGTGGACTGTATACTGATCTTAGAGAGATAGGACATCGATGAGGAAATGATAGCTGTTCAACGTGTAGCCACGCCACACATGAAGCTTAATTATACGCTATTCAAGGGGGCTTCGATCAGATTTGACGATATCGACACAGCCCCTCAACAGATGCAACTTCTGAGCTCGAGCGCTGCTGTTAAGCGAAGTACGGCTGCGCCCCTTGTGATACCCTGTGTTTGTCGTAACCATTTGCTTACTGTCAAAAATCAGTGTGGCCTATGAGAATGTACAATGTGCCCACGCACACGGTACACTGGACGGCTGGGGAGTTTGCAGCCTCAGGTGAAACCACTGAAGGAGTAATGCAGAAGCGCCAGGCTACGACGGATACTTTCTCGCCGCACGTCATGACGCAGGTAGACCGCCTGCGGGACCAGGGAGTTGTTGGTAAAGGCATCAAGGTTGCCGTCGTCGACACTGGTGTGAGTAGAACCTATTCCGGCTTGTGGAAGGTGTAACATGGAGTGAAATGCATGTTATGTCTTCCTCAACCAAATTGGCCCCCATGAGCGCGACTTCATTCGAACACCTCGGCCGAGTGGATTGATTCCATCGTGTTGTAACCATACTAATATAGAAAATAGGTAGACTACCTTCATCCGGCTCTTGGGGGTTGCTTCGGCCCTGGATGCCTGGTCGGCTTTGGTTATGACCTTGTAGGGGATGCTTACACCGGGAACAACAATGCTATCCCAGATCCTGACCCAATGGATTGTGCGGGCCATGGCAGTGTAAGTTTTTCACCATCATTGTATTTCGTTCTCAATGATGATCAAAGAGAATCCTTTGTTTCAAACTGGTTGACCGCGTGAATATGAATCTTGCTCGTTCAAGCAGGCGACCAGTGAGCGAGACACGGGTGATCAACAAATGAATACTAATCTGCTATAGCACGTCTCCGGAATTATTGCTGCGCAGACCAATAATCCCTATGGTATCATTGGAGCCGCAACGGGCGTGACAATGGGCCATTTTCGCGTTTTCGGGTGTGAGGGATCAGCTGCCGACGATGTTCTAATAGCTGCTTTTAACAGTAAGCGCACTTCCTCGCTGCTTTAGAATATGGATTGACAGGAATCCTAGTGGCTTACGATGCCGGTGCTGATATCATAAGTGCCTCTATTGGTTCTTTCAGTGGCTGGGACGAGGAGGCATGGGCAGTAGCTGCGTCACGTATTGTTGCGAACGGTGTCGTTTGCACAATATCTGCCGGGAACGATGGCTCAGATGGTCTGTTCTCCGCGTCTTCTGCTTCCACAGGAAATGGAGTGGTAGCCGTTGCTTCGGTCGACAACAGAATCACGCCCAGTCTTTTCGTCAACGGTACCTACACTGCAGGAGGGGGCGTTCGAGGCTCTTTCGGCTTTGTGCCGGGGCAGCCTGGTGCATGGGCAAACTCCAGTTTGCCCCTTTTCGCCATCAGCAAAAATACCTCAGTTGCGGCCGATGCCTGTAGCCCACTCCCTTCGAACACGCCCAATCTGTCCGGATATGCTGTGCTCGTCAGGAGGGGCACATGTACCTTTGCGGAGAAGCTCAGCAATGTGGCCAAGGCTGGAGCACGCAATGTCATTGTCTATAACAACTTGGCTACTGGATCACTTAGCTCAATATCTGCCGACCCTGGGAGTAGTATCGTGGCCACGGCCATGGTCGATGCTGAGCAAGGAGCTTCCTGGATTGCTGCTCTATCGACTGGACAAAATGTCACTGTGTCAATGCCTGATCCAAACACCGGAGCGAAATATGTGGTTGCACCGGTGAATAATGTCACAGGAGGTTATTCGAGCACATTCACCAGCTGGGGTCCTACCTTCGAGGTCGAATTGAAGCCCCAAGTGGGCTCGCCAGGCGGCGTGAGTTCTCTTTTCCACACGTTGTGAGGTTTCATCTTTGGAGCAGAGCGTCTCTGAGGAAATGTCAAAAATGTTCTCTATAAATGCTAACATGACCCTAGAATATCCTGTCAACATATCCCAGGGCTATGGGTTCTTACGCTGTGCTATCCGGCACCTCCATGGCCTGTCCGTTGGTGGCAGGTATCTATGCACTTCTGATGAACGTCCGGGGTACTAAGGACCCAAAAATGCTTCAGAATCTTTTGTCATCAACAGCGAATCCTAATGCCTTCAATGATGGAAACGCAACCGTCCCAATCATAGCACCCGCATCTCAGCAGGGCGCAGGTCTCGTACAAGCCTTTGATGCAGCGTACGCGACGACCGAACTTGGCATCAGCAGTCTCAGCTTCAACGACACTGACAACATGGTCAAAGTACAGAATTTCTCCATTGCCAATAATTCCAATCGGACAATATCATATACTCTCCGACACGTTGGTGCCGCGACAGGCTACACCTTGAGCAATCAAAGCCTGTATCCGTCCGCTTTTCCCAATGAGCTCCATTCTGAAAATGCTTCTATCACTTTCGGTGTGGACAACCCGTTCACTCTTGCAGCCGGAGAGCGCAAAATTGTGAGCGTAACTTGCACCCCGCCAATTGGTCTCGTCGCACAGCGATTGCCGGTCTACTCTGGATACATCGTCATCAACGGGTCTGACAGCTCTGGTCTATCGATCCCTTACATTGGCGTCTTTGGATCGTTGAAATCGGCGACTGTCATGGCCAAAAGTTCGAGCTACCTTACTAGCTCGCGCAGTGGTCCCAATACGAGTTCCATTGCCGCTGGACGGACCTTCATGCTGCCGCCTCCAGGGCGTTCCAACGACACACAGTTCCAGCCAAATATCACCGACTACCCTGTGATACAATTTTCCATGGCGATGGGCTCACCACTGGTACGCATCGATGTAGTACCCATATCAGTACCGCCAAATGCAAACATCACAGAGAGCCTAGGCTTGCGAACGTTGGGCGATGTGTGGATGACGCCGTTGCCATACCAGGCGAGGAACACGGCCGACGCGCCATTCACGATCAATTGGGACGGCCGGATGTCGACCGGTGACTATGCACCTGCGGGAACTTACAAGATGGTCATGCGGGCATTGAAAATTCTTGGTGACAAGAATAATGAGGCTGATTACGAGGTTTTAGAGACAGTGGAGTTTGGAATCCAGTACATGAGGAACGGGTCTATTTCAACGGCAACCGGTCCCATGGTCAGAGCCGAGTAGAACGTAGTGCTTATCACCTAAAAAGAGGAGGATTTTAGGCAAGGATTGTTTAGCGAAACACTTGACTTTCTGTTGCGAAGTTTGCATTGATGCATTCGCACTTGATTCCTTTGTTATAATTATTATCACTACTAATTATCATCTCCGGCGGATAATCGAATTCTTATCAGCAAGAGTTGACGCGAGACACTAAGCACTCGACATGAGGGCCTGTCTTCACATTTATGATATACAAGCGCGTTCTAGTTGGGTCACGAAGCATTCGGACCCGGCAAGGGACTCAAATGAAGGGACTGATGCATATGACAGCTCTAGATTTCTCAAGATGCTTAATTTTCGTGTTCTATCATCTTGGATCACTGTTTCTCGGTCTATTTGGTGTCGATTCAACAAGGCCTTGCATTTCTACTACCAATTGCGGTATCCCTCAAGCCGCGCTTCTTAACACGTCTGATGCTCTTTGTACCTCCAGGGCAGTCTGCACCTGGAACTTCGTCCATTTTGCCACCCAAACAATCCTGGGAACCCCTTTGATTATCTTCAATGGCTTGCGATTACTGCCTTGATGGGTCTCCGATGCTGTACACCTGGACTCAGGACGCCACCTCCTTCCGTTCAGCAGAGGCGATCTTCTCAACATCGAATTGCGACTCCGCGTCGGCTTCGATATCCTTGCCCTCGGGCAAGGAATCACTATCGATGTTCATGCCCGCTGGTCTCGCGTCGAACGATCTACCTCTTCTTTCAGGTCCCAATGAAGTGGTAATAGCAATACCGACGGCAATGATAGCGGTGGCTATTCCCATGACTGGTCCATAAGCCTCGACTATCTCACCAGCATGGTTGCGGATGAAGTTCTTTTCTGCCAGAATATTCACAATCTGCGCGGAAGGGCTGCTGATCATGTTTCCCAGCTGATAGGTGATTCCAGGGAAAGAGCTTCGGAAGGCTGGAGGCGACAGCTCATTCAAGTGGATGGGAATGACACCCCATGCGCCTTGGACGAAGAATTGCATGAAGAATCCGGAAGCTGAGAGAGATCGTTCGGTGGTTGGGAGGATCCAGGCTGGGATCAGTGCTCCAGAGATGAGCGCGGCGCATACAATCGTCCTTCTGCGTCCGAACCACTGCGAGATGTAGCCGAGAATCGTACCGCCCACCTGTGGTCTTTGTTAGAACAGTGTGCGTAAATGAGCAGCTTCACGTTGTGCCTGTTTAGGGCTCAAGAAAAGCTCTTGTTTTATTCGAAAAAGAGATAGAGTACGTACACAGGCACCGGCCTTCATCAAGATGCTCGCCCGCGACGCACCAGAGTTGTTGAGGCCCTTCTCTGTGATCATGAAGGTGGTGTAGCTGTCTTGGGACGTGTGGCTATAGTCTGTGGGTCAAGGTATTAGCGCGGTGTATTCCGTGACTGTCTTCACGGCGTGGAACTTACAATTGAACCAAGTCATGAGGATGATACAGTAAATGCACATCTTCCACTCTTGTGCCAACATCACCTTTGTCTCTTTCCAAAAGTGGGACGCGCCACCCTTCTTCTGTCCGGACTTTCGCGCCTCGATGAATTGCTGGGACTCTGGGAATGCCATCCTAATTAGTCCCACACCGATGGACAGGCCTGCGGCGATCCAGAATATTGTCTTCCATGACTCGACGTCACCACCAACGCCCAGATTGGCGCACGCTGCGCAAACATATCCGAAGGAGTAGCCTTGTTGTAAGATACCGGACATAAGCCCTCTTGCGTCTGCCGGGCTGTTCTCCAAAGCCATGGCGATGGCATTGCCATATCTGCGAAGAGAGAGTCAGATAGTGTATCAATATACGCAGGTTGTCACACAAGTCTTACACGCCGCCCATGAACAATCCAAACAAGGATCGCACTGCTAGAAATTGTTCGAAGTTCTTGCTGTAAATCGTTGCGATCTGCAAAAGTCCTAGAACAATCATATTCACCACCATTGGCCATTTTCTTCCAAACTTGTCACCAGCCAGTCCGAAGACCGCGGCACCAATGGATCGGAGAAGGAGCGTAAGAGTGATGGCTTCGGTGACTTCAGACTTGCTGACATTATAGTATTCCGAAAGCTTGACAGTCTGGATGCTAAGGGCATGGAAATCAAAGGCCTTCCAAGAGTCAGTTGGGATATCCAGAAGGGACAGTACGATAAGGGCTCGGGCGAAGGGAGGCATTCACTTACGTCTGCAGTCCAAGCTGCAAAGCCCACGAGGAAGAAGACCCAATCTTTAGCTGACAATTGTGACATCAAGCTAATGGGATTCTTCAGAGGGTTGGGCTTAGCCCACTCGCATGTCGTCTCGCCCTGCGAGTTCGTCACGACGACACGCTGCTTCCACGTGAATAGATCGTGTATACTTTGGACAGCTGTCGGGATGACGCCCTTCGCGACAGGGTCAGCTGGCTCATGAGTAGACTCCATTGTGATCCGCTTGTTGTATAAGGCTTGTCTGTTCGGGGTCCAGATGACTCTTGGTGTAGGCCTGGGCGAAAATTGGCAATTCTAAGCCCGCGGTTCTAAGGCTTTATAAGAGAAGCTTGTTTTCTCAAGACCGCTTATCAAAGGTAGAGCTGCTAAGGAACCTTATATTTCTATTTCGACCTGGCGCTCGACTGCCTCTAAATACCTCTGCTTACAACCATACTGTCCCAACCTGACCAACGCTTTTGAGCCCTTGAGGGCGACGGCCAGCCGACACATTAGTGCCTCTCCCCCTCCCCTCGTCTCACGAAACCAATGATTCGATTTCACGGGGGAGCATGGGAGTGATTTCCCCGTGAACCATGGAGAAGGTGTGTTTCTTGAGCGTCGTGCCAAACGGAGAACTCACCTGACAAGCTGTGTGTGCGGTCAGTGGCTTTGCCAAGGTACCTTGGCGGCTTGCCAAGGAGAGGGGGTACGTAGCTTATCATCCTTCCTTCTTACCCACCGCTCTCATCTTCCAGCAAATAGCACTTGGGGATTTCAAAGGAATGGTGGAGCGAAGCCCTGAGAAGGGGCAATGGCTTGGTTTACCCCGTGGGGAACGCTAAGACAATTCCAGGTCGAAGCGCTAGTTGCCAATGTGCTTGTTTGTGTCACACCCACGGTCGAATATCTCAATCTGGTCACTGCTGAGTCGTTAACGATGAAAATTTGAGAGAAATTCTCGCGATGGTGTGGCACATTGCTATCCACTGCCAGTGTTCTATGCTGATACCAAGTGTATGAGGCATCGCTCAAGTGAAACAAACTTTGAAGAGGAACAAACCGCGCACTGGGCAATTGTTTCAAACCTACACCTTGGTAATCTCTACTCAAAAAATCCCCATTATCGCCATCCTCACATGTTCCTGCTTGTACTGATGAGCACTCAGTCGTACTTGGCCCCAAATTGATCCGTTGTCGGACGTTTCCGTTCAAGTGCCGATGCTTTGGGCTCCCAAAGGATGCAAGATGGTCGATCAGACACGAATAGTCGAACCCTGCAGTTCCTCCTCAGTCACCAGCGCTGTAGCAACCCAGGATGCTCCCCGCTCATGCGTCGATGGAACGTCAGTCTCTAGCCTCAATCCAATACGAAGCTGCGATATTGTGTTTGGTAGTGCATAGTAAACCCAAGATGATACAACTAAGATCACCATCGGAATGGAGTACTGGTCCCGAACGTAAGGTTCACTGCAAGTGCAGTGATGTGGCTCGAGGTTAAAAAGATTCTGGTGCCATCACTGTTGGCCTTTGTAAGCCCTTGATCCGTTCCTCGAAATGCTCTAGTAAGCCAGCTATGCAAAATGGGTCTTGGAATTTTAGAAGACAGAAATCTGGAGCGTGTGCCGGGCACATCGCCGCTTAACGACTCAGGATCAGATGTGGAAGACATTGGGCTTGACAAGATTCACCTGAAGCATGATCAGACTGGCAAGATTGTGCTGATACCACAGCCTTCCGACTCGCCTAACGACCCCTACAATTGGCCAAAATGGAAGAAAGAGATGTTTATGTTGACCATCCGTAAGTCTAAACGAACACCTATCTGGGTAAATGGGCTAGTGGAAATGCTTAATGGCTGACATTCTTATTCTCACAGTCTACGGATGCGGATGTGATGGCGGTGAGTCTGACTGACTACAGTATTCCTTCGCTTCGTCCGCAACACCACCGGACTGTAACGACGTTGTCGAGCACGCCGGAATGTTAATGTGTATTCGTCAACCTTTAGCCATAGGCCCACTCTTGACCTCTGCCCTGGCACCACTCGCGGACGAGTTCGAGACGCCTCTTCAACAATTCACACTTGGCTTGCAGGGCGTTTTGATCATCTGCATTGGTGTCAGTGGACTTCTTTTCAACCCTCTTGCTGTGAAAATCGGGAAACGCCCCATCTATCTCTTCACCACTCTAGGCCTAGCTCTGACCTGCTTTTGGGGCGGTGCCTCTACCACCTTTGGGTCTCTGGTCGCGGCAAGGGCGGTGCAGGGCATGATGATGGCGCCTTTTGAATGTCTCATTCCTGCCTCCATCGCCGACGTGTGGTTTGTGCACGAGAGAGGTTATCGCACAGCTATGTTCAACTTTGGGATCGTTGGCGGAATCAATCTAGCGTCGCCACTTGGTCAGTTGCCTCCGGGGCTCAAAATTCACTTATCGCCAATCTATTTGCCAATTTGCTGACGCCAGTGTACGTGTCCAGCCGGCCTTATCATCCAATTCGCTGGTTTCCGTGTCACCTTGCATGCCATGGGAGGAGCCTTCACTCTCATGCTAGTCCTCGTTTTCTTCTTCATGCCAGAGACCGCCTACTATCGATCAGGTGCACTCGACATCGACGGCGGGGCGAGATCGAGCCCATCCATGGTCGAGGAGGATGAAATCGAGCTCACTGCTTCCGAGACTAATATGGAGACGACGTTGAAAGCATCGGCGGTGCTTGGCCTGAGCACGACCTCATCGCACAATCCGAACCGAGTCAGTGGAGAGCAAAGAATGCCTTACTTGAAGGAACTTTTGCCTTACTCGGGCTACTGGGACAAGGCTCCTTTCTTTGGCACCTTCGTTCGGCCATTCTTCATGCTGGGCTCGCCGATCGTCCTGTGGGCCTCTTTTCTCTTTACTGCGACCATTTCCTGGCTTGTACTGGTTTCCTTTGTCCTGTCACAGATCTTTTCGGCGCCGCCTTACAACTTCTCCGTGGCTGCCGTTGGGGCTACCAATATTTCATCTTTCGTAGCCACCATTCTGGGAACCATTGCGGCTGGCCCGGTTATTGATGGTCTAGTCAAGTACATGTCCAAGAAGAACAAAGGAATATATGAACCCGAGTTCCGTCTACCGATCATGATCACCTTCATGGTCTTCACAGGCATCGGCTTCTTTGCCTGGGGCCAGAGTCTTTCTAACCAAGACCCCTGGCCAGTCCCAGTCATCGTTTGCCTCGGCATGATCAATCTGGGAGCACAGCTCGGTGCTACAGGCGTCACTGCATATGTCGTTGACAGTCACCGTCAGCATGCTGCTGAGGCGTTTGCTATGATGAACTTTTTGAAGAACCTGTTCGCTTTTGGTCTATCGTTCTACTCCAACAACTGGATTGCCAATCAGGGAGTCAGGCTTGCGTTCTTTACCATCGGCGGCATCACCATGGCCGCGACACTGACGACCATTCCAATGTATATCTATGGCAAGAGAGCTCGAAGCTTCGTTTGGCGTCACAACTTGCTGGATCGTTCCAGATGAGATCTGAGAGAGCAAAGTTCTGTGGTATTTGATGTTGAGGGTTGCTGCGGTTATGCTTCTCAACAGCCTTTACCAGAAGGGATGAACGTTGGGAGGACGGAAAGGGGTGGCTAGGTATCATTCAGCTTGAGGACCCATGCTGAAGTTTTCTATCGTCTAGGTAAGGTGCTTCGTATCACACCTTCAAAGTGGCCGGGCACATGCACACCAGGTACCCAGCGGGCTGAGCACTGTGCGGTGGCTGTTGGCGAGATGTAGAATAATTCTCTTTCATATTGTAAAATTTAGCTCTAACTGTATTAGCAATACCAATGATATGATGACCGCCAAAGTTTCATAGATATTTCTTATTTTCCCAGGCCAGTTTTTCAGCCTTCATGCTGTGTCGGCCTATGCGACTCAAATTTTGTGTCGTCTGGAGATACTAGTTTGCATTTATCCAATATGAAGGCTGCCTATTGCAGTAATGCGTCCATGGGATTTGTGTTTGTGGATGTTGCTTGCGGAATCTGCGCTGGTAAACTTGGCCTCGGTACCCTGACTGTGAAAAACACCTTTTCAGATAAGACCAGACTACCCTACATTATGATACTCAGGTAACCGTGCATCCTGATGACACGCTTATAACGGAGCATATGGAATTTTCTTAGGGACCACAAAGTGACCTACACGTGTGCTTGTATTATAAGCGGGTACTCCACCGCCACCACACCTGCACCCCAAAAATGGTGTACCGCGCTGCTTCTCAAATGTTCTCCCCAAACCAGGAGGACCCCATGCAATGAGAATGGCTTTAGTCATGCCTTGCTTTCATACACCACTTTCTGCATCAGGCCGGCGCCCGTATGAAAGTTGCATGTCTATGTACCCAGATCACAAATGACTTTTCATCGTGTGCTGTAATGTTCACTACGTGTACTAAATGTGGATCGCCGCGGTGGGGGCCCCCCCCCAGGGTGCCAATGACCCGCGCGATCAACGCGACTCGAAATGCATACCGAGACCAAGCTCCATCGCTTAATTCCCTAGGTAGCAGCCAGTTATTAGCAGGGCGGTGAAGAGCAGAAAAACCACCACCATCATTTCTCGCTCCTGAAGACATGTTCCACGCTGTGCCTACCACCGACGATAGCGACACTTTTTAGAGAGTCTCTCACACATAAAACAGATGGTTACCTAAGTAATATGGATATTTCGGACATACTCTTCAACGTGGCAGCTTTTGTGGCCGGCCTGTCCTTACTGGAGCGTGGGGCAAAGCTCTTTGTTTCCAGCACCACCACATTGGCCAAACGTCTTCATTTGCCAGAAGTCCTGGTCGCGATCCTCATTGCTGGGGCAGAATGGGAGGAATTGGCTGTCGTGGCGCTCAGTCTGGCGCAGCGCCGGCCAGCCCTAGCTGTGGGCAACGTGATTGGTAGCTCGATTGCAAACATCTTTGGTGCATTTGCACTGGGCCTGGTCTTCTCAACTGGAACATGGGAGGGCTTCGATCATAGCTCCAAAAAGGCCTGTATGGGCCTTCTGGTGCTGACATCTATTGTGTCGCTGTTTGCCCTGGCAGATATTCTGTGGAATCGTTTTGTGGCAGGGTTGTTGCTGCTCACTTTCGCGATATACGTCTGCTTCGTGCTCTGGACGATATGGTGCGGCATGTTCTACACAGGCCACCATGAAGCAGATGACATTGAGTCCGGGGCCGCAGCTCACGACGTTTTGGACGATGCATCTTCGATCAGCTCCTTGTCATCATCGGCCACCAGCCACCACGGCACTCACAACCACCATTCCGAAGGAGACGCCACCGAGTCCACACCACTGTTTCCTTCACCAAGCGCTTCTACGATGAAGAAGTTTCACCACAGCCTAACACCAATACTCAAAGTTCTATGTGGCTTTGTATGCCTCACTATCAGTGGATTCATCTTGTCGCATACGTCCGCCAAACTGGCCACTGCGTTCGACATGTCAGACTCAGCATTCGGTGCCACCATTTTGTCCTTGGCAACGACCCTCCCCGAGAAGGTTCTAGCGGTCACGAGCAGCACCCGGGGTCACACAGGCCTTCTCGTTGCTGACGCGGTTGGCAGCAACGTTTTCCTGCTTACCTTATGTCTCGGAATCACTGCATGGAGCGTTGCAGCTCATGATTGGCACGATCACCCAACGGATGGACAATTGAGTTTCGTCGACGTCTCACGGATCGAGGCTTGGTGGTTATGGGCTGCTGCCGCGGCGCTCATGTTGGTGGTTGCTGTGGGAGGTACTGGCGCTTGCAAAGTGGCAGGGGTGAGACAGATACTGGGGGTCTTGATGTTGGTGGCATACGGTGGTTTCCTGGCCGTCGAGCTCACCATTCTGCGTGGTTGAAGCTGTTGGATAGATGACATTGGCTACTAGGTAGTTAGAGGGAAGTGTACGACACAAGTTGTATCCACTGCTAGCCAACCTTAATGGGCTCACTGAAACTGAAACTTGTGAGGAAAGCACCCGGATACGAGGTTGCGACGGGGGGGGGGCACCGGCCTGGTTGCTATTATTAACCACCTGATCATGATCATGTAGGTCCTCGAGTGGATATCATCAAAAGTATCTGTGAACCCATATCCGACGCCTTGCTAAAATACTGGTATCCTTTGGCTGTTCCTTATCGTCCAGCCGAATCCTGGATTTCCTTGGTCCCTACAGCCGGACTTGCTTTGAAACTTGATGATCCTGTCTCAATCGCAGTGTTGATCAGGTTCAGTGTATCTTCCACCAATATGACATCTTGACCTTGAGGAAGCGTGAGCATCAGAGCCTTGACTGATGAATCTTCGTCTACCTCCAACTTCATCTTGTTGCCATTAGTCGTCGATTTGACTCCCAACTCGTATGATTTCAACACTCCCTGCAGGCATTTGTACTCCTTGAATGCGTCCGTGAAGGAGATGAGATACGCCGATAAATCTGCCATGACAACTTTATAGGCCCTGAAGCTAGGGTCTGTATACTCTGAATCGTTGAATATCAAATTTGAGCGCCACCTAATAATATCCTGGGTGCTTGCGGATGGATGCTGTTCTTCTGGAGTACGGTCCTTCAAATCCCAAATGTCCACTTTACCATAGAATCCCAGAGAATGAAGACCTATAGGAGCCGACCATTTGGTGAGCCCTTGTAAGGAATATTCGAGCTTTTTGGTGGTATCGGTAGGGATCAGCCTGAATTTTGCGAGCCTCTCAGCATTTTTGAAGACGAACTCGGCTGCATCAAGATTCAAGGCGAAGTTAAGAGGATTGCCAAGAATATTGAGTTTGGGGTTGAAAGTGCCCTATCGTGTTGTCAGTATTGTACCATCAATTTCTTCTTTGAGTTTATGGCATCAACGTACGCCTTGCTGATAGTACTCTACTTTCCTGCTCAAGGAGTCATCCTGCTTTAGAAGCTCTTTCAGAATCGTCAACGAACAGCCACCGAAGACAATTACCCGGTCTTTCTGTCTCATCTCATCGAACAGGACTTGGTAATCCTGTAGGTCTTGCCAAGGCTTGATGTTCTCAAAGTCCCTCAGTTTGCGGTCTATGGAATGTTTGTACCACGTCCTTAGCTCTTTAGCTTTGTCTGACAGCGGAATTTCTTTGTCTTTGATTTTCTCGAACTCTGTGAGCTCCTCAGCGGTACGGAAGACGAGCTCTTCATGATAGTGAGTCTTGAGGTTGATAGGACTCTCTAGTCCTTCACGTAAACACCTACGATCAATATATGCATCGAAGGCAGGCTGGCCGTCAGTTTTCATAGTGGACAGGAAATCCATTATTAGGAGCTCTGCATGTCTGATTGCATCTGCTTTGGCATCACGTAGCTCATCTTTGTTTTTGTCTGGTTTGATGCATCGTTGGAGCTGCAAATGGGTCAGTTTCCTCCTCCAGTCGCCTACCACAAGGCTAGAATGATGATAGTTCGCAAGAGTCTTCCAAACTGACCAAATTACGCTCGTCTTTTGTTAGGGGCCTGCCGTTAGCGGTCGAGTCGTCGATGGTCGAGTTGTCGATATCATCTTCAGTCAATTTTCCAGCCAACACCGTTTTTATGGGTTCATCTCCGCTTTCCAATTTGGGTCGAAGACGGCCCACAAGTGAAATGATTTGCCCAAAGTCCTTGCTTGTCGTGTAGTATCCCAGATCGACATGGCGAGGCTCTGCTATATAGATGCCCTTCAGGTCCGGATGCTTGGCGAGGAATTTCGCCCAGACCAGGGCCGCAGCTTGATTATCAGAGTCTGTAAAGTCGTTGATGAAGACCCACAGTACTGAAGATTTGGGCTCCGAAGGCCCACTAGCCCGCGAATTCATGGCACGTTCCAGCAAGGCCTCTTTTTGCAATCGTGTTTTGGATCTGGTGAGCCGCATAGAACGCCAATCCCGGATTTTCTTCATTGGTAGGGGGGCCAAGGCTTGTTGTACTTGAAGGGCGGCGGCGCTGAGTCTGAATGCTTGGTCGATTGATGGACAACAGGCCGCATGACAGACTGGGGGATCCGCAACAAAGTGTTGATGGATGGCATGTGTGGGTGGGAGATGAGCCACGCCGTTGGATTGAGAGGAAGTGCAAAATGTCGAGAGTGCAGGTGAGGTGAGCAGTGCCTAACTGAGGCTTGCGGGGGGGCCGGCCAGGACCTCCAACCATGGTTTGGTGCTGCTCTTCCTCGCGTTGCTCCGCCCCGGAGCTGGGATGACATGCTTCATACGCTAAACCCCTTTAGGAAATTTACAGGTTACACACAGAGAAACACACACCTAAGTACTTCTGTCTTCTGTCAGAGGCACGTGCCTAATGATAAGTACCTCCAGTCAGCCTGCTGAAATAGGCTTTTACTTTTTACATTTGGATAACATACAGGGTTGCGAGTGACTTAGTCTCTGCCATATAGGCCGATCATCATATAAGTTGAGGTATGTGACCGTTTGTCCACTTCATTTTATGTAAATTCATTCCTCTGGTATATACCTCTGACTACAGATAGGTAGGCGCCCGCGCTGCATCCAAGATGTGGAAATTACCTAAGCAATTCAATCCAGCCTTATGCTTCGCACAATAAAGAGGTGAGGTCATCAACGTATATTTACATATTCCGGATCGTCTGTCCAGTACACTCTGTCCTATTTAGTATTCGTGATCGAGTCAGACTTACCTAGGTATAACCGACCAGCCAATACCGCCAGGCTTGGATACAGACACGAATAAATTTATTCGAGTCACCCAACCCTCATGGGTTGCATTCACCGACGGGTTAGGTACCTCAAAACACGCATGCAGGCTCCTCATTGCTAGCATTATGACTATTCTTTCTAGCTCAGACAGATCGACATGCTTGTTTGCAGCCAAGGCATAATTTTGAGAGTTGCTACTGTTGTTGATCTTGAACAACTTCCTTTACTGCGGGATTTCAGACAAATTCTTGTCATCTCAAATAGTGTAAACCGCCTGGTGGTCAATTTTGTACACCCAATTCTTTTCTTGAGTTACGTTCTGCTGCACAGCACAGAGGCAAGACTCTATAGAAGAATGGAAAATGAACATTGAATATCTTCAAATATATCTACATACTAAATTCCTTACATGGTGCAGTTGCTCTCTGACTCGAACAAGCCCAACGAGATCATCTCTAGCTCAGTCCATGGCCGGAACATTCATCGATGCAATTGTCCAGACCTTGCCCGATTCACTGCTGGTGAGGGCGCTGTAGGTTGCTCCCGCGCTGGTTGCGATCGTATCTCCAAAGGTAGGGTCCGCCTCCAGAAGTGTAATGACAGTGTCGGTATAAGTCTGCTCCGAGATGGTCCCCGAGCAGCCGTCATTACACTCCGTTCCTGTACCATACCCTGTCATTGTGGCTCCCTCGCCCACGTCGATGCTGTAAGTGGACAATTCGTCGCCTGTGTTCGCGTTCGTCACCGTCTGCACCCAGGTGGTTCCGCTCAGCTCGTACACAATCTTGACAGGAGTGTCTCCAGACACTGCGCTCGCTTCGCCGTCAAGTTGACCAAAGGAGCCAAAGACTGAAGCCCGGACACACCATTGTCCCGTGGTAGCACCGCACCAAGCATTGTCAGGCCATTGTTCGAGCGTTGTCTGGATGAGATCTCCAGTGCCATTGCTCATGCCGGGCCATACAAAGAGCTTGCCGTTTTGCGAGGAGGGAGCAGTGCCAGGTGTTAGTGTGGTGACAGCCTTGATGATGGTAGATTTGCTGGGTCCCAATGAGACAGCGCCTCCCCACGTGTCGTCGCGGCGAACGTTACCAGAGGGCGCTGGAATGTTGTTCAAAGGTCCAGTGGCGAGGGTCAAGGCGCCAGTCGCAAAGGCGACAGCGGAAGTGAAAGAGAGATACATCTTCGGGGTGCCCCAGAAAAATAGTGGAAAAAACGAGAGTGAAAAAATTGGGTTGACCCAAATGCTGAGAGCGAACGACGGGCTGTTGATCTGCAACTTTACCCAGCCCTGTAGTAATATCTGATTGCTGAATGGGAAATAGGTCCTGGTCAGTAGCGGAGGAGAAACACGTCCGACTTTTATAGTTATTAAAGTTGCGGGAACAGTCGATCATTGTTGATCACCCGCGCAGTGTATGCCGTGCAGTCGGCCCTCAAGACCCATGTCTACTCCTTAATTTTGCTATTCGAGTTCGGACCTTGAAACTGCTCTTGGCGTGGCCGTCTAACTACCTATACCCACATCTGGGCAGACCGATCCCTGTAAATATGGTATATACGGAACATCATGGGATGCGAGAGGATTAATCCAAGCAGACTTGTTGGAAGCTCTCGCTGTGACCGAGCTTTTGCCCTTGATTTAGGACGTGAATCAAGGGAACCAAGTCACCATTTTTAAGCGATGGGCCACCCATATTGCATGCCCACACATGTCATAAGCAAAACCCTTAAGCATAAAAGCCTATTCCACCAGTCACAATTTTTGCAACACAGATCATCCTGTACCTTTCACAAATTGAAACCTCCACACTGGCTGGATTGGAGTGGATGGCCAGATCACCAGGTCACGGAAATCTGACGCTCTGGAATTAGGTAAACACTTCGGAGCTAGCATGTCCGTGGCCTCTAGGCTTTCGACAGGAAATCAGGATGTCAAGAGAAAATTCATCGGCTCTGATCATTATTCAAGACTAGATTTGCTGGGCAACGAGCACACGTTGATGCGGCAGTCTAGTCTTTGGTGTATCTGCCCAAAATGTGGGTATATGCTAACATGATGGAATGCTGAAGCTCAATGTACAAATTTGCCGATGGATTCATGTGTCTATGCTAAAAGATGCCCAGAAATTTCAAGGCCGGACAATTTAACGGTTTAGGTGCGTGACTCCGGGAAAGCATTGACTGTTAGTCCCTGCAATTCTCCAAAATTACTCAAAAAGGCAATGATAAGTATAGGCCAGGCCGACAGTCTCTTTGTTTGCAAATGGCCAAGCCCTTGCATACACTGCATACCCAAAGTTTTTGTACTGTTCTAATAGCCCAAAACTCACTCTGTACTACTATAGACCAGCTAGCGTACAGTTATAAGTTCTTCAAGTGTCTGTATGGAATTTAGTAGTGGTGTCTATACTGTAGTGTGTGTTTCTCACCTTTGAACCTGGTGCATAGAAATACAGTATCTACCTCGCGGGTGTTCAGATACAGGGTCAAGAAGAAAATAAAGCGCGTTATACGTCAAAGATTATGATGTGAATCATCGCAAAGACGCTTCAGAATACAATAAAGTCCCAACTTTGCTACCCCTTGATTCCTTTCAACTTCTACCTGTTTACAGCGTCCTGTAGTCTAAGGCAAACTCAAGAGCAGACTCAACAGCTTAGGGTACACAATTGTTCTATGGTTTTCAACATTAGCCATTACACAGCATGCAATTCTATTGATAGCACTTACCCGAGACCGGATACAGGATCCCATCCTGGGGCCGCAAGGAAGCCCGTTGTCCCACAATTGGGGTTTGATCCGTTGGTGATGTCCGTGAAGACCTCGGGGTGGGAGTACTATCATGCATGTTAGCCAAAATAAAAACCCCAAAAGCTTGACTTTATTGTTGTGAGACTTGCCAGTGTTGGGTTGAGGAATCCGACTGGCTCCTTTCCAATTGCGATCCTCTCCTCATTGATTCGAGTAATGACAGCAGCCACTACCGGAGCACTCAAGCTGGTACCACCTACTCTGCCGAAAGTCTGTGAGGTTTGTCAGAAAACAGTCACCATTTCTCTGAAACAGTCGAGAATGCTCCAGGGACAAGCTCCACGTGTGATAAGCACATCTCTACACGTGGAGCCGAACTCCAAGACACGTTTTCTCAGGGACGGGGGGAATTTCATAGCACTTACGTCCTGAGCGCGAATTACGTAGAAGTCACCAATCGCCGCCACATCAGGGTAACCACGCCCACCGATTTTGTCTAAGAGTTAAAGGTCAGTGAACCGGATAGTGTCTCCATTCGAATCTGTGAGAGCATCAAAGATGACCTTATCCTTGAAGGCAAGAAGTAAAACGTACAGACACCGTTTCCGGCTGTTGAGAAATTGACACCCGGGTCCGTATATCCTGTAAAATTCAAGGAAACTGAATCGAAGTAAGTAGCTACCTGGCTCGCTTGATAGTCAGGAGTGTCGAAATAGTTGGAGAAACCGCCTCCAGAGGGAAAGCGAGTTGTCGATGACTCGACGTATTTTGGGACTGAAGAATTGCCCGAAGTCTTGATGAACTGTGTCGATCCTACGGCCAGAGTGTACGGGCAGCTGGCATCGCTGGCCGGATAGAAAATGTCCTCATTCGGACCAGCGCATCCAGACGGAGTGGGGTCACCTTCAAAAGATCCCACACCATCATCACCGGACGAGATGACAACTGTGACGCCCTGCAGGCCAAGTTTCATGACCTCGCTGCACCTTCGCTTAGTGTAGAAATCAGGTACGTCGGACTCTCCGCCTCCTAGTAAGTATGAATTAGTGTCTGCATATCATCGATGTAGTATCTTGCATCGAGACTTGAACACGTCACACATCCTTCTTTAGAGAGGGAGACGTACCATAAGAGATAGAGATGACGTTGGTGGGCTCGTAAACGCCACACTGCAGTTGTCCTTTGTAACCGCCCGGATTGGGGTCCGGGTACACAGGATCAAGGCACTCCGGGAGGACGCAGTTTCCGGTCTCACCAAATGCACTGTAAGTACAATAAGAACCATCGAGAGCATCGTAAAATGTGTTCCAGAAACCCCTGATGGGAGTGTTCGCAGAAGTTTCGTTGACCTCATAGAATTCGTCGTCGGTCTGAAACAAGACGGTCCTCTGCGGCCAGATGAGTGGCTGCGCTGCTTCAAAGTCCAGGTCCGACTCAACGCCTGCGGATGTGACGTTCTTGGCGGCACCAAATGCTCCGTCAATGTTCTTTTCGATGGGGTACGTTCCATTCGGAATTTCGGGATAGAGCGTACTCCAGAACACATCGAGATCTTCTTTCGCGTAGTGGTCATCTGTGAAGTAAGTCAGCATCCTTCGCTTTTCAGACTGCCGTGATTTGCAAGGAATATCTGTACCAAGAGATTCAAATATGCCCAATTCGTTGCCCGGTGCTGCTTTGTCGCCCTTGGGGATGCTGTACTGAGTGCGAATGCATTCTTGCGTCACAAAACTATCGCATATGCTGCTGTTCAATGGCGGCAGGCCGGAAGCCTCAATGACTTCCAGGCCTGTGTTCATAGTCTTCACCATCCTCTTTCGAAGCTTCTCGCCATCTGCTTGACGTCTGAGACGTCGCACACGGCCTGGGTCTGGTCGGAGGCGAATACCGGGAGTGATGTAATCCACGTGCTTCTGTACTTCAAATGGTATATGATACTCTCTAGAACGCATGTCAGCGCATAGCCCAGGGAAGAGTAAGGATGGATTTTTGGGCAGTGCGTGAAGATAAATTCGACACAGCAAAACATACTCAGCTGCAACGTTTTCTGTTCCGGTTGGACCATGTTCCCACCAAAAGTAGTCAGTGTAAAGTAATTCCTCAACCTCTGCAACGGTGGCGTCAAATTGGATCCACTATGTAGGTTGTTAATTCGCGGTTTTCTCTTGCTAGTGTGAATACCCTCACCTGTTTGTTGACCGACTGTGTGATGCGCGTCACGTTGATTCCTCCACCAACGAGCCAATCCCGCACAACCTCAACGCTCGCCTTTGGGGGAGCGAAAAAGTCGATGACCTCGCGAGGGCTCATGCGTCTTCCAAAGCTTGGAGATTCAGGGTCCGACCTCTCCATAAGCAAGTCATGGCCCTCTTGTAGATTGGTTTGCCGCAGTCCTATCCGTATGGGCAGGAGGGCTGACTTCGTGACCTTGGACTTCTTCTCCCAAGTACGAGACCAGTGTGGCAATTGACGTTCGTGGAGGACGTGAGAATCTGGAATGTCCCTTTTGGCTACAAAGTGACCGCCACCGAGAGGACTCGCGAAGGCTGAGCCGGTTGCAAAAGCCCCAAGAAGGACTGGTAACAAGTGTTGGTACAACATAATGAGGGTATCTCTATATATCCAACGCTGGCCAGGAGTTTGATAGCTAGCGAGCTCTACAGTACAAACAGCAACAAGCTCAAGTCTCAGATCCAAGGCCTAGCAGCGAGAAACAAGAGCCCGTTGAAATATATACCTAGCTCCGCTGGTCCATATCAACGAGCCGGTGGCACTGTGTTTCGATAAGCGCTGTCGTCTGAGCAGAGATGCTATACTACCCAATACTACGCTAGTTACCAGCCATCTAGGACATATTGCCTTCAAAGTATCTAATAACGCCGCAGGGGTATGGGACCTGTCACATCCCAGGCCTCTTTCTTCAGTACTGCTCTACCGTCAAAGCTCCTAACATTGTTCCAATGGACCAGGGAATTGGGAGGAGTACGCCATAGACAGTGAACTCTAATAAAGAACACCCCTCAAGACAGCGCTTCATAGCTCCCACAGACCAAGGTGATCAGGAACGCACACGAGCACGCAGGTGCACTCTCAATCATTGATGTAATCTTTCTCCACGTACCTAGGTAGGTGGTCATTCGTGCAGGGTTCTACGGGTAAATACTGTGCTAAGAGAACGCTAAGCCGGCTCAGAAAGCTTTGCATTTTTTAGCGCAACTCAAAGAGAGCAGCAGTCCCCAAGTTTCCTGCATACCCGGCTACCAGCTCCATGGAACCTGCCGGGCACCAAGCTAGCTCGCTCAGAAGTTGCCACGACCTCACTGACCAGCAAGCATATACATAGTCGTATCTCGAATGCCCTTGTAAAAAAAAAAAAGCACTGACCTGTGTCAGATATCTGTATATTACGCGTTCCGTAGACAGTAAAATGTCACCTATTAAGCTGTTATGGCCATGAAGTGCAGTTCCGAAAGAGGCTGGCAAAGAATGGACAAGGAGTGCGGCATATAGATGTTCACTCCATCCGGCCTGGGTTACAGACCGGGGTGGCATTAAAGTTTAGATTGACCGCACCTCTTGTCTGCCGATCAATCTCCCACAGGCCTGGTCAGACCGTGAAAGTCAAAGTTCCTTGTCACGTCTCACACGACTTGCGAGCCCACGACAACTTACGGCACGTAACGCAAACTGCGATAGGAAGGTGGCACTCGTCGATAGGCACGAAGCTGAGGGAGACTGAAGTTCAATCGCGTAGTCTATGCGTAATGTGCCTGTTCAACAACCTATGCTGATTTGGCCTGTGCATTGGTGTGTTCTACCATTGTATGCATGCTATGGCTACCAGGGCTACCTAGTCAGTGGCAAGACGCCCACCGCAAGGAAAAGCACGCACACCGGATGCACTCTGTCAGCCTCTGACATCGTTGGGCTGTCCCGGCGACCAACAAGAGGCCGTTCGTCAGGCAGCTAGATAAGGAGCTTTGCCAGTCATGATGAATCACGTCACTTCCTTCTCGCAACACCTCATACACTCATTTTTACATGCATTTATGTTCGAACCCCGCAGTTACTCTTGCGAAGCGTTCCTCCATTGAAGGGACGCCGCAAAGCCCTGTACCTTATAAATCACTTGGTCTCTAGGCGGCTGTTTTTCCTTATCGTCCATGACGAAATGGTCTACAGTGGGTCTATTGATTATAGTGACTAAAAGGAGGTGTTCATCTGCAACACTGGGTCAATTTATTTGTGTTTCAACGTCGGAAGTGACATAAATGGAAGATAGGACTGCCAAACTTCGTGTTCGATATAGCCAGAGTTGCGATAGTGTGCGACCACAATACAACCAACAGGTTCTAGGCCTGGAATCCAACGGCTTCTTGGTCTAGTGGTATGATTCCTGCTTTGGGCTCATAAAGTCAATGCAGGAGGTCACCGGTTCGAGCCCGGTAGAAGCCCCTTTATTTTTACCTTTTATATATGCCTGCCTCTAGCCTGATAGTTGGATCGATTGCTTCGGTTGAGCTGTTCATTGAAGAAGCTTGATAGTAAACAATGCCCCACACCGGGGCCCGGCCACGTGGAAAACTGCATCGGCCCGCGCAGTCGGAGAGCCCCGTTACCCTGCTAGCGTTGCTCGACTAAGACTGCGCGACGGTACGTATTATGTACCTTGCAAGAAGAATTGAAACAGATTCCTCCGTAGAGAGCTGCCCATGATAGCACGCGGATTTAGATTTCCAGGCCCTCGTGCCTTTTGATTATCAGACAGATCTTTCATATGCTGGAATGCACGATGTTGACGGGCTGTCGACCGTGCGCATCGAATCATTCGCATAGCATCTAATTTTTTGTTTGTCTTTTGGGGGGGAAGCTGGGGGGTGGAGTGTCCGAGATCAATCGGCCAAAGTCGACATGTAATCTGTTACCATGGCCACTCCTTCAGCTCCGTATCTGTGAGATTATGCCAACTGTTGAGATGAGATAATTTTGCAACTTTCTGATAATGTTCTTTTAGATCATGCTGAAAGAAATGCTGCTGATACCGTCGACAAACTGGTCTACTAATCATGAAACTGTTCCACCCCAAAATTTCCCCGAAGATCGATCTGCAGCAGTTTCCCTTCTTGGATTTCTTCACGTCTTTCATATAAATCGTTCACGTTCCAATTGACGTTCATATATCGACCGTTCATGAACTTTGCTTTCTCGGTCGAAAGCCAGACAGCAACGCCTCCCACCAGCTCAGGTGTATCTAACGCAAATTTCTTGAAAGACTGCGTTGTCATGTTGGTATGGACAATGCCAGGGTGCAAAGATACAGATGTCACGTTCGGTGACTCCGCCGCGACGTAAGCGGCCATCTGCAGATTCACCAGCTTCCCAAGTGAATAGGCGCTGTTGCCAGGGTAGATCCCGTAAGCCATGCCGGAAGTCAAGTTGATGATCGTACCGTGAGACTCCTCTGGCAGGGACTTGAGGAAGTTTGTTGTCATCAGGAAAGTCCCTCTCGCATTAACGTGCTGCAGTGAATAGATCAGCATCGAGTTTGGCTAGAGCTCTCTCCACAAATCGATCAAACTCACCAGGTCATCCCACCACAGCTCTGGATCTAGCGATTGAAGCGGACCCTCAGCTTTCAAGATCGCAGCATTGTTTACGAGAATGTCCGCGTGTCCGTATGTGTGATTGACTCGCTGGTAAAGCTCCTTGACTCTCAAGGAATCCGAGATATCGGCAGGAAATAGAAGAGTCTCGACCTGGGGGAAGGCCCGATTCAATTCCATGGCAAGCGCTTCAAGCCTCTCCACATTACGAGCGACGAGAACTATAGCCTTAGCTCCGGCTTTTGCGAAAGCAGGGGCGTGACCCTATATTGTTCTTAGCCAAGGCATTTCTAATCGATTTCCTTCCCGGAACCTTACTCACCCTTGCACCAAGGCCTTGACTGGCTCCCGTGATTATCACAACCTTTCCAGCCATGGACAATTCGGGACTTGACGGGTCAACTGCTGGGTATACATCACGCGAGACACGCTTGGTGAACTGCATGCTCGTGACGAAGAAGTCTGCTGGGAGAGTTTCCATTCTGTTCTGCAAAACGTGGACTTGGTGCCAGTGATCTGAAGTTGCCCAGGTGAGATTTCAACGAAGAGTAAGTGCAAAGCTGGAAGAAGATAAATGGGAAAATCAAACAGATGGGTCTGGAGGTATGGCTAAGTCTCAAACAAATTGAGCACGGGAACACTATACCCTTTTATATTTTTATGGTCCTAGAGCTTGGAAAGTGAAGGACAGTTGATTCTGGACAGGAGAGCGTCTATATCTTGCAGGACGTATACTAATGCGAAATTCAGACGCAATGCCCGCGTGCTTACTGGAAGCGGACCAAGCTCGGGGCCCACCATTGTCCCAAATAGGCAAATGGTCCAAGACAGCTTGCAGGTGAGCATACTGCATTGTGGAACACGCGAAGACATCGGCTTGTATTACTAATTAAGGCTATGCGCTCGACTTACAAATCAGGCAGATTCCAGTCAGGTAGGACGACCAGCACTGTACATTGTTGAAATCATCTTCTGTGAAGCTGTTACAGCAACTAACGAGTCTGAGTCAAGACTATCAGAATCGGTATGCATGGTGCGGTACACATTAACACATGCCGCTTTCATTACTACGATGGCGATTGTAAACAACTTTTGAAACGTAGCTCTATCCTCTCCTGAAAAGTGGCATGGTTTGCGTCGAATATGCAAGCATACCATAGTATTTTCCTTACAATAGCCATGCTCTCTTCCCATTTCTCAATCCCATAGAGCATAGACACTGATGCTATGCGGTCCAGAAACCAAGTCTCAAGTGGGCCATCCTGAGCCTCAATCGCTCCCATATACAATATCCACAGGTAGAATGTCCATAAGCGGCCCCAGTCGCCATCATCGTTGTAAAGAATAGCTTGCAGCTTGGCCAAAATTGCTTCTGATGTTACCGGAGCGACACCAAAATACCTCCACACCCGCACCATATAAAGCAGGGTTCCCAATCGGCATGCTTCTTGGATTCTGAAGTATTTTGGAAGCAATATCTGTGGGTCTAGACGGAGTCGTAGAAGTCCGTGGATCATAAGCAATGACCATGCTCCAGTCTCCCTTCCATGATCAAGCTGTATCCTTCCTGCGATTGGGATTGGACTTTCGAAGCTTTGATGCGACAAAGCATTGATCTCTTCGAAAATATCGAGCCACCTTGTGTCATTCTCACGGACAAATACGGACTTCCAAGCAGCTCTCATACTGACCATGTCTTGAGCGTCTCGAACGCCAAGGGGCTTGCCATTTGGGTAATAGCATTGATCTGGGAGTGGGTAGATTGGCGAGATGTCGAACATAAGGGCTCCCTGGATCTCAACCCTGGGCCAAAGGATTAATAGCCATGCTAATTTTGCGATGAGACCGCCACATGAGCCACGATCTCATTGACTCACCAAGAAACTGTTAAACGCAAGTTTGTATTGCCAGAAAGCTTATCGATACCACCTCGCAGTTTGATCAATTGGTTCATTCCTTGCAGATGCGTGTGCCAGTCCAGCCAAGAGCCCCTGATATCCTGATCACATTCGTCCTGTCAGTATCGCAGTAACCATTTGAGTGTGTATTGGAGGAATCTAGTGCAGATACTCATACTTACAGCATTGCATACTAAGCCTGAGACTGCTCCAATGACGGCATCAAGGTTCTCGATACTATCTTGTTGAGTAATAGTCGTCAGCCGCTCGTTGACAAGGGCAACCGCTGCGGTCTGATATATCACTGCTGTTGTAGTCTCTCCGGCCACTTTCGTGCCGCCATATTGCCTAGAATCCATATGCAGAGCAGAGTTTGACAATACTGCCATGAATGCAGCTTCATCCGTCATCCCTATAGAGAACCAGGCATCCCGTAATGGTTGTTGCTGGCTGCCATTTGAAAAGACTACAAACGTCTGTAGTCAGTCCTGGTCCATACAACGCTGAGATTCGCGAAAATTCTCACTATTTGCTATTAGATCCTTCTCTAAAGCATTTAGCTTCACGTTGAAATTGGCAATGAGGTTCAAATCGTCAGTCGCCGTCCACCTGACGCCCATCCACCAGGACGCTGGGGTCACACCGTGAAGGCCCCTCGGATGCAAGAGGCTCAAGTCAAGTTCGACGACTTTATTGTCTTTGTGTTTTCTCCGACTTTTCCCTATCTCTTTCATTGCCTGTTGTCGGATCAGTCGGCGTGCTGCCGGGGTTGATCGGGAATGGGGACCATGATAAGGGACGAAAGCCAACGAATTCCTCGTCGCGCTTGCATCCTCGCGATTATGGTGTTTGTGCTGTTTTATTTTGACTGATGACATTGCTAGCTCTCCCACGAAGGCTCGCGACCGAGATCCTGAGCAAAACGTAGTTTGGCACGGAGCTGTAGCTATTAGCACCTCAACGGTTGTGCTGGACTAGGTATCTAACAGACATTGTGGAACCCCCCTCATGGAATGAATCCGCTCCCATGAGATTGCAGTTGAATTTCAGCTCAGCAAATTGAAGTATCACGCGAGATACGATTACTAACTAGCTGACAATTATCTATAGGATGTTCCGGTTGTTCCGACAATTCCGATTCCACAACATATACTTACCCCCTGTCATTATGCAGCTAAGAGAACGCTACAGTTTGCATTGGAAGTCGACAACCCTCTAGGAACATCAAGGCTTTTTTCATTTTCATGCTGAAAAATTCAGGAACCTGGGGAAAAAAAAGACATCCATTCGCCAAGCCATTCCATGTTTGAAGGCAACACATTCAAATGAGCTTTTGAAGTCTGTCACTTGCTCCAGTTCGTGAGGAATGTCTTTCGGCGTTTTAGTAACATGTTCAATGACTCACTTCATGTTGACTAGGTATTTGGAACTATGAGAAGGGCCTCAGATAGATACAAGTCACTGTCAAGCATCTTGGAACGGGTTTTGATATAAAAGTGCGCATTCTGACAGCCTCGAGACCCTTGGCACTTTGTGGGTCAATCCGTGCTGTTGAGAAATCCAGTCGCCCATCTCTGGTGGAGACGGTCTATTCCTTCAAGCTGTCGCAACGCTCTTCAATAATCATGAAACTTACACGAGCACTTTTCTATAATCCTGTACTTTTATGCATACCGTAAGTAACATGTCCCAATACAAATCACCAACAAAAATATCGCTAAATATGAACTCTTCTTTCTGTAAGAGACATTGAGGCACAGGGGACACTCGTTCAAAGACACTGCGAGTGTCAGCGATTGGACCCTTCCTTGCTTGGTGGGCTTTTCGATAGCGGCAATCTGCCCGTAAGTCGAGACAATAAGACGACCAACGAATGCTGCACAAACGGCATCATCGAAATAGGAGGCCAGCATGAGGTAAGGACGACACATGCCTTGTAAACGCTAGTGGTATGTATAGGTCATGCTAATGAATGTGTGTCAAGGGCCGATGCACAATTCTCAAAGATCTTTCTATTGGGCCAAATGATGCATTCTTGTTCTTGGTATGCTGTTTTTCAGAACCTGTAGAGCAGCTTGATCTTGGTGATTTTTCACTCGGTGCAAATTGCTACTAAGCGTGGAAACAAACCACTCTGTCATAAACGGCTGAGATAGTGTGGAAAGAAGACAGAATTACAACGGGCACCTGATGGACCAGCATCACTGTTCCGTTTCGCGATACATTGAAGTCAAATTTTTATAACTTTCTTTGCATGAGATGCTTCAGCAGATCCCAAGACAAATTGTCCTTTCACAGCCTCTGGAGAGCTTTCTGACTGACTGGGTGATAGTCTCATACGGGTGGAAAGATGTAATTGCCGGTGAGCAACATCAGACTCAGACTATGTGGAGTTACTCAATACTTGGCCTTGATTTCGCAATTGCGAAGACACATCTGATCAAGACGCCCGGCCACGCGGTTTATTATGTGAAAACAACATCAAGGGCCACAGTTTACTATTTCTTCAAGAGCTGAACTTGAGATGCCATTTTTTATGTTTCTGACTGGCAAGTATTAGGTAGTCTACAGAAGCCAAATTGGCTACCCAGATTACCTACTGCTCTGATCCTGTTTAACCCTTGGTCGAAATGCTTGGACTGAATGTTGCGGATTGGTTCCCGCGAGCCATCGCCTTTTCGACCTTGCTCCGAGCTTCAGCCTTCCAGACATCCCAGCTTAAGGAGTAGATGACGGTGTCTCTCCACACATCGTCCGGATCACTGCCAGGCGGCAGCGCCTTTGCATTGCCCACTTTCCCCTTGGTCCTGCCCAAGGGAAACTTCATATGGTATGGGATCACACCAACCTTCTGATATCCCATTCTTTCTGCCACCTTCATACTCGGAACATTAGCAGCATTGCACATCCACTCCGTCCGCACCAAGCCCAGGCCGCCCTCTTCTGGAGGCGCATACGCAGTTCGCATCAGCAGTCCCACCGCATTTGACGCGACATGCGTTTGTTGGTATTTTGGCAAAACAATCACGGGGCCTATTTCGGCAAACTGGTTTCTTTTGGAGGTATTGAGATAGCCTACGATGCCCGCAAGCTCACCCTCCTCATCTTCGGCTGAGTGCTCTCGGGTGAGATCGATAATGGCGAATAGGAAAGTTCCCGGATTGGTGTAGGACAAGGTGTTGCCAGGCTGCGTGATCAAGGCGTTGAACTCGTCGACTGAATCGAAGTATCCGCTTGGCATGTAGGCGAAGAGCTCTGGACAAGACTGTGTCTGGCTGACGAAGCTGTAACTATGGATATCTGACAGCGTTGTTACCTTAGCCATGAGGATTCGATTGGTGTAGCAACTGGTGCAAGTGCATTCGTTTGGTCACGGCTTACCTGCTTCAAAAGGGACAAGTTTCACCTTGTCGTTGAAGATGGGTGTCTGGATGGGCAAGCAAAACACAGGGCTCGTAGACATGATGATGTGCTGAAGTCGTCGATGTCAAGTTGATTAGGAAGAAAGAATGACCCAGTTACCGAACGAATCTCGCATCCGGATGCCTTCTGAGTCAGTGTTTTGATTGTGTTTCTGAGTGACACATACGGTCAGCCCGGCTATCCGAGAAAGGAGCGGAGTAAGCAGGATGATGGGCTGCGTAAGATGACCGATGCAGGAACGCCGAAAGGTGTCAATCAAGCCGCGACGGTGATCTCATGTTTGACACACTGATTTCACCTTCACCCGACCCTGTCGTGTCGTTTTAGCCATGATGGTATCAGGTTTCCAAGACATAGGTTTTACGAAGTAGATTTTGGGAGGTTGAAGGTTGGTGGGCCGAAAGATCGAATGGGGACGGCTCACTCATGACCTTGCCATACATTCTATCAAAGTGAACATGTGTGACTTAACTTATGAAAAATATGATTTTTGAAAATTCAAAGAAGCTGAAAAGGAATCAAATCACTCTTTGCCTCCAGCAAATCACCAGAGAAGTCAAAGTGGCAGCTGAAATCCTTTCAACCTCAGAGACGTCTGCAAACTAACTTACTCAGCCAGATATCAAAACAACAAGGCTCACAAAGCCTATTGCTTGCACTAATGAGATATACAGCTTTGCTTGTCGTATCTGTATAATAAACTTGTTTGCTGCATAAGAAAAGTCACATATCAAGTTGCACATTACTTCACATATTGTTTTCTAGGCACAAAAGGCTAAGAATTGCTTCAGGCGTCAATACAGAACTGCCTTCCCCTTGATGCCGAAGCAGTGGGCATATTCCGATATAATGAGCTTGTTGAATGGTGATATAGTCTCTGCTCGTCTCACATCCACAGGTCATCACGCCAAGTTGTGAAGCACCTGGAATGCCAACAGAGCACATATGCATTGGGCGACGATAGGTCAAGACAACCTCATTCATATTTCAAGTGTACACTAAAATAATCAGAGCGAGGACATAGCATTGTATCTTTATTGGGAGGCTGCTTCATACTCTGTTTCTGATCTATCGAGTGATTGTAAAGGGGCAACATCCTGGAGGCAAATACTTAGGTAGTCTCCCGCTGAACATGAAAAAGACTCCGTGTAGAGGGGCTTCCATGGCCTGACAAGCCTTGGAGACTATGAAATACACAGCCAAGACTCGCCCTCAATTTTGTGTGATCCATGTCTTATCTCGAGGGGAATGCCTTAAGCATCATCTTTCCTATCTACACTTTACTCCGCAACCAGCTTCTGTAGTTTAGAACAAGAGTTTCCACAGCTTGATGAATACAAAAGTTTCAAAGTTGCCAAAAACTTTGTTTTGTCCAGAAAGACTGGTACTCTGCAAATCCTCAAAGGCACCAGCAGACAAATGCTTTTTGTAAATTGTCAACTTTGATACTACCGCCTTATCAGTCGCAATCTTGTCTCGAAGAATGCTGCACTTGAACACCATTCATATTGACTGCATTCGGCGAGGTTACGTCAAATGGAAGGTCTCGTCCACAAGATATCATCCCACTTGCAGTGCTTTATCTGGATATCAATGACCTGTGGCTGGGAATAAGTTTAGCCACCTTCCAACGGGTTTCATCACTACGCTCGGCCGCCAGGATCATCTCCACTGGTCAATTATCACAACGGGACCCGCTGAATAACCTTCATATATCACCGTCACTATAAGCAATCCGAACCAGAATCTGCAATCTACAAGGTTTACCGTGCCGTTCCGCCGGTTTGTTGGGCAGAATACACACTTTCGGCTCCTTGAAGGGTAGCGAATAATTTGGCGATTGCCCATGGCTGTAATCTGGAACCAATGCCGCGCGTGTATGATGATATACTCGACTGCCCACCGTTGCAAGGTCCCATTTGTATGGGACCACCATATCCTGCCCTGGACCCAGAAGCTGGACCCACCGAACTGTCCAACAACGTACAAGTAGTACAAAACAATGTAACCACGGGTAATTCATCCAGATGCCGGTTGATCGAAAATGTCTGGCGGTGGGTCTCGGTCTTTCAGAAGGAGGTGGAGTTTGAGAACGTGCTTTCAGAGGCAAGTCCCATTGAACCTTGAAATAGGAATGGTTTTTTTTTTTTTATTGAGAGCAATCGACGATACTCTGTGACTTCCAGGTTGAGATCAAATGGCAAGATCTAGGCGGTGAACAAATTAAGCTTCTAAAGGAGCTCTATTCTCAACATGGGAATCTGCCCACTTATGAAATGTTGCAAGGTTTTCAAATTTACGTTGAATTACAAGCACACATGCACCTTGTTATGCAGCATCAACATACTTAGTAGATAAAGTCTGGGCCCATCCATTCCTTACTCTTACCCAATCTGGCAAATTCTACTTGTCTAGGTAGTAGGTACCGTTCATGTCTTGCGGCGGGGCTTTTTGGGATGTACAATGAAAATCTGTTGAGTCAGAACGGGTCTGTCTGAATTCTCCGTGACATGTTGCAAAATCTCGACAAGTTTGCGCTGAGTGGAGCAGCCTTGAAAGATTCGCACACATTGTTCCGAAAAAGGCAACTGCGGACGTCAGCTTCAGTCCCGAGAGGACCCTCAGCTGCAGGGTGGCCCTTTCAAAGGAAAAAAAAAAAACCTTTGCAATATGATCTTCGGGGCTGTCATCTTTTGCGATATTTTTTTTGACGAAATCATCGGTCCGAGTGGGCGAATCCCGACGTATTGTCAAGGCTACATCTTATGTGATCCAGAGAAAAGCAACTTGGCAACATGGCCAATTAACATGTCCCACCCACGGGAAATCCTCGTGCACACCCACTTAGGTACAATTCGAATAACAAATAACATATTGGATTTTACAAGGGAAATGGAGCTTTCACCAGGATACTGTAGAGACAGTCTACGAGTCGGACTGCTACGGCACACAAGAAAACTCAATGACCCGTAGTTCCCTACAAAGTGCATAATGATGAAGCGAATTTCATGGCGAAGTACCTAGGTACCTACCTAGATAATATCCAAATTGTTCTGCACTCGCAGCTTCAGGTTTTTACCGCTATGATCAAGATAGCAAAGGCTATCACGGCTTCTAAAGGGCCCACACAGCCTGGAGTGTGCTTGACCCGCTCTTCCTATCAAAAAGGCAGGTGATATGGAGCCTCATGAGATTAACGAGACCCCCCAAGCCGTCTTCCCACCGATACCATAGCATAACTTTGGTTCAAATTGCTACAAACGGACTAACTCGTTCCCACGTCATGTTTTAGATTGTTTCCTGGCCATTTTGGCGTTACATAGTATGTAGGTAGGTATGCTGTCTGAATCATTCTTTTCGGATGACACTTTGAACAGGGTTGTGCCTTTTCAATGACTTTGACAAGGATAACAATTATCGCTACATAAGTAGGCGTCGATATACACTCTGCGTGCCTCCTTGACGCACGTCAACAGTATATCCTCACTGGATTGATCGACAGGATGAACGGGGACATTTCAAGAAAATTTCGCGGATAAAAACCCGCTCGCAACATTGTCCCCTACCCACACAGAGAAGATACCTACTTTGCCCGCGCTCGGTGATCGTGGAATGTACCGTGGCATACGTAACCGCCCGTGCACAAAATTCCCCTGCGCACAAACGCATCCTGAGGCCAGCGACCTTACTATCTGGGCCTTCCCAAAAGGATATCGTGTGTGTATTAATATATTTAAAGCATTGCAACCGCCGTGGACCATGTCTCGCTTCGTTCTGTGCCCTTATGTTCATGGACTCATAGTCTCATTGTCCCGACGGCAACCATGCGCTCACAACCTTCTTATGCGGCAGTAGGCTGCCTTTTGCCTTTGGCTATGGCTGCGACTCCGGATGAGTGGCGGAGTCGTAGTATTTATCAAGTGCTCACAGACAGGTTCTGGCGGCCGGACAACTCGACAGAGGCACCTTGCGATGTGACGGCCGAGACATACTGCGGAGGCACATGGAAGGGAATCGAGTATCAACTCGACTATATCACTTCGCTCGGTGCCAATGCCATCTGGATCTCCCCCATTACCAAGAACGCACCCAATGCATATCATGGCTACTCACAAACGGATCTGTACGCTCTGAATGACAACTTTGGCACAGCACAGGACCTCAAGGATCTAGCGAGTGCCTTGCATGCTCGCGACATGTATCTGATGGTGGATGTCGTGATCAATCATTTTGGAAGCGACGAACCGTATCCAGATATTCCTTGGTCAACATACTATCCTTTCAACTCTTCCGAATACTTCCACCCGTACTGTACAGAGACTTATAGCAATATCACATCCATTGAGGAGTGCTGGCTGTCTAGTTACTTGCCTGACGTTGCTACAGAGCGGACCGATATTCAGGAAGCGTACGCAGACTGGATTAAATGGTTGATTGCGGAATATGATATCGATGGTCTAAGACTAGACACGGTGGAGCAGCTCGACTCGGGTGCTCTTGAAGCTTTCAGTAAGACATCTCTTGCATCTTCCTTTATCTGACAACGCATTCAATTCTCATTCTGGATTGATACATACTGGATCGTGACTGACCATAAACTTTCGCAGCATCTGCTTCTGGTGTATACGTAGTCGGCGAGGCGTTCGATATTTCCACCGAGCAGTATGCGCTACAAGTCACCATGAGCGGAGGTGGACTAATGAACTACCCTCTCTACACGGTCGCCAACAACACATTCGTCAATGTCGGCGAGGAATCTATGGCGGAGCTCGCCACAGCCATTGCCGCAAACCGCAACGACAGCATCGACAGTAACCTCCACGGCGTCTTCTTTGAAAACCAAGACATGCCCCGCATAGCCGCCACCAACACCGATACGAGCATCGCGCAAAACTCCATGGCCTTCACTTTTCTAGGTGACGGTATTCCTATCGTGTACTACGGGCAAGAACACAACCTCAATGGCGGCAACGACCCATACAACCGAGCAGCCACGTGGCTTCGCCAGAACGGGGCCCTGAGCGAAGCCTCGTTGTGTGACTTCATGTCACGCCTGAACCAGATCCGGTCATGGGCGATCAAGAAGTCGGCGGGCTATACGACATATGGCACATATGTGCTCAACTACAGCGGAAACCAGATGTCCATACGAAAGGATGTGCTCAGAACGATCCTGACAAATGCTGGTGTGAACCAGGCCGCGGATACTTACACTACCGACGGCGCCGAGTTTTCGCAGGGCGATACCATTGTTGATTTGATCAGCTGCAAAACATACACGGCGGATGAGGACGGGGAAGTGACAGTAAGAATTGGAGGCGGTGCTGTTGTGGCTCTGATGGAACAGAGCCTGGCTGCGGGCAGTGGCATCTGTGACACCGAGGTGAATATCCAGTTGGCGTAACGTTATATTCTCTGTGGTCCAGCATACTGAAAGTGAATCAGGATCTCTCACAAAAGGAGAGTGAAAACGCGGCCTCTACGGTTGATATTTCCATGATGATGACCCTAACGGTGATTTTTATGTCTATCTTTTGAAAGACTCCCTTGGCGAGGGGCATTTGCGAGTTTTGTTAGAATGATGGGTTAGGTAGAAGGCATTATGGTCATGGAAATATGGAGACCCCCACCGCCAACACTACTAGACTGAGAGGCACTCATTGATTCAATAGACAAGGGGGGGGGGATGGCGTTTCTATACCACTTACATTTTCGTCGAGATTCTTATAGAACAATTCAATAGCATCCAGCACCGACATGGATGACACACTCTTTGTCAAGATCGTCCGTCTCAGGAAGCTCAAACGAGTTACCGGTGAGGCCGTCGCTGTCGTGAGAGTATGACATGATCGGCGGCCATTCTCGCAATCTGACGGAAAGTCACTACACATACATTGAACTTCCAGCTGAATACCTCTTATTCGCGAAGAGCTCTGAGCTACGCAGTCTTCCAAGGTAGATTTTGATCCTTTCTTCTCTTCACTTTTCGCGAAAGAAAGAGGGCGAAACCTCATCATTCCCGACAGGCCTGGACGGCCACGCTCGTTGGACCAGATTCAATCCTTCCTGTGATTACGCCAAGTCGTTGGCTGGCGGGACCCGTCAGCAGGATCAGCCACAAGACAAACCAAAAATAGGTCCAGGCAGCGAATTCCAACACGAGAAAACACTTTATGCTCAGACATCACATAAGTCAGCCATTCTTAAGAAAATTTTCAGCTCCAGCCGCACTACCTGCCCCGACTAGCTGTTGGCTATCATCCTGATCCTTTCAACCCTGCGCCGCATGCGGACGAAAAACACAATATAGCAAGCAGCCCATCCCATTCCAACTTTCAGCTACGCTCCGATTACTCCCTTCTTTTTCTGTCAACGCCACTACGATCCTCGAGTAATTCAAGAAAAACGCAATTGGCGAATGGAAAATATGGCCTCACAACAAACGTACGCACCAGCCTACGGGCCCAATGATGTTGGCCAATATCAGCACCACGAGAAGTCACAACAACATATCCACCAACCGCAGAACAACATGGCACTACAACAACAACATCATCAACATCAACATCAACAGATTACTACAGCCCCAAATCATCAGCAACAAATGGTAAACCACCAGCAACAGCTGGCACAGCACCACCATGGAGCCCCACAAGAATGGAATGCATCCTACTGCGGCTTCTGCTCGCCCTTCGAATTATGCATGAAGGCCTGGTGCTGCCCATGCTTTGTGTACGGCAAGACAAAATACCGACTTCAGACGAATGGAAATATGAACGGATACGATTCAATGAATAGCTCCGTAGGTCTTGATCCTGCCCATTTACTCTCTCTCTCTGAAAAAAAGGGAAATGGTAGCTGACATATCAAACACACAAAATGTAGTGTTTTATTTTCTGTGCAGCACTGTGTTGTGGGCTCAGCTGGATCCCCATCTGGATTAATCGAAGCGACATGCGCAAGAAGCACAACCTCGAGGGCAATGGCTGCACGGACTGCTTGTCAGCGTGCTGCTGCCCGCTGTGCGATATGGTGCAGCAAGAAAAGGAGGCCGAGACCCGCGAAGGGGGAGGCTATGGGAAGGCTATCGTTTCCCAGTACCAAGCGCAAGGGGGGATGGCGTATCCAGCGCCCGTACAAAAGCATTGAGATAATGGGAAAGCAGTGATATCGTCATCAGGCTCAAGATGGGTGGTGTTGGGTCCAAAAGTTTCCCTACTACACTTCACCGCTTGTAGTAGTAATTCGTAATATGAGAGTTTGCAGACGTCGCTCAGAATTGGGGCATGGTAGGCAAGTCATCATCAGTGCTCTCTTTGATCATCTTGCCCGACCTTGTCGGGTGTCAGACCTGGAACCAAACACCCTGGATGTTCAGACGTGAAGTCAAAACTCTGCCGCGGCGGTCTGTTCCAGTACGATTGCTTTCATCATTCAATGACTGCCACGATTCGGACGTGGATCAATATAGGATATCACAAATGGGAAATGGACAACCGATATTGCTCGGGATGGGCCGAGCAGACCACTCTAAAGTTCGTCTAGTGCTTCTTTCTAGACGTCGAGGAGACAATCTTCTTCTTGAGATGTTTTGGCATCTTCTCCTTCCGCTTCTCACGCTTGGCCTCCTTGACTTCTTGCTTGTGTTGCTGCAGACCGGATTAGACAAGACTATGGAACTTTGAGAAATGAGAGCAGCACGTACCTTCTTCTCCTCCTTGTCTATGAACCTCTTCCCCCTTGGTCGACTATCAGTCGCGCCATGTTCACTCACGTCGTCGTCAAGTGCAGCTCCGTCATCAGACTCGTCACCCGAGTCGACACTCGCGTCTTCGGCCTCGTCATCTTTGCCCTCCTTCGAAGCAACGACTTGATCAGCGAGAAGATTTCGGTAGATGAGTGAGTCGCCTTGGCCTGCGCCAACCTTCCGCCCATCGGCCTCGATGTCGTAGACTTGCTCCAAAGTCTGCGGGATGTACTGGTTTCGGAAAACCTCGTTGTCAATTTCAAATTCGGCCTGAGCAGCCTCGTCATCATCTTTGGCAGACACTCTGATCTCGTAAAGGTGCTCAATTCTTTGCTTCATCTCCTCAGCCACTACTGGCCCATCAGGTGCAACGATAAAGTCGAAGACAGCACGATCAGAGAGAGTGTCCACGCCATTGCGCCGGAAGAAATCACCAACGTTCTTAATGTCCATGCGCAAGAATTCGGAAGACATTGGGTGGTCGTGCTCCACACTTTGTGACACATCGATGATATAGAGCGTTTTGTCGTGGTAGAGTATGTTGTACTCACTCAGATCAGCGTGTACAAGCTTGCAGACCTGATACAAACGCCGCATGACGCCGAGGAGCTGGATGTAGAGGTCCCTCCACTCGTCGTCACTACTGACACCAGCATCCCGCAGCCTTGGGTATGCCCAGCCCTTCTTATCGCCCAAGAAGCTCATGACCATGACATTCATCTTCAGCTCGATAGGTGTCGGGCTGGGAATCCCCTGTGCGCTTATTCTCTTCAGGTTCCTAAACTCCTTCTCGGCCCACAATTTGACCATTTTCCTGCTGTTGCCCTTTTCCGCGCCGCTCTTGAATCGGTGCTCGCCGGTGATGTACCTCTCTCGATCCTTAAACTTTAGAATCGCCGTCTTGTATACTTTGATGGCCATCTGGACAGGCTCGGATCCATCCTCGGGTAGCAGGACAGCGCCATACACATTTGCCTCCTTTCCAGTGCTGATTACGCCGTGTATTTCGGAGACAATTCCGAGATTGATCATGCGCAACAGACGAAGACGAGTGGCGTCGTCGAGGACCAGGTCGGAGGTGGCGCGATCGGCCTTGTCCTTGTCACGAGTCTGGGTTTGCTTGACATCGTCCAGGCGGATCTTGGCGGCATGCTTGGAGAGAGCGGAGATCTGATCGTTCACGCTGTGGCGCGTGTTGGCTGAGGGTTTAGAAGAGCCGGAGCCAGACCCTGCTGGACCGTTGGCGGTCTGGCGGTTGTAAGATGTGCCCGCCTCCTCGTCCTCGTCATCAAAGTCGAAATCGTCGTCTTCGTCGAGAATGTCATCGATTTCGTCTCCAGTTTGAGGGGCTTCTTCCGTGGGCCGGGAAACCTCTTGTGGCTCCTCTCTGGGAACGTCTAATGCGGTTTCTTCAGCCATCTTGAGGTTTGCAGGTGGTTGGTGGGTTGAAGAATCTGCGTCTCCCAAAATCACTGTCGTCACTAGATTGTTCAACTGGAACTTTTTTTGGCGGGGTTGAAATTCGGAGAGAAGCACAGGGTCCGCCTCTACCCCACTCAGGCTCTGTACACAGGAACTCGACAGGGGCTAGACCTTGTAAGTTCCCACTGAGTCCCACCCTGTCAGCGGGACATCTTCTTTCCCGGTCCCTCCACTAGATTGCCCACCTTCGATCATCTACTTGATAGAACAGCTCCTTCGCCTCACTGGATAATGCATGCAGCGCGATATCTTACCTCGAGAGTAAATATCTAATTGAATGATTTACAGAAATGTACTGCACACCCGGCTGCAGGAACGTCCGGCTTGCTTCTGAAGAGGCGCACCTACAGGTCAATACAATACCATATGATATCAATTTGTGCCCATACTTGAACACAAGAGTCTATTCTTTCCCACAAAACCAGCCAGATTATATGCCTTCACCCTATATTCTAGGATACTGAGAACAAGCAAGTCTCAATCATGTGGTATTGGTACCTTTTGAATTTGTTGAAGAAGCTCTGCTTTCCTCTGGTCGTCGAGGAAGCTTGACAGAATGGAATTCTCTGCCAACTGCTTCATTTGCCTGAGACTGAGGCCGAGATGCTCATGAACCAGTACGTATTCATCCAAGCACCACGAACTAAACATGGCAGGGTCGTCTGAGTTGAGCATGCAGATGACGCCCTTGTTCAGGAGCTTGGGCAATGGGTGTGCTTCCACTGAGGGACAATTTCCAGTGAGAATATTCGATGTGACGTTGATCTCGACTGGAGTCTTCTTTTCTGCCAATATAGCCATCAGATCCTCATCATTTGCTGCTTCAAGCCCATGCCCAATTCTTTCAGCGCCAATGTCCAACGCACACCGGATCTCCAACGGGCCTTGCACCGGCCCCGTAGCCTCACCGGCATGAGCTGTAAGTCTCAGCCCAGCTTTCTTAGCCTCAGCATACGTTTCGCGGAACCATTCCGTCGGACCAGCGACCTCGTCGCCCCAATACCGACACCGACGATGCTCGGGAACCGCGGCCGGAGCTGCGCAGCCAGCCGGAAAACCTCTCCTACGTGCTCGGGGCCCCATTGGCGCACAGCATCAGCGATCCAGAGCAGCGAGAAAGAGCCATTTGACTCTTCCTCCACACGCTGCCGAACACCTTCCAGGGCAGCCATCACATCCTCCACCTTGAGCTCTGGCTTCCAACGCAGTATGTTGCCCCAAGCAACATACACCTCGGCGTGAACAACGCCCTGGGCCTGCAAATCGCGCACCATCTCCGTGGCGACAAGAGCATAGTCATCGGGGGTAAGGAGCCTGTCGCAGACGAGCTTAAAAGTGCGCAAGAAATGTAGAAAATCCTTGTATGTATACAAGGCACGGGCAGCTCTCAAGGTCAAAGGCTCGGCATCGTGCCGCTGCGAAAGAATGACTAGAGTCTCAGGAGTCACAGTGCCCTCGAGATGAAGATGCAGCTCGGCCTTGGGCAGATGGCGGAGCCAGGCTCGCGATGGAGATACGCTGGTGTTTGTCATATTCCGGATTTCACGGTGTGTGCAATCCACTGTAGGCGCTGCAAATTCATGGTGAGCGGTCTAGGGCGGCATTCTCACATTCGGATTGCTTTGGTGTTTAATTTTGCTGAGTCACGCCGATGTCGCCATTTATCGTCCGGACCATCTCGGTATAAGGACCCTGGAGGCCGGTATCTGGACGGCAAGCTTCTTATAGCGGCCGGAAGCCGAGAAGAGCAACAGCTGGAGATATTGTACGACGAGCTCAGTTTCTCACAGAAGTGAGTCAAGTGTATTGGGGCGGGCATGCGGCACAATTGTGTCCTTCATGTTCAAGACTGGCCATGTGCACTGCAAGGCAGTACTTGGTAGTCATCCATTTGGTCCTCATCAAGACAGTGACACACGACCTGAATAATTGTACAATTCGTTTAGTCTAGGCACGTTGCTCCTTCGTCATTGCAAAAATGAGGAGGCGTCCAAGGAGGATGCCCAGTCTCGAAGAACCTTGGGAGCCCTGGCCGCACTGCAGAATATCAGTCCTAGTCCCATTAATTAGTCTCAATAGTGATCTTAGCAATAGCCCTCTACCCATAGCTGGAGAATCAGGTGTCTTCCACTACACTGAGACTTGAGGGACGAATGGATCGACACACGGTTCCGGATGCGATGCAGGGGCATATCCCTGCTGAGCGATTGAATCACACACCAATGCGCCACACGCATGTTCAGGACCCATTCGTGGAGTTTGTTGACGACGTGCTTTTTATCTTTCGATCAGTGTATAATTTCAACTCTGCTGGCTGAGCCCCACCTGTGTCAGTTCGTTCAGTCCTAGAATAGTTTATGACAAGCAACAACAACAACAACAACAACCATGGTCCAGCCAACTCCGCTTCATTTCCTCATAACTGGCGCTGGACGAGGTATAGGCCGCGGGCTTACTCGCCTTTTGTTAGCCAAGGGTCATCGTGTCTTCCTCATCGACAACAACCATTCTGAATTAAGTCACACCGTCGCCACACATCTGCAGCCCTCCTATTCCGAACATGCCTTTCAATCCTCGCTCACCAATATTCGCAACCCCTCGGAGATCAAGTCCGCCGTGAAAGAGGCTGCCACATTCTTCAACAACCGACTGGACGTGCTTATCAATAATGCAGCGTTTACCGGATCCATCGGCGCCGTTTCCAAGTTTGAGGACTTATCTTTAGATGACTGGACCACTTCATTAGAGACGAACCTTACAGGGCCGATGCTCTTGAGTCAGGCGTGCGTGCCTCTTCTGCGGGCGAATAAGGCCGAAGGCAGGGAGCACGGTGGGACAATTATTCACATGTCCTCGACTCGCGCGCGCCAGAGTGAGCCGCAGAGTGAGGCGTATGCTGCTACAAAGGCCGGTTTGATTGGGCTGACGCATGCCATGGCGAGTAGTCTGGCAGGTGACGGAATTACGGTAAACGCTATCCTACCAGGATGGATCAATGTGATGAACGAAAGCAAGGACGCGGATGAGCAAGGAACGAGATGGGATGACGGGCTGAGTGAGGAGGAGCACGCGTGGCACTTTAGTGGGAGGGTCGGCAAGGTGGAGGACGTGCTGGGTGCAGTGGAGTTCCTAGCCAGAGAGAGATTTGTCAACGGGACAGAGATTGTGTTGGACGGGGGAGTCACCCGCAAGATGGTGTATCCTGAATGAGTGAGACATCAAGAAGACCTCGTTTTAACTTTCGACCATTTTCAATTCAATGAAGGTGTCGACTCTCTCTCTCTCTCGCCCTCATGACTGGCCCCTCATCAGCACGCTCGCGCTCGGCTTCCTAGGCAATATCGTAGCCGTGTCATTCCAGCGATGACTTTCCACGCTATATGGGAATGTAGAGCTCTCCCCTTTCCTGATGCTTCCTCGCGACGGCTTCTCCTCCTCGTTCGATGCGTTTGTTCCAGCCGACTCGTTCCGAATTTCAAATTCGTACGTGACTTCGATCCTCAGTCGCTTCTCCATTGACAGCCGCTTCTGCCGCGACAATATCCCATTGTCAGTGTCCATGGCCTTGTACTTGTACTCCTTCGATTGGCCATATCTATGCCGCCTTCCGTTACTCTGCTGCCACTGGCGTGAGACGAAAATATTACGGAGGCGATTGCGATATTGCCTCGTGGTTCCAAATGCTAGTGCCAGTACGAGAGACGCCAGACAGCCAGGGATGAAGGAGGCGAAATAGGCCTGGGCAGTGGATGCCGAAAGGTCAGGGGACGTAGAATTGGCGACTACTTGTATATTATCGGCTCGCGATTGCCCCAGAATCAGGAGGATGTTGTCGACCTCGAAAAGACACAACGCCACGCAGGGTATAAAGGTCCGCGCGATGAGGTACTTGTCATATATTCCGCCCTTACGCTGGGCTAATGCTCCGAAATGTTTGCTGGTTGGTACCCGACCGACTGTGATCATACTGGTGGCGGTGGAATCCGACCTGCTCCGATTCTTCACAGGACTGGGCTGCCGCTCGTAGTCACGACGTTGCTGAGAGTTCATTCGCCGGAAAAGGCGTCGGGTCTGGAAATATTCAATAAACATGAGGAAGAAATTTGCCAGACCTCCGACACAAAATCCGCAATCTAGACGAGACAGACTCAAAGTCAGCAGACGTAATGATAAGTACCAGTCAGGGAAGTGCGAGGTAAATTGGGGCCATGCTGACAGAAAAAGTTCAACACAAAGTTCCACCAGAAGAGGTTTCTTTGCAGGCTTTCGAGTTGCAGTAGACACATAGTGAAGACAGCGGCAAAAATGGAGAAGAGCTTTCCGGCCTCACTGATGAGGATGAGAGGCTTTCGGAATCGTATATCGTCTCTCCAGCCGTATACAGCCTGGCATAGCGTGAAGGACCAGAAGCAGGCGATGCCACATTCGGCAATGTAACAGCCCCATCCTATATATAATCAGCTTCCGCGGCGAGCACCTTATATCAGTCCACGACATTGAGCACATACGAATTGTCCACATCACAAGATCCACTCCGGGCACAGCTCCGAAGGTGGCAATCACCATAGCGTTGTCCTTCTCAGCCTTGATCAATGACATCGTATCCCACATCATATCCTCATAATATCTGTGAACGTCAGGAAGGCGAGCACGATGAGGTTGACAATGTGATGTAGCAGCTTACATCATATCGTATATCTGCTGAATGATGCTCGAAGTGGTCGCCAGCAGGGCGACGCAAGCCACAATGAAAACATCTATTTTCTTTCTGTCAGTATACACTCGAGTCGCAGCTCAGTATCCGCACAGTACAGCAAGATGATGAAAACACTGACAGCTACGCCTCTCGTTGCTCGTCCAGAGCAGCCACTGCAATAGAATGTTGGCCAGCAAACAAGTGAACGACCAAATCAGTACGCCAGCAGCAGCCCCTCTGCCCCTGCGGGCAGTTGTGCCATGGTACTTCAAACAGCAGGGCGTGGCCTCTCGGGCCAGCGATCACGATCTCGAGGCAGGTAGGAAATCGCAGCCAGAAGAGCAAAACCCACGACTCAAGAAAAAGAAATGCAATACTTGTGCGAGGAGTGGGACCTATGTACGTTGATAAGTACCCCATCGTCCTTTCATACCCCCCCCCCCACAAAGGAGAGGACAAGCCCGTCAGGGGAGCGACAAAAACGATTTGCCGGACGGACAATTCGCATGCGTCGCAGATGCGAGGAGAAAAGCTCCGCCAAACATGCCTGCTCGTGCATGTGCTGGCTAATAAGTCCGCCACGAGCTTTGGGCCAAGAGAGCGAATGGCAGATAGGAGAATTCAAAAACTTGCATGCTCTCGGTGGGCCCTTGCATAGGGAACTGAACTATACAGTTTGCTCGATGGGGTGCAGAGGAATTTCTTTACAAACAGATGTTACCTGCATCTTGTCTCTTTAGGCCCTGTAAGTGCATGGCCCCGGACACGGTCAGCTGCGTGATCTGAATCGGTGGCCGCAAACCATGCCCGACCCGATGTCTTTCGGATTAGGGGGGGGAGAAACTGATTTCGGTAGTAAATTCGGTGTCGTCAGATTCGCAATTCTCCAAAGCGGGAACCGTTTCGTGGTTTTCGAAAGCAAATCAAATCTACGGGAAAGGGGCCCACATGCCGTTTTGACCCTTGATGGTTGACGATCGCTCAGGATACCCAACCATAGGGAACTTTTGACCGTTCACTATTTGAGCATGGCTTGACTCTTACCATATTAAAAGTGGCTGAGTGTTCGATGGGGCCCCATTTTTGATCTCCTTCTCGACTCATCCGAGCCCTCAATGACGGATAGTCCTTTGTGTGGGCATCCACAGTGACAATGACATGCACGTGGCGACTCTCGTCGGTTTCCATGTGTCGAATGCCTCGGGATATCTTCCTGTTGCAGATTGGGGTTCTGCAAGTCACCGTGTCAGAGCGCGAAATGAGGGGCCTCAGAGATCATAATTCGAGACTGATCTATTTAGTATCTATCAGGGTTCGGCATTCTCCAGTTTCATGACCCCCTGGGGAGGTTGCAACGTCCGTCTGCTTGTCTGTCATCGTCAGTCAATCTTCTAGCGGCAGTACCTCCTTGGCTCACACGGTCCTCTTTTTAGTGAGGAGACCCTTTAGTAGGCGAATCATGATCAGAGCATGTTCGTTGGGAGAAGGAGTGGATCTGATATGGTGGAGCCTTTACCGCCGCCTAGGTAGCAGACAACGCGGCGAGTCCTCTTCGCCAAGACGAGTCCGTGCTGAGTGTTAGGTACTAAGCGAACCAGTATGCTGGTCGAGAAGCCAAGAATTTTGTGTTTAACTGTTGTCTTGGACAAACGTGCAAAGGAGGGCTCAACAATCTCGAGAGCCGCAGTAAACCCACATGTCACGGAGCAATAGACGCCATAGAAGCAATACCGCAGAGTACGTATGACCAGCATTGTCGTCAACACATTTGATGACTGGTAATTGTTCTCGAATCAATTCTGAGCCGTGCGTTCTGCTCCTGCGTTCGAGCCGCCGAGCCCAAAGTTTTAGACCCACCGTTCTTCTCTCGGTACGAGGCCCGAGGAATCTTTATTGTGAAATGTGGGTTTCGGGGTGCCGATCGTCTGACCTCGATATTGTCACTCTCATCTTGGCCCTCTTGGTCCTGTTCTAGCCAAGATACCTCATCAGTCGCAATGGCCAGCGTTTGCAAGATTGCGTAGAAAGTACTTCAGGTACATGAAGCTGAGTCGTTTGTTTATTCATGAAACGAGGAACGGGATTACAAATCTTTTAAACCTTTGTATCGGGTACTTTTTGCGCGTCCCGTCTATCCCAAGGGCTCGGAAACTCCGTGCCCGGCGTGTTCCGGGTTCCGGAATATTAACAGATGGCAAACGCGATACAAGCTTACTGAAGACATTGTAGGAGTACATTATATTGCCCACGAAATTGAATTAGTGGAGCAAAAATTTCCGCGCACATCGCGCGTAGGCTTTGGCACCCTCCCGCTTGGAAGACGAAACGCTTGCGAAATGCCAATACTTGAGTGTATCGGGCACGCACAATCTGCTGCGGCTCTCGCCGTGCAATATAATGGAAAGGAAGGGCCGATCTGATATGGGAAGAGGGCCAGTGCGACGGTCTGTGCTTTTGTGTTGCTGCAACGTGACCCGACATGGCTGCGTTGACGACATTTGTGCATTTCCCGTGGGGGTGTGGATGATGCATTGCCTCATCGATGATCGGGCAAACGGCCAGAAGAGTGCTACGAGATCGGGTTCAAATCGTTGTAGACTTTAATTCACGGGTCCGTAAAATCCGGCCTTAACCCCACCGAAGTATCATTAAGAGACCCTTCACCTCGTCGATACCCAGTTTTCAATACACGCCGAAGCCTCGGCAAGTCTTACACCTTCTCCGAGGCCGTGGCGTCTGGCGTATCCAGTGTACGGTCCTCCGCCGCGTGTCCAGTAATTGGCAAAGTGTTGCCCTTGTACTCGCTCTTCTTGAGGTTGTTCCACGCATCCTCCCTACAGAGTTTCCCAACGTCAGCAAATCGCGTCCAAAATTTTTGAGTCGCAGCCTCTGCCTTCCGAAGGGACGGAAGAAGAAGGGGAAGGGGGTACTGTGAGAGTTTTACGGAAGGGTAATAACTTACTCCTTGTCAAGATCCTTGAAGCAGATCCAAAAAGCCACGCCGCCAACAGCCGCGATGATCGCCACGCTTCCATAGTTCCAAACCCAGTTGGGGTCACCCGCGATGGGTGTGAACGCCTGGCCAATGGCTGAGGAGATGGCGCTCATAAAAAGGTTGATTGCCATCACGATAGACTTCATGTTCTCCGGGGCCTTGCTGAAGGCGTACTCGAGCGAGGTCGTGTTTGTAAAGATCTCACTGATGCCGACAAGCACGTACGGTAGACACTGCGCCCAGACGTTGATGGGCGCAAAGCACTGGTCCTCGCCTGCCGCGAGCCGATCTGTAGTGTGGTCTCCACACGGAGACATCTTGTAAATGTAGTACTGCATAACTGCGGCAGCGATCATGGACAGGGAGGAGAATAAGAAGCCGGTCGCCATGCGCTTGAGGGGTGTGAAATTGAAGCCGAGCTTGCGGAGACCGGGGTACAGGAAGCGATCCAGTATGGGAATCAGGATCACGATTGAGATGGGATTCAGGTTCTGGATGAGATCGTTCGGTACGCCGTTGAGCTGCATGGTAGAGGCTTGGCTATGAGGCGGTCAGTACAAGTTCCTTCATTCTCACAACCTCCGCGACGCAATGCTGCATAGCTCTCTTTTGTCGTACTTACGTGGTCAAGTTGTTGGTCATCTGATTGTATGCCAAGAAGAAGATAGGCAAAAACAAGAATACCTTGCAGGCCTTCAACCCACGGCGAACCTCATCTACCCATTCGTCGTCGTAAGTCATCCAAGCAGGACGCTCGTTCTCGGGGATCCTCGATGGGCGGACTACATCCCAGGTGAACTCCCTCTTGAATTTCGCGGGGTTGAAGATAGTCAACCATTTGCCACGCATCGCCATACCGAACATGGTGAAGAACTTGCCCAGTACAGATCCCGTTGGTGGGCTCAGGGTGTAGCTCTTCTTCATAACGGCTAGAATGATCGGGCAAATGGCAAACAAGATCGTAGGCAGGAGGAATGCCAACCAGAAGCCAACATACAACTCGACGTAGACCATAGAGATCTGACCCACGAGCGAGCCTACGTTGATGGCGAAGTAGAAGTACAGGAAAAGGCGGGTGTTGGTCACGGCCGGGTCCACGATAACGCGCTCGCCAGACTTGAGCGTCTTGACGTACATCCGACGATCATGATTCTGCTCGGCCAGCAGAGGCGCAACATTCGCTTTGAAAAGACCAGTGCCGACGCAGAGCGTAAGCATGCCAATGATGAAAGCCCCCAGAGAGTTGCTCTGATGAACAATGACGCCGGGCGAGGAAGCGGCCACAAGAATCACATGCGCGAGCATGCCAACACCGATTGCAATGTGGATGGTCTTGTAGCGACCAAGTTTAGCGTCCGCAAGCCAGCCGCTGTCAAAAAGTTGTCAGCACTCTAGCGTCGATCGAGATGTCATAGCTGCGATTACGCCACTGGTTGCAGGAGAAAAAAAGAGAAGAAAAAAAAAGGACTTACCCAAAGAGAGGAACCAAGTAAGCGAAAAATTGGTTGGTAAGTGAGATGCCTTGACCAGCCTTACTACCCAGGCCCAAGGCGCCAGATTGACCGCCAGTTTGTCCCTGGCCATACCCAGCACCAGTATTCGAACCCGGGGGAAGTTGTTGGACCACAAAGTTGGTGTACAGGATGCTGCTGCCATAGTAGGAAAATCGCTCGCCCAGTTCGCAAAATGCAACCGAGAAGGCAGCCCACTTGATCTTGCCAGAGACCCTGCGCAGGGTGTGCATCTCCTCCTCGGTAGGCTTCTCGTAACCGTCGAGGTCCTCGTCGGAGGAGTCGTAGGGAGGAGCGGCGTCGACGACGGCATCGTGGTTCATGGTGCCCTTGCCAGCCTTGAGCTCCTCCACTGTTCCGAGTGGTGGGCCGGGATCGAGGCCTTCCCTGGCCAGCTCGGCCTGAGCGATCTCAGCTCGATCCAAATTCACGGTTTGCGACATGATTGTGCGCGAGCGTGAAGGAGATGAGGTCGAAACGGAGGAATTAGAAAAAAATAGTGTGGAGAAGAGGAAGCACGGGACACCAGGTTCTAGGAAGTGTCAGGAACCCGAGCTTATATTTACGTTGCTGGGGTCTCTAACTAGGATCGACTACAACGTATATTTCGATGGTTCACACTTGTGCTAGGCTTATCGCAGTCATCCCATCCAATAATCGTCCGAGGACCCAGACTTCTGGTTTCTGTCGGTCGGAGACTTGCAATGTACTAAGTAAACTACCCACTACTCCACAGATCATGGGGTGGCGGCAGGCGCATGTGAGTGAAGCAAGTCAGCCCTGCATCGTTCATCCTTTCCCGACCTTCTGGGTCTACTCCCGTGACGGACTCGTCTCGAGAATTTGATAGGCCTTTGTGGTATGGCTCGATAGCCAGCTCCTCGGCGATTCAGCTGGTCGGTTCAACATCGGCCGTACTCGCAGAATATTGACTTCCACAGTAAGTTTTATGGTCCATCTCGGTGCGGCGAACCCGGCTGGGCGGGATGACGATTGGCGTGCTACACAGGCGGGCTTGGCATGTTGGTTTAGGAGAAGGAATTTTCTTGGCGAATTTGCTTGAATTGGCAGCTCGCTGAAGATCCACCTTGATAAGCGCGTAGTGAGACTGGTGAATACAACTCTTGACTCACCAAAATGTAAACGAGCCTGGGATCGCTCGTCGTGTCGTATGCACTCACGTGACACTCCTTTCATCTAGATGCAGGTGTGCAGCTCAACATGGGGCCTGCCACTGCAATACACACATTTTACAATCGTTTGATCTGAGAGAGTGTGCTTGACTTGGTTCAAATGGCTTGTCCCCCACATCATTCTTCCTTCTTGTTGCCTGTTCGCACTGCTACCCTCCCCCTCCCTCGTCAATTCCCCGACTGGTGCTGGTATTCTTGGCGGATTGCATCCGACAGTGTCCCTCATCTCAACAGTATCAGGAGACCTTCTTCTTCTGGCAAGACCGTTGGGAGCAGAAGAGAATAGTGACGACTTGGCAGTCAATGCCTGCGAGGGATTCTGCCCACTATGGTTCAAGGTAGGTAGGTGGGTAAGGATTCGCAGTGCCTGAACACGAACTTGGTGCTGACATGGTGTGAGGTCGTCGAAAAGTGTTCTGGGAGCAGCGGTCCGTCTCCGCAAAAATGCCTGCAAGACCCCACACTCAGTAGCCGCGCTAGCCTGATTCTGCACAAGTGCTCGAATGAATGTATGTTGCATTGCGACATTGATACTACCGAACATATATAGGATATCACATACGTCTGTATTGTGCCAATCCTTTCCTCGTCAGGGCTCAGGAAAGGCTTTGGAGAAAGTGAACCAAGAACGTCGGCGGTATGAACTGGCGCCTCGTATGCCGCGCTGAGCCGCTTTTACTAAGTAAGACTTACACCCACGCAAGGTACCGAGGCAAACAAATCCCGCTGTAGAAACTTAGCTACGCAAGGTATCATGCCGCTTTCAGCCTTTTTCCATGGCACGTTACCTGATCGTCGTGTGTATCTAGGTAGCTAGGTACCTAGGTACCTAACGAGATTATCCAACCTCGACTACTACATTTGTAGGACAGAAGATCCCCAAACATATTTCGACCATTATTCGAAATGCATTACAAATGAACGATTTTGAAAGACACGACAGATGCTGCAGCGATGTCGGCTGGCGAGGACAGCCAGGCGTTGCATTTCACGCCCTCAAGCCGCCAACCACTCATACCTTTGCACATGGCCCAAGAGACATCAAAAAAATTACATCAGCTCCATTACTTAAATTTGTGCTTCTGGCTGAACGAGATTAGGAAGAGCAGGTTCAAGCTCGAGTCATGGCAATATCTTGCTGGCATGTTACTATTCCACCCGTCGGATAGTCCCGTTAATACCTCATAAATTTCCCGTTGAGAGTGGTACTCCATCGCCGTATCAACCTCCTCTTTCTCACCGTCATTTTCATGACACTAGTCCGCCAGCTGCGTGTACATAGCCAGAGCACCGCAGAAAGAAACGCCCACCCTCCTTTGTCTACTTTTATTTTCTTGGACAGTTTCGCCGTTCCATTGTAATGCTGATCAGAGATCTTGATAAAGTCTGGCCTCCCGGAGGGTATTGGAGCAATCAAGGCCGTCAGAGGGTGGTTTTTCTGGCCCTTAGCCCTATGCTGCTCAGGCAAACAGCGGATAATATGCTGTTGGATATCGGCCAGGTTTCTTGGTGAGGCTGTGATGAGTCCGCACGTCTAGATTTAGGGAGTGGGAGTTGGAAGAGATGTGAGTCAGTAGATCGGAGAACTAGATTTTGTAGTTCTTGTCTCGCACGAACCGGCAACAGTAGCAGCATTCATTTGGGGCGATGGAGGAGTGGCAAAGCGCGGGCGAAACGTTCTTCGTTGGACTCTTTGTGAGACGTAGGGCCTGGGTGTGATGTAGCCAGCCCAATACCAGCACCCGCGATGTTGTCTGTAAAAGCCATAGGAGCGCTGCGCTAGCACATTGTATGAGCCGCCTGGTCCCACAAAATCGAGGCCAGTAAGATCGCGCATCTTGCCGGTCTAGTAACCCCTAAATTTGATGTGTAGTGACAACTCGCGGCCGACGTAGATCTAGATACAGAATGGATACCATCGGAAGGAGATCTGGAGAACCTGCAAGATGACATACTAGCCGGCCTCGTGATACAAGTTTTGCGCATTGGGTGCAAGTGATCTGCGCAGCCACCTTTGTCCAGAGTTCCGAGCTGAGCGGTTATCCTCCAGAAGTTGGTTCTGATCCTGGAGAAATGCGCTGGGTAGTTGTTGGACAAGGACGATTGCAGTCTAGGCAAGAGAATTCTCTGTTTGGTTTGCTACACTGAATCGGATCAGTAGCGCAGATAACACTTGCTGCAAAAGAACCTTGGGTGTCCAAAACTATATGGCGCAGCTCAACTATAAAACCTAGCCGCGCCGCTCCAGACCGGATTCAAGGTGGGACACTGTTGGAACAAATGGTTGGCATCTCAGTATAGAATGTGACGTAAGCATTCTCAAAGCTATGTCTCCAAAGGCTGACTCTGTCTGCGTTCCATGCCTCGCCGGGCGGGTCATTTCGTGTGGCGAGTCTTCGCTCGGTGACAATAAAATTGTATCTATCATTCACTGGATAACGAGTCTTTCCCAGCGCGCGAGGGCTTGGAGAGGGTGGAGGGATTCCTAAGGGTGTGAGCCGTGGCATCTCTGCTGACAATCACTGAACTAGTCAGTACATATCGCTAAATTGTGCAACAGGGCCTGAAGAGAAGAGTATGCGGGAAATGGACGTAAGTCCATGAGCGATTACGCACCTTGAAACACATACTCCTTCGTGAGGCCGCAAGACCCTGGTCATATCGGCATGCTTGCTTGATCACCAACTTTGCACACCCTCCGCCCGCATCGTCGCGAGGTGACCATTTCTCCCAGTGCCTTAATCAGACTTGGGAGGTGACGTGAACGCCTTGAATTGGCGCATTCATGGTGCTGGTGCAGTTTGGCCATTTGGCGGGCCATTTGAGGGGCCAACCGCCGGGCCGTTAGGTGGGGCATTAAGAGGCGCTGTCAGCGGACCCTCGACGTACTGCCCGTAGCCACCTCCTGCGCTGACATACTGCTGTCGAGTATTCGACCTCATCTGGTTCATTATGCTAATGACCGATTGAACCTCGGTGGCGATCTTCTCCTCCAAGTCACGCCCTCCTTCTAGCTGCCTGAGAGGCCCCACGATCCACAGCTCACGAATCCTGCGGGTCAGGGCCAGTAGATTTTCGACGCCTTTGATCTGAATACACAACGTCAGCTGAAGGCGACCGAGATTTTCACACCCGACACGTACCAGCCTCTGAGTTTCCAACTGCATGGCCATACTATTGTGAGCAGCATGGCCGATGGACGCCTTGTTGGTGATGCGGTCGGTGGCGATGAGGACAAGCGCGTGGTAGGCTTGGAGGATCTCGGCGACCGTCTCGCCCTCCCGGACTAAATTCATGGTTAGCGAAACCCATCGGTCTGATGCCAATGCCCAAGGGTTAAGATGCCCAGCTGCATGTATGACAGGCTTACACATGAGAGATGACGCCACGGCCTGCTGTTGAGCGCGATCCATTCTAATAGCTTCACCGACGACTTTCACGATCCTGATGTTGTCACGTGCTGAAATACAGATCAAAAAGCAGACGAGTGAATGAGTGCGGTGATGAGAGCGCTTTGAAGGGCTGAGTGGATGCCTTGAAGTGCGTCAAATGCACCTGCAGGTTAGAGAGGTCAGGTTAATCAAAGGCGCTTAGTCATCACCAGGCAACGCGCCATAGCTATCATGGAAATAGAATGGACCCAAGCCCTTGACATGTTTCTGCTTTATTACTTCTTCCGCCAACGTCAAGTTGAGATGCAATTCCCAAATTCTATTGAATGAGTACCTATTCAACTAATCTACGATATCAGGATGTTACTTTGCTATCCATATCATGGACGTCATGGACCTCGTTGGTAAGGTCAAAGCTATGTTTCGTCAGTACTTCAAGATCGACTCAAGGATCAACAGACGATAAACTTACTCGAAGGGGCTGGTCGAGGTCGTAGTGACCACCACAACTCAGCTGCGGAATTTGTTGATAATTATTGAGGAGACGCTCACGCGTGTGTTGTAACACCTGCTCTGGGATCAGCGATCTGTATGATCCAATGTGGCGAACTGAACCTACCTGAACGTAGCTCAACTCCGGGTTCTCCTTCATCGTCCCAATGAACGCCCACGACATGGCTCCCGTCGCGGTTCCTGAGATGGTCGCGTCTGCAGAAGTCTGATCATCGCGACAACCCGAGAACATCCAAACGTCTTTGCCCTCCGTCTCCCAATGCTCTTGGAAATTTTCTTCGGCCAATCCCTCCTCGTCTGTTTGGTTGCCTCGCATATGGTGCAGACTGTTGAAAAAGTCCGTCGCACCACCAAGCAGCATCTTGGCATCTGACACCTTGTCGCGACTCCATCCGCCCTGTATCAGATGTTCTGCGGCTCTCACCAAACCAACTCCCTTCTTGAGCTGGTCCATCAGGTTCACGTTGCCGTCTTGATCGGGTCGGAAAACGTATGGGAGTTCGCACGCGGAGCCACTATGGCAGCAATCGAACAGGATGGTGAGGCGGGCTTCGGGGTTCATGGGAGAGACAATTGCACGGTGAAGCTGGTATTCGATATTCAGTCAGTATGCGCAGGGCCAATTCATGCACGCCGTCTTTGGGGCCTCTTCTTACCTGATCGCTTCTAATCTGCCCATTTTCCGGGAAATCAACTGGGCAGATGGTATCGTCGAAACCCGTTGGTCGATCGCCGTCAACATCCTTCACCTGGCCTTTATGCAATCAGTCCCAGCTCTTTCTGTCCCACAGCAACTGGCCGCCTTACCTCCATGTCCCGAGTACGAGAGCCACACACTGTCTCCAGCCTCGTTATACGATGTCAACCACTTAAAAGCGGCCATCATGTTCTCGCCACTAGGCCAGAATGGCGTACCCTCATTCTCGGGGTTGTCTGTCATGATGACCATATCAGAGCTGCTGTCCGAGAAGCCGCGCTCGTTCACAAGGAAGTCGCGGACATTCATCGCATCATTGATGCAGCCGTGTAACTCATGTTCACTTCCGGTGTAGTTGATGCCGATGAGAAGGGCCTTTCTGCGTGGCATCTTGTCTTGGGAACCGTATGTTTCAACGCTTTGGTGGGTATGCAGGCAAGTGCTGAGAGGAAGGAGCTCTAGCAAGTATTGAGCAGGCAGCTGCAGTGGAATGGTAGCGAAAAGACCACCTGAAATCTTCGCAGTCTTGAAGCGGATTTGGGTATTCGACGTCAAGTCGCGACAAAATGTTTCGAACAGATGCCACCTCATACACCTCATCGCCGTGGGCCCGTTCAAGGTTTGGGTGGGTCCTTTGCCCCACAAGACCCCTGGATTGAGGTGCCATTTGGTGGGACATGTCACTGTGGGTCGGCCCGCTGCATGTGCGTCAATGCCGCACGTCCATCTGCACGGTTTCGCTGGTAATGGGCTCGCAGACTCATCCCATAGATGGTCTCGTTGCTTAATGCTTTGTGTGAATATCCCGCTCTGCTGTCAAAGCCGGGATCTCTCGTTTCTACGCTACAATGACTTGTTATTTCTCACAGCCTTGAATATATTTCACAAGACACAGTTGAGAAGGCAGGATGTTGTAGACTGACCGCTTCCCTCTGCATAAGGAGAAAGGGAGAGAGAGAAATATATGTGTGTGTGTGTGTGTTCGTTTGTGTTCGTTTGTGTTCGTGTGTGTGAGACTATCATCATTGTTTTTAGAAGATGAGACGAACCCTGACAATAAGGTGCCCCGTACGATCACAGTTGGGGGAGCCTTGCACCACCATCCGTTGCATTCTTGAAGCGTTGATCCTGGCCGAAGGCCTAAACAATATGAAGCCAACTCTCGGACCAACATCGCAGCAAATACACAAAGCAACAAGCAGAAGAAACTCCACACCTAACAGACCAACATTTGCTAATAATATGGGCGCTGTACACGAGGACACGTACCTGGCATTGTCTCCACCCAGTGCCGGCCGAGTATCACTACAGCAGCCCCTTCCCTAACCCAGCGTGCTACTACAAACGAGATTCAGAGGGTGGGTGCTCAGCGGCAAGGCGAGGAGAGGTGGAAAGGTTGTAAAGAGACGCAGACGCTGGCAGCGACTCGTCGTGTCGATGTAATGTCCCGCTAGCATCGTTGGTACCCATTGACGCCGCCTGTGACGCCGCCTTTCATGATAGGCATGAGCATTAGCGAAGATACTGAGGAGGTTGATGTTGGGCCAGACTAACTGCCGAGACGGACAGGTGAAGGCAGCTTTGGGAAACCCGGATAAGAAGGGGTGTTGACATTGCAAGATGGTGAGGCCTAAGCGCAGCAAAATGTGACAGACTTCAATAATGGTATCATTTGCTTTATTCTGAAGCGTCTGGTCTAACCTGAGTCTGAAATTCCGAACACCTCAACAACGAGTATTCAGGTCGGAAGTCTGCGATACCACATATCATGAATGATGAGTGATTAGCCTTCATCGCCAGCCCCATCAGCACCATCTTCCACATCCTCGTCGTCGCCCATGAGTTCCTCTACCTTTGCTCCGAGGAGCTTGGGCTTCTGCTTCGGATCGAACCTCTCCTTTGGTTCGTAAGCCGCATCAAAACCACCTGCTGTCAGCCATAGGAAATAATCCGTGTTGAAGCTGTCGAGCTGGTGTAGGAAGACGTGGAAGCTGCGCTGTTGTCAGCGGAAACACTTTTCATGTAATAAAAATCACCCAAGTGGAACTCACGAAGCCTCCTTCTCCTCCGTATCCCAGATGCGTTTGTAGATCATCCTGTGCTTGAACTCTTCGATCTTCTCCTCGTGCTTGTCGAAGTTCAGCGCCTCATATCCGAGGGTCTCGGTTGCCTTCTTGCTGTAGCTCTCAAATACTGGTCTCTCCAGCAGCAGACCCAAACCCGGTGCCTTGGGGATACTGATCCTCGTGGGCCCATAGCTTTGCCTGATGCGCTCTACCGGCATGGCGCATCGCACACTCAGCACTGCCATGGCGACCATCTTGCGGATCTGGTGCATCATGAAACTCTGCCCGTGAACCTTGAGTGAGAGCCACTCGGTGTCACGTATTTGGATTGGCTTGGGGTTGACAACGAAGGAACGGATGTGGCGCTTTGCCGAGGGGTCTTTGTAGGTCTTCTGAATGGTGTAGTTGTGGAAGTTGTTGGTACCGACATACATGTCCAGGGCGGCTTGAAGCTGTTGGACGCGTGCCGTTGTTACGCGGTATCGGCGCTTCGCGGCAACGTAGGCGGACTTGATCTCTCTGAGAGCGGTCTCGACAGGCGTTGGCTGATACTTGGATTTTCCGGTGGCTAGACCATTCTTGTGCTCTGTCGGTCCTTCTGCAGCAGCGGCTGGCTCGGTAGGCTTCTCGTCAATGTCCATAGCCTCACTGTTTTCCGCTTTGTCGATTTCGGTGTCCTCCTTCGTCTCTTCGGTTACAGTGCCAGTCGTCTCGGGCGCCTCGGCTGCCTCGCCATCCTCTGCCCGCACCTTCTTCGCAACAGGCTCGTCCTCACCGGTCTCTGCCTTTCGTTTTAATGATTCGGCTTCGGACTTTGAGTCTTCGGTCTTTTCCAAGCCTGCATCCTCGTCCGGCGCACTGCCGCTTGGGTCTTCAGAAGAATGCATTAATTTGACGACTTCCTCGCGCGTCTGCTCGTCCAAATTGTCTAGGATTGGCTTGATATCGTTCTTCTCGACCTCGTCCCAGAAGTCCTTGACGTCGTCCCAAGCCTTCATGCACTGCTCGTATACACACTTCTCCTTTGCAGATTCGATCACTTTCTTCCCGAGGAAAGCTTGCGGGTGGGGAGGCAGGAGCGTGTAGCTGGGCAGAAGGTACTCATACCACCTGGAGTCGCAGGCCTGGTAGCAGTTGAAGGCATTGTTCGTCCGCTGGATTCCCCACACGCGAATCTGATCAGGTAGCTTCTCATTGATCCTTTCGACGATGTCGGCGTCCTCAATGGTGAGCTTCAGCGAGATGACATTGCCGGCAGCATGCACGCCCTTGTCCGTCCTGGCGCAGCGCACAAAACTCGACTTCTTGGGGTCGTCGGCGTTACGCTTCTGAATGGCACCAGCGGCGACGAATGCGCCAAACAAATCGCCCTCGATGGTCTTCTCGTGGTGGTTGATCTGCATGCCCTTGTAGCCCGTGCCAGCGTATCCAATGAGCACGGCGACTTTCTTCTTGGGGCGGCGGTCTTCGGCAGCAATCTCTTCGGCGGAGAAGGGAATGCTCATCTTGGTTCGTCGCTTCTCCCGGGAAGCTTCGTCATCGTCTCCCTCCGTAGGTCTGTTGTCGCGGCGAATGTTCGGACGTCGGTCTGGACGACCACCTCTGGAAACCGTCAGTCAGTCGCTTCAAGAATCTACTTGTTCAGGAACGTGTCGAGAAACCCACCTGGAGTCGCCACGTCCGCCACGTCCCCCCCGACCGCCGCGTCCACCACGTCCCGACGAATTACCTCGGCCACCTCTACCCTTGTGTCGCTGGTTGCGGGGGTTGTCGCTATTGTCCTTGCGCTCGGACGCTTCGCTGGCGGCTGGCGCATCTTGCCTAGGCCCCTCAGCAGGCATTGCTGATGAATTGTTGACCGTTGAGGCAGAAGGGGGCGCAGATGTACTGCTGGTAGCTTCTGCAAGTTCAGACATGTTGGTTGTGGTCGAAATCGCATGCCTTTTCCCCCTCGAGATTTCGAATCAGAAAAGTGTAGATTTATGGTAGCTCCGAGTTTGAACTTTTTGAATTGGGGCAGGAATTGGAGCAGGGGTGCAAATGGTGTACTTACTCGCAATATGCACTACCCCCGCTGGTCACCCCCTGGCGCTTACAGTCAAAGACCACAAAGTAGAATGAGAGAATAGAAAGCAAATTCAGCATGGTATTCAAATATTTTAAGTGCATTGTACAGGTCTCTGAACTGATTTTTCATTGGAGTTTACTAAATTTCTACTAACAGGTGTGCCCATTGGATTCAAAAGCTGCAATTCGTCACCTTTCTGCCTTTCACCTGGAGCTCAGTCGATCCGACTTCCATCCTTTCTCTCAGGCCACAAACAGAGCGTATGTTTATTCTCATGATTCTGTAATTAGCAAAAAGATCAGTAAAACAAGGGAGGGTTGAAGGGGTGCATCTTGCATTCGATCTGTCACCTTGGTAAAGTCTGCCTGTTGTCTACCAGGCATCTCCTCATTAGCAAGTTCATGAAGGTTGGTAACAAAGGTAATTCACAAATGACTTGAAATTCATAGACTCCTATTGTACTAGAGGAGGTGATTTTTAATTTAGGCGTGTCACTTTACAATTGGAATTAATAATATCATTGTGTCATTGGCCTTACCGTTTCGCGCCCAGAGACACAAGACTGCCTGATGTTCCGATCAACAAGTCATTCTCCTTGAGTGCTTTCGATCTTTTCGACCATTTCAATAAGAATCAGAGGTAATTAATATGTATCCTTTTCAATTGACAGACACCTGACTCCAACAACCCAAGACGGGGAATGCGTCTGTGTTCTTTGACCAAGTCAAAACCCAAGTTGTTTGCAAAACACCGCACTGTTCACCGTTGTTTTGACCTGTCTTGCCTTTTCTCTCTACCTGGGTGCTTTTTGCCGTCACAAGGAATGATCTATTCGGATTTCCAATACCATGACTGCAGTGACCTTTACCAGATCCTCCAGTCACCAGGTCAATCACCTCTCAGCAATCCCTCGCTTGTTCCATTCGAGCTGTTGCTAGCTGGCAAGTGATACTTCTATCTGCGTCTTTCTACAAACATGGCTAATGAGTGAGCTCCCTTTAATTTACATTGAAACCAATGGTTTTTGCTGACCACATTGAGGGAAACAGAATGAGCCGAGGCATGGACGACGCAGGCATCGATCATCGAGATGACACAATTCTCCGCGCCCTTGCGCCTGACGCTTTCGGGCCATATGGTTTCGATAGCCACCGTGCTGATCTTCTTGTTCGAGGCATGTTTCTACCTCACAGTCTGAAAGAAGCTCTCGCCAAACGCGTTGAGGAGGAGCTCACAGACCGAGCAGCTGCGCGGTTTGCCAAGTCGCTCGACATGTGGAATGAGATTCCTACCAAACATACCAAACAGAAGACCAAGCACACTCCTTCGCCAGTGATTGCTATTAAAGTTCAAAGCGATAGTGGAGCTTGGACTGAGGAGAAAACTCGAGCACTTGTTCAGCTGCATGCCCAGCGTGTGCCATTCAAGGACATTGCAGTGAGTGCCACTCCATTTCTTCATGTGATGAGGAGCCCCGAATCACCCAAAGCAATCATAATAACATTTTCATTAGGTACAGATCAAAGGCAAACAGGTCAAGGGCTGCCAGGAGCACTTCTACAGGGTGGTGAAGGTGGACAAGTGGAAGCAGCTGCACCACGAGCTGCGGGAGGAACACGATGCCAAGTGACTGCACACGAGGCAGCTCGACATGCGAGATTTTTGCCTTTTGCTATAGAGTCAGCACATACTGGATGATTACCTACTCGGCATGGAAATTGGATGGGATACTGGATAGGGATAACAAGGAACCCACAATAAAGCTTTGAGCCTGTTGTGGTATCTGTGGTCAAGCTGGGGGCAAAGTCTTGCGGTCTATCCTGACCAGTAGGTTTTACGTTAACCTCGGGAATCGTAACTGCTCTAAGGCCAGAGCAGCCACTTCGTTCAGTGTGAGAACTGTTACGATACCCGGGCGCCAGGAGGCATGTATTTGCAGTGATCGACGATGTTCAGGGTATTCAGCTGGCGACACTCCAAGGAAAGCCCAAAGCTTTGTCAATAACCTTGAGCCAGCCTGTTATGCCGTTTCGGTCTCTACCTGAAAAAGATAATCGCTCTCACTGAAGATATTAAATTAAACTTTGAATCTAGCATCATACTATGCATGGTTCTTCAACGTTTACAAACCCACTTTTCACTCTCTATCGAAAGTATACAACGTCGTCACCTCTATTGTTTAGGACGTGCTCCCCAAGTTATTGATCTTGAGATCCTAAGTCACAATCCTTGGTGAGTCCGTGAACTGGACACCCTCATGTGACATATTGTTTCTGGGCCGCCGATAGAATAGTGTCAGAGTTCAAACTCAATCAAGTTGGATCCCTAGGCTTAATTAGGTGATCAACAGATCGACATATGATCCTCGCCGCTGTTGCACTTCAAGTACATGAGCAGGGTCCTGGCAGCCTGTCGTTACACTTTCACCACTTTTATGGGATGCGGCTGAAAATAACAGGAAATGCGACTCGTCCATCGAATTCTTCACTTACTCAGTTCCTAGCAATTTGTTTTGCGTCGGAGCCATGTCTACATTACCTCCCGGGAATGATTGGAATGCACCCGAGAACGTGATACTAGACAATGAAGAGCGTTGTGCTGACAGTGGACCATTTGCCGGGGAATTGTCAGAACAACCTACTACCTAGTTGACTTAAATGTTTTAGCGGACGCTTGCCCAAGTCAGAAGTCTTAGTAAGGCTAGTCACGTAAAGCAAAATCTGCAGGCTTATCGCAGCTCCCCGCGGTGAGCAGTCACCCCTCGTTCTGAGTTTTTCCTACAGAAAATTTGACGTTCAACCCAAAACCGATGGAGAGCGCCAATTTTCTTTCGGATAGAACCTACCCGTGACCCCCCTAGGATGCCCGCCCCTTGAAGATATTCAGCCAGCTCTGGGTTGTTTCTCTGGGTGTTGTTGTTCCAAAACGCTTCAACAGACCGCCGCCGGGTAGTCCCTGTCAGTTCCTCCGAAGACAATGCCCCGCTTCGCCGTCCCCGGCCTTCCGGTCCCGAAGATCCTCCGGGGCTTACCTCCGGCCGTCGTAAGGCAAATTGTCTCCCTCATCGCCATCAATTTGATCATCTGGGCTGCCATGGGCGTTGTCCTTCGACTCTTCCCCGCCCTCATTTCCTCGGCTGTCTTATCCTACACGCTCGGTCTTCGCCATGCCCTCGACGCTGACCATATCAGCGCCATTGACCTTATGACACGGCGGCTGATTGCTTCTGGGCAGCGGCCTGTCAGTGTTGGTACGTGGTTCAGCTTGGGGCATTCTACCATTGTCGTCATCACGTGTATCGTCGTCGCCGCGACAAGTGGCGCGCTCAGGGAAAGATTTGATGGC